>JAHFWI010000033.1:1490068-2980137 GCA_028554975.1 Himalopsyche kuldschensis | reverse complement strand
AACCAATTTTTTAACAAGAATTGTTTTTTTATTGAAAGACAACAAACTTATAAATCACACAAGCAAAGTACACATCATTTATCATGTCAAGACACAACATTTTATAGTTACAGTAAAGAGTCTAAAGTTTTTTTTTTCAATGATCTAATTAATAGAGACGTATTTTTTCGTAATAAAAATTGCAAAATATAATAATTCGATATTATACAGATGTGTACAATAACTATTTATATTCTATTTAAATATTTCAATGCAAAGCAAGTATTATGATGATATTTATATGCATAATAGCAAGTGACCAGCTTTGCAAAGGATTATTTAGAAGATATATCATTAAATTTTAAATAATATCGTATAGACGGAAATTTTTAATATTTATGGTAATATATAAATAATAAAAATTTACATCTTATTTTGAGTGATCATCTTCGAAAAATGCATATATAATCAATGGGATGAACTTCAAGCAACTTTATTTGGAATGGTTAGTTAAAAATTATCGATTTATCACCGAATAAGCAAACACAGATCTTGCTGACGTTATTGCAAAACATATGTGATACGATAATCAACGCTCTGAGTACCTAATATTTTATTTAAAAAAAATGCAATTGAAATTATAGTATAAAAAAAATAGTATAAAACGGTTAATAAAGAAGTATTTGAATTTGGTTTTGTACTTATACTCACAATTAGTCATCGTTGATTTGATTTCAATTGACTAATTCTATTAAACAATTTATTTATTTTGCAAAGCATCTTTAATTCTAAAGAAATAAATTCGGGTTTCAATAATTTTCAATATATTAAAATTTTTCTCCAGTTTTATAAAGAACTTCAGTCATCGAAGAATTCCCGAGTTCCCAAAATCTTCTTCAAAATCAAGTTACCTACATTTGGTTTTGTTCTTGTTAAACAGCATTCATGTTTTAATTATCACTGCTTCGTTTAATATTTGTTTACTGTTTGTGAGATTTTATGATATAGAACAAAAGCAGAATAAACGTCATAACATTTTGAATATAAATTTAAATATTCGTTGTGATAAGCATTTCTTTGTGAAATAAGGCGATATAACTGCCTTAGTATTGCTGAAATAAAGAAAATACCTTCATTCCTCTCCCACTTAAACAGGTTACTTTACCTGGTAAATAAATTTCACTTTTTAAAGACGTTATAATGTACTTTATAAAGATTTTTTTATATGATACAATATTTACCTTACACAATTTTATTTTAAGAATAAAATTCTTGACAAAGTGGGTGTGGCAAAAAGCAAACAATTTTTTTTTGTTTTATAATTTAGGAAGTATTAGATTTTGATTTAAAAGTTTATTACAAAATTACATATTCACAATTCAATAAATGATTTTTTTTTATTTTACTGATCATTTTCTATTCGTGGTTATAGGCTATACAATCATACTATTTAAATTGATTGATTTTATGGTAATTAAAAAAATAATTAATTTTGAAAAGATGCCACTTGAATTATTATACGTATAAATAAAAATACACAATGGTCAACATTGACGGCATGTATACATAACATAAAATATTTAAACTTTATAAAAATACCTAAAATAAAGCCCGTTACTCCTGAAAAAAATTTGTTTTATATCTTTAAATACTCGTAAAATTCTATACATCAATTTATATGGGATGGTTTTATTAAACTTTAATTAAAAAATATCTACTTTTTAAACAATAAAATATCTGTCCGGCTTTAATAAGTTGTCAGCGTCGCAAGTTAGAATTATACTTTTAACGTAAAATTTACAAGGAATATCTACTTAAATGAATAAATTATTAATACTTATTTGAATAACTTCTTTACACTTGTACTTAAGTTATCGATATAACTGATATCTGAATCTAACGTGGAATTAATAATGTCTCGGACTCAATATATGACACGGTTATTCGTAATAAGTTTCTATTTGTTCAATTAAGTATCTAAGGAGCATTTTTTATTTGTTACACTAGTCCATATCTTATCGGGTTGTTATTAGGGAATCTGACTTATTGACTGCTTAGAATAATTTGAAAAAAATGATTTTTTTTTACACTATCTGCGGTCTCGAGAAAAAAATGTTGCAATGACCGTTATTATCAGCACATTACACAAAAATGTAGTGTAATTTATTGAATGGTTCTATTTGAATACTAAAAAAATTGTGTGCTAATCTAGTTATCCGACGGAAACTTTAACAATTACATTCACGTGGCACCCCAAAGCCCAAGCGCTCAGATTTCGAATCCTGACTCAAAGTATTCACAGTGAAAACATCTGCACCCACATTTTAAGACTTACTCCATCAAATTTGTACGTTGAAAGCGATGTTTCAACTTACTTCATCCATGTGACATAGACGCTACGAGCATCAAGCTCGTAGAACGACGCCGTAGACTACCGTAGCTCTTGCCCGCTGCCTCTACGCACCATCCGTTATTTCACTATCACATTCACATCTTTGCTCCTTTAAAGGGAAGGGAAGGCGGGGTTTAACTTCACACAGCTACACGCGGGGTTCAATTGTTGAGGCGGTATGAGGGCGGGGAGGTTGCGTGCGCGCGCTTGATCGATAGATGATAATATAAGTATATATATTTAGAAATGTGTGTGAAAATGAATATGGCGTCGTGCGTGCGAAAGGCGCGGCCTGCCACGGCGGGGGTCGCACGCTCACTGACGCTTCAGACGCCCCGTGCCTCACGTGTGCTGTCGGAAAAGCGCCTGCGTCGGTTTTTCCGCCCCTCTCTTCGGGCGTCGAGAGTTTTCCCCGCCACCGTGGACCAAGCGCCGGGCATTACTGATCGCTTAAAAAATAGACAGTGGGCCGATATCGATAATAACCAGATCGCATGTGAACAACGAGATCGGATCGCAAGGTGCTTTTCGGGGAATAGATTCAGTGATATGCGAACGGCTGATGTATGAAGGTAAGTGCTAGGCTATTTATGAATGCAGTTTTAAATTTTTTATCACAGAAACCAGCTGAAAATAAAAAGTTTTTTAGATAAAGATAATACTCGTATTTTGTTTTTGAACTTCTTGCATAAAATACATTTTCAAATACATGATTTTCGTGATTTTTAATAGTCGTCAATGTTGTTTGAGTTATCATTCAAATAAAAAAAAGCTTTGATGAAATAAAAACTTTACATTTCGGTGGTGACAGAAAGCCTTTATTTTAATTATCATGAAAAAACGAATAACTGTATTTCACATGTAATCAAAATGGGAGGACTGACTTTAATGATGATGTGAAACTAAAAATTACAAAAAATACATTTTATCTGCCTATTATATGTTTTTTTTTTTTACTTGTCGTATAAAGAGAAAATTATAATCTTTAATATGTTTCATAAGCCGAATAGTTTTCAAGTTTACCGAAAAATATTATCAACTCTTAATTTTCAAATTAGAATTTTTTGAATTTTGTACTTTTCCATGGGTTTTGTCGCTAACGACCCGGGTTTCGCCTTTCGGCATCTTCAGGCATTCCAAGTGCACGGATGTACTTGAACTGACGCGTAGTAAACAGTTTGTATCGTTTATATACAAAAATATAAGTAGGTCACTAAGTTAAACAACTATTATTAAACCATAAATTTTGGCTAACAACACGAAACTTCAACACTAATTTACTGTAGAGTTCAGTCAATCTTGCCGTACTAGCAATGTTGATATAATTGACTGAACTCTACAGTAAATTAGTGTTGAAGTTTCGTGTTGTTAGCCAAAATTTATGGTTTAATAATAGTTGTTTAACTTAGTGACCTACTTATATTTTTGTATATAAACGATACAAACTGTTTACTACGCGTCAGTTCAAGTACATCCGTGCACTTGGAATGCCTGAAGATGCCGAAAGGCGAAACCCAGGTCGTTAGCGACAAAACTCATGGAAAAGTACAAAATTCAAAAATTTCTAATTTGATATTGAAATTCCATCAAGCACCCTCAGTCGAAATACTTAATTATCTTAATTTTCAGCTAAATTTTACCTTTTCAATACCAATTTCAACTTTTGGTTTAGTTACGTATTATCATTCTAGTGCTATGGGAATTTACTGAAAGACAATAGAATTGTTTTTTTTTATAATTATAACGCTAACGTTAAAGAACTATCGAAATAATAAGAAAATATCTATAGAATTTTTTTTATTTCAGTGATGATATTTACCTCCTATTATTAAAGTGTTTTATTCATATTTTAAAATTTTCCTGATTCCGATTCCGATAAGTGAGCTCTTAATTTAAAATGATGAATTGATAAGATGAATTGCATATAACAATAACGTATTTAATGACCGGAAATACTTTTTAAAAAACATGGAAGCTCAATATTTAAGTAAAATTAGTTGTAAAATAAACCAACTTATATTATATATCATATAAGCAAGGTAAATTTTCAGAATATAAATCTATGAAAAAGTTAAAAAAAACTTTGGATGTATTTTTTTAGTCAATTCCAAAAAAAGCTCAATATTTTTAACCAAAGAAGTATTAACTAACAATGTTTTCTGTGACACTGGCGGTAGCTACATTTAAGTGAAACACGAAGGGTAAAATGTGAGGGTAAAAAAACATTCAACTATGAAATGAATGAAAAGATCATTCGGGAACGTGAATTTCTAAAAAGTCAAACATTCCATGAAACAAAAATATTTATCCTCCACTAAAATTACAATTCCAAAAATAAGATTTAAAAAAAAGACTAGAATTTAATAAATACAGATTTTTATCTTATTCAAATTTATGAAGATGCGTCAAAAACATATATTTTCTTTATAGCGATTTTTATTATGAACACTAAACAAGTGCTGTTCAAAAGATTTATTTCATTATTTGATGACAGATGATCAGTAGTCTTACAATTCAATTATAATTAGTTTGATTATCTGAAAATGTTGGTGCAATTATTGTGATTTACCCTACAAGTTGTATGTACTTAATTCAAAATAAAATAAAAACCCTTTGAAATTTCAAAAAAAAGCTATAACTACTCGAAAAGATTGACTTATTCACCGGTCCCATAAAAATGTGGAAAAAGCTAAAAACTGTTTTTTTTTTATTTGTAATTCATTTTCCCAGCATTGAAACCAAAAATGTGCATAGTTATAATACTGGCTTACCGCTTAGACTTATGTTACTATTATTCACCATATGACAAATAGATGCAAACTAAATTGCAATATTAAGTTTCTCACTTTTGCGACATCTCCTATAAACCGTCTCACCCTGTTTATTTCGTTTACGTTTGGCAGGAGAGTTAAAGTGACTTTTTGGTGATATTTGAATCGAGTCAGACGGCGAAAAGATCACGATTTCCAGCAAAGTTACCCTGCTAATACAACGGTCTCGTGTAATTAGCCAACAAGAACTATCTTACGGAAAGGTAAATAAGTGTTCTCGGGGATTAAACTGGCCGATCCAATTAGTAAAACTAGTTAGTAACGTTTAGATAGCGTCCGGAATACGCGGATATGTTCAGATTTATTCCGGTGACCCTAATGAAAAGTTTCTATTATGAAGAGGCATCCGAGTTTTGGAAAAAGTTATTTTATGCAGCATAATTGTTTTTTGATCAATAATTATGCAAAGAAAGCAAAATAAAGGGTCTTTTTATAAGGACGCTTAGTTTTGAAATGTAAATAAAACAAGTTGTTTGTGAGATTTCGACTAAATTTTAATTTCATTTGTAAGTATATTTTACGGCATTAAATATGGAATATAGCATCAAATGTCTGCCAATATCCATTCATTATAAAATGGGCCATGTCGCTAAAGTTGACTTTTTTGACAAATTTGGGTAAACTTCCAACTGCTCCAGAACCCAATCAGGCGTTGTCTGTGGTAGTTTACCTGGAGTTCCTTGGTTAGTTGGATTGTATACGGGCGCAGACATAAGGCCCGATTCAAAATTCGCCAAGTTGAAGTCGCAGAAAAGCCAAGTTCTTGTGAACAACGAGAAATAAGCTGCCTTGGGTTTTCCTGTACACTTTCACACACAGCAGCAATGTTTTCACCAGATATTGTATTTTGATGACGTACAGGTAGGTGTTGGCCGATTATTTACCAAACTGGTTGACTCAAATTTGGCCACTAAACGATGAATAATCTACTCAGCAGGACAAAGTAACATATTTTGAGCGTCCCTATTGAAATACCCTTTATATATGTTTTTAAGTAATAATGCTAAGGTGCTGGCAGTGGCATGATAATATCACAATCTTACATCTAAAACTTTGTGAAACCATAATAAAAAATGGTTTTATGCTTTTACAATGTAGTAGTATTTAATTTTGTTTTTTTATCAAACTTAAATATTATAAAGCACAGTTTTTGTGCTAATTCCATTTCTAATTTTAAAAGATCAGGATCAGTATCGCTCATCGCGAGTATTTATGAGACAACTGATCAATTCAGTTATGATGACCCTTTTTTGTGTTTTTGGATTTATTTGACGGAGCATCAACTTCTAAGGCATGTAAGCGCCAAAGTCCATCCAGTCTCCTTCGTCTCTAAATAAATGATGACACAACTAGATCAGGTAAAAATGCTAGCGTGAGCGAAACTGGGCATGGTCTTAAAAAAAAAAAAGTGGAAGGAGTACATAAAAAACTGACAATTGACAACTAAAAAGTGGCAATTCAGACATTAAAAATGACCTTCCTTTATCTTAATTATATTTATGAAAAATTTTAATTATTAAGGTTTTACTCCGACAACTTTTATGTGAATTCCTTTTTGTACATATTTATACAACTTTTCTTGTTTCGTTATTTCTGTCGAATGCAGTCGAATTAGTTATATATTAAATATAATTAAAACAATTACTTCTTCGTATAAAATGTGCTTTTTGTTTTCTTCTTTACTTGTGAGAAAAAAGTAATCGAATTGTGATAAATTTTAGAGAATATCTTCATATAGCACTGACATGGAAAGGAGCGCCAAATATGATTTCAAAAATGATATTGGAAATTTGAGTAATCGAAAAGTTGTGCTTTATGTTATCAAAATACGTTTATAGATTTGAAAAAAGTGACTGGATATGGTTTATTTTTATGCTACTATTTTTAAGAACATTTAAAGATAAAATAGTCTGAAGGTCAATTAAAGTTCTTGAGAGACGAATTCTTATCGCCGTTTTGATGTTTCGAGTTTTTACAAGAAACGTTTTGAATTACAAAGCATTGAGAGAAAGTTTTTTTTAAATTTACTGCTATCGCACAGTTCACATACAGTCCTAAAAAGAAAACCCTTTGCTGAAAGCTTTTCTCACCAGCTTTGGCCCCTCCCCCGTGTTACCTCTCATTGTATTCTTTTATCTCCCAAATCACGTAGAGGAAACGACGTCACTGCTCGTTCCCAACCGTCGTAGAGGCGGTGGTGATGCGGAAAAAACTTTGCACACCTAGCCATCTTTTCGCTACGGCACGAATCGTAGCGAGCTGTAGCAATTTTTCGCACTCAGCACTTTTGGCAAAACGGCTGACCATACCTGCCTGCACCTAATCCAAAATAATATTGCACCATAAATGCCCGTGTTTATACACAAAGTGTTTTTATGAGTCACACCCAAAGTAATAATGTTCAACGAGCTAACGATTTTATCATATGCTTTGTCATAGCTTAAAGATGAGATTTACATCTTTAATAATTGAAAAAAGCGTAATTTCAATATTCTTATTTTGATAGTTAAACCAGAACTACTATTTTTTACAAGCATGGTGTATTACTTAATGAATCTCTTCTAGCAGTATTTTACATAACGTATAAAACTGACGGGTTAATAATATTTAATACGGAAAGAAAAATAGCAATGTATTTTAATTCTACATACGTCAGAACTAGTTCTGACGAAGGCGTAAGCCGAAATAGCTATCAAAAAATATATAAAATAATTTATGTAGAATTAAAATACATTGCTATTTTTCTTTCCGTATTATAATGGAGTTCTACCAAGTAAATGCCTACTCAATCAATTAATAATATTTATTTTTAAGCTGCTGTTATCCAGGGTCTTATTCTCTTGTTTTATGAAAATTATTAGTTTATCTATTCAAATTACTTTTAATCATTTATATTACTGTGGCCAATATTAGCCCTCTGCATTCCTCAAAAAAATATTTTTTCCGTCCCGTTACTGTTTGACTGTCCGGTCTGTGGCGCAGTTTCAACGGCGTTGGCTTGCGTGCCGGATCGCCTAGGTTCGATTCCCGTTAGGGGCGGTCTTTTTCAGTAGATAAATCTGTTAAAAGGCATGGGTGTTTGTGTTGTTGAAAATCCCTTCCCAACTTTCCGGTCCCAAAGAGCGACGCATAGTAACAGCGATTAACTAATCACTAGTCCTGTCCAAGTCCTCGTATCCTTTCCATCCCTACACTCTTCGAAAAAAGAGAGGTTGATCAACTGAGTAACAAGAAGTTCTCGTAGAAAAAACAAATGTTGAGATAAACCCCGTGAGGAGTCCATATGCTCCAAGTTGGGAGCGGATATGGTTAAAAAAAAAACTTTGACGATTTGAGAAGTTGATTGAAACCACAAAGTGTATGTACATATGTATAAGCATGATAAACGAAATACCAAATAAATATACAAAATTAAAATTAAGCTACAAACTTTAACTATATCACTTAATACATTATTTACGGTTTTTTCAATAAGGATAATTGAAAATTCATAAAAAATATGTTTCCAAACATGTGGTAGAATATCAAGCAGGACTCGCATAGAGGTTCGTGCTACTTAAAAAATGACACTCGAAATCAGGATTTTGAGGAGTTAACGTGTCGTCAAACCAATCGTTATCCAATTATGATATGCAAAATAACTATAAAACATTTTGAAAATTTAGCGGGTGTTTTTGAATGATATGGTAATGAAAATATAATATAATTTTTTAAGTCAGATATTACCACATAAGGTACACTATCAAATTTGATAACATGCTAACGGAACATTAATTGAATGGAATTATACAATTTTAATGAGTAAGAATTAAACACAGCATCTGGAGCGGCAGCATGGAAAATTGCTTGAGGGCATTATAAATTGTTATTGAGCAGAAAATTGCGTCCGTTTAACGTAAGGGGGGCACGTGCAAGGTCAATGACGTCACGCACCACGCTTGAAATTCACGTGATACTTCAGAGAGGCTCAACCCGCTGTATACCGATGTCTTTCGGTTACATTTAAACGCTTACTTGGGTATATAAAGTCCTCAATTACTGAAGGAAACTTATATAAGCGATAATATTATTCCGTAAGTGTTTTAAGCAACGAAACTTAATTTAAAACACATTTTGGGAAAAGTAACTGTATTATAAATTGCTGATAGTGGTTTCCGAGTGATAACAATGTGGTACTTTCATACATAAGCTGACTTATCAAAATTTAAGCTCGATTGTTTTTTTTCTTCGAATTAAATGAGACATTTTCCTAACGAAATAATAAACATATGGAGTTTAAAAACACTAATTATCCAGAAAAACAGGGCCTACGAGCGATTGACTTAATTATAATTACATATTATGATGTCTAATTGTATGTATTGGAAGGATGCGAAAATAAAACAATTAAGAAGCCATAAAATCATTTGTTGCAATTATATCTGATACGTCACGCTGAAGTCAAATCAGGTACATGAATTGATTATAAAAAAAGTTGATTCAGGATACACTGGCAAAGGAAAACGACAATTTTTACAGACGGTTTAAGTGTTTGTTTCGAATCGGAGCAAGCAAAGAAACGATGGCTACATTATGCATCCTCTTTAATGCTGTAACGCTAAATGTATTCGTTTTACGTGTCTGTTTTTAAATTGTAAAAATTGATTTTAGCGTTTTTCAATAATTTCATGTTGTAAAATATACGTTTCAGATATAAATAATCAGATTACCTTATTTAAAATGTCCATGCAGTCAAAATCATAGTTATATAAATGTGTACCAATCAGTTACACTGGTGAAGGGGTTATTAGCAAAAATAAATCAAATTATTTATTGCTTTTGAAATCAATATATCAGAAACCAATATATCATAAAGTATTAATAAATTGAAAATCTTTCAGCTTTTAATTCTTTCACCAGTGTCACTGATAAGTTCACATTTGTTTACCTTTATTTTTGATTACATGCGTATTTTAGAGTATATATATCGATTATTTATATCTGCAAAGAAGGCTGTTAATAATTGCATTAGTTAAAATATTATGTTTTTTTATCAATGTGTACAGCATTTAATTGTATAGTGCTTTCTCAAATTAAATGACATTTTTTCTTCTCATAGAAACGAATATGAGTCTTAAATGGTCAAAAGCCGAAAATACTGATTTTGATATTTTGAGATTTGATATTTGATTCATGAAAAGTTTCTTCTACTTTTATGTCTAAACCAGACTCAAAAAACTTACCAAGTGCTTGTAGCTGTTTATTTCACCAGTATTTTAATTGACTTTTTGTTTTTAATTTATTTTTTGAACCCTAATATATTATGTTATATAATTCAGATCATATGTATACTTAAAAATTAGAAGCCACTGGGCTAAAAAATCACCGATCCGGTGAAAAGTGAGTAGACAGAAACTTTATAATAATAAAATATAGTGACAGAGTAAACAAAAATTATTTTGTTCAAAGTTACCTTTACAAATATCACTGTGAATTAATAATTGCTTACAATTTGTCTGTAACGAAAGATATGTTAAAATACATACATCAAATCTAAACAATTTTAAGAGTGGTTGCGATAAATGTTTTTAAGTTATGGAATGAATGATAAAAAATAATTATTTAGATTAGGAACAAATAAATGAACGTTTTTTTGTTTAGAATATCTCTCTGTTATTTATAAATTCTAAATTTATTTGAAATGTTAAACAGCAATCCAAATTAGACGTTATAATTAATAGAACACGTTCAAGTTCGGCTTTGAAACCTCAATGTTTATACCAGCGAGTGATGTGATACTCACATCCGTACATATCTCCGTACGGCAGGCGCTCTAAAAGGGAATATTTGTCGCCGTTTCACGCATCAACTGATCTAAACTACTGCAAAACATTCTCAGGTGAATGAAGGAAGCCGAGCAACCAAAGCTGTTATCGCGTAGACTTTGCGCTTTGCCGTAAGCTTCGCCGTAGACGGTGAACCTTTGCCAGCCAACTTTCCGCAAAAGCCTCGTAACCAATTAAAATACGCGCGCGAATTCGTGTAAATTTAGACGGAAACGACTCGTTAATGTATAAATAATAGATTTATTTCACTGAAATAGCTAAGCGTATCGCTTTGTCGTATCATATTAAGTTTATATTTGAAGATAATCATGTCTCTTGGCGTATTTAAAGTATTTAATAATTGATAATGAAAGCATGAAATTATTATAATTATGGTAACATCAAACAAATTTATAATGTACAAAAAACGAAGAATAGGTACCGTAAAAAGAGATGAATAGAGACAAAAACAAGGATTGAACTTAAGCACTACTTTACTAAGTATCCAATGTATTTTTTACTATTATATATATTTCTTTACAGTGACTATAACACTATCTCTCGAATGAAAAAACCAAACCAACTAAATGACTGGCCAAAATTTAAACAAACGTGCTTAAGTTCGATGCCTGTGGATAGAGGTTCATAAATGCCGATTATTACAATTTGTTGTTTTGTCTCTATTTACCTGCCAAATGTCTATTTACCCTCTTTCGTCTCTATTCACCCCATTTCAATGATAATAGAGACATCGAACAAAATTGACTGTGTCTTAATAACGATAGTGAATATTTGAAAAATATTGTCACGAATGTGTAGTAGGACCATAAAAACAAGTTTCAAGCCATTTATATTTGAATTATGTGGCGCTGGTATGAAGATACATATGTAGTCGTGAAGGGTAAAAAGTGTCTCTATTCACCCCGTTTTACGGTATTTTTTTTTATAGTATTAGAATCATATAATTATATGAAGCCAACTTGATTTGATTTATTGACTCGTAAATAAAAATATGCGCCGCTTATTCTTCCGAATATGGCTTTGTTACTATTTCATCACTTTTTGAAAAAAAGGATAATTTCTATTTATTTACCTCATCGATAAGACAAAAAAATATCCTAACAAATCTTTAAATCTTAAAAAAGAAAAGTTTCGATTATTATTATCTTAAATTATTTGAATGTATATAAATATGAACTAGCTATTTTCAACTTTGAAAGGTTTCCAAGCAGTGACACAACAAGGTTATTGAGAACAAATCTCCACTATTTTCAAAACGTAGTCAAAAGTTTTCGCGAGGTGGCATCTAGCGACATGCTCAGTAAAGAAATCGTTGCCAAGGTGTGAATGTGATTTTTAACTAAAACTTGGCAGACTCGTCTGGACTTTTGTGGTTATTTTCAAGTTTTTTCTGCCTGGTGAATGTATGAAACAAAACATACGGCTTTGTACGGGGGTGAAGAGAGCAAACAATTAAATTCAATTCGGGTGACATTGCTTGTAAGGCATGATATAATATTACACAATTTGCAGAACAAAATATTTTGATTTCGTCAGTAATATTATTTTATAAAAATATTCTCAGAATTAATTATTGATCCAATAATGAATACGTAATTTGATACTCGATACGATAAAAAATCGTCAAAAATAAAGTGAATTATGAAGGATACATACAAGATTCTTCTGACATTTAAAAAATGAATAAATTAGGTTTTGAGCCATATGATTTATTTTTCAGTATGAAATACATATATTATCAGGTTCGTGGTGCAGCAGTCAACGAATTTGCTTCCGTGATTGACTCTACGGGCTCGAGTCCCAGTGTGAGCAGCAATTTTTTCGGTCGATTTGTCGATTCTGTGTGACATGGGTGTTTATTTCGTTTGAAAACTTCTTTCCACCCATCCGGTATTATAAGCGGTTTACATAGCGAGAACAATTAGTAAACTACTAGTCCTGTGCTAGCGTTATCCTTTCTATTCTTACACTCTTCAAACTTATTTAAAAAGAGCTTGAGTGACTAAGTAACAAGCAGGTCTCATAAAAAAAACATGCTGAGTTACTTCCATTAAGAGGAAACATGCTATCCATATTGGGAGCGGACATGGATTTAAAAAATAGCATTAATACTCACAAATAAAGCAAGAACAAAATTTTAAAACCTTTCCCACGCAATCTTACATTTCCAGATAAGTTTTTTATAGCTAGTCCTTGCAAACTGTCTCCTTTAATTCTTACCTGTTTCTAAAACGAATTTATTTTGACATATCACGTGGTGAATTTTTAATTGAAAATTATTTTTCATGCGCGAGGTAGATAATTTGGTTTTTAGAGTCTAATATAAATAAAAAGGCATTCATAAAAATTCACAAGAGTGAATAAATCTCAATTTATAAAAGTTCGCGTCCAATGAACATTCTCTTTTTTATTTTTTGATTGATTAAATTGATTTTTTTGGAAAATTTCAATTGATTGTGACTGGGTGATGTTGAGTACAACGTAAACAACTCCAAGGAAAATTAAAAACAATATTAGTGAAGCATTCATCACTAATATGTTATATCTTTAACAGATCAAAGTCATTCGTTTAAAGTAGGTAATAATTTAATAGGAAAATACAATTATTTTTAAAGAGTTCTTTTGGTGTAGAAAACTAGCCGAGAATAAAAAGCATTAATCACTTTTAAAAAGTGCCATAAAAAACTATTTTCAATTAAGCGCGGGTTCATCCGATATTGAGGCGGCAAACTTATCCATTAGCAGTATCATAAAAAAAGCGCGTATAAAAAGTCAATTATGAAATTCAATTAGCAAAAGTTCACGTTACGTGGCCCTGGGCAAAAGAGCCTTTCGTGAACATTGCAGTTAAAAAAAATAATTACGTAAATCTGTTACACTTGAGTGGTAATCCGCAAAAAATGGAAGCATTATGCAAATGAAGAACAAGAATCGCGGTCATACATTTTTAGCGACCACATCCCTAATGATAATGCATCGCAGTCGAGGGAGGTGAATGAGGGGACGATTCTTATCTAAGTGGACACACGCCACCACTGAACTTTAAAAAATAATATAGACACCGCTAAATGATGTCGTTTTTTTGCGAGTGAACTCCTTATGGGGCGGAGCTTACTTCAAGAGAAGTTTTCTGTGAGAACTATTTTTTACCCTTCATTTTTTTAGCAGATTGCGTCCGCTACTCGCTATACGCGTTATTAATTGAGATTGAATTATTAAAAGAAAAGGTTTTCCTTTAAAGGAGTTATTAAATCTATACTGAATGTAATCTTATATATAAAACTGAAACGGTGTATGTATGTGTGTCTGTAATTTTTTGGGAATGATATAACATTAAATAAATATTGGTCGCTTAATCCGAGCGAAGCATTATCGTTATAAAATAAAAAAGATCAACTCTGCGTCCGAGATTCGAGCCGGGGCCGGGCTATCGCGACGGTTGGAATCTCCGACATCGACCGCTACGCCACGATAGTATTTCGTGAAGCTCGCATTCTTTACTTACATATTCCAAATCAACGGAAAGGGAACTTTTGACGTGCGAGTTCTTAATATCTTATATATAAAACCGAAACGGTGTATGTCTGTAGGTATGTAATTCTTTGGGAATGATATAACATTAAATAATTATTGGTCGCTTAGTCCGAGCGGAGCCAGGTAACAATACTAGAAATACCGAAACGGCGTATGTATGTATGTATGCTGTGGGTCTGTAATTCTTTGGGAATGATATAACATTAAATAATTATTGGTAGCTTAGTCCGAGCGAAGCCGGGTAACAATACTAGTTATACATAATCTTGCTTTAATACTCATCACACTTTGCGATAATAATTCCGAAGAAACACATATCACAGTAAGTTAACACAATACTTGGAATAATCAAAGTTATTAAGAATTTTATATTGAATTCAATTCATTCTACTGTTTGAACCAAAAGTACGTTCATACTCCTTAAAAGGTTAAGAGAATTTTGAAGATCAAAAGTCATTGATGCTCCTCTACAAAAATCCTGGCCAAAATGGGATTTAAACCCGTGAGCACTGTATTTTTATACCATAACGTTGGCTTAGCTTTTAAAAAAACACATTTATGTATTATTTTGTATTTAAACTCTCATCAAACTCAATTAACGATTTTTTGACGAACATTTTCTAACAATATAATAAATCAACTGAATATGAATGTAATACCAAAATCAACGACTCGGAAACTATTTTAAGATGTAAATTTATATATTTTATGTCGTTTTCCTCTCTCTTTATAATTTAACAACTTCGTCAAATCTGTTGTCAAACGTTGTTCTTTATTTACCTTTAATGATTGTATAAAAATTTAAAACGCCAAATGATTAGTAATTCAATAGCAATTAATTGTACCTCTATATAAAATCTTTCATTATATTATATTATGTATAATTTATAATTTTATTTGATAATTTAGCATTCAGCTTTCAGTAAAATATACCAGCAAGTATTTTTGATTTATCTCAAAAGCACCATGGAGCTTTTGCATCCCTATCCAAACATCCGAAGTAAAATTGCTTTTAATTATACCATACAGGTATATCTACAAAGTATGTCTATAAAATTACACATAGATCCGTTGATTCCTTTTATATTCAAAGGGTGATCAGTAATATCGAAAACGTATCGCAAAATTCGATTAATTTCAGGTCACAAATTTCTATTTCAGCACCATTTCCGGTCAATTTGCTTATAATCAAATAAGCGACTTGAATCGTGGATTCAAAACCGTAAACAAAACTTTTCGGTCCCCTCCTTTAGATGAGATGCCGCTGTGGATACGCAACATCCACTCGGTTTCAGATGTGACGTATTATAATTAGTTAGCTATTCTATTAACATTTGGTCATTTGAAACTTCACGCCATGCATTTTCGCAAAAGTTTACGGTGTTTAACGCATTAGAGACCCAACAACACAAGCAAGACTGTGCGTGTGTAGAACAGTAATGCACAACCTGTGGCCCTCAATGACATTTCATGCGGCCTGCAATAACAAACATCAATCACTTTTTTTCTTCAGAACCTTTTCCGAACGATGGAAGAACAATATATAGCAACAACAAAAAAAATTTGCAGGACAGTAAAAACATCGAAAAGTTAATCAGTTTTACAAATTCAGCCCTCAAACTATCTAAGAATTGATTATCTGAGCTTTTCCAAAAGGTTGTGTATCACTGGTGTATCCGCTTTCATTACAAATATAAATTACATTAAAGCATTAATTTTCAACACGCCGCGGTAATTCGATGATTTATTTTAGCATTTGAAATAAATAAATATTTGTATTTATACTTTCAAAGATAAATATATTGCAAGAAAAAAACACTTGAATAACCTACAAGCTTCGATAAATGTAAATATTTGACCAAATACTCAACGCTCTCAGACATTCTTCATATTCGGTTGCATTGTCACGGGTTTGAATTGACAGTCTCATAAATAAATATGTCATTAAAAATCGCAATAAGCGAAACCCGTCATGATCATTATTAATTAATCTTACTTGGAATAAGTACGAAAAAAGTGTTTTTGTTTTTTTATATAATGCCATTCTTCTATTGTTCAAGTATTGACAGTGAACACTTAAAAAGTGATACTTAAAAACACTTAAAAAGTTTAAAATATAGTTTTCCTATACATCCAACTGAGGTTGTTTTCTTTCACGTGCTGAACACCCAATCGATAATTTGATATACTTTTAATAATAAAACATATAAGAAACTTTTTTCAAATTTTAAATTAGGCGATCATCAAACAGCCGACGGCGTCAAAGCGCTCCCTTCCCCACAAAGTATATTCTCCATCCCAGAGCCCCGGCCGTCTTTTCAAAACACGTGAAGCGGATGATAAAAAATTTTCAATCTTTAATTCATGATTGGTCTGTACGACGGATCGAACACTGCCAGTCTCCGCTATAATTCCCTCATTTAATATTGGCAGTCGTATACATTTTTAGACGCTTTTGGCATTACTTAGTGTTACTTTGACCATACCGATTCTACACCTAAACACCTAAGAGACGTGACCGCTATTATCCAAATCGAGAATTAAATGACAGTAAAAGGTTTTTTGCAATAAAATCAAGATGCAAACATTTTTATAAGCAAAACCAATTCCCAAATCATTTAGAATAATGCATTTTCGATTGAAACAATATTTTTTTTACAGTCTTCGTAGTAAGCGATTGTTTTGTTAAATATTAAGGACTCATGTGTTATGATCAAATGCATAGCGATCTCTTGATTATTGTTAGCTTTAATTAAAGGCAAGCCTCCTACAACACTAAAATAGGGATTTTTTTATGACTTACTTTATCAAAAGTAAATGGATTAATAAAAATTCTTCGAATGCACATATTTATCTACAATATTACATATTTACGAAACATATAATTTTCTTGAAGACAAAGCACACGCTACAAAAAACCAATTTAAAACAGAGATTTGCTGTAGAGAGGTTGACTGTAATACGGTTTCAATATGTAAGACAAAATTATTTTCTAAAAAAAATGTGAATCAATTATTTAATTACAATTGTGAATGCGAAATAGAACCTTATTCCAAGTTGTCCCTGTTTTTACAATGAGTAAAATTTGGTAGGTCGTATCAAATATTATCACGTTTCCATGATATAAAAAATCTTTTTTTTTCGGATTGAAATAGATGAATTTTCAGGGTGTTTAAAAATTAGTGGCTGCCAGTTTATAATTGTAGGTCTATATACTCAGTATACGTTCACACACTTCGACTGGCCGTGATTGCTTTTCAAGTTTCCATTCGCGCCTAAACTTTTAATTACATATTTGCCTTGGAGCCCCTCCCCCTCTTCATTACATGATTACAGGGGTGGATTACTGACATCAAAATAGTCCATAGCTTCTTATCCGAAAGAAATCATAAATTGTACGGAATTCACTTTTGTAAAGAGCACGAAATGAATACATTTATAAATCAGATTATTCGATCTGAATAATTAAAAATGATAGAATTTAAATTTCAAACCAAAAAAACCAAATTCACGGGAATTCTATGGCATATTAGCTATGTTATCTTTTTTCCAAACAATGCTTGCTTTCAATTTTGAGCATATGAGCTTCTTACGAAATATATAAATTTATATGATCATCATGAAGTCGCGACAAGCTAAACCGGTTCCAATCATTTGATAAAAATCCCACGATAAAATAAGCCTAATAACTGTTTTTTAGTTTTAAATGTGATTTTATTTTTCTTATTTCAATAAAATTATAAGTAAAAATTAAACTACATAAACATAATAATCATATTATATTATATTGAAATTATTAAGGCTCTTTTAAACCTTATAATACTAAATGGCTCCTAGTTCAATTCTGATAACATACATAATAATTTTTGCATTACTTAACAATATGCAACAGACATGTCCGATATAGTCTTGCAAACCGTCGACATTAACGTGAACAAAAACCTCTATATTCATGTCTTTCACCCACTAACACTTAGCATAGTATTATGTACTTTTCAGGCAATCAAATTAAATAGTATGCTATTTCATCTCCCTCCGTTTTCATCTCAATCGATTAAAAACTTAGAAATTGAATCTGTTCTTGAAAATTTTATAAAATAAAAAATTTGGAATAACTACGATTTTTTTAATAGCTAAAACTATTTTTGCCGTCATCACTAAGTTAAATAATAAACGGTATGGAACTATTTATGAAAATTTCAAATAGAAATTAGAAAAATTTAACAAAAATATATTTATATTTTACTGGTAGGATTTCTATGGTAATCAAAGTGTTGGCTGCTTGATTATGTTACTGAACATATTCATACTGAACATATTTATAATAATTCCCGACCCAATGCAGGCCTCTCAAGTATGTATATACATATGTGTATGAGACATTATCTGTACTTTCTTTAAACCATCTATTTAAAATAATGTAAATATATCGTTGGAATATTTATTATTTTCATTGCTTGCATTTGACAAATAAGAATATTAAAAAGGAAAGAAAAAAGAATAACAGTTCCGATAAGAGTAAAACGGCGACGATTGGTTTTTTTAATTTGTCTTATATTTTAATGTTTTACTACCCATTTAAAATGACGTTTTTAAATTTTTATTAATGCAACATAAAACGAATTCTATATTAAGTTTTAAATTATTACTGAGAGTTTTCTTTGATCATTTTTAAGTAAGGATATAACTCTTTCATCTCGGTGCGCTGATGCAGGCGTTTCTAAGAATTTCATACACTCACGTAAATGCCGGAGCCGCGACGTTAGACGTGACAGTGCAACGAGGACCGTTTCCTTTAATATATGTAATATATTCCTTCTTTGCATAACGGACGAGGTAGGATCTTCAGAGTACTGTTTATTTTATAAGTGCATTGCAGCATTTTGGATCGCATGTTAGAACAGCACTAACGAAACGCTCTGTAACATTCATAACTTCTGATAATAATTATTGTAACCAAATTTTCATCGAAAGCGATGCATTTGTAAAAGAAGCATTTTGTTTACCAAAAAATAGCTTAATTGTACTAACCCATTGTTTACGGTGCACAAATTTGTGCGTTATTACTATACTAATTGAAAAGACCCGTAAACAAAGTGTTAAAAACAAGTAACTGAACCCATCGATTTGTTTTGTTTTTCATCATTTAAATTAATCAAAATAGATTTTTTTTAATCTGTTTAAATGTAATATAATATATTCTTTTTCCCAACTTGAATGTGTTAAACGACTTATATTCAAAAAATAATCAATGAAAAAAGCCATATTTTACCAAGGTAATCCGACGCAAAATAAACGGCTTTAAATAATTAAACTTTTTCAATTATATCAATGCTCCGGATATACACAAAAAACTTAAAAAATTAAATATTTTAAGTGGATAAAGCTCGTATTTTTTTATTCCAGCTTGTTAATTTATCATTTTGGCAAATAAAAACACGTATGATAAATACGCAGTCTTGAAAAGTCTGTCGTAGAATAAATTGCTTTTTACTCGAATCTGTTATATCTTTTACAAAGATAAATCTATCTTTAATTACAGTAATAATAACATAAATTTATTATTAAAAATATTGTTATTATACCATAATATGTATATATTTATTAATAATATGTTTTAAATAAAATACAGTTTTATGAAGCATGAATGTTAGTTCTAATTTTAATCGCTTAGAATTTTGGTTTTCGTGTTGACGGGCATTTAAGCGAGGTCTATTTTTTAAAATGCCAAGATTTACAAATTTTTGTTTAAATATGCATTCTGTCTCATTCACAAAAAGATGTCCAATCTTTATTGGTATCCTGAATATGTCTTCGTCTACAAAGACAGTGGCTTCAGAAAATTTATGCATTTTAATCATACTTCTTATAGAAAACGGTTTTTTTATTTATTAAGCGTAACAAGGTGATAAATACTGTCAAATAAGTTTTTTTCAATTTCAAAAGAATATATACTCACCGGATCGTTTAATTTTTTTTTATCCAAAAACTTTTTGGGTAGCAGTAAACTTCAATAGAATGCTGTCCAATTTTTTGAAACTCACTGTAGATATCACATGGGCATGTTAGTAAACTGTTTACCTGGAAAAAATGAAAAAAAAAGTTAGTTTTTAATTTCAGAATAATTAATATTTAAAGCATTTAAAAATGCCTTATTCAATTATTACTCTACATTAACAACGAAATGATATATTTAGATAAATTGTTCGAAACTCACAACATGTCGTCCACCTAAGTTTCACGATGTTATATTTGTTTCTCCGAACGGACACTTCCATACATAAATCGATTAATGAACTTTTATTCGGAGGCTCTTAAGGCATGAATTTTTGCATGTGTTCATGTATACCGGTAGTAAAAAAAGATTACTTTGTTACAACTGATTCTGTACACCAATTCACAGTCGATTTATTGTAAGAAAAATCCTTTTTTATCACCGTTTAGTTTTTAAAAGCTTTATTTTTTAACGTTGCATCAGAACAGATGACTTGAAATTTTTCAAAGAGTAATATTTTATTTCAACTACAAAAAAACAACGAGACAATTACATATAAACGCTTTATTTTGAAGAGGGTGTCTTCATCTGACATTGAATGAAAACGTCGAGAAAAAACGGTCGCTTAAACTAATATTACGACATCACTGATGTTACGACATTCCAATCTGGCCACGTCCTGGTGAAGTTGCCACGTGGTTAAGATGTCACGATACTGTAGCGGATAGTCCGCTTACGGCTACGGATACCAGTTTTTGGGTGGGAAGTTTAGTTTGATAACAGGATATACATATATTATACAGCGCTTGTACAATATGGCACAATCTTAATTTATACATAAACGGTAAAAAAAAATACTTTGAAATTATAAATCCCAGTGATTCAGAACTGATAAAGTAAAATTCTGACTACAAATAATTTACTTTTATCATTTCATAAGCTACCTTATTCCAGGAATCTTATAAAGAATATAAAACAAATATCTTGGAATTCATAAAATATTCAAACAATGTTGGAAGACCGCTTTGACCCCATAATAGATCTTACATTTTTACACCTTCTACCATTATAAGCTTCATAAAACCGATCCTTGTATTTATAAAAATATTTATTTATCTATTTTTAGTTTTTATGTAAATTATAAAATCAAAAAATATATTAAAACAAACAATACAACATTTTCTTTACTTATATATATATATAGAGCTATTTATACAAAACTATGCAAGATTTATTAGGGTTTTTTAACAATAATTTTTGGTAACCAAGGAATATTGGTATGGAAAAAAGAAGAAGAGACATTTGGAGACAACATGTGGTGCCAGTTAAAGTAATTAATAAATATAATTATGTTTGTATTGATAAAATATTCTGAATCAAGAAATTGGAATCAACTTATTAGATTTAACTTATAATCATTTTTTGAACAATTATTTATTCAAAGTAAAGCAGCTTATATATTGTTATTTTTAAGCAGGGGTGCTTTCTATAGAACTTAAATTAAAGTATATCCTATAAATTATTTTGAATACCATTTAATCAAGCTTACGTTGATAATTTACATGATACAAAACGCCTTATTTTTAAACATTGTAAAGAGAGCTTATAAAGTGGTTTATCAAATGTTCCAAATACTTATTCCTAATTTATTTGCAAAACACTCTTAAATTTCTAAGAAGCTTGCGTGCGTTTAAAATTAAAATAATGACGCTATATTTTCCTAATTTAATTTACGTGATCGTCTCAATCTACTTGAAACGAGCCCATTCCAACAAATTACGAAGGAAAATAATTTCCCACAATTCAACCGAATTTCTCTCAGCCAACATCAAAATCGGTTTTCAAGCCTTTTGTGCCAAATACACAATCATTAAGCTCCTCAAAAGAATTTGTTTAGAGTCATCTTCGTTTCGATTACGCTCGCCTTTGAGGTATATTTTTTGGGATATCGGTCGCAACTTTTGCGCCATATTACAATCTTTATTGGGAAGCCACTTTATAATGTTGTGGAAACGTGCAACAATTATTGAATTTTCATTTTTAGAAGAGAAGAATATGTATGCAATAATAATACTTTTAATTTGTTGTGTGTATCGTTCGGTCATTAATGACACCTTATCAGTCATGGGGACTTTTTTATGGCATATATAAAGGGTCTTTTTATAAGGACGCTTAGTTTTGAAATGTAAATAAAACAAGTTGTTTGTGAGATTTCGACTAAATTTTAATTTCATTTGTAAGTATATTTTACGGCATTAAATATGGAATATAGCATCAAATGTCTGCCAATATCCATTCATTATAAAATGGGCCATGTCGCTAAAGTTGACTTTTTTGACAAATTTGGGTAAACTTCCAACTGCTCCAGAACCCAATCAGGCGTTGTCTGTGGTCGTTTACCTGAAGTTCCTTGGTTAATTGGATTTTATACGGGTGCAGACATAAGGCCCGATTCAAAATTCGCCAAGTTGAAGTCGCAGAAAATCCAAGTTCTTGTGAACAACGAAAAATAAGCTACCTTGGGTTTTCCTGTACACTTTCACACACAGCAGCAATGTTTTCACCAGATATTGTATTTTGATGACGTACAGGTAGGTGTTGGCCGATTATTTACCAAACTGGTTGACTCAAATTTGGCCACTAAACAATGAATAATCTACTCAGCAGGACAAAGTAACATATTTTGAGCGTCCCTATTGAAATACCCTTTATTTAAAATATTTTAAAATACTGGTTTTCATTATCATTTAGCCAAGAAAATACATATTGAAAAGGGGAAACCGGCCACCGATTAGAATGAATATTTGCAATAAATCAATTACACGTATCTTGCTACTTTAACAAGCATTTTGAACAAGACTATAGTATCGAAAACCAACTTACACAGATGGTATCATTCTCACTCAATTATTACATCCGTCGTCTGGCTTATATCTCTCTTAATTATGTTTTCACTTCGATATATCGAAAAAGTAACGTGTTATAATGATGAATTTATGTTGTTAAGCTTAAATTTTGTAGGAATCATCATTTCACTCTCAATGGGTAGTATGTAGATTTAGGACGGGAAATATCTTTAATAAATAAGCTAACTAATGTCGCTTCCTTTTGTTTAAATGACAAATATTTGAAAGGATTAAGTAAGCAACGCAGATATAATATATGTCTGAGAACACAAATCCATACATCTCGATTATAAAATAAATTTAAAAAGGGTCCGAAAGGTAACTGAAACGAAATAACGTACCCTAATTGAACGAATACCTAAAA
This sequence comes from Himalopsyche kuldschensis, assembly GCA_028554975.1. Taxonomy (NCBI): domain Eukaryota; kingdom Metazoa; phylum Arthropoda; class Insecta; order Trichoptera; family Rhyacophilidae; genus Himalopsyche; species Himalopsyche kuldschensis. The sequence goes on along the minus strand of JAHFWI010000033.1, from coordinate 2,956,311 downwards.
CTATCGACAACAATGCTTCAATACTGATAAGTATATTTTAAAATATTAAATTGTGGTTGAAAGCTCTAACAAAAAAACAACACGACACGTTCAAAAAATTTGAATATCTCGACAAGTCGGCAAATAGCACGCCTGACGTGTCAATGATAAATATATTCCATATATTGCCATTTCTAGCAACGAAGCCTCAGCTCAGCGCAGATATGTTTTCCATCAGGGAAAATGCGTCTGAAATCCTTAAACAACAATCAAATGGTTCATGCAGATATTCGTATTAATGTACTTAGTGAAACTACGTGATTCTACGTTGTTTCTATTTAGCGATTTTATAACTATGTACATATAAGTATATTTTCCAAACCGTATGTTTTCATGAAATACATATCACAAAACGGAATATACATATATATGTGTATTTTTATACTGTTTCCATAATTATATTGAATAATCAAAACCAGTTGGTCTCATTAGAAACATTCTCTCATAAACTAATAAAATAGAATTCTTTATAAATCATTATTTATGATGAGTTAGAAGTTTGACTAACAAATGGTGTATGAAAATAATTTACATAAATATTTAAGCCGTACATACTTAATTTCAATAATTTCTATAGTTATTGATAAACTAGTGGCATATTTACAGAAATATGTTTTTATAAAATATATACATATTTCTTTATTATATATATATAGGTAGTTGAAACATGTAACACTTTTTTCGGGCCTCTTTTATATCGCATCGACATTTCTTTAAAATTTTATGAAAATTACATGCATGCTCTATCAATCATTTCAGATTTATTCTGTTCCTTTTTTAACCATGTCCGCTCCCAGCTTAGAGCATATGGACTCCTCACGGAGCATATCTCAACATATTTTTTTTTCTGAGTAACTGCTTGTTACTCAGTTGCTCTACTTCCTACGAAGAGAGTAGGGATGGAAAGGAAAGTCCTAGTCCTGTTCCTTTTAGTTACGTAAATTTATTGAATAGTGTTTTTTCCAGGGCTGTGGAGTCGGTAAAAAAAAGTTCGACTCCGACTCTGACTCCGACTCCAGCATTTACCAAAACCACGACTCCGACTCCAACATTGACCAAAAAAACGACTCCGACTAAAAAACGATTAATTACGTCACGTTTTTTTCTACCTATCATATGTATGTGTATTCAATTATATATCAACCAACCAATCCTGCCAATAGCCAAATTTGACATGATAAATGTAAAAATAAAAAGTTTTTTTTCAAAATTTCCGACTCTGACTTCGACTCCGACCAAATCACCGCGCCGACTCCGACTCCGGCCAAAAACCCCTGACTACACGTCTCCGACTCCGACTCCACAGCCCTGGTTTTTTCGGTGAGTGATCATTTCCAGTTTCTTTTGTTAGCAATAAGGTAATCATCAGTATACAACGTTTGTTACGAACTGAAAAGGAAGTATGCTAACCTGCTGGAATTAATCAACTTCTATGAAAAGGGTAGAAATATGTAATGTATTTAAAAAAATTACCCTACGTGTTGAACGAAAGAATAAATAATTTGTTTGAAATTATTGTAAGCAAATCAAAAATAGAATAATTTGTTGCTGAAAAATTAAATAAAACTCAAATTATTTCACATGCCATAAGGAATTGCTTAGTAACAAAGTATCAGAACGGGTGAAGAGGTATAGTAACCGTCGAGCCATTCAAAGCGCCATGGGTGGTAAAACGAGACGTCGCTATACATTTCGCACGAGTTCAAGCGAGACAAAAATACTTCTGCAGCCATGACAACCGAGCTCCGCAGGCGGGCACTGTCTAAACAGGAGCACAGAAGCACCGGCTGGGCATGAAAATGGCGGACTGGAGGGAAAACGTACAAATCACGTTGAATAGATTATTGGGAAGAGTCAACTGCCGCCCGGCCCGGTCACAATACGCTTGGAAATAATGTAAATACTACCTTCGATATTTTCTGTGACCCTGCTGTCGGAAAGGGCGCCCGATAGCTAAAGAGGACTTATTTCCTTCTTTGAAATAATAAATAATTCATTTTCTCACTGATTGCAGTTCTCAAAGAAAACTTTAGGAAATTCTGTTTGTTTACCTCAATTGCTAAAGGGGTGGATCTATAAAATGTATGATTACCTGTTATGGAAACGTGCCTAGGTATTCTATTTAAATGCATGTTCAATTATTAAGTTTTCACTATACCACATCAATAAGAATACATTTATTTTGTATTATATTAAATGAAGCTAGAGATTTAGTAGAAATATCAATGAAAACAATAAATTTTCCAGAGAATAGTTAGGAAATGGCAAAATAGTAATCAAATCGTTGATTTTAAAACATTAATAAATAAGTAGGTAATATGTGGCTTGATTTATCATTTAATCTGCACGTCCTTTTGCTATAAAACTATAAACCTTTATAAATGTTACTCAATATTTTTATTTGAATATTGTTATAGTTTAAGGAAAACTTAAAGTTGCAGCACTGGACATATATAATGTGTATTAAATTTTTAAATAATATTTTAAATAGTGGGATAAATCATTTTTTACATCATAGCTTTAAATAAAAACGCATATTTTCATTTGTTTATCGAATTATTGATTACTGTTCGAAGACATGTATGTCTATGGTACCTGAAATTCTTTTCCTAATACATCCAATATTACGGGACGTAGTGAGAGCAATTAGCTAATTACTAGTCCGAGCTTAGACTTTTCTATCCCTACTGTCTTTGAAACTGAGCAAAAAATTGTTTTCGTAGAAAACAAACTACGTATGATTCAGTTAGTGGATATAGTTTAAACAAAAATATATTATTAATTGTAGCAAAGCTTATTGCAATCACATTTGATCAGAAGTCGACAAAATCTCTCATTTATTATACGTTGGATTTGGCATCAATTTAGTCTTCATACTCAATTTCACAGGAATCGAAGAAATCAGATTATAATTCCAAAAATCAACTGACATAAAATTTAATACTTCAACCGGGCTTGTTTCCTGGTACAGCTTATAAAACGTCTCTTGAATCAGTTAAAATGCTCAATTTCAAATAAAAACTTAAAAACTCCTCCATTTTATTTTAATGAATTTTATAATCACTGATTTCTTAAATCAACGCTGGTGTATAGCATATTTTATTTGTTCGAATACAGACGTTCATTGAATTGGAGTCAAGATAATTTTTTTTTTTTTTATGAAATATTACATTGAGTCAGAATGCCTTAAATATTTCTGGTATGTCTATTTATAATTTATAAAAAATATTAAATATTCGATGCTATATTCTAAAGGGACTGATTTCCTAAAATGTATATGTCGCATGATATAATTCTAAATAATATTTCAAAAGCGTGACTACTGAAAAGTTAAGCAATATAACATTTTGAAACTTTCAAATATATGAAAATTAACAATCGATATCGTTGATGTTGTTTAATTAAGTCTTTTTTGAAGTATCAAAATGTTTTAAATAAACTACGAGTAATTTCTTCGAATAATTTATTATTATTAATCTTATATATAAACCGAAACGGCGTATGTATGTCTGTGGGTGTGTAATTCCCTTTTGCACCGTTGGTCATTAAGTTGCCATAAAAACGAATATGAAAGAAAATATGTTTGAAATTTTATTGGCGAAGACATTTAGTCAAAATGTAATAAATTAGTCTTCTACTGAACTTTTCTCGGCTTTTATTATTAATAATAATGTTTATTATTTACGTGAAGGTATTATTTGACATTTCTTTGACAACAAGTTAGATTTTTTCCTTGAATTTGGACATTTTAATGGGCGAGAATGGGGCTGTCATGAAATTAAATAAAGTTTGTGATTTTATTTTAACTCTATTTTGGATGTAAGATTTTGTGATATAATTATGTCGAATGATATTACATTAAATAATTATTGGTCGCTTAGTCCGAGCGACTCCTGGTAGCAATACTAGTAAGAAATAAAAATAACAAATATCGAAAAAAAAAAATATCAAGTATTCGCTTCTATGAGCTCAAATTTAGGACACTTCATAAAGTCTTCAACTTCAATTAATTTCAATTATTCACAAACATATTTAACAATTTCAATCGAAGGCAATATATTAATTTTAATAAAACACAATGTTTTGTATCAGTTGAAAATCTCTGCGATGAGCAAAACCAGTCATGATTTGTACAACATATAAAATAATTGGAAGAAGTACAGCATATATTTAAAGCATACAAATTCAAATTTCTCTCTGAAGAAACCAGTGCAACAAATTTGTATTTTATCTTGATTCACCTGTATATGTGTCCATCACTAACGCACATCTTTTCACGGAATAAACACTCTGTCTCTGCATCTCCTTCATCAAGTGCATTGCTAGAATGGTGACAATTGACATTTCCTACTGGTCATTCATAACTCTAACTTTTTATTTGAAATATTTAGTCTTATAGTATAAATAATAAATGCTGATTTTCAATTATACAAGAAAAAAATTACTGGCTGATTTATTTGTGTTTATTGATTAAATTTCAATGTCGAAATACAATACATTGCCATCTTCATCGATAAAATAATGTCTCAACTTTTACCATTTTGTATCTGATTGTTTCTTTACAGATGTCCCATAAAGGAAACTGGGGTTCGATTGAAAAGCTATATTTTAAATTCGGCGGTAAAACTTTACATCGCTTTGCCGCAAATCTGTAGGCGACAACCTTTGTTATTTTGATTTGGGTCGTTCTAAAACTCCCCTGGGAACCAAGTAGACTTACGAGTATATCATTTCTGCTTCATTTTGACCAAAAACTTATATTATAATTTTCAATTCAATGATATTACGATTTCGATTCGATATCTATGTTTTTGATATCAATGCTATTCAAATATAAGTATCATACCATTGTAATTTGTGCCTTTTTATGTTTTTATTTGTATTAAATTAAAAATAACGCTTTTTTCTATGACTAAGAGTTTGTATAAAATTGTTTTGTAGATTCATTACCCCGAGTGGTTATGCTATATATGAGCTACAATATTTTTGTTGTAAATTAATATTTTTTTAAATTGATGCTCATTGTCTAACGTTGAGTCATTGCCGCTTTCATGCTAAATGGTTGTAATTAAGCCCTGAGAAAATCCTACGGTAAGAGAATAAAGCTTGTTAGTAAATTGTTCTTGTTTTGTGTGTTGAAAAGCATTTTTTACCTTGTCGGCCACCTACGTTGCATTCCAACAGACATTGCTTCCGTAGAATTGTTTGTGGAATTGGTATCTCATTCGATCCCATAAATTTATTCAATGATTTTCGTCAAAGCCGTATGCAATTAACTTTATATATGGATCTTCACTTAACAATATTGCTTGCTTAATTAAGGATTTCGACTGAGGGGCTTTGTGGAATTTCAATATCAAATTTGAATTGTTTGAATTTTGTACTTTTCCATGAGTTATGTCGCTAACGACCCGGGTTTTGCCTTTCGGCATCTTCATGGGCATTTCAAGTGCACGGATGTACTTGAGTTCAACATTGCTAGCACGGCAAGATTGATTGCTTGTTTAATTTAAATCAAATAAAACCTATTGACAGTATGTTAATAAATTCAATGTAAGCTACTATATCACAGTTGCTAAAGCTCTGCAGATTTTTTTTCAAATCACAGCAAAATTATCACATGATTGTTTCAACTATAAGCTGTATACGTTTTTAGCGATAATTTTAGTATCTGACTCATAATCATTCTCGAAATAAATACATTTACATGAATATCCCACTCGTACCCTGAAATATTTTTATTTTTTAATAAATAAAAATAGAAAAATTAAAAACATGCAGCATTAAAACCAATTTATCATTTTCATAAAATATTATTGGGTAATTATTATTCATTGAAAAAATTAAAATTCATTTATTAACCATCAGACAAATTTAAAAATAGTTATACAGGATAACCCTTCCGATTCATCATTCATAGTAATTGAACAAACGTTCATTACTCAAACAATCGGTCTGTAATAAACGAATAATAAAAAAAATATTACCAAATGTCCCATCATTTGAAATTAATTTAGCTTTAAACAAAGCAAATCAGCAGTAAATTATGAATATAACGCTTTCGAATACATTTTTATATTATCAGAAAGATTCCACTGCAGACATCCAAAGCTTTTGAAACAAAAGCTTTCTTGTTCACCCACCTTTAAAATAATTAAGTCGCATTATAAAATTTCACATTCGTCCACGTATGGAAGCTATTCTTTTTAAAAACATCTCCATAATATTTTTATTTTGCTTTGAACTTGAACAAGCGCGCCTAATGAATTAACTTTTTATAAACACATTTACTTTTATACGAGTAAAGTGATTTATATTGCTCAACAAAGACAAAAATAATATCCGTAATTTCCAACGCAAAGGAATTTTAATGAAAATTTTATCGACTAAAATATGGGCTCAGTGCTTTATGGCTGTTTTTTTAATTAATTCAGTCTCCGCAACGATTTTAATCATTGCCTCGTTTTCAGTTTGCTATAATTTGTAATTCACACTTTTAATGTTGTCTCCAAAACTTGAGTCAATTTTGTGTTTTTACCATGTAAGGTTTACTCATTAACAAATAAAAAGCTTTATATTCTTTATGAGTTTTTGATTTTCAATTTTTTCTACAAATTTTAAATGATTCGGAATAATGTGTTATTGTTCATTTATCGTTCCTTCAAAATACTATCAAAAATAGTTTTAAAAAGTAATAAAATGTAACAAATAAACATATGATTATTTTTGATGTTTGAAATATACATGTACAATTATTTTCTGAATATATTTTTTTAATGTTTGCGAATTTTCCTGATAAATTTTTGGTTAAGTTACTCTATTTCAATAAATACAATATATCCAATATACTTAATAATCTGAAACATATAAGCTGAGTGACTTCTTAGACTTAAGATAGTTTCTTGGAATATCACCCACTTACGTAATCAATAAAGAGTTAGTGTGCTTCAGATGAGAGTGGATATGTTTGACATAATAATGATGGAATAAAAAAGCTATATTCAAAATAAAATGTATTCAAATTGTAATCGATATATTTATGCTAAGAAAGTTTATGTGTAAATATATATTTTTTTTAATCATAAATGAGAAATATCGATGGCAGATTTTTTTTTGTTGGATGAATTATTCTTTCAATTTTATTTGTGATATATTTAAAATCAAATTAACGTTATTGTAAAATGAAATATAAATATAAATATAGTTCTGACGAAGGCGTAAGCCGAAATAGCTATCAACAAATATTTAAAAATAATTTATGTAGAATTAAAATACATTGTTATTTTTCTTTCCGTATTGAAATATGAATGTCCATAAAACTTATGTTGAATCTGGTATGAAATTTGCTGCAAGCTTCATTTATTTAAATACAGATCGTGTTACTGAAATAATTTTGTTTGCTATGTTGACAGATGTTGAATTTATCCAAATTATAGATAATAGAGCGTCATAAACAAAAAAATGGTAAAATGTTTTAGTGTTCACAAGAAAGCACGATTTAATAAAATGACACAAGCAGCGCCAGGTGATAAATCATTACGTGGCGGAAAAAAAAACCATAAAGCGTGGCGCAAATAAAAAGCGAAAGGATGTTTTACCATCTTCCATATTTATGAGCCAGCAAACATGTTTACCTTCCCCAATGACAGCGCTTGCGAACTCGGGTAACTTGTGCCGAAAAACTCTAATTTTAATCACATTAAAAAAGTTTAAATGTATTTTAAAGAATGGCTTTTGAATCATAGCTGCTCATGTTTTACACACATTGTCTGTATTTTAGCAGACATTTATTTTTATAAATGTGGATACAATACATTCTTGGATATAAAAAATAAACAATGCCTCTTCGAATGATATTTTAATTACTAAACATATGCAAATAATTATTTGTATGAAGTTCAATTAACCCTTTTGCTGCGTATGGATCTTTCGGCTTAGGCAAGAAGTTTCAAATCAAGTTTAAATTCATATTGTTAATTCATGATTTGCGCATGTAAGGAAGAACAAATTTGGTGTTGGTCTTTTTTTTAAAAAAAAAGTAAAAAATTAAATGTTATACATAAATACATTTCTGAATGGGCACCAAAACATTTCAAAACAATGAAATCGTACTTCAAATAAACTTGACTTCTTATAAAATGTGCTGGCTTAAAAATGATGTTGAAAAATTTTCATGTAACAATGATCAACAACCTCAAAACAAGTGCATGGGCCAATTGTTTGACATTGCTGGTTGTAGCTTGTATCACACACTACCTGTCAAATCGGAGGTATGGGCAGCAGCTACTATTTTAGTTGAAATGTCTTGTTTTATTAGGTCGAAACCTAAAGGAAGTGGGCATACTATGTTTTTGACCTACGCAGTCTATTTGGGGTTCGGGGTCATTTTTGTCCAGCCAGATACAAAAGTGTTTCACCGCGATTATGTGTGTAAAAAGCGGTGAAAAAGACTGAAAATAAAAATAATATTCAGAAAAGATTTCATTTTTATATTTATAAATGGACATTCTGCTGATTCTCTTCTTATTGATTCACAAAAAATTGCACTATTGATAAGTAAAGTTAATCCTTTTTTCAGGGCTGTGGAGTCGTTAAAAAAACTACGATTCCAACTCCGACTAAAAAAGGTTTAATTTCGTCACGTCTTCTTCCTACTTCTTCTAATTATGTGTATTCAATTTTATATCAAACAAGTTGGTTTTTCCCACCACCACCCGTTGTGTTTATGCAGCCAATGTTTCATGGCCGCCTTTCACGACGCTATCGACTCACATTCATGACCCGAGCAGATCTGCACGGGACTGATTTTGAAACATGCACTAGTGTGCTTGAAAATAGAAAATTAAATAAAAAATAGTAAAATAAATTTAGAGTGACTAGCTCAGCCACTGAAATCAGTTTGATACAGAGTATCCTGTGTATAATCCGTATACTGAGAGCCCTTCGTGTAGACGAGTATATTGAACAACTAATCCGGTCAATAGCCAAATTTGACATATTACATATATGCAAAAATAAAAAGATCAAACTTTTCAAAATTTCCGACTCCGTCTTAAACCTCCGACTCTTCGACTTCGACTCCGACTCCGACTCCACAGCCCTGCTTTTTTTCAATAATCTGTCTTAATAAAAAAAATAAAAAAAGCCATTGGAGGAGGCCAAATCCCGTTATGTATTGTAACGTCGAGAAGGAAGAGGAAAAAAAAGATTCTCATGATATTATATTTTTCTAGTGTTCAATCAATTTGGTTTATATAATAATTGCTACATGAATTCGATATAATATTCTTCAAATAATTTAGGAAATAATCTCCTATGTGTGTCTCCTTGCGTCCTGGATCATTATTTCTAGTTTCATGTTGTTCAAGGATCCCTATACGACATGCTTCCCTATTAATTAAGAAACTAATGGATTATGTTCAGTTTATAAATAAAGCCAATTAAAGCGTGCCTGTATCTGTTCATATCATGCCTGGGTATGATGCTCTAGTATTTGATATCAAGGGTATTAATTTATTAGTGACAGGAAAATTCATAATGAGTACAAAAAATACATCGATAATATTAGATGAGAGAATTTTAATGAGGTTTTAAAATGGCCTAAAACAACTAAAAATATTGTTAACATATTTGGGAAAAAAAATTCATCATCAACCATTATTTTCAATTTCTTTTTTTTCCTAATATTTCAATGGTTAATACATTTTAACTGAAGAAATGATCGTTATTTTGGCAAATAAATTAACAGTGAATATATCTAGTGACTTTCAAATATGCGATGGTAAATATCTTTTTTGTGAATAAAATATGAACTTCAAATGAAATCAAACAATTAGATAATATAATTTTAAAATAATTTTATTCTAGAAAAAAAAATATTGGTTATGAATAACTTAATAGGCTTTGATTGAATCAAAAAATTAAGCTGTGAAAAAAATTGATCCAAGAAATATCAAACGACCGCTTTGCTACAATCAGTTTTCGTTATGGGTTTTTAAATTGATTTTCTCATTTCAAATTTACTGTTGACATCATTTTATTAATACAGGCAAAATCCGAAAACCCGCTTCGCAGAATCAATGTGTAGTTTAGGTAATTTATTATAGGTAGGAAAAAATCGATCTCACATACCAACTTTAAATATCACACATGTGACATATTATTCTACATTAGCGATAAGTTTATCTTTGAAAACCAGTGATGTCTCCTTATTCTTTCTTAAGTATATTACAAAAAGTTTGGAGGCTGGGAAAGATACTTAAAAACAAAGTTATCGCTTAGCTTACGTGTATGATATGAGTACAGAGATGGATCTTTTTCTTATGTCTACTAGATACAGATCAAACAAAACCATCGAAAAAGAAGATTTACAATATTTGAAATGTTTAAAGTATGTAAAATGTAACCAGTACACTATTGAGTATTTAGCAGGGCTGTGGAGTCGATAAAAAAAAGTCCGACTCCGACTCCAACTCCAGCATTTACCAAAACCACGACTCCAACTCCGACTAAAAAACTGTTTATATCGTCACTCTTTTTCCCTAATTTTCCTATTTATGTTTATTCAATTAAATATCAACCCTATCAATGCAGTCAAAAGCCAAATTTGACATATTAAATGCAACGACTCCGGCCAAAGCGCCGCGACGACTCCGACTCCGGCCAAAAAGCCCCGACTCCACGACTCCGACTCCGACTCTGATTCCACAGCCCTGGTATTTAGTGATATCGACTATTTACACTTTAATATTATATCCGTTTCAATAAATAAAATCAAATATTTTAAACTTTTTATTCTGATTTTCCGTACAATATAAAAATATGGAATCGGGCAAGGTTTTCCAATCCTTTCCTGCAGTGGAAAACTTTGCCAATTTTCGAAAAATTCTTTCTTTCTCACAAGCCTGGCGATATAAAAGAACCCGTTGCAGCATATAAAACGATTGCAGTTTTTCGCGGAGCACCTTTTTACGTACCAAGAAGCATATTTTCAAAAATGCTGGTATGGGTACTATACAAATATGTAGTGAGTGTTCGATAGGGCACAATTTTTGCATCTTTAATTAAGTCACTTTTAAGGTGTTCACTGTCAATACTTGGTGGAAAGGCATTATAGTAAAAATAATAATACATTTTTAGTACTTTATCCACATAAAATTTATTTGATCAGGACCGGTTTCGCTCATGGCGAGCAATGTCAACTGATAAGGAATACAATAAAACAGTTAAATTTATACAAAAGTTAAGTATGAAAAACAAGGTATGACAAACAATTGGTAAAACAACTAAGCAAATAAATTGAAGCAAATTACAATTATTTTCCTTGTAATTTACTTCAATTTATTTGCTTAGTTGTTTTACCAATTGTTTGTCATACTTTGTTATTCGTACTAAATTTTTGTATAAATATCACTGTTTAATTGTATTCTTTATCAGTTGACAATGCTCGCCATGAGCGAAACCGGTCCTGATCAAATAAATTTTATGTGGAAAAAGTACTAAAAATGTTTTATTATTTTTATTTTAATTAAGTCATTAATTAATTACTCAATTTTAAAAACTATTTATTTTCATGTGTCAAAGCTACATTAAAGATTGAATTGATAAAAGAAAAACTCGAAATTCATCTGAATTGATAATTTAACCAAGACTGCAAGGGAATCTTCAGGAATTGGCAATAAAACAACATGAGCATGAAATATTATCGCTATTAATAATTATGTCAACAGAATAATAATTGTTTTCAATTTCAAAACACGAAGACAACAGACAGTAATGTTTAATGTCACACGTGAGGTTAACACGATTTCCAATAACCTAAGCTAACTCGTAAAAATTCTTTTAATAACAATTAATATGTTTGCTCTTCTTGCAAACTTAATAACCATGGTATCATTTTCTCGTCTGTCTATATTTAACGATGGCTAAGCAAATGTTTAAGAAATTTTTGGGGGTGTATTTCTCGGAATTTAATTATATAATAAGCAGTATTATAATGTTTACTAAATATTTTATATCGGTTACAACATTCTTGTTGAAGATATTACATGAAACTATGAAACAAGTATTTTAGGAAGAATAATTTAAGGTATGTCATTTTACACAAACTAATTTCCGTATATTTTTTTTAGTCTACTTTGAAATCTAATGTATAAGATGCTTTTCTCACTATTTGAGTTCTTTGTTACCACGAATTAAATCTGTCACTTTTAAAAGAAGGCTGAAGGTAATTCCAATAGTCAAATGTAATATAACATTGTTTCACTGGATTTTTATTATCCTAATGTTATCCATCATTGATCCTTTCAACGCATGGAATTGTTATTCTCGGCACATTCATACAATATAATACAGTGCGATGAGTATTATCTTATTTATCATTATGGACGGTGGGAAAAGTACTCTTACCGCATCTGGAGTTAATCTCGTGCCTCCCTTCCGACAGGTGCCAGCCTATCTTTCATAGTGAAGATGAACTATAGGCTATCATAGAATGTGTAAGAAATATTTACCTTAAAAACTCGCAACAATTAATATGTAACGTCAGAAAAAAAGCAACGCGTTTTTATAAATTAAAGATGACTTTGAATGTAGTGAATCTTATTTCAAGAATAGTAGCACAATATGTGGAATAATCTAATTTATTTTTAATTTATTACCAAGTTACCGTGAAATACATGGAAAGTTTAAAGACTGTAATTTTTTGATTGAAGAATACGAAAAGATTCAGTGCCTAGCCTCTTAATTAATTGAAGCTTATTAAAAGCTTAATTATAAGTCAACCTTTTAATCTCTCTTTTCGTTTAACCTAAATAAGCACATTTTTTTGGATTGTCTGATACTTCATCGAACACTAATATTGACCACTATTTTCATGGAACGTTCTGTTCAACTTCAAATGTGTTTTCCTAATTAGAAACATCAACAAAAACCTACCATAAATTATATTCATATTGTATTAATCCTCCAAAATTTGAATGAAAAGAGTTTGAAAACTGTTTTGTTTCGAACCAAATTAAATTATAATGGCATTGCATTTTTAAAACAATTTCTGTAAAAAAATATGTTATATTATACAACCCGTATATTAAGTTGACATACACTGAGATTGTTTTGTTATCTTTGCATTCAAGCCATGATTTATCTTTGGGTCCACTTACTATTCATATATTGCTGAAAACGGGATATACAAACCCATTAAAGAATTTTTCAGTATTTCCTTATGTGGATATCCACCATTGATTATTACTCAGAAGAATGTCATCTCATCGTTTGCCAATACCCTGCTTCGTACATTTCTTCAACTTTTTTTTTTTTCAACATTTCTTGTAAGAAAAGTATCAAGGTGAAAAGTCCCAAGTCACCTCTCTTGTATCATCGATGAACACAATGGCGACTGGAAACATTGCATCACCCCACTCCCACTCCGACGCTTCTACCAAGACGAGCAAAGAAAAATAACAATAGTGTGTCTACATCTTTTGTGAACAATGATATCTACTTATTGCGACAGTGTGTGGGTTAGTTAACAGTGTTTCCAAACATTTTGTTACGATTTTTTACCACTACATTCATATTGGGCATAGTTGATAAATTATGATTTTTTACTGAGATTAAATTAAATTAAATCTTTTAATAAAACTCAATATATCGTTCTAATTTCAAATATAACATTGTAAGCCGATCATTAATCAGATGACAATGCTCGCCAAAAACGTAACCAGTCTTGATCCTTATCAAGAGGTATGTGGAAGTAGTACTGTATATTTTTTTATTTTTTTTCTGCCAATATGTGGCAGTTATCATGTTAAAATTGTCATCAAAGAGCATAAATATTTGGAAAACGGAAAATTATCTTTGAAAAGGTTTAAATTATATCTAATAATTCGAAACTAAGAATATTCGTGTTACGTCTCTCATTACCTACTAGATAAATCATATTTCAATAGTAAAATATAATTTTCTTAAAAAAGCAATTGGCTTAAACAGAATACTTAATTTATTCAATTATTTTTTTCAAAAAAAATCTTTTCGTCAAAGATTTTTAGATAAAGATTAATAAAATCTCGATAAAACTTATTGCCACTATGTATACTATTCGATTGAGAATCTTAAGGCTAGCAGATTGTAGTATCACTCAGGTGAGAGAATTCTTCTTATTTTGCTCCTCCCGTGTCCTGTGTCTAATATGACACCTGTCGTACACAGCCTGCTAAGTAAGCCTCCATTTCTGTTATCCTTAATAAATCACATGTCATTAAATATAAATTTTGTTATTATCTAGCCTTGTTTTCTCAGACCTATTCACCAACATCCACGTAGCAAAATGTTTTGAAAAACAACAAAAAGGTATATTAATAACATCAATCATGTGATACAATTAATTCCAGGAATTGATCTTTAAAAATATACGTGTTGAAATAAATATATTATCATGTTTATCGTTGCTTCCATAGAAACCGCCACAAAATTATTATTAATAGAAAAGCTTATAGATGTTAACTGCCAACCAATAACTCCCATCTTATTTTCCGAGGTGGAAAGTCTAATAAAAAACCTTCCTGACAGGAAAGCTCTGGGTAACGACAAAATCGGCAATAAGGCTCTCAAGCAGTTACCGCAAAAGGGTATTACCTCATTAGTAAATATTATAAATGCGTGTTTAAGGCTACAATATTTTCCCTCCCGATGAAGGAAGCGGATATTATCTTGATTCCAAAACCAGGAAAGGATCGCACTCTTCCAGTGAACCACCGGCCAATACGTCTGCTTCCTGCAATGAGCAAAGTCTTAAAGAGCGAGTTATTAAAACTATTCTACAAGAAGTGGTTGACGAGAAAAAGATCTTCCCCGACACCCAACACGGGTTTCGGGCGAATCACTCGACAAACCATCAACTTCTTCGAGTGGTGGAATTTATCACGAGCGGATTTATTCAAAAAGAGGTCACAGCTGGCCTCTTTTTAGATATTTAAAAGCCTTCGACAGGGTGTGGGTTGAAGGGCTTGTATTCAAAATGTCGAAGGCTGGAATTGGATTACCACTGATTAAGATCCTCAACTCATTTGTGACAGGTAGACGTTTCCGTGTCAAAATTAATGAAATCCGGTCCTCGTCGAGGTCAACACTTGCGGGGAGTTACACAAGGCTCTGCCTTGGGACCCATACTGTATAACATATACACCTACGACATTTCCACCGGTGGGGAAAGTGATATAATTATAGCCCAGTAAGCAGATGATACATCCATTTTGGCTAAATCTTGTAATCGGCAAAGCGCAGTTGCTCACGTCCAAACAGTTGCCGATACCATTGCGGACTGGTGTGACAACTGAAGAATTAAAATCAACGCAGAAAAAAGCGCGGCAATAATGTTTTCTGAAGGCTTCATTAGAAAACATAACTTCAATTGAATAAGAAAGCACAAAACAGAGATCAAATGGTTTAATACAGTCAAGTATCTTGGAATTACCTTAGATAAGAGACTGAAGTTTTACGAACACACCGCGATTTAAAAGTGCCAAGCTAATGCTACAAAAGCGAAATGTACTTTATGCTTAATGGTAGGAGCAAACTATCTATAAATAGTAAACTTCTCCTATATACATCAATAACTCGTCCAATTATGGTGTACGCCACACCAGTGTGGGCGTTTGCTCACCAAAAACATCTGAAGACTCCCCAGGTTGTTCAGAATAAGTCATTAAGGCAAGTATGCGATGCTTCATGGTTCGTGCGTGGATCGCTGCTACACAGAGATTTAAGTGTGCCCACTATTCGCGAATTCGTTCGTGAAACCTCTAAAAAGTTTCACAACGCTGTGGGCCTTCACGATATTTGATGAGAAGGCATCAGATAATCGATATAGGCCGAGAGATATTCTTCTCGATGACCCTCCCTAGTTAGAGACGCAATAGTTAACTGACTCCTCAACTGTAGCGATCGCGCCCTCCTGTCGGCAGCGATGGGAAGGGAATGTCAACAAATATAATTCAAGAGTTTAAAACATTGAGAGACGAAGGAGGCTGGAAGAACTTTTACGCTAACACGCCTTAGAACTTGAAACTCGGTCAAATTGATATCCAAAAAAAAAATCGTTGCTTCAATAGAGCTCTCGACACAAAAAACGTTCACGATCCTTGAACTTATTTCGTAGAAAACTGCTAAATACATTCTTTTGAAAATACTACGTTACATTGAAAGTCATCGTCTTTGAAAGGATTTTTTTTAAAATTAGAACATGAGATACCGGAAAAATAGATGCGACTATTATAAATTAATTTATCATTTTTTTAAGCATAAACACTCACAATGAATTACAGAACTCAGAAATAAAAGAAAAAAATGACATAGGTATCCCAAACAACAAATCCTCGCGTTCGTTTATATAGTTTTATAAAAAACTGTTTGGAAATCGATGCGAAATTCTTCAGTTATCGATCTCACTGTTAATTATTTGTACGGCCGCACTGTATCTCAAGCTGTAAATATTATCGTTCACCGTTTCACCATATCGTAACATCTTCTTTTCTATTTTTAAATTTCGTTTTCTAAAAAATACAAATATCTTTTTCACAAACCCTTCAACAAATGCTATTTCAAAAATTCTTACGTTTCATTACAAAAAATAAAGACGCTTTTTGTATATGAAAGGTACAATTATACAAATAAAATGTACATGTTACAAACACAAGCTTTAAGTTGGCTTTATCATCCTTAAATTGACGAAAGTTTTAGTCCAAACACAATTACTTGCCTTATTTTGATTCTAATGAATCCCCATCGATACAATGCTACCATTTCGGAACATAAATTATCACCCCTCGTAAATAAATAATGACATAAAATTATTTTTATTGACAAACCAGCCTGACGTGAAGTATTTTTACAGAATTTTCTTTCATTAAAGCAAAACTTTAATCGAGGATCTCGACCATTGAAAAGGTTAATTAGACCTAGTTAAAATTAATTAAGTATTCTTTAAGTGGCTCAATTTTGTAGGAAATCCTTAGATAAGAAAGCGGACGATGCAGCCTTTTATAAAGTCGTGAATTAAATGTGGCAACGAACCTGGCTGTGGCACGTGCTATGAATACCCAAAGCCTCAGGTTTGCCAATCCTTTCTCCAACCAGTTGAATTTTAGCGTCACAAAAGACAAATGATTGCTTAATCATCAGTCACATTGGAAACTATTCCTGTCTTCAACATTCGGTAATAATAGTTCTCAAGTATTTCAGGAATAAGAATTCAATAAAAAAAAGATAGATTGGTTCCATTAACTTTTTTCATTTGAAGTGGTATTAAAAACTAACGTGAATTTAAATTAAAATATATTCAAAACCAATTGATATACTTTAATTCATATTATTAAAAAGAACCATTCACAAATTTTGTTATTTAAATGTACGAATAAAACATCAACGCAATGATTTATCAAATATGATATAATATTCAAATAAAAGGGATTTATAGTGTTACATTTTCACAATTTCTTTAACGTCCCCACTTATGTATATTTCGTAAAGATGTTTAAAAAAAATAGATTAGTTGAAAGACTCCGGTTTTGATCTTAAAACTATTTGTATGTGTGGAATAAGAACATATTAAAATTGTTAATATTATATATTTGAATACAATTTGTACCAATATTAATTGACAGTAAACCCATTAAATGGAAACCAGGTACTTAAAATACCGCATTTTTGGATTCAATTTAAAATTATAAGACTACACGGATGCATTATTGAGTCTAGACCAGTGGTTTTCATGTGCGGCCACCGGAAGACTTGGCTGTGACCATCGACAGCTTCATGGAAAATATCGATATTAAAAAATGTGATTCTACAAGTAAATTTGTCAACAAAGACTGAAAACTGAATATTTGAGATGCAATAAATACCAATAGTAAATTGACAAACATGGTAAAGTCCATTTAACATACCTCAAACACAACAGACTCAAAACAAAAATTGGTGCGGCCACCAAACATTTCCCAAGTGGTCCTTATGTTAACAATGCGGCCACAGTGCAATTTTCTGTGAGAACCACTGGTCTAGGCAAAACAAAAAACAAAATAAATAATTATCACGTGACGCAAAATAAAATTACTATAAACTTTTTCCCACTTGTAATTTAAACGGATCACTGATGAATAAGTTGTATTTTCAATTGTTAGTCTTCTCCTAGGGAAACGAGAAAATATGTATTGCAGTGTAATATTGTAACGAATAATGCTGTGAGGAGTAAGCACAGATTCATATTAGTAAACCAGCGTGACTGCGAACAAAGTCACAATCTCCGATGGCAACTATGCGCTGCTTGTTTTCCGATACACGTAATATTGCTGGCAGACCGCACACATTGTATTTGACGTCGTCATAATGAATTCCCGACAATGCTGGAGTGCATGCAGCGAGCGTCAAAGGCCAAACAGCGCGGGCTTCCATAGTGCACCGAATGTCATGAAAATTGCTTTAATTTCTGTTGCACTTCTGTGAAACAGAAACTGAAAGATGTTCACGAGTACCTTATCGAAATAAGGTGCATTCCAGAGCGCTGGGTAACAAAATAGACTTCAATAGAAAGGTGATAGAAAGAGTCGAAATCATATATATATATATAAAAATGAATGTTTGTCTGTCTGTATTTCCGCTATGGACTACTAAACCGCTCGACCGATCGATGTGAAACCTTACAAATTTATTGAGTACACTCCCGCAATGGTTTTTGGTCGACCAACCCCTCCCCCTTCCCCCCAACCTCCACCACCAAATTATTTTTTTTTACTTTATGAATTTTTCGAGTTTACTCCTTCGAATGTTTCTGGCATACCCCCCCCATACGCCCCTAAACCTTACCCCGCCAAACAACCCCCTTCCCCCCCAAAAATTGATATCGAATTTTTACAAATTTCTCGAGTACACTTCCGCGAAACTTTCTGGCGTACACTAAAATTGACTCAAATAGAATTGAATATTTGTGTAATGTCTTTCCTTCAAATTTATTTTAGTTGCTGGCGTAGCAACGCGCGCAGGGCACAGCTAGTCTTTTATAAATAATTCATCTTAAGTCTTTTAGTTGTAGTTTATCTGAAATTATTTTTTCAACTTTTCTTTTTCGCAGAGAATATAGATACAAAAGATGTTGATCGTATATTAGGATGTAGTTTTCAAATTTGGTCAAATCCACTTGTTGACAAACTGAGAAAGTGAGATATTTTTATTACTTTTTCCTCATAAGTTAATGTTTACTAGCAATATTTTTAAAATATATTTTAATTTAAAAAATACAGATAACAAAATGCAAACTTTTCCATGTGAAGAAAAAAGGTCTCAAAAGTTTAGTCTAAAATTGGCAGTAAAAAACCAATTTTGACCAGTGTTGAAAATTACTTCCTGGCTTTGTAGTCAACACAGACATCTATATCTTCGATCAGATTTCATAAATCCAAATAAAAATGAAACTGCCCGTACCTTGACACTCGACTAAGCGATATGTTTTTTTTATAATTCATGTCCACTACCAATGTTGAGCTTATGCCCTCCTATTGTAGGTGCTGATTTTCACTCAGTCGCTAAATTTCTCTATAATTTTATGAGAATAGAGATAGAAAAAGTAAGGCTAGGTCACTCTCGCCATGTCCCCGCTTATAGAATTGGATAGGTGGGAAGGAATTTGTAGACAACACATACACCCCTGCTTTACAACAGGATCGATAAATCGACTGAAAGAAATGCTGCCTGTACGGAGACTTGAGCCCATGAGGTCCGTCACGGAAGCCATCGACGTTGACCACTGCACCACAGAACCGACAAAGTATTACATAATCTTATCGCACTTTAAATAAATATTTATTGTCTCCTCTAATATATTATGTATTTGATAAATTATTCAGTTGGTATGCAATACTATAGTCCAGTTTAAGCAGCATAAAAGATGACCTGCCAACATTTCTGACAAAACCGTTTACCCACGATAAATGAAGTGTCATGAAATTAATAGGGGATACCGTATCCAATTTGGAATTTACCAGATAAGAGAAAATATCATTAAACAAAATCTAATGAATTCAGGAAAGCGAAAAACTAAATATTAAAACAATGTTGACTAGTAGCTGAAAGGTAAACGTCCTTAATGTGGTCTTAATGGGCTTGAATCCTTATACATATAGAAAGTTCTTCAAACCGATTGCTCTATTAGAAGGAATATCTTATATATAAAACCGAAACGGCGTATGTATGTCTGTGGGTCTGTAATTCCATTTTGCATTGTTGGTCATTAAGTTGCCATAAAAACGAATTTGAAAGAAAATATGTTTGAATTTTTATCGGCGTAGACATTTAGTCAAAATGTAATTAATTAGTCTTCTACTGAACTTTTCCCGGCTTTTATTATTAATAATAATGTTTATTATTTACGTGATGATATTATTTGACATTTCTTTGACAGCAAATTAGATTTTTTCCTTGAATTTGGACATTTGAATGGGCGAGAATGGGGCGGGGCTGTCATCAAATTAAATAAAGTTTGTGATTTTATTTTAACTCTATTTTGGATGTTAGATTTTGTGATATAATTATGTCGAATGATATAACATTAAATAATTATTGGTCGCTTAGTCCGAGCGATGCCGGGTAGCAATACTAGTATATACCTATGTACATAAGTTGAACTGAAAGTAAAAAAAAATTGCAAGCTTTTATTTTTTATTGAAAATTTATATTATTTAAAATGCCTAATTAAATTTCTTATTTTAATCTTAGCTGTGCTAATCTTAGTTTTATTGTGTAATTTTACAATAAATTTGTAAGTTTCGTGAGTGATTTTCATTTCATATTTTCAATTTCGTATTCATTTTTGACTAAGCACTTTTTACACAATACTCAAATTTTTGCTTTTGCTAATTGACCATAAAATGCGAAATCTCGTGTTAAATATCAGAGTAATTAAAAGGGGTCGTAAACAAAGTTTTGAATCCATTGAATTGAAGCCGTTACTCTTCATGTATGTATAATTTATAATATTACAATCTGTAAAATGTTATTGATGTACGAAACTATATAAAATATAAGTTTAAAATAAAATAATAAAACATTATTAATCCATCTAATAGTTTACATTTAAAAATATAGATCGCTTATCTAATTGACTGTCTAAATTTAAGGACATCCAAAACATTACAAAATGCGGAATTTATTATAGGCCACCGCTGTTTTCATACAATCCCAGTAATCTACCATACCAGGAGATATAAGAGACAAAGTAACTGTCATATTATTTTTGAAATCATCGCCATTATGCAAAAAATGACATAATATCCATCCCAGATTGCACCCTTCTACACCATTGATAGATTATAAGTTTGATTGACTGCAGTATGAGTAACAGAAATATTTTATGACCCTCTCAAAATCCAGGCACCCCATTTTTGCAGTGATTTCATTCGCGTGACTACGACCTGTGTAAGAATTCACCTTTCTTCTCATCAAATATTTAAAGGAGTAGAAAACAGTGCAAGTAGTGTTTTAGTATAATACGAGAGGGTTGCAGGGTTTGTCACAATTTTATTTATCTATATTTATTAAACTTTTTTTATGAATTCATCTATACGTCCACGTGCAATAAATAAACCCATCATACGATACGGTTATATATATTATTTTAACGGCCGATATTTCTCATTAAAAACAGAATGAAGGGGTTGCATACTAACTTTTCACTCAATTTAGATCGCTGATTTGAAAAAATATTTAATTTCGGCAAATTTTGTCTACAAAATATAATAATAATATAAACAATGTAAAATACCTTTATGTTATTAAAAGCGAGCGAAATTATAAAAAGGAAGGTTTGTTTGTTGTAAAACAATATGCATGATGTCATTTTAATGGTGTTTAATGTCACTTATTTGTGAAAAGGAATTATTAACTGATCATTTTCGTAATATTGTATTTAAAAAGTCTCTTCTAGCAAATCATTTTTGATGATCATACTCAAAAAATCATTTTAACAACGGTATTTGATACGTCTTTATTTTGAGATATTACCCATTAATTCCTTATAAACCAAGCTAAAGGTAGGTGAAACTATTCAAAATTTCAAACATGCAGCTTATGAAATTAATTTGTGCACCTTTTTGTATTATTAATAATTTCAAATATAAACAGCGATATTAATTTGGAATATTATTATCATTATAATATTTTAAGTTTATAAACTTTAAATCAAAAAACGAAACATTGGCTTTGCTATCAATGCCATGGGAACATCATATCTCGTAAATATATTATTAGACCTGCATTACGAAAATAAGAAAATATACATAAAATATTTTCGTATTTAAATATATGAAGACCGTTTATAAATGTAAATGTGTGACCTTCATTTGGACACATCATACGTTTTGACGTTTAGCAATGTGGATACATTAAAAAAAGTTAATCTGGCACAGCCCTTAAAAGAGAGAGTTTCCGGCACCAGGGGCGAAGTGTGACGTTGATAAGTGCGCCCACCTCTACGCGGCCTATGGGCACACTACGAGCCCCCCGTCACTCACCCCTCACCCTTTTCCACGGTGATGAATTGCCTCTTACACTTTTTATGTCGTATTATTTATTATTGCCGTGGTTTATGGTTGGAAAATACGCTCCGAGAGAGAAACGGACATATGTCTTAATTTTAAAAGGAAACATTTGTAAGTGCGGTCCTATTTTCTTCCCTCTCCCCTTTTGCGGTGCATCGTGCCGCGAGAGTCGTCTAAAAAAGATTCAATTTAAATTAATTACAATCATTACGGAAATGAAATTTATGATGAATGGGTCTATTTCTAGAAGATAATTTGTTTTAACAAACGTGTATTACTTTTATCATTATCGTTTTCTTTAAATATGTATTTAACTCTTAACAACTTTTTAAGTTATTGATTGAATTGTAATTAGCTTGGTAGAACTCTATATGAATACGGTGAAAAATTACAATATTCTTAAGTTCTTCATTAATTATAAGTTATATAGTGATTTCGGCTTACGCCCTCGTACGAACAATTATTCTTAAGCTCGGGTTAACTCTACCACCGCCTTCAGATTCAAACATAAACTATAATTAATTAAAATTTGATATGTTTATTTATTTTTTCTCCACGCGCAACTCCTGAAAGAGAATCGGTATTGCGTATTTTAAATATTATAACACTATCAATCGATTCAACAAATTATAGTTAGTTCTTTTAATAAACCAATATAAAAAAATGACGTCACTCAATTCACACAATAAACTTCTTAAGTTATTACGTAAGAAAAAATTGTCGATTGAAAATATGTAATCAATGACGTATTTTGTATAATGAATAATATTGAAACTGAATAGCAGTTATATCCAAAATTTCACGCAATAATATAGGAAGTTGATGATTTGATAAGAATCAAAATACCTTAGTATTCAAACACATCCTGCATTTCAATACTACAAGACAATATGTAATTCTGCATTGATTTGATATATATGGTATTCGAATATGCGTGTTATCCATACATTTCATAATATTGTCGCAGGCATGTGTCGATTTCATCTGTACACAAACGTATATAAAAACATACATATAAAATATATACTGTGCATCGCTAACTTTAAACATGTTTATTTTACCCCTTCTTTTGTAAATATACCAATAAAATACACTAAATGATATATGTTTCAAATCAATGTTATGGCACTATTTCTTAATTGGTAAGCAAAAGATTTAGGAGTTCTTGTCATATCTTTTGTATCACTACTTTCTTCCATACAAAAGGATGAGCAACCTAATAACAAACAGTTCATAGAGGTAAAACATAGATTGAGATAAATTCTAAAAGCAGTCCATATCCTTTATATACGGAGTGGACATTGAAAATATACAGAGATAACATATATATTTTCTCAAATAAATAGGTGTCCTATATTAGGTTTCGCAATTTACTTTTAAAAGCCGTGCTCTGGCTCTGAGCATTATGATTTAGATATTTTTTAAGTATTGACTATATTATATATAGCTTAAAGAGAGTTATGTTTATCAGTGACCTTAATTAATAATACAATATGTAAACACATTTGTCCATAGTATGTTGCTGGTTTAGTCGCAAGTTGTATTTTGTATTAATGCACACACTTAGTAACTCGTTGTGTTGTTCATGTGAATCCGACAATAAATTCACTAAACAGGCGTAACGTATCTGCTCCCCCGTCATGTATTCCTGCGGGAAATGTCCGCTCAGGTAAGCATGCTATCAAGTCCCATAAACCAGCAATGGCAAAATGTTATAAAGCCATAAAATCGTATAAGTTATTTTGTGTGACATTTTAATTTGCAATCATTTATGTGACCATTTATAATGAGTTTGAACTCAATAAAATCCTTTAAATTTGTATTATATAATATAGTTAAAACAAGTATCTTCGCCTTCTCGTGGAGAACAATTCAATGATGTTACACCAGAAAAGAAACTCACATACACACTTATAAACTCTAGAAGATTACAATTTTAATACCGAAAATATGGTTTGGATGTATTTTATTGGGTTGGGAACCAGGCACCTTGTATTAAGTTGTATTCTTGCAAATTACTACTGTATGTTGTGAGCCTTTATAAAATTTTGCTGTAACCCGTGAAAAACTATCCTAAAATAATGTTGCTTTGTAAAATAAAGATGGTATCGACCTGATTTGGAGAGATTAATTAAATTTGATTACAGTTCTCCCGTGCTTTTTGTAAGTTTTACGAGTGAGTGGGAGACATTAAGTACTATAAGCTCACTTATCCGCTTACGTGAAGTTTAAGGCACAAAAAGTGTGAATCGTTAATTTTCTTTCTGAAAAGTTGTCTGGGTGCATCACAAGTACGGACAGAAAATATATGTATTTAAATGTATGATAAGAAAACACACGGTCGTGTTAAGAAATATACGAGTATTCCAATAAATAATCCAATGTGTTGTATTATTTAAAATAATGTTTCACAAACCACCGGTTTATCTCTCACTGTTTATATTCAAGATTTCTCCGAAGCTAAACTGTTATACCTTTTGATGAAAAGTTATCAAATTATCACCGGGGCGGACAGGTAAAGTAAGTTTGTATGATGTAATTAGATTTGTGTGGATTAAGCTCGACTTTAGCGGAAACCATCTAGCTCAACCAAATTTTCTGTGGTCTACTAAGTAATATTACGCGATAATTATAATGCAATGCATGATACATGTTTAGAACTATATCTTAATAGAGAAAGCATTTTGATTTTAATTCGTCCCTTATGATACATACAATAGTCTTGAAATATGTGCTAACCATAGGTGCCAAATTGCAATATAATGCAATGCTAACCGCGATCACTTTTATGATCATAAAATAATTTTAGTGATATCCAAAAAATCAACAAAAAATGTATCATTTCTAGAAGATTCTAAATATAAAAGCTATCGCTAGTTGATATCATTAACTATCCAATTTGTGATGGTTATTAGTATAAAATTTATTTATAAAAGCGTCTATTATGATAGTTTATGAATTGAGTTAAAATGTGGCATAAAATGAAGATTGTTTAATATTTAGGTAATACTGATAGGCGGTTAAGAAATCATGTTGCCTGATTTGTTTTTTTAATAATTATTGAAAGGCAAGCTATGAAGTGTTATGAAAAATTTATAATAAACGTTTCTTTCGATTATCTTAAACAATATAAAATATAATACATCACAAAAAGTGTGTTCTATGCTTTCGTTGTAATGTGAATAATTTATTATCAAATAATCGTATGAATTTTTTCTTGCAGTGAAAATTTACGTTATATCAGTGTATGAAACCTTAACATTTGTTAACGAGGGGTGTTTCGGGCTTGACATTCGAATGTGTCTTCCGGCAGTACTCAGAATATTCGAAACACCTTCAAAGAGGAAACCAAATTTGATATAATGAAATGAGTTCTCTCAAAACCTCTGTTCTTGTTTCTTTTTTTTATTTATATAGATGCATATTTTCATTTCTTGTTATTAAATATAATCCAATGTCTTGTCAAACTTGTCGTAAACATGTTTAACTATTGGATGTTTCATCTAAAATAATATGTATGTATGTAAATCGCACAATCTATTATGCAGAAAGGCTGAGATAAAAGATATCACTTTTCCTTTTTGTAGTTTTTTATAGCTGCATATTTTCTTTGTTTTGTTATTGAATCGGAAAATTTCGAACAAAACTAACTGCTTTTATATAATATATTCTATACGTTATGTATTTTGCAAATAATCAATATTTATGGAAATTTAGTTAACTTAATATAAACAGGAAGACCATAATAAATTTGTGTGGTCATAAAAGTTTGCTAGGCTTGAGAACTTTATGTGTATGTATTGATCACTGGAGAATATATTTGACGTCTGGTGTATGATCTATTATAAATACTGACCAATTTTAATAACGAATTATGAGAAAACTTTTCATAACGCCTCATATTATACATGATGAAAATACTCTTATTTTGGTAAATTGTTATTAAATATAATAGGTGATGCTAAGCAAAGCTTTGAGGATTAATATTCAATTTTAACATCGCTACTTTAAAATGGAAGTACCTACTTTCTTTTCAATACTCTCAATGGATTCGGCGGTTACTTTTTGGGAGTTCATTTTAAATATGAAGTTAATATTGATAACTTTGTAATTGTACGTATTGTGTAACAAGTACTGTCAAATGCTTCGTCACTTTGAGAAACAATTTTAGTCTAATTTAAACTTTTTATATTAAATTTAACAATCATTTATGTTCACATATTGAAAGAGACGAATTTTAGCAATTGACTTCATTATATGATCTCAATATAAATTCTTTAGATGGCTCTTCCAGATTCAATTAAATGTTTATTGAAAATATTTTTCTAATAAGGATATAAATTTGTTTGAAACACAGCACCAAAGATAAAGAATGCCTCCACATAGTGATGATACCAATTGACCAAAATGATACCAATTTCATAAATTTATTATATGTACGTTACAAGTAACAAGCCAAGTGAGCGAAAGTCTTTTACGTTAAAATAATTAAGAATGATGTTATGAAACATTCTTATTAAATAATTCCGTTTTTTCAACCCTTTCGAAGGGTTCTTTGAAATTCTTAAAATATGTATGTGCTTTCCCCCTGAAAATCCTAAATCGTTTAAACGATGATAAAGCGGATATTTTACGACCGCTTCGTTTTATCGACTCAAAATTTATCAAACACAATCACGCCTCAAAACATCTGCATATTTTATAAGTAAGTTGTTATCGTTTTCTTGGCATCAGTTGTTTATAAAAGGATGGCACATGAAAATGGAATATTTATGTTACTTGACAGACTACATTTTTTACTTTTTTTGCGATTCAAAGTCATGATTTTATATGATGTTTTTGTTATCATTTTTTTATGTAAAATTTTAAATAACATCCCAAATTCAGCAGTATTTAAAGAAAATACCATTTATTTTGTTAATTGTAGAAATTTATTACGAGATAAGAACCGTTTTCATTCATTCATCATTCAGTAATATTGTCAAGTAGGAAATTTTGGATTAAATAATGTAAATATAATATCTTAGTTGAATCATTTATTTAAATACGTAAAGGTGAAAATGAAAACATATATATTTTTCCATCACTATTTACTCTATTTTCATTTTAAGTAAAAACCTTACAGTGTTTTAACAACGGTTGACTAATTATTCTGACGAAGATTTCTTAATATGCCTTTGTACGTGTTAAATAAGTTTCTCTCAAAAGAACACTTAAAATATACTGATCGAATTGACATTGACTTGGCAGAACTCCATTATAACGTGGTGGAAAAAAAACATTGTTTTTACACAAGTACTTAATTTATTTTGTAAGATATAGTCGATAGCTATTTTGGCTTACATCCTCGTCGGAACTATTAATAGTTCTGTCGAGAGCGTAAGCCCAAAAAGCTATCAAAATTTATATTATTCAATTGCTATTTTTTCACCGGACTAAAAATATAACAAAAATTTGAGTAATATCACTTATATAGAATTGTATCTAAAAACAAATAAACGTAACACTGGCATAATCGTCCAAGCCGCACGGATTACAAACCATATTGCGCGAAGCACATAATTTTGCAATATCCAATAAATAATCAGTTTGAATTTCTCGCACAAGTCTCAATATCACAGAGTGTATGATTCTAAGATTACATGATCGAAACCACACGATGCTTGCAACATGTTGTTAACTATGTTGTAAATTAACCCACCATGTGGGAGTACATTTATCGCTTAGGAAATTATATTCAGATCAGTAAGATACGCTGCAATAACATGGAATGATATTACAAGACATTGTTTTATTAAATTGTGTCTTTTTGTTTGTAAATGGTGCGAGAGCTTCATTGATTGACAGTAACTTGTGGAAAAATCATTCCTCAAAAATCGATAGATCATGGGTCGTCAACCTAGTCCGTACCGTCCAAAAGTGGGCGGTAAAGGCTTCCGTGGTGGATGGTAAGCGATTTTTGATTTTACCCCAAAATCTTTCAAAATGTGAAAATCACTGAAAGAAGAAATCTTAGGTTGTTTTTAACGAAATTTGGAGCGGACATATAATATTTAGTCTCACAGCATCATGCTTAAGGTTCTCATAAATTTTTGGATTTGATTTTTTTTTCTGTGCAGTGAAACCTCGATTTAACGTTTTTCAAGAGACCATCAATAAATTTTAGTGATGTTGGTGGGCCAATAAAAATAAATAGTAAATCATAACGGTATAGTATTGATGTAGATATCATAAATATAATCAAATTCATATTCATGTTATTCGTTATTAAGATGGCAAAAAAACAATGTTTAGAGTCGATTATAAATATTTAAAATAACCTCATAAATGGATTGGTTTACAACATAGGGTTGCTAAGAAAGACCTAATATGAACAAAGAAAGTGAATATTTTTCTCAATTTGATAGCATGACCTAACCTTAACATGTTGTACCTACGATATAAACAAACTAAATAATAAAAAAATCCAAGTAAATCTTTTTTAGTAAGCATTATATCAATCGTCATTACTATCAGCGTTATAAATAAGTCATGAATATCTAATTTACCCAAATGTTACTCCTATAAAATTATTGATATGTTTATGCAAATTATTGAAATTGAATATTTTGTACATACTAACACTTGTATCTCATTTTTACTTTATTCCGTTTTTATATTGAAATATTATATTTTTTATAACTTTTTGTTTCCGCATTTTTATGATTTTCTTGTGCTCTTTTTAATATAAAAAGCTACGTTTTTATTTTGTGTTCTTTCATATTGGGTATTTTATGTTGCTTTGTATATTATATTTGAAACATATTATGTAGACTGTAAATTTACAAATAAAACACACAAGAAGCGTATGAAAACAAAAGTGTTTATTGAATTTTCTCTTGAGAAGCAGAATGAGATGAAATATTAATAATTTTATCCAATTCCTATATTATATAACTTTATCAATTCAAAATCAAACAACGCAACGAGAAGAAAAAAAATCTCTCATTTTGATTTAACTTATAAGTATAAATTGACACACATTCAAATAACATTTTAATGATTCGACACTCCTAAAAAATGAATTCAATGCAGCATTAGGTTTGAAACTCACTTTTTTCTATCACCCAATCAACAAATTTAAAATGAAATAATTAACGATTCTCGTGACACATCAACCAGTTTACCTACATTGACACTACAGAGCCATGGCAAGAACATGGGAACACATGCTCTGTAATCATCTCTAATGTATTAACTGTCGCTTCTTGGCGGAAAGACATGATTTGAATAAATGAAAAACTTTATATAGTTATTATAATATTTCTACATATATTGCGATAAATATAACGATCGGCTAAACTCATTGCGAGCATTTTTAAGTTGATAATACATGTGGAAATATGTAGTACTGCATAACGTAACACATTTTTTTAAACGTGAACTGCAGACAAAACCGCAATCACTCAACTCGTAAATTTTTCAACTAGTTTGTTGAAATACGATATGTTATTTTGACTTGGTAGAGAAGATTGGTACCTACATTTGTCACAATACGTTTCACACATTTGACCAATACAAAATGGTGAGGGATTAACAGAATCTTATATATAAAACCGAAACGGCGTATGTATGTATGTCTGTAATTCCATTTTGCATTGTTGGTCATTAAGTTGCCATAAAAACGAATATGAAAGAAAAATGTTTGAATTTTTATCGGCGAAGACATTTAGTCAAAATGTAATAAATTAGTCTTCTACTGAACTTTTCCCGGCTTTTATTATTAATAATAATGTTTATTATTTACGTGAAGGTATTATTTAACATTTCTTTGACAGCAAATTAGATTTTTTCCTTGAATTTGGACATTTTAATGGGCGAGAATGGGGCTGTCAATATAAGAAAGGGGCTGTGAAATGTCAATGGTAGTCTGAAATGTCCATTTTAATTGACCTAGACTTTTGAATTTTGAAAAAAGATGTTTCAACTTGGCCCGTCTGAATTTACGCGCCGAGGTGAACATAGCCCCAAACTGGTTCGAGCGAAGCCGGGTTTGAATACTAGTAATATTATATATGTAGAATACTAATTCTTTTAATTCGAAAATAAAATTAAAGTAAGGCCATTAAAATATTCCTGAAATTACCAAGAATTGTTGATATTACTCCTACTAATATTATCGTAATATTACTTCGTGGAATTATGATAAACATAATAACATATTTTCAGTACTTATTCCAAATAAAATTAATTGGATTAGGACCGGCTTCGAATGAAATTGCACTGTTTTTTGTTTACAAATGAGAATATCTATTACACAGCCATCTCAACATTTTTTCAGTGTAACTATTACAGTTTTAGTTCACTTATATAGTTTTGACCTTGTGCTTATGTTTTACCTATTTTCACTTTTTTCGCTCTCAAGAAGATTGTTTGTATTAATACTCAAAAATTCTCCCATAGTAGGTATAAAGATGATGAATTTCCTTTTTAAGCTCCGGCCAGCTACTTGAGTCACATAATAATTTGTTCGGAGCATACGCGAAAGTTGAATATACCACCCATGGAATGGAGTAAGAATGGATACAAAGCCTACAACGTGAAAGCCTCCCGAGAATAATACAAAATGACACGCGCAGATTAAGACATCCCGCTCTGTCTTCTTTAGCCACTTCGTTTCACGAAAACCTACCTCAGTGCTTCCAAACGTAGGTGGCTTAGCCCCTGAGGACCGTTTCAATTTCCAGAGAAAGGTTTTGCAGCATTGTTTGTTTTTCTTTGGCATAGATTAAGTTTTACTTAAGGACAACATGAATTCGATAAATATAATACATTCCGTCTGAAGTTTTGAACCACTGGGGCTTAATAAGTAAAGCTGTGGGCTGTCGGTAACATACTTAGTCTGGCTAGACTTGAAACTATTGCATTTAATTATAGTATCGAATAAATGTGCTAGATACTTTTTGACCTGTTATATTCAAATATAAACAATATGTACATATGTCTGCGAATCTAATATTTCCTACTAATTATCTTATCCTGAGAATGAAGTAAAGTGAAGTACGCGTTATTTTTTTGGTCGGTTGAACGTTTTAAATGCTATTCGTCTATTCATTCTCCGAAAAAGGGAGAAATTTTTCAACTGAGTAATAAACAGTTTTTGTAAAAAAACATCAACAAACATAAGCTCTTTTTTGACTCCATATGTTTAGCATTAGTAATGGGTGTGTTAAAAAAAACTAAGAATCATCTTTGGAGATCAAATTGTTAGATTTTTTTCCCTCTATAGAGGTAGTAATGTAATTGATACATTGTTTCATTTTTTACAGTAAACAACAATATCACTGTGATATTTTCGCAGTTTTGTAGACACGCAGAGTTTGTAGCAACTTATTGAACTACCCAACTAAAAAACACAAAAACTCAAAAGCGCAACCATTCAGCAGTTCAGTTTAAAAAGTCTTTTAAACAAAACACCGATACCGTAATAATATTTGACCCTTTTGTTATTTTTAAACAACATTTTGTTATGTCTAATTATACCAACAAAAAAAAAACAAAACTCAACCCGTATTTCTACATACATACATATACCTTAAAGATTTTTCTATTGTACTGATGATTTAAAAATACATGAATAACATTTTTAGGCTCTCCTGAAAAGCTTTATTTTCAATCTCACAGCTTTGCATTCTTGGACGGTGATTTATTTATAATCGATACGTTCAATTGATGTCTTCTCCGAAATCAGAACATATAGATTCAAATTCAAACACATTTTATAGACTGCATAGTAACTTGCCTATATCATCAAGATTTGCTTTAGATTCATGTGCTTATCATAAATGGTATAAATGTTATGAAACAAACAGTTTATCTCACCCCATTCAGGATAATTTTGAAAGTATATTGACGCCTTAACTTAACATACGATAACTAGAAAGAGAAGAGTTACTTATTGTTGTAAACGGTTTGTTTACAACAAAAGACTATATTTTTCAATTCTTTTCTTTAAGTATTGATAACATTATATGTGTAGAATGCATCCCCCATCGACGTCAGCTGCTGATATGCCATGTTTTTTTTCTTTTTTCGTTTACATTAAATAAATTAAAAAGGTTCCTTTTCAGAATTGTTATTAATATGATTCATATTTCTAAAAGATAGATAATATTATTCAAAAATATTAATACTACTCTCGTTTTATTTATTGTATACAAGCGAATCTTTTTAAAAAATTCATTAATCTCAAAATAATGGCAAGAAAGCTTCACAATAGAATGCTTTCCAGAAGAAAAAACTCATGGAACCATAATTCGTCGCAGAATAAGGCAAGGCATTAATCTTACAAACAGGCGCACACTCACAGCTCAAGATTCAGAATCATGACATGTCACAGGTGAGATTGCGAGTTTTGCAACAAGCTGTTTTATCAATCCGTGACGTATACGGTTACTCGCGATATCATTTCCAAGTGGCAACAATAAATTACAACCATTTTTAGATATTCTTTTGTTTCCATACATAAAGAAATGCGAAAAAAAGAACCATTAATTATTCATGAAATATATAAAGAAGAAAAAATTATTTGCAATTGAAATTGGGCGATTGCTATTGCGAGTGTGCTATAGTTATTGGACACTTCAACATTAACTATCCAAAATAAAGAATTACTTAACATTTGTCTCATATGCACTTTTTATTGAAAATAATCAGTCATGAAGTTACTTATTGAACTCAATGACAACACTTTCATTTAAAATCGTTACGATAGTTTTTGTGAAAAGAAAAGTAAATGAAATTAATATATCAATTCATAATTGGTAGACTAATCGATATGTAACAGCTTCAATTTATTTAAACAATATATTTACATTTTTACGCTGTAATAATTGTGTATTCCTTGAAAGAACAAGTCGCAGCTAAAATATTAATCTTTGAAATTATGTAAAATTCATGTAAGAGCTTAAAGTAGGCAAACATATTTTGTATCATATTTCCATACTACAGGTAATCGCTGGTATTTGACATTAAATGAGAAATTATTAATATTAATAATTACTATAAGAGTTATTTCGGAAAAGCAGTCACTATTTTGTATTTGATTTGTCAATAATTCCATTTAAGTCTAGAAAATAATTCATATACAGTAAACCTTGATATAACGGACCTCCATTTAACGGACATTAGATATAAGACAAAAAATCCGGTCAAATGTAAAAAAATTAAAAACGTCCTGCTAATATTAAACATGCTTAAATTCAAGTGTCACCGCAAAGTAAACAATTTTTAGCGTCAATGATAATCACTTCATATTATTAGATAATCTCGAACTAGAATTTGGGAAAAAATGCCGTCCTGCTCGTAGACTGCACCTATCTAGAGCGAAAGTACAAATATTAGTGGATTACCTAATATAATTATTTTAAATGTAAATTTGATTTATTTTAAACCTATTTTTATACAACGGAGTTTCGGCTTTAACGAACACTCCCTCCACCCAATTAGTTCGTTATATCGAAATTTTTCTTTACTAATATTTATACATGTAAGTTGACCAGCAATTACTCATTAAAACGTCTTCTTAAAACAAGCATCGGTAAATAAAAAATATCGAATAAAAATAAAAAATCGTAAATCCATAAAACAGCAATAGAACACAGCCTCGTGAAATGATTTAGCAGGGATGGGGCGCAGTCTACCCATATCACACATCAAGTGTAGTGGTCGCCAACCAGAGATACGGCTTGGCTTATCGCGTGATCCGGCACGACAAAATGTTTTCTATTCGTCATCGAGAGGGTGAAATATCTTCCGACTGAAACTAAAGGGACGGATTTTGAAATTGCGATAAGCAAGGTTCACTTAATTTACTTGAATTTTTTTACACTTGGATTTTTAGTTAAACTATAAGCTTTGTAAGTGCTTTGAATATTCTTATGATCAAAGTATTTAGACTTTGAACTGCAATAATGTATTTCTTTATCCTATTTCAGTCGAATTATAATGCTAAATTCACAAAATCATTTGACATTGACCCATGAAAGTCGTTTTGAAGAATGTTGAATTTCTTTCTTTTAACGTCACTGCTGACACTATTTTTACTTTACTCTATGATATTATTAGTATGTTCCATCAAGGGAAATGTAACATAATAATTTATAGTCAATGTAAGATTTCTTTGATAAAATGATTCAAATTTTCAATGAAACGTGGAAGGGAAGTCGGATCAGTATAATATTAAATACTCACCATATCGTAAATTAAATTAAATACAAAACAAATCTTTTTTAAGTTAGTTTCGTGACTAGTTGGTGAAATATTAACGTATCACTAAATCAACGGTTATAAAGGATTAGACAAATTTATTCATTTGTTAGCATTTTTATGAAAAACTTTTAGTTTTTTATGTATAATATTGCCGCTATTTAAAAGATGAAGTTTTTATAATAATATTTTTACATGACAATTGTATGTATTATACAATACGGAACAAACAACAAATACACTAGAATTTAATATATGTATGTGAAATTCAAAGAATATTTTTATTCGTTCATAATATATTTATAAAATGGTTCCCCATTACATTTAATTAAAACATTTTTTAACCACAACATAATCACTTTAAATTTGAATATTTTACGATAAAAATACATTTATTGTTTCACAGATTCCTTTGAAACTCACAATTTATATTCGGAAAAGTTATCGGATTACGCGTATTAAAAACTTTAGATATCTTTACTAGGGCATTGTGACAGCCCTATTGCAAAGAGGCAGGGTTGGCTTGGGACATCACGCCGTCGGATCAACTCGGCCCGTCATGATGGACGTGGGGGGCGCGTTTAAGTGGGTGTAAATTGGCACGGCGTCAGGCCAAATTGAACGAAACACATAGTGATCAGTGTTTCCTAGGATTTTGTTGTTTTCCCGTAGTTTTTGGATCCGTCATTTGGTATTCAGACGATTTGCTGCGAAATTTATTGCCCATGTGAAATTGGGATAGTTTGCATTTCTATTTATTTCGTAGTTTCCTCATACATCCCAGAAAATGTTTGTTTACAGAAATAGCGCATTCACCATAAAATAGTTTTATGATATGTTTTTTTTAAGATAAAGAAAACAATAATAACTGTTCATCTTAAAGGCTCAATATTAGTTTTATTACCTTATACATGAACGTATTTAAAGATTTTTACCAACGATAAAAGAAGTCTTTCTGCTTGAAATATTCATTCTTAATCAATTCACATATATTTTAGATCCAATATTTGAATTCAATCACTCTAGTATAAAATTTAAATTTACTTTTGAACTTCACTTCGATGTCTGGCAAAGTTTCAAATCTAAAGCAGATTTTAAAATAGTTCGTAAGATATTCATCGTATATTTATACTGATAACCGATAGCAAATAATTGCATCGATGAGATGCCTGAATATAACCAACCAATCAATTAGACGCATCTTCCAAATTAGGTCACCTGAAGTAAGACAACAAATTGTTGCATTTACTTGGTAATGCTCCATTTTTTTATACACTTAAAATTTAAAATAACCTGATTCTATAACGTCTTCCTTGCTTCCCGTTAAAAGGAAAAATCCCAAAATCCATTTTGTAATTTTATCATTTTAAAATATTAGAATCAATCTTGCTTTATTACTTAAGCACACTTTGCGATGATAAGTCCGAAGATGCCTCTGAAACAGGTGAAACCATCTTTTTAATTATTTGTTTTATTTTATTTCAAATTGAATATGTTAACATTAATAAACGTTTAAAACTCAATTTACAGGTGTATGGTGTATACAAAAAATGTGTGTGGCAGTTTTATAACATTTGTAAAAACAATATATCATATGGCATGGCATATTTTTATATAAATCAATAATTCTTTCTTGTTTCATATTCCGTGGACACGCTGCCTTGAAGAGTCCCTGAATAGCGTCTGCTCTTTCTTCTATGCAATACAAAACACAACGGATCATAATACAAAATAAGCCTTTGGCGGCAATATTTCAAAACACGTTCCTCGAATCAATCAAGCGGCCCTGACAAAATTACGTGCTTCGGTGTCTTTTGCAGTGATCTCCGCACCTGGGGTGACCCTTATGTATAACAGCTATTTATTTGATAAATGCTTTAATAATCTGATTACTCTCCGAAATGCAAATTTAGAAAAAAAAATATTTTTTCCTCCTCCAAGAATTCTAGGAGGAAGGAGTTTTTTTTTACGGGAACTTAATTTATTCAGTCGACCAACCTAAACAGATCGGTAAGTATTGAAGAAAGATGTGGCAAGAAGAGCGTTTTTAGCTTGAAATATTGCAATATGTTGTATCCAGGGCTGTGGAGTCGGAGTCGTGGAGTCGGGGCTTTTTGGCCGAAGTCGGAGTCCTCCCGGCGATTTGGCCGGAGTTGGAATTTTTTGCATATAATATCTATATCAAATTTGGCTATTGGCTGAATTGTTAGGGTTGATATTTATTTGAATACACATAAATAAGAAAATAAGGCAAAAAAAGTGACGATATTAAACTTTTTTAGTCGGAGTCGGAGTCGTGTTTTTGGTCAATGTTGGAATCGGAGTCGTGGTTTTGGTAAATGCTGGAGTCGGAGTCGAACTTTTTTTTAACGACTCCACAGCCCTGGTTGTATCACAGAAATCCTTGCCGCTGAAAGCAACTCCATAAATCGCTTGGAAAAAGTTCCATCAAAGAGATTTTTCGGAAACTCACTCCCTTCAATTGCTTCATTCACTTCAATTACAACCAATGATAATCTACTTATGCAGGGTGCAA
The DNA here is from genome assembly GCA_028554975.1 of Himalopsyche kuldschensis. Taxonomy (NCBI): domain Eukaryota; kingdom Metazoa; phylum Arthropoda; class Insecta; order Trichoptera; family Rhyacophilidae; genus Himalopsyche; species Himalopsyche kuldschensis. The sequence continues at coordinate 2,918,907 of JAHFWI010000033.1, read as the reverse complement.
AATGAAAATTAAGTAACATCAGCTGTAAACACTTTTAATGTGTTCACTGTCAAAACTTAGTGTAAAGGCATGAAGCTCGCGATTTGTGAAACTAGTCCTGGTCCTAATAAATGAAATTGGAATAAATATTTTTTTTATAAACTCACAGTAATTTTTTTTTTAGTGCCTATCTGTATTCATGTCAAATTAATAATATTGCCGATTGAATTTAAATTTCTTATAATCTTGAAATAAGATTCATTAGATTGTGACACGTTTGATATACTCAAGTATTTATTTTGCTTTTCTTGAATATGGCAACGAACCTTAAAAAACAACAATGCTTTTTTTACATTCTTGGACTATTAAATATATATATACAGCGATATTCGTATTGGAAATTTAAAAGTATTTACGTTACTTAATTTTGCCGAGCGAGTGTTTACTTATTTATACAATACAAACATTTCGTCGAAAGAAAGGTTTGTTAAAACCCTTTCTTTATACAAATAAACCTATATAAACTAAGTTTTTTTAGTAATCTTTTCATGTTTGCATTATAATAATTTGAACTACATATAGTACGATGAATAAATGTTTTCTTTTAATATATCCTAAACAATAAAATCTTCTAACAAAATTTTTCACAGAATAAACAAAAAAAAACATTGCGTACTCAAAGATAATTTAATAAAATATTAGATATGTAATAAAATAAACGTTTTTTATTCATCCAAGCGAATTTCAAAGTAAGCCACAAATTTCATATTCAACATTATGTATTTCGTTAAAAAAACGTCCGCTTTTCTAAAAATGAATGTAATCTAATAAAAGTAACGTACGCAATTTTGTCTTAAGCTGTTTAAATAATACATTCAATTTAATTTTCCCGTTCCAAAAATAGAATATGGAAAGAGGTCACATTATTTTGAACTCCCACCTCCACGCCCTCGGTATCACGTAGGAATGCTACGCGTGATTGGTAAGGGCTATAATGTTTTATACTATTGTGTATTTTGAATACAACAAAATATGACACACAAAAATAATGAATAATTTTCAACCGCAACAGCATCAAGCTTAAATGAAATTTTGAAATGAAAAGTTTTTCAGAAGTTTACATTACATTATCAACTGTACCGACTCTTAACGTGACCGTCTTTTTTAAATTAAATTATTCAAGGAAAATAATTAGCAGCCGTTTTGATTTTTGCTAATGGCTGATTCAAGAACACTTACATGTCTTTTAAGCTTTACTTAACTGAGCTCAAGCCTTTCAGAAAGTCTACATGAATTAAAACATTATTTTTGCTTGTCAATAATGGTAGCGGCTACCTCCACTGTATAATATACTCATTTAAAAAAGAAGTAGGAATACGGGGTACTAGAATTTTCTAGAATAATAGAAATTCTAGTTATTTTATATCTTAATATCCTAAACTTAACGACTCTGCGATACTTTGTATCATTATTGGTAACGAAGGTTCTCCGGAGGTAGGGCACCTGTATGGTTGGCTTAGTGACCATGTTTAAAAAAAAATTAGCAATCGTGAAGCGAGTTTTGTATCTGGTCTCAACATTATCACAAATCAATAAGTTTCCAGTCAATATACACTCGTTCCTTTCTTAACAGGTTCTGCTAGATTACTGTGTTAAACAAAATTTCCAATCAAGACAAAGATAACTTTCAGCTTTCATCAGTAAAATTAAATATATTTCTAGATACTATTCTAATTTAAAATATATTTAAACGTATAAATAAATACAGTCGACTCTTTTAAAATCGATTATTGTTAATGTTACTTTTTCCAGACAGTTTTTCCAAGCTTGTATAATTTTTATATGTGTAATATTTTCATCAATATCAGGTATATATTTTTAAAGGCACACACAACATTACTTAGTTGAATGTATAAGTAGTTTTCTGATCTTGTGGTTGACCTAATGATGCCGTGCTCGATGGCAAGAAAATTCAAATTCAAACAGCTGGGCGTTATTTGATAAAACATACGAAGGATGGGAAGGTATACATAGTATTGAAAACAACACGGCCTGTATTGTATTGTGGTGTTGGAGTCCAATGGTCAGGATAGATCGATAACTTGGCAAGATTATTTTCAGTCAGCAAAGACGTCTTGTGAAATCTATTGCTCACATAGTTGGTCGACAAAATTCAAGTTTTTTTGTTCACATTAATTCTACACAATACAGTGGAATGAAGATAGCTTTATTTTGGGTATGGTACTCAAGGCAGTTTTTCCAACTAGACTTGGTTGCAGTATAGTCTGTTTTATAAAAAAAAACTTAAAAATAAGAAGCGCTTAACTAAAATGAATATTGTTTTGTTATAGACATAGAATCAAAATTATGAAAAAAAATTTAACACCAAATACAATATTTGCCCCATAATCCTTACTTGGCATGTCAAAAAACATTTTAAACCAATATATAAAATTTTATATAAGATGGTTTAAGAGTTTGATAAATTCATCGCCGTATATATTAATGTTGTTTATTTTTTATTTGTATGTGCTGTTAAACTTGACGCGAACGATGCGGGAGAACTGACTAAAAGAAATGGTTGTCATTAATCATTTAACCTTAAGCAAATAAAATAGTTCAAGTTCGGGCTTTCAGAGTAACAAGGTCTGTTTTGAATGAAAAACTCAGCACTGGAAAATGGGGGGCAATATGAAAAGAGCAATGAATTTGATGAAGATTTAGCGTTACACATCAGCTCTAATTGCGCTTAGTTTATGATAAAATTGGCTTTTACTTTCGTGCATTTTATGAAATGATTTTAAATATTATAAAATCTTTACATATTAGATTAAATTGAGAATGCTTTTATGTTATCTACTTTTTTAAGCCGTTTGGTGAAAAATATGTTTCAAAAGTATTTTATTCGATGGTCATTTATTACATTCTCGTAAAAGATATCTTAAAAAAAATCCTAAAAATCATAAAAAGTTATCAGAACAAATTGTTTTGGGAAAAGGTTCGCTTTAAAAACATTTTGAAACATTATCTACCGGCACTTGCTTTCGAGTCACTACTGTTAGTCAATTATCAGGGAATATTCAAAGTTTGCTTCCTGTGAAGTTTTTCCGTTTTAAAATTAAAATAATTCTCATTTCCCACTATTACATCGACAAAAAACACAAATTTGTAAGATTAATACAGCATAAAAGCTTGATTAAAAGTCTTTTTCTTTAAAAAAATACTACTAACATTAACTGCAAATGAAATTATTGTAAATTATTGTAATTCAAATAAAAATTCCGTAATAATATATACACATAAAACGTTTCTGAAAAATTTTTTTTTTTTTACACGTGTCCAAATCACTAAAAATGAAAAATAAAAATGAGAAGAGAACAGGAAAATGTCATCGAAAAGTCTATGCCTAATAATGTAGGTCAAGTGAGGCCCCGGAGCAGGGAGGGTGTCAGCGAGAGAGACAGAGCTTTCCATAGCAGGTGAAAGCTCCCAGACTTTCATCACGAGAACGAAAGAGACGGCAAGCGGAAAAGATTGATGTTCGTTTGTATGTCCGACATTTATGATATGGATGTAGATCAGATTGTCGAAACAAATGTCATATTAAACATTTTATACAAAGCTGCTTAACGTACAATATGATCAGATTAATAAAGCCGAAAATTATTTTATTCAAAACTGTTTTAGCATCGTTAATTGTATATTTTTTTTACATTTAGTCATGGTTCAATATTTATTATTCTTGGTTAGGACAAAAAAATATACAAAGGGACAATATTGGCTCAAAATGATAGTTAAATCTGCATTCAGACAATGTTGTTTTAAATATCTACAAAACTTATAGGTATCATTTGACATTTTAAGTATAACACTACTTTTGATGGATTCGGCGGTAGCTTTGTGGAAGTTTATTTTAATATTTTTATAAAATAATTGTTATTATTCCACGCTAAGCAACCTTTGGGATAGTAAGTCAAAAGATGATTCTGAAAGAAGCGAAATACGTCTCACCATTAGTAACACAGTACGTGAAATAATCAAAGCTATTTTTCATTTTATATTTATGTGTAACACTTTTTTTGTGTCTGCAAAATATTTTTTTTAAAGATCAGGACCGGTTTCGCTGGTCGCTTAACCAGTTGGAAGTGATGACGATGAGTAAAACCGATTCTAATCTTTACACAATTAGATGTAGTCTTTGCACAGCTTTACTCCAATGTTTTGATAACGTTATTAAGTTTTGCGAAACTTTTCACTGATAAATCATTTTATAAATCTGCTTTTGCAAAAACAAATATTGTTGGTATGAAATGAAAAGTATACTCAATGTTCTATTATTGTCTGAAAAGGTCTCAGTGATAGTGTTCTAAAAATTGACGATAAAAGTATGACATTTTTTATCCGTCCCATGCAATTTATATGTACAGAATGTCCCATGTCGCTAACAGCTAGTAAAAGCCACTCGGACATGTGGCACATCAGCTCTGCATATTTCACTGTCTTCTAGCAACGTTATTGAGTTTCAAACCGTTTGCGACCAGCATACAAGTATTTAAAATTGGAACGCTTAGTAAAAATGATACAAATCTGTATATATAGGATATGAAATTGTTTAGTATATACCTACTTTAAAATAACTTGAATAAAATTGTTGTAATGAATAAATGGATTATAATGTAAAGTGCATACAACTTGTAAGGTTCAAATTCCCGTATAAACGCTTTTATAAATTGGTTTTTTAACCTTTGTGGATGTATGCTCAAAATTAACGTGATGTTTAAATTCTGCCATAAAGCACCGATTTAAAAATGGAATTTATTGAGAGTAATATAATGACCACATAGAATACAGAGAAATTTTGCATCTGAATTACTCGGATTTCTATAAAAACTAACTTCTTTTTTAAACGCAAACTTTCAGTAAAAAAACAGAATGCGGCGCTGTTAGAGCTTAAAGCTTTTTATATTTATTTTTAAAATTGAATAAGCCTTTTTTTATTTGGTGTTTAAAATGGAGCTTATCTTAAATGAAGCTTTTCTAATATAACTGTCTGTTACTAAGGCAATCCTATTGGCTATAGCTGTTCACTTAAAGCAAGAGGATAAGATGGGTGGAGCGAATTTTAAGCATCATAGACCCTTCGAATACAAATCTTTAAATTGATCAGATAACAAATTTATGAAACAACCTCTTCTGGGACTGAAATGGTAAACACCACAGGCAAAACCATGCATGTTGACCCATTTTTATATCATTTAACAAGTTTCGCACTAATTATCAACTATTAAAATATTTTGGTATGTTTGCTTTTATGTGTGTGGCCCACCGATTACGGTAATAATATATATGACCCGCCAAATGATTTTTGCTAGGCATCGATGAATTATTCAAACGGTGAACTTGTATTTCGAACTTTTTGTGAATCGCTTGCACATAATATTTTACATGGCAACATCTGTATCTGCATGTACATATTTTCGTCTTGGTTTTCGTATTTCTTAACTCTCTATGTAGGCAAAGAAGCTTCTGCAACTCCACGCTCTGATCGGTAAACGAATGTCGTCAGAGACACTGTTTGTATTCGGTGCATTCTGCTGAAAGAATTTGCAACGTCTTGACATAACATTACATTTGACATGAAAATAAAATGCTGTACGAAGCAAACTTATTTTGCAATTTTTATCAACGCAATCAAATTTAACATAAAAGTACGCAACGTCAACCATAAATTTGTATATTTCGTCCTGTTGCCGAGCTATCAATACTTATTCATTTACTTGTGAGGTGAACGATGTGAAGACACCCAACAAATCTTATCTTAATAACAGCCAGTTCCCATGCAAAAAAATGATATTCTCCATTATTTTGCCACTAGCCATAGCAAATTTTCTACAGTAAAAATTCAGGACAAGTTTTAAAAAATACAAAACTGATAAGACAATAAATTTTTAATGACCAAAATTCTTTCTTTCATTTCAGTTGCCATTACCTTGCGATGAGCGAAACTGGTCCTGTTCTTTATGAGAATTTATGTGGAAGTATACCAATTTAAATTTACTCAGTAACACTTGTTTATTCATTCAATTATTTTTATAATCAGAGTACCACTAAAATATGTATGAGATTTAAGTTAATTTTTTTAGACTTACGTTGTTCTGTTTCAATTAAATATGCCTGTCTAATGCTTTTTTTTTTATTTTATTACCATTTTATATTGCAACTTTGTAACTAAAATATTATGCAATCATTTTTTGGTAATTTGACAATTGATTGAGATTAAACAGTGTAATTTTAGCATCAATAGTTTTGACAGTTATTTAATAATAACTGTCCCGTAGCAGGGGGTTATCAAAATCAAACTACGCAGCCCCAATATAACGCTGTCAATGTTTTCAGCAATATAATGAAACTGCACGAAGTTCACCCACAAAGTTACCCTAACTAACCGATGCCGTAAAATTTAATATAGGCACCAACTTGATGGATACGTATGGAAATCACGTTCGATGCAAGGTTCATGCAATTTGATTTTGGCGTTCAACTTTTCATATCTAACTTTTGAGTGAAATTGCTGGTTGCCGTACAATATAAATAATGAATGGAATTAATATTTTTCAATACCCATTATATTAAACTTTAGAACAATAAAATGAATATAATTTATTTTTCAAGCGAGAACGTACACATATACATATCTAGATAGCTTTTTGGGTAGTAAAAAATTGAATGGTTGAATTGGCATTTACTTGGAATACTTGGATTACTTGGAGAATAGTTATTTAGAAATACTCCACCGAGTAAATAAAAAAGATTTACAGATGAATAGTCTAGAATTTTTAGAAATAAATAAAACTCTTAACAAAAAATAATTATTATTAAATAATTTTCTTAATAGGACAGGTTAATCGCCATAACTTACATTTTTTACAATTAATGGAGTAATCACTAACCTATCTGATTGATTGCAGCTCATTAGTTTATTAGTTTTAATAGTCTGTAATGTTTAACGTCATTAGAAGTATAATTACTTGTTTGCTTTGTTTCCATTCTATAACCCCCCCCCTTGCTTCCCTTAAAAGGGAAAAATCCCAATCTGATTGATTGCAGCTCATAAGTATCATTAATTGTTTGCTTTGTTTCGATTCTATCACCCCCTCCTTGCTTCCTTTAAAAGGGAAAAAAACCCGAAATCCATTTTGTAATTTCATAATTAAAATGTTAGAATCAATCTTGCTTCATTACTTAAGCAAACTTTGCGATAGTAAGTCTGAAGATGCCTCTGAAAGAAAGGCGAAACACGTGTCACAGTTAGTAGCACAATACGTCGAATAATCAAAGTTATTTTATATTGGAAAAACTCCATTGTAATAGAGGATCTCTGACGTGTGCGTAGCCGAAACCGCCATCAAAAATATATTTTGTAATTTCGTTGTAGTATAATACATTTTTTTTCACCGCTTTAATATTAATTATGATAAATACTCCGATACAAAAATTGTATAGGAAAACACAATCTCAAAAGTTTTTCTATTAGAAGTGTTTTTTCAAATTGAATTGAATTTTTGTCTGCTTTTGGGTAAGACATCGAAAGCCTAGAGCTGCAAGGAAAGAAACACTATTCAAAAGAATTGCTCATCGCCGGAGTTCTAACCTTTGAAGGAGTATGGACGTACTTTTGGTACAACACAGTAGAATGAATTAAATTCAATGAACAAATATAAAATAACTTTGCTTATTCCACGTATTGTGTTTCTAATTGCGACACGTGTTTTGCCACTTTTAGACGCGTCTTCGGACTTACTATCGCAAAGTTTGCTTAAGTAATAAAGCAAGATTAAGTTGAATTAAATTCAATATAAATATCTATTTACTCCTTAATTATATTCGTGATCATATTTGTACGTAAGCAATTTCCTATTTAATTTAATAACATTTTGAAAATGAGCTTAAACATATTAAACCATTTTTTAGCATTAGTGATAAACTTATCTAATGGAAATTTTCACGTCAGTTGATAAGGATGACATTTCACTACCACGACATGCAATATGCAATGATGCATTCGCCTACTAGGATTTCAGCAGTGGTCTCCCAAATTTTTAAAAATAAAACGCCACACAGATTTTCAAAACAAATTTAAAAGCTCTGGCTTACACTATTCAATTGAAATATGTAGGTATATACTTTTTATGTTTTTCAATGATATTGCCGAGCTTAGATTTTTGGCGTGCGAGCGAACTTTCTGGTTGTAAAATCACATCACCCGAGGGAACGGAGCTCACTCGAGCACTATTTCTCTGCATATCTAGTCTGGCTCTATCTTATTTTTATGAATAATGTTACTCTGCATACAAATGCATATATACACTGTTTAAATTCAAAATTGAAAAAATACAATCAAGCTAAAAAAACAATGCATAATATTTGAATATTCATTGTTTTTATATCATGTAATTGGATCGGATAACAGTTCATCACGTCAACATGCAATTAGACATAATATTTCAAAATTCAAGATTTTCAAAAAAAACATTATTAATTTATCGTTGCATAATTTAAGTGGAGTCTGCAAAGTAATCCAACAAACGAATTTGTGTTTTTGTATCCAACTACAATTACTTATGGAATGGTCACTCTTTGATAACTTAATTTTACAAATAAAAAAATTCTCTTTCATAGATCTCAAAACATCATTTTAATCGATTGAATTCAGATTTATTTACAAGAACTTTAATTTATTATTGTACAAATTAAAATTAAGATTTCCAATTGAATAAACCTACATATAATATATTTTATAATTATTTCGATTTGACACCACAGGCTGGTTTATTTAACATTAACACTCTTGACCGTAAATATGAAATCGGGCTTTTCCCTCGAAATAATACCATTTTATAATTATTCAATATCAAATTAAAATACTTTGCTAAATGTAATTCATATTAATTAATTGTAAATCAATATGAAATTGAATATCAAGCATCCGTTTTTTATATGAATCAATGCGATAAAAAAATACCGTCTTTAGTGTTGATTGTCACTTTGCTTGCTTTAAATATTCAATGAAAATAATGTAACATTTTACTCGCCGCATTGCGATATAATTTTATTTCCAGTCTAAAATCCACAAAAAATATTGTATTTCTTTAATATTACTGAGAGGGAAGCATCTACAGTGTATGTTTTTCATTTTTTCATTGCGTAAGAAAACCCGTGAAATTGGCTGCAGGCCTCATTGCCTGTTACTTCTATTACGTTCTGAAAAAGGAGGCTTTAAGGGAGTATTTCAGTAGGCAGAACACCTGTGATGAATCTCTTAAGCATTCCGTGCCCGTAGCTTTTTCACTCACGTGTTTTTGAATACTGATTATCCACCCAAGACGGGCCTGCTCAAGTTATTTCCATTCCATAAATTTAAGCTGTCTTTTTTTCTTATTGCTACATCCGTGATATTAAAATTCCAATAGCTTCGCATATTTTTAGTATCAAATCAACAACTGTAATTTATTAAAACAAGTATAGAATCTATCACCAATATCGTATAATATGGATAAAAAATATTGCGTGCAATTCAAGTATAACTTTGTATGTGAAATAAATATCAATTCTTGATTCAACGACAAATATTAATAATGAAAAAATACCAGATAAACACGTTGAAGCAGAAAAATACTGTTTTATACCGAGAGTTGGCATTCATTAGAATGTTTTATAAGGTATCTCTAAAATGAATCCGATTCAATTGACGAAAAAAAATGCTACACTAACTCTTTCTAATCATACTGTTTTTTTTACTCTCAATGTTGAACAAGTTTTAAATTGCAGTCTTCATTACAAAAAATAACCTTTTTCAATAATAATATTTATGATACTTTAAACATGGTATATGAGTGACCAATAATTTAATAAAAAAAAAACAAATATATGGTAGAATATTTGTTCAGTGCCTGTTGGTAAAACTAATATCAAAAAACATTATATTTGTTCACGGATAAATAAATGTAAAGAAAACACCTAGTCTCACCTAAAAAATAAATTTCCTGTCATACCCATACTATTTTGTATTTACTTTACAAGCTCGATATAACTCGGTACGCAATTGTTTTCATAAATTTTCAAATTGCTATAAAGATTGTTCTCTGTTTATTGACAGATTGTTTTCATAGCGATATCATGGGAATAAATAAAAATTGTTTATGGAACAGATAAGCAATTTTTATATTTAAGTTTGTCTTTTAAAAACACAAAAACAGTATCTTTCCAACAACACAGAGGTTAATAATTTCGACAATTTATCCAAAATAAGTTGTTTCTTTGATAATATCATGGACCTGGAATTCGTTGCGATTCTTGCATTAGTCATTTCTACGTCAAACGAACTCTGCGTCTTAGAATAATGTAAGTAAGGGTGAAAGAAAACCAAAAGATCAGCAAATATTTTATGTGACCCCGGTAGACAACAAACTGATCTGGAAGCCGATTCCCTCCACTAAGGACACGGGGAAAGAGTAATATGCCTAGTAAATCGTGTTGCAGGCTTAATCAATTGATAAACTGTTAATTTACCAGTTTCTTTCTCAGTGAAATATTTAATCTATATTTCATTTCTAAATGTACATTCTTAACTTTAAAAAATGATCCTTATCCTAATATTTCATACACAGAAAAGAGATTTATACACGTGTTTATTTTTAAGAGAATTGACATCAAGAGTTACTGAATATTTAATTGAATACATTTTTGACTATTTGATTTGAAATTTACCAAATTAAGATAATAACTCAATTTCAATAACATATTTTATTTTTAACTGTCATTAAAAGTAAAATACAAATAAAATCAATTAAAAACTTTGATCGCTACAAATATTTGAAAATACATATATCATATTTACTTATTCGAGAGCAAAAAACATTACGAACGTGGCTGCCAAAGATCCCAAATATATTTAATGGAAAAGCAATAAAAATATGGTGTCAGCCTTGACAATACTTTATCACAGAACCTTCTTATCACCTAGATAAGCTGTTGCATACATATAACAAGTGGTGGTGCGACAAACAACTTGTTTTGTCAGAGTTCAGCTCCCGCTAATATACAGATTATTTTTTAGCCAGTTTTGGCTGTCAATGAACTAGATCGTAGAGAATATTCAATTCATTCAATTGATCGGATAAAAATGTTTTATTTTAGTTGTGACCTTTGGTATTTTATTCGATATCACATTAAAATCATCACTGTTTCATTAAATGAGATCATTAATCTTTTTTAAATTTGAGATTCCGTGTGAAAATACTGCAAGCTATCCAACACCGTAAGAATGCTGCATAATGAATAACTCCAGTGTATAATAATGAAAAGATGAATGAAGAATATATATATATTTGTGAAACAGGTTGTTTTTGTTATAATAAATAGAAATTTTGAGATACATACATCACTAGCACTCAAGTTAAATAAAGTCAGTTTCCGTAGAAAAAAAAAAACAACGATTTAAAAACAATGTTTGTAATAAATGGGGGTTGAAAGTTTTTGCCTAATGATACTGTACTTATAGCATCTTCAATCCACCTTATTACAAAAAAATACTTATATTTATTGACTCAAATTGTATATCCTTTTGAAAATATTCTGATACCATATCATTGTAAAATGAAGCTGCTTATTCAATATTTTTTGTATTGAACGCCAATATCTAACGTCTTGAAAATAGAGAAGGTATTGTACTTATCGTAAATAAAGACTAATATATCTATAGTGGGCTAAAGACATTATTCACCAAATTGCTCGCAGGTATGTGCTGGTAAGCGTTTTCTTACATCTGGGTACTAGAGACGTACATATAAATCACCACCGCTATCTAGAACCGTCAGTCTCGTCGAGTAATTGTTTAGCCCGGGGATATTTTTTAGCAAAGTTGCCCATCCCTATTTTTCTAGGATACTCTCACCCTTGCTAATTTACCCCCGTCACACCTAACCGCTCACAACGTAGCAACGTACAACCGTAGCGGCGTAGCGACGTAGCAGGCCAAAGAAGTAATGGTATATCAGTTTCACAAAGTTTTGTCACAGCAAATCGATACATTAATATAAAAGTTAATATAAAAAAACAATTACATAAAAATAAGCTTATTTAACGCGGATTGTATCATAATACATCGGTACTGTGATAGCAAATGACTATAACTTCTGTTACAGTCACAATTTAACAATAGAGCGATGCTCTGAAATCAATCTAACGAGTTAGCTTACAACAATTTTTACATTGACAAGCCAATTAAGTTACAGTTTTATTATTTTTAACTCGTTTCATAAACATATCATATAAAGATATATTAGAACAAAAATACTTTTCTCTCTTTTCACTGAACATGAAAAAAAATGTTGAGGCAGTTGTATGTTTTTTGTTTGGTTTTTTCAGTGCTAAATTTATGCAATAGTTATACAATTTTTTCTATCGGTCATGTCTGTCACTTTTTTTACTTGTGTTTATAATACTTGTATTGTTCTTGTTTTTGGCTTCTAGAATAAGTCACTTTATCTTCGTTGGGCTACTGCAATCTTTAAATTTTAATCCGTCATTCAATGCTTTGTAAATATTTTGATAAAAATATGGTCGACTTCTTCTTTTTATTTAAATAAAATAATGATTTTTTAATACTGATATTGAGCTACATATATAATTGTTCTCCAAAAGTTATAATCAATTATTTTCATTGAGAGTCATTTCGTTCTTGTTGTTTTTTCTAAATAGTTAAGTCATATACATGTTTTCATTGTTTCAGGAATAATTGAACATCGTCAAAAATTATGTGTTTTAAAAACATGAAGCATTATTTGGTGTTGGCGTTTTTTTAGTTTCAGAGAACATTCTACACTACCTGAAGACAAATATTTTTAAAACTCTTTTTCACACAAAAAATTTAAATTATTATATACTCCAACAGTCAAGCGTCTTTTCACTCAAATGAATAAATTTTATAGAAAATCAAACAATTTGAAATGAGTATTCATTTTTATATTATTATCATACGCTTTAAAAATCAATGCAATTTTACGGAATTCTTTGCATTTTTTTTTCTCTTGAGTACGCTTAGGTGCGTAAGAAATCCGCTCAGAATCTACACCATCGCCTCCGAGGGCGGATTTGTGAGTAGTAGGAGAGCTTTGGGGGGTGCGAATAGCATAACGCTATTGCGTAATGGGCCATGTCATATTTCTGCGCTCACGTGGAGAGGTTTTACCTCTGACAAATTGCGACTCATCGGATAGGTGCTGCCATCTGTCGGCCATGACGGCAGACGGTTTCTCTGTTTATATTGGAAGCTTCAGCTATACATACTCAGAACATCAATGTTCTAAATTTCAAAAAAAAATCAACTAATGTTATTGTGCTGATAAGCTTCAAGGTTTTCACATTGTTATTTATATGGATCAATCATTTACTTTCATATTTTGACTGGAATGAATCATCCAACGTTTTAAGCTCGTAGCAGACTTCATTTTTTTGGGTTCCAAAACATTTGTCTATGAAGGCTAACTTAAAAGTTTTCGAATCCATGGAAAATACCCTGAAACAGTTTTAAAGCGTTGGGTGATTATCTACTATCCGAATTCTGTGTTTCCCTTAAATGCTAAGGAACTATTCATGTATTTTTATACAATTAACCTGAAGCATAAAACATAATAATTTACATGAATTTGAAATTTTAAGGGCGTATCACTTGTTCATCTTTTTTATTTTTTAAAATAATTGCTCTCACTAAAAATCACTAAATGCCTATTGACTGAACGATGTTACATTCAATATTTATTCTTTAAGTGATATTGATGCTTGACTTTTGACGAGTTTTGGGTTTTGGCGTAAGCGTCCGTAAAAATACTAAATGTTTTTTCCTTTTTCAATTTGGATCCTTTTATTGCTTGTTGATAAATATTTATATAACAGCAAGTTCAAGCTTAGCAATCAAAACATAAAATATTTAAAAAAAAATGTATTAACACTTTCGACTAGTAAACATTGTAAACTTAATAGTTTGTACTTGTGCAAAGTGGCACTGCTTTGGTGTGGAATGCAATATTCAAAGTTGACGAGAGTCTGCGGTAGCAGGCACAATACACTGCCTACCCTCCCTTAGGACAACCCTCTCTATGTTTACATATATGTTTGTACATTTGGACAAGTATCTACTACGCATAGTTTTATTTTTTTGTCGTTTACACACCCAAAGTATGATACTGTCATGGCAAGAATAGTGTGTCAAAAGATTAATATCTTGAAATATTTAATTTACAACATAATCTTTATTTATTGATTGAGTAGGCATTTACTTGGTAGAACTCCATTATAATACGGTAAGAAAAATAACAATGTATTTTAGTTCTACATAAATTATTTTATATATTTGTTGATAGTTATTTCGGCTTACGCCTTCGTCAGAACTATGTTTTAAACCTGTATTAGAGATAGCTTATATACCTAGGCTAGACAGGGTATCCCATAAATCCCCTCTCTGCTCAACCATACCAACGTCACATGGATTTTTTTTTAATAAATTTAAGTTTATTGGTCTAGCTTAATGCTGAGAACTTAATCTGGGTATTTTTGGGCTATTTTTATCGTGTGAAACCACTTAAAATCTGCAATGTCTTAAGTGAGTCTATTTTTAAATTGTTTATAACTTGTTGCTTGTTAAAGGATTTAGAAGAGGTGAAGCGTTAATCGTAATCTGTTCATTAAGAATGTCATTGGATTGATTATACCTATTAATTTCTAGCTGTTCCAATGCATTTAGTTTGAGGCCTTTATTACAGGAATGTAAACAAATCGGGACCGAATTTGGGTAATGTGCTTTTTCTGTGAGATGGTTTGCATATTGTGAATCAGTTTTTTTATTGTTAAAGGATCTAACATGTTCATTTGCCCGGGTCGAGATATTTCTTCCGGTCTGCCCCAAATATACTAAATCACATGTACCGCAGGTCATCTGAAAATGCTATCAACAAATATGTTAAATAATGTATGTAGAACTAAAAAACATTGTTATTTTTCTTACCGTATTATAATCTTTATTTCTTTTGTATGATTTTTTAAAGTTAAAAACTCTTACATTTCATTCAACATTGTATTAACAATACAAACCTGTCATTGAGGATCTTAATCCGTTGTCGAATATTAAAATATTATTTCAACGTTTATTTTAAAACTATTTTTAAGAACTTCACATTGCTATAACTGTAAAAAGACTTAAAAGTCTATTTTTTGCGTGAGGATGATGAATTTTCGTTACATCAATATTTTTTACCCCTCTTGATGATAATTATTTTCACATTGATTGAAGTACTTTTCACTTTCCTTTTATTTTAATAAACACCAAACCTGTTCTATAATCATTTTTTCACGTCCGAAAATCTTGTTTTATTTTTCATACCTGAAACAAAAAGAAATATAATTATAGACAGATCTATCTTTTTTTTGTCATTAAAACACAATCTTTACTTGTGTAATGTGTTTTTATATAAAAAAAAAACAATTAATAACTGTGAGCAAGGGTTAAATAAACGCATATTAAAATATCTTTAAAATAAGCTTTTGAAGTATTACCCAGTTTAAAATAAATACAATCATGTTATTTTAAATATGTACTTACAACATACATACCTAAATTTCTAGGAAGCACAATAATTTATTGCCGTTTTGAAATTTCATTTCAAATATATTTTCTAAAGTATTTCAGTCATTTTAACATTCCCAATCGAGCTTTCTATAATTACTGCAATGCAAATAATTCTTGCTTTGCTAGTTGTGAAGACCCAAAGGTAGTCCTCTATTCCTAGGGGAGGGACACTTACGTTAATATTTTATGAACTGTTCCGAGCACACAAATATTTAATGAAGGTAGAACCCGCTGAGCTGACAATTATTTATCAGGTTTGATTGAATTTATTCACAGCTATTTATACTGCTCTGTATATTTTGACCATTCCCCATGAAAGGGTTTTCCGCACGTTCTAACATATCTTTGTCTATTATTTAACAAAGAAATTATTCTCACAAGTTTAAAAAACAATAAGAAACACGCAAGAACTATTTCTATGAAGATGTTCTTACAAATAATATAAACATATTCTAAAATACGAATAACTGAAGAGAATACGTTTTTTTAAATGATAAACTTATCGTTTATGCAAAATAAGCGTCAAAAATTAATTGTTGATATAATTGGAAATTCGGACATGTTTGCTCATATTTAAACACCAAGCATAAAAATTATCATTTTCATAAATCAATACACCTTTATTAATTGTTAATTCTCGGCTTCACTCGGAATTTAAATACTATCACATTATAAATATTTTTTAAATAAAGGTCGTGTCTTCGGTTGCAGTGTCTACGAGTTCAATATGCGGAAGTGGTATGTTTGCTCAAAAATAAGTAAAAAATAGTGCCTTTCCACCAAGAAGTGAACAAGCAATTGCCATACAAATTGACATACTATACGCTTTATATCGTGAGCGAACATGATTAGAAAATTGAATTCCCCTTGCGTGTTTGCTTATTTGTTAATTTAAGCTAGAAAATCATTTTATTTGTAACACAACTACTTTAATTTTATATTAACACTGAAGCAGTTATGTAAAATAATTCACAGTTCACTGGTTTACCAGCTGAGCTATCGAAGGTTGCAGCTATATATAGCAATTGGATTACCTTTTTTGATATTATTCAGAGAATTTTAATAGCCTCCAGTTAATTTCAAAATTAATATTTAAATTTTCAACAGCCACGATGCGCCAGCATGGAAAAAGATCACCGCAATATTGCATTCCTAGACAATATTAATAACGAAGGCGAGATCGACTATTTTTTTCAAAGGAAAACTGCGCTGCGCTTTGAAAAATCTTATAAAACAGCTTCGACTTTTTTTTAAAATGAAGCTTTTTTTATAAATTAACAAGGAAACTTCATTCATATTCATTAGCATTGTGCATACAAATAATTTATATGCAGGTAATTTACATTATTTAACCACAATAAATATATACTAGTGCTCTGCAAAAAGAATTTTTACCCTTTTATGAATTGTGAATGAAAAACAAAATACGAAATAAAAACAGTTTTGCATCCAATAAGACTACATTTATTCGACTTTAAATATCAGACTATACTTTTTTTGTCTGTCACCCATCGGTAAGTATTAAATAAGCACACTTTATAAATTTTATTTTGCATCAATCTGTTTAATATTGTATTTATTATAATTTTTTTTAATCTGTGCTATAACTGTGATGAATTACAGTTTACCATGACTCAAAAGATGACGACAATAATTTTCATTTTATCAGGGCTTAAAGAAACTGCGCTGATAGACGAATAAAATCTATTAAATCATTGGAACATATCATTACATGGTATTCAAGATTTTAGGCATTACAAAATGTCAAAATACTATTGTGTTCATTTTGTATAAAAATTAAATGATATTAACTTTCTACCATAATTTCATTCTTGATTGATGTGGGGATGCTCAATTTTTCGAACACTTTATAAATCGTAGGACTACTGGGTGCGCACTTTCCTCGCGCCTTGCCCTTTTTTCATTTCATCCCTCTTCGTCTCGTCGTTGCCCGAAGGCTGTTTTGGAATAGGCAATTATACGTCAGTCTCCGCAGCAGCTTTCCGCAAACTATTTTTCCTCCCTTTACTTTCCGCATCACTTCCGCAAACATTACGATCTGTACGTTTTCTACCTGAACACTCAGTCATACACCCGAAACCCCTCGGGGTACTTGACCTTCTTAATATAACGCGCAATAAACATATTTTCAAATCTATTTGTACGCTTAAAGTCCTGCTAAATATTGATCAACTCTGGACTTCGGATAAAAAGATATATCTTTTCTTCTCAGTAACAACTTAAAACAATGAAGATCACAAATTTTAGATCACGAGATTTACAAAATTTATTTAAAAGTATTTTTTAGTAAAAAAAATAAGCAATGGAAACTATCGTGATTAACGATGATGTTAAATTTAAAAAAACATTCACGATATAAAAAAAAACGTAAGTCTTGTTGCTGTACCTCCCAATAAAAACCAAAATCTTATTTCATCTTTGATTTATCTGTTGCTTAGGTCTAAATATTTACTAGCAGACAGATAAAATTTCATATAATCGTCCTTTAATATTGAGAATAATCAATAACTTACTTATGTTTTATCGACTGAGGAACTTTTAAAATGCTTTGAAATAAGTAATGTTTGCATTCAAACTTTCCTTAAGTATTTAGTTTGTGCGATGGGTTAGTTAAGAATAATTATATATTTCAAAACACGTCTGGAAAAACCAAATAACATTGGAAGTTAATACTTTTCACCAGTTTTAACAGTAAAAGATATTTTTTTATTATAAGTTTCGGTTATACTATATTTTTTTGACATTTGAAAAGGTTAACACATTTAAGCTTATATCTTAATTATTATGTTTTTTTTAAAAGCTATTGTTTCGTGTCATTAAGTCACGAGTTATTTTATGTTTTATTTATTGACTAAACAAAAGTTACTTATAGTCACCATTCCTTATTGAATTAAAATGGAGAGAGCTTATTATATATATTGAACCAAACTCATCACTTGCATTAGTATTTTGATTTAACCTGTCCGCTAACATGTAGAGTATATAATGGCTTCCTATTAGAGTTTTCTGGGATTTTAATTTTTACGGCAGCTTTTTACAACGCTATTGATAGAAAAAAAAATACTGCCCTTCAAATTCATGGCCAAATTTAAACGGCAAAGGACTGATTTTGAAGCATATGTGCTTTAAAAAATAAAATAAATGTACAAAAAAACAATTTGGTACTAACTCAGCCACTTAAATCAAATTGATATTAGCTATCCTGTGTAGATATGGAGCGCATATTGAGAGCACGTCGTATCATATGAGTTTATGACTCTAATAAAGAATTGAAACTATGGCGATTCCCAAATAAATATCTTTGATGGTTTCCTATTTTCATATAGGATACCATCAAAGATTTTGGCCATTATGCAATTTATCTTTCAAATTATATCTAACAAAAGTTGTACCTACATATCTACTGCATTAAAGTAGTGATATTTTTCTGTGATGTTTTACAAAAAATCTTCAATAGCAATATCTTTTTTTTGAATATTTTCTGTAACAATACAAATAAATAAGAATTAATTTATTTCACTTGTTGGATCTTCACTTTATCTTTGTGATGATCTTTTAGATATTTGTTTACAATGATCAATTATTTTACTACGTTTGGGTATTTTTTTTTAAATCTAAATGGACTACTTACGGAGTTTATATCAACAGATTATTCCCATCAGATTTTCTTGCTACCTAGTAACCTCTATGTTTTTAAAGAAAGGACTTAGTCAGAATTAGTGGTTGGCTAATTGTTCTCGTTGTGACCCGTTTTGTAGCATCGAATGTGTGCAGGAGGGAATTTTTTAAAGCAGACATCCATATCGGCAACCGAAAATCAATTATTCGATTGAAAAATTAATCTGAATTTCGAGCATGTGAGTCTCTCAATGTATGCCAACGAAGTTGACACTCAATCAAGGACCCCAACATAGTAGTATTCACTAATAAAATTTCAAAAATTCTTTTTTTTATCAACCTGACATGTCAAATAAAAACAAAAAATAGGTTTGTGATTTTAAAGTAACTAAAGAGGGTTGTTTACAAAATATGAGCTGAATTATTCATTGTATGAAAATGAGAAAACGCCTTGAAGGTTACGTTTTAATATTATTGCTCTTATTTATATAATATAAACTATTCCATTATTTATGACTTATGCATAAAGATATTTCATACAATACTGGATATCCGATTTTTTTTTTCAAGATATTTGAATACGAAATTTTCTACTGAAAATGTTATATTACTTAACGTTTTGGTTTGAAAACCGCAAAATATGCAATCAGATCGAATGTCATTGTAATACATAGGCAACCCGCACAATAAATCTTACAGAAAAACAATTTATTTCGTTTTCCGTATAGAATTTAAAAATTTTGCTTTTTTCGAAATAGACACCGGGACAGGATTTTCAAAATATATCTTACGATACACACACTAATGGTTTATAGACTTTATTTTATCGAAATTCAAAAAACTGACCCTATTAGTTTTGTCAAATACCTTTATATTGATTAACACATTATTATCATTTAAATGAGATTAAATAAGATTGAAGTGATCATAGATTAAAAGTCTTTTATTTAATTAATTAATATTAAGATATATAAAATAATTAACTCCACCAAGAAGTGATAGCTTAACTCATCATCAACATCAGTTGAAAATCTTCATGATTAGTGAAACCGGTCCTGGACAAAAATATTTTTTTCGTGCCATAAATACAAAAAATGTCTTATTATTTTTTATATAATTCCATTCGAACACCTCGAAGGTGATGTTGGTTACTTTCAACTATTCGTCGGTTTTAAGGCTGACTGTTCACTGTCCTTTTATCCACTCAATTATGAAAAAACTTTGACGTTTCAATCGATTCATCGATGATGCATGTAATACTGCCATGCCTAACACACAAAATCAGAAATGGAGCCAAAGAGAGCGTGATCAGACAACAAGTTGATTTTAGCAAACTTTATCCTTCATTTCTTTCCTTGTTCGCCGATATAAATTGTTGAATAAACGACTTACAAACAGTTATATTCTTTTATTTAACTATACATACTTGCTGAATAAGATAATTTTTTGAACCACGTTCGTTCCAATTTTAGAACGTATTGAGTCTTATGGTGTTTATCTCAACCGAAACCTTCCAATGAGAACTGCTTATTATTCAGCTACTCAACTTTTGAGAGACGATGGAGCTAAAACAGGACTATTAGTAAACAAATCATTTTTACTACACTCTGTTTTTTAGGATTGGATGGGTTTGAGAATAATTGTACACATAGTTTTCAAATATGAAGCCGACGTGATTTTAAAGCAATATGGACCATTCCATTAACAGTACATATATGTTTTTATACAACTGACTTTTCTTTTTCGACTTGGCTTTTTTACAGGGCAGTGTTTTCCTGCACACGGCGTGCATACTTGAAAATAGAACAAGTTTTCCAAGATATATTCTTTTCCCGAGCGTGTCAATACGTCGTTCTGTTGCACCCATTTCCGTGCCCTCAAATAAAACTCGGCTGGTATCTTCATCTCAGTTTCTCTATCTTGGGTGACGTAAAGGAAAATGTGGTCCAGCTTAAACCTATGATCATATTGAAAACCCTTCTCAAAGATAAAAATATGCTACAGTGCCGAACCCTATGTAACTAACTCCGAATGGCTTTTTGGTCTTTTAGGAAATCGCCTAAGATTTACGTGAATATCTGCGAAAAATCTAAATATCATTAGCATGTTTATATAAGAGAGAATTAGAATTTGATTAGATGTTTTCTTTACTCAACAGTTATTGATTTATTAAGAAATAACCTCAAAGTAGGTATCGGTTTAATTTTTATTTACTTAATTGGACATTATTTTAAAGATAATAATGCAAATCCATACAAATTAAAAACTATTGATACTTTTGCTTAACGCTATATGTAGTTAAAACGACGTTTATTTTTAATAGAAACTGAATGGGTCATTTATTTAATTTTGAGTTGTTTTAGTGTACGGATAATATGATAAAAACATTTGCTTCGCGTTACAACATAGTATCAAAGTAAATCGCAAGGTAAATCTACTAGAATAACTGTAATACGCAAAAAATGTCTAAAAACCTAAACCTAAGCTAATGTAGATAATAGTCATGCTTTCTATGCACATTATTTCTAATCACGCATTAAGTTAATTTCGGTGTCTTTAGTTTTAAAGTAGTTTAAAGGGTAAATTTACTGCCCATAAATATATCTGTACTGATAGTATATCATAAGCCTTCTTGTATTTAAAGTTTGAAACAAAATCACATTCATATGTTTGCAAATATTTAGACATAAGTGATCCTAATATTGAACATAGATGGAAACCTTGCCGAAAACTCACTGCATGCCCATATAAAAACAACTGGTTCTTAGGAGGAATAATAAAAGAAAAAATTCAGAAAGCAAACAATGATAAGCCAATTGCTGTCTGCCTTTTTATGACAACGACACATAAAAAAACAATATTATATTCATAAAATAATATTTTTATTTTAATCAGAGCAGTAATTCCCAAACAGGGTGACATCGTGACCCTCGAGGCGCTGAAGTGATTCAGAAGGAGGGCAGAAGTAGACTAGGAGGCAATTGGGGGGCGGTAAATCTAAATAAGAGGGCGGTGAAAGGCATTTCTTTCATATTAAATGGAACGTGAGCTCAGTGGGGTCACAAATCTATAAACAAAAATAATAAAATGATAGAGCATGGAGATTGAAGAATGTCATCACAATATCACATCGAATATCATTAAATTGATGGCAAAACACCAATTTTATTATTCTTCTCGTTAAGATTACTAATTTTTAATATGATTTTCACGCTGGTTGATTTGGTAAGTATTAAACAATAAAATATCAGACACTAGGGGTTTTTCATAATATATTAAAATAAATGAGTTGATACATATTTTTTGAATCTTAACTAAAAAAATGGTTTGCCAAAGATTTACAAACTAATTACTATTTATATTTGATTAAATAGTTTTTCAATAAAGACATCTGATTTAAAAACAATATAACTTTACGATTTATATTTAGTAGGTAAAAATGTATTCAAAAGCAATCTTATTGTTAATATAAAATTAAAAATAATCTTGATTATTTCACGTATTGTGCTACTTACTGTGACACGTGTTTCGCCTCTTTCAGAGGAATCAATACGTGGTATATTTTGTATTAAAATGAACTTCCACAAAGTTACCGCCGAATCCATCGAAAGTTTTTATCTTATTGTTGTTTGGCTGAATAAAAGATAAATTTTCATGGAAACGTTGGGTCTTTTTTTTAAAGAGGGCAGTAAGCCAAATAAGTTTGGAAATCTATGAATCAGAGTATCGGGTGGCAAAAGGATACAGTCGTTCGTGGCAATTTCAAAATATTTCAAAATCACCTGTCTACAAAATATAAATATTCTCAATCGTGAGAGACATACGCACATACTACAAATCAAAACGATCTTTTTTGAAACAAATTGTTGATACTACGCTTAAATATAAAAACGTCAGTTTGCTTTACATTTTTGTACAAACTAAAACAATATATTTAAATAAAAAAAAGGAATCCTCAACCACCAAATACGTTCACTGCTGTAAATGGTTATTACGAAAGGTACGTAACTGCGATAATGTGAACAAATGTTGCACGAATGGTTTTACTAATTGGGGTAAATTTTGCGAAAGGGATAATTAATTACTGCAGCCGATGTGATAAGTTTTGCATTGCTTAGTCATTATTTTACTGAAATATCGAGGTACAGCAAATGCATATTATATCGTTATTGTTTATCATTAAAAATGTAATATACTTTAAATACAAGTAAATTTTTTTAATCTTTTATATTTCATCTCACATACACATGTTCAGATAAAACCCAACTATGTTCCTTAAATGTTATAGTTTTTTTTACTATTTATTTTTATTATTATATTACAAAGAAATTTCATGTTTTTCTCACCCATGTGATCCAAAAAACGGGGATATTGAGAGCGATGACTTTAGAACTACATAGAACAGCTGAGCATATACAGTTTTTGAAGAAAAACTAAAATCGAGATAACTTTAATTAGTAATTCGCAATGTAGAAGCATGATTAAATAATTTGTTATCTTATTTTTGTCAAAACAATTTCTAAAGCAATAATAAGATCATATATTGAAATTAGTGGCACTGCAATCTGAAATTTAAGGCTATTTTTAAAATAGAAATTTCTATTATTGTTTTTGCTCATTTTTTTAACTACCTCTTGTAATAAAAACTTTCATTTTTCAGTAGAAGATTTTAATATTTAATTAAAAAGGTGGGCATATCAAAGTCAACTACAATACGATCGCAGACATCATGAAAGATAAATATACTGTGACTGACGGTATAAGATTCTCATAAAGTAAATTTACATCATCCAAAGGATTGTTAATTTGAATAGTCAAACAAAAATGTTACCAGCTACAAATTCAAAACAGTAATTTAATATTCTTACATATATAAGTTATTAGATAATTGTGTCAAAATGGAATGATTTTACAGTATCTTACTATACATCTTATGCCCATTCCATCAAATCGACCTTCAAGCAAGAATATGATATAGTAATTCCTTCCTTTGACAGAAGAATCCATATTATTTTGAGGCAATTTCTCACAAAGTATTTAATATCGAGAACTAAATTCACTAGTAATGATTTGATTTCAAAGTCGATATAACGTGTAGGATATGATTGATTACATACTATATAACATGACTACTAGACTAATAACCACGAGAAATTTGAAAATATTTGAATAAACAAGGGCTTTAAATTATGGATAGATTTTCATTAACTTATGAAATTTACTAACCACTTGTCGATGGTGTAAAACGGAACAATGCTATTTAATATATCCAATACATTCATATGTGTCGGTATACAAAAACACATTGAAAGGAATCTTAAAAAGATTTATGTAGTTCATAAGTTTTAGTTTTTCGATTGTAATTCAGACTTATTGCTGGCAGAAATCTTGATTTTACAAGGGGTGTTATATGTATTACGCTTTTAAAAAATTGGATGCCAACGATTAAAAAATAATTCAGAAAACAATTACAACGTCTAAAACCCTAAGATCCATTAGGCAATCGGATCGTTTGAATGCAATCACTATCAATGTTATAAATCACTTTTTTTGTAAAGATTTCTTTTCTCATCGTGCTTCATTTTGGTTGATGCGTATTTATGAAAAATTTGATTTCAAAGTATTCAATATTTAAATATTAGAACCTAGAGTTTTTTTATAATATGTTTAAATAAATGAGGGTAAATTATGTATATATGGTCACGGGACAGAATTTTTGTAGAGATTTATGAAAAATAAGCACATTAAATTAAATGAATGTAAGGCTTACGATTTTTTTTTGAAATTAAATTTATTATAATAGAAGATCCTAAAGAATATTTCACAATAAGTATGAAATCGAGTTGTTTTAGTTTCTTGGAGCAAAAATGCAGCCACAAACTACACAAATAATAATACTATACACATAGAGACAGTCACATAAGTTTATTATTTGTTTAAAATAAAACGAATAATTTAATCATAGGCTAATATTAAAAAACAAATTCTTCTTTCAGAACTCATACAATCTATAATATTCTTCAGATTTAATTATTTTGATTCCACATTTTATAATAAGAACTCAAAGAGTAAAGTCAAAACATAAAATTATAAGCCATTATGTATAAATCTTTTGAGCTTAGCTTGAGAGTATTGGGATTCTGTCCCGTGACCATATATCCACAATTTACCTTATATTTTTATGTAATGCATTTTATGTTGAAAGTTTAGTTTATTGTGAGTGTGTGTTTTTTTTTAATCGTCCAGGATAAAAAATCCTGTGTCAAAAGTATTAATGTAACAAATCAGCTACTAAGGAAATCATAAAACATAAAGTCAATAGTTACCAACAAAGGGGAAAAAATACATGGTTCTATTCGGTGAGAACAGCAATATAACAAAAGCCTCGTTTTTATTTGCATCTCATGGTATTTTGATGAGACGTTCAGCAGTAAAAAAAAACATTTTATTACCCATCTTAGAATTCCATCAAATGAGGTTGCTAATCACTGATAAGCGTACTTTTTTATGTCTCCATAGCATTTTGTCCCACAAGCAACACATAGAAAAGTTGTTAAGTTGAGTTCAATTAACTCCGAGGCTTTTATTGAAGGGTAGAAATTACTACAGATACGTTTTAGTATCAAATATATAAACGCGGGAAGAATAGAGAGTAACACAGCTTTGCGTCATCTCAAACGTCTTAAGTAAGAGTGCTTGTCACGAGTAGTATCGCATTTTTAAATAAGTTTTTACAATTTTAATTGACAGAAATTTATAAATACAAATATTTTTAGCTGTAGCTAAAAATTAAAAATTATTTGGTAGATTATATGTAATCTCATTTCATTTTTCTAAGACCAACTTTATATAGGTACTATTTATTTATATTAAGCCGAATCTTATTTTAAAAATTAACATTATTACAGTTTATACTCATATATCAGTTGATACTTGGTGGAATGGCATTATAGTAAAAATAATAACACATTTTTAGTACTTATTCCACATTAAATTTATTGGATCAGGATCGGTTTCGCTCATGGCGAGCATTATCAACTGATGAATACTCGGTTGATAATAATAAATGAATCAGTTGATAATGATCACCATGAGTGAAACCGGTCCTGATCCTATAAATTTTATGAGAAATTAGAAATAAAAATGTATTATTATTTTAACTATAATGCAATTATAGTTTAAACTGTTTTAAAAACATGAAAAAATATTATTTTTATTCACAGATGGTAATAGCGTTATTAATCATCATTCAAAAATATTTCAATTGAAAAAACCTGCTAGCATAAATATTTACCGTTAAAGCAAACCTCACGGCCATAAAAAGTGTTAGCAATAAAGTTTAATGTGTGCCACCTTTGTTTTTAAGCCAGAAAGGAGAGGTTACCATGAAATGAATAGGTATACTCGCATTCATTTTGGCTCTCCTGGGAGCGTCTGACCAAAAGCGGTGTCCGTTCTACGATCGACGATCAATCTTCAACGCCCATGGTATTCCGCACTGCTGGTGTACGTAAATTTATTATCTTAGATTCACATGGTCACTTAATTTTATTATTTTTTACACAAAGCTTCTCTATAGCATAGTAAAAGCAGTGGTTTTTGCTCACCTTTATTCTGACCCGTTAGACACGATGACTGACACTTTTATATACTCTATTGTTTAGTTTAGTGTAAGAAAGTTCTTAAAACTTTATTATTAATCACAATTTTCTTATAAAAAATGTTATTAGGTACTTATATTTAATAAAATAAAAATTTCGTTTAATTATTTAGAAAACATAGAAAAATAAGTGATCAACTTGAGGAAAAATATATCTGAAATCACCATGACCATAAATTCTATATTTTATAAAATAGCTCCCATTACCGGTCATATTGAGTAAATCTTAGGATCTAGCGTATAGGTGTTTGTGGCGTCATTTCTCCTTAACTTGAACTTTATTGATGTTGTTCTGTTGCCTCTGATATTTTCTCTTCCGCAAATTTTATCATGTTTAAAAAATGCTAAAAATAAACTGAAGAAACTCGAAAAACTTATTCAGTTATTTGTCCTTATTAGTTATTGTACGCCATTACTATATCGACTAGTATATATTTCAAAGTTATAATATTTTCCACACTACAAATTTGAATTTGTTATACTTACAGTTAATTGTAAAGGTTATTTCAATAGGGACGCTCAAAATATGTTACTTTGTTCTGCTGAGTAGATTATTCATTGTTTAGTGGCCAAATTTGAGTCAACCAGTTTGGTAAATAATCGGCCAACACCTACCTGTACGTCATCAAAATACAATATCCGGTGAAAACATTGCTGCTATGTGTGAAGGTGTACAAGAAAACCCAAGGCAGCTTATTTCTCGTTGTTCACAAGAACTTGGCTTTTCTGCGACTTCGAATTGGCGAATTTTGAATCGGGCCTTATGTCTGCACCCGTATAAAATCCAACTTACCAAGGAACTTCAGGTAAACGACTACAGACAACGCCTGGTTGGGTTCTGGAGCAGTTGGAAGTTTACCCAAATTTGTCAAAAAAGTCAACTTTAGCGACATGGCCCATTTTATAATGAATGGATATTGGCAGACATTTGATGCTATATTCCATATTTAATGCCGTAAAATATACTTACAAATGAAATTAAAATTTAGTCGAAATCTCACAAACAACTTGTTTTATTTACATTTCAAAACTAAGCGTCCTTATAAAAAGACCCTTTATAAGCATCATCTGTCGTTTGTTACAAGGAGATTGTTCTTTGGTTTGATATAATTTGTTCGGAACCATTTACGTATTTCCAACATAGCCTGTTTGACATACACTTACCTGCATAGTATAAATTATAATGCATAGGACTGTCAAGTTGAATCAAAGTTTATCGTTGAGTAAGTAAAGCTCTTAATTAAATTGTAATCAAAGACAATTATTAAACACAGTATATAATTGACCTACATTAGCAACTACGCTATAACCCTACCTCGACAACAGGGTTCTACGGTTTTCTTGAACGAGGGCGTATATAATATTTTAAAGAAGCGAGAGAGATATCATAAAAGACCTTTGCGTCAGTGAATAATAATATGTTTTAAATAAATACATTAAATCTTAGCAACGACTGGAATTCATTCTAGATTTAAGTCAGATAATTAAGCTTCAGAACATCGTTAATTTATGTTTCAAAATATAAATAAAAGGCACAATATTGAAATAATTTGCTTAGTTTTAGCTTATCGCTTAAGAATATTAACTCTGTTGAGAATATATATATTTATATATAATTATTGCTGGGTTTTAATCAATACTATTCATTTATTAGTTCATTTCTGCATTTAAGAAGAACCCAAATATTTATTATTTTTGTTTTATCATTATTATCATAAAATAAACGGCTCTGATATAAGATTTATTTTAAAACTGCTGAATATTTTATTATATTGCCCGATCCGTGCTGCAGTTGTCAAAGTCGTTGACTACCGTGTCGGACCGCTTGGGCTTGATTTCCGGTACAAGCTGTTTTTTTCAGTCGATAAATCGATTCTGCTTAGAGGCAATGGGTGTTTGTGTTGTTTAAATCCCTTCCCACCTTTCCAATCCCAAAGAGCGACGCATATTGACAGCAATTAGCTAACTACTAGTCCTGTCCTATTCTTCGTATCCTTTCCATCAATATTCTCTTCGAAAAAGAGAAGTTGATCAACTGAGTAACAAGTAGTTCTCGTATAAAAAACATATGTTGAGATAAACTCCGTGAGGAGTCCATATGCTCCAAGCTGGGAGTGGATATGGTAAATATATAAATATATTTATTAGGTTTATAAACCCCTCCACGGTTGTAATATTTTAAGCTATTTCAAATCATTATGAATCAAACTTTTTTTTTATATACAATATCATTCTTGCAATAATAATTATTGACAGTAAACGTGTTAAATAAGACCATGGAATCCTTGATATACTCAATTTTACCTCAATAGTTTAAAAGATAATGTAAACAAAAGTCTATTGTTGAAATAAAATTTGGACATTAATATTACTTGACAATAAAAAAACACTCTGACCGGAAATAGTATACTGCTAATCCTTTACACGAATTCCCGGATATGGGTGATCCGCTCTACGCATCGGATTTATGTAAAACAAATTTAATGAACGTGTCATATTTTTGTGATTGTCGATTTCGCCTCAGTTGATTCCCGCGTGGGATTTATTTGTCACAATTGTATTTAGTTACATTACCAAGCCTTGGCCGCAGAATGTTTTTAAATATTCAAAATTGTATGAAACCGAAAATATTTATTTCACTCAATATACCAGTGAATGATACGAGATTCATTATTTTATTTTAATATAAAAAAATATATCTCAAAATAGTTCGCATTTCAACCGGATTTGTACAATAATAATTGATTGTTTTCAACCATTTTACTAATTTGCAAAAATTATATATTACATAATACTAATCAAGAAATTCACATATATGCGTGATTTAACCCTTATTCAAATTTTTAATCAATCAAAGTACCATTAAAATATATATACTTTTACCAATATTAGAATTAAAGAAGAATTTTGATACTTGATATCACAAAACTAAGTCTCCATCTTAAGTAAATATTACTGTATCGTAGAACAATCCATGTTTATTTCAATTTTAAATAATAAGTATACATATTGAGACGACCAGGGTTTCTTCCTCAATCTGACAGTAACAGACAGCATCCTTCCAAGGCGTTCGTTGGCGGAACTTAGGGATAGGATGGGAAGAAAGGTATATCTTGCAAAGATTTCAATCGGTATTCTCTTTGCCGAAACTCTATCTTAGAGTCGGGTAGTTTATTTTCGAATCAGAGTACATTTTTGATTACAAACACAGATATATTGCGTAAGACCAAACGATTATTGCGACTCCCTGCCGTCCGAGGCAGGAGCGGAAACGACTGTTGACTTTGAATGAAGGATAACGACTTGAATTAGGGCTGAATTAAGACTGACTGATGACCGACTTTGAAAATCAAAGTCGCTGTTATGTTTTTTTGTGGCGAACAGAACAGCATGGATGCGTTCGCTGTCCAAGGATGCGTTCGCTGTGACAGGGTGCGTTCTCTGTGCAGGGATGCGTTCGCATGTCAGTTTTGCAAATTTTTTATAACATTTTAATGAATTTATTCGCGATAATTAATAGTTTGGTCTTATTACCATTGATCGAGGTGATAATAAGATCGTCCGAGAGAGTTCTGATACCCTACAACATCATGCGGTATTAAAATGTACATACAAAATGTGGTTGGATACATAATGGACTAGTCAACGTCGTTACCTTGCGTGACGAACCTCACTAGTTCGAGTCTCAGTATGAGCAGCCTTTCTTTCCCATCTGGTCATATAAGAGGAGCGTAGCGAAAGTGACTAGAAAACCACTAGTCCTGTTCTAGTCGTATACCTTTAATCTTTAATCTCATTGAACTTTATATAGATTGATCAATTTAATAACACGAAGTTTTTTAAGAAAAAAAATATCGAGATAGATGAGTTAGAAGGTCATATGTTCCACATTGGGAGCGGGGATGGATTTTTTTTAAAAAATGGGATTTCTAATATTATTTTTTTTTTTAGCCATTTCTGCTCCCAACTTGGAGCATATGGACGGAGTTTATCTCAACATATGTTTTTTATACGAGAACTGCTTGTTACTCAGTTGTTCAACCTCTCTTTTCGAAAAGAATTGGGATGGAAAGTATACGAGGACTAGGGACAGTGGTTAGCTAATCGCTGTTTTGCGTCGCCCTTTTGGGATCGGAAAGGTGGGAAAAGGGATTTTTAACATCACAAACACCCATTGCTTCTGAGCAGAATCGATTCTTATTTTATTCCAACGTAAAAATTCTTAATTGAACCTATTTAAGCTGGCATTTAAACATTTATATTATCTTAAAGAAGTCATGAAAATATCGTGTCATACTGGCACAATGAAAATGGCAAAATGATGCACCTGGGCGCTACAAACACAGAGTTAGCTTAACACGCGTCACCACTTAAAACTTAAATAATTCCGAAGCGCTCAAAAGTTTACACGCCGATTTGAATCCGGTAATCTCACGACATTCTAAATGAGGGAATAGTCAACTTCAAATGGCTCTGCTTTCAACGTAAATAACAGCCAAAACATTTACCCTTCTCTATTTAAATAGCATGTTAATATTTGATTTAAATAATAGTAATGCAGCCCGATTTGTCACCATTCCATCACTTTTTTCAGATGAGGAGTTTTTTGCTCCAGCTCAATTTTTCTTTCATAATTTTTTTTAGTTATAGATATAAAGAGGGTGATATTTTAAAAATAAAAATATTAGCGAAATATACATGAGTAGGAAAGTTGCGTGATACACCGTGATTCAGTAAACACATTGAATGTTAAAAAATTAAATATGGTAAATGAGTATAATATTATACAGAACTTGAAAGATGTATCTAAAGTTTCTTTGAATTCGTACTCTTTTTCGAATAGATAAAATAAAAAAGATTTTTCATGCGTCTTATACATAAATTAATCTACTCTTATCGGTGTGTTATTAGTACATAATGTTTCCAGCAAATTTGCAATTAATTTATGATTATGATAATTTCCATTTATTATTTATTATTTATTGGCAAAAAACTATTAAAAATACATGGCATTATTATATTACACAAAAATAAGAAACATATTATTTAGAAAACATAATTTTAAACAAAGCATACTGCCGAAGATGTCAACATCAACAGGCAGCGCATTTATCAGCCGAATAGCCCTTGCAACTGGAGATTCAAAGACCTACGTGACAAACAAGTTTTGACAAAGAAAATTGATTTGTCTTTGTTACGATTTGAATGCAAATTAAAATTTTCAAGAAGAAGAAGAGAAAAATGTTTTAATATTGCAATTAGTCTTCGAGCTTCAGGTGAAATGACAGCATTCTAAAGAAACTTGGTTGGATAATATTCCATTAATGAATTGTCATACGGAAAATAGTTGAATTTTTTGAAATAATAATAACGCAGATAATTATAGACTGATATAGTGATTAGAGTCTTAATTGTTTTGATTTGAATACTCCTAACAATTTAAAAATAACAGGTATATACAAAAGACTTCTCGTCATTAAAAAAGAGGTATTTTTATGATTTTTATAAATGTCAACTATGAGGAGAAAGTGCCTCGATGAATCTCTCATGTACACACATGTGAAAAATCTATAACTGCAAAATAACAAATAAATAAGTTATGTGAAAAAATCACTTATTATGCTCGTCTATAATCCTAACAAAGTAGGTCATTATAAATTGATGGTCTACCACCTCTGATATAGTTTTGGCGCCAAACCGTTGAGACCCGCGACATAGCGGCGGCTTCCCGCTGCATGCATTTAAATTGAGAATTAAAACTTGCGCCGCTTCTGGCCATCGAACCTCAGTCTGTTTGTCCCGGACGCCTTGCAAATTAATTGTCAACACGGCATTGTGTTTGCCGACTGACATCTTGGAATCCCTACGCCGTAGCAGGCCCATTGTCTACGACCGACGCCCTTCGAATTGTGTGGACGTTGTTGAAGAAAAGTGTTAAATCGTCTTGTTTTTTCAGCCGCCGCTGGCGTTGATTTATTCTGTGAAAACGTCGCGGTAAATAAATCTATGTGTTTTATTTGGGAACGAATGCATTTCAACAGACATTGAGTTAAGGGTTCGTGTTATCAGGAATACATAATATCGGTAGATTTTTCGAGTTGGGGTTGTTACGCTTTAAAATAATTTAAAGCAACTTGAAATACAATTTAATAATGTATCAACTTATGTTTAATAGAACCTGCTTAAACTATCAATAGATAATTTTCTTTTTAACTATTTTTACTTTAAAAAAGTTTCACATTTTTTAAAACGAAATAATTTGAATGGAAATATGTACTACATAAATACTATTAAATGAAACATTTTATATGCAATCATTAAAATTTAACCAATTAAGCTTTTAATAAAGAACAAAGTGAACGGTATAAAACATTTTTAAATAATATGCTTTGCGAGAACTAGTATAGAGTTAGTTTGTAGTGAAAGACATTTAAAAAAAATTAAATGAAAAGTTATTATCAAATATTAAATAGGATTATTTTTACAGCTCAATACAATAGAATAGATTCTGAATTCAAAATTGCGTTGAGTGAATTTGACATTACTCTTGACATATCCGACAAAATTTAACAATTATGAAAATTTATCGGGAGACTATATTAATATTGTAAATAATAAGCGAGGCACCTTTTGATATCCCAAATTATAAGGCTGTCATACACCAATTTCCACGATCAAAGACCTCACACATCAAAGAGACGCTCTGCGTATAGCGATCTTGTGAAAAGGCCGTTTTGTTATGATAGCTGTTAATGATCCCAAGGCGAAGAGCGCCTCAAGGTGGTGTTCAACTCGCAAAAGTCTCCTCTGGCCCGCCGATTGAGGAATGCGGTCTCCGCATAATAAAGTGACTCTGGTGGTGCGTAACTTCTTTGATCAACGATCAAGAAAAGGTACACGTATATATTTAACTTCCAAACAAGGTGTAATCGTGGGTCCCTTTAT
Source organism: Himalopsyche kuldschensis (assembly GCA_028554975.1). NCBI lineage: Eukaryota > Metazoa > Arthropoda > Insecta > Trichoptera > Rhyacophilidae > Himalopsyche > Himalopsyche kuldschensis. The sequence continues at coordinate 2,885,002 of JAHFWI010000033.1, read as the reverse complement.
TGATTGTTCTACATTGGCATGAAACGAAACTTTCCTGAAGTATAAGCCAATGTCAAATACCACAAGTTGAAATGAATAGAATAGGACACCAGTGTCTTGTATATAATATTTCTTAGTTGTTCCTTACGTTATATTAGATAAATTACTATACAACTTTTAACATCAAAGGCACAAATAAGATACTATAATACACTGATAAAAATGTTAAAATCATATATTCTTTTGTCGTAATGCAAGATGTACAAGTTTTCTGATGAATTTTATTTTTTTTTAAATTGAGACCTTGATCTTGGCTCTCTCGTTAAATGAGAGGGAACCTCCGGTCAGACATTCGGGAAGAGGAATTTAGGGATCGGAGTATGAGAATCAGGATGCTCTTAATTAAACACGATCTCAAAGCGTTAAACAAGTGCGATTAGCACACACACAATTCATTTAGTTTTAAACACAAAATTTATACACAGATTTTAAAATATAAAAGAATTACACATTACACACACAGATTTTTAACACAAAGCAAAACACGACTATTATAATTACGAAGGAGATACGAATTTATCTTAAGGGGGAGAATTAGGATCTTGAATGCTACTTTCCAGGGCTAACGGTTGGGAGACTTTCCTCAACCAGCTCGTAAGGCTTATATGGAACTCAAATGCACTCTCAAGGCTCGTTAATTTCTAATTGATCTAAACTCCCTTAATGATTTTTGTTTTTTACTTGATTATTGAGTAAAACTTTTGGTTAATTATGGATATATGGTCATGGGACAGAATTTTTGTAAAGATTTATGAAAAATAAGCACATTAAATGAAATGAATGTATGGCTTCCATTTTTTTTATATGTTTCGTCTTTAATTTTTTAATTGATTATAATAGAAGATCCTTAAGAATACTTAATAAGTATGAAATCGAGTTGTTTTAATTTACAGGAGCAAAAATGCAACCACAAACCACACAACTAATAATATTATACAGATAGAGACAGTCACATAAGTTGATTATTTGTTTAAAATAAAAAGAATAATTTCATTATACGCTAATATTAAAAAACAAATTCTTCTTTCAGAACTCATACAATAATCAGTAATATTCTTCAAATTTAATCATTATGATTTTACATTTTATAATAATCCACAAGAACTCAAAGAGTAAAGTCAAAACATAAAATTATTATCCAGTATGCATAAATTTTTTTAGCTTAGCTCGAGAGGATTGGGATTCTGTGACCATATATCCATAATTTACCAAACTTTTCACTGTAGATTAATTTAATATGTGTCAATCCTTACGTTTTCAATCTTACTTCGTTCCTTTTCTTGTTTAATAATTAAAAGTTTTAGCTACTTATTTAATTTTGATAGTAATTTTTAACTTATTAAATTGCTATTTTACTCAAAAATTTACATTCTTAACATCAACAGTACAAAACTCTGTAGTCCATAATAAAAATTTCATTAAATATGTTTTTTTAACCAATCCCATGGGGCACATGATGATGGAGTATGAAAATATTTAGTCAATCATAAGAAACATGTTATTTCTTAACCGTTCATACGCCACGGCGTGCAGGCACGCAAACGCGATTACGAGCTTATTAATGAATAAATTAAATATTTTTAATGCAATATTATGCAGACACTCTTTGGAGGCAATGTGATTGTTAGAATAACCATATGTTGAACCGTTTTCTTTTTATTCGAATTTGGGCTAACATATGTCACTAGGGCTGGCACCTGATTATCGTAATGAACGATCGATTGATATAGCGCATCAGAGTGAGAAGAGAATAGCTAAATATCAGTAAGTGCGAGTAGTCAACACATATATAGAAACCCTTAGGAGCGTGTCCATTTTCTACATTACTTTACCTATCACCCATGTGTTGATCAGAAACACATGTTATTTTTTTGTATGCACTAGGGCTATTAGCTCTTTCTAAATTAGGCGATAAATCTTCGTGCAAATGGTTAACCACCTGAAATTGACTCCTTAGTTTCCAAGAAAAAAAACATAAAATGAAATAATATATTGTGTATTTTATGAAAAATACATGTTTCGCATTTTGGAGTCGAAGCAAAACTTTTAGTACTGTTCGGGTTCTCTTTCGTGACGCGTCGATATTTCTATCGATAGTTTTAAAAAATATAGTTTATTATAAAAAAAAATAACTTTCCAGTCATTACAAAATAATTGTATTTTGTTCATAAAATACATTTTTTTTTTGTGCCAGCCCTAGATTCATTTTGTGCCTATATAATTGGTTTTATTGTAGAAAAATAAAAAAAAATACATATATTTCATATTTTTATTTATAATATTTATTGTTTTTGGCAGCCCTAGAGACGTTTTTTAAATCTTGTACTATTGATATATTTTTTCACTTTTCTATGAAAATCAATAATAACTTGAGAATAAAATTATTATCCGGGTATGTAACGTGGTATTTTCATGGGAAAATCGATGATTGAAAATGGTGGCGTATAGCAAAAATCCATGGAATTGGCTTGGCGTTTAAAGGGTTAATAATAAGGTACCACCAAGCCATTCAAAAAAATCAAAAAAATTTCATACATTTATTTACAATTTTTAAGTTGTTAAAAACTCTTTTCGAACATATTTGTATTTTTTTTATTCGTTTTTTTACCAAACACCATTACATTTTGCAATAAAAATCAGTGAATTATATCATACGCTAAAATCTATTTAGTAAAATAATATACATAGGTCTGCATGTAAGATATTCACGATTGGCTCAGCAAATACAATGCCGTGTTGTACCTGCTAAGATGTGCATTAAAAATCTATTAGGAACGGAGCTTGTATGTTTTGAAGAAAAGTTGCGTGTCTTCATGTGGCCTTAATCTCTTGTCTACCATAATTGTGAAAACAAAATTGATGCTCTCAGAAAGCTCTACGATACTTTTGACAGTCGGTGACAGAATACTCCTCTCAACTTGAGCCTTAAGTATTTTTATTCTTGCTATTCTAAAAACACGATTTGCTTAAATTTAGAAATATATCATTTGTTTGCTTTGTTTTGATTCTATTACCCCCTCTTTGCTTCCCGTAAAAGGGAAAAATCCCATTCTCGATTTTGTAATTTTATAATTTTTAAATATTAGTTTCAATCTTGCTTCATTGCTTAAGCAAACTTTGCGATAGTAAGTCCGAAGATGCCTCTGAAAGAGGCGAAACATGTGTCACAGTTAGTAGCACAATACGTGGAATAATCAAAGTTATTTTAAATTGTATACTAAATATATTCCATGCTTCAATAAAAATTATTAGACACATTAAATTGGCATTTTCGTTATAGAAACAGTTGTTACAAAGCAACAAAAATCAAATAGTAAATGAACTGCGTTGTGGGCAAGAATATATTCTTTTATAGCAAAATTATTTGATGTAATTGAAATAAAATTATCACTTTTTCAATAAAAATAATTAAAATCATGTTTCATTTATACATTAAGTCATAAAAAAGATTTATGTTTAATATTGGGTTATTTACAAAGTGACTAGCTTTTTTATATTTTTATTTTTACTGCCATCATATTAAGGTCACAAATTTAAATATTATAGTTTTCAACTTTATGGAGCCTTTAATTTTAAACTCCCTGCATTAGCTTAATAAAAAACTTTCTTAACCGCAGTGAATTACGACAAAAGTTTTTTTACGCAAGTTGTTAAAAAAAATCGTTTTTGAAGGAAAACCATTCAAAAGTGCTTTTGATGTTTGTCGGTCCATTGAAGAATAAGAAGCCTACTCTAGTTCAACCTAAGAACCTTTGAATTTTCCGTATTATTATTTTTTGGACCCTTTGTATTTTATTATGATACCTTGTTTTCACCCCGCGTGAAAAATATATCCAAGAAAATGTATCACAGAAAAGTGAACTTAGATTATCATAAAGATATATTTTGCCAAGGACATATTATTATGTTCTTGTTGAGATGTTATTTGATTCAAAAATGGTTTGATAACGATGCTTGTTAAAAAGTTTTGCAATTGTCGATATAATAATGTTGTTATTTATGTTTGATTCTCCTACCATGCGGTAAATTGTCAATTCGACTTTAGCATTGAGAGGAAATATATTTTATAGTCATACAGAATTGTGTCTTTTTCGTTTTTTGAATATCATGATAACTTTTAAAAAGTTTTCAGTCTTGTGAACCTTAAATATAGCTGAGATGTTTATTTAATACTGACAACCGAATACATGTCAAACCAAAGTAACGTTTTTTTTAAAGTATAACTCATTTTTGAGCTCAAACATATCACAATTAGGTTGAATTTTTTTCATAACATGACAGCACCGTTACTCTTTTCTTGATGTTTTCATTTAAGTACGTGAACTCTATTTGTTATAAAGCTGCATTTTCGTTTTTAATATAAACCGTCTAATGCCTAGTCACTAGTGTAATCTTTTTGTTTTTCAATTAAAAACGTTTTTCCGCGTCTTATTATAAAGAAGATTATATTGATTACTTTTTAAGTGTTCATTGTCAATACTTGGTGGAATGAAATCATAATAATTAACAATGTAAAATTTAACAGATATGCAAGATAATGTGCATTTAAAAATTGGTGAATTTTAATCCGGTCCTGATTTCAATAAATTCAATGTAGAATAAGTACTTATGATATAGTTATTATTTGTATTATGACTATAAAATATTTCGTTCTGTGCTTAAATCTCAATTCTTTTATCATTTTTCATTCTTCTCGGCATATCTGTCGACAATTTATTTACATTTAAACGATGTAATATTTTATGGAACGATCTCCGATATGATATGTTTAATTAAAGCCCATTAATAAGTTTAAATAAAAGAATACGTAAGAAATTTCTCTTTACGTGGTTTTCGTGCCAGTAAATAAATTTTAATTAAATATTCAATTAAATAAAAATCTTATTTGACTACATAAAACATTATAAATACAATCAACGTTTGTGTGAATTTTTTCGTCGACGATTTATTATATTATCATAAAAACACATTTTTGAATGGATCAAAAATGCTTTTATTTGAAATATCTTTATTTTAAGCTAACTGTGAAAGGGCATCACTTATTTACGCTTCATATTTCCTTATATACAATTTATTGAAGCATGCAAAAACCGCAACACCCGAAGTAAATGCGAATGACAAATTAGCCAGGCAGACTTAACACTTTTGATCCCGGTCAAATTCCACAAAACATGTCCAACTCCTAGCAAAGTTTTCCAAACAATTAAGCATACAATAATACTCTTGTTTTATAGATAAGTTGAAGTATATCAAACATCAGTATAAATAAAATGAGAAATTTAGATTTCATTTCAGTTAGTAATAATGCGGTAAAATCCAATATGATACAAACGTTTATAGATTTTCATATCGAAAAAAGGTTTTTTTTTGTATTACAAATTATCAACTTCTGTGGTAACTTATTTCTGACGATGGCGTAAGCCAAAATATCTCTAAATCAACCATATATTATGATATAATTTCTGTATGACTAAAGTACATTGATATTTTTTCCACCGTGTTATAATGGAGTTCTACCAAGTAAATGCCAATCAATATTCTGTAGTAACGATTAAGAGCTCCACCTATAAGGTCATATGGTTATAGGTTCAATTCCGTGAAGATGTGTTTTTCGCTGCCCTTCAATTGCATAAAAATTTTAATAAAAAAAGCTTGACAAAATTGTGAAACGACTTAGGATATCACTTTTAAGGTGTTCACTGTCAATACTTGGTGGAAAGGCATTATAATAAAAATAATAACACATTTTTTAGTACTTTTTCCACATCTGATTTATTACATCAGGACCGGTTTCGCTCATGGCGAGCATTATCAACTGATAAAATACAATAAGACAGTGGTATTTATGCAAAGTTAAGGATGAAAACAAGGTATGACAAACAATTGGTAATGCAACTAAGCAAATAAATTAAGTAAATTACAAGACAAATAGACTAAAAATAAAATGTTCAAGACCTCTTAGCAATGCAAAACTAAAACATCAAAAATCAATTAAGTATGAATTTAACATTTGACAGACATTAGCTTTATTTATTTTTATTAAATTCACTTAATATTTGGGCTTTTACTTTGTTAATGTTAAATTCATACTTAATTGATTTTTGATGTGTTAGTTAATGTTAAATTCATACTTATTTGATTTTTGATGTTTTAGTTTTGCATTGCTAAGAGGTCTTGAACATTTTATTTTTAGTCTATTTGTCTTGTAATTTACTTAATTTATTTGCTTAGTTGCATTACCAATTGTTTGTCATACCTTGTTTTCATCCTTAACTTTTGCATAAATACCACTGTCTTATTGTATTTCTTATCAGTTGATAATGTTCGCCATGAGCGAAACCGGTCCTGATGTAATAAATCAGATGTGGAAAAAGTACTAAAAAATGTGTTATTATTTTTATGACTTAGGATATACTGGTGAAAATAATTTTTTCAATTCATTTTCTTTAGCATTAAGCTTTAGGACGTCCAGGAAAACAAAACATTGCACGCTAAAAACGTCACTTTGAAAATAAAGCTCATCTTAAGCCATTGAAAGTGTCAAAGGTCACCAGACCCTACTTGTAAAAGCGCACTGAAATTTATTTTACTTCCCATGGGTTCATTCTGGACCGTAAAATTTCAAATGCATAAATTTTATAGGTGCTTTCATTGAAATAGTAAACTTATAGGCGACCACTAAATCCTTAAAGAATAGCTTTCAAAGAGACAAAGCGTTTTCTAGGAAACCGACGAAGACTAGTGATTTATGGATGCGAATATTCTAGACGTGATTTTATATTTTCCAGTAATGGAAAGAAGCTCTGATTTCATTTAGCATTGATTTTTCAAAGAGGTTTAAATAAATTTTAAAAACATCGTAAACGAATTTTCATTTGACTTGATTTATATTGCTAAAGTGAATTTATTTTTCAATCCTAAATCTTTAATGAAAATATCTTGAAAGTTTTATATAAAGTATTTGAGTGATATTATTTAAGCTACTATTGCTTTTGCAATAAAAAAGACACAATTAAACAAAAAAACAATAACGAGTGCTCCGTTCTCAGTCACGACCCTGTGATACAATACATATGTAGATATTTGAAGCAAAAACATTGAAAAATATGAATACCTTCCCAGTGGCATTAGCAATAGGTAATCAAATTGTTTTTTGTTGTGTACAATTTAGAAATAGCGTCCCTGTTTACGAAGTTGACCAAAAGTACGAATTAGACAATCTAAAGAATGTTATAATCGGTCCCTGTGGTCTGGTGGCAAGAGCTTTGTCCTAGCGATCGGGGAACTCGAGTTCAATTCTCGGCAAGGTTAGATTTTTTCAATTGAAAAAAGAGATCTTGGGCTGGGTGTATATGTTATTTATCGTTAATTTTGTGCACAACTGATTCATTATTTATCATCGAGTTAATCTCGTATGACTTTCACAATTAAGAATATTTGGCGCATTGGCGCAAGCTGTAATGCCAATTTTTTTTTTTTTTAAATATAAAAATAAAATAAATTATAATTCTCATTTGTACCGTGTATATGGCAAAAGTTATAATATAACCAAGTGAATTTCTCTTTCAGCGTTTGAGCATAAATAAGAGATTTTTTAAGGATAGCACTGCTTCTACTCATATTCGTCTCGTAGTTCCATAAACCGTAAACTATTTTATTACGATGTGACTTGTTCGTGATTTTTTGACGAGCACCTTATCAGTGAACTGAAAATTCCAACACCACTTTCATCTTTTTAGATAATGAAAAATGCATTGATAGATACATACTCAAGCCAAATATTTTGTTGCCATCTATTTTGTGCACTTTTGACATTAAGAATAAAATCCCCTGACCGCCAAAGATATATTTTATTATTCTGAGAAATGAATCGTTAGTTATTACAATCATATTAATATGAATGTTTCGCTTTGTGAAAGAAAAATCACTTATTTACAAAAATGTATGGTAATGTACGCCCGGTCCGTGGTGCAGTGGTCAACGTCGTTGGCTATCGTGTCGGACCATCCGGGCTCAATTTTCAGATTTTTTCTGGCGATAAATCGATTCTGCTCAGAGGCAATAGGTGTTTGTGTGGCTAAAAATCCTTTCCCATCTTTCCTATCCCAAAAAACGACGCATAGTGACAGAGAATAGCTAACCATTAGTCCAGTTCTACGATTAAATGGCGCATGGAAATCACCAGCGGTCTGGTTGTGAATCATTGGACCAGCCAGTTTGTTTCTGGCCATGGTGGTTTTGCTCTTCAGGCTCTTTGCTCCAAGCTCTTCAGTCTTGGCCGGATGGTAGATGGGCCGACATGTAGATGCGGCGATATAATGGATGCTGATCACATTATATGGATTTGTCCTTTTATGTCCTCTGAGCGGGAAGATTTACTCAGGTTGGTCCGACCAGATGTCGGGCCAGTAAGCCACGCCGACTTGGTAGCCAATAAAAATAATTGCTTGGCCTTCAGCAAATTTGCGGCGTCATACGGTGCAAGGACGGACCTATTCGTATAGGTCCGTAACCGGCCTTTGTTGATTGCATTAATGACAGCATTAAATAGCATTTCTAGAATCAGTAACGTATAGGGTTTGCTAATTATTTAGAGTCAGTAATGCACACTTGAGTGCCTTGGCCTCCAAGTCCTGGGCAAATGCTCCCGAGACAACTCCATACTCGCAAACAGAACAGATACGCTTAACGTTGTTACTCCACGGGACACGATCGCTGATACCGAATGTAAGGCCGTGGCGGGTGGTGGTTGGGAGTAGTTTAGTTTAGTCCAGTTCTACTCCTTGCATCCTTCCCATCCCTACTTTCTCCGAAAAAAAGAGGTTTAGCAACTAAGTAACAAGCAGTTCTCGTAGAAAAAAAAATATGTTGAGATAAACTTCGTGAGGAGTCCATATGCTCCATGTTGGGAGCGGACATGGTAAAAAAATATATGTAATGTTTAAAATATATTATGTATATACTGATATTTTATTTATCTTGTGAATTTCTTAAGACAAAATCTCTATACTTACTGTGGGCCAAAAAAGCCAAAGCTTTGAATACTTTTGCTTTTAAGAATGAATACAGCTATTTTGTTTTTAACATTACCATATTTATGCTGAAGTTGGAGCTTTGTGAAATTCACAATTTATTGAAAAAGGTTACTGTTTTTTTTTTTGTGAATTATGTTATTAATGTGTAAGTAAAAATCTGGCTCTTACAAACAGGCGAGTAAAGTCGTTAGGCGTAAGGTAATGTTATATAGCCTGCAAAGTAAAACGAGTACGCAAGAATCGGAAAAGGGATTTCACATTGAATTATACGGGAAACACCCGCCCCAACCGTGGCTGAGTGTTAACGCATAATGCTACACATAATGAACAATAATCCTTCTCTTAGAGGAGACACTCTCTAAGAGCCCGTTAGTTTAGGGATGGCAACAACAGCTGGCCACCTAAATAACAAATGTTTCTGTTTATTGCGGCATTTAAATATTAAACATTACGGCCTCCGTGTATTTTACTATGCGCCAACAGAAACGATCTTTTTTCAATTATTTAAATATAATATGGGGTCAATTTAAATGAGCATTGTGCATTATTGTAAGCATTATATTACAAATGATTATTTTAAAAACACATAAACGTGTGTGCATAAAATTACACAAACAGTGTACTAACGTTGGTGACGTAGCACAGTTTGAAATTATAATCAGATGCTTTGTTGAAATATCGACCCACTTAACGTACGTGATTTTTATACTTCTCGAAATAGCTAGATCATAAAAAGGTTTAGGTTATGCTAAGCAAGGTAGGTAAATATTTTTTTGTATTCATGTTGACTCCCAACGTGGATCATATGGACTTCCCACGGAGTTTTTCTCTACATATGTTTATTCAACAACAACTGCTTCTTACTCAGTTGCTCTACTTCTTTTTCCGAGAAGAGTAGGGATTGAAAGGATACAAGGACTTGGACAGGACTAGTGGCTATTTAATCGATCCCGCAAGGCACCAATTTTTGGGATAGTAAATGTGGGAAGGTATTTCCTTTGAACATAATCAATAAATCGACTGAAAAAATCTGTTTTTACTCGGACTCGAGCCCAAACGGTCCGTCACGGAAGCCAACAATGTTAACCACTGCAACACAAACCGGTTTAGTTAAGTATAATGCCTAATTTTTTTTAAGAAGTTCTTTTCAATTATTGTCAATCTTATTTGGTATTTTAGTTAGCATCGCACTTTTTTGGATAAAATGAATTTTTTTCCACTAGAGTGTTCGTACGACTCTGCTGTAGCTGTGAAATTTTGTTTATTTTTTCTGCGCATGCGCCAAAAAATAATGGTATTTGTGTGAATTTTTAACGCCCAATACTCCCTCCCACCTATTCTATTTTTGACTACGCATCGTTCGCATTAGGCGTATTGAGTGAATACTGGCAGGTGTCAATTCTACCGAGTAACAATATATATACTTTTATAAATGTAACATCGCATACACAACTATATACTCCAATTTGTATCTTATATTCAAAAAATGCCAAACGCATAATTGAATGTAAGTATCTAACTTTCATCATTACTTATCCTTATCCTAGTTTCTATCTGTTCTTATTTTAATAAAGTTTGGAATAATTACATTAAACGTACTCTTAATGAAACATTTCAAGACTTCTTGCTAACGAGAGCGAGAGGCTAAGTAAAGAAATATTATTTTAATGATTAACAACATCCATTTGCAGAATCAGATAGACAGTAGATGGATATGTTTAAAAGATACACAAACTCTCTTTTTATAGGTTTCTATCGATTGAAAAAATCTTATATATTGAGAATACCTTGATTCGACTCCCTCGTAAATCGAGAAGAAGCCTCCTATCCGACACTCAGGAAGAGAGATTATGTGAACGGAGTAGGGGAAACATGGAATTCTTTAAAACAAAACACGATCTCAAAGCGTTATGGGGTGTGATTAGCACACATTATTTAATCGTTAAGAATTTACACAGACGTTATACAACACACAAATATTACGATAGCGAAGAAGATATCAGGAATTTGACTCGAATTTAATTCTTTGGGAGAGGATTAGGCGCGTGCATTCTCAGTGCAGTCCAATCTCTCACTGCGTATGAAAAAAAAGCGGGTCCTGTAGGTAGCCAAACCGATGCAACTGAAATGACCGTTAAACGTCACGCGATAAGAGGTTATTTATCGCCTATCGAACTTTTTATGAAGTACCCTGCACTCTCGTGCGCTCAGGGCGTGAAAGAGATAAGAGACGAGATATAAAAGCGAAACGTCCGCATAAATATTTCTTTTACAAAATTGAAATTACTCTATATTGAATCGCTATAAATTTCAATATAGAGTATTATAAAAATGAATTTATTTCCTGATATCGACTTAAACTCATTGACTGAGGTGAAAAATAGATCGTTCGAGAGAGTTCTGATGACCTACCACATAAGGCGGTGAAAATATAAAACCGAAACGGCGTATGTATGTCTGTGGGTCTGTAATTCCCTTTTGCATTGTTGGTTATTAAGTTGCCATAAAAACGAATATGAAAGAAAATATGTTTGATTTTTTATCGGCGAAGACATTTATTCAAAATGTAATAAATTTGTCTTCTACTGAATTTTTCCCGGCTTTTATTATTAATAATAATGTTTATTATTTACGTGAAGGTATTATTTGACATTTCTTTGACAGCAAATTAGATTTTTTCCTTGAATTTGGACATTTTAATGGGCGAGAATAGGGCTGTCATCAAATTAAACAAAGTTTGTGATTTTATTTTAACTCTATTTTTGATGTTAGATTTTGTGATATACTTATGTCGAATGATATAACATTAAATAATTATTGGTCGCTTAGTCCGAGCGACGCCGTGTAGCAATACTATTTATTTATAAAAATCATTCGGTAATTAAGACCCTTGTACTCACAAGTAGAAATAAAGGCCACTCTGTTGGACTAGCAAAATATATAATCATTTATCAATCGGTAATAAGTATTGAATTTCGCATCTACACCGCCGATATCAATTCACTCAATTGAAGATTTTTAATTTGAAATGTTAATCAACTGCCATCGATTATATTCATATAAACAAATCACTAGTATTAAGTCATAATACAAGAAAACAAAAAAGTAATTTAGATCGTTTTGTTTCCGCCCCTGCAACAAATTCATGGGCAAAGAATTCACATTTAGTGGTTAAGAAACAGGAATGCGTAATATGATGTATGGTGCTTAATGAGCTAAAGCAAACACCGTTGTTGTATAAAATATTATTATTTAACTCACTTGGTAAATATAGCGAATTTTTCATCAACTGCGTAAAAGTAAACCAAACATTTTACACAAGTGTAAGCAATTTGTTTGTGTAATTAAAGTAAAACACTTTAATCTTAATACTGTAAAGAAACAGCTATACAATTCGAACCGTTACTACTTTTCCCAGATACGTAATTTGTACCTTACGCCGCTTTATAATGATTCATTCCTTTATTACAGTTTGTACCTATTCTATAGTTTAAAAAAAAGATTTTTCCGAGCAATTCTTCAACTCCTAAAATATTCATTCTTTCCGAAATTTACTGCTTAGTGATTTCATCACTGATTAACCAACATTGCTGAGCTTAAAGATATAGCAACAACATTTTAGTAAACACAAATTTATATAACAGACCTAACACTTTTAACTCTGATAATATTCCAATGAGAGAGATCGACCCAGAATATTATAAAATGTGGAATTAGTACAAAAATTTTGTTTTATTTTTTTGACACAAAATTTCTTTATACCAACAATAAATAACAGATCACAACTTAAAATTGACTACATAATACATAATTTGATGTATTTTTGGCACTTTTATCATCATACTCTTCAAAGGATTTCCGTGTTTATCGAAATAAATTCGAACAATTCATTCAAAACCTGATGAATTAATACTGTTCACGGTCAAAGTGTGAATAAACTATTTTAGCTAACAAGAAAATTGCCATCATGAAAAATATTTTAGTATTTTAAGCACTGAATACAAATTGATATAGTAATAGATAGGATTACTCGAAATTAACCACCGAAGAATATGTATTCACAATAATACCATTCGCTGTCTAAATGTCAACGTGTTTCATATTTTCACAATTATAAAAACTCAATCCTGATCCTTCCGTATAGTTTTATATATAATTTTCATTTCGCCTAATTCAATTAAATTTGTGAAGTCGAAACAATATATTTGTTTATTGACAACTAGTATTGCTACCCGGCTTCGCTCGGACCAGTTTGGGGTTATGTTCACCTCGGCGCGTAAATTCAGACGGGCCAAGTTGAAACAACTTTTTTCAAAATTCAAAAGTCTAGGTTAATTAAAATGGAATAAAAATGAATATTTCAGACTGGCATTGAAATTTCAAGCCCCTTTCACATATTGACAGCCCCATTCTCGCCCATTAAAATTTCCAAATTCGAGGAAAAAATCTAATTTTCTGTCAAAGAAATGTCAAATAATATCTTCAAGTAAATAATAAACATTATTATTAATAATAAAAGCCGAGAAAAGTTCAGTAGAAGACTAATTTATTACATTTTGATTAAATGTCTTCGCCGATAAAGATTCAAACATATTTTCTTTCATATTCGTTTTTATGGCAACTTAATGACCAACAATGCATAAGGGAATTACAGACCCACAGACATACATACGCCGTTTCGGTTTTATATATAAGATACACACAGTATTGTAAAGTTACATAGTTTTGTTAAGAGTCTTTAAAAATATTTTCTTCTTTCAACAGATATGCATATGCTTAAATCCTGCAAAGCTACGATATTTTGCCACGATCAAGTCTCAACAAATAAGCTTCTTAACAAGCTATTACCTAAGAACTTGGGTGTAATAATTTATAACTTAACTAACTTGTTAGTTCTGGGATTTTCCCTAAATACTCACCGCTTTGTAGAACATCAGGCTAGAGTCTAGAGAAATGACGACACAGAACATGCGATCAATCAGTGACGTATTTCAACGTGATTACAGGTGACGTCTGATAGAAACACCGACGTAAAGTTCCGTAATATTCTCCTATCAAATAATCTTGCAAATACGTTGTAAAAGATACGAAATATTATAAAATGAACAAAACGTTTCCATGACCTTTCAAATAAAATGATATTCAATAATTATTGATTGAGTAGGCATTTACTTGGTAGAACTCCATTATAATAGTTCTGACGAAGGCGTAAGCCGAAATAGCTATCAACAAATATAAAAAATAATTTATGTAGAACTATAATACATTGATATTTTTCTTACCGTATCAATAATTATTGATTGGCCAAATTTTTTAAATTGATAATTGATATTACTGTACCGATCTAAAAAGCGGACCTTCAGCTTATACAAATTCAGCATGGCTCATAATGTATTACTTCAAAAATGAATCTTCTTTGCACAATATTACTGAAAAACTTGCTGTATTTATTTGAAAATGTGTATTTATTGAGTTGTTCATTTGAAAATTTTATTCAATTTTAATTAAATATCTTTCATTTATACAGCGTGGTAGCTTTCATGAATAGATATCTGAATTTAAAATAAACATCATTAAGAAGAAAAAATTATATTGCATTTTAATTTATTATAAAATTTAAAAACATAAAATCTTCATATACCGTAACTGAGCTTTGTAAGAAAAATTTCCTGAAATAGAAACTCCGGTCTTTTTAAAAGTATTCTTGTCATAAAATAATAATTACACCATAAAGCTTTTCATAACTCGTTCTAAAAATAATCTTATCCCTGAATCCTTGCGTCATAATAAGGCTTATCGTAATAATATAAATAATCGCAGATTTTGGCAATTTAAGTGCATCTGTGACGTCACACTTGCCATTGCTCTCACGCGCTCTTTTAATAACGTAATTAAAGCCAATCGTAAAGCAGGTAAGGACTAAGCTGCGAATATTCGTCACGAATTCCACAGACAGGTGTTTGAATTTTAATCGAGGCTATTTCTGCCAGCTCTGAATAACTGATAGGACCCTTGCGTAGGGGTGGAAAGGCTTACCATATACAGCTAATGACCTTGGACATTATTTCAAAATGTAACCAGTTTACAAGAACATTTCTTTAAAAACAAAAAATTGTGAAACATTTATACCTTGTAGCCAAAAAATATCTATATAAAGTCAGAAACCTTCAGCAATAAGTTAAAAATTGAAAATTATATTTTCCATATGAATAATTCGATAATTTTGATGCATTTCATTATCAGAACATTACCATGTTCGATTTTGGCTGATTATTACTTTGACGAATGCGTGGCTTTATTTTTTTGTAGATGCGGTACTTATTTCTTTTTTTATTTTTTGTTCAGTGATTTCAAATGTGACTCTTTCGTGATATTTATTAAAAAAAAATACATTTATTACTTAGGAGACTTACACAGAATTATTAATACAACATTATATTGCCATTTCACCCTTCTTTGTAAATACTTGATATACCAATATTGAAACAATACATAAAACAGACGCTTCTGCATAAATGCAGAAATCGGCTTCCACGTTGTAGTTACTGGGAATGTATTGAAATTAAATAAACAGTAATAATTCATCTTTGAAGCAAAATTGACCACAGTATTATGATTGTTTTGCTTCGGTAATATTGTAATAATGACTTTATGGCTCCCTTCTATGAATTAAAATCAGTATGCATACTTTATTGTACTTAGCCTGGATAAATAGTAGTAGGTGCACACAAAAACTTTTAAATGTGAACTCTATTAAATATGTGTATTAAATGGATTCATTAAAAATTGTATCAAGCATTTAAATGATACATTATTTCGAACGTAAAAATATTTTTACGAAATTATTATCATTTTGTAATGAATATCGGAAACACTATTTCGATCCTGGAAATAAAGTGCAGATGGCAGACATAGCTTCAAGCCTTATTATGGTTGAATATCTTTTTTTCTTTGAAAAGAATGTTAAGCTTCGTGCTTAACTAGCTGTCGTTAACAACAATTTTATAAAGGACGCAAATGATTGCAGTTGAAAGTATACGTTGTCGACGAAGGATTTTTTTTCTAATTTGCAATTGAAACCAAAAATTCAAAAATCTGGCACAGAAAAGAAAATTTAATAAAGAAAAAATGTCGCTTGTTGTCGATACAGGTCTGGCATAACATATTCATGATTGAGTAGTCAACGCAGTTGTTCTTTTGTTTCCATACACTTTAAGAGTAACGGGCTCGAACGCTGATAAAAAACATTCATACATCGGTTTATCAATTGACTGTTGGATTTATTTCCAGTGGTACGGATATTTATTTCGTCATGTTTATTAACCTCCATACACGCCCCTATCTGATATTTAAAACGTTGAGCATTAAAAACAACAAGCTGACTAACTAGTAAAAAGGTTAATATGAAAAAAATAGTTACATAAAGAATTATAAATCATCATCAGAACAATTCCATAACATTTATACTTTTACACGCATTGTTGTACTTTCGAGTAAATGTTACTTAAAAAAAACACTTGCCATTTTTAAGTGTCTGGCTAACAAGCGGTTCTTTGAAGATTCTTTGCTATTCGTTCGCAATGAAAATGATTTTCTTTAATTTCTTCTTACCACTCGTTTGAGGCGCATAAAAAATATTTCTACATGAATAATTTGATTCTAATGTCATCGTATATGATCGTTTTATATTGTTAAAGAGCTTTGAAGCATAGAACCTTCAAAGTTCACTATGCAACTACTTGTATTGAGCATCGTCTTACCATACAAGGATCTTCTAATACTGATGTGTTACAGTATTAATTCAATATACGCCTTCGCTCGGATACCTTCGATGCACATTGTACTGGTAGAAGCATTTCTGGCTTGCCAAATGCAAGTGGCAAATTGTGTGTAGCAAAATTTCTCATCCTATTACGGCACCGCTGATAACATTCGACAGATTTTCAAACCATATTTATGACAAGATAATTACTTTAAACATTATCGACAGCACTAAATAAAAGTTTAAAACTTACCAACTTACCCGCGATAAACAAAATCAATACTTATCATATACATCTATATATGTTTTTAAATAAAAAACCGAAACGGGGGATGTATGTCTGTAATTCCCTTTTGCATTGTTGGTCATTTAGTTGCCATAAAAACGAATATCAAAGAAAATATGTTTGATTTTTTTATCGGCGAAGACATTTAGTCAAAATGTAATAAATTAGTCTTCTACTGAACTTTTCCCGGCTTTTATTAATATAATAATGTTTTTATTTATGTAAAGGTATTATTTGACATTTCTTTGACAGCAAATTAGATTTTTTCCTTGAATTTTGACATTTTAATGGGCGATAATGGGGCTGACAATATATGAAAGGGGCTGTGAAATGTCAATGCCAGTCTGAAATGTTCATTTTAATTCCATTTTAATTGACCTAGACTTTTGAATTTTGAAAAAAGTTGTTTCAACTTGGCCCGTCTGAATTTACGCGCCGAGGTGAATATAACCCCAAACTGGTCCGAGCGAAGCCGGGTTCGAACACTAGTGTTTTTATAAATACATTTTTTTTCCGACAAAAATATATGATATTTGATAAACTATTTTTTCAATTACAGAACATTGATCTAAGAATAAAAAATATTCTACTTTTAACTTAACTTTTAACCAAATATATTCAGAGGTTGCTGGAAGGAAAAAATAATATTTCAAGGAGTGCGAGGGGTTAATAAAAAAAAAATTAAACGAAAAATATTTTACGAATGAAGATTTACTCAGAATAATAAGATCGTTGGTTAATTGTGATAAAATGACTATATCTCTAATTCATTATGTCGTCAGTTTCTATTTATATAATAGAAGCCAAAATCACATCGGTTAAATACTTTTCGCTTAAAGTTATTTTGGTTCCATGGCCGTGGGTCAACGAAGCAAAAGGCCTTGCATAGCAATGTGTACAGGGCAAACACGGCTATAATTTGCGTGTTGCATGGCCCATCGCGTTAGGGGTCACAGTGAGAGGTCGCATAGCCCGAGTGGATTATCTTGAGCAAGTTCACCGCAAATACTCTCAACTGAACAATTGAAGCGATAAGGAATTGGCGTATTAATCTTTCGATGTAGACTTATGTGCGATGGCAATAATATCGAAGGCATAATCGTGAAAATTGTCTTTAAACTTATAGTCTGCAGCTACTGATTCCTTAATCATTCATTAAGAAGCTTACTTGTCTCTCATCCAACAAAGTTTGCCTTTGTAGAAAATAGAACACGAATGCTAAATTATTATCAATTTTAAGTGACATGTTGAATCTCCAGCTTAAAAAGTGATAGTGAGTCGTTTTGAAAAACAAAATGTAGATTTTACAGTTTTTATTTCGTCAATTATTTCCACAGCAATGTCCAACTTTTCAATTCAGCATTTAGTCATTTATTCTGTTTAACAATTCGTAACCTTACTTTGAAAAGGTTCTAATTGAAATTTTTGCCTCGGCTTGTACATACTTAGCACGGATTTGCTTATACATAAGACATAGTAAAGATATTTACGCCTACGAGCATTTGCGAGAGCTTCATTTCCTGTTATATCAAATACGATTTTCATACAACAACAAACAAATAATAATGATGACTCTTTAACGATGAAGTTTTTAAAATTCTAGTAATCATTGAATTATTATATCATTACTTTACTTTGAAATGGTTCTAATTTTTAGTTTTCCCTAAAATGATCTTTTGGTCGGAAAAGCTTGTATTTACCGCATTTTATTCTATATATGAATTTCAGAATTATCTATGGTTGAATAACGGAGTTACACTGCATTTGCACACCTTTTATAGTAAATTTATTTAACAAAGCTCTAAGATATCCATCATTAGATCTTTAAGATCATTATTTCTCAGCAGAATTTTAATCAATCGAAACTTCAAACGCTCATATCTCAAAACTGTTTCAAGTGCAGTTAGAAGCTTTTCAAAGTAAGGTGTCGCATTGGTAAAAAGTATTTTTTCGTAAAAATATAAAAGCAACGATTGTCAAAAATAGTTTATTTATGTTTGTGTTTATTTGCCGCAGGAATTTTTACCGCTACTTTAAAGAAGAGTCGCGCATTCTGTTTGCGTTAACGAATTTTGCTTTTATTTTATTGACAGTAAAAAAATCTGAAACTATTCAATTAAAATTTAATTAATCGAACTTCTATTATGGTCAAATTTATTGGTAGAACTTTGCTTAAAATATGTTCTGTGTAAAGTATTTCGAACGCGTCGGATAACAGAGTAACGGTTAGTATAACATTACAAAAACATCAAATTACATCTCGTTGATTATATTAACCACGCATATCTTGAAAGAGTGGACCGTGATCGCAAAAGATACATACGAACTATACGAGCTTTCGTTATAGTCTTGAAGAGGACGATTCTATTTTCGCTTAAAGCAAAGTGTATAGTCATGAGATTCATTATGTTTCATATGCTTCACTTCAAATTAAATTTGATGTTGAAATAAAGAAAGGAGATTCACGGGTTTTCTGAACACCATTTTACGGAACAGAGCTGCGAGAAAATTTGTCCGGATTGAGTTCAAGACAATCTCTTTTGAATTAAATAACAATAAAGAAGTTCTCATCCAATTAGTTGCAAAAGAGTACCCGATGAGTAATAAAATTCCATTCGGATTAAAGAATAGTTCTCGACTAGTCGTCAGTCTTGCGTATGCATATCGGTGAGCTTCAAGCGCGGCGTCCCACGAGATTCGCCAGTTTGTTGCATTTGCAGTGAATTCGAAATGCAAATGATGTTAATCGAGTAATTACGGTGCAACAGTTTGCCCCACTGCGGCCACAGCAAAACAAGCAACTCTAAATTTATATGCAGACTGTACAATGACGCAGGAAATATGTGTAGAGTGTCGATAATAAAGAATCTGTTTTTCTTAGTTTGGCACTACAATGTGTTCTAGTCTTTGTAATTTTAAAAAGACTGCAACTTCGTTGTGGTGAAGAAGATTGAATAAAATTATGAATTGATGAAATCTTCTTCTCAGACTCTGAAATAATTAGTTATGCTTCATTTATTCCACTGGTATCAAATCACAATCACACATATTTTTTGATTATTTTGACTAAAGGGTTGTTTCAATACCAAATTTGAGCCGTTTTAATTTTGTAGTCTTCCATCAGTTTTTAATGACCCGGGTTTCGTGAAGATGCCGAAAGGTGGAAGTAAAACCAATGGAAACTTCGAATACCAAACGATTCAAAAAAAATGTATTTTAAAGTTAGTTCAACCTTTCTCATATACCAAAAAGTCAATTTTAAAGTTAGAACAACATTTCATATTAACTTTATAAAAAACAGTTGCATACAAAATCTATAAAATGCTTATTTTAAAATTTATAGCCTATTGAAATAAATAGTTTTCTATTTAAGTACTGATAAGTTTTGTGAAAGAATTAAGCTGATTTTCACAAAGTTTCTATTAAATTTCTTTTCCTTCATTCTGTATTGTTTCTACTTATATTTTTTTGGAAAAATTACTTTAGTTACAATAATATGTATACAAGAATACCTCCACTATATGTATAGCATGGGATCAGAGCGTGAGTGTCATTAAAAAATGTGTACTCTTCACTTATCGCAAAATACAAAAATAACGAGTTTTCAACGAAAAAATTTCAATTCAATACTCTCCAAACATTTACAGTTTTTCAGAAGCGCACTTTAAAGAATACACAAAGACGGAATGAAATCATTTTTCTTGCCATAAACTCTACTTCTAGATATTTATTTTGACAACTCCTAAAACATATACTGTTTATATTTTGTTAAATATTTATTTAAACTTCATCTCAAATTTATAATACGTTGAGTTGATTTCAATTCATTCGTGAATCTTTTCTTTTCTCGGTCATCTTTTTTGCTGGGTTAGAAGTAGTGTGCCTAAGACATTTATTTAAAGCCCAATTTTTTTTCAAACTATCTCTTATTAATCGCTTTTAAGGTGTTCAGTGTCAATACTTGGTGGAAAGGCATTATATCATACCTTGTATTTCTTACTTAACTTTTGTATAAATATCACTGTTTCATTGTATTTATTATCAGTTGACAATGCTCGCCATGAGAAAAACCGGTCCTGATCCAATAAATTTTATGTGGAAAAAGTACTTAAAATGTTTTATTATTTTTATTATCTCTTATTAAGAAAATAAAAAAAACACTCCATAGAATTATCAGAAAACAATAATAGAGTATTTCATTCAAAATTAAGCTATCGTTTTTAAATCCCAAAACAGCTAATTTCATACATAGTTTTTCATTCATCGTTTTAATATCCTTGCATATATGTCTTTGCCGTTTTCAATTTTTCCTTTACTATAGATCAATAAAATGTAACTGCGATTTACTAAAAAGCCCTTTTTTTTCATTTATTATCAATAAAAAACAAGTAGATTTATTGACAGTTTTAGTTAAACAAGACCATGTATAATAGCTACATAAAAATTGTATTTGTTGTATTTTTAAAAATCATGTACACTCTTAATGTGGACCGTTGGTATATACGATTAACTTATTATAGAGCTTATCCCAATATATTTTTTTCTGCGTATTAATCTTTGAATTAAGTTAATTAACCCTTTTTTCGAAGAAAGAAAGCAGGGATTAAAGAAAAGGGCTGGGCTTTAACAGGCTATGAAATCCCTCTCGATACATCCCGCGTTTTTATTGGATGGTCAGGAGAGAGTTTTTTCATATAGATTTTATTTGATGGAGCTTAAAGTCCAAAGGCTCGTCAGCCTCAAAGTTTTTCCCGTCTCCTTCGGCTCGGAATTCAGTTTCCATATTGCATTTACATTTCTTTCCCATCATTGCTGACAGGAGGGCGTGATCACTGTAGTGTTGAGCAATCTATAGTGAAGCCAATTCAAGTGGAAAGATTTATTTATATGTTTAATTGTTTTTATGCATATCACTTCCCCGACACCATACTCATACATATGTGTATAGCGCAGACGTGTATGGATCTATACTCTATACCAGGGGTGGACAAAGCGTCGATCGCGTAGCTATTCTAAGTCACCCGTCTGTCTGGAGTACTGATGGACACATCTCTGAATCCTCTTTTATTTTAATGATAATTAATTCAATCGCCACCAAAAATTTCAAAAAAAGTCGCCTGTCGTGCTAAAAGTTTGGCCACCCCTGCTCTATACAGTACACTAAGAAATACACTGAAAATCATTTTCGAGATACGAGAGGTTTAATTTTTTCTTTTTTGATAACTTCCCTTTCATACAGCAGTAACTCGTCTAATTATAGTGTTAGCAACCCCAAGAGAGTGTTTAAAAACATCCCGTACTGGGATATTAAATATACATAATAATACAAACCATTTAATATTATATTAATATAGAGCCACTGCATACTTAATATAGTACAATATGTTAAATTGGTTTTTAAGCAGTATATTTTACAACACTTCAGATAGTCTCAATATAAATATTTCATCAAATAATATTCTTTATATCTTTAGAGCCGTGATTTGAATGAGATATGTAAAATTACTCAATAATTTATCATAGCTGATCGTGTGAAAGAATCCCCTTTTCATTTACGTTCGAAACATTGTCAAAATTCAAAGTGCCTTGTTAATATTCGCAATACATACAGAACGTCATGAAATCTTCTAAAGTGATAGGCTTGAATGCCGGTGAGCTTATTATATCCGAACTATTATCACGAGGGGGGCTTACGAAGGATAAAGTTATATGAAACATCTCGGAGCGTTTTATTGTCTGTACATTAGTTACTGGCTTCCTTTCTATATTTTATACCTGAGCACTCAACACAAGCAAAGATCTCATTGTTAGGGGAATTACTGACGAATACCGTGTCTCAAATTTTCAATACTTCATTAATCACCAGCTTTATTCGCACCTCGTCTGTCCGTTTGAGTATAGTATAACCACGGTACCTTTTGATGTAAATAATAATTAATTCACCTAATTATTGCCAAAATAATAGTAATATACAGTTACCCACTAGCTTTTTACTGAGTACTTTTATAATGATAAATTCTGTTATTTTCCTGTCCTAGTGTAGTTTACGTAAACATAAAATTGATAATATAGTTTTTCCACTTTGTATGATGCGTCTTTCGTTTATTGTATAAGTATCGTTAGACAATATACCTAGTATATAATTTAAAATTTTGACTGCTAATTAAGATGCTAAATAAAATTTCAATATAAAATATTAATCGTTTGAATTTTTTTACTCTCCATGAGTTTTTCTGGGTTTCACTTTTTGGCATCTTTAGGCATTTTTAGTGCACGAATTTACTCGAACTTGTCAGTAAAATATAGATTAAGTAGGCATTTACATGGTAGAACTCCATTATAATACGGTTAGAAAAATAACAATGTATTTTAGTTCTACATAAATTATTTTATATATTTGTTGATAGCTATTTCGGCTTACGCCTTCGTCAGAACAATAGTTATTTTTCTTACCGTATTGTCAGTATAACATTGATATAAGTTATTCAGATTAAGATCGGGACCGGTTTCTCTTATTGCGAACATTATCAACTCTTCAGTTGATAATATATGCTATACTAAAGAAGTAGTGAAAAATATGTAAATAGTGGCATTACAAGTGACAGTTTACACTTTAAAAATAATGGTATTAATCTTTGGCCATTTCAAATGATGAAACAAATTTCATTTCAGCCGCTTAATATTGGCCGATACATCAAAAAGTTTTCAACATTGATGGCTGGATTTCTGTAAAATTCTATAGCCGTTTCAATATTAACCCGAATCGAATATGAACTGGTTTGCGATGTCCGCAAATACAGCGCGTTGTCAAACAATTTTGAACGTCGAATAAAGCACAATCCGCAACGACCAATATCACCGCACCTCGCGATTTGATTGCTAGATAATCATCAGCGCGAAGGACGCGTGTGCCGCGGCATAAATTCCACGGCGGGGAATAGGCGGCCCGGGCCGGGAACTACCCCATCGCCACCCCGCTGACGGTATCGGTCGTTCGCCGCCCACCTCGAGCGTATTACGAATCGCCGATATTTTTTATCACGTGCCTTTCGTACAGTCCTGGCTCAAATTACTCATACAAAGAAGACGGTCATGAGTTTAAATTTGTTTATATAAAGCTATGTATGACGTGTGATAGATGATATAGCGACGATAGCGCGCAATACAAATAATTTTAACATTTGAGTTAACCATGAGTTTGTGGCTAACGATCCATTATATTGAAATTCCACCACATACCTTCAGCCGCAATTCTAAATTATTTAAATTATATAAGGTTAGGATAGGAAATTTCTTTAAATGAGCAATCAACATTTCAAGCTAATCTTACATTGCGCGCTAGTGCCGGCGTGTTGACATTAGGCCCGCTATCGCTGGGGTGCCGTGCTAACAAATATTAAACTTTATAAGATAAGTTCAAGCAAATAAAAAAACTTTAGTTTAACAGGGATTTGAACCCAGATCCACATGCTCGCTATGGCAAAGCTTTCACTAGTAAGTCACAGAAGTCGGCAATTTAATTGAAAGTAGACAGTTAAAGTAAGGTTGCTTTTTAATTCATGTCCGCTCTCAATGGCATATGGCCTCCTAACGGCTTTATCTATAAAAAGCTAAGAAAATTTCCTGTTTATCAGTCGCTAAACCTCTCTTTAGCTCGATGAGAATAGGGATAGAAAGGATCAGGTTGGGTCAGGACTAATGGATCGTCAGTAGTTCCCGTTATGCCCGAGTCCTTGATTAATCGACTGATAAAATGCTGCTGCGAGACTTGACCCGTGCAGTCCGTCACTAAAACCAACGGCTTTGACCACTGCAACACAACGCGTTGACCCTAAATCCGACGCCTGCTTTTACAATTACAAAATATGCAACAGTGATTCAGTTTGAACTCTTGATGACACTTGTTTGTCCGTCAATCGTTCATGCTCAACTTTCAGCCTCGGTGTAGCTTTTTCCTACCGTACCGATATCATAGATTTAAAACATGCCCTGGCTTCATATACAGAGTGAAAATATATGAACATCTCGGTCACATTATCAGAAATATAGAATTGCTATTTAAATATTGTATCTAAAAAAATCTCGATTCGATTCATCTGAATGTTTAATAATAAAATTATCGAGATTTTTTTTCTTAATAATGTGAAAATATTGTAGTATCTTACTTTGTTCATTGATTGTAAGCCTCACAAATTTACTCATATGTGGAGTGATCATTTTCAGCGAGTTATAATGTTCAGGGACAGGTGTTTTTTTTCTTTCAAGTGCACACCATGGTAGGGCTTTGATTTTAAAATGGCTGCCACGTGATGAGAATGACAATTTAATGAATTAATATTAATTTTACTTGAAGCAACATATTTTTGCATCGGTTACTTTGTATTTTAAGACCGACTGTAGATGATTTTCAACCATCGTCAGGACGCTCAGTTTGTTTTTTATTTACTTTGTGAAATAATGGTTTTTTAGAAGTTTGTTTTGTAAGGGTGGTTTTTTCGAAATATTTAGTATATGGGTAATACAGATACAGCTTTTACACCAATTTAAATCATAAATCATCAATATTTTACAAATATTTGAACACTGGATTTCAAAGTACAATGGAGTTTTAATTATGGATGTTTTATGACTAAACAGCTTAGCATTTGATTGTTGATCGAACGCAATTGTCTTATAATGACATAAAAACAATGAAGAAGAATTTCATAGTATCAAAAAATAAAACAAAAGTTGTCACCTACATTTGAATATTGTATGTCAATCAAAGTGAATCAATATTAATTAAAGAAGAAATATAGTTCATTTTAATAATTCACCATTAAGCTGGGTAAGACTAGCTTACTGAAAAATTCTATAGAAGAAAACAGTAGTTCATTTGTTAACACTACGCACAAAATGGCATTGAAGGTACTTTAAAATAATCAATTGTTGGTATGCAGAAAACAAATAACTGTCAGATAAGAATCGTTCTCTTTTTTAATCAATACAGTACAGAAGTGTACACACAATAATATATCTCATGTATACAAAAATTAAATGATTTTTTATTAACTTATGAGCTGCATAAATAAAGCTGAAATTTTTGTTTAAAAATGAAAAGTTCTATACGGCTAGTAGGAAACTGAATTATAGCACGTGCCTAGAGCTTTTTAAAACATATCTCCTCTCAACTCCCAAAATAGGACTTACGGACTTCCTATGGAGCAATAAAAAGAGAATGAATAATGCCGTCACCGATATCATATATGAGTATTGAAAAGGAGTAATTATGAAGAAAATTATTATCACATGCATATATGTATGCATCATTCACAAATTAATCGACTAAAAAATATTCATTCGACATAACCGTAATCACAAGGTTAAAATAAAGTTGTACAACTGCCTTCATTTCGATTTAAAAAACAATCTTATCTTTACAATATTTTCAAAACAAATATATTCTGTTAGATTTTTGTCAAATATCTTTGATTTTTCCACGTATTGTGTTAATAATTGTGACACGTGTTTATTTAAAATTTTATATGACAATTAACTTCCTCAAAGTAACCGTCGAATCCGTCTAAATTATATTTTGTTTTTGTCTCGCTTATAATAAAAATTTAAATCATATTTTAATCAAAAGGATTCTTAAAAATATTTTTTATAATTTGCGATATAAACACCTGTTGGAATTGTTTCATAAAAAAAAATATATTCGGAAAAAAACTTTTAGCAGGCACTATTTTTCATTCCCTATAAAGCTTCATGCGCGCTAAACCCAAATATGTGAAAGAATAAAGATACGTCTTCATTGTGATATTATGGTATTTTTTGTTGCCCAAAAAAGAAAGACAGGAGCACTTTTGTAGGCCAACAGAATACAATATCTTATAATATATGCAGAGGGTTTTTACGGGGTATTCAAAACGCGAAATAAACTAAATAAAATCAAACTGAGTGACACTTTTCTCAGCAATATATAAAATATAATACATAGAAAATTTGCATGCGCAGAAACCTAGAACACTTCTTTATCTTACGATAAAAACACACTCAAAAACAGCGTTAGATTTGACACCAAGTTTTTGAATTAAGCAAGTGGTTTTCAAATGTGTCGATACATGCAAAAAAACTAACACTTTTTAAGCTTTATAGAACATAAAATAGATTAGAAAAGATGTTACTGGCTGACAATTTTATTATTCAGAAAAACATAATACCAATTTTATGTAACGTGATTTTCAACTTTTTACTTTTATCATTTTTTTGTTTCAAGCATTTGCGCTATATACTGTACCAAGTTAAAATAATACTCTTCCTAGAAATACAGAGAAAATTTTTACTTGTGTATTCTTTAGCACATGTTGTATCATATCAAAATAGTGACCTATCTACCGCGTTTGGGTGAAATAACAGTTCCCAGTTAGTAACCTTCTTTTAGCCATTTAGATTTATCGTTTTTGTGGACTTCTTAGTAAAAGCAAACTGAAGTACGTGTACTTACTAGAAAAAATGGTTGACAACGTAGAAAAATAATCAACGCTCACTTACATCTATTTTTTTTTTTGTATTTAGATATTACACTGCTACAAATATAAGAGTCACAAATACAAGAGTACTTGTTCAGTGCAGTTTTATGCAAGACTCATTTAAAACTGCACTGGACAAGAATAATAATCGTGTCAATCCAATATTTGAATTTAAGATGCTCATTTAAAAGGGAACAGGAAATGACCATCGTTTTACTTTTTTACTCATAAATTCTTGTCATCGCTGTTAACTTGCAAGAGTTTATATTTTAAAGATATCATTTTCTTTCGGGTGACTTTTTTAGAATAAGGGTTATCGACACCTATCGTTCATAAAAAAAAGAATAAATCAGTATGTGTCGCTTGGCATACGCTGCTATGTATATCTTGTACGCAATATATCACAACTTTCCCCTGAACCGCGTGACAGGTGCGAAAGAGATCACAGAGAGTGGAAAGCGAGGGAGAGCGATTCGCATGGCCAAAATGGCAATAAACATGAATGAAGGCAAAACCAGAAAATATGACTAGGCCGCGATGAAGTTTATGGTAAGATTTTTATTCCAATGCGGTGTACGATTCATATTACAGAAACTATAATAAAATACAGTTACAAAAGGCTTTATCCAGTTGAAAATATATTGTGATTTTTATAATGTTCTTTACCAGGGTCACAGAGCAGTACTAGGCCGAATTGAAGCCATGTACAAATATAAATATTGATCTGTATTATTATATAATATAATCCATTGCTTATTTCATACAATCAAATGAAATTAAACAAAATTAATAGATACACAGTAATAAATAATGAGCCATAATAATTTGTTATTGCACTATCTTTTTATTGAAAAATATTTTGGCTTTATGTTTTTGGAATCTTACCAAAGATTTTATCTCTCGAATGGTGATCTCTGGTTACAGTCAAATGTTTGGAGATTGGTAATATAATAATTAAGTAAAAAATATTTAAAATACACTATATTGGTTAAAGGTAGAAAAGATAAATTCACGATTCACAAAAAAATCACGAAAGTCCTTGCATGTAGGTATAATATAAAAGGTAATTTTAAATCGGGATAAATCTTGGAAAAATATTTTGTGTGGGTTATTTCCCATGAATGACTTCGTCGAATGCTTTTTTAAATTATTTTTGAGTTGATTATAAAATTTCAATCAGAAATACACTAAGCAATTACTTTTTATGCGAATTATATCAATATTCACCAATTTACCAATTCATATCTCTAAAGATAATTTAAAAAACTGATACAACGGTAAAGTCCAAGTACTACCTAAATTATTAGTGTATAAGTGTAGGCTTACAATTTCATCTTTGTTAAATTGAAAAGATTATTTGAATTTGGACAAGAAGATTAAATACACTCTAGTAGTATTTTTATAATTTTCAGTTGTTGATAGAAAAATTAACACGGAATAAAATTATCTAAAAAGTAAATTTTGCATTTTAATCAAAAATGAAATTCCAGAAACTGTCTTATAAAATTTTGGTAATTCTAAATGTCTCCAATTAATTATATCTGTACAACCAGTCCCAAAAGCAGAGTGTATTCAAAACATCAGAATCTTTGAATCGTCTTTTGAATTATTGCTTGTTTCTGTAATTTATACAGCCGACAGTAATTTATATTCAAGTAAACCTGCGTTGAGATTTTCTGTATTGAAGATATAAATTATTTCGAATTTTCGATCTAGACCGAAACGCGCCCCTAAATGCGGGGTGTCAAAGAAGGCTGGCTGGCGGGAGTGATCACACTAAGCGCCGGCTGACACCTACAACCGCTTCCTCTAGAGATACGTAATTATTTCCGGAGTCTAAACCGGGCGTCGGAACCTAGCGTTAAATATCTTGCTTTAGTCAAAGCTCCCGAGCACCGCATTTAAAAGCTCTTCTCTTGCACACAACGAATTAAGCTTGCCAAGAAAAATCGACTCCTATATATGTAATAGCTTAATACACTTTTTTATATTTAAACGGATCAATAGTATAATCGTGAAAATATGAAGCACGGATTCCAAACCCAAGGGTCGCGACGTGTTTTCTGATGGGTCAACAACTTATATAGTCAACTAAAATAATATCCACTTTAATGCATTTTCGTTGATTTTTTAACTACCTAAATGCCTTTTTTAATTTGGCCTTGGGGGTCGCGGGTCAAATGGCTTTCATAAAAAGGGATCACCATCTGAAAAAGTTTGGGAACCTATGATATAAAGCAGAGATACACAAAAAAATGTATCTCTCGATAAGTTAAACCAACGCCAATGATGTAGACTGGTAAAAATAATTTATTATCATCTCCGTCTTGTTGCCAGAAGATATAATAGTCAAAACATAGTATTATAATATAATTCCCCAAAATGGTATTTATAAGATGCCACACACGGATATCACAAACACACACAAAAAAATAATTGTAAGTTTGCTCAAAGTTGTGATAGTATGATAGTCACGTTTTTATGTGTTCACCAGAGATATCAATGATAGATGAGATTCTGAATTTTTCATGTGTAAAGTCACAAAAAAAACATTTTAAAGGACGAACTTATTTATTAATACTCAATAAGAATAATTTGTAAGCCAAAATATTTATTAAAATGTATCTATTGAACTTTACCATGTCTTTATATAATTCTTTTGAAGTTGAGTTTTGTTTTTAATATTGCAATTTCGTTTCATAAAAAAAATCATACAACTTATTGATTTTCAAATAATTATTGATAACATCTTAAAACCTAAATAAAATTCAACAGAATTTGGTGTTTCTAAAATTATTTTTATATTTTTGAGGGTAGTTTACTTGCATGGGATTTTTTTTAAAACAGTTGAGTATGCATCAATTTCATGTACAAACGCAAACACCATTTTCTTTTTAGGCTTAATCTTTCTACGTTTTCCACCTTGTCTAAAGATTATAACTAGTTTTGCGAGCATAATTAAATGTAAGATTATTACAAAACATACGTGGACGAAAAGTAAAACAGACGAAAACGTATTGAAAATTATTGCTTGAGTTACAATAGCATTTTTAATTTATTGATTGTGATGTGAATAAAATTCCCAGTGGAGTATCTTAACAATTTTTTTTAGGAAACTATTGAGGAAAGGAACTGGTTTTATTAAAATTTGTTGTTTTTTCGATCAGGTAAGGAAAAGAGAATGACGCTAAGAAAGTTTAAATTTTTAGCTAATAGGTCTAGCATTAACTTATTTTTTAGTATTGTACAAGCAAAGGAGAATGAAAATATTTCTGGCTTCAATGTATTAAAAAAAAACAATGATACTAAATCAGTGATGCACAAATGCAGCCCGAGGGCCGCATGCGGCCCGAAATGGATTTTTTTGCGGCCCAAAATAACAAATACTTCATCAACAAATTTTTCATTAAATATGATAAAAAATAGTATTCGATATGTGACAAATTTATGCAGTAGCAACGGTATATAAAAAAATCAACCCCTTCTCAGTATCCATCAATGAGGCCGATTCATCATTGCAACTAGAGTTGATCGATTTACAGAACAACGATCAATTGAGATCGAAATATCAGGAAAGCTATCTGCAGAGTTTTTACAAATATCTCCCCGAAGAGCTGTTTCCTACCCTACGTAAAAAGGCTGCGCTTTGTGCAAGTCTTTTTGGAAGCTCCTACATTTTCGAGCAAGCTATTTCCATATTAAAACTAAATAAGTCTCAACACAGAAACCGCTTGAACAATGATAATCTCAGTGCTGTACTGAGGATAGCAACCACAAACATTGAACCCGACATCAAAATGCTTGCTGCCAGTATACAGTGTCAGAAATCTCTCTAAGTTCCATCGTGCTAATCTGCACGTAATGTGGTACGGAGAAGGATCGAAGTTGCTGATAAAATTATGTAAATATTAAATTAAAAATAAAATACAAAATTTATATCTCATCTAGTATATCAATATTTTTCTTCACTTTTACCATTTGCGGCCCGCGAAAATTTTTAAATAGATAAATTGGCCCTTCTCTCAAATAGCTTGTGCACTACTGTACTAAATAGTCGTAAGTAGGTTTGAGCGTCAGAACACTCCACTAGAGACTCCAATTACTCGATATATCAACTACTCGAGTATCAAGTAGTAAAATTGAAAAATACTCGAGTAGTTTCAGATGTACCAAAATATATTTTATTAATTCAAATTTGTGTATGTAAATATATGATAAATAAATTAATATGCTTATTTTATTTCATTAATACATTTATTTCAAGTTATGAAACACATATTCAAAAATAATGGAGAATTAAACGTAATTTTAATTTGGTTCGAAGTATTGTTTTTTAATCCAGCAGTAGATAAAACTCTCCTCTGTCTTGCTGTGGATGTAGGTTTAAAAGTTAATAATGAACTAAATAATGCTATCTAGTTTTTCTGTCCACTGCTTAATAAAAATGGAAATAAATCTTTATTAATAAATTGCGCATATTACTCGAGTATTGTTCAAATAACTCTAGTATCGAGTACTTGAATAATGGACGAGTATACTCGAGTGTCGAGTACTCGATACTCGCATTGGAGTCTCTACACCCCACCTAAAATTGTAATTCTAAAGGGCGTTGCCAACTCGGCTGTAGGACTGACAGGCTATAACTATAATATTAATAGCTACTTAATGATTCTAGATATAACGTATTAAAAAACGCATAAAATATGTTTATGGTACCAATTTGCATAATCGAATTACAATTTTCAATTGATTAATCGTCATATTAAATATTGAAATAAAAATACATGATTTATGACTATTCTTTTGTCAGTGATTCTTTCTGGTGTAGGGAAGCACGCTTGGAGGGTTACGTGGTGGGATTTTAGATACTGTCCTCATACCCAGACTTTCCCAATGAGGCGTAGGGTTGATTATGCAAGAAGGGAGTGAGTGAAGGGAAGGGGTATCGACCTCGGGGAGGAAAGGGGTCGAAGCGTGACGTCACGTTGCTGCGATGCGATGTTTCCGAGCTTTTTTCGTGTCAAATGCATGCTGCAAAGGCCGCCGGTTTGTTTATTATTCATAATGGATTTTCAATTCTTGTTAACGGCATGACGCGATTGATTCCGAGGTTGGGAATTGGATTTTATAAGTAATATTGTGATTTTAAAATTGCTTGATAAACGATTCTTAATACGTAATATTTGTTTAATTGCGTTCATAAAAAATAAATATTTGTGAACCATGTTAGAAAAAACGGATCCAACAATTAATTTCACATGATCTTCTGAAAATTTTGTCGCTAAAACTCAATTTTTCAAAGAGATTAAGGATATCAGGATAAGACTTAAACCGCTCAAAGTTAATTGTTTTTTACTGCCCATTTTAATGTACTATAATATTTATCAATTAAAAATATTAATTAGTCTAGCAAACAGAAATCGTTTAGAGACAACAGTGTTCATACGTATCAGTTTAAATTGTACTTGAATAATGTTATTTTATGTAGATAACATTTCAAACAAGTTTTTTAATATACACACAAAGATTGTGTGTTCATTGATGTTCATTTTTACCACATGAGGGCACATGGGGCACAAAATAATATTATCAAATTTTTGTCGAATACCTTAAAGTTATGAATGAGTTCATGTTATAAAATAACATAGATTGAACAAAAATTATTTGAGAAAATTACGCATTTCATTCAATATAATTGAAATTAACAATTAATTTAATGTGAAAGGAGAATATTGTCTTTATATCATAGATTATAATAGAAATCAAATATTATAGATTATAATATTATTTATGAACATATTATCAATATTTAAAAATATATGTGTTTCTTCAGCAGTCCAATCCAAGAGGGAGTTTCTATGAGGCTTTCGATATAATATTAACATTACATAGATAATCTATATTCTATTCAAAGCAGATCCAACCAAATGAATAAACCATTTTGTTTATTCCACAAATTGTTCATTCAGTATCTTTATTCGTAAAGGTAAACGATAAGTTTGTGTCAATCGGATATGTCGAGAAACAGGCTTAATTTAAGAAAAGATGTAGAGTAGGTTTTATTATTTCCCTAGCAATTAAGTCATAATCATCGTGATCGGTGATTTCCCATCAATAGCCGGATAAGCTTGCCATTCTTGTTTTTTAATACGCACAATGGGAAATCAATTTTCTATGTAAAGATTATTTGGTACGAAGATGCTTCTCAGTTAAAAGAAGCACGAAAAAATACAAAAAAAAACACAAACTGAATTACATATCGACACTTTACTTTGAAAAGGTTCTAACTGCTGTTAATAATGTTTTGAGATTTGAGCGTTTGAACTTTCTATTGATTAAAATTTACTTGTAATAATGAGCATGTAAAAATGCTTCAAATTACTTATTTTAAGCATATTTTTTCACCACTCTTGCTGAGAAATAATAATCTAATGATGTAAATAATGATAAAAATCTTAGAATTTTTTCAAATAAATTTAGTAAAAAAAGTGTGAATACGTAGTTAAACTCTGGTATTCTGCTAACTCCTTAACGGTAGATAATTCTGAAATTAATATATATGATAGAATGCGGTAAATACAAGATTTCCCGACCAAAAGGTAATTTTAGGAAAAATGGTCAATTATAACCATTCCAAAGTAATGTTACGATATATTACTTTAAATAATAGTATGGTTCTCTCCCGCCCACCTATAAGGGTAAGGAAAGAAAGTTGAGACCAATAAATGATTTTTTACAGGCATTTCGTTCAAGTCGGGTCCGTTTTGTGATTAGATAGAATATCACTTATGTCTTTTGAATACCAATTTGTGAGTCGATTAAAAAATCAATACACCGAAGATAACAATAGGGAATTTGATCTCACAGTATCGATCACTTGGATTTTTCGTCAGAATAAATCATATTAAAATATTCTAGATGAATAACTGGTTAAATATTCCTGGTAACTTTTCTTAAATCAATTTCCCCAACAAAAAGACTTTCGTATTCATATTTCAATGTATCCGAGAATACTTCTCTTTCGCTTCTTATGAATATTTTTAAAGCCAATGCAATCGGAAACTTCGATAACATTTCAGTATTGAGGGGGGAAAAGAACGACGAGATATTCGTACTGCGGCGATGAAATTCAGCTGCAACTTTAGCAGATACTCGAAAAATTATAATGCATTACTCAGAGCCATCTAAAAGTTCGACGTTTGTTAAATTATTATGAAATCGTTTTATATTTCAAATGATTTACGATTCATGCGATTCCGTAACTTTATCATTATATCTTGTGATATATTTTGACAAGTTTTTCTTCTAAATTTTAAACGCACGTTTCCGATATGAAGTATAAAAAAGTTATTTCATACACGAATATTTTATTATTAGGTGTCTCCCGAGAATTATATTTGCGCTAGTCAATAAAATTTTATACATGATAAAGTAGTGATAATGAAGGCGATGTTTTATCCATTAGCTGTAATATATTTAGGTTTACAATCATAGATAAATAACCAAAAACTATTCCTTCTAATAAAAGTGCAGTTGCAGCAATTTAGCATTCAAATCACTCACTACATTTTCAATCAGTATTGTATGATAAGTAATAACAGATGAAACTTTCACAACGACTAAAATAATTTGATCTGTAGCCATATAATGCTTGCATTAAATTTTGATAATGCAGATCATTCAAAAACATTTAAATGAAAAAATGGCTATTGATATCAGAACCGGTTTTGCTCATCACAAACATTATCAACTCATTGACAGTAATTAATCACTTTGGCGTTTGCTTGCTTGTGAATTGATGTTATCATCGATGACGACAACGATGTTGTGACTGTGTTGATGCTGTTGATGTAGGCATGTTTGCAAGTACGATACGATTGATTATTAAATTATGTTGATAATGCTTGCGATGAGCAATCCAATGTGGAATAAATACTAAAAATGTGTTATTATTTTTATAATAATTCCACCAAGTATTCAAAAAAGAACTTAAATAAAACTTATAACAAAAAAAAAACAATCATAAAGGTTATTACCTTTCACCACAATATTTATATAAATAAAAATAATAGTTTATATTATGTATGATTATGTCACAAACATTACTTTACTGCCACATCTGTTTCATATTATTGGGTTTTGTAATGACACAATAAATATAATTGGAACGACATTTTTATTCGCTAACTCAATTTTATGAAATCATTAGACAGCACAATAATAGTAATATACGGACATCTGTGCGGAACTACATAAAGATTCGCTTCACATAATGATATCGGATAGCATCGATTGATTTTCTATAATGAAAACTTCCGCCATACGTTTTGATAGCTTTTGAAGTTGTATCAATGCCAAAAAGAGAGAGATAGGAGGGCGTACAATGGTATTGTTCTCTCATGTACGTGATCATTTTCCCAAATGACCGTGTATAATTGTTTTCAATACGTTTGCCAAAATAGATAGTGAGACCGCATCATCTTTTAATCGCACTCTTGGATTTGATAAAGTAAATACAATAGAAGGATTTGAAAGAATATTATTTTAAACCTATAAATAAACGGAAGCAAACAATTGTCAACCACATATTATGAACGTTAGATGTGATTCAGTACATTGAATCGGAAAAGTATACTAAGTACATGTCAATAATAAAAAATTCAGCATTTTTTTAAATGAAGTACCTTTTAGTATTTTTATATTAAACCTTCTTGATAAAGCGTAATACAAAAAGATGATAGCTATAAAAATATGTTTACTTTACTGGTACTAATGCTTTACTAATTTTACTGTTTTTAAAAGTAACAGAAAAAAGATAATATTATCTTTCAAAGTAATTCATCTTTTTTTTACATTTCTGTTTCCAATGCACAGAGTAAGAACTCGTTTAAAAGCATTTTAACAAAAGTTTCTAAGGAAATATTTGTTTAATGTTATTCAGCAAGGTTAGTAAAACATTATAGGAAGTAGTATGGAAAGATGCAGAAATTTATAATCGATCTCTTCTATAAAATATTATTTCAAGTAGAGTGAGTGGAAAATGGTGAAAACTCTATTTATATCTATACAAATTGATTAATTAATTTAAAAAAACAAATGTTTGCAATTGTCTATTTAGGTATTTGAACCCTCAAACGTGGTATTGGTTAGTACGAAAGCACACTCGACTGGCAATACATGTTTATCCAAAATGAAGATATACAAGAATGAAATATATATTTATCGATAATCTATTCGGAATGCTTGAAGTAAGAAATCATTTCAACTTGTTCATCGCCATTAAAATATTGACATATCAATTACACGAATTTGAAAGCAAGGAAAATGATTTTATATTTAAAACAATGAACAAAACCAGACAAAAAAAACTGTATTCATTGTTAACGCACTTGAAGTTTTTTTTTTGTGATCATAAATTAAGCTCGGCAAATTAACCTTAACCCAAAATAAATTAAGCACGAAAGGTTTTTTCACTTTCCCAATCCATTTTAACTAGATAAAAAGCTTCGCTTCGATTCGTGACCATATTTCATTATGTATTGCCGTACATAAAGCTTGGCGGATATATAAATCAATGGCAGACGATAGAGCCTACTCTATGTGCGTATACATATATAAAGGTACACAATATATAAATATATATTAGCAAGGAAAATATTGTATGCCAAAATAACAAGAGAAATTTTAACACAGTACATAATGATAAAAAAAGCTTTTTTAGAAGTAAGAACACATAAATTATAATTACAGCTTAATACAACGCTAACAATACGGTTCTTTTAATATGTAAAGCAAGTTTATTTAATTTTGCTATTTTTTTTTAATAATACTTATTCCATTGGATGTTATTTTTTTGTATGTAAGCTTTGTAGTATTTGAAAATATATTAATTCCATAAAACATACTTTCCAGTCATTTTCATTTTGTACATTTTTTTAAAAAAATTTAACGAAACATTCTTTGAGCATTAACTTTAAAAAAATCTAAAACACTTACACCAAAATATTTTGACAATCCTTATTTGTAATATGTTAGCTCTTAATTAATCATGGTGGAAAGGCATTGTCTTCATAATTATTTGAATCAAATATGCATCCATCAAATGGATACAATAGCTTGTTAAAAAACATTTTTGCAAATATTTTAAAAGAGATGAACTTTCTCTGTGGGTGTTTTATAAGGCAGTGGACTTTCACTGTAACCCAACGATATGACGAATTTATATGACAAGGCATGAGAGAATCTATATAGACCGAGAACCATTCTTTTTGATGACCCTCCATAGATAGAGACGAAAAAGAAAGCTGACTTCTTAAACTGATTGCACCCGTCCGTCAGCAGCGATGGGAAGGGATTACAACTTGGAATACAAATTACACTAGCTGGAAGAACTTTGACTCCAACGCGCCTTAGAACTTAAAGCTCCATCAAATAGACATATAAAAATCAACTATGGACAGTTTTCAGGATTTGATCTCAAATATATCTAAACATTGTAAAATATATAAAAATGACTATACTAGAAAAATATTTTCTGATTTTATGAAGTCTTCAATGTACAATATTTTTTTTATAATTAGAGGAAGAATAATAATATAGACTAAAATCAACGTGGTATCTGAGAAAAAAATTTGAAAATACAACAATGTTTAAAAATTCAAACATGATTGTGTGTGAAACAAGATTCTTCCCTTATTACAGTATTTTATTCACTCTGGATGATCTCCAACTGGAAATATAAATTCGCTTTTCTCCATTATAATGATATCTTACTCCCGACTTTCAAATCAAAGACAGAATGTAAGTGTTCTTTAGTAAGTATCAAAGGGTAAAGATGTAGGCTTTCGGGGTAGCGAGTATGAAAGAGGCTGCGAGTCGCTACATCCGGGTCTCGTTGTCATAAGTGACGGATGTGACACTATGAGAGTCGACACTGAAAGGAGTTACAGTAGAAGGGTTACAAGGCATGTATTGTTTTCTGTATTGATTAAAACTTGAAAGAGTAAAGTGGTCCCTGCAAACCGGAAATGATATCTTTGATGAAGGATGATATTTAAAATGCCGCCTTTATGAAGCTTTAATATTTTTTTTTACTCATGAAATGTATACTTCAGTACATTCCGTTTTTATTAAGGTGCCTTCCGACGTTATATATAAAAAATTAAAAAAAACATTTTTGATATTCAGAACATTGTCTTATAATAACTTAATATATAAAGATTTTCAAAATATCACTTTGCATAGCAACCGTTAATAAAGGGGTTGTCATGCAAATACATTTTAAAAATGTTGATAAAACTTTTTTTACAAAGCTATTTCGGCTTAACGCCATCGCTAAAAAAAAAATTTTACATTACTTTATATAGTTTTTTTTTAAATTGGTGTACTTAACACTTATATCTATAACTTAAACACTTTTATTCTTATATTACTACTAAAATCTCTTATTATTATTGAAAACAAACAACCGAATTCAAGATTTGATTCGTATTTGAACAACTTTAATGGGTGACATTTAAGGGACAATCACCCTGAATTCGAAATGCTCTATTCCCAATTCTTTTTAAAAATTATATATAGATTTTGATAGTGGTGATCATAAAAAATATTCAATCTGTGGGATACGGCTTTAGGGAGTGAGTAGCGGTAGAATTTTTCATGTTCTGTTTTCTGATAAATATCACGACGTTTTTTTTCATACACATTTTGTAGATAATGATAATATGCAATATTACTGGAAGGATGCAATGGGAAATCTTTTTTTTATATTTTTTGGAAGAAATAAATTAGATCGGTTGTTGATAATTCTCTTTTTTTTTATACATATATGATGAGATATGAGTTGATTGTATTTTTTGAACTTAAAAGAGTACTTTTTGAGTTAAAAATCTATTAGATCAAAACAAATGAATATGTTTTATTTTTTTTCTTTTTTATGTGACTTTTGATTCATGTCACCGACTCTCATATCCATCAAACTTCAAACACTTCTGGAATTGCTCACATTAGAAAATCTCCATCTTATCTTGTAGGATGACGATATAAATATGCATCATAGAATTTTATGATTATTTAATATAAAAAAAATAGTTTACCAGATAGCACGGTGAAAATATATCAAAGTATTTTATTACTACAAATATTATTTAAAAAGTATAGTTGATAAGTATTTCATTTTACAAATTCGTTGAACTATCGTGATATAATAGTGTCTACCAAATGAATTCCAATGTAATCAATAATTTCTGATTTATTTCTTACGATGTAATATTTTTTTTTTTATACCGTATGTAGAACTTAATAAAACCAACCGTTTGGATGTATAACAATATGAATCTCCAGTGTAAGATATGTCGTACGTAATGAAAACGTCCGTCTTCAAGACACAGATCTAATTGTCCGGACATTTTGTCAGCTGGGGTGTCGGATCTTCTCTCACAAAGATATCTCTTTTTGAAGGGATCAAGGAATTTCGCTTAGAATGAGAACATCGGCTTGTACATACTTAGCACGGATTTGCTTATACATAAGACATAGTAAATATATTTACGCCTACGAGCATTTGCGAGAGCTTCATTTCCTGTTATATCAAATACGATTTTCATACAACAACAAACAAATAATAATGATGACTCTTTAACGATGAAGTTTTTAAAATTCTAGTAATCATTGAATTATTATATCATTACTTTACTTTGAAATGGTTCTAATTTTTAGTTTTCCCTAAAATGATCTTTTGGTCGATAAGCTTGTATTTACCGCATTTTATCATATATACAAATTTCAGAATTACCTATGGTTGAATAACGAAGATAGCAGAATTCCGGAGTTGCACTGCATCTGCACACTTTTTCTACTAAATTTATTTGACAAACTTGTAAGATTGTCATCATACGATCTTTAAGATTATTATTTCTCAGCAAGAGTTGTGAAAAAATATGCTTAAATTAAGTAATTTGAAACATTTTAACTTGCTCATTGTTATAAGTGAATTTTAATCAATTGAAACTTCAAACGCTCATATCTCAAAACAGTGTCAAGTGCAGTTAGAATCTTTCCAATGAAAGGTGTTGATATATAGAATAACAACGATGGGATAGAAGTATGAAGTATATATAAAAGGAAAAAAAAATTGCCAACGTTAGTGAAAAAAAATGAATTGCGATCTTATACAAAACAAAGAGCAAAAATAAATTAATTAATCGCTCATCCCGAGAATTATTAACTTCTGAAGGCAATAAGTTGATAGTGCTCGCAATGAGAGAAATCGATTGTGACCTTCATCATTGGAAGAAATCATTTTTTTTATGTTATTTAAAATAATGCTTTTCATTCAATAAGTAACATTTGGCACCTTAAACGTGAACAATTCATGCAATGCCTTTGATGCAACTTTTTTTAACCATGTCCGCTCCCAACTTGGAGCGTATGGACTCTTATATTTTTCTACAAGAACTGCTTGTTACTCAGTTGCTCAACTTCTCTTTTTCGAAGAGAGTCGGAGATGGAAAGAATGCGAGGACCCGGACAGGACTATTGGTTATTGATTATCAACAACACAAACGCCCATGTCTTTGAATAGATTTACCGACTGACGAAATCAGCTCGTACCGGGAATCGAACCCGGTCGGACCGGCACGCAAGTCAATTACTTTGACCACTGCGCAACGGACCGGACTTGATTCAAATAGCACCACTCAAATCTTCTTTCAAAGCGACCTAATGAAACTAATTCTGCGTTTTTGTTATATTGTTGAAATTTACAGATTGTTATCTGCACAGTGAATTCAGTTAGTATAATAATGCTGAATAAAAAATATCGAATCATCAAAAGGGTATTGGAATAAATAGCCATACTCAAATTTACCGCTTTATCCCGCAAAGTTTTTCGTAATGCGCGATTTTTATTTAATGTTTAAACAAAAACCGGCGTAGTTGTCAAATGACAAATAGTAATAATAATGTGAGAGAGTTCGCATATCCGGGACTGACGCCGAGATAGTAGATACTCGGAGTATATGTTAAAAGCAGTAGTTCTTTTATGCCGAGCTCGTTTATTAAAAATACTCGGATATCAATACTTGGAATATTTTTTCAGCGCTGCATATTTTCATAACTCAATTCGACCATCAATATAAAATTCTGAAACTTCAGTTGAAAATGCTCACAGTGAGAGAAACTGGTCCTGATCTTGATAAATTAGCCATGGAAGAAGGATAAATAATATTTTATTCTTTTTGAATAATTTATAGCTGCCTGAAGTAAGTCCGAAAATGCCTCTGACGCGAAACACGAGACACCATTAGTAACACAATACGTGGAATAATCAAACTTCCACAAAGTTACCGCCGAATCCATCGAAAGTATACCGCCCTTCCTCCAAACATTAATAGGACACCTTAAAATGTTACGTATACCTATTTGAATCGTTTAAATCAATTTTATGGCATTGCCATTTGTCCACATTTACGATTCAAGCTATTGGTTTTATCCTTTCCTGTCATAATTGTATTTCATTGAAAAGAAAATAACCAGAATATGTCAAAATTTAAATGACAATTTTATCAATTTGTATTGATTTGTATGATTATGTTTGTCTTAGCGTGTTATATTTGAGAGATCGTAGCAAAGTATATTCTGTTCGACAATAATTAGATCATGTAACTATAATATATGTTTATTATATTCGAAAACCATTTTAAAAAAATAAATCTTTGCAAGCTTTTGAAGAATATAGTATTTTCTGGAATGACCGCATATATGAGATCTAATACATCGAGTCGTCAAAAAAGTGCGTATATGTATGCGTCATCGTGCGTATTTCTATTAGGTATATATACACAAATGGATATATATATTATTCGGGTGATTGTACGGAAAAGTCCGCGTGTATGTGTGATAGAGCTTTCGGAATCGCGGCAGCAAACGTGAGCTTTTTTCATCGCGTACGTGTGCCCTTTGTAAACGTATCAATTTTTATGTGCACTTTTGTTTCCGTACGCTTACAGGTTCATTCGTGAGTCAATCGTTTGTTTGTATGAGATTGTTTGAGACTGTCGTGCGTTTTCCTTCTGTCTTTTTTCCACGCTGACATGTAAAATACAGCTCTGATAATATATTTCTTTTTTCCACCTACGACTTGCAGGTTTTTTTTGAATATTTTGTACATTGTTTGAAAGAAATTTAATAACACCGCGGTGGAAATTTTAGGAATGAAATTCCTGGCTCACAGAGATTTTTAATACATTTACGCACCGTTTTGATATATTTCAAATATTGTTTTGTAAATCTTTAATACAGCGGCATGGCATTATGATCAAAAAACATGAACACAAAATATTCAATTTCTATGCCGTTATACTTTATGTTTATTTTTATGCAATATCAACTTTCAAAGACTATTTCTAACTCCACTCACAATTTAAAGCATCACATACGGATTATTTATTGAACTTATATGAACAAAAAGTATTCAACGACAACTGCTCGTTAATCAATTGCAATTTTTCTTGAAATGATATAAAGCTATTTCTAGGACAAAAATAGTTTTTAGCTCTTGCTCTTGGTTTTAAGATCAAATACTGATAGGAAGGAGCTTTAAGACATTAAAGACCTTCCAATGGAAACCCATCAATTGATTGATCAATCAAGGGCAAGCCTTCGATTTAGTGATGATGATTTGATTTTATACTTTTTACTAAAATATACGATCATTTTAAATCGGATGAAACATAATTTTCTTACCCACAAACTTCGTTTATTCTATCAATTCTGTAAATATGTTGATTTACCTGAAACAAAATAAACATAAGAAATAGTTAAATATTGAAAGAATTCACTATTTATTTTATTACTACTAAAACCTAGTTTCCGGTAAATGAGTGTAACGAGATATTGTTAAAAGTATTTTTTTATGGATTCGGAGGTAACTTCAGAGAAGTTTACTTTGATAGAAAATTTGAATTATTAATTTGTTTTACACCTGCTGGAACACAACCATTGTGAATACAAATTTTACATATACCAAAATTACTCACGAAAGTATATTATAAAGTTTATTTAATATTTTTTTACTGCTTGTTTTGAACCATGTTAATTTTACATAAAAAAAGAATATTTAGAACATTGATGGTCCAATGAAAATATGGCAGTAAAAATTGAGCAATACATACATCTATTGTTTTCCACTGTGCCCTGTTTTATGAATCAGGGTTGTTGGTATAAAATCACCACAATCATGAAAGCATTTAAATACATACGTGGGGGTTACAGAAAATCAGCTTAAAGAATAAGTAAAAACATGTTACCAGTCTTCTTGGCATTTGCTTGGCTGAGAATTTAATGAATTTGATTATTTATCTTCATATATTTATTTAAATGTATGTGT
Organism: Himalopsyche kuldschensis; assembly: GCA_028554975.1. Taxonomy (NCBI): domain Eukaryota; kingdom Metazoa; phylum Arthropoda; class Insecta; order Trichoptera; family Rhyacophilidae; genus Himalopsyche; species Himalopsyche kuldschensis. Next base: position 2,840,982 of record JAHFWI010000033.1, on the reverse strand, counting down.
GCGTTAGTAAAAAAAATGTTTTAAATTATAAAATCTTCATATATGATATACTTAATGGGATGCAAAATAATACTGTAGTATTTTGTATTATATTAAAATTGAATATTTCTATTAATAACTGTTATAAATATGGGTTTATTTTTTATCACACAATTTACACGTCGTTACATACGCCACTTTTTGTCGCAAAAAGTATTTTTATGCAGAATATTCATCGTAAGTTTTGAGTTGAAAAATTTATATTTTTTTATTTACTTATTGAAATTGAGGCTAGTTCTGACGATAGTTTCAGATAGTTCTAACGATGGCGTTAGCCGATATAGCTATCAACAAATACACATATATAGTTTCTGTAGAATTAAAATACATTACTATTTTTTTCATCGTAACACAGGCATAAATAATTCATGGCAAAAAGTAGCGGGGATATGTTTTTTTTATTCAATAGTTAATCGAGCAGTATTAAACTAAGAGTTAAATTATTAATCAATAATTAACCTATAATCTGTATTTTTCTAATCCTGTAATAGGGGTTGACTACACATTTTGAAAATTATAAATAAAACATCCAACATTTTTTGTGATAAATAAAAATAAAACACTTCCTTGATAAATAAAGAAGTATTTGAAGATGAAGAATTATAATTTATGAAGTGGAAATATATTTCTACAATATCTTGATAAATGGAAACTAAAATGATTTCAGTGGTTATAAATAAACTCTATACAAGGTTCTTTTCTTTGAACATTGAAAGCTTTGAATATTCTTTCTTCTCTGTTACATTAACAAAACCAGAATTGACTATCATCAATACAAATCAAACTTGTGCTACAAGTAATTTATCATCGAGTTATTAACACAAAATAGAGAACGAATAAATATAAAACTGAAGTAAATATTGACTTTTATTATCAGTATTTTTCTGAGCATTATTTCGTATTAAAGTAAATACTATTTTTTGATACAGTAGTTATTGATGAATTAAACTGAAATCAAATACTCTATACTGTACATTTATTTGATTATTCTTAATTTTTATAAAATTACATCTCATAACATTTATTTTTTACTAGTCTTTCACATCCGGTATGGTGTGACAAAATCTAACCGTTTATTGATTGAATTGTCATTTATTTGATAGAACTCCATTATATCACAGTGTAAAAAATATTATTCCGTCACTGCTCCTCATGCCATTACGAAAGGTTAATGCAATTTTAAATAAATCAACTAAATAAAATACTAATTTACGTTTGTACCCACTCAATTAAACCCCATATTAGTTTTCACTTCTAAAAATATATAAAATCAATTTGTCATATTTAATTATTTATTATTACAATACAGAATTAGGATATAAGAACAGAAGAGAAGATGCATTTTGTACCCTATCTACACCAGTATACATATAAAGACTAGTAGATATCGTAAGCCAAGATAGCTTTCAACCATATTAAATATAATTACTCTAATATAAAATTAAAAATAACTTTGATTATTCCACGTATTGTGCTACTAACTGTGACACGTGTTTCGCCTATCTAAGCAACTTTGCTATAGTAAGTCTGAAGAAGTCTATGAAAGAGGCGAAACAAGTGTCACAGTTAGTAGCACAATACGTGGAATAATCAAAGTTATTTTAAGTTTTATATTAATATGAACTTCCATAAAGTTACCGCCGAAACCATCGAAAGTATTAATAATTTCTTTATGCTGAAATACTGTGATTTGTCCGTGTTGGCTTTCTTTTTTAAACGTTTATAGATCAAGCCGTACCACAAAATAACTCTAGATATTTTACAGTATAATATAATATATTTTTTAACGCTTTTCTATGATGAGCTGATATTTGCTTTTTTCAATTATTTAAATAAATTATTTTCACACAAAGGAATTGTTTATGTGATTGATTCTCAGTCTATTCTATACATCTCGCGCATGCTAGAATTACAAGTGATACTGTTATTCATAACTAAATAGAAGGTTGCTTGAACATTTTATTGGTCCCCTAGCAACTTGTATCAAAAGTTTCAACACTTTATTTAAAAAATCGTCTTTCAATTTTAAATATGTTAACAAAGTTAACACATATGATATAAAATGATCATATTTAGTATTACATGATCATTACTTAAGTAACCTTCAAGCACATTATCCAGTTCTGAGAAAACGTTAACAGGCGGCACTTATTTACTTCGCAAATATCCAGAAAAAAATACACGTGTATGTTTAAAGCGCCTTTGCAAAAGAAAATAGGTTTTTCTCCGGGACTTCCGGATAGGCGGGATGTATCGCCGGAAGTGAGGGGGGCGGGGCATCCGTTGTCAGCGACGGTAAAAAGCTTTATGTGCGCGACATTAGATAAATATTAACATTTTTACTGAATTCGCAATTACGTTATTCGATATCCAAACATAAACAGCATTACATCTTTTCCCCAGCTTCGCTTTTATAATCAATAATCGATAATACGCACGACTACATGTTCGCATGGTTCTGCTACAAATACTTTTCGCAAAGAGTTATGTTTAAATATGCTTATAAATAAATTTTACACGAAATTTAGCAACTTCAATTGACACCTCAAGTTTATTCATAATTATTCATGAAGATGCCGAGAGGCAAAACTCGAATTGCTGTCACAAATGGATAGGAAATGCATATAATTCAATCGATTAAAAAAAAATTATTGGAACCTCACCTTCAGTCGAAATCCTATATTATTACTTTATTTAGCGATGAGAACATTTTTTTCAATAAACAGGGACGTCCTTTTTGATTGCAAATCTTCACACTCACCTTAACTTTTTTCAGTAAAAAAATATGTTGAAAAACTGAACACAATTAGTTCTTGTGACTTGAGATAATTTTCAATATGCATTTTTATTATTTACATTACTAAAATCACAAACTTTAAGTTTATTGCTTCTGCAAAGTGAAAAAATATGGGTAACAGAAAGAAGAATAAGAAAAAAAAATCATTGGAAATTGGTAAATAAGTCAACCGAGTGTATCAACTATAATACATTAAAAATAGTACTTTTTTGAACTCACTCACGTCCATGTGAAATATGTCGACATTCAAAGGTACGCCGTTTAAAATCGTCAAAACTCATCCTAGTGACATCCCCATTGGCTGGCTGGTTCTACTTCTTTCTCAAAAAAATATCAGGAAAATTCAATTAAACATTCTCAAAGAGTTCTCAATTTGACCTGGAATAAGCTGAAAGAAATATATGGCCGGGTACATTTCTTTTCAGCATTCAAACTAGTGAATTAGGAGAAAATTGGTTGGATAAAACCATTTTTAATATCAATATGTCGTCAAACGTTTCTTCTGAACCCTCTCTTCCATAAAAGCATATTTCGTACCTCTCGGGGCCTAAATAATCCACTTTCAAGTCAGATTCTAACTAAAATACAAAAAGTCCGTCCAGCAATAAAAATTTTACGTATTTATACAAAATTTACGTAATTTTATCACAATTCAAAATTCATCGTCGTAGTATATTAACTGCTTATATAATATTAACCATCGCGGGATGAATTTCCCCTCTGATACGCTCGGTCATATGGCCAAAAGTGCCCTCAATGAAATTTAATAATCCGTTTTATACATTGTTGAATGTATGCCAATAATAATATACTGTCGATAATCCGCTGGGTCTATTGTGATGAATGTTACTGGCTTTCCACTCAATTTGCGCACACGGACATGCCCCCATACTTCCCTGACTTGTTTATACCGTGTTACTGTTTCGTTTTATAATCAATTATATACGATATGCGGCTTTTAAATTTGTTAAATGGTGCTTGATTTTGAAATCAATTTCCAGCTATTCTGTGAAAAAATGTTCGATCGTGTATTTTTACATTAGCATATAAATCAAGTCCCACTGAGGATATTAAAGATATATTCATTTACGATAGAAACTTAGAAGATTTTATTTGAATTATACCTACTTTTAATCTGTTCACTGTCAATACTTGGTAGAATGGCATTATAAAAAAAATCATAACACATTTATAGTACATATTCCACATTAAATTTATTGGATCAGGACTGGTTTCGCTCATGGCGAGCATTATCAACTGATAATAAATACAACGAAATAGTGATATTTACCCAAAAATTAAGCAAGAATTTTAATTTACAATTTCAAACAATTGGTATTACAACTAAGCAAATAAATTTAAGCAAAATCGACTATAAGTAAATGTTGAAGACTTCTTAGCAATGCAAGCTATTACATCAAAAATCAATTAAGAATGAATGATCAAAAACAAATTAAAAACCAATATAAATGCATTTTGGCTTTATTTATTATTTCCCATCATAGACCATATGTACTACTCACGGGGTGTTCTCAACATGTTTTTTTCCTACGAGTTTCTTACTAACTGCTTGATATTCAGTTGCTCACCCTCTCATTTTTTAAGAGAGTAGGGATTGAAAGGATAAGAGGACTAGGGCAGGACTAATGGTTAGCTAATTAAAATCGCTATGCGTTATATAACCATCAAACGTAACATATAATTAGTATTTTCAAAAATTTGCGTATTACAGAAAAAATCTGGCACTTTTTTTTTATAATTACACATTAATTGTTTTTAATAGTTGTGTGGTTTTCACAAATAATATGAAGGCATTTTAATATTTGACCTACTAGATGACAATAGAATTAAAAATATGTTTTTACGTGTAATAATCTACCACCCTTCCAAATTCGACTCCCTAAGGCCGAAAGCAAAAGCTCCTAACCTTCTTTTTTCCATTGTCCCATTCACTCGTGCTCAAAATATAATTTTCCCTTTCTAAAAAAAGCCTACCTCTACCGTAAAAGGTGCATTCCAAATAATATGAATATATGTATATAATATTGAAAATCTTTAATATACGGATAGCAATTCTCAACTCCCCAATTGGAAGAAATTCCCACTGGCTAGGAAACCTTCCCAGTGGTTCTGCCTAGCGTATATATTATGACGAAAAGTCGCTGGTCAACGGTAACATTTTTAAATACATATTTAACATATCAATGCTGTATTTTCAAAATAAACGCATTTTTTTACCAATTCTACATAATATATTATATTATGTTAAACTTAAGAACAGTTTCTTATCGCTAGAATTTTCCATTGATAAATAACAAAAAGTCACACTGGGATATTGTATTTATCAAAATGGTAAACTTCAGGGTAAACTTAACAATTGATCCAAGAAAAACGATAAAAATTCAAAGACCGAATTGTCAATTATTGTGAATTAATGTAATCAAAAATTTCTGATATCAAAATATAAATTTTTGCAAAATATGGTGAGTATAAATAAATTCAAAAGTATCATTACAAATGGTCAATACTGATTGAATTGACATTTATATTGTATAACTCCATTATAGCACGGTGGAAGAATACATATGTATTTTAGATCCACAGAAATTATACAAGACACACTTAATAGCTATTTCGGCCTCGCGTAAATTTGTGTAGTTCTGACGAGGGCGTAAGCCGAAATATCTATCAACTATATATTGTATAGTTTTTGTAGAAGAGAAATACAATGATATTTTTTCACCGTGTGGTAATATTTACAATAGAACTGGAAAACATATACAATCACAATGGTTTCAAACGGTCCTTTAAGAAGGAACGTTCCTTTTCCGGTCTAGGACAGTCAATAGATATCAGAAATATTTTTAAAAAACCAATATCAATTCTTAAATCAACCTAAATTTTAAAATGTCTTAAAGTAATAAGCATTTATTAATGACACTTGTTTAGAAAAGTTGACAAAGATAATACTATTTGTGAATACTATCAACTTTATTCTGAGAAGTATTATTGTCCGCGTGTGCTCCATTATTTTTGGTTACACATCGTTTACCAACAAGAACTCTTACCCACAGCTCAAACAAATGTACTTCGTGGTTATTTATAGTGGCCATTTAACCGAAATATTTATGTAACTAGTGTTGTACTTTTGTGGTAAATTTTATGTTTTTTACGACTGGGCCAGCTGTTGGTATCAAAAAGTTAGACTGGTTCAAAATGCTTGTGAAAAGCATTGTCTGACACGTTTTAATTGAAATTCAGCGAGTTTTACACAACTGAAAAAATTATGCATGTATATAAGTTTAAAAAATATATCATTTTACCAAAAACTTAAAAACGTATTAAAACTACAGCATTTGATGTTACACAGAAGATCTTTTACAAAAGCCGCATTATATTTATTTATAAATACATTTCATCTTATTAAGAAAAACAAATAAAACATTGTTTTATAATATTTGGTTGGCTTTTGAATTATTTTTTTATTAAATTATACTGTATTAATTTTACTGAAAACCGTTTATCGGTGAAAACGTCTATTTTTTTCCTTTTTTTACGTGTTGAAATGATGTTTAAATCTTTTCAAGAACAATAAAGGCATAACGATTATCATAAACATTACAATTTCATCGAGTTCTATTCGTTGTCGAGAGAGTTGAATTTCAAAAGTTAGGCTCTTGCTACTTCAAATATACTAAAAACCTGCAAACACATCAGGTTCTAAAATCTCAAACATCCATACTCAAATATTCTTTTTAAAGTAACCTTCAATATATGACTACTATTTTCTTGAAATGAAAAATAAGGTAAAAACAAACTTAATTAATTAGTACCATATTAAAAATTTGTTTTGGACAGCTGTAAAAAACTACAATTATTATCTTATATTTTTTCATAAATTCACGTAATATTTTGAATTTGGATTATAAAGGAAAATATATTATTAGTGTGATACATTTCTTTGGTTTTCGTGACTTGTAAGTGAAGAGTTTTATATTATTTTATTGCAGCTACTAAAGTTAATAATAATATTCTTAAAACCAGCAATAGTTTTCTTGGCATAATATGAATACCAACAATGACAACTTAATGTGTTTTTTAAGCAATATTGTCGACATCCTATTCGATATCTTTGTGTTAAAAAAATTATCATCCAAGCTTTTATAAATTTCAACATTTTTGGGCGATCGTCTTTCAGGCCGTATGCTACTTTACAAGAGTGGAAATGAAAGGTGCGCATATCGAAATAAAAGGTGAGAAAGCGTAATCGTAAAATTTTTCCCATTACGCGAGAATCCGTCGCCGTTTGCGGGCGTCGCCATATCGTTATGATTAAATTTTGATCTAAAAAGTTTATTTTGCCAAACTGCCTTTTTTTAAAGTGTGCGAACGAAAATAAATATTGTTCGAAATGTTGCACTTAACGGCAGCACTTAACGCTCATTCCTCTAATGGTTATTTGAAGCCGATGTAAAAAATTTACTGCTGGTTATGCGAAACTAAACTCCAAAAAATGCGTTAAAGCCTGAATGTAAAAATAAACCGTTATCCGTAAAACAAATCGTTAGACTCTTTGAAATATTTATTTTGCTATGTACTGCACGAAAAATTAGTGCTGAGAAAATTTTTGGACAACACTGACATTCGTGTCTCCGTAAATAAAACAAAATTTCGACTGAAGAATGAATCTGCCATGACTGGGCAACGACGTCGACACACGACCACGGACCCAAAAATAAAATATTACAAATGTGGTTTCAGGTATTGCGTAAAATGTAAATTATCTATTTGAAATAATACCTTTTTACCAAAAGCGGACAGTTAAGACATTAAAATTGAATACAGTGAAGCCCCGATTCGACATTTTTCAAGGGACCGTAAAACACTTACGATTAATGCGGGAAAGTTTTAAATATGATCTAAAAAAAATAATCTTCAAAAAATTCTTATTTTAATACATATAACATTCATTTTTAAAAAAATCCTTCACACTACGTTGCTGCTTTGCAGTTTTTACCACAGATTCATTCCTTTGAGAATTAATATATTTTTATTTTTTCGAAGGCCAACAACGCTGCTGTTAATGTCATTCCATGGTTCATTATTGCGTTTTTAGCTATCTTCTTCTACAGATGACACAGATGCTCAGTAATTACCGGAAACATTATGACTCTGAATAGAAAACAAGTGCATACTTGCAGTCTCAGTTTTTTTCTACGAATCGATTCGAAGGTTTTGTATGCTTTTTTAAGAAATATTCAACAAAAACGGTTAATCGGGATTATATTTGTGATGGGACCATAATTTTTAAACGTTAAATCGAGGAAATCGAGAAATCGGGGACCGGTTAATGCGGGAATTTTTAAGATTGTTCCTATAGGTGTTTCGCCGGGACTAAAGAAAATGAATGGACAACGCGGGAAAACGTATAATGCGAGAACGTAAGATCGGGGCTCCACTGTAGTATATATGTTAAGCTTCAACTTACTATTCTTGGTGAAAATGCGATAATATTTGAATACAACAAAAAAATATTTTACTTCTTTCACCCATATTTCTCGATGATCAGAACCGGTATCGCTCATTGCAAGCATTTTTAGCTGATGAAATAAATATTTATCAACAAATAGGGTAATTTATATCACACGATCAAAAAATAGCATAAATACAATTTGTATTTTAGTTCAATACAAATTATTTGATATATACTGAGACGACCTTGATTCGGCTCCCTCGTAAATCGAGAAGGAGTCTCCTATCCGACACTCAGGGAGGAATTTTGGGAACGGAGTAGGAGAAACATGGTGCTCTTATAAACAAAAGACGATCTCAAAGCGTTATGTGGGTGCGGCTAGCACCCGTTATTTAATTGTTACGAATTTTCACAGACTTTACACAGATAGATTAACAATACACGTCACGTTCTACAATACATAACAAACGACTATTATAATTGCGAAGGCAATATCAGGAATTTACTAGAATTTATCCTTAGGGAGAGGATAAGGAGCTTGCAGGCCACTTCCAAAGCTTACAGTTGGGAGAATCTCCTCAACCACGAGTGTAAGAATTATCTGGTAAGCGCGTGCTCACTCCCTGCTCTGCAATTTCTAACTGCCAACTGTATGAAAAAAAGCGGTTCCATTAGGTAGCAACCGTTACAAAAATATCGTTAGCACGTGCACCCGATATGCCATTATTTATGGCCCATTGAACTTTGCATGAAGTACCATGCACTCTCATGCACGCAGGGCGTGAAAGATAGACGTTTAGAGCGAGACGTCTGCATAAATGTCTCTTTTACAAATTTGAAATTACTCTATATTGAATCGCTATAGATTTCAATATAGAGTATTATAAGAAATAAATTTATTTCCTGATATCGACTTAAACTCATAGACTGAGGTAAAAAATAGATCGTTCGAGAGAGTTTTGATGACCTACTACATAAGGCGGTGTCCAGTGACGGCTGGTGACGGGGTGTTGGGGGGTGCAAAGGAAGATTCAACCATTTTTGCAAGAGTTCTTTCCTATTCATTGGATTTTAAAACACTTCTATAGCATGGACTTTCAATTCAGATGTTCGCAATACCAACTGTTTCTCTTCCGTAGTATGGAAAAATAGTTGAATCTTCCTTTTGCACCCCCCAGCACCCCGTCACTAGCCGTCACTGGCGGTGTCAATACATAGTTGATAGCTATTTCGGTTAACGTTAGCTAACGTAAGCTTACACCCTCGTAATACATATTTATCTTATCAGCTGAAAATATCTATTATTTATATAAATTGTTTTATGGCTAATGACCAGGCAATATATATATGAAACAATTGCTGTCCGTAACACGACAAGAACTTTTTACAGATAATGTCTGTAATTAGTTCGTTTATATTGAAGATAATTGGGTTTTATTTATTTATAATTGGTATGATTATTTATAGTTTTTTGTCAGATCTCTTACAACAGTAATTGTAAAAATATCCACAGCTTTCATAATCACATCAATATATAATCACGAATTATTTATTTTCCTTAACAAGCGTACATTTGAAAGGAAAATACGGAAAGGGTATAGCCAGTTTAGTAGCGTATTGTTTTTTGTTTCTATTTAATGATAACAAAATGTTTTTAACTATTGCTTATTTGTTTTCGTATTCAACGAAACATGTTTGTTATATTCTTTACTTCGGCTATAAAATTCAATTATCCTGAAAAGTTTCCTTTGTACCAACAACAACAACATTGTTTCCACATAAAAGTTGTGCAACTATCGGTTTATGATACTCCATTAAACTAACAGCAAAATATTCTGCTTAGTGCACAGTGTATTTTCATAAACGAATTTCAGACATACATACTTCATTTTTTACTATGCCAAGAAATGAATTACGATTTTGGATCAATATAATGCAATGACAAAGAAAAATAATATTTTCCTTAGATGAGTTTTATAATTACCACTTTAGCTATTTAATAAAGAGCATTTCAATATTTTTTAATTTTATATTACAAATAATATTGTTAAGAAATAACAATAACACGTGTCATAATAATTCAATTATTTGACTTCTCTTTTTAGATAAATTTTCTAAATTTTCAAAATAAAATAAGGTGAGATCTCTCTGTCTTTCAGTTAAACCTTGTTCTCGAGTCCATGAGCTCGAATATTCTCATGGTTATTGTAAAAAATTATTTACAATTGATTCGTGGATTCATTCTCAGGTATGTATGTCTGCTAAGTAATCATTACCGTACCACACACTTGTTTCTTACGCTAACTTTCTAAGTGTTATTCTTCTATCCTTCACCTGAAAAAATAAATTGAATGACGGAATAGCAATCGTTCTCGCTATTGTTAATAGCATGTGGAAATTGAATGACTGAATAGCAATCATCTCCTTGTTGTTAATATGCTCCACATTGGGACCGAATATGTTTCGTAGAGAAGAAAGCATGTTAAAAATAAAATGGTAACAGGGCAGAAATCAAAAAAATATGAAGGTGTATATTTTTGAATTTAAATCCAGAAGAACGAAATACCTTAAGTTTTCACAACAGACCGACTAGACACTAGACGGCTAGACCATAGCGACTTTTTTTACTATCTTCAGATAATAATTCAACGTAAGTAAAGATTTGGTTTCCTCCACGACCACACAGTTTATGTGATTTGTCATATGATTCGATAACGACAGAAGTTTACATTGAATATTCATTATGTTAATAAACATTTAATTACACTTCTTTAGTACAGTAAAGTAAACCCTCAACTGCAGCCATTCACAAAGTGCCTCTATGAAGTGAATTTGCATGATGTGAAATTATTCGCAAAATAATAAATCAATGGGACACTATTCCAATGTATTTCTTCATACAAATATTTATCGCCAATAAAATAGTAAGTCACGTCATACCCAGAACAAGTACTTGCATGGCCACTGAACCGAACCCTGACATTATTTACTCTATATTCTACATATTCGCTTATTTTCCACCCATCTCTCCCTCGATCCGTTGATTTTCACCGAGCGCCTGGCTTGTTTGCACGCGCCACCTATGTTGCTGTGATTTTTAGCAATGTCCGACGAACGCTCGGCAAATATGTTATAGCATATTTACACATTTTATCTGATTGAAATGTTGTGTCAATACATACATTTTGTATGTCAGCATACTGGAAGTAAAGTACCAAAGATTTGTTGACAGCATATTACGCCCTAAGTCCCCATCATCAACCTAAGTAAACTTTATAGAGACTAAGATGAAAAAGCTCGCTTAAGCTTTCTTCTCTTACAATAGTTATACTTAACCAATATTATACAAAGTGTTTTAAGCCAATATAACATTTGTAAATGAACAAATATTGTATATAGATATTAATTATCAAATTTCTTACATTTTTTTTTTTGTTTATAAAAAAAAAAAAAAACATAGATATTTTCAGCTTAGCGATTAAAATATAGCAAAATAAAACATCTGCATAAGCGTGTCGACTTTTTACAAGGTGTTCAAAATGCCAAAAAAATTAAGTCCGTACTTACGTTTTTGTAGGTGACTGACAGTTTTGTTAAAAAAGCAAATAAGAAAATTTCTGATATTTTTGTCATCCCGTAACATTTTAAATGTATAGCCGTAATATAAAAATTAATTTATTAGTGAAAATACAATATACACTGTATTGTAAAAAATATTTGAGTTTTGAAATGGTAATTTTTGAGCTTGTTTATATTTCCTAAATCAAGGAATTTTTATAATTCATTTATTTTCTTTAAAATATTTTTCCCTTTTTTCATAGCCCAATTGTACTGAAGAGTAAGAATTGCATCCCGTACAGTAATAAGTGATGGACCGCAGTCGTTTTTTGAGCCTTTTTTTATCTCGAGTTGATTTATATTTCATATACTACTAGTATTACTACCCGGCGTCGCTCGGACTAAGCGACCAATAATTATTTAATGTTATATCATTCGACATAATTATATCACAAAATATAACATCCAAAATAGAGTTTAAATAAAATGACAAACTTTATTTAATTTAATGACAGCCCCATTCTCGCCCATTAAAATGTCCAAATTCAAGGAAAAAATCTGATTTGCTGTCAAAGAAATGTCAAATAATACCTTCACGTAAATAATAAACATTATTATATTAATAAAAGCCGGGGATAAGTTCAGTAGAAGACTAATTTATTACATTTTGACTAAATGTCTTCGCCGATAAAAATTCAAACATATTTTCTTTCATATTTGTTTTTATGGCAACTTGCAACAACAATGCAAAAGGGAATTATAGACCCACATACATACATAAGCCGTTTCGGTTTTATATATAAGATTTCATAAACAAATTTACGAAATTGTTCTGTTTTGTGTATCTAATATACCAATCGCTCTGTCAACTCGTGAAAACTGTATTTAAACTAACGAAAAAATGCCACTGGCGCTATACGCATTCCTCTTAATACTCCAACTTTGAGAACTTAATAATCGTAAAAAAAAAAAAAAGAAAATCTTACCCTTCTACAAAAGAAAACTTTACACCACTCGAAGTGTTGCCGCGAAGGCATCCTTGTTTTGCTTGGAAAGCTCGCCTCTAGGTACAGCCTTCTCCGCAAAATATGGGGAAAATAAATAAGCACTAAGCAAGTGTCGAAAAAAATAACAACGCGTCCGTTTTATCGAAAACAGCGGCGATAAAATAAAACACGGTCGCATTTTTTAAGCCACTTACGGAGGAAAACAAGGTTTTATAGGGAAAAGGGTGAAAACAGTTCTGGAAAAGATCGAGAACAAAATACCTCACTGTCTATTAAATATATTGTTTCTCGTAAAGTTGCATTCGACAACGTTTTAAAAAGATTGACGATAGAGAATCTAGATTTATCCGAATACTATTTTACATATATTATTTATTTAATTTCAAAAGAATCAATTGCTTGCTTCTAAAATCTAACACTGTGCTAGAATATATTTCCATAAATCTTAATTACATTATAATCTTTTAAAGTTGATTAATAGTGTACTATAACATGTGACAGTTTACCACTCGTTTTAGTTATGAAAAAAAAGGCTTCGTTATTTAATCGAAACTATTCTCTTGAGCATATATCACATACTATTTTTTGAATGCTAAGACAATCTCTAAATCAGTCGTTTGAAATTTTCTAACTAACGACTAAATAATGATCACCTTCTAATTTAAATTAAATTATTTCAATAAAAAACGTACATTTAAGGATTTGAAAATTAGACCACCGAACAGAATCTTTAACTACTATTTCTTGACCATGTCAAGTTCAAAATCAACGGCCAGCATAGTATCAATTTTTTTGACTTATTAAAATTTGTTTACAAGACTTTATCCATTTTATGACTCATTTTCACTGTCACAATCCATATGGACTATAATTTTTATTTTTCTCAATAATTCAATTTGATAACCGGCCCTGTTGCCAATGACATTGGACTCCCGTGCATTTGGTTATTCTTTCAAAGGTCAGTGTTCTCGAATAAAAACAGTCGTACACTGATTTGTCAATTCAGTCGTGCATTCAAAATGCATTGACATCTTTATTCCTCTACACCCATGGATTATAATTTATAAACTACTTAGCTTTTATTAATTCAATACTGCAAGTAATTGTACTTGAACTGTCAGTTCAAGTACATCCGTGCACATCCATTATTACTTATTTTTTAATTAATTTGGTTCCATCTTAAATGAGGCCATCTTGATCATGACAAAAAACTATAGATATTTCACATTAGTATAATTATTCTTGCATACAAGATTTTCTGTTGATCTAAAATCTGAAGGATAATTAATTTCTTTCTTGACATATTTGAAAACGACAACTTCTGTTCTTTCAAAAGTTAGTCTCTGCTCAAAAAAACGTAAGATAAACTGGAGCCATCTTCGTCAAACGGTCTCATGAGAGGTCTCGGGGCCAAAAAGTTGAAGGAGTTAACGAAAATTGTCACATAAACAATTCCAACATTCAAGTCTTTATTTCAATTACTAGTATTTGACATTATCTCTTTTACGTTTATTTTTTTATAACCGAGTAGTTTGAGTTTCAATGAAAAAGCATTTTTACATACTTTTATTCTCTTCTCAAAATGTCCAGCATGATCTCTTTTTACTGTCTACAACAACACACCAGTAGATTGTGAGTTGTTGTAATTATTTTTTCACATTATCATGGTATTAAAAAAAAAGTATTAAAAAAAAGAGCTAAAAAATATATCAATTTATTTAAATATAATGCCGTTCAACAAGAAATGATTTTTTAAGACACCTGAATTTTTTTTTTAAATTGGCTTCTTACCTATTAGCTGCATCAAAAAAATCGCTCATACATTAAAACAAGGAAAGAAATATGATGTCAATAATTTTCTTTTTATTATTTTTAAGCTGGTTTAACCTGGAGACACATAATCACAAAAATTCATGCTTTAAGTATTGATATATAAATGTTGGAATCAGTAAATCGAACAAAATAAGACTTAATACCGTTTACAACTCGTCCACGAAAAAATACACAAGTTTAAAACTGAATTAATTTACCTCCATGTTTGTTCTTGAGTCTGGACCCTAGACAGTCACAGATCTGTAAAAAATGTGGCATTTCTTACAAAATATTTTCACGAATTCTTTTCTGTGTAAGACTGTTTCCAAAAATAGTGACAAAATTTTCAACGGATGACAAATCCCATAAACAAAAAAATCATATCGTATCTTCAAAGTGGCAAAACTAAAGTTCATTTTCTCGGAATCGTCTTTGAGCACACGTTCCGAATCTCGGAGCGTTTATTTGATAGAAGAATCAGCACTGTAACTTGACTTATTTTTACCTCGCATTCAAGCGGACGAAAAAGTTTCGTTTTTTTCACTCTATTGATAATTTGAAAGATAGCGGCCCTTTGCAATTTACTACGGACTCTTTTTCCTCTTACAGATCTCAAACTTTTCAGAAAATTCAGCATAAAATCTTCGCTTCTGGATATCTGGCGCAGTTTGAACTTCTTTAGAAATTTATTAAGTTAAATATTCAAGTCAAACAGTAAGGTTGATTCTTGTTCGTGACTTATGTATACACTACCATGTATATATTATCATATAATGTACGAGCGTTTATGTAAAATATGTTTACATGTGCTTAATCATCATGTTGATATTAACCTCAAAGGAAAAGTTAAATTACTTATTCATTATAAACATGTGTTTTCAACGAGTAATGATTGATTTTAACGTAAGTATTTATATAAAAAATATTATTGAACGTTTTAAGAATGAAAAAATCCACAGTTGTATTGGGTACAAGAAGAAAACCGATAAAATTAATATCGTTGTGAAATATTATATTTATTTTTTTATCAACAAAGAAAAATTATTTAATTCGGCTAAGTAAATACATTAATTATAAAAAGTAAACTAAAAACAACATATATATATTTCGCCAGTGGTATAGTATTAAACACAATCAAAAATAATAAAAAAAAATTAGTACTTATTCCACATTGAATTTATGTAAATCAGTACCGGTTTCGCAAATCGTGAGCATTATCAACTAATTACGTCTATAATACTCGCGATGAGCGAAACTGGTCCTAATCTAAATAAATTCAATGTGGAATAAGTATCTAAAATGTCTCATTATTTTTATTATACATAATGCCATTCCACCACGTATTGACAGTGAACACCTTTAATAGTGAACATAAGAAAATTATCGAAATTTATTCATAAATCTATCAATTGTAGATATAATTGAATTATTAGATAGAATTGATTGAACACAATTCCTTACGGTTTGGTATAAATATATCAGAGCAATCTTGCAGTACTCAACATTACAATAAATTTATTGATAAAATGTAGCTTTTCAATTTCAAAGTAGACTATTTCGTTTTGTTTAATAATTAGCTTTCTGAGTCAACAGTACAGTAACAATGCTATATCATTATAGCATACAAAATATTAACAAGAATTTAATCTTATAGTTAGTTATTCATTGGATCAATCCGGGGCCAAGTTTTTCAATTATAATCTATTCAAGCGACAAATAAATTCAAACCACCCCCTCATTCGACTGAATAAAGAAACGAAAAAAAATAAACAAAACAAACAGAAGGAAACTGTGTTTTTTTAATGCGAGATAATGCAAAGAGAAAATTTGGGTAAGAATCACCAGTCTAATAAAGCAGACCTCGCCGAAGAATCTTAAGCCGTGAAAAAGAACGCGTCAGGAAATTGTAGGGGAAATTAGGGTCATGACAATTTAGTTCGTACGGCGGGACGGAGAGCTAGCATCTGAGGCACGCGTGATGACGCCCTCATGCTGGCAAAAAAATATATATAAATTTTTACTTTTAAATATAATGTGCTTAGAGGCATTCACGCACCTGTTTCCGGTAGACGTGGTATGAAGGCTTAATTGTTTTCATCATCTGAGATATCTAAATTATAATATTTATGTTTTTGTACAATTAAAATGTACAGATTTAATTACAACGAGAAAAAGAGTGGCTTTAGTTTTATATTTTAAAAAAAATAATCAGTTAAAATATGGAAATTTGATGAAAAAAATAATATATTTAATCATTTTACATCGATATATGACCAATCCAATACCCGGTCCGTGGTGCAGTGGTCAACGTCGTTGGCTACCGTGATGGACTGCCTGGGTTCAATTCCCGGTACGAGTAGATTTTTTCAGTCGATAAATCTATTCTGCTCAGAGGCAATGGGTGTTTGTGTTGTTAAATCCCTCCCCACCTTTCCGATCCTAGAGAACGACGCATAGTGACAGTTATTGGCTAATCACTAGTCCTGTTCTAATTCTCGTATCCTTTTTATTTCTACTCTCTGTGTAACGAGCGGTTCTCGTAGAAAAAACATATGTTGAGATCAATTACGTGACGAGTTCATATGCTCCAAGTAAGGGGCAGGTATGGTATAAAAAAATATGATCAATCACTTGAAAATTATCAATATCTGAGAGAAACAGTTTCTTTATGACAGTGAACAATATCTTATTAGGTTTTAATACTTTTAAACTAAAAAAAGTTATTAAACAATAATTAAGATCTGGAACGTCTTGAATAATTAAAATTTAGAAATTATTTGGTATCAAACCATTGTCAATTTCTTTTGACAAACCTTAGTCAAACTGTATATTTAACCACTAACAGAAGTAAGAGATACATATTAAAAACGATTAAGATATAAACATACCACAACACGTAACTAACTTCAGATCAAGCGTTGTTTTCATTTCTTTTATTTCAAATTTTGAATTCGAGAAATGTGAAAAACAAAAGTTTAAGGATGTTTAGAAAATTTTTAACATCTTGTTACATATTCATAAGAAAGTGAATAATAATAATTTATTGGTAAAAAATAGTTGAGTTTCATATCTATTTATTATTTAATACTAGTATTGCTACCCGGCGTCGCTCGGACTAAGCGACCAATAATTATTTAATGTCATATCATTCGACATAATTATATCACAAAATCTAACATCCAAAATAGAGTTAAAATAAAATCACAAACTTTATTTAATTTGATGACAGCCCCATTCTCATCCATTAAAATGTCCAAATTCAAGGAAAAAATCTAATTTGCTGTCAAAGAAATGTCAAATAATACCTTCACGTAAATAATAAACATTATTATTAATAATAAAAGCCGGGAAAAGTTCAGTAGAAGACTAATTTATTACATTTTGACTAAATGTTTTTGCCGATAAAAATTCAAACATATTTTCTTTTATATTCGTTTTTATGGCAACTTGCAACAATAATGCAAAAGGGAATTACAGACCCACATACATACATACGCCGTTTCGGTTTTATATATAAGATAAACCGCATCACGAGTACGTCACAGTATAAGAATAACGTTGTTTTTATTGTGTTTTACCGTGTTAAAAAACAAAGTTCATATAAATACGCAATCAAAAAAATTTCAGATAAGTATAATAATTAAATCCGCTTATGGTTATTATATATGATAAGCTGCCAGTGTCGTGATCCAGATTGGGTGAAATTCAGTTATTAAGTTTATAACGACATTATTAACTGCGATATTAATCCTAATACAATTCATAAATAGATCACATGAGTTGTTTATTCCCAATACCCCGTTTAAGTCTGGTTCATGATTAATTCCCAAGATGCAAATGTGATTACGAATTGACGATATCTACATGCAAACAAGACCCAGTGTGTTTATTTCATCAAGGGTAACTTTGACTCAATATAACCGTGAGTAATTATTCACGTCACTAATAGCAAATCGCATTCAGTGTCAATTCACTGACGAAATAAATTTGAACCACTCTTATGTACACTAATATTAATTAAGTTTTAGATTACTATGTTGGAACTTGTTTGGTCGACATCTAATAAAATTTTTGGTCTGCTGTCTTAATGCATTTCTGTTTCAAAAGCGTTTCATTAAATTTTCGTTTTTTTTAATAAAACATGTATTTGAATTATTAAGTCAGCAAATAAAATAAATTGGTATTATTGATTTCATAAATACTTTCTGGATTTTTTTTTCAATTACTTG
This sequence comes from Himalopsyche kuldschensis, assembly GCA_028554975.1. Taxonomy (NCBI): domain Eukaryota; kingdom Metazoa; phylum Arthropoda; class Insecta; order Trichoptera; family Rhyacophilidae; genus Himalopsyche; species Himalopsyche kuldschensis. The sequence goes on along the minus strand of JAHFWI010000033.1, from coordinate 2,822,067 downwards.
AAAACCCATTTATTATCCAATTGAACACGAAAACTGCTATTATGCAAATGATGCCAAATCGGTTTTAATTTGTTTTACTATATTTTGACACATATTTATCTGGCTTAGTGAAAACACTTAATGTAAAGCAGTTTTCAGAGCAATGTTTGTAGATTTATAAAATGAATATGTACATATTAACATCATATCTGTGATTCAAAGCGTTTATTATTTGATACCATACAATGTGTTCAAGTACAATGTGTTCATATCAACACTAATACTGATAACTTTTACTTACATGTACTTTTTCTTACATGTATGGTTGCGCGGTGCATTAAATGTATGATATAATTTCTTTCAATCAATGAATTTATATGCATTCATTTTGATGTTGTCATCCCTTTGTTTTCAGTAAAATTAACAACAACAGGGTGGAAAAAAATGTTAGTTGAGATCGGACAGTTGTCTTCAAATTTTACAATTATATCTATACATACTTAGTTAACCTAGCCATCCCGAACACTATAGATTTTGTCCCAACAACCACTTTACCTTAAATATCTATCTTAATACTAGTGATACGATGTCTAAACTTTTGGTATTCTTAAAACATAGTTTTTTACACCTTTTGCAGATAAAAAATTAGATATTTTTTGGCTAGTTGCGCCGTAATCGATTAAAAAAGAGAAGAAGTCGGAATTATTCAGTCTAATAAGCGATAAAAGAACGTGACCATAGTGAGTCATAGATAACATGGACGGAGTGTTTCATATCTGCCAAAAATAAAAGGCGATAAGCGATAAGATAAGAGATAAGGTAATGTGAATTCGTGCACGACTATTGGCTTGTTAGTCCGCCATAGCCGTTGGAGTGCAATCGTCGTCGTTTTCATGCGCGACTTAAATATGAATAATATAGGAAAAATTGGGATTTTTATATGATTTTTTTCTTCAGAAAGATGTATAAATATTCGTCAAAGCATAATCAATCATTTTTTTATCGCAGTCTATGCCAATAAGGCCAAAACACTGGGGTCTTTTTTTACCCCCCTTCGGCCTGAGAGTCATTTTTCAAGGATAGTCCTACGAAGGTTAAACAAAAGTATGTGAAACGTAATAACAAGCAGCATGTGTTGAGAGATTTCATCAAATTTCATGTTTTATTATGTCGAGAGAGAATATAGTTGCTTATCAAACAATCCATAATTTAATGAATAATTGATATTCCAAAAAAAATTATAAGATAATAAAAAAAAATTTTTGCTATGCATGTGTTGTTAAAAGAATATAAAATTTTCACCGAATGCTCTGATTTCAGGATGAGGTTGAGTCATTTCAAAATAGAATATTCTTTATTTAGCATGTACCACTGGTAATTTTAAACATATTTAATACTTAGTCTATTTCTTTTATTCTTAATATCATTAGACAGTTACCTACAAAAATAGCACAATCCTGGTGGAATTATTATAATACGAATCCGTTACTCATTGTACTCTCTTCGAATATAGTTATTTCAATTTGGAAAATAATCATTGTGAGTGCTTTCACTCCCAAGTGAAGTATACTTGAAAAATTAATTAGAGTTTAGGCAAGATGAAGGATCAAAGCTAACAATGGAAAGCTCTACCTTACAAAACATCGCTCAGCAAAGTTGTCGTAAGTACTTGCGATAACTCGTTGGAAATACACATCTAAATCGTCTATTTTACATGAAACTTAGCCCTATTTAGTTTATTTTATATTCAATTGATAAATGTTTATTTAATTTACTGCAATTATTGTAGTAAAGTTTATGAATAAGAGAGAATATGACTTATTCGAAATTCGTATTTTTTACTTTACGCAATAATATAACGATTATTATGTTCATAGTTTCACAGAATATTTTATCATATATCTCACAATTTACTTATGCCTTACATGGATTTTGTGAAGAAAGTGTGAATGACAACTATCGTTATTTATCTGTTTTTACTCAGTAGTAATATTTCGAAATTATTTAACCTTCTAATTATACATAGGTAATATTTGACAATTTTTTTTTCGAAAATCAAATCCAAAACAATTTTCTAGCTTATCGATTAAGCGATGAATGTTTTAAAACTAAAATTAATATGTATTTATTGTTTGTTAACTACGTACCTATGTACATATACAGAGAGAGTTATTTTTGATTTTTGATCAATGTGTGCCTTATTAACGATTTTTCGAGCTTTGAAAGCCCGTTTCCGAATATGTAAACTTCGTAAGGAAATTCATTGATCAGCCAAACAGCCCTTGGAGCTGACGTCTTCAATTGCAAACGCAAAGAGCCATTTTTAATAAAAACAATACTTGGGTTAAGTTTTACCGCTCAGGCGAAAATTTTAAGCATGTAGTTTACAGCATTCAATGTTTTTGGTTTGTACGGTACGTAAACATATTTGTAAAAATCAAACATTTTTTTCGAATGAGCTCAAAAAATCCATGTTACCGGTGTATTGTTTTTGATCCTGAGAAAAAAGGTGTGTTGTATACTTTTAAATACAATGCATTTCTGTCACAAATTGAGACTTTATACATCAAATGCAATATGTATATATATATTTCACAATACACACATAATTGATTGAACTGTTTTTTCAGCAATGCTATCAGCATTTTTGGAGAGGGCCTGTTCACTTTTATGGACTCCACCATTTTCTTTCACTTGTATATAAGTACAGCGCAGTAGTTGAAAACGTAAGATAGCAAGAAGATAGTAATCACGGTGAGATTATCTCGAATAATACTTTTTTTGCTTTTTCGCCCTCTATCGCCTGCTTCTCAAATATGCAAATTTGAACGTCGAGCGCCACTTGAACAGTTCCGCATTTAAGCATATTATCACCCGCAGCGTGGAACGATTACACAAATGCAAATGAAAATGTAATATTTATTGAAAAAATCCCGATAAACCCTGCTTTAATATTTTGATAATACCATAGCTGAAGACTTCAGCGACACTTTAATTAAATAAGCATCCTGCTTAGTTACAGCGATATGCAATCTGGCAATTCATATCTATAAATTTGTCTGAATTCAAAAAAAAATACTCTGAAAGCTTTACTTCCAGACATTGTCTTAAAAATAGGCGAAAATTTAATAAATTTGGCATACATGTAATCAAAACCATCAAATAATAAACTCTTCTTTAAAATGAATAATAATTACTATCCTAAGTCCTCTATAGTCTATATGGGTGGTTCTCACGGAAAATGTGGCTGTGGCCGCATTAGGAACATCAGCTCGTCCAATTGAAATATCTGGTGGCCGCACCAAATTTTTGTGTTGAGTCACTTTGTCAAAAAGACCTCAACATGTATGTGTTTGAGTTTTTGTGACCTCGCAATTCTTGATGTACAAAACAATGCATACAAAATATTTAATTTTCAGTGTATTTGTTGACAAATTAACATTTATAACACATTTTTCTTAAATGTCAATATAAACTATGAAGCTGTGGCCGCACAAGAGAACCACTGGTATATACACTATACAATAAACAAATGGTTTCAGAAGCGTCATGTCACAGCTTATTTTTTGTTCTCAATTTAAGATTTAACTAGTTTTATCTGATTTTAAAATGAAAGTATCTCATAAACCACGGACCCAAAGAAATTTCATGCAATAATTTTTGGTCCACATAGCATTTTGCACTAAAGAAATTCAATTATTCTTGATGATGATAATGGTGCTGCTACGAGATCTCTTACAGTCTTTTGTAAAGTTTCACAAGAGTAATATTGATCAAAAGAATATTTACAAGGAGCCTTGGCATCAGTCGTTTGTATCTTTGCTAAAGTCTGCCACTATAGCAGACAAGAATATAAATGTGGTGTTTATTTTCAGTAAAACGAGTAATTCGTTGAAAACAGTTCAATATGGCATATTTTATTCAATTTCATTCTACTACTTTTCTTATATACTTTGCAATCTATATTCCATAAAAATTTCAATGAATATATTATTTTTGTAGTCATTTCATAAAAAAACGTAGTAAAAATGGTTTTCTGTTTATTAAAAAGATCTCTTTCTTTTCTGCACATTCTTAATAATCTTTATAACTATTCCAATAATCATTTTCCATTTTTTTAACGTACATAACAATATAGTTTTACGACATAATACTTAACATCGTACTTCAGAAAAAAATATGTAGCCATGTAATCGCAAGTGTATTTGATTTGTCAAAAAAACAAACACATTATCATCGATTCTTTTCTTTGCGAGAGAAAGGATATTGCCGGAACTATTACCAACTATTTGCCGAAAACAAAACTCGCCTCGCTACGGATCTGTTCGTTGAAGTGGTGGCTTAAGCGGTTATCGCTCGGCGGCGCTTCTTTCGTCACGTAAAAAACACAGCCTTTACGTAAACGTTTCTTTAGATGAGAGCCCTTTCTCACCCTAAACCTCCCCCTCCCGCGGGTGGGTGACTAAGCACAAAAAAAGAAAAACGTTTGGCGCACGGGAAAATTGTATTTGATTAACGCTTTAAGTGTGTGTATATAAATGAGACCCTGTTAATGATTTCCTTTCCACTGTACCAACGCACTACGTGTTTAGAATTTTCCCAATGACAATTAAAGCTGTAATATCTACATTTTACTTATTTTATAGTATAAAGGTAATATGATTTCATATTTATAAATCATCCACAATATATTTAAAGGTTAAATATATTTATGAGCACACACATGTGTATGTCTTCATGAACTTTCATATGAAGGATTAAAAACAAAAAAGAATTACATTTTCAAAAAGTGACTTATTTAAGAAATCTAACATGGTTTGCTTCTTGTATATGTCTCATAATTAAACTTGTGAAATTTTTCATCATACTCATGTTTCCCGAACTGTTTTCATTTTTTCATACCACACTTATAGAATCGCATATTTCCTTTTTATCACATACAACTTTCAAATTAACTACTGCGATCTTTTTAGAATGTCAACGTCCGTGCTTTGTTTCTGACTAGTTACTACGATATGATTATACTTATACGATATACTTCATTTTTTGGAGCATCAAATCTATCGCTTATTTGTCGTATAGTGTTTTTAATTTTTGCATTTTACAACTGAATACAAAGCTCAATGAGCAACAACTTTAATCAGGTATTGTATGTTTGAATAAAATCTCCTAATTAAGTTATTCTTTGCTATTGAAAAATGATCTTCCCTTATGTTGTTATCGTATATTGTCGTTTTTTTTCAATTATCATTCAATGTTTTAAGTGTCGAGTTTATTCTCCACACGCAAGTTTCCTGACAAAATTTGACTGCTGTTTTAACGTGTCTTCGTTGTTTGAAAAAGATTGCATAAGTTCCAAATGAAAAGAAGTTATTTATTTATTTCTCGTTCATGATCGTCTTGATTTATCAAAAAATATTTTTTAAAAATACACACTGTTTATGAGTTAGTCGACCACACTTAAGAACTCTCTAGAACAGGGTAAAGATCTTCGTTCCAGCTATGGACCGTTTTTTGGAGCACATGTGTGAGAGGGTGGAGTTAACAGATAAAAACTTTGCTAACTATAGCTATTATATAAATATTGCAGAAGAGATTTAACAATTCGAGTTTTATTAAAATGGGTTACAGCTGATTATTTATTTAAATAAAATATTTTTAATGAATTTCAATAGTTTATGATTTTAAGGTTCAGATTATTGAATTATTTTGGAGGACGGTCTTAAAATTTTTTTGAAGCACGTCGTTATACTACAAGATTTTAGCAGCCATTTGTTGGACAGCTAGAAAGATCTTCGCAAAAACGAAGTATATATTATTATGACATTTTTAATTTAGAAATAAATAGAGCTTTGCCTTTTTAAAGGTCACTAAAACAAAGACTTGGTGAACGAATGTTTTTAAATAATATGGTGGAAGCGTACTCACCAACCATGCAAATACACATTCCCTTTAAATGCTGCCAAACTTTCAAAATGGCAGATTCATTTTTATTTCGTTTGATATTCGTTCACGAAACTGCCACGTTTATCGGGAAAAGTTTTTAAAAATATAACTCAGCGGGTACAAGTATTTTTACCTGACTTTTATCCAGCTGTATAGGTAAGTACATTAAACCTTTTTCGCTTTACATGAGTTACGTAAAACGATTTCTAGGGATAACTCACAACTCGAAAAGGGTCAAACTTAAATACCCATACAATATAATATGAAATATCTGCGATGGAGTATAAAAATGAAGATACGTTTCGTATAATAGGACCCTGAATTTGCATCCAATGATTACAATACAGATAAATCTTCCAGTTCATACACATTTATCATGCATGTTATGATAAGAATATCTTGTTATCATTTCTTCAAATAATTATAGATATATCACTTACACAAAGATAATACACTTTTTTCGATATATTCACATCTGTTCAACGGAAAGTTTTAAAAACTTTTTTTAATCAAATAAATATTTAGAATGATTTGAATCAACACTAATAAGAAAAAAATAAGTACCCAATGCATATCTTTTGAAAATATTTTTCATAATCTATTTTCAATATTCTTGCCCCATTTGTTATTTGTAACGTCGATATCTACTTTACCAAAAAAACATTGAACTACATATCTATCGTTTCCAATATTTTTTCTTTTACACATGTGCCTTATCCGTGCCTCATAACATGGTTTGATATATCGCCTCTCACCACTGCAATGTCATCAAGATTTTTCATCATTTTACATGAATACCCAAATATTGCCATTGACCACTGATTTGACGGTCAAATTTGTCGAAAGATGGTATTTTTTTCGTTCGAATCGCATGTTTTCCTGCTACTGGGTCGAAAGTTTGATAAAATTTCTTTCAAACAAGTAAAATCATTACTTTAATAAAAGTCTTGATATTGTTATGAATCGACTGTAAATTTTATTACACTTATTTTCGATGAACGTTAATAATTGATTGGAATCAAGTGTCAAGTTTGTATCCATCAATATATGTCTATACGATTTATTTTTTATAATATATATATATCTTCTATATTCGAGACTATGGCGCTTAAATTATATTCATACATGATGATAGGAAAAGTTAAATGTATGTGCCTTTCGTGTTTTTTAGCCAAATAACTTTCAAATTTTATTCTAGTTGAAAATGAAATGCAAATAAAATAAAGATAATTCAATTAAAAATACAAATAATTTCGAGGACTTACGCGAGCACGGAAACATTAAAAAAATAATAATACATTTGTTCTACTTATTCCAGATGAAATTTATTTGGATCAGGATCATTTTCAAATAAAATCATTCAAATAAATTTAATATGGAGTAAATATAAAAAAGGTCTTATTATGTTTTGATATAATGCCATCCCACCAAATGTCAGTGAAACACCTTAAAAGTAGCACGGTCACATTATTTTATAATAATTGGAAGCTAGCGAAGAATAAAAATATATCAGTTGTATGCGGGCAATGTGGTGAATCAGCTGTGATAAAGAGCTATGTCATTTAACGGTTCTTGGCTTGAATCAAGTTGGACGTAAATGTCTCTTGCCCGTATGGAACTATATTTCCAGCCCGATAAATAACCGCCTGTCTTGATTGAAGATTTTATGGTCACCACATCAAACACCCGGTACAAATATTTCGCTCCATAACTCATCGGGACAGGTCGCTGGAAAAAACACCGCCAAGTTTTAAGCCCAATACCGACTCTGACCCAATATAAAAATGCCAAAATAACGGAACGTCGGGAATAATTTATACGGCCAAGAGAATATGCCAAAAAATAGAACTTTGACGAGTATTCTGATATTATCGACGTTTTCATAACGCCGCGTGGTTAAAAGCATTTATGAAAAACTGAAACATACATTCATTTAAACAAATAGAATCGCAAGTCAAAAAAGTATAGTTTTGTAGTGAACATAAATCTTCAAATATAAACATCATTTTTCTGTAGTATAACTATGGAGTCTTTTTCTCTACTGAAAATTTTACTTTATTGTAGAATGACACAATTTTATCAGTGCTATACATATGTACATACATATTTATAATATTATAATCAATATCCCTTATCTTAACGCGGGGAATATTAATTAATTAAATTAGATGTTTTATGCTGATTGATTATATTCTGATGTTAAAAAAATTATAAATTACTTTTTGCAATCCATAGCGATGGCAAAATTATTTATTTTCATAATTAAATTCTCGAAAATAGGTTCGTATTATTGTATGGTTCGGCGTGTTTTTCTTTTCCACCGGGAGATTGGCTATTTTTAGAAAGAATAATACAAAGTTGAATAACTTTGATAACGAGTACAAGTTTGACGCGTGCTTGATCATTCCGAAAACCATTGAAACTTTTGATATTCCATGCCATTATCTTGAATTTCATAAAATTTGATTGTGGATAGCTAGGCGGTCCAGAGGGGCCCAAAACACCCGACCCACTTGAGAAAATCGCTTAATCTACTCTAGTAAGTATTCGTTAAGTGAGACCAGGAGCGCATTGGATAGATTGAAAATCTCAGACCATAAGTATTTTTCATATAATGAAATAAATTTTTCAGAAATATTATCCAGAGGTCAGGACCGATTTCGCTCATCTCAAACATGGTCAACTGGTCATGCTTTTTGTTTTTTGGAATATAACGCTTTTCCACCTAGAAAGTGTACAACTCAAACAAAAGGGATTTTTACACAATTAAATAATATCAAAAATAGATATCACTTTTAAGTTATTATCTGTTGCTATCCCTCCATTGTGGAATGGCAGTATTTCAAATAAATGAAACACATTGTACAGTAGAAGCAGTTTCGCTCGTCGCGCGCATATTAGTTGATAATGCTCGCGTTGAGCGAAACCGGTCCTGATCTCTGTCACAATACATGTGGTCCGTGGTGCAGTGGACAACGTCATTCACTACCGTGTCGGATTGCCCGGGTATTTGTGGTGATATTTCTGTATGTCTGTCTATAACGCACAGTACACAGCACTAATACTCTCCCTACCTATGCATGAGCATACTTCGCATCAAGCGTGTCTTACAGAAATGTTGACAGGTGATAATTTGTTAAGTAATATAGCCATATTATTTCCAATGACGTAATTTTAGCTGATTCAGTTTTTTTTTGCCATGGTTGCACATTTGCTGTTTGTGATTATGGCTGAGTTTTACCTTGAGCTGTGCTGATAGTGATAGCTGTGACATAAGCTTAAACAAGCCGTGCCTTAAAACACATTAAATTCATTTCAATCTGGTTATGTAATTGTTTAATATAAACAGGAATACGAAATCAGCTGTGTGTCTCATGGGGACCCTGAACAACCAAAGCCTCAACAACCACGTTAAATTCATTCATTTTCACACTATTATTTGTTATATAAAAAGTTTAATCAATACAATAAATGGCAAGTTCAATTCAACAATAAATGTATAGGTAAAGCAAAAATGGTGAAAAAATAGCGCTTTAATAAATGCCACCGTCTTTCTCTAAGCCATAGTATAGTCATATGAATTTCTCAGTCTTGTCGGTGCCGATTTTTATCATGAACTTGTTTAAAATGTAAATTACATTTAAAGCGGAAAATATTTTATCAGCATAAAAATCTCGCACGGAGAAATGCAACCTTAGTGAAATCAAACAATTTTTTTGTATACCACTAGCAAAAGAAAGCAAATAATACACACGATTAAATTTATATTTTAAATGGCATCTTCTGAAAGTGTAGTCAACAGTAAATATTACGAAAACCATTATAAAATTAACTGCATATTTTGTGTTAAAATAAAATACATTGCTATCTTTACACCATTTTATTCTTCCTAGTTAATGCCAATTCACTTAATCAACATTTTAGACATTTTTTTTCAATAAGCTTTAGAAAAATCTTAAATTTTCAATCAATTTTAATTTTTACCAACTACATTTTAAGAAACGAGTTAATTACATGATGATATAATACATCAAATAGTCAAACATTATGTCGTCCAGTCCGTGACCATGTCAGAATTGGGATCTAAAATGGACTAGGCCTGGTGGTCGTTACGAAACCAACTATTATTGCGAGTGAAGCAATAAGCAAAAAGGTTTATAGGCAAATGCGAACAGACCACTTCCTCACAAGAAAACTGAATAAATCCCTCTAATTTACCACCAGCTCGAATAAAAGCAATTACACTTATAAATAATTCATTACTATTTTCTCAAAAACCAAATACGGCATGATTTTAAGAAGAGGCTTTATTTTTATCGAATCTTGTGGTCTAAGGCTTTTAGATTTAGATAGAAACAATAGTGAGCTTCTTCTTTGATCAACTTTGACATTTCTTTTTATCGCTGGTTTCAATGCCTATCAAGAACGATTATTGTCTGAATTTTCATGCAATGGTAGACGCTCAATATACGAAAGTTAAATTTGGAATATTGTTATTCATTTTCAGAATTGAATTTTTCTCATTGTACATTCCACCATTGTTTTTTACACTTGTACTTAATAATATTGAAAAAAAATTGATACTCCATGTGTATTTAATTAATAATTTTAACCTCAGATTGAAATCACATAATTATTTACACAATATAAACAAAAAATTTGCGATCAAAATGATTTTGTTTTTCCAGTTTTGTACAACAAATAAAGATAGACTCGAGTTTCGCCTTTTCAAGAAGCATCTTAAGACTCACTATCGTAAGGCTTGTTTAGCTTTAAAGTCAAGGCTGATTTTCATTTTCTTATATTATGAATAACAAAATCAATAAACTCAGGAATAAATCATTATCGAATAATATTTTTAGCAACATACATAGTTAAAATTATTTGTTGTGGGATTCACTCTTCCTATTGCAAGTTATAATTTAATATTTTGTAGTAGGTATTGGGTCATTTGTACTTATTATATATTGTTTGATGTCTAGCTTACCTTCTTGCGTCCTGCTAAAAAAACTATACCCAACTCTATTTCATTATTTATATTTTTATAGTATAAATCACTCAGTAAACAAAGATATTTTTAATAAAATGACCTTCTGCAAATCTATCGTCAAATCCATCAATAGTATGTTAAATCTTTATAAAAACTATTTATAACTTACTATTTATAAAATTGATTTATACTTTTTTGTATTTTTGTGAAATATCAATAAATAAAAAATACCTACATATATTCAGCTGCTAAAATTGGCAAATTTTTAACTATGGCGTACAAGTAAATACAATCTGGCAAAGGTGAAAGCTTAGTATTCCTAATTTTAAACGCATTTATAACTAATTGACATGTAAACGTAGCGGTATAAGCGAGTAATGCTTAGTGTTTTTTGTCTTCACCATTCAAGGCAACATCATTTATGTTTTATTAAATTTGTTTGTACTTAATCCCAGTATGGCATTTACACTTTTCATCCCTTTGTTCCGTTTATGACAATCTGAAGCCCACACTTACAACCCTTTTCAGCCAACTAAGCCTTAGTTTTAAAAACACACAACTCTTTCCTTAGTGTCTTCATTGACAGTGGCTATTATCCTATTGAAAAAGCACGCCTATTTAAAAACAAGCATATTTGTTATATACAATTTATTATGACTTGACATTTTTAGTGACATCATTTTTTTCATGCCGCATTGAAAAGACAATATCATGAACAAGATCCAAGACTGCACGGGACTTTTAAAATTTTAAAACAAGGGTTATAAGTCTTAGAAATGGTCTATCTTTTTAAAGTTTTTACCATGAATTTAAGGTTTCAAAAAGTTATCTTTTTTTAGCTCAGGGAATGTCCAATTTCGTTGCTCATTATGAAACTACTTGACAATTTAAAACGGTGAAGTAAATCTTCACTTTGATTTACATTCTCATCTTAAATTCTCATTCAAACTTAAAGTCGTCAAATAATATTACACGTAATAAAACGTAAATATATAAGTTAATGATTATTATAATGCCTGGTGTACAAAATTTATAAGCTTGTGTCTAAATAATTCCTCCCTTTTGCCGAAGTCCGGAAAGCATTATTAAAATTTCCACTGTAAAGAATCTTGAAAATTTGATATTCCGTCGCAACGACTGAGGCAAGTGACATTTAAGGTTATCGTTTTATTACAATTTGTCTCGTTTGTTAAAACATTCATTGCTATTTGAAAATAATCTGAGCTTAGCCGAGCAACGCACTCTGTCGTAGCTTCAATAAAAGCTCGCAGTTAAAGCAAAACGAAAACAGATAGTTTTACAGGCAAACAAGGGCTTGCGTCAAAAAAGCGTTACGGGGTTAATACAGAAAATTTTAAATGCTAGTACAGTTCACCTTTAATTAAGAGTAAGCGATTCAATGAAGTAATAATAAATCCTTTATCAGGATTTCCTGCGTTGTTGATGCATTAAACGATATTTCATTTGAGACTATAATATAATCAAAATATTATATAAACGATCATTGGTTTTAAATACTACTGCATCAAGCACAGTAAATTTTATTTACATCTTATCTATAAAGGATATCTTTTATAGAGTTTTTTTCTCAGTTTACGATGCTCATAACGATGGCTCACTTAATAGTAAGCGCAAATAAACTCATATTTAATCAATAAATTATTGAGTTTGTTATAAGCACTAATGACAAATGTTTCAAATGATAACCGTCATTACATTTTAGTTCCACAATTATTAATAAAATTTGATGGCAATTTAAACTTTTTTGATAGCTTTCAAATTAACTTTTTAATTTTTGTTGATCTCAAAACATTTCAATTGATTTTTGCTTTTAACTGATATATTATATCAGAAATTCTGCATTTGTCTCAAATAATAAGAATGAAAAAACATCTTCATTTTGTTCATAGACACAGAATCGTTTATTTTATTTTTTATCTCTGTTTTATCAGTCATATTCGTGCAGTTGTTTTTAATCTACCATTATGATAATAGCATTTTTAGCCATAAAACGACGTAAATGTACTTCTTATCTCCTATTTTCGCATTGCACTGCAGGCATTGCCACAAAACGAAGCTTTGTCACATAGAAAGCTCCCGCCTCTGGCGCATCTATTTGTTCAAAAGCTTCCCAAAGTACTAGCCAATTGATACGTTTTTCTCGTACACAAATTTAAAATTCAATCAAATCAGACTTTCGAAAATCAAAGAGAAGATTTCTAAACGTATTTAATCAAAAATTTCACAATAAAGTTTGACCCAAAAATCTTTCACTTATCATATTGTATGTAATATCTTCATACGGAATTTGTAGTGTATAAAGAGTTGCAATACCAAAAAAGTATATCTATACTGAAATTTCATATACTGGTTTTTCAAATTTAAATTTCGGTTTAAAATAAAAACAAAAATGTAATAATGGCTAAATAAGCAATACAATAAATTATTAAATTTAAGGTGACTGTCACACACATCGAAAAAACATGGTAACGGTGAAATTACAGATATAATGACAAATTCGATGATGGGTGCAACTTTTGCACGGACCAACGCATTATTGCATGGAAAGGATAATGAATTCTGTGTGACCAAAACTAGTATTTTGGTGATTTTTCTAGTCAATAAAGAGATGACAGGACTTCTAGTAAGCTTGTGTCTTTTATGCTTGTGTTTAAGGGTCGTAGTGGGTGTGATGAAAATATCACAAACATCCATCCATCCACATCAAGGTATTCGACTTCCGTTTGCTTTCATTCATTCGAGGAGCGCTGGCCACTCGGTGTCAGGACTGACATTAGTATGTAAGTACGTTATTCAAAAAAAAAATGCTCATATTTCAAAAGTACCATTCAAACGTTTATACAAATGTGTAAAAATATGTTGACACGATAAAAAAACCAGATTTTTTCACTGTAACTCTAATAAGCCAAATAAGAGTTATTTGCATATTGTTATGGTTGTAGATTCGCTCTCAAATTATACGCTGGGAATATAACACTAATGGAACGCTCAACTGCGGAATCACTTGTCAAAAAAACCATAAGCGGTTTATGGAAACGGGTTTTTGGACTTACATATTTTTTTATATGACATGAATAAATACATCACAGTCACATCTAACGTCTAGCGCGCAACACCACGTAACTTAACAGCAAAAAAATTGTTGAATTTTAATATGAAATTGAGAACAACTCTAAACTATGAATTTATTAAACAAAAAAAGTTGAAAAATATATTATTAAATGATCCGACTCGTCAATATTTCAATAAAATGCATTAATTCTAGAAATGTATGATAAAAAATTGCTTATCACTGCTTCATAAACTGACACTACTTGTATTGATTTGCATGATTTGACTTAAATGTGGCATCCATTTTATAGCCAATAAATAAGTAGGCACTTTTTGAAAAAGTTTTCATTTTGGATAATATTCAACTAATTATATGAGACAACAGTGATTATCTTTTAGATGCTAATATTATAATTAAATCCACAATATCAAACGGAAACAATACCTGAAAAACTTAATTGAATAATTTAATATCTTTACGCTCTGTTGATATTATTGTAGTGTTGTATAACAACATTGATAAAATTATGAATTCTGAAGGAAAACTTGTCTATAATGTACTCTCAATGTTTTTAGTTACAATATATTTATTTCCTCATTAACGACCCTTCTTATTGTATTAAAAAACGCATTAAAATGCTAGTTATATGGAACATAATATATAATGCATGAGCACTTTTTTCTATTATAATTTAAAATGCGGCAAGCTTTCTTCCCTTGGCGATAATATAACTTTCAAGAGTCTTTTTTAGTTTCAGCAATTTTAAATTCGAAATTAAAATCTCATCCGGTGATGATACGCGGTATTGCATTGTCGAATTTTATATTCTTTATCACACGGAACAGTAAAAAATGTTGAAGCTACGTGACCGGGCGATTAGATTTTGGTCGCTCGAATACATAATATGTATATCTACGACTCGCTTAAATGAAAAGCTCTAACCAGTATGCAAAATACATTCGCAGATTTCAAAATTTGATTCTCAACAATGGCTTCGCTCGTTGTCATAGACAAAATTATACAGCGGAATTTCAAAAAATTACGCGATCATTTGAGACTCATAAATATATTGCTGGTTATGTTGTTGATAGATATGAAAGTAAATCACGCAGAATCAAAAACGGCGATCTAAAGACAAAGAAGATTCGGAGATTGTAAACTGTGGTTTTATGCCTTTTATATGAGCCAAACATGCATTTAGATTGCGGAACGATGCACGATACCAGACAGCCAACAAATGGTTATGCTTTATATTATAACATTTTAGACTGTTTTATATTTATATAGTGAATTTTTTTATCATCTTATCACTGTGTTTTGTGTATAAAAGTATCTTTGATAATAAAATGACCAACGTAAAAAGGGTATATTTCTTCGGTAATAACGTTTCACTTGACGCTCTCACTGTATCTTTATTTTCATCAAAAAATTGTGAAATAAAAAATAATATTTACCTAAAATTACTTGCATGATAAAGTTCATTTAATTACACCTTTTATTAATCTTTTAAAAACGTAACACCGTTTGGGTTGCTAATGTGGATCAAAGTTATAATGAAGCTTGCATCAAAAAAGTTCAACGGGAACTACCTGTTACTAGATGTTTCATTTTTCGAAGAGACTATGACAAGATTTTGATTGACTGATTGCTCTTATTTTACTTTTGGATAAGATTTATTAAAATGAAAATAAAATATATGTAACAGATAACCATGTCTTGAACAGAAATCTATAAATTTATTTAACAATATTTTTGCTGAGATACAGTCCCGCGATCATGGCAGGTGACGTTAATGACTTGGACCTCTCGACCTAAAGGCCGTCATTCTCCTGCATACGTTGACTTTATAAACATGTTCCTTTGCCGTGAGTATTTTTCTTACGTGTAATAAAATATTATGACAACTATGAGGAATAACAACAAAGTGCTTAGGCGAATTAACAAACTAAACGTACATGATTAAGAAGTGTACGTCCAATTTTCGCATTTAATTTTTTTTTTAACTTAATTAAGGTGCAACTGTAAAATTTTTGCCGTTTAAGACTGAGATTCCCGACCAACCCCAAGTGCTCTGAGCATGATTAGCGCTCACACAGCTTCAGCAATTTTAACGCGTATCGACCTATGATTTTACGTAGACCTTTTTTATGAAAACTCCGTAGTTTTGTATAAAAAAATCATCTCGAGACCGAGAACCGCTCTCCTAGATGACTTTACACATTTGGACTTGAGATTTAAAACACAACTTATTCAATTAACTAATAACAAGACCTTTCGCATAACGAAATGATTTCTTCTTAATTCTTTCTAATTAAGCTTAATTCATCTTGTGTTGTTTATACGCAAACATGTATGTGTAATCCGTATATATATATATATACATACATATATACTTTTGTGTATGTATGGGTTAGTAATGTGCGAAATTTATATGTTTACTATATATTATAAATATTAATGCATAAAGAGCTAACCTCTTGAACTGATATCACTATGGATTGCTCACCCCCTCCTTGTGGGGGGAGTTTATTGACGATAAACCAAAATTAACGACAGAGACTAAAAAAACTATATTAAAAAGTGTTCAATGCTCCTTTTTAATTGATGTCAAAAAAATGTTTTGTTTCGACTATTTTTTGAATTATTCAATAAGCATCAAAATAAATATATTATTTTATAAAGCGACGCCATTTTTCCGTGATATCGAGGTTTTTTTGTCGAATATAGAAAATAAAACCTTTCCGGATATTATTATATAATTATTTCGAATATCGAGAATTAATACGGTTTTATGTTGATACGTTGGTAATAATATAATAGATGTCAGCACCATCGGCCTGGCAGTTGTGGTCAATATGGCGGCTTCCACTAATTGACCAATCAGATCACTCATTCTGTCAAATTCCGCTCACCAGAACAATGCACGGCGAGCACACGCGAATGAAACATATTTATAAAATAATTGCCTGCCCTGCCATAGATGCGATCTATGTAAACACTCTTTTCTCTATGGTGTTCCGTTCCATTCTTTTTATGGCGAAAAAAATGGAAATTTATAATTAAATTCTGATTGGATTTTTTTATCTTACAATACAAAGGCTTACACGAATAGCCAAACACAATAATGTATTTTTATAATTGCTTGAAATTAATGCTTTATTTAATTTTATGAAATGGTTATATCATATTAATATTATCAATGCATTGTGTTAACAATTCATATACTTTGATCACGATACTATGTATGACAGTATGAAAATATTGATTAAAAAATGACAACTAATTTGACCTATTGACAGTACAGTACTATACCACACTCTTTTTGCGATAGCTTACACGTTTTTTATTTGCCAAAAGATTTCGAAAGATGAATTCAGGGCATAATTGGAGACGAGAAGATTTTTTTGTTGATATCTATTTGATGAAGTTTCAAGTTGTTAAGCGCGTAAGGATTGTTTGTTTTCAATGTTTATTTATTCCCATCGCTACTGTCAGGGAGGATGCGATCACTACAGTTCAAGACGTCAGTTTAAGTTGACTTTTCACTTATGGAAGGTCACCGAGAAGAATGGCTCTTGGTCTATAACGATTCTCTGATGCCTTCTCGTCATAATTTTGCAGGCAAGAGATCGTTGGGTAACAATAGCAAAATTAGAACGGTGAAGAGCTTCCAACAAATCACTAATATATCGTTTTTTTCAATCTTCTTATTTTACTTAAGATTGAAAGTTTTCGTACAACGAGTACTAGTGTATCGTTTTGTTTATTATAGCCGCATAAAAAACGCGTGTTTCGGGATGTTAGTTATCGGTTTCAAATTAATTTGAGCATAGCTTATATCACTGATTTTAACTATGTATACGTATATAATGTATTTGAATATACATACCCCTACCCGTATACATCTGTAAAGTTCTTCATTGGGCATATTTCAGCATTATACTTTTCAGTCCAATAGAATTGTATAGTAAAAAAAATCTTTAGCCAAACATTGTTATCTCCAAAATAAATATACAGTTGTTTTTTATTGAATCATTTTTCATTACGTTTATAATGCTAAATATCTTCTAACGCAGAGATGAAAATTTCACTCGTGTCTTTTACAATTGAACGATCGAATGAATGAATAGATGAATCTGTGAAAAATGATAGCTTTATTTATTATATATAGTCTGCTTTGAAATATTGAAAGCTTGTCCAGTAGTGGAGTGATCAAACGCATTTGTCTTTGGTTGTTTGTATTCACTAGGTCCAATATTTTCTACTGATTTATGAATGTATGTGATTATTCATAATTCCAAGCTCCATCCTGATTTTATACTTTCTTTTGATGAAATAAGTTGAACGACTGAATTACTAACAGTTCTCATAGAACGACTTTTGATAAAAGCTCATTAGGAGACCCTTGGAACCGGAAATGGTTAAAAAGTAACTCTAGGGAATTTGAACTTGGCCACGATGATCTCTTTATAACCCAGAAATACTATAAGTTAAATCCCAAAAATTCAAAAACTGACCTAAATGAACCTTTTTAATCGGATTTAAAATTCTCTTTGCAAGTATAAAACAAAACGGTCGTTTATTATTTCTAGTATTGTAATATTTTATATATACGTTATGCTTTATGACCTACGGTCCCGTATTCATTTATAATTAATATGAGGTCAGATTTCACTAAAAGCCTTAAAATTAAATCGTTACAGTGGGGAATCATTCCAAAGAGAAATTTATGGATTTTCCCTTCATTAAAAATTTCCACAGCAATTTTAGACCTTCCGTAACTTTTTAAATGTCTAAGGGAAATTATTTTGACGCAAATTAATGTGTCAAGTACTGAAAATCACAGCATGAAAGTTTTACATCAATTTAAATTGATAGCATTAATCAGACGAGTAAAAAATATTTGTCATGATCCTTTTAAGGGTGCGTATTAATTAGCTTAATACTTTACGGTAAACATTAAACATTTCTTTTCAAAAAAACAACACATTTAAAATATGTTTGTCTACATTTGAGAATATAGAATTTATAATTAGCACGGGGAGGGAAGACATTATTTCAATAAGATAAATTATTATAAAACAATTATAAAACATTTGCTCGCCATGAGCGAAACTGGTCCTGATCTTATAAATTTTATGTGGAAAAGGTACTAAAAATGTTTTATTATTTTTATTATTATGCCATTCCACCGAGTATTAACAGTGAACACCTTAAAAGAGATAAATTATTATGTATCATTGTTAGAATAAATAAAACTAAATAAACACAATAAGATTGAAATTTTAGTGATTTAGTGGGTCCATAATATTTATTTTATCGAGAACTGTTTTTTTTCCAAGTGATCTATAATACTTTGTGAAACATCATTTTGAACATAAAATTTAAAATGGTTACTTTGTGATACCTCCTATACGTAGTTATAAACTAGTAAGATCTCTGCGATTTCAGAAATCATATGATCCACCCTACCCATTAACTTTGTCTTCATCATAAAATAATTGTATCTCTTGAGACAGTGAAAAAAATGATAGTCTTGGTAAAAATCAGTCAAATCCGATTAAACTTAATTTTCTAGTTGGTTTGTAGAATGATGAGTGGGATTAATTTAATATATTTTAAGAAAACTGCATCGTTGATAAACTTCTGACACAAATAGTATACACATTTAATGTCAAAATCGATAACTGAAATGCCTCAACAATAATTTATAAAGAAAATTACAAGCAAATCAACATTTCATTGGGTAGACTTTATAAATTTCCCTTTTTTTATAAATACTTATAATAACGTTAACTATTTTACTCAACTCTCAGGAATCAAAGATGAGATTTAAAAACAACCACAATTTCATTTTTAAATAATAACGATAAACAACCATTTGTTATAAATTTACAACAAAGACTTCCAGAAAAAAAAATCTTGTTCTTTATATCTTTTAGAAATAAAGAGTCTAGGTATATTTCGTTTGTTATGCATGTCATGCTAGGCAATTTCTGAAATTGAATTAGAATTCTTGCCTTTGTAATTGATTTCCCACACGCCTCGGTGACTTGCATGCTGAAAATGTTTGTCAGTAGTAACATAGACACACGAAGGATAGTCGTCTTCTATGATATTTGTGGGTTTTCATTAAGAAATCATAGAAAAATCATAATATTACTTCACTTATACCGCTATAATTAGAGTTTAAGTTTATTTACTTCCATAATCACTCCTTTTGAATTCCGTCCGTTTTTCCATAACTAAAGCTCTTTTTGACTTTTCATTGCAAACTTTATTACTTAAATTTTAGCTGGAGTTGATACGCAAACCGTTCAAATGGTGAAATCATTGCTTTTGTCTGTCGTCGTTAGAGATTCCAATTCGAGTATCGAGTACTCGATACTCGAGTAATTTGAAAAATACTTGAGTAATACTCGTAATGTATAAAAGAAGATTTATTTCCGAATTTTATTATTTTTAAATAGTGGACAGAAAAAACTAGATAGAACTATTTAATTCATTGCTAACTTTTAAGCCAGACGTTCACAGCAACAGAGAGAGTTTTTTCTACTGCGGGAGTAAAAGAACAAATCTTTGAACCAAATAAAAATTTGAGACGTTAAATTCTCTATAATTTTTGAAATCATTGTTTCATAAATTGAAATAAATGTTTTAATTAAATAAAATAAGCTTATTTATTTATGTATCATCTATTTATGTATATACACAAATTCGAATTAAAATATATATTTTTTGGTACATCTGAAAATACTTGAGTATACTCGAGTACTCCAGTATTTTGAAATTTTACTACTCGATACTCGAGTAGTTGATATGTCGAGTAATTGGAGTCTCTAGTCGTTATACAGAGTTCCACAGAACACGCTGATATACAAATAAAGTTTTATAAGAAAACTATCAATATTTATTTTATTTTTACTCTTCCAACAATAAATGATCCATCCTACTCTAGATTCTGTATTGAGATGATTTGATTCTCACTATTTGACATTAATGACCGTACGAATTTTACAGATACAAATAATCTGTAATTTCTTTTAGAGAGACTTAAAACTTCTAACGATATATTGAGTGAAAGGCGACTTTCTTTGAATAAATTGAGTACAGAAAAAATGTAGCTATTTTACACTCCAAATCCGATAGCACTTGAGAATTGGTATTTTATTAATTCTATACCAAAATCAGATTCACGATTTGTTTATCGTAAAATATAAGAATAACATACCAATCCAAATATCATCATATTTTAATAGACAATGTTTGAAGCTTAAATAAGTATGAATAAATATTTGAAACATATATTTACAATCGAAATTGTCTAACTGTGAACAGATTCCTAGACTTTAAGTATATAAAGAGACCTCGCGTTTATATAAACTCAATTTCAGGACGTTTGGAGTGAGAAAATTAAGCAGAATCGTTTGTTCTCGCGTGAGTACAATGATAACACATAAAATCAAAGATCATTTAAATTAAAATTATTACGAAAAACAAGAGAATTTCCAATTAAATTAATTTCAATATTTTCTCTTCAAAACAAAATAAATATTCATAAGATTGTGATAGAAATACAACTTGAAGAAATGGTTTGGTAGCTTATTTATTTTACCCTTACGGCCTGCATATGTATGTAAGTGAAAATGAATATAGCATCACCACTACAAGGAAAATTTCATCTTGATTATTACAACATATTACGCATACTAGGGTTTCTCGTTCTTTGTGATATGAATAGGGGTAAAAGCAACCCTTAGAAAATATATATTGCCTATATTTCTATGGGATAAACTCAAAAGGATTATTGTTTGCATATAGAAAATAATAAATCATTTTAATTTACACGTAGTGTTCCGGACTGATTCAATCCTCAAAACAATAGATTGTTGCAGTGTGCTTTTGAAATAAGCATTTCAAGTTTTCTTTAACGAGCCTGTTTCTTGTAATTTCAACTGATTTACTATCAGCCATCAAAACTAGATAATTCGCAGAATTTATCTTTAGGTCTTAAGCCACATTAGAGATTCAAAATAAACACCAAGTCGCATGTCAAACACATTTACTACATATATACATTTTTTTACAATTCTGAAAAGGATCTTTCAACATATCTGTATAACCTTATATGTAGATTTAATGGGGTAAATGGACTGCACAAGCTGCGCAGGGGCGCTACATACGAGCCGTAATTTTTTCGTGCCTGATTGCGCTATCTTTGATTTTTCTTTATGTTGTTTCTATATTTTGATTGTTCGTCACGCTAATAATAATGTTAATAATACGATAATTAATTATTGATTATTTTAAATTATATTTTTCAAGCAGTCGCAAATACTACTTAGAAGAAACATCGTATAATGAAAATAATTATCTTGCCGTAAAATACAGTGATACAATTTCACAAAACATTTCACGAAAATGTAATTTAGGCCGAAATCGCGCTAATTAGTCTAAAAAATAAAAGCCTTTTCTTGAGTGCAATAATCGCAGGATGAAGAAAAAGCCTCGGATTGTTTATAACCTCACCGTTCTCCGGGAATTCAAATTATTAACGGAAATAGCATTTAACCTTTTTCGCGCACCAAACTCGAAGCTTCTGAATTCATGCGGATCTAGTAAAGCTCTTTAAGGTCCAGGCTTATAATTCATCGAGAAGCTTTTTGAAGTATTGGGATTCTCTTTTCTTTCGTCATTATTGTGATAGTGAATTACAATTTGGTTTAATAGTTTCGGGCGGATTTTAATAAAATTTATATATTATTTCCCTTGAATTATTCAGTTTCTACAGACATTTTTACCAACTTGTAGATTTAATTTTTTTTAAAAACGAAAATAACGAAGGCAAAGTTTAACTATGTTTATATTAATTAGGTCTATGTCTAGCAAACGATTGAAAGGGGGGAAATATAGACAATATAACGGCCAATTTAAAACACATTAATTGCAAAATGGGTGAAAAAAACTATAATTCCAAATAATGACAAGTGGGAAAACTACCGTCACTATATTTTAACGTGTCACACAGATCTTGTTACACAATGAATTTTAAATATGGGAACAAGCATTTTACATACATTGATAAACTTTCTCTAACGAAATATTTTACGAAAAAAAATTATGACATTCAGGTGTTATTTATTCTGTTTCTGAACAAATTTAATGAGAGGTTTTCATTTCTTTTCAAATCTGCATTGTATTAGAAGTATTATTTTAAATATTATTTACACCGTGCGGTTTGTCCAATTTTTACTTTTTTCCGCAGTGTTTCATGGTTCTACTGAATACATCTTACTGGCGGTAATCAACAGTCTTTTATATTGTCGGTTTGAAGAAAACAATACTGAGGTCTTCTTTCTTCGTATACATATTCATACATACATATATCCATGAGGCTTCATTGCGTAGCTTCTTCTTTATCGACTTGTTAATCTTGGATGGTACGGTATGTTTAGTAAATTTCTCTCTTTTTACTGAATGGCCGACGGTATTTTTTAAGCACTTTTTTAGGTAAAAAAATGAATATTTATTGTGATTCACGAATTTTTTTAAATTTCAATACACACAACGTTTACTCGAATTTTTTAAAAGCTATTCAAGATTCATTCAAAGAATGCCATCACACTTTCTGATATCTGAAATTTTAAATTGAATATTCAATTTTATTTTGTGCCTTACCGGGAAATGACCCATGTATTAACTAAACAGCAACAAGCTTAAATCAAATTGCTTTGATGGTTCTAAAAGATACTTCGAAATATGCTATACTTTGTGAAAATTCTTTTTGATTATAAAATTAAAGCTGATACCGTTATTATTCTACTGGCCGTGCTTCTAAGTGTGAGAAGCATCTTCAGATATTTTCATTCATAATATAGAAATTGATTCTTATTCTTAGCTTTTACATAAAGGGAGATTTTTTTCTTCTGAGCGCGAGGAGGCATTAGACAATGAATAATTATTATTTGTGTAAGGAAGGGAAATCAATGACAGAAAAAGTATTCTATGCAGCTATGCTTTGTATTATATTATCTGGGAACTTTTTCCTACTTATCGGCTGTTTTGACATCTGATCTTGAGAAGTGTGATATTCTTAATAATGTGTCTTTTTGTACCATGATAGATGATTTTGCTTTAGATTAATTTCATCTAGTGTCATATCGGCAAAATAAAAACACTGTTATGCTTACTCGCTCTCATATTCATTTTCAAGCTAAAATTGATTATATGTATTTAAAGCGGTTCATAATAACTCTGCAAATTTTATAACGGCAATTCACTTATTAACAAGCAAAGTTAAATGAAGGTTTTTAATCGTCCCACCAGAATCACTTGACATCACTAGAATCAAAAAGCTAACTAAAAAAGCACTTAAAATATTTTATAGCTCAAAGATTGAAACTTTTTAAAGTGAGGCTGTTAGCGGAACTGCATTTTTACGGAAACCTCTAATAAACGAGCAATTAAATTGCAAAGCAGATTGTCAGTTTGGAAACATAGTCAAGAAAACGACTCCTGTCGAGCTGTTAGTACGAAAATATATTTTACATCGTCTGATTTTATTTTGTTTAGTATAATTTATTGATTGAATTGCCATTTACTTGGTAGAACTCCATTATGTAACGATGAAAAAATAACAATGTGTTTTTAGTTCCATAGAAATTTTTGTATATTATAAAAGTGTAACAGTGTAGTAGTTACTAAGTTTGCATCGTTTGAATGTTGTACTTTTCCTTGCTTTTTTTGGAAAATTACAAAATTCAAATTTGATATTGAAATTCTATCAAGCAGCTTCAGTCGAGAGTTTTATTTATAGATTCTTAAGTATTTAAATTTGTATCACCAAAAAAAGGAATTGGAATTCTCTTTGAAGGAAAAGTGAATCTAAATAAAAAATATTTTCCGCTGTGAAAAAAATGTGGGTGATTACATTCAAGTCGTTATTTAAAGCCGTTTACAAGCGAAAGTGACTTTCATGGTCGAAACAATTCTCGGGCGACTCGCTAGCTTGTACAATTGATAAAGACGACTCGTTAGGAGGTAGATATTCCCAGCCTGACAACTCCCAAGGGGCGTGAAAATTTACCCACCGAAATTCGAAACAAACTTGGCTCGCGACCAAATCCGAAACTAAAGTAAGACGTTTACGTCTGGAAATAGTAATGCATTGTTATCGAGTTAGCAGCGTTAGCAACCCACCGCTCCATTTTACTAACGGAAAATAGATTTTTAAGATCTTGGGAAAGTTTCGCAATCCCACAGCATGCCATATAACTCTAACTTCATAAATACAACCAGCAACTTTGACTCAGTAAACAAAACCACACATTTTATCTCACAACATAAATTTATTGAATCATTTTTTTCAAATCCACATAGATAACAAAATGATAGTCAATTTATCTTTTTTATTACAAAATTAATTATGGTAAACATCACAGCGTGCTTTCTTAGAGTTTTTAATTCTGCAATATGATATTTGTTTTGTTTTTGAGTGAAATATTTTTGATGGGGTAGTTTATAAAATTCTTAAAACGGGTCGAGGAATGACCTGTAAGGAAGAAAGGAGACTGACAAGACACAGATAATCATGGAGGTACATGTAGTGGTCATATGCTACAAGCAGGGAGTGGATATTGAAAACAATTTAATTAAAAGACTAACAAAGGATTGTGCAAAAGGTGGAATCTGATCATATGCATATTAAAGAATTAAAATTCTAGTAAAAGTTTTTTCAATGAAAATGTAATAATTTTAGTTGTAATTTATTTCCATTGTAATATTCTTTTACGCAATAGTATCGATTTAAAAAATAGTGTTGAACGTTAGCTCACAGAAGGAGATAGCAATATCTAATTTCTCGTTCATCAAAAAGATGTCTTCTATAATTTTTAAATGTAAAAAATGATAGAGAAGAATCATTTCTCTTTTTGTCAATGTGGATAATCCAGATTTCGTTTAGTATCTTTCAGCTTTATAATTTTAAAATGTTTGAATGAAATAACATTCTCAAATATTTATAAAAAAATACAAAAATGTTTTTTTTTCATTTGAAAAAAGAATTTTCATTTTGACAAAAACAAAAACGGAAAATTCGACATTATGAAGTTGTGTGGGAGAGGCTCATGCGTAATTTGTACGGGGTGATAAAAATGCCATGTGAATTAATATTCTGACCATATTAAATGAAATTTTTCACCTGCAAATGTGCGGTTTGACGTTATAACAAACACTTTTACTAATGTTATTACGGGGCCTCGGATAATCTACTTGTTGCGTAAGCGTAAGGGCTGTGTGAATTTATTTCATCCCTTAATTATTAACACGACTCAAAAAAAAAACTTTTTTTTTTATAATATTTACTTACACGCATTATAAGTGAAGAACTAATATACAAATGCTGGTAGCTGTAATTTTATAGGTCATATTTAAATATTTACGAAATCTTTTTTTTTAATTACACATTTAAGCAAAATAGTTCAGATTTACCAGCCTATACACTGTTGAATAATTATTTCATATCAGCATAATTCTTCGTCTTACCTGAAAGCAAAAGAAAAACAAATAAAAAACTTTAATAAATTGCACATAGTTAATCTTTTTATAAAGGAGAACGTTAATAGAGAAAAATATTTTTTCACATATATCACAGGGAAACAGGTGTTCATGGAGCTGAAATTTATATGAATACAATTTACGTAATCACCTAAAGTTTTACTAATATGAGAAACTCGCTTAATAACACCTAATGATGACACGATTAAGAAATTTGCTCTTATTATCTATCAATTTATTATTATTTTAAATTAAGGCACTCATTTCTGTGTGAGTTGTTCATATTTTCGTAAGAAATATTGACTGTTCAATCGATTATACTTGAGATGACCGAAACCGGTCCTGATAAAAATATAAAGTTTTTCTTTTATAACTATTGACAGCTTACAACTTAAAGTGATCTTTCAATTTTGGTTTCTCATTTCCTGAAATAACTTGAACTAAAGTTATCACATACAATTTTCTAGGGTGTGTAAGATGATTTATTATTCATTAAACTCCATTAGTTGATAATGCTCGCCATGAGCGAAAACGGTCCTGATCCAATAAATTGTATGTGAAATAAGTACCATTTTTTTTATTATAATGCCATTCACCAAGTATTGACAGTGAACACCTTAAAAGTGATATATCATGTATTCGATAGAATTTCTAGTCTAGATAAAGGCAAATCTATTCAGGCATATTCTTGACAATGCCGTGATGCTGATATAACCATCAAATTTGATATACAATAATTAGCTCAGTGCAATTAAGGTTAATGCCAATCCAATCAATAAATTCATTTCATCACTTCACATGTAGTTATTAAATTGGTCAGATCTTTTCGGTGTGACTCACTCCTCACTCTTGAATGATGACTCAATTATAAAGTACAACATTACGAATAACGCTGCCAATATGTCTTATTAAGTCAATCGACAAAGAGCAAAGTTTTTTAGCGAGAAGCAAATTCAATATGCCCCTGACACTAAATCACCAACTTTGTTCCGTGAGCCGTGAATTGCGTTCTTTTTAAAACGTTTCCTAAACACCACAATGCATGTGGGGCGAGGTGCAATACCGGTAGCAGGCTTTTATGATATTAAATTTAATAATGTACCAACGGCGCAGCGGCGTCCGAAAGCGAGTAGCGTCCTGGCGCCCGTGAGTGAGAACAATCGGGTAGTTGCCTTTCGAAACGATATATTTGTACATTTTTATATTTCTTTAATATAATATCATTTAACATAAAAACTCGTCGAAAAAGTATTTAGCCGTTTACTAGTAGCCGTTAAATAGTAAAAATATAAATAGAGTAAGTTTGCTAGACCATTTATATTTGTGTTATATGTCTGTTCCCAATTGACTAACTATGTAGGTTTTTAACTTTTTTAGGTTAGGTAATTAGCATATATAATGTGTTTTATAAAACGTTCTATTGGGAGTTATTCAGGTGGAAATGTGTACTCACTAGGGACTCCAATTACTCGTCATCTCAACTACTCGAGTATCGAGTATTAAAATGTAAAAATACTCGAGTAATCGAGTATACTCAGGTAGTTTCAGGTGTACCAAAATATATACGATTAATTCACATTTTTTTAAGTAAATAGGTGATAAATAAATAAATAAGCATATTTAATTTAATTGATAAATTTTATTCATTTTATTGCACTTAACACTTAACGTAACACATATTTTAAAAATAACAGAGAATTAAATGTTTCAAATTTAAGATTTGTTCGAATTTTGGTTTTAATTATTCCCGCAGTTTAAAAAACTCGGTAGCGGAGGACGTTGGTTTTATCGTAAGCAATGAATTGAAGAGTGTATCTTATTTATATGTAATGTATAAAATATACGTAGTACAATAGTTATTACTTTTTTGATCAATTAGTTTTCAATTAGCTTACCTTATATTGATTATAAAAATCCAGAGTATCACAAAACACAGAACGGCACAGAAACGTTCAGTAATTGGGTTGTCAAATTATTTTTAGTGTATGTTTCAAATAAAGAAACGAATTTTATAAAAAGGTTAGAAGGTATTTGGGAACAAATCTGTGGCCATATATTATTGTGCATAAAAAGTCATTATGGTTCGATACGCTCTCTGGAATTAACATCAATAGGGTGAACTACACTTCACAGATGAATGCAATAAAGATCCAGGCCCGAATTGGAAGTAAAAGCTTCTCGATAATTATTTGAAAGTTGCAACGAATTAATTCAATTAAAATTTTAAATTTGCGTTTTAATATTCCAAAAAAAAAAACTATGTCTCAAATAATTAAAAATATTCTTCTCAGATTTACGGATAACAGAAAAAATATGGTTTTTTGAAGATAATTGAAAAAAGCCTAATTTAATACAAAATAACTCACCACTCGAAGGGTTAAAATTTGCATTATAAATTTCTTTATCTACAAGATTAATATATGCACACTGCTTCTTACATTCATTGCTATTTATCCGTTTCACACCACCGTTTGCGTGGTAGAATTACTGGATCTTTTTTTTATTAACTTTTTACATTTATCGGAATAAACTAATAATTTAACAGAACTAATATATTAATTAAAAATTAACTTCATCACCCCTGATACGTGGCTGCTATAAATTTCTAAGAAATATGAAATATCGAGTAAAGACATGTAATAATTTTGAATTTATTATGTCAGTTGAATCTTTTGCCGTCAAAAGATTTTTTTAAATGTTTTATTTTGTTTTTGTCATCATAGACTTCGCCATCAGTTCGATCTACATTTCCACTGACTGATTGGTAAATCCATAAACAGGGCAACTAAAACTGTAACAGGGATGGCTACCAGTAAAGGCATGCAAAATTCTCCGAATTTATTTTGTCACATCTGCATCAGCAACAAAGTGGATAACCGTTTAAAAAAATATTTCCTGATCCACGTTTTCGGCAATGCAATGGTAAAATGTTGAATATATTTTTTTAAATAAGTAAATAAAATTTGGAGAGAGATGTTCATAAGCGACGGACGAGTATTACCCGAGTATTTTTCAAAATACTCGAGTATCAAGTACTTGAAAAATTGACGAGTATACTCGAGTATCGAGTACTCACCTTACCAAAGCAGGTCTTAAGAATTGTATATGTTGTCGAATTAGTCACAAATTTATATTTATGTTACACTTATTCGTGAAATTCAGTTCATATCTAAAGATACGATGAAAAAAATGTATTTTAATTCTACTGACATTATTTTATATATTTGTTGAAAGCTATTTTGGCTCATGCCGTAACGCCGTAAAAAAGTGAAAAACCTACTGAGAGTACTTTGTCAATTGTTAACAGACATTGCTATTTTTTATTCACCGTATTATAATGGAGTTCTACCAAGTACATGCCAACTTAATCAACATATCTTAACATTGAGAATTAATACCAACGATCAACAAAATAATTTTGTTACTTTTAAACAATTAAATATACTATTTTTTTAACGATTTAACTAACAACATTTTTGTTCTACAAAAAACTATTTCAAGAGATATTTATTTTATCTTATGGCATAAAGTGACAGATTTTTTAATATTGCTCGCACGTTTAAAAGATCATTTTGAAAACTAGCCAAGAGTGGTTACTTGGCGTGAGAACTCCAAAGGATAATATGAGAAATAAAGTTTCGCAGTCAGTTCGTTCAAAACTAATTTAATTCAATTGCATTAATAATATGACAGCTTCAAAATCATGTAAAACAATTTCATTCTGTCCATTGAAATATGCACCCGTTCATCCCGTTGGCATTCTATATATTTCATAATCATCCTTAAAAATGTAAATAAAGTAAAATATCCAAATTTTTCAACTTTTAAACTTTATATTGCGATCATAAAGTTTTAAAAAAGGAGGCTTATCAATAAGCCACCAATTATTAAAATATATTCTTTATAATATGGAAATTTCTAGTAAATGTATGGCTTGTTAGTGGGGATTATGCGACGTTTGCTTGACAAAATTTTTCTTTGCACTTTTTAATAAAAGAATGTAAAATAACTCATTGTGGAATAAAAGCAGCTACACAAAAGCTATTTTTAATATTAGATAAAAATATACTTTCACAAAGTGACTGCCGAATCCATCGAAAGTATTAAGGTATAATGTATTTTAGTTAAAAGCAATAAATGTAAATCTATACGATACAATCAGGTAGTAAAATATAATTTCTAATAAAAAATAAAATTGATTTAAGGTAAAACGTGTTCAGGGCCGAAAGAAAAAATCGTAATATATGATACGAATTTACTTGTATGGAACGAATTTCTCATATTTCTCTCGGTCGCTATCGCAAACTGACATTAAATTCTATTTTGGACCCATATAATTTTTTGAATGAAAATACCAAAAAGATATTTTTTTATCTAGAAGTTACTTTATTCAATCTACTTTTACGATTTATAACATTCATTTTAACTATAATGAGTTAAAATCATCTTATGGCTTGAAAACATTTAAAACATTCTCAGGAAGATTAAACCAATCGAACCACCATACAAAACAAATCAATTGCAAAGGGTGAAACAAGGTTAGATTGAAAAAGTTTTGTAAAATATCCATCGCAAAAAATATGGCTAGTTGCTTTAGTATTCTCTTTTGTTTTTTTTGTATGTTATAAATTGCTTTTTATCTGTATTTTTTTATACATTGTGTTAATTATAAAATAAAATATTTTTGTGTTTTGTATTTTAAACATTTTATAATATTAAAGTACAAAAAACATCTAAATGATTCAAAGGATTTGTCATCTGAAGTTTTTCGTCGATGAATTGTGTTGTAGTCAAAGGTTGGATTGTCCATGAACCCTGCCGACAGCCGGCACAATGCGACATGATTTATAGTTGTCCATTAAAATAAATATTATTGCACCGGATGCTGTTTCAACTGCACACATAAACCGCAGCTCGTTTATAATCTGGCGGTCATTGCTTTCTCGCGTTTATAATATTATCATCTACATATGTAGTTTCAACTTGGACGTTTGTTTCTTCTTTTTTAACTGTAATCTACAGGTGTTTGACGAAAGATTAAAGAATACTGATTTCATTTAAAATTGCAGACTGGCTGCACTTTTCTGCATAATAAACAAGGTCATTGGACAAATAACTATGTCTATAACTGGTTGTATTTAAACAGCTCAAACATCCCCTTTTAGACGGAGATGCGTACAAAAATACCACCGAGCAGTAGATGTAAGACAAGCTATTCAAACGTGTTAGATTTAACAAAAAAAAATGAACAAGAGTTATTTAATTCGGACTTATATAAAATACATACAGATTACAGTTAAAATACATATTAATTTAATTTGATAATTATTGCTTTTCTTATTTTGACTAGTTTTTGTAATTGTTTGATTATTTATATTTTATTCAGTTTTCATTTCTATTAATTGATATTATTTAGTTTATCTTTTTATCAATGCATTAAAATCTTACCCTAGATTGTATTCTTAATCATTTTTTATGATTCAAACATTTTCGGTTTCGTCAAATGAATTTAATCTAAAAAACTATATTCTGAATTTAAATTTTCGCCAGAAAAGACAATTACGTTTTGTTAGATAATTAGTTTATTTTTTTCACACTGAGTTTATGGAAGAATTAATTAACAATATTTGAAAAACTGTGTAGCAACACCAGCATCGTTATGATAAAGAGAAATTTACAAAATAAAAAAAATAGTTTGCGTAAAACAAATGCCGCACCGGCTTTTAAAAATTCCAATTTCAAAAGCACAGAATAAAATGGCGAAATTTTAGAGCGGGCGCCATTTTCATTTCCACCATCGACAAAATGGCAAAGGTCACACAATAAATCCGCGAGACACCAAGCCTCTGAAAAGCTCGGATCATCCCCTTTGACTAACTCTGTCCAAGTCTTTGACATATATCTTTGAAATTACATATCCACCGTTTGATTCCTCGATCTAATTTTATACATTACTCTCTCTCCCCCGCCTTTGAGGAAAAATTTTTCCAATATTCCGGGCGCTGCCGTATTATTTTTCCTGTATTTTCTTTTTTGGATTTATCACATCAAACAAAAATCGACATTCAAGCGTCGATTTCTGTAAAGGACGACTCGTTCTGAGTGATTGCTGTTTACTTGGACTCATAACTCATATCAATTATGCTTTATGTCGAAGTCAAAATTCCTAATGGGATTTTTGCGCTACATCCAATAATTAACATACAAATGTATAACTTCAATTTTTTTGATTTCCTCAACATTTATTTATTACGAACGATCTTATTGTTGATTTTAAATTATTTTTTAACAATAAATATAATTAGGTTTTTGGCTTTTGAAGTAATTATACATGCATCATATCTTTACATGCATAATATAAAATCAAAAACAATTTTTTCATTAAAATTCGAAAACAATGTGTTTGAAAAGAAATGAGAAACAAAAAAAAGATGCATTTGTTTTATTGTCGTAAATATAAAATCGGTTTGTGGTGCAGTGGTCAATGCCATCGGCTTCTTTGAATAGCTTAGTGGGCTCTTTTCCCAGTACGAGTAGTATTTTTTTCTGATCTGATCCTATAAATGCGGCGTAGCGAATAAGACTAGCTAGCCACTTATTCTGGACTAGCTTTATCCTCTCTATCCAAACCGCCATCAAACTAAAATAGTTTTTAAGTGACTAAGTAACAAGCAGTTCTCGTAGAAAAACATCTGGAGATATCTTCATTAGAAGTTAATATGCTCTAGGAGAGCAGAAATGGATTTAAAAAAACATTGGTATGTATTTGAGTATTTGCCGATTATTTAGTTTTACGAGTTTTCGATGTATCGTTTTAAGTTCGAATAGAAGCGATATTTTTGGTAATAGAGCTTTAAATTTTCGATGTAACATGCTTTTGTTTTTTTTTCATACACATCAGACTCTTTCTTTGCTACTCAGTAATATATACTATGTCTCAAACGTTTTTAATCATAAAATTGGGTATATACTACACAGGAATTTAACATGAAGACTAATTGATAACTTTGTCGCTACTTTAAAATTTTACCAACAAAACGAGTCCCTGAATATAATTATACAAGCGTAATACATTAAAAACTGAAACATAAATGAATTTTAAAACAATTTTAGTTTGTTTTAACATTCACTTAAGAAATTGGTGCACGGCCCGTACAACACACTTATAT
Organism: Himalopsyche kuldschensis; assembly: GCA_028554975.1. Classification (NCBI taxonomy): domain Eukaryota; kingdom Metazoa; phylum Arthropoda; class Insecta; order Trichoptera; family Rhyacophilidae; genus Himalopsyche; species Himalopsyche kuldschensis. The sequence continues at coordinate 2,788,355 of JAHFWI010000033.1, read as the reverse complement.
TTATCCCCCACTCGAGTAGTTACACTAAAAGTACGAAGTAGTACAGGGTGGTCCATAATTGTTGTGAAAAAGTTCTTTGTAATTGGTCATTTGTATTAATGTTTCAAACTACCTATAAATTCTTATTAAATCCTTTTTTTTTATCGATTTCTCATTATTTTTATATATAGATACTGAACTTTTGCATGTTAAGTAGCGTGTATAAGATTATCTGCATTATAATAAGGTCCTCGCATCCCATTAGTACATCAAATGAGTAATATATAACAGCTTAATTACGGTCATTAAAATAAAACAGAATTTTTCAATACAATCGCGACCGCGATCGTCAAAATTCGTAGTAATTCGTCAAAACGGTGAGAATGCCTCCACCAATAATGTACGGCTAGCAATTTAAGAATAGATTTTCCACTGATTTAAATCGATATGAAATTGTCTTTAATTTTAAAAAATGTTGGCAATAATAAAATAGACATGTTTTTAAATAAGTGAATATAAAATGGAATAGTTATAATATGTTCCGTTACCAGTTTGGAAATAATGTACAAAACAATCTGATTTGGTGTATAATAATTACGAGAATGGTTTATCAAATATAAACTATTTGGGAGCCATCTTTTACAAAGCTGTTTTAGCCAGTGCTTGAAGTGCTTGAAATAAAAATTACAGCTTAAAACAGCAAACGAGAAATTCTGTCATAGAACAAGCGTGAAGTTCGTGGCTGGTGGTTGCCGCTTGTTCATAACAGGCCGTATTATTTATGTGCGCCATGTCAAATAGGGAAATTCCCCAGTATTTGAATATGAAATATTATTCTCCAGCGGGGATATGTCTAAATGAGATATTTGAAAACTACTGCTTTAGATTTTTAGCATACAAAACGCTCCGACGTTTTGGAATACATTCTTTACTTACAGTGGCACAAAGATTATGTAAGATATTTTCTTTGTTTATTTGTATATATATTTTTATCTATAAGTGTATTATTTTCTCTCCTCATTTGGCAGGCATAAATATTTTATACTTTCTCTGGTTTAATATTACAGATGTATCTTATTTTAAGTTATTTTAGTCAAAAGATAAAAAAATGTAACAATTTTAAATAGTTCATTAATTTGTGATATTTTGATAAAAAAAAAATTATATAGAGTTATGTTTTTAGTTTCAATTTTCCCAATTACAATTTTTTACAATTTAATATTATTTTTAAATACAGTTTTGCTGTCGGCATTTTTACTACAAAACTGTGACTATTTTACTCATTCACTATTGACATGTGAACGCATTATTTAAATAAATAAAACAGTTTACTATTTCCATATATAAGCGTTAGTTAATATCTTAAGATCTCAAAATGTGATACCCAGAACATTAATGACAAATGTTTGAACTATTCAAATTCTACAATCTTCTATTTCAATACGTGGAATAATCAAAGTTAATTTAAATTTTATATTGAAATTAACTTCCATCGAGTTACCGCCGAATCCATCAAAAGAATTCTATATCGTTTTTATTAAAAAAATTTAATACATATATGTAAGTTAAGAAAAATCATGCACAAAGTGAATGTAAACATTTAAAAATGAATAACTAGATTTTATAAATTGAATATAAACAAGTCGTCTCTTTGACGGCTCCATAAGAGAAATAAAAATAATTTTAAATCGAATTGCAAAAATCTAATAGAATTTTCGATTGTCAGATTGATGTTTTTTTCTGTGACGTAATAAAATAATATATTTGCTTTGACACACAATGAGCGGAGCGTAATAAATTTCATGTTAACTCATGCAAAAAGAATAAATAAACAGGGTTTAATAATCTACTCCATTATATTCAACACACGAAATCCCTCCGCGAACGCAAAATGCAATCCCTCCAGCCCTGCCTATGTATGTATGTACATATGAACCTGTTTGGTTTTATTTTATTACCGGGTAAGATTTTTCCCACGTGAATTTTACTTTGCTCAATTTGGGCGTTTTTTTTTCTACACCATTCATTCCATGGCTTTCATACCCGTTTTTACACATCGAAGGACATTATTTAAAAGCAGATTTTTAACGAGTATTGGCTTTTATCGATTATTTGATTCCAACCTAATATAATATTTTCGATATTCCAGAATATGTTTGGACTATTTTTTGTAATAGTTTCAATCACTTAAATAAATCAAATTACTTTTTCATACAATCTTGAAATATTCCATCAAACATATTGTTTGACTTATCAATTATCAATATATCAATATTTTATACCAAGTATAAAATAATATATTCACTATTAAACGTATTTCTTTGGTATTTCCCCATTTCAAAACATTAATAAACATTATTTTTGTAAGTGATTCCGAATAAAGCGGAACACGGGTTTTTTTAACTAATTTAATAAAATTGATTTGCTTTTTTATAATATCAATTTATAAAACAAATGAATTTCTGGTTTTATTTGAGTGAAGAAGGAGCAGGGCCCAGAAAAAGCAATCAGTAAACAATTAATCGTTTCATCATGTATCTAATTGTTTGTGTCTTAACCTTTCTTAAAACAACGATTATTGTTGTTTATGTATTTTAATTCTACAGAAATATTTTATATATTTGTTTATAGCTATTTCGGCTTACGCTATCGTCAGAACTGTGTTTAAACGTGCATTCACTTATCTATATTTGCCCTTGTAGACAGGGTAGACAATACATCTTCTTCTCTGTTCTACCATCCTAATTTAATATGCGGCACATGTGAATCAATAAACATCGGACAGACAGGCATGAGTATATCGATTCGAGCTAAAGAACATATAAGATCATTTTATATTAAAAAAAACAGATTTTCAATTTATAAACCACCTCATAAAGCAATAGCATGACATAAATTTAAATTCAGTGCCGATCTGTTAAATACATTGTTATATTTTTCACGGTAATAAAGATAATTATTTTTATAGGTTGTACAGCTGAAAACAGTTATATGAACAATGGTAGAAAAAAATAAGTTTGTTAATTTACTTCAATATATACAGCCTATTTTTTCAATAATTGTTTTCAAACTAGTAAGCATTTCAAAAAGGCTAAAATGGTGGTATGTCAGACTCAGTGAGATGCATTCAGGTCTCATCTTCTACGTTCTGGCGTAGATAGGTAAAATAAAGCCGGCGTAGCATGCTTTCTGAACAGCGACGTCAAGTAGACTACATGTAAATTTAAATGCTGACAAATTCGTGCGGTTTTCTTTGGCCATGAGGTTTAAAGTAATTAGCAGTTAAAAAATGCATGCTTCGAAAGATTTAATTTATATTACTTTTCCCATTATAACCATTGTTTCACCTGTCGATATGTTTCGTTTTAAAATATTTATTGAAGTTTTTTCAACCCATTTCCGTTTGCAAACTGCTTCTTAATTAGTCACTCATTTTTTTTAAGTGCGATGTGAGTAAAGATAACAGTAATCAAGTTAGGATAGGTTTAGTGATTAGCTAGTTTCGTTTGCTATGTCCCTCTTATAGGATCGAATGTGTGGAAACGAATTTTTTGAAAACACCCTTGCCTTCCAATGGAATTATTAAATGCTGCTCTTACTGGGACTTCAATAATGGGAAACGGCGTTGACCACTACATTATGGACACTATAATAAATAACTCTCTTTTAAAAAAGGTTTTTTGGGATGGTGGTATTTTTTAAACTAAAAGATTAATATCTTTTTCATCTATTCCACTTTCTTACCATTTTTTTTAATATAGAAAATTGTTATTTTTGTTCTAAATGAATGTTATATATATTCAAAATATGTATTTTTGTCATTAAGTTATAAGTAAATCTCTTCCTATAGACAGTTCCACTTAAAGATATTCAAACTACGTGGTATACAGTTGTCTTTTAAATTAAAAACAAATAGATTTTCCCAACCTTTTATCTCCCTTTGGTACTTTGCACGTGACGGAAGCTCATAAAACTTTTTATTGGTCTTAAAGAACAAACGTTTTCATCAAATGTAGATCCTCGGTGGATTGAATTTTAAGGGAATCCGCGAGAATTACCAATGACATATAACTGGATAAGAAATCAGATATCGTGGGAGGTCTTCAATACTGGTGATGTTTAATGGCTTATCAGTGAGATTCCTGCATCCTGGAACAGCCAAATACTTCCCGTGCTATGTAGATAGCAAGACATAAAGGGAAAAAAGCTATCTTTTAAGTCATCGTATTGTTTGATATACTCAGTTATTGATAATATTTACAAAGGATATGTTCACCTCATTTAACTGTCCTCGACTTCTCTAATATAAGTTAAAAAAATGAATAACTTTTTTTTTAAATATAGTAGAAGCCAAAGTCATCCGGGATAAATTAACTTAATTATTTTCGAAAGAATCGCCAAATCCGCTAACTTTATTTGCTTGTTTTGCTTTATGGCTACAAGATGCACTTTTATGTTTAGACACCAATAAGAAAAAAATATAATGATAATGTTTAAATTAACGTACTCTTTCACCATCAACCTGAAACTTCATCAGATTCAGTATAATTTTTTATCATTGTTTTTCAAATATACCTAAATTTAAATATCTTATTTTGCCTAGAGCGATCAAAGATCAAACATGCGATTTGAAATCAATAAAATACGGTGTCAGTTTAACTGATCTTTAAGCATTGTTGAAAAGACAAAAATAACTCTTTGTACAATTAAACACATCTAAGACTTAGATTGAGTCAATGATTTCATCTTCTTATTTAATCTGCAGAGACTGTTTGTAGGAGAAATAACAATTTTTGAGGAAATAATTGTACCGTTTTAAGTTGATACAACTATTTTCTTCCTGTTAGCATGACTCTTACAGACGAAGTCTTTGACTTATCAAGTAAAATACAATTCATTTAATAGAAGGACTAAATAAATAAAAGAGGTATTTAGCTAAGATTAAAAAAATATTAAATTTTTAATTCTACAAAAAATATTTTACATACATATAGTTGACAGCTACTTTTTATCATAAATGAAATAATATTTGAAAACTAATATACTACAATATTTTTTCAATTTAAATTAAATCTCTACCAAACATTTGCCAATTAAATCAATTGACTATATAAATAACTTATATATAAGACTTTTAGAAAAAAATGTCGTATCTTCCTTTTCATCGTATTATGTATGACAGCTTTTGAAATTTATAATTAGTTCAACACTATTTAATCGACGTGAAAATCAAGTTAGTTAGTTCTTCAATAGTGATCCTTAGTAAAGTTAATAGTTCTAACGATGGTAATTATCCGAAATAACTATCAATTTCAATTTTCATAAAACTTAATTTTTGCTAGATGTATATGAAGTTTTAAGTCTCGTTGATAATGTTGCTCACAATTATTAAATAAATAAAAAAGATAGTATTTCATTGAAATCTTCGAATGCTGAACTTTTAGCGTTACAAGAATCTTTTATTACCTGTTCTTGAAAGTACCCAACTGATTTTTCGAAAATTGTTTCTAATGTATATATTTTTGTCCTGTGTAAAGTACATAATAAAATATGGTATGTGAGGTTTATGCGGCTTTCATTGGCATCTAACCTCCCGTCTCTCCGATGCCATCAGGAAGAGAATCTGACTGGCGAACTCTATTAAATATCCGCTTGCCGCAGATGCCGGATACGCTACTCAATGCATCCGCGTAGTTGTTCAGCGTAGCATGCTCATAGTTAGGTATTGCATATCAAAATTTTTGAATATTTTATGAAGCTTTACATTCTTTCTTTAATGGTTGAACATCAATATGCTATATTTTGCTGCAGTGAAAAAAAATAGCGTTCACATTACACTTGAAACTGAAATTGTATTTCGTCACACTACGATCGTTAAATTCGGTCAGAACTATATATAACATCCCTTCAGTACCTTTGGTCTAGCGGCAAGAGCTTTGTCCTAGCAATCAGGTGGCCGTGGGTTCGATTCCCGGCAAGATCAGATTTTTTCAATTGAAAAAGAAATCTTGGACTAGGTGTATGTAATTTTTCGTTGGGTTGTTCTTGACTGAATCATTATTTATCATCGAGTTTATCTCATATGTCTCTCACAATTAAAAATATTTGGCGCATTGGCATTAATGCCAAATATTATTTTTTTATAAAATTTTTAAATAGTACAATTTTATATGATATGGGAAAAGATTAGTTGACGACGGTGATTCTTTGAGCTTTGAACTATATATGTGTCAACAATATTTTTATTCTAAAATAATTCTGCACCACTGTTTATAATTTGACAAAAATAAGACTAGTCCTTTCAATCTTATAATAAAGCAAAGACATCAAACGTTAAAAATCAGAAAAGGTTGTGATATTTTATTGCAACTAATGAATATTTTCTGACAATTGTTTTCAAGTCAATTGTATACACAATAAAAATCTCAAATAAAAAATGCATTATCAACTTATCTTTGCTGAGTATATTCATGCACAAATTGGGTTTAAATAGTAAAAGGCATACATGTAATATTAATCTTTATTCCAAACTCGTCAAAGTGCCTTTAAAATCAACGTTTCACTTGTTGGATAATTGTGCTATCATTTCAGTTTTAAACTACCCTGTGAACTAGCTGAAAAGCTCGGCCCAAACGGTTTTTGAATGATGTGACTTTATGGAGCGCGTGCTCCACCTGAGACTGTAAGGATATGAGCACTCCCTTTATTTGAAGACACACAATTCAACAAAGAAAAATTTCACGATTTTCAGTTCTTATTTAACAAAAACAAACGAACATTCTAGACATTCATTTTTTAAACATACATATCCCTTAAGAAAATTAACATTATTACTAACATAGACTGAGCTGTAAAATAAATAAGCCTTTATTTCTTAATTTATCAAATAATATTTCTATTACATAAACATACCATATTTAATTGTGTTCATAATGATCAGTCGATATGCTACAGAGCAACCATATAATCTGCGTGGCAAAATTACTAGTACAAAAATCGAATGCAATCCTACAAAATCGTATTCCAATTTTAGCACATCAGTATATTTTTTTAAATAAGTGTTCATTATCATAGTTCACGATAGCTTTAAGTATTGAATTCGAAAATCTTAAAAAATAGTCCGTGAGAAGTGATATTAAAACTAAGAAGAGAATTCAATCGTAGCGTGTACGTAAACTCGTGCATTAAATAAACATTCAATGGGACGTTTAGGTTGCTTCCTTTCGTTCGAAGAGAGCCATTTATTTGGATTATATGGTAAATACTTTCTCTGCAATCTTTTGCGACGGAATGTTGTATGCTTTGATGAAGTAAAGGTAACTGAAAATTCATCTAACTGGAAACAGAGTGGAATCTCGTTTATTATAATAGATAAGTTTGCTTTATTTTAATAAAAGAATAAGAACTTTACTATCGACACATGATTTGGATTACGTCATTTTTAGAAATGAGTTGAATGTCCCATAAAGCTTTTATGGTGATCCAACAGAATGATCAAACTTCGGGAAACAACAATTTGAAACTGCACTTTTTCATATTAATTTAAAGTACTGTCCAAAGATTTATTGTTGACAAACGTTTCTCAATAAATTCAGACAACATTACATTACTGGTGATGAAGAATTCAGTTGTGTGATAAACATCTGGTCAATTAGACAGTCGAGTTATTCCGAGATTTTGTAAGTACCAAATTTCGGGACTTTCGTGTAGCAAAATAATTAATTATAATAATGAATACTGATCCGCTAAAATATTTTTAAATTAAAGTTGTCTACACCTCAGCTTGTTTATGTAAATACTATTCTTATATAATAATTACATCATCAATACATTATACCTTCTTCAACATACGTATTGACAGTCTTAGATAGGATCATATAGTTTTAACAACAATCGATGTTATTCTTTTAATTTATTTTTTGCAATATATTTGAACAAAAATCTTCTGCAACCAATTTTATTCCAAAGCGTGCCATGGTGGAATTTACCACTCAAGCCTTTGTCGTTTACTTGTCGATTTTTTAAAATTAAATAATTATAAACTCTTTTATATATTTTCAAATATAAATATATTTTTTTTCCTTTCCTTTTTTCCTTTCCGTTTTTATGCGTGCATATAATGAGCGCAATTGAGTTTTAAGCATGATATTATGCAAAGTGAACAGTACCGGGATCGGAAAAATGTGAATCACGAAATCTCGTTTTTATTCAAAGGGAGCAGGATTTTATGTTTTACTTCTACTGTAAAAAAAATCCCTTCCCCAAAAATATGTATGAATTTATAATCGTATTCATTTTAATTGCAGCATTCAACTTAAATAAATTATACATTTGTTACACAAAACTATAAATTATACGTTCTGATGAATGTGATCTTACTATTGAAAAAATATAAATGACTTGCACTGGACTTCTTAGTATTTACTCTTAAGCTTAGACACAACGTACTACTGAATAAACATAAATTGATTAGCGAATTATTGTAAAACATCACATGGTTTTTGTAGAATCACTAAAAATTAACCATTCACAAATCCGTCGATAAATGGATTACAAAATATGATAGAAAACGAATAAAAAAAAACTGAATGTTCATTAATCTTGATACCTTCTAATATGAACGATAATAAAACTGTCGTAAAACTTTTAATAAATAACCAATAAAAGTGTGTGTCACATCAATGTCTTTTGTAATCCTTCATTACATGAACCGTACAAGTGAGCATTATAATCACTATGTAAACTAGTATTTATAGTTCATAGACCATCCATAAACAAATTGACATTTATTACGACCATTAACCTTCCGACGGGTGATAAAAGCGCAACCTATAAACACTGAATAATCAATACAGGTACAATAAACATTAACTACGTTTCACCGTTATGGCAGCGACATTTTAAAATGACACCTAGAACTTCATGGTTTTTTGGTTGATTCAGCTTTGAAGCAAAGCAGCAATATATCACCGTTATACTGATGTACGTGCGGATACGTTTTTAAATGAAATAAATATTACTTTACTATTTATTTGTTTTAATTCATCACAAACTTTAGAAATCAGGGCTGTGACTTTTCATTTATGCATACAACATGTATAATATGAAAATTTTTCATGTATGGCAGGATTAGTTGGTTGATCTTTAATTGAATACACTTTCATTGAAAAGATAGGAAAAAACCAACCACCCCACAGCATTGCATTTACAGCCCTGTTGCAAATACTTAATTTTTTAAGAAAGTTATCAAATTTAATATGTTTAGGATTAGGGATTCCAGCTATTTGTCATTATCAACAATTCGAATATCAAATTGTTAAACTGAAACTATCCGGATATATTCGGATATCCAGATAGTTTTTGGTATATAAATTTTTCTCAAATATAAGATTGAATTTTACATAAAAAAAGCGGGCCCATTTAATTAAAGTCATTTATTTAAATTTCTTAAATTCACATTTTATAAATAATCGCAAGGGGATAAAATGTTTCATATTTCAAATTTATGAACAAAATATTTTTAAAAAAAAACAAATGTCTACAAATAAGGAAATACCGGATGCTTTTCTGCTCGAAAATGGTCTCGATTTCTAATTCTAAATTTTTACTAAATAGTCGTTTAACTCAGTATACTATAATCGTATACTACCTGGGTATTCATAATAATTCTCTAAATGTAATTTGATCTTTCGTTGATTTTGTAATATATTTCATTAAAAATCATAACTAATACTATTCGGATATTTCCCCAAATATCTGGATATCGAATAGTTTAAAAAGGGCCGAATATATCCGGATATCAAATATATTTAAGAGTTGGGACCCCTCATCACAATGCATAGATCGTAAACATAATGAGGTCGAACATATGTGATCACGCAATTGAAAAGTCGTATTATAACAACCGTATTCATATTAAATTTCTTAAGTCAATCAACCATCAATTCACATTGAACATTATTTTTGTCAGAACAAAAGAACAAAAATTCACTCAGCAACCCACTAGTTAACAAGTGTCTCGTATTTATGGCTCGTGCATGTCAAAGGACTTGCAGCTATGCATGTATTTTATAATTGTAATAATTGTTATCAAACTCATGTTGTTTCTCATAACACTGCCCAATATGTGCATATTCATTGTGTTGGCTCATCCAAAGTTATTGTACACAAAGTTCGGAGGTGGTAGCATGCCTAGGGGCTCGTTTTGTATTATAATATTAACTTTGCTGGGGTCACAGGTCAGATTGTTGCAATACTTTGGTGTCTTGAGAGCTCCTCTTGTAAAAGCCATCTATTATTCGGTTAAAATCTCCCATAATTTTGTAATTAACTATTTTTTTTCTTTCTGTTAAAATTATATTTGTCACAGTATAAAATTCAAACATATAATATAGTATATTTTGTGTTTAATATATCCTCTACATATTCGTACGATTCTCAGCCTTTCACGTGTATAGTGATTTAAAAAAATTATTGACTGATGTATTGTAATATTACTTGACATATTAATTACAGGTTGGTAAAAGAAATATTGTAATTAGTGCATTAAACTAACGTCTTTAATGCATTTTAATAAAGTATGACGTTTTCCCGATATCATAAAGAGTAACTTCATAGTTTCACGATAAAGACAAGTGCATACATTATAATTATTTTTTATGAAATGATTAATCAACTGCTAAGGCTTCAAAACAGAGCTTAATATCAAATGCATATCTTTTGAAAACATAAATATTCAAGAAACTATATTTTTTTTTATCTAACAACAAAGACAATTCAAATTCGATCTACTTATTTAGTTAATAATGTATTTGAAAACCTATTTAGTTGTGTGTATTATTGGCAAATAACGATACATTGCATACTTGTTTTTATTTACGTACCATTCATCCAAGATATGTGCATTGAGTACTTATCGTTAGTACCAAAAGAGAATAAAATTCTTCAAGTGTATAACTTATAAATGGCTTAAATTGTTTGAGACTATTTGAGTTTTGGCTTACAGCAGCAAAGACCATTGTGAACCAAACTCAATATACGGCTATGGTGTATGTGTAAAAATAGATCATCATTATTTCTTAGAGTCAAATGAGTTCAGTGCTATAATTAATAATGAAATCTGTTTCCCGTCTTATCAGATGGAAAAATTTCTAAGATGGAATTTTATCTTTTCGTGATTCTTTTTTAATCGTATACTATTCGGAGTGACAATATAAACATGTGTTTGAACTTGTTTGACCATAGGATATATGTTTAGTGTCTAGCATATAATTTCTAAGTATTCTACAAAGAAGAGTAATGGAAGCTTACTAATGCAGATGATTTTTACTATTGGCTGTGATTCCTAGAGGAGAAGGCAAAAACACCTATTTTTAATCAAATAATATGTAGATCTTTGATTTTCAATCAAAAACTAAGAACCGTTTCCAAATTTCTAATGATATTTTTATAACAAGTACCTGCCTGACATATAATTACAATGTTAACGTATTGATCCAAAGTAAATTTCATTTTTTTGTCTAGATTCAGAGATAATTTAACAAAAAAAAAAACTACTAAAGATAAACAACAGCTTTGCGAAACATACTAATATCGTCACTAGAGACTCCAATTACTCGACATCTCAACTACTCGAGTATCGAGTAGTAAAATTTCAAAATACTCAAGTAGTTTCAGATGTACCAAAATATATATTTTTAATTCGAATTTGTGTGACAAATAGTTTAAGAAACTTATTGAATATTACTTATTCATTTATTTCCATTTATCCAACATATATTTCAACAATAATAGAGAATTAAACGACACAAATTTTAATTTAGTTTGTTGTTTTTTTTTATAATTCTCGCAGTAGAAAAAACTTTCGATGATTATTACTAAAACGAGTATTACTCGAGTATTTTTCAAAATAGTCGAGTATCGAATACTTGGAAAATGGAAGAGTTTACTCGAGAATCGAGTACTCGATACTCGAATTGGAGTCTCTAATCGTCACCCAAGTGTATTGCGATTCATATAAATCATTAAATTATCATATAAAATTAAAAAATTAAGACAAATTGACGATTTTAAATACCCTATATTTTTACCCAACGTACTAGGTAAAGAGATATTTTCTCAATCAATAGAGTTTGTTTCAATGGCCATATGTTTAAATATACTTATGATGATTGTATGATTAACGTATTTTAACGGTTACTATTATTCATTGTTGGTACTTTTTCTTGGTACGTCCATTTTCTGTTAACCTGCAACACACTACTGTGCTTTAGAATTTAGAGTAATATTATATTTATATACGACAAACTATGTGTAGCCATGCGATAAAATCGTTGATCACATTTCATTTTTTTTTTATATTTATATCTGATTCGCGTTATTATACTTGCAATATGAAATACCTTTATCATTACTCGTATGTTTCAATGTGCGTCAGATGGCAAAGTAGGCCATCAGGTTAGTAGACTAGTAAAACAAATGCAAATAGAATACGACGTGAATTTATAAATGCGATCTGTTTAGCTATGTGTATAGAGTATTTCTAAAATTCACTTATCTTTCAATTAAGAATCGTAATCAATAAAAATTCATTACTTTAAAAATAAAAAAATATGATACATTTTCAATTTCCAACAAGCTAATAAAAAACAATTGAATTGGTCGCAAGCTTTGAGTATTGGATGAAAACCCGTTATAAAAGTATTAAGAGGACACCGAATTGCGTCATGATATATTTTGTTTTCGTACGTAAAAGTTTGCATCATCAAAAAATAAATGCAAATATATTATAGTACGAAAGATATTTTCTATTTAGCCATCGTTCCAAAAACGAAGACAATTAAGATTTTTAATATTGTATCACAGTTACAGTGCAAAAAGGGAAAAAATAAAATTTGGATAACGGGTACATGTTAAATTATATTTGAAACACACTGATATTGTACATTTATTATCGTTGTTACTCATTAAGAAATCTCGTTTATTCCACTTCGATCGTTTTTCGTTGAATTTTCTTTTCCTTTTGTGCATCGGTTGAGGCGACCATAGTTGGGAATGAAATCTATTTTATATTACACGGTAAAAGCGATTTTTATATCGTGTGCTAATTTTTATCCTTATAATAAAATACAAACCAGAGCTCGATCTGCTTTTCACAGGCAACGATTAGTTATAATCTCGTCAGTGCTATTTATGTTTCACCACTTAAATGTTATAATATTAAGAATATATTTGAATAATATTTCTCTTTCAATTAGACATTCATTTTAATTAAGATTTTCGTCTTAAATTGTTAAGTATTGCAGATATTTTGAGGTGGAGATGCTTCTTTATCCTTACTTCAACCTAACAACTAGCAACACAAACCCTTAATCTGGGATAGTCGGCTTATTAACACGCTCGGTTCGCGAATGAGTTTTATTATTCAGTAATCATTTTTAAAAAAAAATAGTTTAAAAAAACAGTCAATAAGAGTTAAACAGCAATATTAACAATATTAAATTTCAATTTTCCAATACAAACATATATATGTACTACGTTGGCTCACCAACACAAACAACCATTGACTTTGAACAGAATCGATATATTGACTGAAAAAATTCATTCACACCTGGAATATGAACCAGGAACTGTTTGTAATGGATTATTATGTGTGTTACTTATTTTTGCCTCCCAATTTATGTCATAATATTAATGTATTTAAAAAGACTTTTGAAGAAATTCAAATATGTTCTTACGTCGGAAAGGAATAATATTGATAGCTCAGATGTATTATATAATAGAAAGGAGCTGAGAATATTTTGGCTGATTTACAGTGAATTTGCTGAACATGGCAGTATACTATTTTCATTGGAAACCAATTAATTGTATTTCTCGTGAATAACCGAACCCTTCAGAATGTAAATAGGAAGTGATAGTGTTGGAAGTATCTCGTGTTAGGCCAAGAATGTAATACAATAACTTTAAATTCCTCTGAGCTGAGAATCCCTTTAAATTAAATTAAGTGCACTTGAGCGTTGAGGGTACATTAGCAGTATTTTGGATTGGCCAATATATTTCAAACACCCTGTTCACCCTTACTTCCCTTAACCGTTTTGTCTCCGTTTCACCCTACTTTTTTATTGCATTTACTTTCCATACGACAATTATAATAATTTTTTTCTTGATTTCAAAACTCTTATATTAAAATATAAATACACAAAACGTAGGCACGTTTTTTTCTGAAAACGACGTCAATTGATTTGCTGTAGTCACCAAGGCACCTTGAGGCAAGTTCTGATTATAAGAAAATGATGACTGTCAAAATACTTGTATTCAGACAAACAGTAGAGTTCTTTTAACTTCTTTAAAGGATATTCAATGATTTTTATTGTGGGTGAGAAAAGTTTTATAGGTTTTCATTTGGATTTTAAATCAATATATATATTTAATTAAATGTGAAAGCGCGTATTTCAGTGCTCAGGTTCTGCACTGAGAAATGAATTGAAGTCGTAGAAAGAGCTTAACGTGCAAAAAAGAATAGAAATTATGCAACCGACAGTGGTTTTAAAACATAGAACTAGTGTTTTCCAACCTTTTTATTTTGCAAACCTAACAACAAAATTTCATAATCAATTGAAAACGTTTAAATACTTCCATTGTTAACGAAACTCTAACGAGATTAATGTTTAGTAAAGCGCAGCGAGTCTTCGGCGTTAGGGTTTCCAAATAGTTTATAATAATCTCCGGAGGCAAAAAGTTGTCCAAGCCGTATTAAATTAATGTAAAATTCAATTTTATACTGCCATACTTGGATAACAAAACGTCTCCAAGGAAATAGTGTCGGACTGCTTTCTATTCAGTTTGTAGTTGTATTCAAATAATTTATACGTAGCGAAAAAGTCGGAAAACTTTAGTTTGAACATTTTAAAGTGACAAACAAAATTTGTTTGTCACTTGTATTCAAACTATAAATAAAGTTTATTGTGATTGTTATGTAAAAATTAATTTATTTTCATAATTATGAAGTGACAGGAAAATATTGACTTTCACAAACGTAGTAATTTAAATCAATTGATGAAAAACATTTCATGTCTATTTCTTGTAAAACAACAAAGAATTTATATCCAAAAAATAAAACACATTATATATATTATAACTATATACTTATAAATTATATATATATTATAACAACTTTGCTCATCTTTATAAGAATATGTGTGATAATGCATTTAAAAACGTGTTTTATTTATTTACATATTGCCTTTCTACCAAGAAGTGAAATTAAACACCTTTAAAGGGAATGTATATTGAACATTTCATGTATTAAAAATCAAATTGATAATGTTCATCGAAAGTAACAAAATAATGTTAATTGCAAGGAAAGAAAATTGATTTATAAAAATAATAATTTTATTTTATACTGCCTCCATTTTATGTGTATAAACTTTATAATTTAACGCCTCATTATAAAATTAGAAAAGGGTTTAATCGTAAGTGAAAAGATATCTCACGATGTATTTTTAACGATGTAATAAAACCTATAAAATTTGGTTGTCTAAACATATGTATATATAAATAAAAATAATAACACATTTTTAGGACTTATACGACATAAAATGTATTGGATCAGTACCGGTTTCGCTCATCTGAAGTATTATCAACTGATAAGAAATACAATGAAACAGTGTATTTCTTATCAGCTGAAAATGCTCGCCATTATCAACTGGAACTCGTCCTCATCTAAATAAATTCAACGTGGTACTAAAAATGTGTTATTATTTTTACTATAATGCCATTCCACCAAGTAATGACAGTGAACACCTGCAAAGTGTTAAATATAAATGACAATGTTATTTTATGTATTAAAACATTAGTTAAGTTTAAAAAAATCAATTTCTATTAATAAGATAACGTTATATATAGAAAAAAATTCAACTTTTGTAATTGAAAACAATCATTAAATTTAAACGATAATTTTTTTTTAAAATATTCTGTGGTGTCCTTCACATTATTGTTAATCGATTTTCATATTTATAGTCTGTGATTTTTTTGTCCTCGTTAGTAGCACTCGTTGTGTTGTCCAAAGACAAGGAACACAAACGTCTCTTGAGATTCTGCGCCAAACGTAATTTGCCGACAACATGCTAACTAACCAGTCACGCGAACTCATTAATTTACAACACCTGGAAACTGTAATTCATGCTCCATACAACATTTGTGTTTCTATTATGTGAAATATATGTTATTATTGCGTTACGCGATTATCCGTGGAAAAAGATTTGTATAATGTCTAAAGCTATGATTTTCGGACAGCTTTTTATCAGCTTTTTATCATGTTGGGTAAAAACGTTCGATTTTTTTAAAAATAACTCAGCTCATTTTCACATTTAAGGTCGCCATTTTTTCAGCAATATTTTACATAAGGCGTATTATAAAACCATCTTATGCTAGTTTTTTTTAAGCAAAATGTATATTTGCTTATCTTGAAAATTTTAATACGGTTTGTAATATGTGTAAATGAAATGAGTTTTTTCAAATAGATTCATTATAAAAATGTTCTGAGTAACAAGACGATTGTTAATTTAATATTATACACAAAATCTATTACGTGAGAGATAGACATATTTGTTATCTACTTTGAAAAGCATTCGACTCTTCTTGGTTCTCCTGGGTACGACTTTTAAATAAACAGATGTTTTAAATTAAAAAAAGTTTTCTCCTCGAAAAAAATCAAGTTATTCAATTCCTCCGGGAATACGACCAACACATCGCAGAGTATTTCAACAGGTGGTATTCAACGGTAGCTATATATAATTCAGTCAATTATTTTCGTTTTGAAAAGATTAGAAATAAATTACTTAAACAGAGAACTATTTGTGAGCCTACCACTTCACAGTGCTTAGATTAAAAATACAAAAAGGTTTTTGAAACCAATATTTGGAAATATACATATTTATACTAAAATAAAATCAATATGAAAGCGTTTTCAATACTGAGCCACTGTTACAGCTACTTATTGGCTGCTTAATAATTGTAGCATGACGTGCTGCCTTCGAATTCATCTTCTAAATTTATCAAATGGTCTTGCAATAATAAAAGTAGACTCTACTGATGATGATGATGTGGTATCCTCCGTTTTCAATAATTGTAAAATTGATTTAACCTTTATGTATGCAAATTTTATTCTAAATAACAACCCAAAACATCGTACGAGTAAAATAACCCTTTCACTGCATCCAACCGCACTACGAACCGACCAAATGCCCTTGCGTCCGACCGCGACCGTCGAAATCAGACTTTACGACATGCCAAGTAAAGGGCCTGTCAGATCTGCGAACGGTGGCTGTGGGGTACTGGAGCAACGGCCGCCAACCTTTGGTGCATGACCCATTTAACAGGCAAGCCCATATTTTATTTTCGTCATGCTATTTTTCGGTAAATAAATTTTATCAGTTGTTGTCCTCACGAACTTGAATCTTTCTACGGATAGTTTAAAATGTCAATCATGTTCGAATACATGGACTTCTACTATAACTCAATTTTTCCCACCTATCTGATCAAAAAATCGGGGTAAGCGGCAGTGATATGGCAAACATTAATCTTGTCATACATTTAGTTTTATTCTCATCGAAAATATGTAAGTCTATATAAAATTGATGATAGCATTTATTATTCCACGTATTTTAGCAGAAATTGTGACACGTGTTCTACCTCTTTCGTTGCGTACATAATAAAGCAATATTGATTTTAATATTCTAAAATGATAAATTACAAAAATTGAGGTTAGGATTATTCCTTTTTATGGAAAGCATGGAGGGGAGGATAGAAACAAAAATTATACAACTAATGACATTAACATAAGAAATTAGAGGAAGAGATGCCTTAAGATGATGTAAGATGAAGATGAAAGAAGCGCCTCTGAAAGAGGCAAAACACGTGTCACAATTGGTAACACAAATTATTTTACAAAATTACCACCGAATCCATCGCAAGTATATTTTTGTTGAGTTGAGCTACTGTGATTAACGAGCAATTCTAGTATAGAACTATGATTATATCCCAAAAAAATATAATGCCCGATCGTTGTACCACAACATCAAGTCTAAATAGACTAAATGGAGGTATTTAATCAAATAAATAGAACATCTTCTTCGCTCAACACGATTCCAACTCTACTTTTATATCAGTGTATTTTTTTCCTACGCTGGATGTTAAAAATGTGCCCAAAATGACAAAATAAAGCATCGTAACCTAATTATATTAATATTGGAATTTTTATTTCAAGAATTCAGAGCTTTGTTTGTTTCAAACGAAAGAAAAATGAACTCATTTCGCCAAAAAACTGAATATCCCGTCAACATATCAGTAAGCGTTCAACAATTCTTTCAATCTCTACATAAATGTTTGTGTCAATTATTTTCGGTAAAATTCGTCGACTCGAACATTTACTGCTTGTTTTCTGTTTTATTATTAATTAGCCATAATTTTATGAAAATAATAGTCATTTAGTAAATTGATATAAAATATTGAAAGATTTTTTTATTAATTATTTATTACAGCAAAACGAAATGTTTCAGTTCCCTGTTAGTGGAGTGTTAGCAGTTATTGATCGGGCGGGCGCGTGCACCGTCTGAGCGGCGTGCGACCCGCCCCCAACCACCGCCTACCCAGGCTCACCTCGTCGCCGCGCCGCCCTACTCAGGACCGCTTCTAAGAATATTGAAATCGAATCAAATATAAAAGCAATCAACATCTTCTCTGCCAAAATACCAGGTGTCCTTGGAAACAGATTGCCACTACATCATGCGATTCTGCGTAAATGTCATATGTATAGCTTATAAATGATACGTGAAACGGATTTTCATTTCTTGTCGGGAAAATATTTTGCTTTTTTTTATATTATAATCTCAGAACAAAAAATGGTGTTGATAACACGCCACCAACTGTAGACTATTTTACTGTTTTGTTATAGCTTTTAAAAGAACCAATTTTCATATTAATTAAAATATAATATGATTTTTGGCTAGTGATTTCATTTTTAACCGGCGTCTATGTGATGTGATTTCAAGTGATGAAAATCATTTAGTGCCTAGTTTGGTTGGCGTCATGCTCAAATATCGATGTTTTTTTTAATGTCTACTCAACTTAAGTCAATCTCAAGTTAGTTATATATAGGTACACTTGTTAATAGCGATAACTATCATGTCAAATATTTTACTGTCTTACAAAATTCACTTCTAAGTATTTGGGTTTATTTTTGTCTGTCTAAAAAAAACTAGTCATGACCTTTCGGAAATTCTTTTGCTACTAGTTTTTTGGTTCAATTCATCAATATCAACAAAATTTAAGCGTATTTTTTATTGAAAACAGGTTCAATCTTTAGATTTGTGAAATATTAATTTTAAAAAAAGTTACACTTTTATACAGCAATCATTTTTTTTCTTTATCTGATATTTTAAAATACCATTTATTTAAACAAGTAGTCCTATTACTAGACGTCAAATTCGCTCCTAAGGGTTCCGGTGTCTCTAGAATCGCAAGTCAAAAAATACTAAACTTCGACGCGTTTAGCACTTCTGTATCGCATGATTGTTACAGAAATATGTTTTCATATAATAAATATAAACAATGTATATTTAAAAAATATTTTTTTTCTTCTTTGTGTGCCAACACTGCCAACAAGAAATGACTGAGAAATCAATAATATATAAAGGACGTTTTTTTCTGTTTTTATTTTATTTTCAACTATAAACACGCGTTAGTCTTGAACTTATTAATTAATATGTTTTTAAATATTTTTTTAAAGAATTTTTTGTTTATTTTTAAAGTTTAAAGATCTCTACTGAATTAAAAGCGAGGCTCTATTTTAAATTGGGACTTAACTGATTTAACTCTGTTCTCGTCGATGATGCTTTGAAACCATTTTTTGCTACTTCAAGCATTTTTTATTAATTCCAGCAGTAAACTTACTTTATTTAAAGTCTTGAATACATTATATTATTCTCATAAAGCCTGGCTTAGCTTTTGCCCCATGGCGGCCCAGTTATAAGCTTCCCGAAGCTTTTTGCACGCCGTTTAGCCATCTTGCCTAGGGATTTCAAAACTAGTACAACAAAAATTAGAATCCCGGTATTTCAACTGTTTTTTTCAATAGCGGCTTAGAAAATGGAACAGGTCGGTTTTTTGGCTTAAAAGGTGATACCATATCAGCTCCCTATAGAGCTTACTTCAATGGAAGTTGTTTTACGAAAACTGCTTGTAATTGCTTTAATGAGGTCTGACCCGGCTATTAATTTTAATATAAAACGGGTTAAAAGTTCAGCAAGCGTTGAATTTTAAAGAGCTTTTTTCTGCAGCTAGATTTTACTGAAAATTCGATAAAGTTTGATAAAGTTCAGCAATGACGAATAAAAAGAAATAATTAATAATAAAAATAAAATGAAATCCAATTTATATTTTTATCGACTTTAAAAGGCAAAAAGAACGTTACCCTCATTTAATACAATACAATATACGTTTTTTGAAAAGGATGTAAACTGCAAAGGCCAAATTAATACCTATCTGGTTTAGCTTTTATATTTGAAAAAAGTAGGCCCCGTGATTTTGCGGTGAGGAAAAAAGACTTAAAATTTTTCAAAATCATAATTTCTGTGTAAGCGCTACGATGTTTTGCCTTTCTACAGTCTTTATGATAATGCTAAACTTTCTTGTAACTGTTGAAATAATGTATTTGCCATGTGCTGCGATCCCTATTTTCCATATTTTATTATCGCTCATTTAAATCTATTTTTGCAATACCGGAAATTAATTTGGATCGACGACATACCGGTACCGATCTATTCATCCGATATTGCAACCCCTTATCTTCCCATCTCTATTCCAATCATAATTCGTTGAGACACTATATTCCGTACAGTATACGAAATAAGCCAACAATATATTCTGTATACAAAGTGCCATCTAACTAGATTCTTCTATATTATGAAATATCTTACAGTACACTACAAAAACTGACTGGTTAAGATACACGCAATCTCTTTCTATTTGCACATAAAATACATATTTATTTAATTACGAGTAATAAATTTTATTTCAGCAATATGTATGTGATGCGTGTTGACATGAATTACGTCATAATAATATTAAAAGTGATTCTGAGGACTATTTTTTGGCCATTATTTTCAAGAAATTTTAATCGTTTTCAGTAATTACCCATCGGCGAAGTTTTGTTCAAATACCTCTATGATACCGAGATTTAAAAATCTATTTCCATGTGTTTGTTGACCTTTGTTTGATGATTGGGTGGAAATGAATGTTTAGCTAGCTTACAACTGGCGTGATCATATCAGTCAGTAAAAAATCTTCGGATGATGTTAATATATATAACAGTCGTCGAAGTTGGTTTTTCTTTACCTTTACCTTTCTATTGAAACTATATGTGTAGTCTGCGAAGCGGACTCTTAGTTTCCTGGCTATGTTTCTTGCTAGGGTGGGTCTATTTCCGCGTGTAAACTAGTTAAGCAAAGATTTTTTCATCAGCTTAGGGCTTTTTGTTGGAAAAACACATTAGAAAATCTTCTTACGAGAATGATTGTTTTGATATCATTGAAAAAGTTTCAATTCTTACCAAGAATTTTTCATTTAAAGTTTAGTGTTTTTTCCTTCCCATCGCTATTGACAGATGGGTAAGATTGCTATAGTTCAAGAAGTCAGCTTACTTTTTCGTCTCTATCTATAGAGGGTCATGGAGAAGAATGGCTCTAGGTCTATATCGATTATCTGATACCAAAAAAATCTCTTAACTCTAAAATCTCTTATCTCGTTAACGTTAACTTGAGGAGTTTACTATAATAGACATGCCCAGTCTCTACATGAATAGAGCGAACTCAGATCGTAGTTTAAGATTTACCACCAATGTCCAAGTATTTGGCCATTCTAAATGCAATGACAAAATATTTGGCTTAAAATGTATTCGAAGCAATGACGTTTTAAGTGAGTAATATGACAATCTTTTTCATAGAAACCCTATACTATCCACTGTCAAAGTTATCAAAATATGTCTTACAAATATGACCATGTAAATGTCGAAATTTGTGCGGTATAGTATATTCGACAAATATTATTCTTCTGTCTTCGATTTTTTAAACTTTCAGTATTTTATTTTCTTTCACAAAAAGGCGTTGAATAATCTTTGAACACTTTGAACACAAAAATATTATCGGAATAAATCAGTCAAAAAAATTCACATTCATCCAACCGTTGTATGATAATACGGCCTTCATATCGGGTAGTGTTGCATAAAAACATGGATACATTTCGATTTCCTTGTCACTCGTTTCTTTTGCACCCTATTTTATGATTTGACTCAATGCGCGGGTCTAAGAAACAACCCCAAAACTCGTCTCCAAAATAATAATCGCCAGAACAAAATCAATCGTGAAAATATTTTATTGTTTAGCTGTTCCACAAATATTTTTCTATTTATTTAAGCTAAGAGCAAATAAATTTAATTGTATAGGCTTCAAGATGTAAAAAAACACTAAATTAAGAGAGATTTAGTGAGTATAATTGTAAAGGAATATGAAGACATACGTCGGAACAAAGATGGCCAAAGCATCGTTTAGAGGTCGGCCATGGACCTGAATAACTTTTAACGTCAATCAAACAAGCATGGGCGTATATCAATTCAATTATATTTTTCTTTCATGTTTAAATTGACATGTACTTTTTCTTCACATCAAATATATGAAAGTGACATGCATTCAAACAACATGAATCGTAGCATACTTATTGACGTCTACTATCAATAAAACATTTTAAATCATCTCATTACTGAATTCATTTCGACATTCTTTTGAATATTCATGTTTTCTGTAAAAGAATATCGATTAACGAAATAACGACTTTCTTTGTTGCTTTTAAAGTAAAACTTGTACTGGAACATTATTTAAACGTCTGCCTACACTTTTGATTTTCTTTAGTAATTTTGAACTGATAATTAATCTCATCACACACATATATCGCCAGATGAGGCAAACCGATCCTGAATCTAATAAATTTAATGTAGAATAAGTTCAAAAAATGTGTTATTATCTTTTGGTTATATTAATATACCTTTTACTCAGATTTATTACCATTTTAGTATTGCTGTTAATGAGCATAAGATTGACGATGAATTGTCGGTCGAGGGTTTTCCTAGGCGCCGTCTAAAACACGTCCCAGTTTTTCAATATGTTCTCACCACATGTCAACACAGACGGAGTTTGTCGTTTTTCCTTCGCTTCTTCTGCTCCACGTGTGGCCACCAATGAAAATATATTTCACGTGACACTTTCAAATGTGTACTGAATGGTTTTATCTGCAAGGGAAAGTTTTGCGTTCCACGGCGATTTATCTCTCCCATTTTACGCTTTGTGGGTTGTATGACATCGCCATTGTTATTTTTGGAAAATAATAATCGCTCTCAGCAAAACTGTTGTTCCTTTTAGCAACTACTTGTCATAAATTCTCACAACTTTCAACACATTCTTACATTTATCATAGGCAAAGCTATATAACATAAACATTAAACTATTCTTTTTTGTGTACGAACTTTTGAAAAGTTCTTGAAATCATACAAATCAGTTTGACTACGGTCATTCAATAACATGTTCTAAGAAATATTTTCAGTAAATACCCATTTGCAACGACATATGTATGTATATTAATTCAATTCATATTTAACAGCATGCTTAGACGATTTGTAAACTAAGGATATACTTTTCAAAACTATGATGGAAAAATAATATTATTGATTTATAATTGAAAATATGTAAACTTTTGTCGCTAACGACCTGGGTTTCGCATTTCGACATCATCGGGTAATTCAAATGCTGGAATAGAATATGAACTGATGACTTAAGGGGTCCCCCATGCGACAGTCGGTTTTTTTAGCTTTTTTGGGATTTTATTTTGACGAACCTTATTAACGTTGAAGTTTACCATATGTTTATTGACATTTTAACAGTAAGTCAAAATATTTTCAGACTAAAATCTTCATCACAATGTGTGGTACACCACTCCAAACGCACCCATGTCGAAAAAAAGGTGGTAAACGGCCTCCATCCGACTGGCTGATTGGCCTATTGGAAATCAAAAAATCGAACGGCGTTTTAATTCATAAAACTGTAAAAATCGTTTGAACTAGGATCTTTTGAAAATGTGGAAAATTGAACAATTGACAAGTTTTTGAAAAATAAAGTTCAAATTTGATTTGATAATTCTTTCCTTCTTCCTGTTTTAAGACTTTTGAAGCTGCTGGCTTTGCTCTTGCTTAAATTTTGGTTTGTTTTATGAATTGAAACTACATGTGTATTGAAAGTTCTCATGTAACAAGCCAAAGCTTCAAAATGTGACCGATGTCCCGCCTCGAAACAAGTATAGTCTAACTGCAATAACTTGCCAACGACTTCAAATATTGTAAATCACTTTACCAGCATATTCTACACGTGTTTAAAAATCATTCTAAGCAAAAAAAAAAAAAGATTGTTTCAAAATATTACATGGGTTCACCCTTAAACGCTTAGTAGTAAAAGTACAAAATTTTAGCGATTCAAATTTGATATTGAAATTATATCAAGCACCTTCAGTCGAAATCCTCAATAATGTTTTGCTTTCAAAATGTCGAAAATTTTCCAAAAACAATTTGGTCAATAAGTATTTTATTAGAAATCAAATATTCCATATTGAATGCGAACTATTTTCTGCTTCATTCTCTGTTGATTTACAACATTTAGTATATTTTCAACGACTTTCAATGAACACCATTCATGGGCAGTCACACCGTCACGAACTGTTTATCAACACTGTTTTCTCAGCAATTTATAATACGTCGATAACTATTAACTTGCATTTTTTGTATTTTTCAACACGGTAAACTAACATAAATAAAACTTGCGTGCGCTCAGTGAAAAAAATAAGCATACTTAATTGAATGTCATATAATATAACATTACTTTTACAATACATATTGTCTGACAGTGCTCTTTAAAGAAGCATCAACGAGTACCATCGACATTAAAAACTTCAAATCGATCTTATATTATATTGATATATAAGGTGTATCACCTTTATAAATGCTTTTGAATCATAACAAAGTTGATTTTACCACAGTTACGTTGCCATTTATTTTCATAAAACTGTTCTGGCTAAGCAATTATGTAGCTTTCTTGCGTAAAAGTTAAACGGTGGTTAACATGTTCATTTAAAATGTTTCTGATTACTGCTAGACCTAAGTAATGCAAGCTTCTGCAATAATAAATTTACAATTTTACCGCCAAATGCAAACTTTTCAATAACTTAACATGTGGCATAACCTTTCCATCTGTAATAGTAATAAGTGGCTTTTTGAGAAATTTTGAGCTCGAATTCCAGTATCATCCACCGTTACCTAAATTTATTTTCAAATTGAAGGCATGGATTTCTGTGATTTCAAAAAAGTCTTTTATAATGGCGCGTAATGACAGTGATTTGCATACCACTTTGCTAACCCTATCCATCAACTCTTGCTCCATTAAAAAAAGGTTAAGCAACTGATTTTCAAATATTATATTTCTTTTTGAAAAAATTTATGTTCAAAAAAGCTCTATTCAAATTCCATATGCTGCACTAGAGAACGACGAGGTTTACAAAAAAGCTTAGTGGCTTATGCTGATGGGTGTTCGTCTACCCGGTAAGCAATGACATACATCGATTTTTCAATCGATTCATATTATGATATTTAATTATTAAATCTGCTAGTCATTTTTATTCATATTAAGCAGTTCATTTAAGTTTTGAAAAAATTGGTTAATCTGTCAACTCGACTTGATCGTGACTTGTCGTTAAACTAAATTTTGTTAGAATGGTTTTGAAATTGAAATCGCCCATTCTTTGCTAATATTCTAAATAATATTAATATTAAACATTCTAAAGAAGCCTTATTGAATGATTACTACGAGCTAGTTCATCATACTTTTTCATGTAAAAGTTTTCTAGTAAATCAATTTCGAAAAACTTTACTCAAAAATTTCACTAACTTTGTCAGTGTAAAAAAACAGCCTGTGCTCTAACGCATGTGTTTAAATACGTTTCAGCATTTTAAATCCCTCTGTAAAGTTTAAATTCGAGTTTAGCTGCTACCTACCACCAATTCACCCCCTTCAAAGAAGCTACATTGGAACTTAAACTGTACGTGGTATGATAAACGCCCGATGCATTTTGAATATATAATGTATTTCAACACTACCGAACGAGCTTAATTTGTGCAATATTATTCACATATAAATTCTCGTGAATAATGTATATCTACAAAGTGTCATGGACAAAAACTCCTTTGTCAAATAACAAGATTCATTTTTATCTAACTCCAAATTTCAATCTATTGAAATATGTACTTTTCTGTGAGCTATGTCGTTAACGACCCGGGCTTCGCTTTTCAGCATCGTCGGGGATTTGAAGTGCACGAGTGAACTTGAACTGGCGCGTTTACAATTAAACTAAGTGACCTTTTATTCTTATTTATAAGCGACACAAACTATGTACTTACTACGCATCAGTTAAAGTTTACTTGTGCACTTGAATGTGAAACCCTGGCAGTTAGCGACAAAACTAATGGAAATGCACAAAATTCAAACCGTTCAAACTTGATATTAAAATTCCAATGAACACCTTCTGTCGAAATCCTCAATTTTATCCAAATACTTTTTTCTTATTCGACCACCGTATCAACTTTAGATGTGTTTTATTCTAGCATATGGACACTAAAACATTAAGTGCTTAAATAGTGACACTACTATTTAAGCACTCATCCACTCTTTTTCAGAAATGGTAAAGATAGAACACTGAGACTAGAAAAAGAATAGTAATTTACTTATCGTTCTTACTGCGCTCCGTTTTAGAGATCGAAGGGATGGTATATATTACTTTGCCGAATCCATTAAACGACAAAAAAATAAGATAAATACCCAATGACTTTATGGCCAATAATTGATATCATTGTGGGTAAAAAATAATATTCATACCATTCTCAGCCGAATGGAACTGGTGTGTAGTTTTGGCTTTCAAAAAATTAATGCTCTTTTTTCACACTTCTTTTTTAATCATCACATCGAATCTCAGCGCTCACTTTATGTTTAAATAAATAAATTATACCAAGTTAATATCGTATAACGAATGTCTAAAACAATTTGAGCCATTTATGAATAATTCATTTACTAAAATGTTACTTTGAAAGATAAAATCACTTTTCACTTATCGTTAAGCTTCAAAATAGTTAAAGCTTTTTAGTGGTCAAACTTAGATCCTCTCTTAAATTTAGTTTTTTTGCACTCGCGCTAAGTTATGTGAGACACAGAAATTTTATCTAACTTTTTAAGTTGGGCAATAAAAGAAGGCCCAGATACTTATCTTTACTTATGCTTTCACCAAGGCCCGTCGATAAATTTTCAATCTATACCTATCTACAATCGTAAAGATTTTTTTTCCTGAAATACAGTCTTGGTAACTTTTTCTTTAAAAATAATCATGCTAAACTGTCATGCTAACAAACAACTTTATTACATTATATGTATTCAGTAGTAGGTTAGTAGAAGTTTTTTTTTCACAAATTATTTAAATTGATGACAGTGACATTTTTATTTCAATTGTAGTGTAAACAGGTTAACACGTGTTTCATTTCTGCGAGACTATCAATCTAGCTAAAGCTCTTACCAAATAGTTCGAATATTTTCAAAACAGCCAATGAAGATTATAAGGTAAGTAAGTAAGGAAGCATCTTTGAAAAACCAAAAAATGACAGAGACATCAATGATTAATTTAACATACGTCACACAATTATTGTTTGAATTGCCCGTGCATTCCAGTTGAATAATATTACTCGTAATTTAAGTACTACCTTTTTTATTACTATTTTGTATATCAAAACAACTAACTAAAGGGAAGATGTTTATACATAGTCGTAATTTTTGTTTGACTTTTTTACTTTCGTTGTTTAAAATGAAAGGAACAATCTTCTATTCTTTTATTATGTTTTACTTTATGTTTCAAAATAAAACATTAACAACTCATATTGACTTTCATAATATTTATTAAAGTGAAGTTGATAAGTCTGTTTTTTATCATCACTTATTTTCTGGCACTTTACTCAAATCAATGGTTAAAGATATACAGATCCACAGAAAGATATAAAGAATTTGTTCAATTCCATATTCAAAAATAAAATGTATTCATAGGTTTTTTATCTTATAAACTTCATTAAATAGTAAATTTCTATCAGGTGCTTAAATAATCTTCTCATATAAAAATATTTTTTCTGAAAAAATGTATGAATCAAGCAATGATTAATTTAATCTTCGTTTATATTGATAAACGTTTTGCATATCATTGTTTTTAATTATAGTTCGCTTTATCCTTGGCAAGAAACGTATTCGTACAATACAATAGCCAAATACATTGCCAGGTGAATGTTTCAATAATGAATACATCCTAATACTCCCAACCCCCAGCAATATCAATTCAATATTAAACCACTCGAGAACAGGGCTGCGATATACGAAAGGAAAATATTACAATTGTAATGTATGTTTTATTCGTTAATATTATAATTAAATAATATAATATATATATGTTTACATATTGCTATGGAATATGCAAAAGTAATGTTTATGTAAGATAATTTTTTTGATCATTTGCGCTCCTAACTTGAAGCATTTTGAGTTTACCTCAACATGTTTTTCTACGAGAACTTCTTGTTACTCAGTTGCTAAGCCGCTATTTTTTCTAAGAGGGGATTTTGTAAAGATGTGACGAGTAAAGACAGGACTATTTCTTAGCTAATCGCTCTCACTACGCACCGCTTTTTGTGATGGGTGGGAAGGGTGACAAGGATTTTTTTGACTTCGCACACCCATTTTGTACTTGAAAAAATCTGTTCATACCAGGACTCGAACCGACCAACATTAAAAGTAGTAATTTAAAGCCTATATTAATCTAATTGCCATCGCTTGTTTGACCCGGGCAATGCTTTCTTCGAGATTTTAGCGTGTGTCACACGACTTGTCTCGCAGGCTTCTTGGGACGGGCACCATAGATTTTTACAGATTTATTTATTTATTTATTTAAGCGATCGACTTTCGCCAATGCGCCATGAAATTATTGGTGGCGATCGACCAACATTAAAAGTAATAAAAATCACAAATTAATTAAAATTTAAAATATTAATCCAATTGCCATCCCACATGTTTTCACCCACGTCAATAACGACATCGAAGATTTTAAAATTGTTAAAGCTCTTCCCAGTGACATTCCCATTGGCAGACTGGTTCTTCCCTTGGGACAAACAACCATGTTCACGATTTTTTACATAATTTAACATCAGATAGGCGATCGACGCTTTGGCCACCCCTGCTATATATTATACATATAAATGCGTGGGCTAACTTTTTGAACTGACTTCACTATGGATTGCTCGCCTCTATAGCGATAACGCCTTCCTGTCAGCAACTATATGAAGGGAATGTAAATAAATTAGCTCAGAGACGATGGAGGCGGGAAGAACCTTGACGCTAATAATTTAACGTGGTTTTTTCACTGTTAAAGTTATCATATGATATTTAAATCAGTATAATATATTTTTTAATATATTTTTTTTTTGCCATGCAAGACATCTTTGTAAATATGCTGTTCATTATTATTTTTACCTCCCAGTTCTTATTTCAATTGAAATATTTTTGGTATAGAAACTCTTTATCGGTAGCCCTGGGCAAGTAAGTTCACTCGGTGATTTCTCAATACGATTCTGCTAAGGCATACAATCCGGATCATCGCACGCATCAGACATTGTACAGCCATTGTCTCTAGGGAGATGTGGGTACAAGTGGAAGAGTGTTTGCTCGGAAAACAGCCATGTCCCGATGCTCACGGAAGTTGCACATCATATATTGTTCATCTGGAGGAACTAAAGCTGTTTACATGGCAAACTTTAGAGTTAATGGAACCTTACAACCATAAATTTAGAATTTTTTTCATCCATAAAGTGACAAAAGTTTTACTGATATTTCATACTTTCCAATCATAAAATACATAATTGGTTAAATCAGCATTTTCTTTTTGAAAATTCAAATGATATAATTTTGAATGATTTATGGTATTAAATTCACAGTTATTTCGACCACAATCCATTTCCATAACTAAATATTCTATCCTCATATTACTTTGATGCATACAGTATACTCTTATTGATTTTGTTGTATTAATAAGCGTCGAGCTTCAAGCGCTAATCACAACGAGAATAGACATATAGACATACAATTTTAATAAATGTAACCCATTGCTTAGTACGACTTTCACATGTATTATGATAAAGATTAGGACCATTATCGTTCTTCGTGAGCATTTTCAAATGTTCTGATCTTTATCAGACTATATGTATGTATGTATGTGGAAGAAGTTCTATACTATCTGAATTGTTAATTTAAATAATACCTTTCCATCTAAGAGACGTAAGTATTCAACTAATAAGTAAACAGCGACTATTGCTTAGATAAAAATAATAAACTTTTTTTCTTTTTGTACTATTCTTATTTAATATTCTACAGTTTCAACATGAAACGGATCTTCTGTTTCATATATCAAATGGAAAACTAATTTGAAAGAAAAACTGAATAGATAATCAATTTTTGCAAATAGCTTTCCTAATTTATATTGAGAATATTGTTATTTATTTTAGACGCATATGATGCAGTAGGAAGGCTTTAAGCACCACTAAGTATGTACCTGTGCTGAGCATAAAGCTGGGCGTACACCGTCCCGTTATCTATGACTAATCTTGGTTTTGAATTTTCATAAACTACGTGTCGTGCTTATAAATTTTGAGACTCGTTTAAGTCTTATTACGATGCGCTTCATGCAGCAGCTCATACAGTGTGTTTGATATTGAAGGTCCTAACTTTAATTGAATTGAGATAACTTCGATAATACCACGACTTCAATCGGAAAGTGCTTTATCGGTGAAACTTAAATGATCGGAAATAGCAATGTATAGTTTTTTTAGTCTTGCAGTTTATTCTTCTAATTACATAAACATCTTTTTATGACTTAAAAGTAAAAAGGACTTAATATAAAATATATAAGGTGCCTCAAAGCAAAAACCGGTTTGCTTTTTGAATTTCACACGTAAATAATTCATTACTTTTCATGTCTCGGTGGAAAGTGCATTATTAAAAAAAACACATTATCTTATCTGTATCAGAATATATATGCGAAAGGGTTATCTTTGTATAGTATTATATTTCTAATTTAGAATAGTATGCTTACTTTAACACACTATTTAACCGCTAATTGCTATAATATAAGCGAAATTAAATTGGAAATATCGGCAACGAATTTGACGTTTTCTGCGTGTCATTTCCGTAACATGCGGGGAAGTTTTTAATGTTCTTTTCGGATTTTCTTAATAATATAACATTACATAAAAATTTAAATATAGTGTATGTACGTATTTTTTATAAAGTTTTGAAAAAATGCAAGCATTTTGATGTTTGCTTTAATACGCCTCATATCACTAATATTTTCAATATTATATGCGTTCAAAGTTATAAGCAGTTATAAGTTCAAAAATGAATCCAGAATGAAATAGGCCAGTAGTCACCGGTACAATGACAGCGTTGTGATTGATAGGTGCACGCTGGCCTTAAAAAATCTCTAATTGTATAAATGCGGGATGTCATGGCCAGACTTGAATTCTAGCTCTATATAAGAAGCTTTTTGAAATAGATACCGTTAAACTTATAACATACATACGAGCTTTCATTTTGTACTGTCAATACATTTTCTATGAACTAGATATCGTTTTTTGTCATACTATGTAAAATAGATAATAGAAAACACTTCTACTACTTACTACTACTACGGTGCTCTAAACAGAACAATAACAAAGTACGTCGACTTAGTCACTGCGGTTAAGTCTGTTGCCATATATATATATGTACATATGTATATACCATAACTCTCGTATGTACATGTCTTTAAGTTCTCATTCTCCCTGCATGGAATTTCTAAATTAATAACACCTTTAGTATTGTGCAAGGCAGAACGAGCTTTTGCTCAATAATAATAATACATATCGACTCTGAATGGTGAGATTTGGTATGTTGGAATTAATAACAATATGTAAAATATTGTTTATGGTATGAGAAATGTATAACAATTGAAAGCTCGTTTTGTTCACAGCAGTATTATTTACATGTAAGCAAGTACGATTAAACATTTATATTACAGAATTCATCTAATGTTGTTTAGCATTATATCAATTCTATCAACAACAAATAATACCTATGTTTTTTTAATAAATACTAAGGAATTATTTATAGTTAGTATCTCAATAAATGGTATTTTGTTACAAATTTATTTGTCTTATATTGTAAGAAAAAAAGTTTCATTCCATGTAACACTGTTCACGCAAAAAAATATTCGTTCTCATAGAAACCATAGGTTTTTTTTCATTTACAAATTGATTTCTTAAGAAAATAGCTTTTTACGGTTTTTATATTTTAAAATAATAATAAAAAACATATTATTATATCACTCGAAACATTTTTGTTTTGCTTTTATTGTTATTTTCTTTTTACCTAGATTTTCTAAGCAGGGAAAAAAAATGGTTAAAAATGGCACGTGGCTGAAACCGAATAGCCAAATTTTTTTGTTGCTTTTTTCATTTTGTACATCTTATAATTGACTTAAACATTTGAAAAAGTTTATATATATTTTGTGCTCAATATTCAAAACGATGTTTTATGCTTTCCCGGTGTTTAACTCATTTAAGTATTTCATGATATTTTTGTATCAAAATTAATCCGGTTTTTTGTGTCAAATTTAAATAATTCAACAATTAAATGCCACAAACATCCCCCAGATATAATTCAATTATAATTATGCCATAAATTGTTGCCATTGAAATATATTCATTTATCCAGATTTGAGTATTCATGTTTAATTAATTTTGGGCTTTGAAAATTTTTCTCGCTTTTCCGGTACGGTGAATTGTTCCGAGCTGATATTTAATCCGGGTATCTTTTATATAATTAATATTATTATATATTGCTGCGGTGCAAAAAAAAACTCCCCAAGACAAATGAGTGCCAGAAAATTAAAAACGGCAAGGTGGAGTCAGCTCACTTGGCTCGTTAAAGTGATTAGACATAAACGAAATATAAATTGCTTTCTCAAAAATGGCGAACAAAACATCGGCCAGTATCTTTTCATTTTATTTCGGGAATTATTTCTTCTTCCGTAATTGAACATTTCTAACAGAGTTCCTAGGGGACAGAACCGCTAATGTATATTTTTTTTAAACTTTCACATTTTACTTTCCTGGTGGAATATTTTTAAAATTCTATTCTGAAGTCATACATATTTTAATATTTAATTTTGACATAATTTGGGTCCATATTTTTAATTCATGTTTCTCGGCTAAAAAATACTTCTAAAATAATTCATTGTTCATTACGGATTTAATTATGTCATATTTCATGAGTATATTATGTTAACACCTGCTAAAAAATATAAACCAAAATTTGAAAATTGATAAGAACCAAATCTCAGCTGCTATCTTTTAAGTATGATTAATTTTTATATGAAAACATAATGGATCTGCTAATTCAAGGATTTAATTTTTTGCTGTAGTATATGCCACAAACATATCTGAGCCTGTTCATTTGATAAAAATGTAGAATCAGAAACGTGAATTTTTTTTTATATACATATATGTACATAAAAAAAATATATAAAAATTTATTTGACGTTTTTTTAGGGATCGAAGTAAAATAAAATGATAGTGAGTGGCGTTTTAAAAAAAGGTTTGGTTAATTTTGACTCTGTATTTATAAATATATTAATAAAAACAGAAAACATTCTGTACATTTATGCTTTCCATTCATTATATTGACTACAATTAGTGAAGTTTAATTGAAAAACACGAAAGTGCTAGAAATAATCATCGCATGCATTAGTAATATGTTTGGAACGAATTGTTAATTTATAATTGCATGTGAGCATTTTATTTTTTTATTTTGTATGCAGTTAAAAAAGCCCATCCAATTGTTGTACAATAATTGTCGTGTTATTATTTCTAATACACTTATGCCAGAATTTTCGTCAGTATGTTTTTTGTTTTCAGTATAAAGCCGTTGTATTTACTATATCTATTCTACAATAACCTCTTCTAACTGGCTTATATAATTAACTAATTAATAATTAGTTTACACATGCATATGATTTGTTAATTATTAGACTAAGCTAATCGTGAGTAATTAACGACGAACACCTAGCTTACACAAGATAATATTCTGACATAACTTATTTCATTAATTGACTTCAAACGAACAGGAGATCAATAAAGTGAAAGTTATTGAATGTCAAATAATACTTAAATATATATAATTTGAATATTATAATAAAATAAATATAGTTTTCGTTTCATGAGTGGTGTGGCAAACGCTTTCAGAGTGTTACATATTCGGCTACGTATTCAAATTTTGCCCGGTTCGCGGTGCAGTGGTCAACGTCGTTGGCTACCGTGTCGGACCACCCGGCTTGATTCCCGATACGAGCAGATTTTTTCAGTCAACAAATGGCGAGGCGTGATGAGTGTGAGTGTTGTTAAAAATCTCTTCTCACCTTTTCGATCCCAAATAGCAATGCATAGTGACAGCAATTAGCTAACCACTAGTAATTTCCTAGTCCTCATATACTTTTTATCCCTACTCTCATCGAAAAAGAGAGGTTGAGCAACTGAGTAATAAGCAGTTCTTATAGAATTTTTTTTTGAGATAAACTTCGTTAGGATTCCATATGTTCCAAGTTGAGAGTGGACATGGTTAAAAAAATAAATCAAATCAAAACACTTTTACATTCACATATACATATGTAATTTTTATGCTGTCTCTTTTTTTCCAGTAAGCCGGGTGCAGATTTCGTGAATAGTCAATTAAACACTTTAATTACTTTGGATCTTGTTTTATATCCTGAAACACTCTTAAGAACAAGACTAAGCTGCTAAATAACAACTATTTTTCCATACTACACCACTCAAGTAAGAGTCAATATTGGAAGTGAAACTTGTTTTAAGAAAGGCCATATTTGCTTCTCGCGTGGGTATAATATGAGCTGCTGTGAAGCTCTTCAAAAGCAAGTATTTAACCACAACTTATAAACAGTATGTACATATAATAATAAACCTATGTTTGCATACAAAGCAATTTTGTTATGGAGAAACAATTTTTTATAGCTAAAATATGATAGAGCTTGACTAAAAGACTGTTGACTTATTACCCTCTTGAAGCCAAACGTAAATATGATGGTGAAGATGAATCAAGTACTGCAACACAATAAAAGTACGACCCTTATATGGACTCACATCTTCTTGACATACTAATTAACAGTACAACTGGATGAATTTCGCCAACCAAAAGTGTAATTCGTATTGTATAAAAGACTGCAATCAAAAAGAGAAGAACATGTTTTGAATAGAATCATCTATTCTTATAAAAATATTTTGATCATTGGCTTGGAAATATGGTTTTTGTAAAACATACTTTCATATTAATTTAACTTTTTGTACGTAAACGATACAAGCTTCTTTATTTGAACGGTTTTGTATTCAAGCAAGTCATCAATAACGTTGACAAAAAAGCTTTGTAACAATAATTCCCACGCTGCTTTCGCTTTGGCATCAGAGCTTTTCTTGTTAGAGCTTCGGGGAAGATATAGGGGAAAGCTCCCCGCTGCGATTATGGTCATTCTTAACGACACTTTGTAGTTGGGAGTCGCGTAATCTGCTTGTTACATATTATTACAACGCTTAAGAAAGATGAACGAAGGCAATTTGCTTAGAGCTTTTTGTTGTATAAGACAGAGTTTTGATAAGAGTATCTGCTTTTAAGACTTAAAATCCTTTTACATGGGCACAATTCCTTGGTCGGTTGCTAAATTAACAGCTGAAGCAAATGTTTTCAATTATGTTCATAATTTTTGAGTACTGCTTGTGAATCTTTGTTTTGTGCCTTTAGTATTCAACGCTTTAAAAGATAGTTGAAGATAAATTTCTGATATACAAATTTAAAATAATTGACAAATATCGTTAGAGCGGTATCGGTATAACTGGGTAGCGAGGTTGAGGAAAATCATTCTCAATGTAAAATTTAATTTAATAACATTGTTATTCAACTGTTACTGTATTTTTTTTAGTTCTAAGAAAATTGATAGTTATTTTGGCTTACGCCATCGTAATCATTCGCGTAAGCCACAATCAATAAATATATAAAATAATTTATGTAGAATTAAAAAACATTGTGATTTTTTCACCGTATTATAATGGAGTTCTACGAAGTAAATGCCAATTCAATCAATAGTTTCTAGATACTTATCGAAGAGGCGAAACACGTGTTTTTTTTAACACAATAAGTACAGCAAAAATTATCAAATTTATTATTATATTTCAGATTAAGACTAGTCGAGATTGTTGAGCTCGACCATCACGCAACATAAAGTGGGCTCAAAAATATAATAAATTATTTGAAAGAACGAACCATCCAATAAAATCAAGAATGAACATCACCTTAACAATACTTACTAGTAAAAGAACAGATTTTGAATCAAACAAACATCAAGTCGTGCGCGGTAAAGTAATCAAGATTACCATAAGACTTATTGCGAAAAATGTTAAGTTTAAAAGTTAATTTTTTTTTCACAATTTTAGTATCACCATGAATTTTACAGTGTACTACTTACACTAGTTGTTCACCTTAATTTTTGTAACTATCAGTGAAATTAACAAAAAAAGCTCAAAATGACATATTTTCATAGAGATTCGTGATGTTATTATTTGGAAGAAAAGATTTTTGGTAAGAAGAGCTTTACATGATCAAGCGATGGGTTTCTCTGTTTATTACTTTTAGAAAATCAACACATTACATTTTTATGGTGAAAAAAATCATTGTAAGTAGTGAATAGTTATACTTAATTATTAAATGCCTATGTGTGTGTTTTTTTTTTTGTTTTGAAAATAATTAAGATTACCCGTTTGACCGACGCGTAGCTTTTTGTAAAAATATATTCAAAAATTATTGCTTAGACAATTTGAATTTGATGGGTTCATAAAAATGCAGCTTAATATATTATCAAACTTATAGGTATAGCCCGAAAAGAAGTGAAAGTTCTAACAAAATACAGGTATTCTTAAAAGTGCTCTATCTAATCTAGCCGTATGTTTCAGATGAGAAGCGAACGTAGCCGCAAAAGAAGTGTATATTATGATAAAATATTATCGGAAGCAATCGCTCACTCACGTGAAATAGTTTCTACTTCAGTGATATTCAACATAAATTTTATTGTAAAAATACTCCGTTAGCACTGTCACAAGTTATGTTTTATTGCCAACCACCCCTCACCGGCTTTTGGCCGCTGAAATACGGTGCGTGGAATAAGAACGGAAGTGATGCGCCCGAAGGCTGCGCGGGTATTTAATTTGCTCGCGAAGTCATGTCTAAAATTATAACAAGCCTACGACAATTTAAAAATTCACTATTCATGCAAATTATATCAAATTAGACTAAAAACATGACGATTAACCGGCATATAGTTATTGTTATAATATTTTTTCAAATATGAAGCTGTGCTATTGTAATAGTCTAAAATTTGAATTGTTTGAATTTTGTACTTTTCCATGAGCTTTGTCGCTAACGACCCGGGTTTCGTCTTCCGGCATTTTCGGGCATTTCAACTGCACGGGTGTACTTGAACTGACAAACTTATGGAAAAGTACAAAATTCAAATTTGATATTAAAATTGCATCAAGCACCCTCAGTCGAAATCCTTAATTATATTAATAGTCTTAGTACTAATTTTTAAATAAACCTATTGCCTATAGCTTTATTAAATAAAAATTTTAAAAAAACTTTTTTTTATAGAAGGAAAAAAATGGCCGCGAAATTATATTTTTGGAAAAAGTTTTCACAGTATTTGTGAAATAAAGCTCACTGCTTTGAATCAATTATACCAGTCAGTAATTGAGATGAATTATTATTTGGTAAACAATCACATAAAAGAATTATACTTACCGTATAATAGCAGAACAATTTTCTCTCCATAATGTCTTT
Source organism: Himalopsyche kuldschensis (assembly GCA_028554975.1). Lineage (NCBI taxonomy): Eukaryota > Metazoa > Arthropoda > Insecta > Trichoptera > Rhyacophilidae > Himalopsyche > Himalopsyche kuldschensis. Next base: position 2,750,226 of record JAHFWI010000033.1, on the reverse strand, counting down.
AATCGCTGAACGATTGTCTTACAAATTGGTTTCGTCAAACTGCTACTCGTAAAATACTTCTTTTACATTCAATTATTACAGTTTTCGTTGAGATATTGTATACGTTGAATTAAAATCGGCTGTTGTCAAATTATCACCACCTTTACGGTCCGAGCAAATAAGCAAAAACAAAACGTTCCGGAAATGTTTTATCGCGAAATGTATTATTGTTTTAAAGCAGCGGAAACAGGTTCAATTATCCCTAAAACCCTCGCCCGCCAATCGAAATGCCTACTCAACGGTTTCAATCAGTTTATTTTGCCCGTGCCTGGCAACCCCCGCCCACAGACACCCTACACCCCTCGTGAAAGGGTCAATTTTCAATGTAAACAAGTTGGCAATTAACATAATGTGAAGAGTTTCATTTGGGGTAACCATTTATCCCGTTTAGCAGGGACAATCCCATCAAGCGAATGTAAACTGTGAAATAGGACGCCCGGGACGCTACGTTTCAGTTCATCTTAATAATCTTCGAAATAAATAGCCTCCGCAAGAATATTTTAGTCATTTATCTGACTGAAATAAACGGACACTTTAATTTTATTTAATGAGGCACACATGAATCAAAAATATCACCAATATTGTATTATCGATTGTGCGAAAGACGTTATGAGGTTTTATTAAAAGACATATCAGGCTTAATGAAATTTAGTCAATAAACCTTTTAAACACATGTAAACCAACTTATTTATATATAATAATACGTACTGTGATAAACAAAAAGCATCGTAGTGTAGGGGAAAACTAAAATTTATTTTTTATCGCTTTTAAGGTGTTCACTGTCAATACTTGGTGGAATGGCATTATAATAAAAATAATAACACATTTTTAGTACTTATTTCACATTAAATTTATTGGATCAGGACCAGTTTCGCTCATGATGAGCATACAACGATACAGCAATATTTATACAAAAGTTAAGCAAGAATTACGAGATATGTCAAACAATTGGTATTTCAACTAAGCAAATAAATTGAAGCAAAATACAAACATTTTCATGTCATTGTATTTATTATCACTTGATAATGCTTGACATGAGAGAAACCGATCCTAATAATGTGTTATTATTTTTTTTAGTCAATAAAGCCTACTTCTATGATTTTTTTGGTAATTATAACTCTAACTCTTCGTAGCATTTTCATATATGACAGTGTCTGCACCCTAATCTAGAAAAAAACACTATACGTTTTGTAATAAAATACAGGTGTTTAATTCTACAACAATTTGACTATCTGACGGTCATTAAATGTACGATTTTTAGGGCCAAGATTTTCCGTCGTGAAGTAGAATGTAAGCGTTAAATAAATATATTTTTTTTCAACTGGTGACAGATTCGTGCTCTGTAATAAGTTGCTGCACTAAAACTCTGCATATCCACATTTAATAGCCATCACTCTATTGAAATTTAGATAGTGAAATTAAATCACATTTTGTAGTCTTCCAATATATTGGGTCGTTCTTAAAAAAGAACTTTCCAATACCTATGTATATACTTTCAAAGCAAAAATACTAAAACAAAATAAAGCCTTTTGCGCTTTTCTATGCTACATATTACATATCATTTGGCAGTAAAATGAATAATTTTACTTTTTTATATTATACATATATCAAGGTTTTGGGTACGTGATCGAGTGTCAACGTGGTTGACTTCGATTAAAAAGCTCACGATCACGAATTCAAATTCCAGTCAGTGCAGTTTTATTATTCAATCGAATAATTAATTTCTGTTAAAATACTTTCATGGGTGGATTTGTTGTTTAAAATTATTATTCACACTTATCCCACCCTAAAGATGGGACGTAGCAAGAGTAACAAACCAACCACACCTCTTGTGCTATTTCTTTTCTGGGCCCTAAATAACAATCAGTACTCGTTAGACTTATTATGTTGAGATAAACTCTATAAGGAGTCCATATGCCGCACAAGGCAAGTCAAGGCCTCTCTTACCTTCAAATGCATCTTTATAAAAAAATTCTTCAATGTATATTTATAACAAATTTTTAAGATACCTTCATTTACTTAAATATTTAAAATAATTTTCATCCTTTAAAAAGTATTTGTCTATGATTTCTAAGCAAAATTTCGACCGTATTTATACACACATACTATTTTAAGCCAATTAATATTTGATCAAAAAGGCAAGATCTCTACTCAAATTTGATATTCAAACGTCGAAGAATTTCATGGTTGAGCAAATAAACGTAAATGAAAAAACTTATCAAAAAACATGTATCTCACCAAATTATAACGTAAACGGGTAATGCTCTCTGATTTCATATTTCAACCCTTCTGATTTCAAGTCTTTAATGAAATTCCGTTAAAAATACATGGAATTAATTTCATATTTATCTATATCCTAAAGTTATTGTTTAAACTATCATTTTCTAATTTGTATCTTATTCTTAAAATGTTTAACAAGAAACTTGATCATATCATTCATGCTATTTTTTTAGTTGTCCATCATCTAGACTCTTCATGTAAATGACAATAATTTATCATCAGTTGCTTCCTAACCGTTTCTATTTTCCCATTCAATTTTTTTCAATCGACATAATTATGTGGCCACTATTGTTATACTTACATGAATATAACACCAAATTACTGAAATATTTTCTTGAAGTTGCTCGGACTAGAAAAATATTGTGGCCGTTTAATATTTAATTGATGCAGGACCGTATTATGTTTATACATTTTTTTCATTTCATTTAAAAAAATAGTTCTAATGTGATTTTAAAATCAAGATTTATAAAATTACTAGACGATAAGGGATGCATTATCATTAAATCTAGAAGGCAAATAAGTAAATATCATCTAGAGAAAAAAATACAAAAAATAATTCTCGTAAATAAATATGTGCCGAGGATAGACAAAACATTATTTTGGTTCAAAATTGAATAAACTCAAACAAACGGCAGCGGTGCAGCATGAGTAAATAAACTGTAGGCTATTATTTGATTATATACTAGTATAGTATTTATTATATACTAGTACCCGGCGTCGCTCGGACTAAGCGACCAATAATTATGTAATGTTATATCTTTCGACATAATTATATCGCAAAATCTAACATCCAAAATAGAGTTAAAATAAAATCACAAACTTTATTTAATTTGATGACAGCCCCATTCTCGCCCATTAAAATGTCCAAATTCAAGGAAAAAATCTAATTTGCTGTCAAAGAAATGTCAAATAATACCTTCACGTAAATAATAAACATTATTATTAATAATAAAAGCCAGGAAAAGTTCAGTAGAAGACTAATTTATTACATATTGACTAAATGTCTTCGCCGATAAAAATTCAAACATATTTTCTTTCATATTCGTTTTTATGGCAACTTAATGACCAACAATGCAAAAGGGAATTACAGACCCACAGACATACATACGCCGTTTCGGTTTTATATATAAGATTATCGAATAAAGTTCAATGATGCAATATTTAAAATTATACATCTTGAATAAATAAGTTGTACATTGGCATTCAATGAAGACAACAGTGACTATTTATATATTAACTCAAAACAGTTACAAGATTCGATATCCTTACATTTGTTTAAAACAATAAAATTTTGCACTGAAAGAGCGACATCAATTTGTAGCATTTAATCTTTCTTCCAATTCGTCAATTACCAGTTGACATCACGAAAGTTTGGGAAACGCAGCCGCGCCCCATGAGGGGGTTAAAAGGGACGGATTAGTCGGCTTAAATGGCTTATTTATTGCGTCATTTCTCGCAATTTTTCAACGAGTTTTAATAAACTACTTGTTCATATCATAAATATGTCGGATTTATTTTTAATTCGCGCGGCCATTACATTTCCTTTTTGCGCATTCATTTCTTTTGGGTTTAAATTTCATTATCACAACAAACATGTCGCAATTACTTTTATGCATATTAAAATAAAATTTAGCCAGCCCAAATAAATTCTCTAAAGTACAAAAAATAAAATATTTTTCACAACCAAAAAAACAATTTTTGCTAAATGTTAAATATTTAAGAAACCCGTTTTTCTCATAATATTTTTACATTGAAATTTATTTTATTTTCTCTTCACGATCATAGAAGAAGACAAGTTCTTTTAGTGATATTAAATAACATAATGCAATTCAATTGCTGTCTTTATGCGTATATTATTTAAAAAAAAATAATTTGAATGCTCTATCATGAATTTTTGTGGATCCCAGTCATCTTTTAACACGTTGGATGCTGAGAACACGCCTAGCGTGTCCTCCTGTGTCCGGTATCCACGCACACGACTCGCCTAACGTGTCCTATTATTTGTTATTGTTTTGCCGCCTTCGCAACGTATCGGTTGCGCGCATCTGTAGAAGTCAAGAGTGTTCCTTGGTTTTTATGTCATCTAAAGGTTTGTTTACATTTTTTTGTTTAAACATAATTTTATATAATATTATTAATTGCTCTTATTTACATTATTAAATGAATATAATGCCATTCCAAACAAAAGGGCAGTAAGTGACTCGGGCAAACTTATGAGTAAAATGACAGAATGTGGTTTAGTATTTAGAATTTATAAAAAGTAGTTGATGCAAAAATGAATATTTTTAATTTATATTTTTTTGTTTAAATTTTATACAATATTATAAACTGTTCATATTTACATTATAAAATGAATATAATGCCATTCCAAGTAAAAAAAGTCGTAAGTGACTCGGGCAAACTTTTGAGCAAACAGAAACCCATGCAGAAGAAAAATATTGAGATGGTACAAAAAATTTGAAATTCATTTATTTCAGACAATGCTTTTAAATTCATATTATATGCATAACACATTTAACAAATCGAAAATGTCTCTTTATTATTATAGGCTACACATTATCAAAAAATTAGCTGGACCTCCAAAACCAAAAAACCCCAAAGAGGACATTATAAAAGTACATTTTCCCAGTTTTTGTGAAAAAGATAAGCCAGGAAAAACCAAATGAAGACGGTGCAGCCTTTGTTGGAATGTGCAAAAGCAGAGAAAAGCCACTCTCTTTTACTGCCCGGAATGTATAAATATGCCAAGTTCCATGTTTTCGGAAATATCACGAAAAAAAAATAATTATATCTAAGTTTGTATTATAAACTATTTTTAAAACGAGATAACTTGTAATTTATCATCAAAGTGCTATTTTTTATTGTAATATTTTGTTAATTAAAGATGTTATGTAATTGTACTGCAGTATTTTTTTTTAAAATATCGATATGTTATTTGCTAATTATAAGATACTAAACAATAAATTTATTTACGAAAGAGATGAATAAATAAATGTAGTGTGAATGATTCTTTATCCAGGAGTACACAGATAAAAATAACTCAATAATTCTCGAGCGCGTACACAATCGCAACTATTATTATTTTTTTAAATCATCCTGGCACGATAACACCTGATATTTGGTTAGCATTGAATGAGTTAAGAAACAATGAAAATTAAATAATCTTTTTATACTATTCTAGCTACAATTGTAAAAGAGTGGATTTTAATATAATATTTCTTTTCAACTTTACCGTAGCAAATTCAGATTTGTACGCACTAATAAAGAGGTGTTCACTGATCCATTGATTACTTTTAAATATCTCCAGATAAAATTATCGTATAAGAATGAACTTTAATCAATTGAGTTTGAAAAAACAAGAAACCTTCATTAAAACTGCGTCATAGTTCATAGAATTGACTACTATAAACAAATATTTATTGTGATTAATATTTGTGAAAACCGGTACTCATTTTTATATATCACATAAAAATTTACTAACAACGGGAAACGAAACAACGGGAAAATATTACATGCAATATATTGTTTCCGTTCAACTCTGGTAATCATTAATATGCAAATGTACTTTCTTTTGTAAATTAGTCACATTGTTCAAAATTAATTCAATAAATTTTGATATTTATGGAGCTTAATTTCACGCCAACTTTTTCCAGTTACACAAATCAATGAAACGTCAGGTAAATAACACGTATTTTAAACTTTACAGAAGAGAGAAATTGAATTAAGTTTAGCCTAAGTATTCTTTTTGAAGAAAAGTTTTAATTAACAATTAGGCTTTGTTAAAAGTTCAACTATTAGAAAACACTTGTACAAATAATTTCATTTCTTAAACCTCTTATTGTAAATAGAACTTTTTATTCATCGTCTTGCAATTTTTTCTTGTTCTAATGATTATAAACAGCGTTTCTCAAATGTTTCAAAAATTCTTTAATTTTGTATTTAATAAATATTTTATTTCTTATAGAAATAATTCTATGTTATAATCCTTAATTCTTTCGAAAATGATATCTTTGCAAAAGACACCTCGAATATAGATCTTAACTTTTACACGTGACTATTAATTTTAATATCAATAACATTTTAATGTTTGAATTACTGGTGCAATATTATTTTTATAACAATACAAAGAAAGATGTTATGCTTATTTTATAATTTATGATTTCTATCCTATATAACCACAGAGCGTCTTTCAGAATCGGAGCATCAAAGGCCACGTAACGGTTCAATCGTTGATGTATCATAATAAGAAAAAAAATAACAAATTTGTATGTTAATACTCAATTTACTTTGATTTGACAAGTAAAATTTGTGTTGGTACTTGCGTATGGCAGTTTCTCAGCACACTCTTTAAACTCTAGGACAAAGGTGGGTTAAATATAAATACTATTTATATATTATCATTGACGCATATTTACTTTTTAAAATTGTTTTCATTTTAAAAACCATAGATTTGATAAAGTGTTATCTCATTTGGAAAAAAACATTTCTTTGCCAAAGAATTTCAAAGAATTTTTCGTATTTTTTTTAAAGGCATTCTGTGTCATATTTTCAGATGCTAGACCTTTTATATTATAACCCTTTTATATGACAAACGTTTTGTTTATTTATTTTTTTAATTTCAGTATTTCAATAACACAAGAACTTCTAGAATGGTGACTAATTCAAACCTGAAAATATTTCCCGCGTCTCAAACGATTACAGCAGCGCGGGAAAAACATTCTTTTTAATAAAAACTTCACAAAGATTATGCACCCTGCCAGGTCCCGTTTGTCCCACTGAGACTATTTTAAATTTCAAACCTTTGTGGAGCACACTCACAACGGTTTCAGCTTTGCGAGATTTGAAAAAAGAATACCGTCGCCAAAGCTCACGGTTGACATTTAAAAAAAAACAAATGAAAATGTAGGAAATGTTTTAGAACAAAACAGCGATCGGCTTATATCTGTAGATGTGTAATTGTGTACATCGAACTTATTCTATCGACACAGATGAATGAATTTTCTTGAAATTTTATTCTGCTGATGAAAAATAAATGAAACATCTACACACTGTTTTTAGCACAACGATAAAGGATAAATTTGTATTTTTACTACACCAACTTTCCTTTACATTGTTATCCTATCTAAACAGATTTTTTACTGAAGCAAGCGCATAGTTTCCTGATGAATTTATGACTGAATCTTTGTTTTCCTTACCCGTTGGTATTCTATTTACGAACTGTATATATTTTTTTGATGTAAATAACATCGTCCTAAATTGTAAAATAAAGTATTTTCGATTCACCATAATGTTAAATTAAAAAAAAAAAATCTTAAATGATCATATCTAATGGATTCCATTAATTAAAAGGATAAATTAGTCGAAATATAACATTTATCTAGAATCAATTTTTTTGATTTTTATTTCCCTTTTGATATATATCTGTATTACATATAGGCAGGGTTAGCGCTTTCTAAGAGCATTTGCCAATCGTGCCATGGACAGTTACATCGTCGGCCTGTGAACACTGCGCATCATATGTATATATAAATTGCCGATATGTTTTCTTATCTTTGGACACCCCACAATACCAAATTATCTCTCTCCAATATATACCAGAAGGGTCTGTTCTCAAACCCTAATATATCCGCTATCGTATTACAGCACTGGCAACATATATTAGACTGAAAATGCATTTATTGTAAAATACAATAGCTGCGGGTGGCTTCTTATGACACACTTTAACTTTTGCTAGGCTGAGGGTGAAACAGTCTACCACCACTGCTACTTTATCTTAAATATCTATCTTAATATTAGTGATAAAATGTGTAAATTTTTGGTATTCTTAAATCATTGCATTTTACATCTTTTTCAGTAACAAAATATGGTTTTTAATTAAATAAAAAAGAAAATAAGTCGGATTGTTATTGTCCAAAAACCATTTATACTGTCGCTACCAATTGAAAGGATTAAAACTTCACTGCCCATATGCGATAACATAACGTTATCTTATCACAAATATGCCTCTTTTAACGAACATTCCAAATCAAATGGATGCTTTTTTCATTAAAAGGTGTAGAAAAGAAGTCGCATTCACAGTTTTGCTATCGCCAATCTAGAATAAACAAGAACACGATCAGGTTGGCTCATTCATGCGCGACTTAAAGTATAAACAATTATAGGAAAATTATTGATTTTCATATTTTTTTTATATAGAACGATGTATAAAGATACGTCAAAGCATACTCAATCACTTTCTTTATTGCAGTCTATGCCAATAAAGCTTTCTTTCGAAGGTTAAGTATACAAATGCCTGCCTTTATTTTACTTCTGAAACTATTCTATTTATACGGCTCGCAATTAGGACTCCAATTACTCGACATCTCAACTACTCGAGTATCGAGTAGTAAATTTTTAAAATATTCGTGTAGTTTCAGATGTACCAAAATATATATTATTAATTTGCGTATATTTAGAACATTAATAAATAAATTAGCTTATTTAATTTCATTAACACATTTATTTTAATTTATACAACATATATTTCAAAAATAATATAGAATTAAACGTCTCAAATTTTAAATTGGTTAAGTTTTATTTTTATAATTCCCGCAGTAGAAAAACTCTCGTCGATTATTACTAAAACGAGTATTACTCGAGTATTTCTCAAATTACTCGAGTATCGAGTATTTGAAAAAAGTACGAGTATACTCGAATATCGAGTACTCGATACTCGAATTTGAGTCTCTACTCGCAATTCAATACATTCAAGGAATTGTCTTATTTTTTATAAATATCTAAACCAGTTTGTTCACAACTTTATTATGTTATTAATTTAAATTTTATTCCTTCAAGAATTGTAAGTTATTTGTGACTTGACCAACTGCGAGCTAAGATTTCTTAAAAGCTGTTAAGTTTATATGAATAATGTCTATCACTCACTCTCCTGAAGTTGGCGTGGCAAAAGTTCAATATTACTCACGTAATTCTATGTTTTCTTAAATTGTGAGAGGTCAGTTCACGCAAAAATTTTCCGTGGGTGGACCCACCGCGTCGGGCGTCGGCGCTAGGATGGGGCGTCCGCCGGGTTGAAACGGACTAATGGCCCAGCCATATGATGCGGACGTAATTAGCATCCGGGGTGTTGTCACGGACGGGAGCAGCGATAGGCGGAGATGACTATCGTGGACATAGCCGGACATTTTCATTCTCGACGTCATTTCCCTGTCACTAAGACACTGAGAAAAACAATTTTTAATTTTTCCTCTCCAGTGACGAGATTTTTTTTTTTGACAACAAAATTGAGAAGGGTTTTTTCTGTTTTTTTTTATTGCTGAGAGAAATGAATTTGCAGCGTTAAAATAATTATTTGATCCATCTTGCGACATTAAACTTCCGTTTATTAAAACAGATCACACTGACGAGGGAATGAAAGGTATTCTAATATGTAAATTCTCGAAACAAAATATTTATAATATCAAAAGTTAACTGGACATAAAACTTTCTTTCGATTACTTTTAAAAATGACTTCAACAACACATAATTTTTATCTTCCATTGCAAGAAAACTTCCAAATGTTTCTCATTATTTTCCCGATCAAATAAGAGCTTGATTAATTTTTACACTTATCCGAATGTTGAAACAATCAGATCAGTATCGTTTTCGATGGATTTGGCAGTAATTTTAAAAGTCCATTAATAATTTTATTCTATATCAGTATTGTTTTAATTTTCTAGTAACGCCAGATGATAAGGATTCTTTGTAAAACATCTAAACAGTCGTTAAAAGAGAACTATCTGATTTTAAGTCGCATCTTTGATTCTTTTTTTGTTCATAGAATGATGTTGATTGGAAAAAAAATTATGCACAATTTCAAAAATAAGTTTAATAAATAATATATGAGAGTTTCAGATGAATTATCTCGTGGAAACCGCAACTGAAAGAGATTCACACGCAAGAAAAATGACTATTTGACTACAGATCCGGATATAATTTATAAGTAAAAACCCTTCACGGTAAGACATTTAAAACAGTTAATTGAATGATATTTTTAGAGTTTTCAATGTGCTTACTGTAAGTTTTTAGTGGAAAGGCATTATATTTACTACTATAAATTTAAAACAATATGTAATGAACCAACTCTATAATATCGTTTTTAAATAATCGTGATGGGCGTTATTGATTATGATCATCATAACAAGATTGTTAAATCCGTCCAAAAAATGTTCATAAAATTACATAAACGTAATGTATGAATATTGTTTGCAGTATCTCCTTGAAAATTTTATATTTCAAATTTCAAAAAAGATAATGCATTCAAGGTTGTTAGTGCTGCCGTTCGTTTTGCCGTATTTTCCGGAGAGCATCCCACGAATTATCCCGGGATTATCGCGATTAAATAATATTCAGACAGGTGTCTCCCTGAGCGATAGCTAGAATGGATTAAGGAACAAAGGTTATGTAGTGGTTGCGCTACTACGTCCGGCATGCAAAGGTCACAGGATGAATATGAAAGAAGACCGCTTGGGTCTGTTATGTTGCAGTATTAACTTATTTTTCAGCCATAAATCACTTTAAACTGTATTTGTATCTAGTTAATAGTTATGTTTATTTTTCGATACAAGAAACACAAATGATTGAAGTATAAATTTTGGACAATATCAAGCTTTTAAATTGAAAGCAGAACAGAGTTTTTGACACGTTACACAGATTACCAAATATAATATGTATGTATTTATTTATAAAATGTTATAATAAATAAGTTTAACAATAAATTATAACATTTGCTGACTTAATTTCAAAGCAAAAAGCATTAAGAAATTTACTTAAAACATCTGGATGTGCAGTGCATACTTGACATTTTATTCAAAGCTAGAAATAATATCTAGCTGATTAAAAATAAATCAAACATGTAATGTGTTTATATATTTTCATGTTTTGAGTTTGAAAGATTGTTGGCCTCTCAGGTTTGTAGGTAATATCTAACGAACAGATAGTTCCAAAATAATTATCAAATTGTAATATATTCCATATAACTTTTAAGATTTCAGACATGACTATTCATGAGTAGCATAAACAAATATCATTAAATTTGTCTCATGCGATTTTAAATAAGAATACATCTGATGCATTACATTTTAGAAAGTGTCTTTTTTATATAATATTTATAAAAATATATTCTTTATTACCGTAAACTTACATAATATGTTATTTCAAAATCGACAAAACTATTGCAATTGAAGTTTTTTAGTTATAAATTCATTTTGGAGAATCATTAAAGGGAATAAAACCCAGAATACACAACAAGAATAATAAAATAATGAGAAAATTTTATATAAAAGAAATTTCACGAAAGTGACTGAATTCAACCAAGAAAATTACATTACAATGATCGTGAAATAAACGAAATAAATTACCATTTTATAATTAAGAAAGTCTCAGCATACCAACCAAAGGGTATTAAAATGATGAAAAAGCAATCATTTGATAATAATTGTAAAAACTCAGTATAATAAACATCACGGAAAAGAATAATACAGTGTCATCTAAAACTTTACGCAACACAAGTTATTCAAAATTATAAGCATTCCAATATTTATGTAAATTGGGATGGGCAAACTGGTACATACTGGAGACGAATGGACCTTTTCGAGGGAAGTTTCGCAATTTCCTGCAGTTTCTTCCGTTAATGGGACCCCCCGTCCGGTGATCCTCAACTTTTAACGGCCACCCGTTCGCGAGGGCGCCGCCTAAAAACCAAGTCTTGTTCTCAGTCTCCCGACACGTAATTGCACTCTACGGTGAATTATTTTGTTCCGAACAATAATAATGGGGCGGAACGGTTGTTGGCTACTTTCATGCCTAATTGGTTTTTAAACCGATTAGGAATTAATTTTTAATTAGCGATCATTTCATTGGATAATTTTCTTCCGCTTTTTTGTAATGAATATAATACTGAACGTTTCCTGATTCCTGATTGTTTTTTTTTCAAGTACAATATCAATTCATTTAAAAAAAAAGGAACTATTTCTTATCGACTTAATATGGACACTTTTAAAACACACTACCAGAAAGTGTTTCTTTCAGTAAAAAGCTTTGAGAGTATTTCATAAAAACTATTTACCTAATAAAACTTTTTAAAGTATGTAAGGATACAAATTAGATAGTACTATATGTAGATGTACCATCATTACTTGACCACCGCCAAATTCAGAAACTATTTTTTTTCCCATAGAGTTGATATCTTCAGTACCCATTTAAGTTGTATTGCTTACATAAAATTATTTTTTCATATTATAAGTTAATTAAGAATTTTAGTGAAGTATATTTTATGAAGCACATCACTCACGTAATGGTGGCGTCCTCGCTGACGGTCAAGTTCAAATGGCATATTCATAGTTATAATCTCATCACTCGTGACATAGGTGACAGTTTTGTTTTAAATATCATAGAAATTATGATATCCAGATATCCATGCCTTAGATCAGTTAGCCATAAGTAATTCCGTCCTAGAATTCGAGCCTGCGGGCACCGCAACCGAAGCCAACGGTGAAAGCTACTAGACCACCGGCAAAACAAGTAGATATCATGCCCTCAATCATATGTATTCATTCAAATAATTAAATCAGATAAATATTTCTATACATATTGTATCAAAAAAAAACTGTTTCTCGCGTTATGAGCAGTTTGATAACAGAACGGCTCGACATGAAAGGTTAAAATACATTACATTATACAAATATAATATCTCACGGAAATCAAAACAAGCAAGTATCAAAACCGTTTTCGGTTGCTTAGAATCCGTTTGCATTGTGTGATCCCGATAGCGATCGAATAATAGTTTCAAAGGCAACATTATGCGACAGCGGTTCTCATCTGCCACCCCCGCCCACACACAGCATCTTCCCCGACTAACTAAGGACCACTGCGCGGTAGCTGCCATATCGGCAGCCGTGATTTTGTGAGATTCTTCCTTGGCATATTGTATCAGACGTGACTAGATGTGACTTAATATTATTTTTAAAACTAAAATACTATCACTTAAATATTGAATGTTATTTTAAAAACAATAAGTACATCCATAAAAGTTTGATATTTAATCTGAAAAATATTAAGGGAATAATATGGGGATTGTCTTATGTAAAAAGGCTTATCATTCGTCCACTTATGCATAAATAAGCCGAAAGGCGAAAGATGTGTCGTAAGCGACAAAACTTATGGAAAAAAATGGTTTCTATTCAAATATTTTGGTTTTTATAGACAAACTTTCCTTATTTATTTAAATGAGCTTACATTCCAAATACCGTCTCAAATCGTGGTCGTCTTTCGTAAAAGCAAGTGGTCAACGTGGTTGACTTCATTTCCAGTACGGATATCCTCACAATTTGATTTTTAAATAGGATTATAGATTTGCGTCAATGCGGAGTATATCAAGAGCGATAAGTTTTCGAAATTTTCTTACTCTCTCCAATGAACAGAGCTTGAGTGTCTTAATAACCACTTCAGTACCGTAAGACCACTGGTCGCCGCTGCGTACTGACGTCGCGAATAAAGTCGCAAATATTGCGAAATTTATCAAAAAATCTTCCTGTAAGAATTCGTATGATATTTTTCTTTTCGTCTATACACTCTTTCTATAAAAAATAATTCTTCTGCTCTTATAAAACAACTCCTGTTGTGATAAGCTAAATAATGAGACTTCGATTACAAAAAAAATCAATCCAATGAGTTTTTATCTTCATAATTTAGATTAATTTTTGGGCATACACAAATCTTGTTCACCATGTCGATGCCATTTATCCACAAAACATGCGGTCGACGAAAGCTCCCTAAATCGTTACGCGCGAGGTCGCGGCTACGGCGCGGTCGTCCTAAGCAGCTTTCGAGTATCTAGTTTGGAGGCGTCCCTATTCAGCAGCACGTTCGTCCCAATATCACCTCAAATCTTTTGATTGCGCACCCAATGGAGAAATGTTTACATAAAAGACACTCATATTTATACACTGCTAAGAAAACACGCGAACACATTATTACGTTTGCAGCGGCACGTTTCGACTAATTTAGGCTTGCGATGTTTTACAAATACACACTCGCACGCACTCTATACCAGGGGTGTATTTATTGCCTATATTTAAAACTTTTAAATCTATATTTAATAAAATTATTTCAACATTTTTTTTCAAAATTCCATTGAAGTAAATTGATGGCATCAATATTACACACGCATTAAAATTCATGATTTAAATTAAGCCTGGCATAAAAAAGATTCCTGGATTTTTAAAATTCAAACTTGACAAAAATATTCATTCAAAGATTTACTTTCGCATATTAATTGTTTTCGCAAATCTTTCGAAAAATTATAGAACAAATCTTCTAGCTACGCTTGCTTTGTGAGTTATATGCAAACAGATAAATTGTTATATTACAATTATACATAAACCGATAAGTTATACCAAATATGCCATAAAATGGTAACAAATTTAAAACATAAAAATGGTATCTTTTCTTTTATAAAAAAGTTTTAGCTGTCAGCTCTTGGTGAAAAGGTCTACATGTAAATAAATAAAAACAAATTTTTGCTACACTTATATAATGTAAATAACAGGGCTGGTTTCACTAATCACAACCATCTGATGGAATATAAATAACCAATCTTATGTTTACTTATTTAATATACTTTAAATGTAGGATTAATTTATCATTTCCGATTAGTGTCGATTCTTATTTAAGGAGTCATAATAAATAGCCCTGTTTATATTCATTTAACATCCGTTTCAAATGATCGCTATGAGCGAAAGCGGCAATAATCTCGTATTTTTTAACTGAATTTAATTTTCTTTTTAACATATTTTGTCCAGTGTCCGTCCACCTCTGCGTGCCAACAGCACCAATACGAATATGTTTCCCATATCTACCCGGTTCACAAGATTCCCCTATGGTATATTACCTTTCGTTCTGGAATAATTAACGCAGTTGTTGAAAATATCGTTTTCATTGTAAGAGGCACGTTACAAATACAAGTATTCGTAATTGGTATCATTCGTCTGAGCATTTAAAGGTTCTCCAATTATCGTCAACTTAATTTTGCATATATTTAAATTACTAATTGGCAATTTACCTAGCAGATGCTCCGTATTTTCTCAGGAAAATTTATATACTAAATATTTACATTTTGAAAGCTAAATTAATGTCGCATAATATACCAAGCTTAAACATACTTTAATTTTTAGAAAAAATATTCATTACCACTTGGTAATATTTGTGACACGCAAAACAAGTCAGAACCTGTACAAAAAATAAATTGTAGATATTCAGAAAAATCTGCTTTTTATGGTTTTAATAAAAGAAGTTATTTTTTGATACGAGTACTTTTTTATTTGACTCGCATTTCGATTGACAGTAAATATTACTGTATTGCTAACTACATATTATCTTGTTTTGTAAAACCGGTAATTATATTTGCTATCTATCGATAATTTTAATACAATTTTAGTTCGCTTTTAATACATGTCTACAATCTAATAGAGCATGTTTATAGATATATGGCTGCAAACATACATAATTCAAATTCAAATTAATTTGAACGTTGACAAAAATTTTACAAATTAAAATTCTTAACACTTCAATTAAATATTCAACTATTTCAAAATATTAAAAACTAAAAACCCAATTTAAATAAGTACAATGTTTATATCCCATATCTTCACTCATTATTTTAAACTCTGCATTACTCAAACCTTTATCTTTTATATATATATATATATGTATAAAAAAAGTTATATTTATCGTAAAAAACGAAGAAAATGCTTTGGCATATACAATGTTCAATAGTCTATGCTTAACATTTTATCAACAACTTTCTCATAAACTACTTCATTGCAAGAAAAGACTATTGCCATGGCTTTAATTAAAACTTTTATCCAACTTACTTTTGCTAGATACTTAAAAATAAACAAGGAGACCGTGACAAAGAACACTGCGAAATATTTGATATTTAAAAGCAGTTTTTTATTACTTTTTGTCTACAATATTTAAATTGTTTCCATCAGCAAGGAGTTACGTAAAGTAAAAAAGCGCTGTGTAATATATTATTAATAATGCGCTGTGTTAAGTATTTTAAGTATCAGGGTATCAAAAAATTCTCACTAAACTTAAATTAGAAACAGGCATTTTCATATGCCATTGAAAATGGGAAAGTCGATCACAAAATCAATCTTAGTAAAAAAATATTTGCGCATTTAAGTCCAAATCGAATCAAAGCTTTTGTTAGACAGAATTAACTCATAATAATATTATTATTCAACCACAACAATAGGCTTTTATATGTTCACTTTTAACTATATGTATCTTTCGATACAATTCTTACTATTCAGCTTTTTCAAAGGGTGAAACACGTGTTTCATCTTATCGATTAACAATTCAATAATTTAAAAAAATAGATTTGGCAAATTGATCAACAAAATTTACTTTAAATATACATTTTAAAAATTGCAATTACATACTATTCAACCAGTCTTTTTCGCCATATTTTACAATACTATAATATAATATACGCGCTCTAATATAAATATTTTACCTTTAAAATTTTCGAAGGCCTAACGGATGTATTCCTGACCATTTATAAGACGTTTGATTTTTACAGATTTAGTTGAAAATGTAATATTTCAACTTTTTATAAGTCAATAAATTTGTTATTTCTTTTCTTTTCCATGTGATTTGTAAAGTATTCAGTTCAATTTTATGTCACATATTATGAAACGTGTTTCAGTGAGAAAAATATACATTTTTAAATGGGATAAAACGACACAAAAAAAAACAAGATTGCGGTAGAAGATATTGGCAGCGAGTTCCCAAATGCATGCTGGAAACCTTTTTTAACGATAAAACTCTCTCCCGAGAGATTCGGATCAGTGATTTAACAGAATTTGCAAAAAAACCGGGAGGCTGATTGAGTGATTCATGAGAACTGATTCCCCCTAATCACTAAAGATTGATCATTTTCAGTAGTGACTCTTATATTGAAGCCAGCGACGCGACTAATTTTAGCAATTTAAGGTAATGAATTTCGTTTAATGCGTCGGTGAATTTCTTTGCAAAAAAATGGTCATCAAATTTTCTTCTTTTATAGCATAAGTCATATCTTTACGACGTTATTATTTTATTTGACATTTTCATGCGACAATATATTGTTGGCGAAGTGCAGCGATGGCAAACCAATGATCCATGTAGCAACCACAACGTCCATGCATGAAATTAAAAATGTAAACTTCCACTATCAATGCACTTCTTTCCAGAAGTATTTTGGTTTACAAGATTAATAATATCACCAAATATTGAGCAAATAAAAGAGGGTTTAGAAATAAATAGTTTCTTTTTCTATATAGGCAAATTTATACTTCTGTTACTACATTTATTTATTATAAAATACATTTTAAGCCAAGAAGAATTTCTTTTCAAACGAAATCATTTATGTGAGAATCTTCTCCCTCCCATTAAGGTATTCTAACTCAGATATTCGAATATTCGATATCCGGATGTATTCAGCCCTTTTTAAACTATTCGATATCCGGATACTATCACATTAAAAGAATAATTATGAATACCGAGGTAGTATAATAAAACATTTTTAGTACCCCAAGTAGTGGTTATTTTTACGTTCACCCAACTCGGGTGCTATCAATATCTTATCATTATACTTGAGTTTCACGAATCAGCTTGGACTAAAAAAACCTTAATAAATAAATGACTTTTATTAAAAATAAGCTCGTTTTTGATGTACTATTTATTCAATACATTATTTGAGGAAAATTTACAAATTAAAAACTATCCGGATAAACGGACATATCCGGGTAGTTTCAGTTTAACTATTCGATTTTCGAATAGTTGATAATAACGACTAGTTGGAATCCCTACTCCCATCGCTTGGTCACTAATAAAAAAAAACATTCATAATTTTATATTTTGTTTAATAATCATCAGTTACAAAACTGGCTGTAAATCATTCATTTGCACGTGGAAATGTTTTGGCGAATTTTTGGCGGAAAAGTTAGAATTTTCGGGCTACCTATGAAAAAAAAGTTGTTCACAGCTGATCTAAAGTAAGTATGCGGGACATCTGTAAAAAGTAAGTTTTGAAATATTAGCTCTTTAAAGAAATGGAATCTCTTTTTTTACTGTATACGTAAAGTCTTATTATGAAATTATTTCTACATAACTCTTATAATTTTTCATGGATATAAATGGGTATTATATTGGCATACAGGAATGTAGTTAGTTTACGGTGGAATAATGTTATTCTTTTTTCATTGTGATGTGAAAATCTAAAAAAAGGTTTCGCAATTTTACCGTACAATTCATTTATTTTTGTTATTTGTCAAATTTCAAGTCTTGTGGTAGATTTTAACAGATGAGATTCAACAAAACTTTTCTCTGTGATATTCATTGACCATGAGTTCCTACTGAGCGTGTTCATATGAAATGAGGATCGTTTGAATTTTGTCCATGAGTTTTATCCATCTGGGTTTCGTCTTTCGGCACACTCAGACCTTTCAAGTGCGCGAATATCAATTCAAGTCTATTCGTGTAAGTCTAAAGATGCCGAAACCCGGTTTTCAATTGATAAATTTCATGCTAAATCTCAATGTTCAAACGATTCTCTTTGATCACAAAAAAATTGCACAACAGAATTACATATCGAAGCGGTCTCTTAATGCTCAGTGAGAAATGTGCAAATAAAATCGTAAATAACGATATGGAGTCCTGGTAAATTTGCGTGTTTTCTTGAATATAATCTTATATATAAAACCGAAACGGCGTATGTATGTCTGTGGGTCTGTAATTCCCTTTTGCATTGTTGGTCATTAAATTGCCATAAAAACGAATATGAAAAAAAATATGTTTGAATTTTTATCGGCGAAGACATTTAGTCAAAATGTAATAAATTAGTCTTCTACTGAACTTTTCCTGGCTTTTATTATTAATAATAATGTTTATTATTTACGTGAAGGTATTATTTGACATTTCTTTGACAGCAAATTAGATTTTTTCCTTGAATTTGGACATTTTAATGGGCGAGAATGGGGCTGTCATCAAATTAAATAAAGTTTGTGATTTTATTTTAACTCTATTTTGGATGTTAGATTTTGTGATATAATTATGTTGAATGATATAACATTAAATAATTATTGGTCGCTTAGTCCGAGCGACGCCGGGTAGCAATACTAGTAATTGATAAAAAAGAACTAGATCAGAAGCTGTTTAATTTACATAATACATTCAATTACATTCAACATAAAAACTTGCGATAAACATGAATAGTAGAGACTCCAATTCGAGTATCGAGTACTCGATACTCGAGTATACTCGTCCATTTTTTAAGCACTCGATACTCGACTATTTTGAAAAATACTCGAGTAATACTCGTTTTAGTAATAATCGTCGAAGTTTTTTCTACTGCGAGAATTATAAAAAAAACATCAAACAAATTTAATATTTGAGTCGTTTAATTCTCTATTATTGTTGAAATATATGTTGCATACATGGAAATAAATGTATTAGTAATATTCCATAAGTTTCTTTAATTATTTATCATTTATAAAAATACACAAATTCGAATTAAAAATGTATATTTTGGTACATCTGAAACTACTCGAGTATACTCGAGTACTCGAGTATTTTGAAATTTTACTACTCGATAATCGAGTAGTTGAGAAGTCGAGTAATTGGAGTCTCTAATGAATAGCATCAAATATATAAAGCATACAAGATTTTCTCTCATTCGTACCAATGTAATATTACATTTTTTTTCAAATTCGTGCTTACCGCAATGATAGTATTTAAGAACTTTTTTACCACCAGAACCCAAGTTGTTATGAGTTTTGAGTTTGAAAATAAAACTTGTTTTACAAATGAAAAGAAACCATATTCACCGTTTTGTAACTTAAAAAATATGAAAGTAAAATTTAAAATGAAAACTTTTGGTTTCAGCAACTATGTAAACATTAAATGCGAGTTTAACGTTACTAGATAAAACAATAACGCTACAGGTTAACGCTTAATCGTAAGAATAAAGTTAAAGCAAACTTTGATTATCATTTGTGGTAAACAAGTCTCAAAGCATAAACATTGCATGTCCCACAGTGTTACAACTTACACTTGCTCTGAATGCGTACATAATTTCTTATCGACCACATCATACCTACTACCAACAACCCTACTTTGGCATAATATTATAACGCGTAATTTTGCGTATTAGGCGGTCGGATTTCTAGATTCATCTAAAACAAGTAGTATGCCTCAACTGTTGGTTAATGAAACAAAAAAGCATCATCGAGAAACTTTAGATATCAATATTAAACAAAAAATGAAACGGTATTCTTTCTACAAACTTTAAGGAAATGATTTTATTTATAATAAAAAAAGCTATTTTACTGTGATATATTGAGATAGCTGTTTGAAAACATGACAAGGTGCCTAGACTTTACACCCTAATCTATTTTTGTACGACTTTTTCTATGTATGTATGTACGGTGACTTTTTCGAAGTTATGCGTTTTTTTTAAATATATTGTTGGAATCAACGTACGTATGTTAGTACATAATTAACAGCGCGTTGTTCACATACTGTACGTGCCAAATCCAGTGTTTCACCTGTTTATTGCAATGTGACCTTGACACGTGCGTCCTTATACATATCGATCATATCTCTTTTGTGCAATTTTCTGTGGAACGCATCTACCGCACAAAAAAGGTCATGGTGTATATATATTTGAATTGAAACATATTTATCTAAATTCAACAACAGCCGATTTATAGCTGGCCATGATCATTTCGTTGCCAAGCTTTGCCAGCGTGACCGGTTAGTAGATAGTTCGACATGCAAATGTGGCAATATGATTGAGGATACTGATCACATCCGTTGGAAATGTCCAGACATTGATTACGCAACAGTAACTATGAAAAGTTTCTCAATGCGATTCGACTATATGTCAGATTTGTTGCTTCGTCAGCCATGCTTGTTTGGCTCCATCTGAGACAACTTACAGGGAATTCAAAGAGTTTGCGGTGTCATATGAAGAAGCAAACCGAACTTAATTCATTAATTATCGTAAAAATTATGTATAAACACTAATGATTTTTTTACGTTATACAATACCTCACGTGAGAAGCGTTTGATATTAGATACAAAGTTGGGAGCCCTGAGGAATTTCAACAAATAAAACAAGTTTTTTTTACTACTTCCACATTCGATGTAAAGATGGTTTTTTTAACTGTTAACATAATGTAAAAAAAATGTTTTCTACTTAAGATGTATTCGACTGTAGCTTTGAGGAAGTTAATTTTAGTAGAAAATTACACAATACGCAGAATAAAAAAGTTATTAAAAGCTCCAGTAGTCTATCCTTTTGCTAAGTGAAAAAAACACCGGTTGAACATAATAATAATTAGTTTTTGTAAGTGAAACTTTTCGTGTCGATGCTTTATTATAAGTGAATATTATTTAAAAAGGACTTGGTCTAAGAGAAACACTTACAAGCATGAGCCATTATAACAAAGAGGATATCTAACCAATGGCACACCATAAGATTTAAAGTTTGATTTGATTCAACTTTGGTTAAAGTAAACGTAAGTAAGTAAGGTTGATGATTTCTGATCTTCAGTAAAGATCATAACACTCGTACCAACTAACATGAGAAGAACAGGTGTCGCCTAATAAATATGTCGCTGCAGTCGTGCGTACGAGAAGGATATGTGGATTGTGGTAATTACAATTTGAAAACTACTCACCTTACAAAATTTAATTAGCTTTCAAACATTCAAAATACAATGACTCACTTAAAAGCTTTATCAAATTGGCTTTTAAAGCTCTAAATGAAAAAATATTAAAATCTTTAAACACATTATTATTATTGCTTAACAAAACATTTTATTATTTTTAAATGAATTATTTCTAATGTTAAATCAATAAAATTGGTATAATACAAATGATCTTATTATTTATTTACTAATTTAAATTGGTTCAATACATTTTTCAGTTAATATCTTGTCAAATGATCACTTGTGAAGTAGTGAACCAAACATGATATCGTCAATTTCAAAATTGATATAAGTCTTGCCAGAACTTATGCCGGCAACATTTTGATCTATTTTTGTCGAGTTTCATTTGATGACAACAATAATTTGATTGATTTTAAGATTTAATCAATGAATAGTTATTAAATCTGTCTGGCAGTGAAAGTGATATTTATCATTGTACCTTTTCTATAATGGTATTAATTTATAATATTTATAAAGCCATTTATAGATAGTAAAAAATATGGATGGGTAATTTCAAAAGAACTACGTTAGGATGAAATAAACACTCATTTCAAAATGATACCTTTAAAACAAACTAAAAGGCAGACCATGAAAAATCATTTTAAATTCGTAAAAAAGACTGATGCCTACTTAAGTCGACTTAAGATTAAGTATATACTCAAAAACTAGAGTATGAAATAATATCATCCAATATTTCATAAAATCGTTGTAAATAAGTCACTTTCGTGTTTTATTTGAATTATATGTTAAATTAAGGAAAAAATATTACAGTATTGATCGACAAGCCAGAGTTTATACACGTGGCAAATGAAATTAAATAACAATTTTCAAGATTTTATAGAAGTATAATTTTCTTTTTTCAAAAGTTTTAATAAAAAAAAAATACGAGCTGTTCCCATTACAAGATAGAAATAATATATTACGAAAAAAGATAACTTTTTAAGACTCGCGTATGTAAGTTCGAATTGAAAGTAAAGTCAAGTTAACTCGCACGTCATACATTCTGACAGCATGTGCTCCACTAAAACCTTTTAAGTAAGCACGTAATTAATTAAGATGGTCAAAGCTATCATAACTTTTACGGCCACTTTGAAAAGCTCTCATTTTTTTTTATAGAGACTCGTTCGTTTAATGAATAAAGATTTTATAACACATCGGCAGTGTATACTTTATTTGAATAAATAAATTGCTTTTTTAGTGTTATAGTAATTAAGTAGTTCAAATATTTTATATGGCTAATTAAAATATTAATTACATACCTTTGTTAAAAAAAGACTCCATGATCGATGTTTTACGAATTTCTTTTTTAATGATGAAAAATAATGTCCTTAACCGTTTCCGTTATAAGCATATGAAATCATTTTAAATTATCTTCACAGAAATCGTTTTTTTCATCGCACAATCTTTTTCCGTAATAGATAAATAAACAAAAATTAAACATTTTTAGTACTTATTCCACATTAGATTTATTAAGCTCGAAAACGGTTTCAATCATCTCGAGCATTTTAGACCGGTCCTATATTGCTTTTCCTTCCTATGTACACGAACATGACAACTGTCATTTTTTTCGTTTCATCAAACGTAAATTGTGTTTTGTTTTATATTGAAAGTTCTAAATTCAAATTATTTTCATTGCTAACATCAGGCATAGAATATTGATTTTGTGTTGCCACATGTAAAGCTTAGACGAATTTATAATTAGAACAAATGCATTACATTACTAATATCAGGCATAGAATAATTATGATCTTAGTTAATCCAATGTGGTAAAAATGTTTTATTATTTTTATTATAATGTCATTCCACCAAGGATTGAAAGTAAATACCTGAAAAGTGATAGGTTAAATATCAGAGAATACACGAATTTAGGAAGCATAAGTTGGTAGTGATCACAATCATCAATTTATGCAAAAAAAAACTTTGTATCGAATCTGCGACCTTACGCGTTAAAATTAAGAGCATTGACAATTATAAATAATAATGGAATACAAAATCATTTGAAAGTGCTAGCGATGTGCAAATCGGTATTATGTAATAATAACATAACAGAATATGGGTGAAAGAGATGTTTTATTTTATTTAAATATTATGACTCCCAACCAAGAGTTGACAGTTAACACCTCAATAGTGATTTTAATACAAATTATTTTGTGGTGATGTTTGAGAATTGTTTACAGTAGGTCATTATGTGAAAAATAATAGTCCAATTACTTAACAGATCAAATTGATGCATTGATTTTTCAACTATTTTCTTTGTCAAACAAGAAAAAAATATAAACAAAGCTTTCCCAGTCTCAGTTCTTAATATTCTGCGAGTAGTGCAAGTTTCAAAATTAGCTTTTTGATATGGGAAGTCACCTGTCTTTATACCAATAAACTGGTGACTTAATTGAAATTTTGACTCGAAAACTGACGCAATACCATAACATCTACGTCTATAAAAGAAAGACATTAACCTTTACAGTGCCAAAAACAAACCAACGCCATGCAATGTTCCTTGTTATTTTAAAAAAATTGGTTATTTCAATATATTCAACTATGTTTTTAAAGATTTCTATGGTTTGTTTCGTGTCATTGCAAATACTACGTCTTTTTAATCAATTTTTCTTTGCCTTATCCTCATAAGAAGTTCTACGTAGGGATGAAACAAACATAACTACCTACTATAAAAATAATTAGACCTGATTTTATAAAAAAAATCTTCTAACTCTGCCCGATCCTAATGTGTAGTATATAATATAATCCTTATAAAACAAAACAAGTTTCATGCGTTTAAAAATATAATACAACACTTTTTCTACTTATGCCACAGTAAATTTATTTGATTTCTACCGGTTTAATAGCTTTTTTACTGAGTTTCCAGTGAACATATAAAAAGCTTTGATCACCAAGTATTGTCATGAACAATATTTAAAAGGTTTGTGTCTAGGGAATATTTATAATCAATTGAAAATATTAACTACCGAAAAAATAAATGGTTTGAATATTTTTAGTATACAAATATAAATAAATTTCATTTTTTATAACTTCTATAAAGTAAGAGATTATGCAGTTCAAAACTTTACATTCTAATACCATATAAATTTACAAATTTTTAATGAAAATTAAAAAAAAACTATTTAAAAAATGTTGAAGTAATTAATATCATTTATTGTATGTTTTTTTTACAAAAGTAGGCTCTTACGTTTAACAGGTTAACGTTTCTTTCTTGAGATTTGTGGCCCAAGTCAGCTAATCCCTCACACAGTGCTGACGAAGCAGTCACGCATTTACGCCCTTATAAAATATCTACTTTTTATTTACGACTGGGATCCCAGCCATCACAACAGGGGTGTCTTTGGCCCAAATATAACGTATTTTGAAGATACTAGTAGATAATTATTATTAGTGCTGCAGGGTATAAAAATAGCCGTTTCAACACTTGGACGGGTTATCTGTAACAGTATCTTTCATTACAAAATGTTTTGAAAACGTATAGTCGTAAAAAATTGTACAAGCTTACTTATCGTGACATGATCACGAAATAAGCTATGATGTAATATTAACGAAGCTTTGTTTATATTATCGAAAGATCTGGCGGCAACATTGAAAGATCATTTTGAATATTAAAAAAAAATACAAATTTGTTCTTCGTCTTTCGTGTTTCGTCTTATTGGATCTTTTTTAAATCACATTCACAGACATTGGTTGACATTTCACAAGCAACCAGTGGAACAAAAAAGTTATCAACTTTAATTTTAAATTTTGTTCTTGATCTTAAATCTTAATAAAAGATAACTAAAATTCTTATTTGTTTCCGTAATCATAACTGTTTATATATAAAGCATTGTGGGAACTGAACCATTTTGATTTAAATTCTGTCTAAATATCATCCGATGATTCTCGGTTAGGTTAATCTAATTGGTAATTCATGATCCTCACTTATATTTATTTGATATATAGTATTATGAATAAATAAACGATTGTTATTATTAGCAGGAATCCAAACATCGATAAAAACTATGGAATGATAATTAAAATTACAAAAATCTTAATTTAAATTATAAAATCAAAACTTAAATATCAATTTATTTTCCGTATAGTAGGTTATTTGACAAACTTCGAACAGTCGAAGTTATATAAGCGTAACTTATATCACGATCAGACAATAAAGCAAGCATTTGATTTCATGAATATTTTTGATTGATTCAAAAAGCATTTATTTGGCGAAAACAATTTATATTCCGACATCTGTCAAAATTCTCAATTAAGCACAGGGTATATTCGATTATTTTAAATCTTATAAATAAAATCAAAACGGCGTATGTGTATGTGTATGTCTGTAATTCCCTTTTGCATTGTTGTTGCAAGTTGCCATAAAAACGAATATGAAAGAAAATATGTTTGAATATTTATCGGCGAAGAAATTTAGTCAAAATGAAATAAATTAGTCTTCTACCAAATTTTCCCGGCTTTTATTAATATAATAATGTTTATTATTTACGTGAACGTATTATTTGAAATTTATTTGACACCAAATTAGATTTTTTCCTTGAATTTGGACATTTTAATGGGCGAGAATGGGGCTGTCATCAAATTAAATGAAGTTTGTGATTTTATTTTAACTCTATTTTGGATGTTAGATTTTGTGATATAATTATGTCGAATGATATAACATTAAATAATTATTGGTCGCTTAATCCGAGCGACGCCGAGTAGCAATACTAATATTGTATAAGATAACGTCTAGTCTAATCGACATGAGATATTTAAGGTGTTCACTGTCAATACTTGGTGGAAAGGCATTATAAAAAAAATAATAATACATTTTAAGTACTTTTTCGACATAAAATTTATTTGATCAGGACCGTTTTGCTCATGGCGAGCATTATCAACTGAATTATCAGTTGATAATGCTCGCCATGAGCGAAACCGGCCCTGATCAAATAAATTTTATGTGAAAAAGTACTAAAAATGGATTATTATTTTTATGACATAAGATATGTTTAGATTCGCGTTTTAGCATGCTAATATTTGTATTTTTGACCAAATCTTTTTCTGTCTAAATATGTAATGAAACTTAAATTTAAAAAAAAACAACACTACGATTTGAATTGCACCAAAGTTCTGATTTTATATTACTAAAAGAAAATGTGTTTTTACATCGAGATTTCTTTTATTAAAAGTAAACTTTTACAAAATTATGACGCGAACAGCCCTGTGAATGCAAAGTTGACAGTTTCATTAACGTATAATATTCTAAACGAGTCGATTGAATTTCCATAAACTATAAAGTTTCCTCAGTGACTACCGTACCTGAATAATTCACATTTTCAAGCATTATATAAAAATCTGACTATATAGCATTATTTCATATAGAGATGTGAAACTATTTTCGGAATAGGTGAAAAATCACATATTTTTCAGAGGTCGCAATGCATTGACATATAAGATTCCTTTTACGATTCTGATAAAACCTGAGGCTTTGGGGCGACTTCGTTCGCGGGTCGTATTTTACACGTGTCTGATTTACGACGTTCTACGAAAGCATCGCTAAGCGCTGCTCAACACTTTTCAATGTGCCACGTTGTACATTCGAAGACTTACTTCAACTTTTATGCTCGCTTCGGTGGAAGTTTTTATGAAAATTCAACGATCTATTGTGCAACTCGCCACACTATTGGACAAACGTCGGAAGAAAATAAAGTTGAGGTCCGTGGTAAAAATATTTCTTGTCACCCAAACGCTAACATTGACAAATACTTTTTTTAAACCAAAAATTAAGAAATATTCTCATCGTATTGATATAAAACTTTGTTTTTTTAGCATAAAAACGTTATATCAAAGATTTCTTTTATACATATAAGATATCTACAATACATTTATAACCTTTACTTCTTGTAGAACGAAGTGCTTTTTCATCATATCTAAAAGTACAAAATTCAAACAATTCAAATTTGATATTGAAATTCCATCAAGCACCCTCAGTCGAAATACTTTAATTATATACATACGTTTGGATCGTTTTCATCTTATTTTCAACTAAAAGTATTCAACAAATAATCTTAAAAAAAACACCGACATTATTGCTATGAAAAACAATTGTCTGTTGTAATAATAAAATGTGTTAATAACATAAAAACAAAACTTCATAAAATTAAGTCTTCATTCGTTGGTACCTAATACTTTTTTAGAATTGCATTTTGAAATGAAAATATCCTTTTCATATTATATATGTTTTTGTACATTGGAAACGCCTTAAATTATTATTTTTTAAATAATATTACATATAAAAAAATATAATTAAAAAACCACTGTCAGAATATACGATGACTTGATGCCAAAATAGATAACCACTTCTTATGCTGCTAAATCCTTTTTTTGCCTAGTTACATAATTTTGATTTAGTCTTATATCTCACTAACACTATTAAATAAGCAAAAATGGGGTTGCATTATAAAAAAAAAAATATAAAGTTGAATTACAAATACATGAAAAATTTTCGACGTTGATTTTTTAAGGTAGATAATGCTTTTATTGTGATGTATTTGTAAAAGAAAATTGTGTATACATATAACAAAGCATGGTATATGATAGTAAAAACTTTCTTAATGACCTCAGAGCGGTGTAAGCTTACAATTTTTAATTAACTTTTCTTCTTTCCCAGCTAAACTAGGGCAAAAACTTTCCCCCCCCTAATCAATATAGCGCGAAATTGAGCGGCACATTTGCGGAAAACGACTATGGGCCGAAACGGCGCCATCAGACAGGATAATCCTGGTTCCCGCCATAACACGACCACCATTTTATGGATCAACCGGAAGTTAACGACGGGAACTACCCCGCAGCATGAAATAAGACCTGATAAAACAGTCATTAAAAGTCATTGCTAGTCTTTTTTCTCCCTTCGAAGCCGCGTCGGTGAAATTAATAGTTTCTTTAGATGTATTTTACTTGCTACTAGAATTTACTGCTACTATTTTGCGCATGGTATATAGGATTTTTAGCGTACCTGACTTTTTTATGAATGTTTAATAAAAATAAGACGTATGCCACATTTTTCACTCTAAGACACCTTCACTGCATTTAATCTCATTCTAAGCATGAGTAAAACTCTGACATTCTGCCAACAAATTTTGTTTCGAGACAACGATATAAAAAAACGTTTTGGTCACGGGACAGAATCCCAATCATCTCGAGCTAAGCTCATTAAAATTATACATACTGGCTTATAATTTTATGTATTGACTTAACTCTTCTTGTGGATTATTATAAAATGTGGAATCAAAATGGTTAAATCTAAAGAATATTACTGATTATTGTATGAGTACTGAATCATAAACTTATATAACCGTCTCTATCTGTATAATATTATTATTTTTGTAGTTTGTGTTTGCATTTTTGCTCCTGTAAATTAAAACAACTCGATTTCATATTTATTGCGAAGTATTCTTTAGGATCTTCTATTACAACAAATTTTAAAATTGAAGACGAAACATTTCAAAAAAATCGTAAGCGTTACATTAATTAAAATAATTTTATCTGCTTTCAAATGCCTGAACATGAGAAATCATTTCATTTAATGTGCTTATTTTTCATAAATCTTTACAAAAATTCTGTCCCGTGACCATATATCAATAACTTACCAAAACTTTCAACAGATTTCTATAAAAACCAATTTAATGTACCATACATATTATGTTATAGTTTACATGTTCAAATACTGTTTACTTCATAAAATCATAGTTCTAACGATGACTTGCTGCCGGAATAATATGAAATAACAACAAAAATTAATATTTGAAGATTTTTGTTGATCTGAATTCATTGTTCACTGAAAGCTTTCCGTACTAGATCGAATGCAATGTGTCCAAAATTCTAGATTATTGTTACAATAAAAATTTCAGGGAGCTGATTTCTGTATTGGCAACTTAAAAGAAGAACCACCAAATTTTGAAATCAATGTTTACCGATGCGCTTATGCTGAATAAAAAAAGGTTTAAGATATATTTTTTTGGAGGACGATTATACAGCTTAAATAATTTACAACTGCTCAATCATCTTTACTATTTTTAAAAAAATCCAATAATGCATAAACGACGATTTCAAAATCAATCAAAATTTCAACCACATTGAAAATAATACAAAATTCAATTGAAAATATTATATATATGTTCAATGATATTTTTTGTATTATACAAATATATCAAAACCCGCGGTTGGTTTCCATCATTGTTGCCACTCTCGTTATAATTATTTTATTTGAAATGTTTTCCAAAACTGCGCTTAGTTGATTAATTATTTTCCGTTAATGCTTTTAACTATTTATATTGGCAATATGTGAAATGACAATACCATGTGTACAAAGCCGATAATTCTTTGTCATATTTCAAAATTTTATCGCCGCCCCGCTGGATACAATGCTATTTAGGTTAATTGATGTCAAACGTAGGACTCTCGTTCGAATGAGATTGTAGGCGAAATATGTTCAACCGTGCACTCGATTCTGTGAATACTAAACAGCCAATTACGCTACGGCATGATATTATTAACATTGTGTTCATATTTAACCATACCGCTAACGATGTCGTCTGCTGAAAGTATTACCTGTGAATTTACAACCCAGCGAATACAATTGTGGAGTTATTGCTGAAAAGCTTTGTGTCGTGTATATTCTGTGTCCGTTGTACTTTCAACAAAAGCTTTGACTGCCGTGTCAATCGCAAAAATCGTAATGAAAAAACCCTATTTATGGATTGTATAAATAAGGATAACTATCACAATGGTGACATTATTACTCGGGGCGTCTAAAAGCACAACTGATGTAAGTTAATTTATTAAAATCTTTAAAAAATAAAATACATCGATGTTCAAGTAAATCATTTTTCATAATAAACACTGATATTCTATGTATAACTTTTTAGGCGTAACAAAAGCAAACTAAGTGTTACGGAAATCACACACATAAGCCGATAAATTCAATGTATTTTTTCGCTCTTTATCTTGCAAAAGTCGTCGCTAATTCATTTAAATATGCTTTATTTTCTTCGTTCAAATAAAATTATTAGACTTGATATTTTACTAACAACATTGAAATCTGGTAAATTATGGATATATAGTCACGGGACAGAATCCCAAGTCCTCGAGCTAAGCTCAAAAAATTTATACATACTGGCTTTTAATTTTATATTTTGACTTTAATATTTGAAATATTGATTAAGTAGGCATTTACTTGCTAGAACTCCATTATAATAGCTCTAACAGCTAGAAATTAATAGGTATAATCAATCCAATGAAATTCTTAACGACCAGATTACGATTAACGCTTCACCTCTTTTAAATCCTTTAGCAAGCAATAAACTAAAAAAAAATTGAAAATAGATGCACTTAAGACATTGCAGATTTCACACGATAAAAATAACCCAAAAATACCCAGATTATGTTCTCACCATTACTCTAGACCAATAAATTAAACTTATTTAAATTCTTACATGTGACGTTGCTATGGTTTGAACAGAGAGAGGATGTATGGGGCACCCTGTCTAGCCTAGGTATATAAGCTATCTCTAATCCACGTTTAAAACATAGTTCTGACGAAGGCGTAAGCCGAAATAGCTATCAACAAATATACAAAATAATTTATGTAGAACTAAAATACATTGTTATATTTCTTACCGTATTTACTCTTTGAGTTCTTGTAGATTTTTATAAAATGTGGAATTAAAATGATTAAATCTGAACAATATTACTGATTATTGTATGAGCACTGAATTTATTTTCGTAATTTTAAAACGCATAGTAAGGTGAAATATAAAAAAACAATAATTCTCGAAAACTTTCAAATTAAATGAAGAAGCCTAAATCTTTAATGCATTCACATATAGATGTGTGGTCCTCTGAAGGAAGAATTTTTATTTTCATATTAGCCTATAATAAAATTACTATTTTTATTTTAAGCAAATAATAAGCTTATGTGACTGTCTCTATCGATATAATATTATTATTGATGTAGTTTGTGGTTGCATTTTTGCTCCTGTTAATTAAAACAACTCGATTTCATACTCATTGCGAAGTATTCTTTAGGATCTTCTATTATAATTAATTTAATAATTAAAGACCAAACATTTCAAAAAAAATCGTAACTCTTAAATTAATTAAAAATCTTATCTGCTTTCAAGGACCTGAACATGAGAAATAATTTCATTTAATTGTATTATTTTTCATAAATCTTTACAAAAATTCTGTCCCGTGACCATATTATCCATAATTTACCTGAAATCTTTTATTACAAACATTGCAACGAGAATATATCGCGTTTTGCTTTAAATACCTCACTACTTAATGGCAAGATAAATCAGAGCTGTTATATTATAATTACAGTTAGTTTAGCGTGATATAAGTTATTCATACTTTTTAGACTTACTTGGAAATATTTTTTTAGCGTGGTCTGTTAAATATTCAATAGCACGTGTATCGGATAATAAAGATTATAAAACGAAATATATTTTAAGATCTTTTCATAATAAATATCTGAAATATTTTTCTTTCGCCATTCACGCCATTGTATTTGATATCAAAGACTTTTTCATCGCAAAACAAGACCAAAATCCTAATATAGATTCTCTCAAAGATTGAGTCTATCGATCGTCATGTCCAAACCAAAACAATTGCACCGTCAAAGGAAGGCAGACTAGAAGAACCTACTCACGTACGTCACGAAAGAGTGACGTCACGTCAGTCTCACGCTCGCCAAGAGAGGAGAGGGCAGCCAAGTTTACTTGACGAAACTACGCCCCACTTTAACAGGCGATGGAAACCATTTGCTACAATAACATTTATTCGTAATCATATCAACAAAAAAACACAAGTATCTCATGTATGACAGGGATGAAAAATAAGTAACACGCGAAATATATCTGGCGACTCCCTTACGGACGCTATCCATGTTATTTTTTGTATTTTTTTAAATCACTCAAGATAAGCTTGACGGGAAATGACATCACGATCAACCATGCTTTTATAAATCTTACTTTGATACTTAGGTAAAGCTTTTACAGCTATACTGCAGAGGCAAAAATGGTTTGGATCATTGCTATACAAATCCCATTTATATTATGACTACAACTAATAAATGTCAAAAGTGTAGGTTGTCTTTTTTAACTAGCTTCAAATTTTATGTATTTCGATGAACTTTACATAATTATTTGTAATTTTTCAAGTAGTATTAAACACTAAATAGGCATTATTGATACATATCCGATAATATTATTTAGTTGAGGCAATACTATTTACAATTATCCATTTTGTTCTGTGGCCATATAATAATTCCACATTCTAACTACAAATAACATGGTGAATAGTTTTGATTATAAATAAAGTATTTTTTCTAGATGCAACTGTATTTGGGATCTATACATAGTCACAATCTGCCTGGCGTCAGTGATTCGATATTAAGAATCTTCATTCTTGTGAATGGAAATTCTTGTTTATATCGAATGGTATAAAAAATCTTCAGTATTTCAAAAACTATTGGCAATAATACAATCTGAATGATCAAACCATACAATTTTCCAATAAAAATTAGATATTGCCAATAGACAATGCCCGGATTGCATGTGACATTGCACAGCGCTACTCAAATGCCAGTCCGTGTACCATCAACGGGTCTTAAGCAAGCGATAGCCAGAAATATATATGAAATTAAATATTAAAATAATATTTAATATCAGTGTTGATTTATTTTGTCCACCATTCTACGCAGTGAAATATATAAAATATATATATATCGATCCGCAAACAAAAAATCGTTGAGTAGCACTGGAAGCATATGGTAACATCAGTAAAATGGCTGCGTAATTCTAGTATTTTCCAATTGAAGTCAAAAATGTTTTTACTCAAATAGTGTATTTGAGACTTTTGACTGAAGATACTTGATTTGAGGAAATTTGAATCATTTGAATTTTATACTTTGACATGAGTTTTCTTGCTAAAGACCCGATAATGACTTAAACTGACGCTAGGACACCTATCAAATAGTGTAAAATAAAAGCCATTATGTTTATTTGATCACATTCTTAACAATAAAATCTTATTTAAAACATTACGTTTTGTACATTTATTTGTTAAAGACAAACATATTGTCCTTTCAACGGGTCATTTTGTCATTACAACTTTTTCATATTTGCATCAAATGCTCTTTGAATAAGTCTTGTGCAAAATTATATGCTTTGCAAAAGAATTTATACTATTCTGACGATATAGAAAACGTTAAATTTTATAATGAATTACTTGTGGGTCACCATTTACCTCAGACAAACTTTCAGTCGATTATATAGATTGTAAAAATTAGGCTTTATATATAAACCAGATGTTTCGGGCCAATGTAATCGAGCAAGAAAGCTCTGACGGTTAGATGCAGGCAGGGGCGCAATGCGATGAGAAAGGGACCAGAATCATTAATTAATAATTATTCCCAGCAAGTACGACGTCTACGCTCATTACAAGTTGCTTTCGACCGCTCGTCCACCCCCGGCGTCGGCCGCCTTTCCAACGTTACGCCTCTGAATGCTACGAAACATTTTCTACAGGACGACAGCTTCACTGGAAACAATATAGCTGACACTTACATAGCGATCGTATTCAAGTAATCTTTAAAAGGTGTAAATGAGTTACAAATTTTGCTTAATGAAACATTTTACATATTGTCACATTTAATAACTTATTATATCCATATAAAACTAAGATGGTGGAACAGAGAAGAAGATGTATTGTGCACCCTGTCTACAGCTGTATATATATATATATATGATTTATGCAGGCTTAAAACGTTGTTCTGGCGAGGGCGTAAGCCGATATAGCTATCAACAAATATATAAAATAATTTCTGTAGAATTAAAATACATTTTTATTTTTCTCATCGTTTTATTGAAGATGATATTAATATAATATATTCTTATTTTTAATATGTAGTTTAATCTTCAGATATATATTTTAAGGCTTATTATTAAATTAATATTAATCAAAATACACAACCTGAACAGGTTTTCGATTTTTTTTTACCATGTCCGTCCCACCCTTGGAGCATATTGACTCCTCTCGGAACAGGTTTTTTTTCTACGAGAACTGCTTGTTACTCAGTTGCTCAACCTCTATTTCTCGAAGAGAGTAGGATTAGAAAGTTGGGAAGGAATTTGTTTGTTGGAGATAGGAAAAAGAAACACCCATTGCCTTCGAATAAAATCAATGTATCGACTGAAAAAATCTGCTCGTACCGGGAATCAAAAACGAGCGACCATCACGGTATCTAATGACGTTGACCATTGTACCACGGACACTTTCAATAGTCACAAATAAATGCTGAGATATTTTGGAGAAATAAATATGAAATAAATCTTAATTCTGATGTATTACGGACCGTGCTACATTTGAAACTAAAAAACATGTTTAACCAAATTATTTCAAATCTTTTAAAGCTAGCGTTTTATCAGCAGATCTTTTTCTACTACTGCACTAACAACTTTATTTTTATGTTGACTAGTATTACCATAGCTACTAACAAGGTTGCGATACCACTGGAGTTTTGGCATAGCCTGCAAGCCTCCCACATTATCAACTGCATTCAAATTGAATAAAGCAATTACATTATATCTTTACACCCTTTTCTATGCGAGTCTTACGTAGTAAAACTAAGTTAAAAATTAAATTTTGTCGCAACCCTGAAGAGCTTATTTTGTATTTATAATATTAATAAAACTACCGTTGTAAAAAGTTTATAGTATGAAGTGAACATAGATTTTCTAACTAATATTTAAATATATTTTAATAGAATTGTTAATACAAGTGATCTTCATACAGTGAACTGAAGAAACTAACTATTAATCACATCTCGATTCTTCTGTATTCAGCATCACACAATTTTATATGATTTGAGATATAAGGAAGAAATCATGTGCTATTTGAGACTTTTCAAAAATAGCTTATCAAAATGCGTGTAGTAAAATAATGAAACAAACTGTTAATGTAGCTTAAAGTCTATTCAAATTAATTCGATTCGTGATCATAAAACTACTTTTACATTCAGATGCAATCAAAACACTCTATATAATTGCCTAAAAGGGAAGATTTAGAAATGAAAGTAGGCGGGGCTGTCTGCCTGAAAAAGGTTTCAATTATTAACCCAAAATGTAATCGAATGGTACCGCTGGAAAACGGAGAGACCCAGAAAACCCATTTAACCCTTCAAAATGGAGTAAACCTGAAAGTTTTGTGGATCAATAGAAAATCGATCCACGAAAGAAGTTTTGCAAGTCGAGACTCAACTTTGGTCGTCTGTATAGTCTGCGAAATAAAAGTTACGTTTTCAATTAAAGCAGAACGTACGAGATTGTATAATCAATTATAAATATTTATACATAAACTTTGCATTATAATTACTTGAGATGAACACAGCGTAAAATTAACGTTTCGGCTGTGAGCGCATGAAACTTGGACTACATATTTATATTTCATTATTTTTTATTAATTTGTTATCAATATTTTTGTTAACCTCTCACATTTTGATTTTGAATGAAACCATATTGGTTATTCTCACAGCGGATTCTTTGTATATGAAGACCCAAAACATTCATTTAATTTAAACAATTGACCGGAAAAGTATTTCATTTTAAAATTGTTCTTGTTTCAAGTTAAAAAGTGCAAAACATTTTTAGTACTTAATCCACATGAAATATATATGAACAAAATATTTTATTTTGATTTGATTTTTTTGCTTAGTAATAATTGTTTAATATACCTCGTCTTGTTTATCTTTTGTATAAATATCGCTGTATCTTTGTACTTCTTATCAGTTGATAATACTCCCTATGAGCGAAACCGCACCCTGATCTAACAAATTGTATGTAGAATAAGTATAAAAAATGTTTTTTTATTTTTATTATAATGCTATTCCACTATGTATTGACAGTGAACAGCTTAAAAGTAAAATAATAATGTATAGTTGGAAAGTATGAAACTTTGTAAGTAGACAAAATGCCTAGGCAAATTTCGGTATGGAAGGTGGCCGAGTAGTCAGTGGTTTCGGTTTCATAACGTGTAGCAATGGAAACAGAAACCTTTCTCGCTATATGAATGAAACTTTTTTAGCGTATACTTATTTTGAAACATAAACAAGGCTTAATATTTATTTTCAGATCGTCCAAAAGCCACACAGTAAATATATCACAATCATTTTTTGTTGACTTAATTTATTTACTTTTAGTTATTTCAAACGAATACGGTATTGCATTTACGCATATCCCTATATTATTTTCCATTTATTCATATATTACCAGCAAGCCGAAGCTTTTAGCGGTTGGATTGTTTCCAATTGTCCGATTTCAATGCAAAAAAAACATTAAACCTTCTGAAAGATCATAAATTAATATGATGTAGGTCGTATATTATGATCAGTTCTGTTTGCACAACATTTTTAACCGTTAACAATAACATTACTGAAACTCAGAGTTATTTATAATCTAATATATAAGTATATCTTAATATTGTCTTACAATTTTGGCTCTGTCGCCAAGTGTTCAATAACATTCGTTTTTTATTGTTGTGTCCGCGAACTGAAGTTTCAATACAAACACTTTCATTAACTGATTTCCCAATCGATGAATCGATTTTTCCTTAAAAGCACGCATTTCTAGAAAGTGTGTATTTTCTATACACCCATAATATCTTTAAAATGGAACACAGCGAATTCTGAATCCTCCATTTTCCGGTCATAACTCTCTGAAAATTAAATGTGTATAAATGACTGCATAGAAATAAAAAACTATCCAACAGCTTCTGTTGAAGAAATAATATCTGAAACATGTAAACTGAAGGTATTTAATTTTGTTCATGTTTTCACTAAAAGCTCCTGTCTTACGACACGCCTTATGATATTGATATACATATGTGTATCATTAGGCTATCAATAAATAATAAAATTGTGAAAAAACTCTGATATATCATTATTATTACTGAGAATCTTATTTTTGGTTTTGTGTTAATTATTGATTAAATTAAAAAAAAACAATTTCACCGAAAGTTGCACGATAACTTACGATGTACCTCAAAGACATCTTATAAATCAATTGATAAAAAAGAATTTGCATCTAATATGATTCAAATATTTTCTTACCCTTCTTTGGGAACGCATTTGTAGTATCCCGGTAAAGTTATCCATCAAATTCTTTGAATCTTGTACACCCGATAGGATTTTAATCAGTTTAATGACAAAAATAGATTTTTTTATGAGGGTCATCTTGTGCTAATTTTTTTTAACCATGTTTTTTCCAATGTGGGGCAAATATCTTTCCACTGAGACTGCTTGTATCTCTTTTTCGGAGAGAGTGACGATAAACAAAATAATGAGCTAGGACATGATTAGTTGTGAGCGAATCGTTCTCGATACGCCCCAGTTTTAAGACCACATGGGCGGGAGGAAACACAAATCCATAAATCAATTATTGATCAATCGGTTTGTAGTGGTGAGTAAAGCTATAAAAGATATTTTTAGATTCTTAAATCCGAAAGGATTCGAATATTTGGACGTAGATGGTGCAAATTATAACATAGTTAAGCAAGCATCTTCTATGGGTACCAAAAAGATTTCAATCAGAAAATCATCTAACAAAAATTTTGAAACTGTGTTTTTTTTTTGACAATATACAACCGTCACTCTTACGCTGCGCAGTTACTTCACGGCTTAAGAAGAATTTAAATGTATAAAGGATATTGGTGGGTATTTTGCTGAGTACCATTGCGACTGTAGATATCAAACACATCAATAATGTTGTTAGACACTTACGTCAGAACGTAAAAAATAATCATATCCGTTTTTTTATTCTGCCTTTACAACAAATTGATTTCTTTCCCCTAGGAAACACGGGAAAACAAACATTAACAACCGCTTTTTTAAGTGCGACAACGACAAGACAAGTAGTAGAGAAGGCTATAGAGTGCCTATAAACCGGACATCAGTAATGGTCGATCAAGAACCATAAAAATCACAGCATTTCCGACCATAAACTAAAATGACTGCACATGCGCACTTCGATTTGTCAATGAATAAATAATAGACATTTACGTGAGGGTTTATATTTTCGGCAAGTAGATATTTGTAAAAATAAACACGAGAAATTGTCGCTGCTGTGACTCTACCACACATCGTATTGAATCAAACTTTCAAAAGTAATAAAACCGTTTATTTATTTCAATCGCTTTTAAACACTTTTTAAATGTTTCTTTGTCACGGCACTTCTATAAATTATTATCGTATACACAATTCCTAATCGTTGTGTGCATCTACTC
Source organism: Himalopsyche kuldschensis (assembly GCA_028554975.1). NCBI lineage: Eukaryota > Metazoa > Arthropoda > Insecta > Trichoptera > Rhyacophilidae > Himalopsyche > Himalopsyche kuldschensis. Next base: position 2,710,798 of record JAHFWI010000033.1, on the reverse strand, counting down.
TAGGATAAAGGACTTAAATCGTCTATAATATATACAACATAGCAACTACAAACCTAGTCTGCTCGATGAAATATCAATCTTTATATAGTACTTAGTCAATGAACCTGATCCACATTGTGTTTCCGTTTGAATTGTTTTCATAAATAATTTACTATATTTTATTTGTTTTTGTTTCGTTTAAAAACATGTAACGTTCTAATTTTAATTTTTGTGTTGTGCTAAATACATTGTTTACCTTATAGTAAATAATTGATTTGGCAATTTTCTCCGCTACTATAATTTGCCTTTGTTGCATACAAACTAATTAAAAAATTGGGCTAGCGTGAACGTGGATGAATTCAGACACGTGCTGTTTTGTAATTTTTAATGAAGATTTTGTTGGAACTTCCTCCGGAAAGTTTTCAAGAAAAAGATCAAATTAATTTTAGTTTTTATTTCAATATATAATTAAAAATGAAAATAATGTTATTCCACGTGTTGTGTTATAAGTAGTGACACGTGTTTCGCGTATTTGAGATGCTAATGTCTGCAGTCTAACGATGCTTAATGAATGAACACTTGCAAAAATATCAATTTAAATTTGATCTCAACTTATTTTTCTTGTTAAAATACCGTAACCAAATATAACTATATTTACAAGTTGAAGCCTTACTTTGAATAGGTTTTAACTGTTGTCGGCACTGTTTTGAGATATGAGCGTTTGAAGTTTCGATTGATTAAAATTTACTTGTAACAATGAGCATGTAAAAATGTTTCAAATTACTTATTTTAAGCATGTTTTTTCACAACTCTTGTTGATAAATTATTATTATTGATGGAAATAATGATGACAATCTTAAAACATTGTCAAATATAGTGAGTAAAATGAGTGTTTAGATGTAGTGCAACTTTGGTGTTATGCTAACTCCGTTATTCAACCATAGATAATTCTGAAATTCATAGATATGATAGAATGCGGTAAATACAAGCTTTTCCGACCAAAAGATCATTTTAGACAAAAATGACAATTAGAACCTTTTCAAAAGTAAGGTAACGAAGTGGAACACATCTTTAGAGTAAATAGTGCTTAAAAAATGTTCAAAATTCTAAGCTGAAAATGTTTTAAAAAAACTTTCACTTCGGTAATAAAAGTAATCATTGAGATGGCTTTTTTACTCGTATTATTCCAGTGGCAGGACTGCACAGTAAGTTGTAGGAGCGTTAACGCCGTGCGAATTTTATTTTTTCGAAATATAAAACGGCCTGGACCCGGTGACGAAAAGTGTGTCATTAGCGAAATTATTTGACGATTATATCCAGAGGGATATTCTTTTATTCATAAAACTCTCAAGGAGCAATAATTAAACACAGAAAAAAACTTTTTCACGGCGAAGTTGTTTGCTAGAAGAGAAGTTGGCCTAACAAAAGTTTTCTCGTTAAAAATGTGGGAGGGGAAACTATTTCCACCGAAAAGACGAAAGGACCTCACGACACCCCATTAGCCTGAATCGCCGACCATTTTTCTTTTATGAGTGATGCTCAGCATTTGGCGACTTATAGATGGATATCTTTTATTCTTCAACGCCTTGTTATTTAGTTCTAGCATCTTGTGCAAAATAAACAAGGACTTTCACCTCTGACTTTCTCAGCGTCTTTGTTTATTTTCATTATCAATACTACCTATCTGAAAACTTACCATATCAAGATCTCTATAAATAGATATGTATACAATTTGACCAATTCTATTTTACCCGAATTCTATTACAAATATGAGAGTCGTTCGTGTAAATACTTCTTCCTTAGAAACTAAAACTAACTAACTTTTACACTGTTTTTTCTAAATATCCTTTTCTAAGTATTCTTCTTCAAGAAATTTTGGATCAAAAATAGAAAAAAAAATGATTCAAACTAAAATGAATAGAGCCAATTTTTGGAATTTCTTATCTCGAATTTAATCAATTAAAACTATCCGTATGTTGAAAATGTAAAATTTTAATTTTTTTAACCTTAAATTTTAATAAGTAACCGCTGACTCCATCTAAACTCTAAAGTATCCATATATTGTGTAAACGGTAGATTTTCTGCACGGTTATGAAAATGATTTCATTGTGTTTTATACACTAAGTGTCATTACCACCCGTCATTATTCTCTCATCAAACACTTTTTCACTCACAATCAGACACACACACACTCTTTCTATGCTCTGCATCGTGCATCGTGAGAAAACGTTTTGTTGTGCGATGCAGACAAGTGAATCAAGTTAAATCTAAATACTGTACTACAATTTAACGTAAAGGCAATTTTAAAAAGCCTATATATTTTTAGGTAAGTGTCTTATCTTCCAATTACATACATGTTCTTTTTTTACTCGATTCTGCTCTTCAAATATCAGAGTACAAAAAAATATACTGAAAAGAAAGCAATGGCATTAAATTTGTATGAATGTACACATTAGAATAACATAACACGTCTCAATATTTGCAAGTTTAGTTTTAAATTCAATTGGTTTCTAGATTATTTTAAAGAGAACGCACCTATTAGATATCCATTGAGTTATTTTGCAAATAAAATTCAAATAATGATACCAAAAACCGATCATACAGAATTATGACAAGAGTGACATTAAATTATCAGTGATAGTGATTTAATAATATTGTTAAGAACAAAGTAGGTAATTGAAATACATCAATTATAGTTATTAATAAAATGTGTTTTGCTTGTTTGCTGAAGTTTGTTACATACTAAATTTATCTGTTTGGATTAATATACACTGTATAAGATACGGCTAGTGCTTTGAAGTATCAACTTATTTTCAACATGGCACCATCTTCATAGGAAGGCTTTTAAATTTAATATTGCTCCATTTGACAGTGGTTGTCATGAAATTTACTAGAATATGATTGAGGGTTTCGGCTGAAGGTGCTTGATGGAGTTTCAATACCAAATTTGAATCGTTTAAAATTAGTACTTTTAAGTTAGTTCAAGTTCACGAGTAAACTTGACATGTCTGACGAAATCGAAAGGTGAAACCTGGCCACGAAAATAATTTAAATTATTTTCAATATATATTTTATTTCAAATGATTGTTTCTTCTTTTAGAAGACGTATTCACTGTTTATTTATCCAATGTTTTCTTCTTGTGTTATCATTATCAATTGGTGTGACACTCAGTGACAAAACAGTATTTGAACACAGTGATTGATTTAAATTGTTAACGGAATGCTATTTTCTAATATAAACAAAGTTACTCTACATTAATTTGTACAATTTTACGAATTTGTCATAAGCAGTTTCGTTCATCGCGAAGCATTTTCACCTGTATTTATTACAGAAGTTAAAGTATGCTTCAATCAAAACATTTCCTTTAATTCATCTATGTATGTTTTAAATTATTTTATTTACTTGTATGTATTAGTGTATTATAACATTTTGATCTTGACTTAATTAGTTAGTTAAATTTGAATGGTTCTTAACTGTAGTTGTTTCCAGCTATGTTCTAGTGACATTGGCATAAACACCTTTAATTTTTCATTTCTTTTAGTAATGGCATCCAAAACATTGTTTACTTATTTCAAATCACATACAATTGTGGAGCAAATGCAAAAAAAACAATAATATACGTATATAAACGAAAAAAAATCATCTGCATGATATTCAAGAATTTTTCAAGTTAACTTCATTCTAATTGGTATTTTAGAAAACTCATATTTTATAATATTGCATACGGTCGATGACTAAAAAAATATTCTTAATATGATAAATTATTGGTCGAATTGAAACCCGTATTTAACGAATTACAAAAATGATATATTTGGCTATTAGTTTGTACAAAAACAAGCTTCAACACCACATAATTATGACGATTTATTGGGCTGAATCACGTACGGTCGTCAAACGTCATACATTGCACACCTTCAAATTTACGACATCGTTTGAACGAATAAGAATTTTCGAGGAAGGCGGAATCACTCTATTACATTTCCCCAGAAATAATGAAGCCAAACGTATGTTTCCGCTTCTTTCCTTAAAGCTTTCCCGTTACTTTCCAATAAAATGAAAAGTCCACAGGGAATCAAAATGCTCACGCGAAATTCGCTCCCAGTCCGTAGAGGGGAACGTTTGATTTATATTACACGTCTAAAGACACGAACATTATATGTTTTTGCACGGGGAACAGATGTTTACATATCATCAGTATCTTTAAACACTTTACTAAATCAAGAATGTTTAAAAATATATATATACTGACGTGGTTATATATCGTTATAAAACGTAATTAAGTTGAATAATTCTTCGTCACTGACAAATTAAATCATGTTTTTGATCGTTCTATGGAATACTAAAAATTTCGTTTATATGTGTGCTTAGGATGCGTTTTATTGATAAATTCTTTTTCGGTGAGCAGTGTAGTTTTAAATATTTTGGATTATTTGACCACAAGTAAGAATTAGCTGAGCTGAAATTCGGATAATGTGAAAATGACAGCTCATTTAACACGCCCCCTTTCCTGAAATTCTCAAATTCGTCCTTGCAAAAAAAATCTGGAACATATTCGACGCTCTGCTGCGGAATCTTCGTTCGCGAGCTGAATAATTCATCATGCTGAGACAGGAATCCGATTAATAAGCAGCTTTCACATTTTGTGATAAGAGATTGAGGCGGAGCGCACGTGGCCTATGGGCGGTGGGGTTCGACCAGGAGGTGGGGGAGGACACCGTGATAAGGGGGCGGGTCGCCCACTCGGAGTCACACTTGACAACACAACATTGGCGAGGTATTCCGTGGCATATAATTGATATGAGTAAGTGATTTGGTGTTGTTTTGGTACCTCGTTTGGGGGTCTGTCTCGCGGCGCCTGCCGCAGCGAGCGCCAACAGCATGACGAGGCCGCCCACCCGCATGGCTCACGCGCCCGCCATCGGCGTCCCTCACTTCACACTCTGAACTTCTACTTCACCGACGATGGACTTAGTAAACCGACACTTTAACCTCTGATTGTTGTACCTCTGCGGTACCTATTCGGTCTATTTGTGCGTTCCGATATCGACCTGACGTCCGTTTAGCGGCGCGGTTCGACTGCCGCCGCCAGCGCCGGTTTGTCACCCTCTTTCTCCGCACCCCGCGTGATGCGATCCCCCCGCGTGCGCGCGCAACCCTCGTAGCTACCCCGGCCGTAGATGGGCTACGCCGTTACGTCACTCCCGGACCTCGCGGTCGCGTAGCGCTGGAACCTTGCCGCTGCGAGAACGGGAGCTTTGGACGCTTTCTGCGAACTCGGAGCGTGACGTCACGCCTAGTTTCAACATAACCTTTGCAGGCTAATGATATTTTTTGACATGTGTCTTAATTAATGTGCTTCGGTTAGTATTTTATGTATTTGAATACACTGAATCTTTTCTCGCTGACACGTGTGTACTGTCTCAAATATCACGCGAACAAATAAGACACACTCACTAAGCTCAATTATTCAAATTCAACATTTTAAATATGAGAGACTACTTTAAGTCATTATAAATGTTAATATTCATAGAATACCTCAAAGACAGACTTCTTATTCTAAAAGTGATAGCAAATATAGTAAATACTAATTTTAATATTAAACACATAAACAAGAATTTAATGGCATGTCACACTATAAAATGTTTAAAGATCTATTTAAAGAACCTTGATTTAACATTAACAATTAATACTGGTATTCCTAACATTTATAAAAAATGAATAAAAACAGCTCTATGGTATATAAATCAACTCTTAGGTTATTTTGACGATTCATATTATATACCAGTTTTGAGACATATTAACTTGATACAAGCCTAAAATGCTAATGCAACGTTGAAATTTGTCAAAACTGAAATAACTGTAGAAAAAAGCACTCTTAGATTTGAATTTTGTTCGACGAAAAGTCATGGTATTCCAATACCGTACTTCATTGGTCATGGATCAAAAAAACTATACGTACGTCGTCCATCTGTGGACAAAGATGTTTATCTTCTTTTTTGGATTGTCTTATTTATTTAATATCATTGGTATTCTCGTAAAATACAGTTATGACTTCAACAATTAAAAATCGTTTAATCTTAATGAGTAGTTTGACTTCGCGGATTTCATTTAAACCTATTTCTAAGTCTTCCGTCTGGATTAGACGTATGAGTACTAATAAATTAACAATTAATTTTATATCTTAGCTTGTATTATTACTAAATTAGTGAGTAAACATTATTAAGAATTGATTGAGTAGGCATTTACTTGGTAGAACTCCATTATAATACTGACAAAGGCGTAAGCCGAAATAGCTATCAACAAATATATAAAATAAGTTATGTAGAACTAAAATACATTGTTATTTTCCTTTCCGTATTATTAAGAATATACGTTTTACACTATCGTTATTATATTTGCTTCCTCTATTTGAATAAAGTGGTATACTGACTAACTTACGACAATCACTTTTTAAACAAACTATATGAATATTTTACAGAAGACTTGGCCTACAAACAGACTATCTTTATCCCAAACATTTAATGACCTGTCGTTTAAAAATATATTGGGCCGTTGGCACAACCTATTTAATAAAAAAATCACAATTTAATTAATTATCTTACAAATACAAATGATTTGCAGCGTCTGTATAATACATTGTTATTCAACGCTCCGTATTTTTAATACTTTCAGTGTCGGTTTTTTGCTGTCATATAATTAGATTTAAACATCCATTTCTCATAAGCTCCATTGCTTGATAAAACAGGCAAATTTCTCCGCGATCCGCTGCAAAACATCCCCCTACCGCGACCAGGGGTACACCCGGCGAGCAGACCTCCCGCCACCCTATTTGTTTTGCACCCTGAGCGATGCGATTGGCCGAGTCCCATGTGACGTAAGGGGGTCAAAGTTTCAGTCTTAACCTAAAATTCTTCGCCTTCATATTATTTCGTCCTGCATTTAATTACCAGAGTGCCAAGTGCACGTCTAAGGGAGGGAAAGCTTAACTTGTTTCCTGTACCAGCAAAGTTTTCTCCTCTTTTTCTGCCAGTCTGGTATCTATCCGGATAAAATTTCTTTTCAGCTTACTGGAACTAAATCTAAGATCAGTCAGAAAAGTTTGTGAAATGGGTGTGTTGCTAATAAACTAACAAACATTCTAGTTTATTTCAAAGTGTCTATTCGATATTTTATTTCCTTTTTTTTTGATTCTTTATTTTGAACACCAGCCACTTATTTCTAAGCAGAGAGCACTAAAAAGTCACTAAAATAGCATTTATCACTCACTATAGTAAGTCTTTTAATACAAATTAAACATTTCATCGTAATCTCACGAAAAATAAAAAAAAACTGTTTTTATAATAGTTTAACGTTTAATAAAACTTGACGACATACCTCAAAAGACAGAACTGAACAATGCAGGTATACATTATTGTATCATGAACCGATTAATTTAAAACATAATCAGGATCAATTTTTTCCGCATCTGTCTGCCTACAAAAAATGATTCTGTGCCATCAAGAACAAATAATTTCTGCATGAAGTATTCCGATATTTCCAACGGATTTTTCTAATACGCTGACATCGGCATACAGCTGCTGCAGTTTTGGGAGAGATTATGCTAAATCACCAATTATCATAAAACTTACCCTGAATTCATCAGCTTCTGTGGTCTAGAGACTCTTTGTCCCAGCCAATCAGGTGGGGTTGGGTTAAAGTTTCAGCTAGATCAATATAGTATATATTTAGATTTTTTCATGGAGTATATAATCTCACTTTTCTTTGAGCTCTTATAAAGTGACTTACAAAGATTCGAGTTTGGTTTATTTCGTAAAATATTTGGCACATTATCTGTTAGAAATTTCAAATACTTACGATAGTATAAAATAAAATGCATAATTGATTTAAATCCGATGCAATATATTTATCAATTAAGAGAGATATAGAATCAAATATATAATACTTAGTGTCTCACAATAACAATGAAATTAATCGAACTCAACTTCCGTTTCGTATATCATTATATTATTTGGTATTATTTGACCAGAAAACCATTGAATTGTACATTGCCAATATCATAACGGAATTCTGCTACTAATATAGGTTGGCGAGACGCCAATAGAAATTTCTAATAGATAAATAATGCCTATTATACATATTTGAATAGATTATACTCATTATCAATCATCAAATTGACTTTGTGTATAATGCTAATTAGCTTGCATCATATGACGCTCGATAGACCGTAAAGAAATGTCTGCAATTTAACAGAAATCGATACAATATTCTATTTCGTAGTGGTGAAATTTGCAATGAAAGCTCGGCATTAACAATAAATGTGTGTTCGAATGACATAAAAGCTACTGCAAAACCCCTTTTTTAACTAATCGTATATTAAATATGAGGGATATAAATAACAGGGTTAACTATTTTAGTAATCTTTTTATTAGTATATTATTACAAAATTAGCATATATTATATTAATATTACCTTCAATAATACGTTAAGAAAAATAACAATGTATTTTAATCCTACAGAAATTATTTTATATATTTGTTGATAGCTAGTTTGGCTTACGCCCTCATCAGAACTATGCACTATACGTAACTATATGAACTATTATAATAGAGTTCTACCAAGTAAATGGCTACTCAATCAATATCTTTTTATACGTTTGGGACGCACAACAGTACATGGATAAAAAAATAACACTTTTTCAACGCTTGTATTCTGCAAATACTTTTTAACTGTAGTGAATCGTAGCACCTGGCGATTACTACGAAAGCCCGTATAATAGGTTTTTTTTAAATATAATTATGCCTTCTTCTGATAGTTGGGATAAGGCTAGTGAAGTCTGAGATTAGGAAACGTACAAGGCACCGTCTTGTTCCGTCAGTGGTCACGGATAACTAGTTAGATCACGTGCTACGGGAGTAAAAACTTAAAGCTCAAGACTGAACATAATGAAGATACAAGAAATACTCATTAAAGAGTCAATCACAAAACTTTATTATATTAATAAAAAAGAGATCCCATTTCAACCTCTGAGTATATCTACATGCGTACTATAAATATAAATTTTCTTGGAAGAATTTTTTATTGATAAAATAATTTGCGTTTTTACGTTGAGGGCTTTACCAATGTACATTCACATGGAAAACTGTGTCGTTTAGTCATAATTTTGATAATAAAAAATCACCCATTTAACAGCAGCAAATATTATTATTGTATGCTATATTATACGAACGTATAAGTTATATGATGATAAATATCGGGGCATTTAATATGAAACGGCTTTTAAGTCAATCAAACCGACCTCTTTTTTATGATAGGGTTAGGATAGACGTGGCTCGGAAATTACTATTTATGTGATAATCGCTTTATTTGTGTGTCGTTTTTAAGTGGATAGTAAAAAATAAAGCACCCAAGATATGCGTACATGTACAATTTTAGTTCAAAAACCTATTTCACTTAAAAATTCGAATTTGTGACCGTGACACTGCTTAGATTAGCTTACAGGAAATCACTCAATCATTGCAATAAATTTTAAAAATAATAAATATAAATTTAGTCCAACAATAAATAAATTATGTTCAAAATTAAATTGAAACTGTATTCTTTTATTTGTCCACGGTGTTTTAAAATAGTATACGATAGTAATAAAATAAATTGTAAGTGATAAATTTTAAATATAGAATACTTGGCAGAGGGCATATTTTTCAAAAGAGTTCTTTGAATAATGCTTTTTCTTCATCAAAATGATACATCATTGCATTATTAACTTCGAGTTAAATGTATCCTTAAAATTAAATTAGCACAACTACATATACTGCAGACTCACACGCAGGCAGGAAAAAACAAAACTTTAGCTCACGGTAAGCATCCAAAACAGCGGTCTTAAAACGTTGTTTCGTTAAATTAAAATTAATTTTAAAACATTTTTTTTCATATTCTATTTTTTATTTCACTATACAACGCTCAACTTTAATATTTTTTATTCAAACTGACCTACAGAAAATTGTTAACATTGCTTATTTTACAAAATAGTATATATTATCAAATTATTTAAGCCTGCCGAGACTAAACAGTAAACTAGTACTATTTTCAGCTATACTTTACCGCCTGAATCTATGCATTTTTTATTGTTTACTTCGAGCACATGATTCTGTATTATAAACTCGTCCTATACATGGCTTAATTATGTATAATAAATCGGCTGAGGCAGACTCCTGGTAATTGATTTTCATTGATATAGTTTTTATTTTAATATTTATTTAGTTATTTTAGTAACAGATTGATATCTTATAAGTCCTCACCTCAATTCACTGAAAAACTACGATGTTATTGAGGTTCGTTTCTGGGACCACCTCTTTGGAATATTTTATGTGATGACCTTGTCTTTGTTATTGCCACTGGATTGCACGGCTATCGCTTATGCCGATGATGCACTTCTTATTGCAGGAGAGAATAGTCGTGTTAACTTATAACGAGTAACCAGTGGTGCACTTACAATCATTCTTGAATAAGAACAGGTGAACAAACTTCCATTTTCACTTGCCAAGACGGAAGCTCTCCTTTTAAAAGAAGGATCTAAGCTTGACATTTCAAAATTTCACTATATATCTACATGGAAAACTTCTCTGTGTCTGTTTATAAGCAAGCCAAACACATATAGGTTATTTTCAATGACAAATTGTCATTTCAACATCACCCAAAGAAAATTGTAGAGAACGATAGCGTATCTCTTTGTTAGACTGACTAAGCTTTTTATGATGACCTCACTGAGAGAACAACACATTACAATGATTTCAATTGCTAATCTTTACATGAAAACTTTATCGAAGGCTTTACCCGTTTTGACTGGCGTTTTACCGATAGACCTGCATATACAGATAAGGGTTGCAACTACTCTTCTCTTGAAGAACACCATCAAAACGGATATTGATGGCGTCTTTTCTTGGGAGTATGGCTTAATGAAAGTGAGCCATGAAACAGCGGCTGCATACACATAACTGGTGGTGTTGCTACAACCAACTTGTACATACATATATATAATAGTAAAATGATTCATATATGTTCCCAAACAATTAAATAAAGATCTTTATTGTTTGTTGGAAATTTGCACGAACAACGATTTTTATATGCAACCGCATATTGTATGAATTATACATGAAGAATATACTAAGCTTTCATAGTCAGTTCTACTATATCCTCTTTACTCTCAGAAGCAGGAGTCATCAGTTTATTACCTCTTTGGGTGCTTCCAAAATGTATTGGGAGAAATAGAATTTCATTCGGTTATTAGGAGTGAATCCATTTCTGGACTTTCGTTCAAAACATCACTTTGGAAAGAAAAGAGATTTTCAGATGAGAACACACATTAATTTAAATATTATTGTATTTTTAATCAATGATGTTTTACGTACAACATGATTCAACCAAATAATCTGATACTGTTAGATAAATATTCCTGTTGACATAGTAAATAAAAATACATTGCAATTTTTCTACTTACCGGCGCAGGGTAACGTAGTTCTCACGCATATCCGCTTTAATGAATAATGTAAATTATTCACGAACGCAAGGTTAACTACTTAATTCTACTAAAAAACACATGTCGTTTCAAATTTAGAAAAAAAAAATTGCGTAGGACATACAACACTACCGACTCGACACATCAAGCGACGACAACTGACTAGCTAAATCTAAAAAATGTTTCAATTTAGTAAAAACGGCATAGTTTATAATTCTATTATAATAATAAAATATAGTTGCTATTTCAGCATCATGCGAACATCGTTATTATTTAAAACATAAAACATACACTCTTGGGTGAAAGCGCAGTGTAGTGCTGGACGTTATAAAGAAGTTAACCCTTTGTAATAATTTATTTAAACTCATATTATTTTTTGTTGATTGAGTAGGCATTTACTTGGTAGAACTCCATTATAATACGGTAAGAAAAATAGCAATGTATTTTAATTCTAGATAGAATTAAAATACATTGTTATTTTTCTTACCGTATCATATTATTTTTGCTCACACAATGTATTTTAATACATTGATTTTTGTAAATTGTCATTTCATTTGTAAGAAATCATCGAAATTTTAAAATTTTAAATTTAATTTCACCAATGTATGTTTTTTTTAAATTCTTGCTACATTTCTTAAGCCAACCTTATGCTATTTTTCTCATTGTGATATAAATAGCCTTGTTTCAATCTTTATCTCTACTTAATAATACTCGCAATGAGATAAACTGGAAAAGTAATAATCTTGTTTTATGTAATTAAGGATTTCGACTGAGGGTGCTTGATGGAATTTCAATATCAAATTTGAAATGTTTGAATTTTGTACTTTTCCATGAGTTTTGTCGCTAACCGCCCGGGTTTCGCCCTTCGGCATCTTCAGGCATTTCAAGTGCACGGATGTACTGTATAAAAATGATAATGGTATAAATAAATATAGTATTGCAACATTGCAGTATTGGCGTTCTGGATAAACCTGACTTTTTATTTACATACAATATATTTTTTATGTTATAAAGAATAAAGGCAGGGTTCTTGCTTTAATTATAATTTGGAAACTTTGCCGCTCCAGCGTTGCACGCCGCTCCGTGCAACTGCACCGTCATCAAATTACCTTAAACCTAATGGGCGTGAGTGAAATTGGCGCGATCTCCGGTCCAGTTGTTTCAAACTCGGCTCAACTAGACGGAGAAAAATCGACGAGGCGTGCGCCGTTTAAACAGTCATTTTAATTCTGTTTTGCGCCATCTAGAAGTTAATATGATTGGCATATACATAGACATCAAATAAAAATGATGTTCAGTGTCAGTCATTCACAGGACTTTTCATAAATTTACTAGTATTGCTACCCGGCGTCGCTCGGACTAAGCGTCTAATAATTATTTAATGATATATCATTCGACATAATTATATCACAAAATCTAACATCCAAAATAGAGTTAAAATAAAATCACAAACTATATTTAATTTGATGACAGCCCCATTCTCGCCCATTAAAATGTCCAAAGTCAAGGGAAAAATCTAATTTGCCGTCAAAGAAATGTCAAATAATACCTTCACGTAAATAATAAACATTATTATTGATAATAAAAGCCGTAAAAGTTCAGTAGAAGACTAATTTATTACATTTTGACTAAATGTCTACGCCGATAAAAATTCAAACATATTTTCTTTCATATACGTTTTTATGGCAACTTAATGACCAACAATGCAAAAGGGAATTACAGACCCACAAACATACAGACGCCGTTTCGGTTTTATATATAAGATAATGTGATTTTCTTTCAGTGATAACGTTGTCGACAACCATCGAAATTTTAAAGAATTTTGTCAATTATTAAAAACCTACTTTTACTGCTCTCAGTTAATTGAATGTAGACTTCAAACAAATCTCCTAGATCACGGGTCCAACCCATGGGTCGTGGCGAGTTTTCTGTTGGGTCACTAAATTATACACTTAACTAAAAAAAGTATTCAATTTAATTCATTTTCGTTGTTTTTTGAATTACCTTATTATTAATGCCTTTGGGGTCGCGGGTCAAACGGCTTTTATAAAAGGGGGTCGCCACCCGAAAAAGTTTGGGGACCCATGTCCTAGATAGTGGTTATTTCTGTAACCAAGTATTAGTAACTTACACAATACATTTCAGATATAATTCGAGTAGAAGGATGGGATTGAAAAAGCACTAGTAGTAAGCGAATTGCTTTTACTGCACATAGTTTTCCGGAACGAAAAGTTGTTCCCATGATTTTGATATTCCGATGATTTTTTTCGTTAACACATCTTCCGGAATTTCAAGTGCGCGAGTGAACTTTAACTGTAATGTAGTAAATTGTTTGTATCGCTTATATATATATGAATAAAAAAAGATCATAAGTCCATTTTTCGAAATTTTGATGCAATTAAAAATTTAAACTGAATAATATAAACACTGTTTTTTTTAACCATGTCCGCTACCAATGCAAAAATTCAAATGAATTTTATAACAACGAAATTCTTGATTTTTTTTATATATCAATCTGACTGAGCATCTAGTTCAAAGGCGTGTTAGCGCCAAAGTTCTTCCAGTCTCCTTCGTCTTTAAATGATTTAAACTTTTAAATTTAGTTTCCCATTGCTGCTGACAGGAGGGGAGCGATCGCTACAGTTGAAGAAGTCAGCTTACTATTTCGTCTCTACCTAGGGTGGGTCATCGAGAAGAATAGCTTTCGGTCTATATCGATTCTCTGATGCTTTCTCGTCATAATCCTGCAAGCATAGAGATTGTTGGGTAATCGTGAAGGCCCACAGCCTTATGAAACTTTTTAGAGATTTCACGAACGAATTCGTGAATAGTGGGTACACTTAAATCTCTGTGTAACAGCGATCCACGCACGAACCATGGAGCATCACATACTTGCCTCAATGACTTATTCTGAACAATCTGGAAAATCTTCAGATGCTTTTGGTGAGCAAATGCCCACACTGGTGTGGCGTAGACCATAATTGGACGAGTTTTTGCTGTATATAGGAGAAGTTTTCTCTTTGTGGGGGGTCTTTGATAATTAGTTGCTCAACCTCTCTGTTTCAAAGAGAGTAGCGAAAGAAAATATAGGACTAATACAGCGCTAGTGGTTAGTTTATCGTTCTTAATACGTCCCGTTTTTAGAATCGAACGACAAGGCTTGACTCTTAGCTTTGGATCAATTGTATATTGTATCGCAAACTAGCACCCTCCGAAAGTGTGTGCTAGAAATCACTAACACTTCGTCGTCTGACCCATTTTTCAGACATAAAGCGCTGAGAACTTTAACGAGTGCATCCGGGCTAATTCAATCGGGCATACGTTCGTTTATGCGACCATGCTGGCGTATAATTCACTTACGACCCGGTAAGTACATTACGGGACGAGCTCGGGTCAATCTACGAACATTTTATAGTCTATCACACCAGGAACTATTTGATTCCAGTCTAAAATAAGACTTCTTAATGAAGTCAGCCTCGCTAATTCAATAACTCGGCCCATATTATTGTCTGAGTGAGTCATTCAGTGGCGTTCACCGATATAGACAACCATCGGCAATTCAGTTTTATTGTTCTGTTCTTCCAAGAGACAAAAAGTTACATATTCTTTTAAAATAAAAATTAAAATGAAACTGAAACGTCTGCTTAGCTTCAAATAATTTCAATTACGCTCAATTGATATAGTTTATTACTTTCATTAAATTCATCACTAAGTCACAAATTAGTAGTTCTATTAAAGTTAAATGTATAACTTGTTTATTCCACTCCTTGTACAACTAGATACTCAACACGTTCTACTTTTATATAAGCATCATCTTTAGACTATTTTGCTAACAACAACTTCATATTATCTATTGTGTAGCATATAAAAAGAAAAAATTAGCTGCATGTTTTTAAGGCACTGAACCTTGCTTTTCGGAGAGGGAAATGTGAA
Source organism: Himalopsyche kuldschensis (assembly GCA_028554975.1). Taxonomy (NCBI): domain Eukaryota; kingdom Metazoa; phylum Arthropoda; class Insecta; order Trichoptera; family Rhyacophilidae; genus Himalopsyche; species Himalopsyche kuldschensis. The sequence continues at coordinate 2,695,373 of JAHFWI010000033.1, read as the reverse complement.
AAAGTGTAGTTAAAAAAAATCTATGAAAGTCAGCTGATCTTTATTTTTAAGATGAGTTCACATTATAAAAATAGTACATATTAACAATACAATCATTCAAACTTAAAAAAAAAAACAATTGTTCGCTTTAGGGCTCGAGCCCGTGAACGCGGCAACCTAATAAAACCAATGCACGAAGGCTTTGACCACTCAGCCACACATCAGACAAAGTTAATGCAATCATGTATAAAATATGATAATTTTATCACGTAGTATCAATTTAATTGAAATTCAATTATTATATTTCTAAGGTTTACAATTAAGACTATTATAGTTTAATGGCTTATTACAATCGGCACAAATTCCAAATATTTTTTACACCTGGTAGAGGTCTGCACGGGCCGAAATTTTGAAATTTCACCCGGCCCGAACTCGAAGACCTCTAACCCGGCCTGGCCCGGGCCCGATGCCATTTCTAAAAATCTTACCCGAACCCGACCTGAGCCCGACATTTTGCATCCTTGTCCGAAAATGATCTGATTTTTTTTTTCTAATAAAAATTGACTAATTAATCACTGATTATCGTGCAGTTAGACGATTAGATTTAATTAGAATTAGTTTTTGTTTGTTCTACAGGAATCACGATACAAATGAGAAGTTCCTGTTTTTGAACTCGAAATGCATTTACATTTTATACACTCAACGTATCCAACTTTTTTGTTTGTAGCCACCTCTATGATTTCACTAAATGATTTCCACACTTTCCCGTGGGTTTTTACTGACCGAAGAAATATATTCTCCACTCTTCAGTTTTGTCTTAATATTTTCGAAGCCCATTCCTTGCCGGTAAATTTTTAAAAAAATAACCATACAAAATACTGAAGTCAGGATCATTTTATGAAATTCATGATGCTTATTGTACAAACTCCTATGAAGCAGACATCATTAAAAAATTCTAAATTAAGTCATTAAATTCAAAAAAATGCATCTTTTTCTTATGAATGGGTCGAAAAGATAACTAATACGAGTACGTGAAGTTTATTATAGTATTAAATTTAGATTTACGATAATGGTGAGCTCATTCGAAAAAAGCCCGATTTTTGTTATATTTTGTTGTATACTTGCGTCCGAGCCCTGCCCGGGCCCGAATCCAAACCTACGTTAACCGGCCCGACCCGGCCCACGGGCCAAACCCGAGCCCTTGCAGATCTCTAACACCTGGAGATGCAAAATAGATGGATGGATTTAGCTTTGTAAGAACTAATGATTATCCAATTACCAATTCAATAATAAGACGGATTTTCAGACAGGATTGAGAAGTTTAGATATTGGATTCTCAGACTCGAACTTGAACTCGAAAATCTTACGATATATTTTTTTATCTTAGAGTAGTAGGGAGAGAAAATACTTTTAACTAACTAACCAACTGCTCAATACTCTCGGGGCATAGTCTCTTACAGCTATTTTTATTTTAAATAATTGCAGTTAAACAAGTAACTTTTTCCTTTTTCATACTACTGCCAGGTTACTGAAGGCTGTTTGATTTAGAACACGTCACGACAATTATAATTTGAATCATCTGCAGCCTTATTCCAGTGAAAACATCAATCTTCCATATCCTTATAAATAGCAACGCAAAATACACGCCATGTCAATCCGTGTTTTTTGACTCGAGTGTAATATAGAGCGAATAATTTGAATTCAAAAACCCTGAAAATGAGCAAAACCATGGAAACATATGAAATACCCCCTAAAATTTAAATAGTTATAAATCATTCAGTCTACGGACAGTCTAGTCAACTCGGCGCTAGTAAATACTCGAATAATAAATGATATAATATATCTCAATAAATAATCACTGCGATCAATAGATGTCAGTGTCAAAGTTTCAGCGTTGCTTTTGGGATTGCCACTATAGCATATTGGGGACAGTTAATGATTTAAACAAATTGCTTTCCGTTTGACTGGCAACTTTTTTAAATTCTTGCCGTACCACTGGAGTCCGCTGAGCCTAAAAGCCTTCGGCGGAAAACGGAAACGCCGGAAAATAGGTTTTTCAGCACACTTAACGCTAACTAAACGCATTTTTCTTTACGTTATTACAGTGGGTGTATAATAAGTGCCGTTATTTAAATTGAAAAGACTCGGGATCAGTTTTAAAGGAGTAATGCTATAAGTTTGATTCCATTTGTTTTCAAAATTATCTGCCGCGACGAGCTTATCAGCGCCGATGAAAGAATAAATATCATTGTGGAACACACTTGAAAAATACATCTTCATGGATCTAAAGTTTTTACGATGTTATAAATTCTAAAAACTATTAACTTATCAATTCTCGAATCAAACGCTCCAGGTTTCTAGGTTCTTGTCAGCGACTTTATTAAAGTAAAACATTTTTAGCAAACAACTTGATTTTGAAATAATAAATGCCACTTATTTATTTACGACAAAAAAAAACATTAAACAAAGCTGATGCCCAATTCACATAAATTATTTATTTATTTATGTTCTCCATACGTACATTATATGTACAGTCTTACGTTCTCGCATTAACTGTTTTCCCGCGTGGTTCGTTCATCTTGTATAGTCCCGGCGAAACACCGATAAGAACAATGTAAAAAATCCCGCATTAAACGTTCCTAGATTTATCGATTAAATTATGGTCACAAATATTATCCCTATTGAACGTTTTTGTTGAATATTTCTTAAAAGCACATTCGACCCCATCCAATCGACTCGTAGAAAAAAAACTGAAACTGTAAGTGTGCAATTGTTTAGGATTCATTTTCATAATGTTTCCGGTAATTACTGAGCATCTATGTCTTCTTTCGAAGAAGATGGCGAAAAACGCAATAATAAACCATAGAATGACATTTACAGAGTAGTATCGGGGTTTCACTCTACATTACAAAAACTACAAATGATAAGCTTACTGCTTTTGCAATGTGAAAAAAAATAAAGTATTTGAATAAAATAATATATGGTTAACAGACATAAGAGAAAAAAAAATATTTGAAGTCGGCAAAGAATACAACCGAGTGAGTTCTAACAAAATCAATTATAAAAATTTTCTCCTTTCGAACATTAGAATTCCATAATTTTGCAAGACTATCGAGAATTTTACGTATGATATACTTAGGGCAAAATATTATGGTGAAACGGCATCGTAAGAAGCAAATTGGCTGGTTGGTGACAAGAAATCTTCATAAAAAATAAAAACATTTATTTAAATATGTATTTTCAATAAAAATAAATTGATAAACGTATCATTCGAGTGGTTATTGTATCAATCTCTTTGCAGATATATTAATGTCAGTTGTGGAATCAATGAAATATAAACGTCCTATATAATTATTTGTGTCGCTTTAATATGTTTTGGTCTGTTTCTTTAATGAAGTAGGTAAAACACAACATCGACACTCGTCACACGCAACTTTCACGTTCTCATTAGAAAAGCTCAGGATGGTGAAGTCCGCAGGACGAGAAAAAGCTTTTTATTTTTGTATACAACAAATAATACAACCGATACCTAGAGAACAGTGGCGTGGAGTATTTCACACAAAACAATATTTTTGGATATATGATATTTTATCCGTTCGATAAACTTTCCTTAGCATGTAATAAAATATTAGCAGCCCAATATTTTATTGATTAAGTTGGCATTTACTTGCTAGTACTCCATTTTAATACGGTGAAAAAAATAACAATATATTTTAATTTTACAGAAATTATTTTATAAATTTGATGATAGCTATTTTGGCTTACACCATCGTCTGAACTATGTTTAAATTTGCATTTACTCATCCTTATATACCGTTGTAGGCGGGGTGCACTATACGTCTTTTTCTTTGTTCCACCATCCTAGTTTTAAATGGCGATAAAAAGTAATTTTAAATAAAAACAATTTGAATTTGTGGTTGGCAAGTAAAAAAGAATGCAAAGATATATGATATTTTTAAATATATTTTTTAGTAAGAATAAAATAACAGATTTTGATGATCGACCATAAGTTGAAAGTTAAATTGTATGTATTTATTTTAAGCATCGTGCATTCCATAAAAATCATTGTTTTAAACAAAATTATTTTTTACTTAGTCAAAAAATCACTATTAAGGTGTATAACTTCACTTCTTGATGAAAAGGCATAATTTAAAAAAAACTAACATTTGGTATCGTATGACTTTCATTTATATTATAACTAGCTGTACCCTGCGCGCGTTGCTACGCCAGCAATTGTAGGGGTGATTGGGGGGGTGGGGTGGTGTAGTGGGGCAGGGGGTTTTGTACGCCAGAAAGTTTCGCGGAAGTGTACTCGAGAAATTTGTAAAAAATCGATATCAATTTTTGGGGGAAGGGGGGTTGTTTGGCGGGGTGGGGTTTGGGGAGCGTATGGGGGGGGTATGCCAAAAACCTTCGAAGAAGTGAACTCGAAAAATTCTTAAAGTATAAAAAAAAATTGGGGGGGGGGAGGTTGGAGGGTGGTTGGGAGGAAGGGTTGGTAGACCAGAAACCATCGTGGGGGTGCACTCAATAAATTTGTAAAGTTTCACATCGATCGGTCGAGCGGTTTAGTAGTCCATAGCGGACATACATACAGACATTCATTTTTATATATATAGATAGATAGATAGACGAAGAACAGGATCAGTTCCGCTAGTCGCGAGCAATTATCAGTACCAGATAATAATTATCGCGATGAGTGAAACCTGTCTTGATCTTTACCAGAATATGTGTGAAATATGAATTGTGTTTTATTTTTTAAACAATCGACTGAGTAGGCATTTACTTGGTAGAACTCCATTATAATACGGTAAGAAAAATAACAATGTATATTAGTTCTGACGAAGGCGTAAGCCGAAATTGTTATCAACAAATATAAAAAATAATTTATGTAGAACTAAAATACATTGTTATTTTTCTTACTGTATTTTTTAAACAAATTTACTTTACCAGAGATTTGATGGTGATTCTTTATTTTATTTATTTTATCAGCACACCACTGAGCAAGACTTCCAATCCGGAAGTGTGTTCCAAAGGCTGTGTTTTCTTGCACCACCCTTCTGGTGGCGGAACGTGACTGGCGGGTGCCCCTACACACAATATTATGTGAGATTTCGTTGTTTTATTTTTTTCTTGTTTTGTTTTGATTGACCCAACGTCAATAAGGCTCAAGGATTCTAAATAAATACATCTACCGTTAATCAAGAATTATTCGGCTTCATTAAACAAAAGGGCATTCGGAGTAAAATTATTTTGCTTTATAAAACTACTATTTCCTTTCTGATCGGTGAAGAAAATCTGTTTTCGATTGCTTATTTATTGCACTTGAAACACGTTAATAGACAAATAAAAATATTCATTTTTCACTAGGAAATGCAACCAGTTCTTTTAAAAATGTCCAACGATGGATTATCTTTATGAACTTTAGATAACATATATTTACTCACAATGGTATTTACGTAATATTGTTATTTCGATTTAAAAGACAGATTTACTAGGATTAGAATTCGTATGCGCGTAATCATTACTATCAAGCATTTAAATAAATAAAATACATTTTATCCAAAACCAGTCCTGATCACTGCTTTATATACATATGTTGAAAAAATACAGTGAATAATAAATAAGCAATGAACTCTCACAAATTATTTTACTTTATTAAATCTCTGAACTGAATGAATTGGAAATCACATTTAAACATTTCTGAAAAATGCTTTGAAAGTGATTTATCGTCAAGTTAATCTGAAAATGATTGTACTCGTACAACATGTATAATGTGATCTAAATAATACTTAGCTTGTAATCTTATATATAAAACCGAAACGGCGTATGTATGTCTGTGGGTCTGTAATTCCCTTTTACATTGTTGGTCATTAAGTTGCCATAAAAACGAATATGAAAGAAAATATGTTTGAATTTTTATCGGCGAAGACATTTAGTCAAAATGTAATAAATTAGTCTTCTACTGAACTTTTCCCGGCTTTTATTATTAATAATAATGTTTATTATTTACGTGAAGGTATTATTTGACATTTCTTTGACAGCAAATTAGATTTTTTCCTTGAATTTGGACATTTTAATGGGCGAGAATGGGGCTGTCATCAAATTAAATAAAGTTTGTGATTTTATTTTAACACTATTTTGGATGTTAGATTTTGTGATATAATTATGTCGAATGATATAACATTAAATAATTATTGGTCGCTTAGTCCGAGCGACGCCGGGTAGCAATACTAGTAATACATAAGTAAAATTAAACGCTTGCATTCCACCAGTACTGCAACGGAAAAGACATTTACGGCAACTAAAAAACTGAGAGAAAATTTGTTACTGAGCGAGAATAGGTGCTTGCGTTGGATATTTGGGGTGAAGCAGTTGCGGCTTTTTCAGTGATTTAGGAGACAAACTATACAGTCTTATACGTCAGTGGTCTTTGCATTACTTAAGAGCTGGCTTAGTCACGTGCTATGGATGGATGCTTCTGTAAAGCTTGCTTGACCCTGCTTGCCGCTTCTTCCATTCGGTGAGAATCCGAAGACTTTAAGATGTAGTCAGCGGAGTTTAATAATGCTGTCAGAACGATTAGTGGTTTTCAAAAAAGTGTTCATACATCAAAACATCGAAAACAAATATAGTCCAAAAATAATAATAATAATATTACTGGTGGTTTCTTACCATTATGAAAGGTTCTACGACATTTTACCTTCATCGGTTGATGTATCACTTAAGAAAAAGAAAATGATCTTATTCGGAAATAATTATTATATATACGTATTGTGACATGGAACGATTCTTCTTAGCAATGCAGTCTACACACGGCTTAAGGATTTGGCTCACAGCTCATTGTGTATTCACGTGGTGTAAAGTTTAATACGCTTCTGATATAGCATATACAACACACAACGCGTATTCCGCACATCTTCCAATTAGCCAAAGTAAGAAGCTTTAGGCGAAGGAAATGCTATATCAAAAATACGGTACAACTTTGAATTTCATTTCACTGAGCACTCGGTCGATAGCTTTATAGAAGGACTAGAATACAGAATAGATGTTTGAAAAAGCTGTAAATTTACTTGAGACGACAAAACATTGCGACATAAATTGATTTTAACCTAAAACAATATTTTTCTACTAATTTCACATAGAATCTTTGATCGCGAGCATAATATAAAGATACTAGCTGACCCGGCGAACTTCGTACCGCCTCAGAATCAATAAATGATGTGTTAACTTATAATGTGAATTAAATTCAGTTTTATATTATGTTAAAATGAATACTTAAAATGAATTTAGTTCCATAAATGCGCAAAAACAAAATGAGATGTTTTAATACTAATACATATATGTATAATAATATAGATATCATCAAAAAAAACGCTCCATACAAAATGTATGAGAACATGATTTTCCTTCATAATTTTTTTGCCGTCATACTTTGGGATGTTGTAATACTTATTCTGCTATTCGGGATGGTGTACCATAAAATTAAAGATCATCAAAATTGGTCCGGCCGTTCTTGACTTTGAAGTGGTGTAACTTAAATGACTTTGTTTTATATATATAGGTTAGCTGACCCGGCAAACGTTGTACTGCCGTACAAAATATTTCTAGTTAATATTTTGCTTGTTAAGTAAAAAATAACGAATGTATTGTAAGTGTGTGGGGATGGGATCTACGACAGAAAGAGGAATGGAGCGCTGTAGAGTTGTAGACGATGACCGCCGATAAAAACAAAAAAAAAACCAACCATTCATTTTCTCAATTCAATGTATTTCACTAAAGTAACGGACATATTTATTGTTTGATTTCTTATAAGTTAAATGTTAATTTTAAAAAAAGTTATATATTTTTAATCCTTAAATAGAAAAATTAAATAAATAAAATCAATATTAATTTCGAAGCTTAATTGAGTGTACGATATTTTTTTTCAGTCCGTCTTTAGCCAACACAAATAAGCTCGATAGTTTGCCCACGCAAGAACATGCCACGTATAATTGTCCGTGTGAAAAACATGATGTGCCCAAATCTAAGCCTCAAACAGACATCGTTTGGCCTTACGACGTATTGATTGTCATTGCGAATGCCAATCTAATAGGAAATTGAAGGCGTTTGAATTCAATTTGCACGTCTGTGAGAATTATTGGAATTCGTGGCAGCAAAACATTTTTGGCTCGGAATTTGCCATTCAAAATGGTGGCTTCGATAATGTTTTTCATCAATTTTTTAATGACCAATCCCGTTTCATTGCACACCCGTGGTGGGTTCAAATTCCAAAGTAAAATAACCGCAAATCCAACTTTCAGTCGTAGAAAGTGTGGTGACATGCCTGGCAAATCCAGTGAGTTCAAAAACTCTGTTGGATAATTTACAGCTTCGTTGGCATTGCAAACTGTATCGATCGATTTGTATGATACCAAGTCGCCTGGCAACGACTGCTGTATCTTGAAGTTTAAATCGCTTACGTCCACATTTTTTGCTGCCAAAATGGCACTTTCTGTCAGCCACGCATGATTTATGTATTGTGTGCGTACATCGAGAAATATGCAGTCAATGCGAGTATTTTGCGAATCAACGATTGTGCATAAATAAGTGGGCAATTTTATACATCCAGTATTTTCATAGATAGCAATTTTTCCATCGCCGTTATCAATTGGTTTGAGAATTTGTCAGCGGTTGGATCTTGTAGCATTTGGACGCGCATGTTTATTTTTAGCTTGACTTTTTCTACATTACGCCACAGTGGCGATGATTTCAAGCAAGCGTTGATATCATCAGCGTACGTTGAACTTGGAATGATGGGAAGTGTTTGTCTGAAATCACATGAAAGGAGTAACAGAGTGCCGCCGAATAGTCTGTCGTTGTTTTTCTTATATCTTTGAGTGTTCTGTTCAACGCCACAAGAGATTTTTTGCGTGCAATAGTGCATTTATCCCAGATGACAGTTTTGCATTGTTTCAGCACTGTGGCCATAGACTATTGGTTTTTTATCTTGCCCACTGCGTCTGGGTTATTTTGAATATTCAGTGGAAGCTTAAATGCTGAATGAGCTGTTCTGCCTCCATCCAATAAAGTTGCTGTAATGCCAGATGATGCAACGGTCAATCTGATGCCATTATTTGATCGTACTTTGGCGAGAATTAGCGAAATTAGAAATGTTTTGCCAGTTCCACCTGGCGCATCAAAAAAAAAGAATCCACCTAGTCCCGCCGAAGCTGCCAGCATAATGCGGTCGTAAATATTTTTTTATTCATGAGTCAGTAGTGGGACATTGCGAGTAACAATCGCTGCTATTTCTGCAGTATCATGCCGCAGTTCACGATTCATTTCGGTGTCTATTAAATCAGAAGCACTTAATTTGGTGAACTCATACCGAAATGAGTGGTAAATTGGCAATGACAACCCAAAGATCCTCAATAGCAATCAATGCTTCATTGTACAAAGCGTCGCTGAATGAACCGTCGTTAGATCGTTGCACCGTGTAAGAATTCGATGCAATGTATCGTCACTCATTGAATCTTTGTGCATAACCCAGACGAGTCTGCTCGTCCCGGGAATCATGTAGTCAACACTATAGCGGATAGTTGACAAATTTGTGTTGTTGTACAGCCCAATGCTGCTTCAGCAAGCATATTGTCCCAATGGTAGTCGTCTTCGAGCAAGCCGAGTGCAAAGCATGCATCTTTATATTTTGGGCAGTGTTTTCTATTCACTTTGCGTATATCTTGAAATGAAATGGGCCAATGACATTAACCAACAACAGTCGCAGATAGAAGCACTCAATTTGCCTTGGATTGACTGTATATACCCTGCCCAAAGTGTTTGATTTTAATAGGCTGGGGCACGCAACAATTAGTGAGCCTTGCTTGCGGGGCATCCATTTTTTTGTTTGATTTCATGTGAAATAGAGTGGTTCTTCGGAATAGAGTAGTGTTCGTGCAAAGGCACCGAAAGTATCGGCACGATTACACAATACGAAAATTTCGGTGAGTGTAGTTTTTGGTGGATTTATGGCACGCTCAGTTGCTGTCTCGTTGGTAAAAAATACACGCTGGCCGTTTTCAAGATGGACGGCAAAATGTATAACTGCTGGGTCCCGTTCATGAATTGGGAAATCAAAGATACGCCAGACAGCTTCATTGGAGCTGATGTATCGGCCAATTTGGTAGCACATTATTTCATCGTTGTCATTCAATCGAGGAGCATTCACATCGGTATTTTGAATTTGAAACACAGCCATATCGCTGCCTTTATTGACATACTTGCAAATGTATTTGACGCTCTTCACCGAACTGCAGAACTCAACATTAATATGAGCATTGAATGTTTTGCTCAGCAGAGGTGAATATGGTACCATCCAACGATTGTCAATGCCAATGTCTGCGTTGTTGATATTTAGCGTCAATGATTGTCCGCCATTATCAGTATTTTTTCAACGATATTTTGGATATCCATCAATATTTGTGATCGTGTCGTTGGTGAAATGTTTAGAAAAACGCATTGTACATTTTCCATCTGCCATGCAAGGCGATAAATGATTCAGATCAACGCATTGGCCATGAATCATGTTTGTGGTAACAATATCCAACAGTAGTTGTTCTCAGTAGTACTCGCACACAAATAGATAAATTAAAATAAATCGTACAAAATTTTACACGCACTGCGTTGATACGAAAAAAATGCCCAATGAAATGTCAAAAAGACGTGCGCTTCGTCGCAAGAAACGCACGTAGCGCCATCTGTGATTCAAAAACATAAATAAAACGACGGACTTCAAAAATATTGAAAAAATAAGTCCCGATAGGGACATCCTTCACCTAGCGGTGTGAAATATGCTTTACAACCTTCTCTCATATCTAAAAAATATACATAAAAATTTTCATAAACATCGGTCAAGCCGTTTCGGAGGAGTTTGGCAACAAAAATTTGTGACACGAGATTTTTATATATAATATATAGATAAATTATTGAGTATGACTAAATAAAAATTTGTATAAACAATATTTCAAGAATAAAGATAAAATCATACAAATGAGACATAATTTAAAATTTTAACGACATCTTACAAGTCGATTACTACTTATCTGCAATTAAAATAAAGACAAACTATAGATGAGGCTTGAAGTAATTCTGAAACGGTCATCGATAGAATAGGTAAAATACAATAAATTGATAATCGCTTAGATAATCTTAAATATAAATAACTTAATATAAACTAGGTAATTAACAATGATTTTAATTAGCACGGAACAGGTTATTGACATCTGAAATGTTTTTATTATCAAAATCAATATCAATTCTTACGATTTGATTATTTCAATTTCACCATTTCTTCTAAGTTAGTACCAAGACCGGTATTAAAATTAATTTCGGAAAATTTTCACAATCAATTTAACTGTAAGTAATTAAAGTGGCAGTAGTTTAACAATGATATAGATATAACCAGTGACAGTGCCTCCTGCCAACACTCGCTCAATGCGCATACAGAGAAATAGCATGAGTGTGGTGTGTAGGCGTATATGTGTATCAAGATGAAATTATGTTGCAATAAAAGACAACTTTTTCCATTAAGTTTTACATCTTGAGATCGTGTTTAAATTTCATCTGATCCTAGCAATGACGCGGTGGTAACATTTCAAGCAATTTGGTTTCTTAAGCTTTCTCTATCTTTCTTTTTAAAGCTTTTCTTTCTGCACATTTATACACACAACTTTTTCTGAAATAATTTACGAAATTTTATTTATAAATGGCTTTATGGTAGTACCATTTTGAAAAAAGTTGTTTTTACTGTAAGTAACGTTTATTTTTTTATATTTTTATTGAGGTTTTCCTGTCTAGGCCAAAACATAACTTTTTTACTGAAACCAAGCAACTTATTTTATATTGACGCAGTATGAGTTCTTTGAAAACACTGTAATTAATCTAGGGTGTGAATCCATCATTTCCATGATATTATTTCGCCCACAGTACGTAAATTTGAATTTTTCATTTATTTTTGCAAATCTTAATGATAGTGGGAGATTAACGTTAAATTATACTGATCCTGTAGTCATCATTGAAAATGCATTTTGACTTACGCGAAAACCTGCAGCTTAAGCTTACAGGACTGAAAAACAGTGACTTTAATAAAATTATATGGCATTAAAGTTAGCCTTTTGAACAAAGTCACAACAGATTGTTTGAATCAGGAGAGACAAATAAAAGGTTTCAACAGTTATCAATTTTACCTATTTTTAAGGCGATGATTTGGCTTTCTGATTTATTTGCTTTATTAAAAAAGGTAATGTACTGTAATGTATTGTTTTAAGTGTGGCTATAAACAAGAAAGTTATTAATACGCATTGAAATATCTTCGAATCCACTTCTCCTATTGATATGACTCTTATACACATAGCGTAACATATTATTATGTATCTAGTGGCATTCATAACACAAATTTGGCAAAAACCGTTACTTTTATCCTAAGAGGCCAAGTAAATATGAATATATCGTATATCGACTACTTTTTGATGGCAAAAATATACCGGTTACAAAGTGGCTGAGAATAAATGTTTTGATTGAAAACATCGTTGATTTTTAAGCTTCTTCTTACGTTGACAGGTAACTTTACTACCCTAAACTATATCTACTGGGTGAACGGATATTCCCAAACTTTGTACAAACAATAATAATTTTCCAAATAATTTATTATTATTTTCATAAAGTTGTCGAAAACTTTCCTGTTTCGCATATTAATTCACATAGAAATAAGTAATTGAATTTAGTTGTTCCGAAAATATTATATTATGATAATAATATTGCTTACTAGGTGCATGTGGCGTGAATGTCTATTTTCTGACACTAGAGCACTAATATACAATTTACATGATTGTACGTGTTGGTTTGCTCTCCCTTGCCCGCCACGCAGACATACAAGTCGCTTATTTTATGGCCAGCATTATACATCTCTACAGAGCAAATTTTTCGACATGCACGTATTATGTATACTTTGCTGTCAAGAGAAAAATGTATCTTTCATATGTCGAAATAAGAATTTTTTGTCAGTTTCATTTTTTTAGTGTTTACAATTCCTCACAATGTAGATTATGTGAACTCCAAATGAAGCTTATTTTAACAAGAGTTTTGAAAAAATATTCTTAAAATAAGTAATTTGAAACATTTTTTCATTTAAATCAATCGAAACTTCAAACGCTCATATCTCAAAACATTTTCAAGAGCAGTAAGAACCTTTTCAAAGTAAGGTGTCAAATTTTCAGTGAAAACCAAATAACAAGCATCCTAAAAAAAGGCTAGGGTTGACATTACGACCTCATCATAATAATAACCGAGAATCCTTTGCATATGCAGAAATATTAGAATATTTTTTAATCATTTACTTTCCCACTCTTGTAATACTTTTTTCATATATGGTGAAGAAAACAAATAACTCGTGGAGAATCAAAATTCAATTTCAATTAAATTCAACTATTTTTATTGCATAGTAATACTACTCGAAAGAATAGATCTATGAAAAGGAATCTGAAAGGACAATCAATTTAAAATGTCAGTTACGATCCAAAATAATACATTTCCCATAAAAAGTATTATTTTTCCATAAATTTATATTTAACCAAACTGATAACTGCTGCACATAGCTTTTGCGAAATATTATTATCTTAACCTCTTTGTTGCTTTTCTTATTGAAAGTTTGCGGTTTTTTCATTACCTTATATAAAAGAAAAGTTAATAAAAATTGACATAAATAATTAAATATTTCCTTTGTTATACCATATACATATGTTCATATAAAATATCCTTTAAATTCTCTTAGTATGTGACTTGAAATAGACAAACACCTTTTAGTTTCCCACATATTTATACCAGACGTTCAGAAAACAGTGTCGGTAAAGGAAAACTAACAATGTATTTCTACCAACAAAACACGCAAGCCTCAAGTGTATTTGCTAATTAAATTTTCTATTTTCATTTAGAGGAACGACGCCTCAATATGGAACGAGACTAGTGTATATCGCTTTATGATATATTATTAAAAGTATGAAATTATTTTGAAAATTTATGGAAGCGTTTTAACACGTTTTGCCGGACGAAAATATTTTATAAATTAATTATTTTAGAGTGTATTTACTATGAAGAACCCTGTATATTATATATAACTAGACATAACCCCTTTTTGAAACGAAAGTTCCATGTCATATAAAGCTTCAGTTGTCTGAAATATAAGGTATTTCATGTTTGTGTCTTGTAGAAAAAAACAGTCGATCTTTGATAATGAATTGATCAATAGAAAGACAGAATTTTTACTGTACAACATTTTCAATGTGGCACACCACTTCGGTTTTGCATGGAATAGATTGGTAAATAGAAAAAAACATATTTAACAACTCTTCGTTTCATTTCGATTTTCTTTGGTACAAAAAAGGAGAATTTAGCAACTGAAATCCCGAAAAGTGTATCGATAACCATTGAACCCTTTTTTTAGAACATAAAAAATAAGTATTCGCAAGGGGTTTTTCCCATCAAAATAAGATCATTGCTAAAATTAGCTTTAATACATACATGTTTTAAATAGTAATTTTGTACCATGCCACTTCCATATAAACTCCTCACGGAGCTTATCTCAACATGTTTTTTTCTACTAGAACTGTTTGTCACTCAGTAACTCAGCCTTTATTTTATAAGAGAGTAGGAATTGAAAGGATACGAGGATTAGAAAAGAAATGGTAGTTTTAGATAATCGCTCTCGCTGCACGCCGCTTTTTAGGATCGGAAAGGCGGGAAGGATTTTTAACACCACAAACACCCATTGCCTTGAAACAGAATCGATATATATTGACTGAAATCTACTCATACCAGGACTCAAACCAATGACGTTGACCACTGCACCACGGACCAGAATAATCATTAGCCATCATAAAATTAAAAATAACCAACATAATTTCAGTATGTAAATATAGGCCTTAACAAATAAATTAAAGTTTACCCTTACACTACGGTGCTTTCTGGTTATCACAGTATGTACTATTATACATATATAGACAGTGATATAAAATGAGTTGGTTTATATTTATGTGTTTTCGCCATAATAGAATTTATTATGTGAGAACTCTAGTATCATAGATATGACGAAGGCCACAAAAAGCACGGTCCTATTTGCATTCAAGCAATATCCAAAACTATTGATAAGCGACGCGTCGACCTTCGGCAAAACAATCCGTGTGTACCCCCATTAAACTGCTGTCAAAAACAGAAGGCCAATAATGGAGAAAAAGAGGTGTGTCTTCGCAAGAATACGGCAGAGGTTTATAAAAAATAATTTAGTGTGTCTGCGACTAGCCAACGCACACTTTCTCATATAGTCGCCCACTTTGGCAGGTCTATTCGTCATTTTATGTCGGAAATTTTATTTAGGCCCATAGATTCTTTTTTCGTCAATATTGCTACATTTTACGTCGTTGGGTTTACACCAGTGGCGTATCTGTATATCAGTTCAATACCTTAGTTTTAAAAAGTGCCCTAAAAATATGCGTATATTAATTTATTAAGGCTACGGCCACAGTGACAAGCGTAACTTCTGGCATCGTGTAGCGTCAATAAAAAGGTTTACGCAATGGTTTTGACGATGGCCGCCGTTTCAGACGCCGCGCCGTATGAAATGTTGAAAGTAAACGTTATAACGTAAACTATTTGTAATCTGCTGTTAAATTTGAAACACATTTGACTTCGGCATTTACGCTGCGTTTCGACTTCTCAGACGGCGCCATCGTTAAACTTGTCTTTTAAACGGACTCCTCTTTAATATATTCGTATTGTGAGACAAATATTTCTTTTCATAATGTGCCCGCAAGAGCTGCCATCCTTACAATTCTGTCAGTTGATTCTGTAAATTCGATGTTTTAGATATACATATATGTACTATTTTACGAATACTTGGTTTTATATCCGTCCATAAGTAGATAGTATTCTTAGGCAGTACTTCCCGAACTAGGAGCCGCACAAAACATGCTTTTTTCAGGGGCAGCAAATTATTTTTTTCAAATTTAGGGGGCCGTTGCATAAAAACGTTTTCGAAGCACTGCTCGAATGCATCGAAGAAAATTTTCAAAGAGACTAAAAAAACATTTTTATTACCTTACGTTTCATTGTTATTTATGACTTGTGACTTGTGATTATGATTATCATCACTTAAATATACCATGATCAGCAACGAGGTAATTTCGCTAATGGCAAATTATGATCGAACTATATGCTCCGTTGTACGTACTCTATGATTGTTGCACAGATGAAACAGCTTTATTACGTAACATCCGTAAGAGTTGATTGGGTCCGGCGTAGCGCCGTCCAATAACCTAATTAAAGATCTTTATCATTGGACTACGGAGCTTTTGTATCCGCGTTGTGCCAGTAGTGAAAACTAAAATTAATTAAAACGTTGAAATGGCGGGTTACACGCCCTAAACAAGTTGCATCCGAACAACCGCCAAACAAAATTGTTCACATAATGACGACTCCGCGGACTGTCGGGATAATGTTTGAAATAAAAAATAGGGTAGCCATTTATTGAATTATAATATTATTTTCGATTTTTTACAAAGATTTTTTTGTTTTTGTTTTACCATCTTCTGAGAATATATAATGTTGAAACTATCAGAAGCAAAAATCACATTTTTTCACCATACATAAAACTATCATTTTTCCGCTCACAATGTTAAACATATGCGCTCGTTATAAGGCATTTAAAAATAAGTTTTTAATGTACTAAAAAAAAATGGTATTCATTCTTTCATCTTTTTTTGTAAGATGAAGAGTAGAAGGATGTGACACAGAAGAACATATAGTTAGCTTACGCTCTCACTACACCCAACATTACGGATGACTATGTCAACATCACAAACATCCATGCCTTTGAACAAGCGTAATTAAATCAATCTATTATCTGTCCGTAATGGCATCCAATTTTGTAGATACTTACTTAGGCAAACAGGTGAATAACAACCAAAAGCATTAATCAATCTCCTATTTGATCGACGAAAGTTAGAGACATTTAACTCATTTATTCTTTACCATGAAATCTTATATATAAAACTGAAACGGCGTATGTATGTCTGTGGGTCTGTAATTCTCTTTTGTATTGTTGGTCATTAAGTTGCCATAAAAACGAATATGAAAGAAAATATGTTTGAATTTTTATCGGCGAAGACATTTAGTCAAAATGTAATAAATTAGTCTTCTACTGAACTTTTCCCAGCATTTATTATTAATAATAATGTTTATTATTAACGTGAAGGTATTATTTGACATTCCTTTGACAGCAAATTAGATTTTTTCCTTGTATTTGGACATTTTAGTCATCAAATTAAATAAAGTTTGTTATTTTATTTTAACTCTATTTTGGATGTTAGATTTTGTGATATAATTATGTCGAATGATATAACATTAAATAATTATTGGTCGCTTAGTCCGAGCGACGCCGGGTAGCAATACTAGTATCTAATAAAAGAAACATACTACTATGTATTAATGTTGCATCTGTTGGTAGTTTCTCGATGCTTAAAATTCGTAACTTCACGGGCTTAAAGTCTACCATGAGAACTTACAGAACAATACGGCGTGTAAGCAATGCATAAATGACCGCAAAAGAATCAGAACCCAGATATTAAATGTATCAATTTTCAACATTGATATTAAACTCCTTTATAATCCTTTTTTAGTTTTAGTTTGTATATTTTATAAAACATGTTTTCTTCATACGTTTTGCTGACATTATTTTATACCGCTCAAAACAAAAGCCCGCTGATCTACTGGGTCATAATTAAAATAAAACGGAGGATGCCATGTTTACACGGGCGTTAATTCGGAAGTGAACCAAACTGACGACGTGCTTTTTACATACCTCGAATGTTACGTGGAAAAGTAATGTGCAATATTCACTGCCGTGTAATACAATACGACAAAATATAAAGCCGTGCACGACAGAAGTTGGAAAACCACTGATTCTTTTGTAGTGCTTCGGTGCAATTCATGAAGTTTAATTGTAGTGTAGTTTATTTATGTTTCATACCGGAAAAATGTTTGTTGTATGATGCAAATATGACAAAATACACAACAGTTCAACTGAGACTGGAAGGTATAACATAAAATCAAATATTGTTATTGTATTATTTTGAAAAGACAATTTTATTATTTTATACTGAATGGTCAATGTTTTTAGACATTCTTCTTCTTTCGATTGCAAGAGTCGCTAATCCAAATCTAAAAACGAAAACTCTCATACAATTGTTTTGTAATCTTATATATAAAACCGAAACGGCGTATCTATGTATGTGGGTCTGTAATTTTTTTTGCAAGTTCAAACAAACGAATTGATTTCGCTAGCGAAAGTTTCGACGGTAAATTTGTTTCGTTATCAATGTGTGTGTAGAGACTCCAATTACTCGAGTATCGAGTAGTACATTTTACAAAATACTCGAGTACTCGAGTAGTTTCATATGAACCAAAATATCTTATATATAAAACCGAAACGGCGTATGTATGTCTGTGGGTCTGTAATTCCCTTTTGCATTGTTGGTCATTAAGTTGCCAGTTGTTTCAACTTGGCCCGTCTGAATTTACGCGCCGAGGTGAACATAACTCCAAACTGGTCCGAGCGAAGCCGGGTTCGAATACTAGTCAATTGATAAAAACTGTTCCACACACCAATTACCCGATAATTTAATCCATATGTAGTATTAATTTGAAGTAACCTAACTTTTGATTAAAAATTAAAATAAATTACTAAATGAACATAAATAAATAAAGATTTATTTATATTACCTACATCATATCCGATCACCAAAGCGCAGCACAAAGAAAATAATTGGCTTTCTTACATTAGTTACCTTATTTTATCTATCTTCGAATCAAAAGGTTAAGCTAATGACTTTAGCCATGAAGAGTTCTTTAAGATAAATGTAGATATGATTCAAGTTTTTTTTTTTTTTTAAGAAAAAAAAAAATATTTGGCATCTCAGCTTACGCCAATGCGCCAAATATTCTTAATTGTGAAAGTCATACAAGATTAACTCGATGATAAATAATAAATCAGTTGTGCACAAAATCAACGATAAATAATATACACCCAGCCCAAGATCTCTTTTTTCAAATTGAAAAAATCCAACCTTGCCGAGAATTGAACTCGGGTCCCCAGATCGCTAGGACAAAGCTCTTGCCACTAGACAACAGGGACCGACGTTATCTCACAACACGAACAAATGATTTACTAAACCTTTGTGTTGATCATATTTCGCTTGAAAAAAATCTCGCATACGCTCTTTAATCAATTTATGGGATTTATGACAAAGTAAGGATGCTTGCGATGTTCTTAAACTTATCAGTCACCTCCAATATGATGCTGTAAAAACAGAAATAACATACTGTAAGAATGTGATTTAGCTTCATGCTATGCTCCAATCCATCATATTTCTGTTTTAACTTCATCTTAATATAAAAGTTCAAAAAAGTGCTAACAAACAGTTCTCATAAAGTCCGCTACTGTTGATGCGCTCCGTGTTTCCTAGGTTGAGAGAGGAAATTTAGAAAGTACATATGTTTGTGTATGTATGTATAAATGTGAAAAACATTTTTAAGAAAACGTTTTATTACGTAACACATAATATTATATATGTATATAAGATTTATCCCTAAAAGTTGAAGAATATTATGGTGATTGATAAAACTGTTGATGTGAACCTCATTGCTACATTTACAACATTGTTAATTTGTCCCAACACGATCAACGGAAGGGTATAGAGCAAATTTCGTTTGAGAAATTAATTCGTCACCATGAACGGTAACATAATTATAATAATTATTATAAAATAAATTTAAGACTGTCTGCAGAATCATGGCGCGGACGAGAAATTTCAATTATTTTCTCATTAGTGGGGCATTACCGATGGCAAATCCTCGAGATCCTCCCTAATCCGAGGATCTGACAGAACGTAATCACTACAACCGGTTCTTCCTTTAGAACCGTATACGAAGTGGCATGAAATTTGTGAAGGATGTCCTGAATATATATATATGAAAATTTCTTTCCGAAAAAAATGTTTATATACAGCGTAAACTACTTAATATAAAAACGATTTAACTTTGTATCATGTTCCGAGACTATTTTTTTCGCCATGTGTGATAAACGGTTTTTCCTTTATATAGAACAAAATTCCGCTTATCGTAAAATAAATACACTAGCTTCCTGCGCTTCTGAATTGCAATTCAAAATTGATATTTGTTTTTTAAACATAACGAGCTGTACCCTGCGCGCGTTGCTACGCCAGCTATTGTAGGGGGATTGGGGGGGTGGGGTGGGGGAGGGGGTGTACGCCAGAAAGTTTCGCGGAAGTGTACTCGAGAAATTTGTAAAAATTCGATATCAATTTTTTTGGGGAGGGGGTTTTGGGGAGCGTATGGGGAGGGTATGCCTTAAACCTTCAAAGGAGTGAACTCGAAAAATTCTTAAAGTTTAAAAAAAACTCAATAAATTTGTAAAGTTTCACATCGATCGGTCGAGCGGTTTAGTAGTCCATAGCGGACATACATACAGACATTCATTTATATATATATATGTAGATAGATAGAAGATAGATAACTCATTTTACTATAAAAAAAATGCCTTTTTAAAAGACAATTTTTGCATTACTCCCGCCATGATTTCGTGATAGCCGAAAACCACGGTTTTCAAATTAGCGTATTATTTTTTTTTAGTTCACTTTCATTGCAATATCATGTTGTATTATGAAAATATTATACATATATATAGTCGGCTTAATTTTAAAATTGTCTAAGTCAGATTTTTGAATGAGTTTGTTTTTAGAGATTCTAGAGATTTTCTTTCTGTTAGTTGAAATGTGCAGTTTTAACTGTCTTCTGAACACTGAGGGTAGACTGACTTAGACGATTTTAGAATTAGAATGACAATCATGTTTGCTAAGATTTTAATTGTCTTATTAAACCTTAACATATTCCTACTTTTCCATATATGAAGTAAATATATTATACTTATTTAAAATGAAAAGTGTAATTATATTTTACAGATATTTATAACAATAAAATTAAGTTTTTTGGTTTAACTTGATTTTTATAAAATACTTAATCTTTCTTCAAGATTGAAATTGATGATTGGTGTCACGCTTGTCACGGGTTTGCGATAGATGGTCCCTATCGTTATATTCAAATTAGGAATTTCGTTTGGTGTGTGGAATGCTTAGTAATTTCATGTCGTATATTATAATAGACAAACATTATTCTTAATTTAAATATTTCGGCTGTATGTGCCAAGCATAAACAGAATCGTAATAGTGTTCCAATTACAAAATCATTACCACTAATAAATTCAAATTCTCTACGGCCGTTCAATATTTGGATTGTATTTGATCAATGTAAATAATTATCCCCCTCGTGTATAATTTTAACTAAATGAGTATTTGTTCGGATCCTTTATTTGAAATATTTCATTCTTAGGTAGTTAGGAAGCTTGTGGTGAGGATGTATTCGGAAATTTCGAAAATTTTCCAAATTATAATATCCGGACACGATATTATGTAACCTTTTCGCATAGTCTGTTTTGGATTTTCTGGTTTTAAAATAAATACCTAGTACACTCTGTTTTACTGACTAAAAATAGATTTTAATCTTATATATAAAACCGAAACGGCGTATGTATGTATGTGGGTCTGTAATTCCCTTTTGCATTGTTGTTGCAAGTTGCCATAAAAACGAATATGAAAGAAAATATGTTTGAATTTTTATCGGCGAAGACATTTAGTCAAAATGTAATAATTTAGTCTTCTACCAACTTTTTCCCGGCTTTTATTAATATAATAATGTTTATTATTTACGTGAAGGTATTATTTGACATTTCTTTGACAGCAAATTAGTTTTTTTCCTTGAATTTGGACATTTTAATGGGCGAGAATGGGGCTGTCATCAAATTAAATAAAGTTTGTGATTTTATTTTAACTCTATTTTGTATGTTAGATTTTGTGATATAATTATGTCGAATGATATAACATTAAATAATTATTGGTCGCTTAGTCCGAGCGACGCCGGGTAGCAATACTAGTAATTTTATAAAGCGCAATCTAACTGCCATTCTATTCATTCACCAACATTCAAAATGCCACCGTCGAATAACGACAATTTCTAAAAATTCATCTCCATCATGTATTGTAAGTTGAATCTTAGACATCAGTATTGATTATTTTTTTATTAGTTTTCAGAATGTCATATTTTTTCTTGTTATTTTATCAACGGTAAATTTAACACATTTACACTTTTTTAATTAGCTCGTTTCACGATGTTCAGTATATTGAGTATATTGACAAATAATAGTTTAGCGAAATATGTTTTAAATCTCAATCTCAAACACAAACATTTTTTTTAAAGAAAGTAATTAATCATAAGATTAGATTAGTTGTGTCAACAATCTATAATCATTTGTTTAATGTGTCAATAACCAGTTTGTATCCAACTTCCGGGGCCACAGGTAAATAATGACCTCGTGGCCAGTAAATCATGGCATACAAATTGTTGAGACACTACATTAAAAAACCTCCAGGATTCGCTATCACGCGCCAGCCTTCTCTCTTGCTCCCGACCATCCCGGCGTCCCGTAGCTACGCTGAGTACATCGAATGGATGGTCATCAGAAGCCTTCTACGACGACGAAATCCATCAGGTTGCTAGATGAAACTAAAAGAGAGAGACCGAGAGAGTGAGAATAAAAATATCGAATATATAGAATAAAAATCATTTAAAGTTCACCATGATTCAGTGGCCAGTATCAACCCTATAATAAAATTTCGCAAACACTCTTGTCGTAAATCTCAAAATAAAAAATAACCTTCAATAGTTTATTCTGGCATAAGTCATATTTTACCACTAAACTTGAGAGGACCGCAAAGCAACGTATGTATATAATTACTACGGTAAAATAGTCAGATATGGTTTCTTAGACGATTCAATCGATTGGATGTGTAATGATCTCAAAATGTATTGCTATTTTGTATATATACGCTATTTATATAATTAAATAAAACAGCATATAGTAAAGTCAAGAATATCAACCGTATATTAAAAAATATAACAAAATCTTTTCTAGAAAAATCAGTTTTGATTACAAATAGAGGAGACATTTTCGATGTGCTTATATTTTCATACCTATATTTTCAAACGGACCATAAATATTCTTTGCAGCTTTCTAATTCTATTACCACTAGCTGTCAATAAATCACTAGCGATGGTTCATAGCAGATAATCTGAAATCTTTTGCGAGTATCACAGCGTAAATATAAATCTTCCAAAACCAAACACTCGACCGAGGACGTCGCGACGCTGGAAAAGGGGCGTCGGGAACAACAGCGTGAAAAAAACGCACACCATAAATTCTACTTTATGTTTTTGCAGCGCGAAATCTGCGCTCCTGTGACGTACTCTATCGGCGGCCCATTAAAGCGACATTATCGAAGAACAAAGTTATCGCGAAATAATATCTGAAAAACACTCGAGAACAGCGCCACTCTTCGGCCGATATCCGAACTCAAGGGGGCGGCGAAAAATTACGAGGCTGCAAGATAAGATGAAAAAAGGACAATAATTGTACTTTTTTTCACTTAAAAAAAAGACATGCAAACATATTTCTAGTAGAAGAGAATATAAACCTAACGCAAGTCGTGATATCATTATTTAACAAAAATTTGCGAACAATAATTAATATTTATTTTCAATCAAGTCATTTCTGTGTGATAATTTATCTGGCTTATTTTTAAGCCAAATGTTTTCATGTTTTCTGTGACGCATTATCATATTTGTAATCAGAATGGTAAATCAATTTCTATTTTATATTCTTTATTTCTAGAATTTAACGGAGACACAGTATGCTGGTCGTATGTATAATATGTGAAAAAATATAACCAACAATATAAAAAAAAATATACTTCAGTATTAAATACAATTGGACCCGATCGTGACATGAATTACACATATTTTTATCAGTAACGATATCATTTGAATGAAATCATTTTTTAGAAAATTTTATCTTAATACGTAACTTTCCGTACTTTTACGTTTATTTGGTGAATTTATAATTGCAAAACTGAGAACAGAAACTTTACCTAGCATTTTTTAACAAATACGAATCGTATATATATTTTTTTAAGAGCTTCTTCCCGGTCTTCGCCTTTCGACATCTTCAGGGATTTTAAGTGCACAAATAAACTTGAACTGACAGTCCAAGTTCATTCGTGCATTAAAACGATAATTCTTTGATATTCAAATTCCTTCAAGCACCTACAGTTGAAGCTTTAATGTGTCGGCATTTTAAGAGATAGTGAAACATCACCTTATTTTTTTATAAACCTTGATGAAATCAGCCAAGATCACATAATAAGCTGGTCACCAAATTATATCATATTACTTTTTTTGTCATATTTAGTATTCGTATATTACAACATAGGAAAATGTCTCATCATGTATATTAACAATAACAGTGTATGTATCACGTGTCGTCTTTTTCCAAGTAAATAATAAATTTTGAAAAAAAGTTTTTTTGAAAATTATACATCTCAAAGCTTAGGTATATTCTTACTCCATTTATGTATGTTCATGTAATATAGAATTTTCCGAATTCAATTTATTACATTTATTTTAAATTACGCAATACATCTAACGTTACTTCAGATTCAATTGGTCATGCACCTTTATAAGCTACATTTAATTGGCTTATTATATTGTACAATACTATATACATTAAACGCTTCCTGGCTGTTTTGATATCATCAATCCTTATTTCCTAGCTTATCATATGATAACGAAACGCGTGACCTTGGGAGCTAATTGTAAATGGTGGTAGGTCCGACAGGTGTCATTGAAAACAAAACACCTTTATTTTCTTTTGTCCGAAAAAAACAGATTGTCAATGATGTTTTCCAGCAAATATCAACGATGGATCAATTCAATCAACGGATGTTACGGTGTTTTTCTAATCATTTACTTTTTTATGCCTACACGTTGCGGTGATAACAATAGCAGTTAAAAAAATGACAGTTTAAGTGCTTACATTTGCCAATAAACTGTGCTAAATCATTTAAATAATATAACAGCGATTTGAGTAAACTATTTCTTGAACTATAAAACAATTAGCAATATCGTGCAATCTTTTAATACTTTTCATTTTTTCAACTAAGCAAAAGTTGTAACGAAATTGTTATAATGTTATGATTTTTTATTGAAATATAAAAATTAGATTTATTGGAAACTAGAATTTCTACTCAAAATTCCGTATTATTTATTTTCTCTTCAAATTCCTTACTTTTACCCCGTTTTTTTGGTTTTTAACACCTTTTTTGTTGGTAAGTAAGCTTGGAAGTAGACTCTTACGACACCTGTGACTCAAAGAATTTCCTGACATTTTCTTAGTGAATCACATATATGTGAGCTCTTTAATCACTTGTCGTCAATTCAGGAATGTCTAAGCCACAATAAAAACATACACCGTGTTATCAGACAATGCTTCAGCTCAACATCAACACCTTGGTAGTTATCAAATTATTCGCTGATTGATCACTTTCAAGGTATCCACTGTCAATACTTGGTCGATCGGCGTTATATTAAAAAAAATAAGACATTTTTTTAATTATTCGTTATTCCACATCGACACCTCACTTTGAAAAGGTTCTAACTGCTCTTGACACTGTTTTGAGATATGAGCTATTGAAGTTTCGATCGCTTTAAATTCACTTGTAACAATGAGTATGTAAAAATGTTTAAAATTACTTATTATAAGCATATTTTTTAACAACTCTTGCTGAAAAAGTAATGATGGAAATAATGATGACAATCTTAGACCTTTTTCAAATAAATTTATTAAAAAAGTGTGCAGATGCAGTGCAACTCCGGAATTCTGCTAACTCCGTTATTCAAACATAGATAATTCTGAAATTCAAATATATGATAGAATGCGGTAAATACAAGATTTTCCGTCCGAAAAATGTCAATCAGAACCTTTTTTAAAGTAAGGTCACGACATATTTTATAATGACTTGTGGAAATTTTATAGATAATAACTTTCCGCCAAGAACTGCTAAATACCTTAAAAAATAAGCTTTTATCTTCCTGATTAAGCTTAAACGTATACCTCCTCTTATTTCATAGTATTCCGATATTGATCGTAGTTGTCAGGTATGATATTCCAGAATTATTGTGCATAGATTTACCATTTATAATGTACTAGTGTTCGAAACCGGCTTCGCTTTACCAGTTTGGGGTTATGTTCACCTCGGCGCGTAAATTCAGACGGGCCAAGTTGAAACAACTTTTTTCAAAATTCAAAAGTCTAGGTCAATTAAAATGGAATTAAAATGAACATTTCAGACTGGCATTGACATTTCACAGCCCCTTTCATATATTGACAGCCCCATTCTCGCCCATTAAAATGTCCAAATTCAAGGAAAAAATCTAATTTGCTGTCAAAGAAATGTCAAATAATACCTTCACGTAAATAAAAACATTATTATATTAATAAAAGCCGGGGAAAAGTTGGTAGAAGACTAATTTATTACATTTTGACTAAATGTCTTCGCCGATAAAAAAATCAAACATATTTTCTATCATATTCGTTTTTATGGCAACTTAATGACCAACAATGCAAAAGGGAATTACATACCCACATACATACATACGCCGTTTCGGTTTTATATATGTACTACTCGATACTCGAGTAATTGGAGTCTCTACACACACATTGATAACGAAACAAATTTACCGTCGAAACGTTCGCGAGCGAAATCAATTCGTTTGTTTGAACTTGCAACAATAATGCAAAAGGGAATTACAGACATACATCCCCCGTTTCGGTTTTATATATAAGATTTATGAAACCAAAATACCCAACGGTTATTAAATAAAACTATTCAAGTAACTTGACTGATATAATGACAACATTTTTTTTTAATGTTTTCGTGGACACTCAGTTATCGCATTTGTCCACCTAGTCGTGGAAAACGTTTGTTTTTTATTGGTCTCGATAAAAAAGGATGACCATAATAATTAAAGCTTAGCACGCTTTTGAAGCAGATTAAAATCAAATATATAAAAAATGCTACACAGCCGTACTAAAGTCATTTTTTGTATGTAATTTTCTCAATGTTTCAAACCCTTTAATGTGTATCTTATAAAATGTATATATCATGGAATTTAAAAAAGCCTTTCACTTCCTGACTTGAAATTTATATCGTTTGGTTTTTTGTTTCAAACTATACTGTAGATCAGTAATGCACAACCTGCGGCTTGAAATGGTATTTCATGAGCCCTAATATGGCAAATATCACTTTTTCTGAACTTTTCAAGGACGAAACAATAACAATTAAAAATAATAAAATTTTCGATTGAGTATATACTAAAAATAACGATAGTTAAATCAATTTTAGTCATGCGGCCGTCGAACAATCTTAAAGCTGGCCCTTCTGCGGTCAGGATTGTGCATCACTGCTATAAACCATTCACCACATTTTAACAACCAGTAAGCAAAATTTTCTGCCAATTAGCAGTCAACAAAAATACATTTATCTCTATTTTTCAATATATTGATTGACCGCGTCGAATTTCAATAAATAACAAACACACTTAATTTGCAATCATTTCTCTTAGCTTAAGAAATTTTTACGAGAAAAAATTACATTGTCATATGTAATGTATGAGCGAAAAGTGTAGAATGCTTTGGAGATGATGATTGTTGAGTTAGACTGTATATATTCTTAGCTAATTTTAAAAAAATATTTTTTTTTTATATAAACCCAATCAATAAACGATTGGTTACCCTTAATCTTAAAGCAAACGATAATGAAAATTTTGTGACTACTGATTTTTGATCAATCGTTATCATTCGGTTTCAAAGTTTTATTAGTTAATGTCGTGCCTTGACTTTTGAGATTCTTATCTATCAATTTTCGCAATGTTATTTTAAAACCGTAATCTGAAATTTTCCAATTATCAAAAGTGCAGTTTGAAAATGTATTTTAATTATCTAAATATATTTTTATTGATACTTTTTATCAGTGTGGAAGTGGTACACAACTTAAAAAATTTCAATATATTAAAAGAAAGGTACGTGAAATAAATTAAAAAAAAACACAAAAATGTTCGCATCGGGCATGCAATAGTTTTAAACAGGGGTCGGTAACCTTAGTTTTAAACCAGGGCTGTGGAGTGGGTAAAAAAAATTCCGACTCCGACACCAGCATTTACCAAAACCACGACTCCGACATTGACCAAAAACACGACTCCGACTCCGACTAAAAAATGGTTAATATCGTCACTTTTTTTCCCTAAATTTGTTATTTATGTGTATTCAATTAAATATCAACCCTATCAATACGGCAAAATGCTAAATTTGACATATTTAATGCAAAAATAAAAAGTTTAAACTTTTCAAAATTTCCGACTCCGAGTACGACTCCGGCCAAAAAGCTCCGACTCCACGACTCCGACTCCACAGCTCTGATTTAAACGTATTTTTAAATATTGCCGTGTGAAAATTGGTTTTTACTATGATCAATTCCGAATCCTTTACGTTGCCTACGTTTGTCGGATTTTTATTAATTATCCGTTGCATGAAATGGTTTGCTTGGTGTTCAAATAGTGTTCGGATCTATCATTTATTTACCGATATAAATAAAACCATACTTTTAATAAAAAATATAAATGACTAAATAAAATCAACTATCTGAATAGTTGGTCATATAATAATTAAGTTAAAGAGAACATTTTGTCATTCATATGTAAATTCTGATAACTGATTTAAGTAATTTTTACTGAGAAAAAATTTTATTAGGTATAAACTTGTTTTCGATGGATTCGGCGGTAACTTTGTAGAAGTTCATTTGATATAAAATTAAATTTATAACTTATTATGTAACGAAAAGTGACAGTTTAACCTCTAAAAGCTCAACGGTCCCGTATGGGACCAGTGATTATGGTGCACTTCGCTACCGCATAACACTGATTTATGATAATAGTAATAATATTAGCTTTTCTTAAATAAGTTCTTTGAGATACCAATCCATAATTTTATTTTCGGTTTCGTTAAATATTTTTGTAATAATGATGAATATAAAAATCTGCGTTCCAATGTTGACTATTGGGATATAAGTTATGTTATATTCAGGGGAGCGTAATAAATCAGCTTTATTCACACTATACATAATATTTTAATGCGGGAACAGATTTTTTTTCCATACCTAGAAATTTATTCTTTGGGGCTGACCAATTCTTTTTTCAAGATAGCTGAAGTTAAAATAGATTCGTTTATTTATTTACCTAGAGAATAAGAAATCGTACAAGTTGCGGTGCTGGTCTTAGTTTGTTTATTATGAGCAATCTTTTATTTTGCTAATGCTTTTTATTTTACCCACATATGCTGACTTGTTTCAGAGATATATTTTTTTAATAAGAGCTATGGGTCACGCGGGTAGTTGGCAAAAAATGCTCGGGCGCTTAAAGGTTTATAATCATCTTAAAACAGTCTTTCATATGGTAACTTTAGTAATAAATAACAAATTTATCTATTTAATATTATATATGAATAAACGTCATCACTGTGTATGAGAAATTCTTTAAAGAATACGTTATTATGATGTAACGAAAATTTTATTTACAATAAAAGAAACGGTAAAGATAAAACTGGCAGCATTTCTCCATCGTGAAGATTCTAAAGCGACGTATAAAATATCTAAAAAGAATTAACAATAAAAAGGAACTGAGACCTTTTTCAAAAAAATATTATTAAAGATCTTCATTGTTTGCAAGCATGCTGCACTAAGATCCAGCTCTTGTTTATCAAAAATGTGTTTGCTTTTCTCGGTTCTGCAGCAAAAAAAGGCGTCCGATTGCAATTGCAACGTACTGCAGATCTTTGCCAAAAGAAAACGAGTCGAATAAGAAGAAAACGAAAAACTAGTGTCGGACTATTTTTCAAATAAAGCATTCTTATTCAATATTTTTAAAATATTGTTTATTATGACAATAAAAAAAAAAAAAACATTTTATCTTTTATAATCTATAGTCACTATGGATTGACGTCCTGTAACCTCAGTTATGTATGCACTGAACCGACATTTTTACGATAAAAATAACAACCAACTACATACGTATGTGTATCTCATAATCACGATTTAAGAATTTCACCGCATCATTGTATTGAAAATTCCCAGCTATCCACCGAGCTGAACTAGTTTTACGTGAGATTTTATTTACTGTCAGTGATATGAAATGTTTTCGGTACATCATATTATTTTGTAAAAATGCATAGGACTGAAATTACTAGGATCGCAATTATTTAAATTTCCGTATTCCATTAATATACAATCTATGTTTTTTAATAAAATTATGAATATGAGACTTTTTAAGTAACGAAACTCTACCAATCGTCAATAAGTCAATCAAATATAATGCAAAAATTCCAGATTTTTTTATTTGAATATTCAGCATAATGGCATATCACAGTACAGGTATAAACTGACAATTCTAGGCTTAACATTGTTTATAGTTTTTTTTTATCAATAAAAGTGGTTAGATAAAGTTAAATTTAACCTCAATTGTTTTTTCTGAAATGTGAAAAATTGTTTCAGCTAGGTACTTTAATGCGGCCCTCTGAAACATCTCTGAAACCGACATTGAAATGTTATTTACCCCTGTGTTTATGTGCTTCATATTTTTTTATATATTTCTAGCTGAAATTTACATTTTTATATTTTAGTATGATTGTGTGACTGGTTTTAAAGTTTTTACGTTTAAATATTATTATCACTGCAAATAAAAACTTCGTGCATGAATTATCATGCATAAGCATGTATTTAGTACATTTACACGCTTTATATTTTTTTAATTGTAGTCGTCTGACTAATTAACTGGACGATCGATATGTGGAGCCACTGAAGTGGGCTCTTAGCCTCCTTACTATCTTTATTATGAGATTAGATACAGGCTTATTTACCGTACTTCTTTCACTACTGAAAGCTTTGAATGGGAAAAACAATTAAGAAACCCATTTTTTGGTTGCTCAGTTAGCAACTTAACTTAAGTGCTCAATTCTTATCAGGAATTGTTTTTTATATTACAATTGAACTTAAATTGTTAACTTGGACTAGCCTAGCCCTAACTTACTTTCTTGAGTTACTCGAATGTGACCGCATGGGCCTTATAGCAGAGAATGTGGGCCCAATCTTTTCATTTCCTTCCCTTACAACATTACCTGAAGCATCGATTTATAGCTACGAAGAAATGAAGCATCGATAATGTAGTCAGCCACCTGTTCGTTGTATTCAACATTTTTTTTTCAGTCTTCAATCACTTTTTCCACCAAGTTGTGGCTACATAGCACCACGTTGCTCAGCATCAGAGTTTTTCCAAAGATTTGATGGATCCTGTACAAACCCTCGTTTTCCCGAACGGGGAGTACCAGGACATGAATATATATATTTGATTGAACCCAATTATCAAGATGGTAAATATACTCTTTTCTATAGAGATCTAAAAGAGTAACCAATTTTTTTGTTTACCTTATTCAATATTAGGAGTAGAGTTGCACGCTTTATAACTTTTCACTCCGTTGCGTACTTAATGGGTTACATGGGTTTCGTCGGGTAAAAAAGGCCTATTTTCAATATTTTTTTTTCTATGTAAAAAATTATTTATTTAATTCAAACTTTTTTTTGTCTTATAGATACATATTTAAAGAATAGTTTCTGAAATTTTCAAAAAAAAATAATTAAAACTCCTCCATTGTGACGTCATTTCCGGTGACCCCTCGGAAAAAAGGTGCGTCCGCGTTGTCAGCATAACTCCTGACAAAATCATCTAAAATAAAAAAACAAAAATAAGTGGTTTAGTTTAGACCATAAACTCGTGTTTGAACGAAGGAAAGAAAAAAAAAGTAAAAATTGGAATTTTGGCAGACATTTTTCCAAACAAATGAAAATTTCGGTCAAATTTGCTTGGCATTTTGTTTTTTTTTAAATAGTTGTAATTGAAAAAAAAATCCTTCGTCCAAGCACGAGTAAATTGTATTTCAAACATCTGTGTAAAATTTCATCAAGATCGGTTGTGTAGTTTTTGAGAACATTTGACAACCGACTTTGAAAACACGGTTCCGAGAAAAACGCGTTTAAAGTTTTGAGTACCTTGTATACCTGACTTGGAGCGCACACCTTCCAAAGGCTGTATCTCCAAAACTATTATTTGGATCGACTTGAAAATTTAGGACAATATTCTTGAGATGTTTTAGAAAGTAATGAGTCAAACAAAAATTTTTTTGAACCCACGAAACCCATGTAACCCCTTAAGGCAGTATTCTGGTCTAGAGGCTCAAATTTTCGGTGTTTTTGCAAGTGCGATATAAAAAAAGAGGAATGAAACCTAACCTAACCTAACTGATCCTCATCAACCGATCACGGAATTCATACATTCACTTACAAGTAGTTTTAAGGTGTTCACTTTCAATAATTGGTGTTACCATTATAATTAAAGTAATTTAACACCATTTTAAGTACTTATACAACACTGGATTTATTAAGATTATATTTTATGTCTGATAATATAAGAAATGAAATGAATTATAAAACAAACTCTCATTATAAAACAAAACAAAATTTGCGTTTGTAAAAGCAATTCAGGACCGGTCTGATAATGCTCGCGATGAGTGAAACCGAAATTGATCTTCATAAATCCAATATGGAATAAGTACTAAAAATGATTTATTATTTTTCTTACACTTTGTAAAAAGTGCATAGTTATAAAGCGTTCACTCTGCGTCTAGTTTCGTCAGCTTTGGTTGAAAACATAAGCCTTTTTTAATGTTTTCAAAAAAATTCTGATGAAATCGTGATAATTTTCATACATAAAATTAATGCTGTAATACCTCTTCTGTGGAAACAGTATAGGAATCTGTCAATTAAGTAATACACAAACTTTTATAAACTAAATTTCATATTTTTTTACTGTTAATCATCGGTGGTAATCAAGATACTTTTAGTCTTAAGGAAATAACCATTGCATCATTTTTATTTCACAGTCTTAATTATAAAAATTGTCGTGCTTAATTATTTTTTTATTGTTTATATAACAGGTGTAAGTCTTCCCAAAACTTCATCTGGAGGAAACCCACTACCTCTAGCGAGAACTATCAGAAATGCTCTATTCTCTGACGGAGAAACCTTTCACAAGAAGCATAATGTCCTCGCAATGTCATGGGGACAATTTTTGACGCACGACATTGGACTTTTAGTAGATCCTCAAGGCAAGTCTTTTATACATTATTTTAATGTTGAACTAAGAATAAAAACAATCATATACTTATTTATACACTATGATGTGTCTTAAAGTAAACTATATACAGATACATAATGTCTGTCTTACACAGAGATATCGCTGTTGTATTCGTTTGTCAAAGGTAAGATTATAATTTTGTTACCTATATTGTATTATCGCTCCCATCACATATATAGAAATGCTTTTAGGCATTTTTCTAATTCGATAAGTTGCCAAGGATAAAGCCTTGGAATATATCGATTATTTGAACAACGAATTTATTTATCTAAAATATTGTTATTTTATAATACCTAAGTAATTTGATCCTTATAACAGGACGTGAAAAAAAGTGTTGCTGAGGTATCAACAGAACATCAATAAATATGGCTTCTTAAACAGGTGTATATATATTTTAACAATAAATTAACAGGTGGTAAATGCCATCTGTTAATATTATATTTTAGTTCTAAAACAAACTCTTCCGATATTCATATCCTTTTTTATTATACAGTTTGCTTAAATTTTATTTGACTATACACAAATTAAAAAATCTCGATTTAAAAAAACACATTTCACGGCTGAATACTAAAATAGTAATGTACAAATGTAACAATTAAAATATTTATGATACCTTTATCTAGCCATTACATGTTTGTATGCTCTCACAATTTTACGTTGAGAGATAAAAAAACTATTTTAAAAATAAATACATTATTCAATTTAAAAATGTGTTTATATTAACAACAATTTTTTCCATAGTGCTGTATTTCTAATAAATATTAGCTAAATAAATCTGGACATACCGTCTGTGAAACATTCATAAAACATAGGAAAGCTCAAATACTTTTTTTCGGATTCTGTTGTTCTCAAGTTAAAAATATTTAATTGCATATCATGACTAATGGTATGCGTACATTTTATTAACTGGATTTTTACAAATTGTGGACTTATCGGCTTTAGCTTTCTGATGCTTTATATAAACGATTCAATTTCATATAGGAGTTTATAAATTCTCATCATCACACGTCGTTTTAATTTTACAGTCGATCCAGTATGCTGTACTGAGAGTGGTCGTTTCCAACAAAATATGGAGTCATCATGCTTTGCCATGGGTATACCTCCAGATGACCCGAGGATGGCTGCTGATGGCATCACGTGTATGAACTTTACGAGGGCACAGACTGATTTTAACTTTCGATGCAAATACTCTAAAACTGCTAAGCCGGTATGAATTATATAAATATTCTGGCCGTAACTCGTGCATTTGTAATTAAGGATTTCAATAATACTGGACGTATAAACCAATCCGGTATTCCGTATAAATTTGGCTATAATGGGGATGTAAAACACTATTTTAATGCAACTGCAATAATACTGCAATGATAAAAAAGACAATCTTAGCTTGAATTAAAGATTTTTAGAGATGTTAATACAACATGTATTTTCTGCATAAGTTGAAATAACAAAATCAGCATCGATATATGTAAATTAACAGATATATTTTAATAAAACTTGAATAAAAAATTTGCTTCACTATCACGTTATAATAATTAAATATTCGTCTAAGCTTAATATTTGTAAACTCGAAAATTAATATTCTATGTCTGATATTAGCAATGAAATGAATTTGAATTTAGAACTCTCATTATAAAACAAAACAAAATGTGATGAAACGAAAAAAATGACAGTTGTCATATTTTCGTGTACATAGGAAGTAAAAGCAATTCCACGTTTGCAGTCGTGAAATAAAGGAATGTAATTATTTTGGTATTGAGTTTTACAAAGCGCGTGATTTTATTTTTCTTCATTTTCTTTTCTTAGCTGAACAGGGTGACCGCAGCGCTGGATTTATCGCAAGTTTACGGCAATAGTGTGCAAGAGTGCAACTTACTGCGGACATTTACGAATGGCCTCCTTATAACAGAGGTGAGAAACGGAGTTGAATTGCCACCTACGACAAGCTCTTCCCGACCTGATTGTGATTTTGACTTTCGCACAGGTAAAGTTTAACGGTAAAACTAGTTTTCATTTTGTTTCAATTTTATTAAAAAGCCCTTAATATCACTTTTAATTAACAAAAGTTTTCACTAATCACGATATTTATAATATAACAAACGTTGGATTGTATTGCAAAGCCTAAAACGCATATATATTATCCATAGCTATGTTTACAAAATATTCAAATCAAGTCCACACTATTTACTGTTAACCTTTAGTGTCTAAGCAATATAAGACACTACGAAACAATTTTATTTGTAAAACAAAGAATGAGTTGTGCGATTCGTCTCTTATTGACTGTGGTTTTATATCGTTCTTACGTTTGATTCAAATAAATTTAATAAATAAAACTAAATATTTAATCAATCCCTGTTTCTGGTATAACGATTTACAATATTCCACTATTGCATATATTTAACTGATTGAGTGGCAATATGATAACAATTTTTTTTTTCAGTAAGCTTACTTTTCTACCAAATTTTATCGGTACAAAAATTATTTAAAATAAAGTCATTAAGAATTTACAAAAATCAACCCACTTAAAAGTTCATACATTAAAAGTTTTATGTAGCCAAGCCAAAATAACACCCTCTGATTGCTAAGCACATTGCTTACTGCCATGCTGAAGACACTTACAATAATAATGAAAAATCTTTCAGGAGACTCAAG
This sequence comes from Himalopsyche kuldschensis, assembly GCA_028554975.1. Taxonomy (NCBI): domain Eukaryota; kingdom Metazoa; phylum Arthropoda; class Insecta; order Trichoptera; family Rhyacophilidae; genus Himalopsyche; species Himalopsyche kuldschensis. The sequence goes on along the minus strand of JAHFWI010000033.1, from coordinate 2,659,397 downwards.
GGCCAATCAAAACGCTCCATTAATGGCTCTTCAGATTCTTTTTTTAAGGGAACACAACCGCTTGGCATTGAAATTTTCAAGAATCAACCCTCACTGGAACGACCAAAGGATTTTCATGGAGGCTCGAAGGATAATGATTGCTCGGTATCAACATATTGTGTATTACGAATGGTTACCTACTATAATCAGTAAGTTCTTTATTGCTTATTTATTCAAATCAAAAGGGATACTTATATACAAAGAAAGATAACGTTGCCTGAAACTTTTACGGTCCCTCATTTGAAACCTCTTGGCTATGATATCACATTAAAAATGATGAAAATTTTAAAATATCTGAAAATATTAACAATGTTAAGGATTGTGCGATCTCAAATTGTGCGGCCCGTGGCAATTTCTGCTTATATCAATAAAACTCCCAAAAGATCATTTAAGCTATCTTCTGTGTTTCTAATTACCTTTATTTGAACGAGTACGCTATAACTATATTTTCATGTTTGTTGATACTGTTCACTTGTTTTGCTAAAATACAATTAATATCTTCTTGCTTTGGAACCTTCAACTATTTATTTATTCACTGTTTTTAAATTTATTATAATTCACTTAATCAGTAAGTAAAACTTAAAACATACATTTTTTTATATTTACATTGTGAAAACAATATCATTATTTGAATTATCTTCCTATTTTTCCATACACATAATAAATCCGTCACACATTAAATGACACATATAGGAGTCCTGAAGAAATGATGGTTGTTTTTTAATCCAACTGATAATCGATCTCTAGTAGCTTTATTGTTGTGATAATTCATAGAGGAATTTTTAACATATACGTTCTTTGTTGATTGAATTTTAGCTATTTAGTTAACACTGTAATGTGTTTGATTCATCCACATTGGTCGATTTTTATAGATGTGTGAATATGTATAAATAAGTAATGAATCAGTTGTGCACAAAATCAACGATAAATAACATAAACCCAGCCTAAGATCTCTTTTTGTCAATTGAAAAAATCTGACCTTGCCTGGAATTGAACCCGGGTCTCCAGATCGCTAGGACAAAGCTCTCGCCACTAGACCAGAGGGACCGACATATGCATTGAATATATTATATATATATATATTCAATTCATATTAATCGACAAAGAGTTATCGACACATAGTCAGCTTAATTTTTGAACGGGCGTAAATATCAATGGAAAATATTCGTAGTCAAGCTTTTTGCCACGTAGTTTCTTGAGCCACTCGAACTAAACTATTAAATTACCTCGAAGCCCCTATACGTGGAAAAGGTGGCCTCGTAGATAACGAGCCTCAATAATGAGGGCTCTGACTGATAACAAATAATAAATGTCCCCAATTACTTTAAGTTTTTATAGATATAGCAGTATTAATTATATTTATATTTTATTTATAGGTGAAGATATATTGTATAATTCTGACATTTTATTCGACACTGATGGCTACGTAAATGATTTCCGCTCATACATTAACTTAGTTCCGAGTAATGAATTTTCGCATGCATCTTTCCGCTATTTCCATGCAAATATTCCGGAATTCTTTCAGTAAGTATATCTGACAATAAACAAAATATATAAGTTTACCAGAATCATTTTTTTTTCGATAAATTTATTGATTTAACATCCAAGGTATGGATGTATATTGTGTCTCAAATATCTTATCGCCTATCCGATCCTGACAATAGGGCCGTAGCAGGAGCGATAGGGTAACCACTTGTTCTGACTTAGCTGGATCCTTATATCTATACTCTCTACTAAAACTGGAGGTTGATCAACTGAGTAACAAGCACTTTTTGTATAAAGATTATATGCTCTACTTACATGCCTGTATCATAAATATATACATTAAATTGCTGAACTTCGCATCATTTATGCATGATACATTATTTAACATAAAGACAAAAATTGACCTACTGTTTTTCTACTTTCAATGAAAATTAAGTTGAAGTTAAAGAGTGTGAAAAAATCAGATTCCTTGGTACAATTAAAAACAGCAATACACCAACCACCTTGAATCCTTAATTTCAATGCACGCTACGTCATCTCAATGTATTCATGGGTAAAAAAAGTAGAAAGGAAACTTTGCAACCATGCTGATGCAATCATAAATAATCATGGTCGGTCCCTGTGGTCTAGTGGCAAGAGCTTTGTTCTAGCGATCAAGGGGCCCGGGTTCAGTTCACGGCAAGGTCAGATTTTTTCAATTAGAAAAAGAGATCTTGGGCTTGGGTGTATGTAATTTATCCTTGATTTGTACACGACTGATTCATTATTTATCATAGAGTTAATCTCGTATGACTTTCACAATAAAGAATATTTGGCGCATTGGCGTAAGCTGTGATGCCAAATATTAAAAATAAAAAAAAAAAAACCAGTTGATATTGTGTCATCGTATGACAATGAAATCTGAATCAATGTTGTCATTTTCTTTTGACAGTCAAAATGGAATATTATAAAAAAAAGTTTCAATCACATATGTTTTGTAAACATTTCAAGTTAAAACTAACTTTAATAATTTCAGCTTGTATAATTATCATCGAGATCATGATGGCAGTGTCAGGGTTTCTGATAATATTTTTTGCCAAACCAATCTGACGAAGCCCTTTTTTTTGGCCATGGTGAACATCGGGATGACCGTGCAGGCCATGGCCGGTACCGACACACGCCATGTTGAATCCGTAAATATTGAACAGCCGTTATTAAACTTATACTCACATGATATCACAGCTAACCTTACCTAACACGATGCCAAAATCAATTATATATTTTATGGAAAACGGTGAATATGTTTTTGTGTGGAATATTCTTAAAAAAATTGCTGCATTATCGATGTAACGTTATAACTAACATTATTTGCCGTTTGATTGACCTAAATTTCATGTTAAGGTATAGCGGAAAACACATACAATTCGGGAGAGCCTAGAAATTAGAGTATATTGCAAATCAAACACAATGCAAGTTCACGTGTGATATATTGATTTTAAATTTTGTATTTTTCACCTACAGAAAGTTGTGTATAAACTGATGACTGAACGGTTTTGCTATTGGTTTTAATATTTACCCTAAGATTAAAAAACGTCACTGTCGCAATTATTTTAGATGCATTATACTTATAGATAATCTAATTCTCTATACCAGTGGTTCTCACGTGCGGCCACGGTGGCCGCATGCGACTACCAGAGGATTTGGCTGCTAGAAAATATTGATATTTAAAAAATGGAGGTTTACGAGTTCGTTTCTCATGACTAAAAATCAAATATTTCGAATGCAATTAATACCAATGGTAAATTGACAAACATGTTTAGGTCCATTTGACATGCGTCAAACACAACACACTCAAAACAAAAATTTGGTGCGTCCACCAGACATTTCTGTAGGACCGTTTATGTTAACGATGCGGCCATAGTAAAATTTCCTGTGAGAACCATTGCTCTATACTGAGGGCGCCGATGAAATCTTAAATGTCGAGTGCATTGTTCTATATTGCGATGTTGAAATAAGTAATCTATATCGATGCCTGTCAGACAAACGTTTTTGTAAGTTAATGTTTTTCAGGGCTTCTGAAATAAAATTTAAAAAAAAACAAATCGTTTAAAATACGTGCCAATATATATTTATTTTTAGAATAATTTAAATGTTGGAATGAAGGCGATATATTAAATATGGTAAAGAAAAACTTCTTTAAGCTGATATTAGAAACTGTTGCCATAATGAGTGTTAAGCTAATTTATTTATTACGTGATTGCATCTAAAAAAATATATTATTTTAGACTGTTTTTAAATATTATAAACGTTGTACGTGTTTTGATCCGTGGCATAATTCACATGGTATACATGGTATATACATACCCTTGTTATTTAAAATTTATTTATATTGTGTGTAAATCAACTTTCACATTTATATTCAAAAATAAAGCTTTTTCAAAATGTAGTATTTTTTTTAAAAAATTCTTATTCTGTGTTTTTTTATTTATTTAGAACCCAACCAATTTCACCGTTTGCTTATACAAAGATTGCATTTTTTAAAATGCCTTTTCAGATTACACAATTTTTTCGAAGACCTGTTGGCAAAAAATTCGGCCTAGATGTCAGATCAATGGACATACAGCGCGGGAGGGACATAGGTCTGGCGCCATACTTGGCGTACAGAGACCTTTGCGATGTAGGACCCTCACAATCCTTCGAAGACTTCTCAGACTTTATATCTTCAAATGTAAGTTAGCGAAAAGTTTTCACTGCAAACTATTGAAAAATATTTTTTATTTTTATAACATTCAAATCAAAAGTGGCATTATTTTATTATGTTTAAATTATTTATTTCCGCTACCAAGCGTTTGCGTACAATTTCTCTATAGTTTAATGAAATTGTAATATACTTTTTATGATTTTGATTCCCAAGGATTTCCAAAACTAACTAATCTTAATTACCACTTGGTCCCCTCTTATTTCACTCAATTGGAACGCGTATTGAAATTTAAAATTATTTAAGCCATAACGCATAATTTTGTGCTTAACTAATCGTTTCTCATGTTTTCGTATCGGCCGCTATGGGGTGTGACCAACGACTCTCACCCACTGCTTGTTTCGATCGAATGAAAATTTTGAGTTTAAGATTTTTTGTAATTTCCCGAGAATCAAGACGATAAAATAGCTTGAAATTCTTGGGATCTTTCGACACAGAAACTCTGGTCATTCATCACTAATAAACTTTCATTTAAACATAAATGTTCACTTACATTGTATGAAATTGACGCGCTTCTGTAGGAAGAACGTTAGAGATAATTTAAAATTTAGACTGGTAACTTTATATGCGGAAATTAAGACTTGAATATATTATTATTTATAGATATAACCGTTGAAGAAAGATGACAGCTACGACAAAGTATTTATATCACACACACATGATCGGTTTCGTTTAGCTCAAGGTATCTCCAAATCACAAAATGTTTGCAATCAAAGCATTATCATTGTTTCATAATAATATCGGTGCATATGAAATTTATGTTCAAAATACAAAATCATTGCTACTGGCCTTTTTGTGAAATATTTCAGAGATCTCAATGAAGCCGTAGCATAAAATAACATGCGATATTTTTTTGCATCTCACGTTAGTGCCATTCACACCATAATATAATATATATTGCATCTGGCTTTAAAAAATTCGATATGAGTATTTTCAATTTCCTTGTGAAGTTTCCAGTATTCATTTCCGTATAAATAAGTACATCAGATCATCATACAGTAGATTGCAAGCTTGTCAACACGAGGAACGAAGAAGTCTGCGAACTGTTTTTTACCGAAGTGAAAACTGATCTGATTTAGCCAACATTAGTTTTTCTGTTTTTTTTTTAATTCATAAAATGGGCACTAAATGATTTTTTTTCACAAGTTTCCTAGCTAAATATTGAGATCCTTAATATCAATCAAATATATTGAAGACATTGGAAAAGCAATTAAGAAATCAAATCTTAACAAAACTGATTATTATTAGCAATTGTTCATTATTTGATTTCCAGAATTTATTGTAACTTTTATATTCTATTTTAATTTTACCACTGTTTTTAACATTTATAAAAACATCTCGAAAAATCAGGACGCAAAAAAGCTGCTGAACTTACCACGTACCTTCCCCTTCTACTATCTTGTATATCCCAATCTTCTTCGAAAAGAATCAAGCAGTTCTCATAGAAGACTTATCTTGACACAATCGATATGTTCTATATTGGAAGCGGCCATGGTTTTTTAAAAAGCGTAGTGTGGAAGACTGTTTGACGTTAAATAACATGAAAAGTTTTAAGAGAAATTAAAATATATTTTTAATTGTTTTTCCAATCGTTACAAATTACTATTATTATGTAGAGGTATTTTTTCGTTTCGATACACTGTTTTTCTTCGATGATGGTTCGGTGGCAGCCTTAAATGATATTTTTTATATTTTTCAATAATCCAGATGATTTATTGTGCGTTTTTCTTTTTCAGGCTTTATTGAGGCTGAAAAAAATATTCAAACAACCAATCGACGTCGATCTTTCAGCGGGAGGAAGTATAGAGAGACATTTGCCGGGATCTAATGTCGGACCAACGTTTCAGTGTATAATAGCAGATCAATTTCAGCGTTTACGACAAGGAGACATCTTCTTTTATGAACACGCTCGGGCTGCATTCAATCTGGGTAATAAAGATAGTTATTCGTTTATTGAAAGCATAGCAAAGGAAAACCCTCGTATAGGACAAGCTTTTCTTACACCTTGTGCCAATATTGCTTCCTGGAAAAGGGAACTCTCAGATTTAACGATATTTTTACTGAATATTATGAACATGCGTCGATATAAAGTGTTTTATTTGTGAAAGATAATAAAATGATAGCACATGACATTCCAATCATATATGTACATATATATTAAATCTAGATATAGTGGTAAAAATTTTAGACTATTTCATATGTTTGATAATATAAAAGTATTCTTTGCGTATTTTAAATTGATACTTTGTACGGAATATTTTGTGTTTTAATCAAATTGTTTTTCTTTCAACCATTTGTTTTGTAATCGCAGACCCTCCACCACCTCTTTCGTGACTTATATACATACGTAATCGCACTCTTCACTCGCTACAAAGATTCATATTTTAAGCTCACACTATTTTTGCCTTCGAACAATATAATAATGATGAAAAATAGAACTCGAACCTGCTCAAGTAATTGGGTTCCAAAAATTTGAAACTGCCATGACGGTAGTATCAAGTCTACGTGATTAATATTAGGTGGAGTAGTACCTTACATTGGCGTTGGTTGAGATCAATTAAACGTGTGATATTGGCGTTAGGCCCTTTTAGATATAGATGGCAAGGTGCATACGTCTTTCTTGCATTCAAGTCAACGCACGCTTGTAAAATTGTTGGACCATGAAATAAAAACATAGAGTATAAATATATATATTTTTTTATTATAGATCAACTGACATCGATACGACAAACAAGTAGCGTAGCGCGTTTATTGTGCAACAGTGGAGAAGGGATTGATAAAATTCAGAAAATCGCATTTCAACTGATAAACTTGACAACGTAAGTATACAGAATAAGAACACTTTTTACTTTTAAGATAAAAACTTTTAATAAAACAAAATTTGATTCAGCAATAACCAAGGCAAAATGAAGCAATCGTATTTATAAATGACAACTAGAATATGGGTGTTATAAGATTTGATATATCTCTTTTGCTATCTTATATATAAAACCGAAACGGCGTATGTATGTCTGTGGGTTTGTAATTCCCTTTTGCATTGTTGGTTATTAAGTTGCCATAAAAACGAATATGAAAGAAAGTATGTTTGAATTTTTATCGGCGAAGTCATTTAGACAAAATGTAATAAATTAGTCTTCTACTGAACTTTTCCCGGCTTTTATTATTAATAATAATGTTTATTATTTACGTGAAGGTATTATTTGACATTTCTTTGACAGCAAATCAGATTTTTTCCTTGAATTTTCCTTGAATTTTCCTTGAAAACTTTAAATAACATCCTAAGAACCACATCAATACAGATGCGCGTAAAATACCTCTTAATAATGATTTCAATGAGTATTTTCACTGTTTGTTAGTTGTTATCAACATATTTTTGTTAAGTTGCAAACAAAATATGGACAATCCTAAAGTAACAGTTTCTCAGTGAGAAATTTCATAATTTCAGGAATTCTAATGGGAGAGAATGGGGCTGTCATCAAATTAAATAAAGTTTGTGATTTTATTTTAACTCTATTTTGGATGTTAGATTTTGTGATATAATTATGTCGAATGATATAACATTAAATAATTATTTGTCGCTTAGTCCGAGCGACGCCGGGTAGCAATACTAGTATATCATATTCTACAAAAATATGAATACATTAACAAACGATCAAATACGAAGTTAATGGTAAGCTATCATAAAGCTTATTTATTGGTATCACAGTTACCGCTTATGTTTACAGAGTGTGTTTCATTGTATTTTATCTTTTTTAACTGAAGTTTCGTGGGCGATTAAAAGATACCGGAAAAGATTTACAGACAGTTGCAAATTGCACCTAAAGTGATAGTTTCTTAGTTATCTACAGTGCAAGCTTTGATTATATAGACGTTTTAAAACTACTTAACTGAAAATAATCATTTTAAAAGCATCTAAGTACTTGTACATCGTCATTTATAATTTATATGACACAATTTTTTATAGGATTCTAGAACTACTTTAAATTCAATTTCAATTATTAATTCTTTATAACGGACGATATTTTCAACTGAACAAATGCTTCAATCTTCTTCTAAATAATCTGTTAATATATGTGTTGCCAATGTATTTATTTTCTACAACACTCTTTCGCGAAATTTTCATAATACATTTACATGTTGTTATTTTTACAGAAATCCCCTGGTTAATTGCGAAACCCTTCCAGACATCGACTTGACACTATGGAAGGAATATTACTAGAATTAAGTTTATTTTCTCATACTATACTACACAGTCTAAGTTCAATTTTTGTAATCATATAATCAATAAAACATATTGTATCATAACCTTGAGGACTGTTCGCATTACCTTCCACGAAAATAAACTAAATTTCTAGATGATTTTGTTGAAGAAAACGAGAAAGGTGGGAATTTGAGATGATTATTCAAAACAAGAACAGTCGTGAAGAACAGATGTGTTTATATTTAAAATGATTAATATAGATGTTGCTCACCATCATGATATTGCACAAAACATGGTGGTTTATCATTTTAAATATATTGGATAAGTCGTTTCGATTTTTTTGAATAAAATCAAATTATCAATTACTGTTATAATTTTTTTCTTAAAAACAATTCTTTTCTTATTAAGTTAACATTTCCATTCAAACTCAAAAGTCATCCCTTAGAAATAAATGCACAGAAGTATGATAACAAAGACTTATCAGTGTAAATGAAATGAAACATCTCTTAAGGACCTACATTCCAAACGCAACATGCCATTATAGGAAACAAAACCCTTCTGAACACGATAATCTGTTGTCATTAGAGATTATACGGAAATTCTCTCTGAATTATAGTCTCATAAACCATTGTAAATTTAATTCAAAACAAACACTTTGTCTCTACATACGTAAACGCATTTCAAGAGGAAGAAAGTTTCGCAAAATGAATTCTACATCGGTTTTGCCATCCAAATTGTTTTATTGTTATGATTTATAATGGGTGTATGTATTCATAAATTCACTGTTTATTCTAGATGTTTGTTATATCCCGAGGGCCAAATATTCCACAAATTAATAGAAACATGCTTGAAAACGATTTTTTTTACACTTTTTCATTTTTCTTTTGATAATACGAATCGTCTTTGTGTAGCTCAAGATTGACTAATACATTCTATGCTTTCAGCAACCTGATTTTTTGGTAGTATTTGTCATATTCGCATACCCGTCGTCGCAGAATTAGATTTACGTGATTAGGCACAGTAAATTGATTCAATCGATGGATGATTCAATTTGCTTTATAATTCAACACACATTCGATCACAATTCTGCCAAAACGGACCGTGACTTATTTCACGTTAGCATATTTTCCATGTTTGCTCTCAATTTAGAGCATGTTGCTTCTTTGAAGGTTTTTATGAACATTGCGAATACTGCTTGTTACTCAGTTATATCTTATTTCGATCGGAGTAGATAAAGGCGGATAGGGCTAGGACATGATTAGTTACTAGCTTTCACTATGTAATTTTTTAAAGATTGGTAGGGTGGTGGGGTATTTCAGACATAACATGCCCTGAAAAAACTACCCGCATTGGAGTTAACCAAAACCAATATAAATATGCATCAGCATTTCTTGGGGCATTATCAGAAGTTAACTAAATTTTATTTTAGTACTGCAAGTGAAATAAATTTGTACACAAATTTTAATTCAATATTTTGTGATGACCATTTCTTCCTATGGCAACTTACAACGTTGATATCAAATTATCAATTATTTTTTTGTAGCTTTTATTCTGATAATTTTATAACAATATAAAGAGATTTTTTGTAACTCTTGTAATTTTTTGGTATTGTTTTTTTATATTCTCACTACAAGCCTTTGCAAATCACTTTATATATTAAAGAATGCAACTATTAAGTTTGACATTTTTAAGTGCATCCATAAACTGAAAACATTGTTTATATAACACAGAGTTATCTTGATTTAACAGTTGTTTGCTCTTCAGTGCAATTTAGCCGAATCCGATTCACATAGAATTTATCGCACAATAAGATAGGTAGTCGATGTCGGCGTCGAGGGGAAGCAAGCACCTGGCGTCTATAAAGCGACGTTGTGAACGTTTACTTTTGGCGTCGTTGTCCCGTTCTATGGACCGATATCTTATGTCTCGATCGAGAACTACTCTTTGGAGACAAAAGGAAGATTTCTTTGGGTGTATAAAATTGATGCAGCTTCGAATCAAAGCTTCTGCCGTCACACAGAGCGCTTTTATTTTAATACTAAAACGAAAGAATCGTTCGCTTATAATAGAACATTGTTTTAGAGATTAAGCCATACTTGATTTTATTTTTCAAACCATTCTAGCTCGCAACTTCTAAAATAAAATCTCCACAGGAGTCATTTCACGATAATTGGTAGCAAGTAAGTCGCTATTTCCTAAGCATGTGGCTAGAAAAAGTTGACTTATCGCTCCTGCGTCACCCCGCTTAAGAGATTAAATAGTCTAAAGAGAACGAAAAAGTCATCTGCTTTAGAACGCAAAACCATAAATATATTTAATACAAATTAAGTATTTATACATTTATTCAAACCTGTGCTCACTGTTACCGATAGCTAGCAAAGTTTAAAGCTTTGAGAATGTTAATAGTTTAATTAAATAATAGACCATGAGTCAATCTCATATTTTTTGTTGATACAGTATCATCCATTCACATCAACACAATGTAAGTTTTTAAAAAATAAGGCTAAAAATGTCAACTCGAGCCTGTTTTCAGTGAATGTAATGATATCAAAATAACCGATTGCTTGATTGAGAAGGCATTTACTTGATATAACTCCATTATAATACTGTAAGAAAAATAACAATGTATTTTAGTTCTACATAAATTATTTTATATATTTGTTGATAGCTATTTCGGCTTACGCCTTCGTCAGAACTATGTTTTAAACGTGTATTAGAGATAGCTTATATACCTTGGCTAGACAGGGTGTCCCGTACATCCTCTCTCTCTGTTCAAACCATACCAACGTCACATGGAAGAATTTAAATAAGTTTAATTTATTGGTCTAAAGCAGTGGTTCTCACGTAAAATTTGGCTGTGGCCGCATTAGGAACATCAGCGATACTACGGAAATGTCTGGTGGCCGCACCAAATTTTTGTGATGAGTCTTTTTTGCCAAAAAGACCTAATAATGTATGTGTTGAGTTATATCTTACTAGCAATTGTTGATGCACAATGCAATGCAAACAAACTATTTAATTTTCAGTGTCTTTATTGACAAATTAACTTGTAAAAACCCATTTTTAATAAATATCAATTTTAACTATGAAGCTTCTGGTGGCCGCACCAAAATCCTCTGGTGGCCGCACATGAGAACCACTGGTCTAAAGTAATGGTGAGAACGTTATCTGGGTATTTTTGGGTTATTTTTATCGTGTGAAACCACTTAAAATCTGCAATGTCTTAAGTGCATCTTTTTTTAAATTGTTTTTAGTTTATTGTTTGCTAAAGGATTTAGGAGAGGTGAAGCTTTAATAGTAATCTTGTCGTTAAGAATTTCATTGGATTGATTATACCTATTAATTTCTAGCTGTTCCAATGCATTTAGCTTAAGGCCTTTATTACAGGAATGTAAACAAATCGGAACCGAATTTGGGTCATGTGTTTTTTTTGTGAGATGATTTGCATATTGTGAATAAGTTTTTTTATTGTTAAAGGATCTAACATGTTCGTTTGCCCGGGTCAAGATTTTTCTCCCGGTCTGCCCCACATATACTAAATCACATGTACCGCAGGTCATCTTATATTATATATACCGGTATATATAAGATGACCTGACTTTGGTGTGAATACCTCACATAATTTCGGCATTGAGATCATTCCCTGCATTCCTAAATAACTTTATTGACAATTTCTTGATTTGTAGAAATGTAATATATCTAATTGGAAGGCAATTTTGTCTGTATAACAATCATGGCAGATAATATACATGACCGAATTATCCACTGTCTGCGAATTCAATTTAAGTTCCTAACATCAATTATTAGTTTTAACAGCCGTACGGCTTGAGGTGTTTCAATTTGAAGCTGCAAGTAAATTTCATATTTCACTGGAATTCATGATAACATTGTATAAATTTCACAGTAAGGGGTAGAGGTTTCAGTAGTTCGTCTACCAAATTTTTGACGATTACAGGTTGATTATAAAGAGTAAGCTCACGTCATTTTATCTAATTGTATTTACATGATCAAAAAAAATATTTTCTGGATAAGATAGCGTGATAATAAAAATCATTTTCAAACAAATACATATATCTTTGGTTCTTTTCTCCATTTGACTTATCTCTCGGCAAAAATTTCAAGTACTTGGTTAGTTTACCAAGGAAATAGTACATATAAATGAAAATGAATAATGTGACTTAAAAAGTTTTAAAATACTTAACTTTAATACTTTAAATATGGATTTTTTTAGATTTATTATTCGATTATTCAAATATTTATTTCAAGATTAAATGAGTTGTTATCCATACTAAAATATCATGAAAATAATATTTTTCTCTGCCTTTATAAAGGTTTTTAAAAGCGATTAATCAATTTAATTATTATTTCCTGTGATGAATTGTTCAATTGTGTATCAGGTCAATTATGATTAATTATCATACACGCTCATACACGATTCTGACTGTTAATTCAAATATCGAATAATAGTCATCGTATTAACAATCTATTGTTCTAATGAATTATTTTAATTACTGACTAACTATTTCATAAGAAGGTATATTTACGGTTTACTTCACAAATCATTTCGTCATCGTGAAAGTTTCATCAGTAGAATTTTTTCAAAAAGAACTGCTTATTATTCAGCTACTCAACGTCTTTTATTTTGAGAGGGTAGTGATAAAAAGATATGGCTGGACAAGCATTTAAGTAAACTAATTGTTCTAGCTTCACGTAGTTTTTTATTGTCGGATTGATGCGAGGAAACATAAAACTGCATAAACACCCATATCTTTGAGCAGAAATTAATTCATGATACTTTTCGCACTGGGACTTAAACCCCTGAGCACTGCAACCGAAGAAATCATGTTGAACATTTATGAACGGTAATTTCAAATCGCCCAGTCAGTGGTGCAGTGTTCAATGTCATTGGTTACCGTGTCGGACCGCCCGGGCTCGATTCCCGATATAAGCAGATTTTTTCAGTCGATAAATCGATTCTGCTCAGAGGCAATGGGTATTTGTGTTGTTAAATCTCTTCCCACCTTTCCGATCTTAAAGTGCGGCGCATATTGACAGCAGTAGTGCTGCCCTAGTCCTCATATCCTTTCCATTACTCCCTACTCTCTTCAAAAAAGAGAGATTTAGCAACTGAGTAACAAGCAGTTCTCGTAGAAAAACATATTTTGAGATAAATTCCGTGAGAAGTCCATATGCTCCAAGTTGGGAGCGGACATGGTAAAAAAAATGATCTGTCAGCTCAATCCCAAAGTCATAATGAGAAGACACATTATTTTTTACTTATTTTGGTTAAATTGAAAAAAATATCAAATCAAACTATCACAAAATGTGAAAAACAATATTCAAAGTACTTAAAAATTGCGTAAACAAAAAATAAAAATAACTCCTGTAAGATGAGCAAATGATAAACCATTAACTAAATAAAGAAAAAAATGATAATGAATATCTTTTTGGTTTCAAATACAGATGGCATTATGTCGGATGGAAATGCTTTAGAGCTGGCTCAAATCTATTTTAGCATATCTGAGGGTCCGTTCCGCCCATTTTAGATTTATTCGGAATCCATTATCCGATTTTAAATGAAATATATTGCACAGTTGCTACATTTTTATTGCTTCTAGAAATCTGAGCTGAGGGGGCCATATTTCTGCCGAAAAAATAATAAGTATTCATCCATGGAAATAGTTTTGAAAATTGTAATTATTATTAACATTGCGAATGGAGTCACATTCATGGTAACAGTGATTGTTTAATATTTTTACCTTAATCGAACAGCAAAACTGACTTAATATACTTTCACCAAAAACACCAAAAAAAGCTTTGATTTTATCTCTCGGTCAAGAGGGGAATATTTTATCCATTATTTAAATAATTAAATCAATAAACTCACACTTTTATTGTACTTTATATAAAAGATTGACAAAAAATAATATACAATTCAACATTAATAAAATGACTATTTAATAAGGTAGTTGGATTAAAGTACTAGACTTTAAGCCAGTGGTCTCCAAGCTCAATGAGGATGGGCTACTTTCAGAAATTCAATATGTCTGGTGAGCTACTTATGTATATTGTTTTATCGTCGTCTTTTATTGTACCATACATATTATTATTATATTACTTGAATAAAATCGGACTTCCAATAAAATATATAATGCGTACTTTAATTACGTATTTATAAACAAAACTAGAGAGTACCCAATCAAAGAAAGAAAGTGTTTATGTTTTAATTTGTTTATTTAAGTGCTTTTGAACACAACATATTTTTATGGTTCGTACACGAATAAATCAGAAGGTTTTACAACGCGTGCGTCTGCCACATGCAGCTGTCCATGTATAAAGCAAGGATTTTCCAAATTTATCTTTCGGCAGGTCCCAAAAATGCCACCGCGAGCGACCAATTGGCGATCACTGTTTTAAACCATAGAGCACTCTTTTTGTCATTGAATTTATGCGCAAACTTTTCTCTCAATTGACACACACGCAAATGTTTTCTTGTAACCAATCTTCCGTTCCAACCACAAATGATATTCTGGATTTTATTGGTTTTGAATTTCACGGTGTTTTTACCAACCAAACTTCTGTTAAAA
Organism: Himalopsyche kuldschensis; assembly: GCA_028554975.1. Classification (NCBI taxonomy): domain Eukaryota; kingdom Metazoa; phylum Arthropoda; class Insecta; order Trichoptera; family Rhyacophilidae; genus Himalopsyche; species Himalopsyche kuldschensis. Next base: position 2,644,348 of record JAHFWI010000033.1, on the reverse strand, counting down.
TTGAAGGATATATGTATAATGAGTTTCTTTACACATCCAACCAGCGGTGTAAATTTATTGAAAAAACATCGATCTAAACGTATAAAACGCGCTTGGGGAAAAATATTGGTGATAGAATTTCGCGTGCTTTTTAAGTATTTTTCCTTTCAAGTTTGATGTATGTTTAAATTTGATCAAAGTATATTTAGAGTTTCGGGGAATCCCATTAGCTCTGTAATGATATCCAATCTTGGAAACTTCCGCTTTCGAATACGGGCGGGCCAATCACTAGCGCGCTTTGTAGCTATCCAGTGAATCAATACCAACATGACGAAATATAAAATAATATTTTCAAGGTGGGAAAACTCAAGGAAAACTGTTTCATGAGATTTTTAACCATGGACTGATGATGAAATAAAGCGTAACATATGTTTTCTCAAATCGATGACTTATTATTATTAATGTATGGATGAGAGATAAAGATTTCCATATCATCATTCATATTGGTCGATACATTACGAAGCGTTGCCGCATTCTTTTTCTTATTATTTTCATTATGAATTTTACCATCCATTAAAAAACATTATTTTTATTAAATTGGTAATATAACATTTGAATATCCGATAATAATGTGGAAAATATAATCTCCTCGGAGATAATTTAAAGAGAATGTGCTTAAAACAAACTGAAAGTCAACCCTCCTTTACACAGAATGAAAATGGTCATGAGGTTAGGAAAGGATCAAAAGTTAACTTATCACTCTTTCTGCAATAATAAAGTTTTTAGATATAATGTAACTAAACATTTTTTGTTACTTAAAACTAGCCAATTAATTTTTAACTTTTTTTCGTAAATTGAAAATTTGATATTTTTACCATGTCCACTCCCAGATTGGAGCAAATGGACTCCTTACGGAGTTTATCTCAACTTTTTTTCATACGAGAACTGCTTTTTACTCAGCTTACGATTCTACTGAAAATAATGTTTTTACAAGGACTCAAGCCCGGGCGGTCCATTATGGAAGGCAACGACGTTGAGCACTGCACCACATACCGGGCAAAATATTAGATTACTTGTATCATAAAAATAATAATCTCTGTAGTCTAGCAATAAAACCTTCACATAATGGATCCCAGTTCAAATCCCAATGAGGTTAATATCAATTCTTCGATTTGGGCTCGGATATGCAAACATTTAACTTTCCGGTGTGATATTTTGGTAGCTCTGTAGAGTACAAAATATAATGGAACGAGAATAACAGTTTAAATAGAAGTATGGACATAATTTTTAGATGAAGAATAAAATGATGTAAACAAATTATTTACCCGTCACAATATTTACAATCAATTAAAACAATTTTACTTGTACACCCTTATAACGAATAACCTATTCTATTTATTACACTTTAAGGAATACCTTGATGCCATATGATCGCACTGAATTATAAATATTATGTGTTGCAATATGGCGTGAATGGCAGAAAATATTATGTTGCAAATAGTTCGCTGTAACCTTGAAGCTATTCAATTCCATCCTGACGCCATTTCTGAAAACCGATCCAACTTTAAATAGACTCGTTTATAAATAGAATACGTTTTTTTATTTTAGTCACTAGGCCACTTTCATTTTTTCTGCCCTCCTTGCGATATAGGCCACGACTGCTGCAAGAGAAAGAAATATACCTTCATATATAACACTCTCACAGCTGATATACACAAATTTATGTGAAAATAATATTAAACAACATCAGCTTGTAACTCCCAAAATACAAAGAAGTGAATTTCATTTTAAATTCTAGTATAATTGTAAATATTTTATAATATATAAGGCATTTGAATAATATTTCTCTCAACTTTTTCGTAGCATCAAATTCATGTTGCATCTCTATCTTTTCTCACTAACAGCAATTATTTGTGTGAGAAATTTATGTGAAACAAATAGTGCACTTTGGTTTGTTTCGTTCTAAATTCAAATATTCACATGCTGTTTTAAATAAAATATTATCAAAACAATAAAATTATGTATAAGTTATTCAGTTTTTTTCTTTTTTTACTAAAGTCCTTTCTACAAAATCAATCTGTCCATATTCAAAGATAACTAGTTTATAAAAAAAAACCAATATTACGCAAGTGGGTCCACGGAGAAAATATGTTTCGGCAGATATGATTTAGGAAAATGTATGAACAGCGACACGCCCTTTTTTCTTATTTGAAAATGTATATATACGAGTATTACTTGTTTATATTCAAACTTTTACACCACATGTTCGCAAGGTATTTCATAACTCATTTCCTGTTTCAGAAAACTTTTTGCAGGTCTTTGAAGTAAAATGAATCAATAATAAGTTAATCGCAGTAAGCTTTGAATATAAGTAATATCTATTTTTCCACCATAGATAAATTACATAAGTGTATGTATGTTGTATTAAATAAACTACTTTAAATTTTGAAATTAGAAGCACACACATGAATAAAAAATACTTTAAAGTGGTACAAGATAACTTGCCGTTCCGGAATGGGTACAGCAAGATTGACGCATCAGTTGCATTTTGAAGTCCGAGACCACCGTCGATACCGCATCGCATCTGTCTCATATTTTGCAGTGTCTCTTTACCCTGAGACGAAAAAAAAGCTTTGATGTTTTCACGCCGACCTCTATCGAGTCCACTACGGTGCAGAGATTCTATAATTTTTTTTAAAATAAATCAATGTATTATATTTCTAAATTTAATACTTTAAACAATTATTCGATTTGATTTTAGAAATAAGTATCGATTTTAGGATACATCAGTGATTTAAATTATTTCCAGTCAGTCAGATTAAATGATTCAAAATATACAACTTTGGAAGATGAAGTTGTTCGTTTAAAATTGGTAAAATGTAAAAAAAGATACCTCCCCTCCGTCTTCGCCAATCATTTACATTTTGAAAATAACACATTTAATTTTGACTTAAGCATTGATTTGTTGCATATTAACAGGGGTGAGTATAAATTATTCTATTAAGAAATATTAGAAATTTACAAAGCTCAGCTTAACAGTTTACCAATTTTAAACGAACAACTTCATCTTCCAAATTCATCATTATTGTATCCCTTTAAATACATAATTAGCATTTATTAACAATTCAAGCACTTACTATCATTAAGTATTAATTCAAAGACTCTAAATCAATCAACTCATTACGAATAGGTCGGATAAAACCCTAGAGTTTTTTTAGATATTCCTATATTATTATCTGGTCATTAGTACTTGCGATTCTACATTCAAAAATATTGATAATTTTAGCAAACCCACTTAATTCATTGAAACTCGCTTACATTCAATTTTCGCTAATTTAAATTTGAATAGCAATTCAAACCTCAAGTGATCTACTTCAATTTTTGTATATAAACGATACAAACTGTTTACTGCGCGTCAGTTCAAGTACATCCGTGCACTTGAAATGCCTGAAGATGCCGAAAGGAAAAACCCGGGTCGTTAGGGACAAAACTCATGGAAAAGTACAAAATTCAAACAATCCAAAGATGATAAGAACGATTGAAAACGTGTTTTTTAATATACCTTTTGTTAATATGTCCCAATAGAAGTTTAAATGGTTCATATACTTTTGGCTAAAAAACATTGCCATTAAAATCTTTATTCAGTTTTTACTTTCAAAAATTGTCTATATTTGAAAAAATGACCCATTAAAAAAACAATGCATTTTCTAATTTTATTTTTATTTAAGACTCAATCAATTTTGTATTTGAGTAACTGCCTAACTAACCTTTACCCAAATCTAAACTTTATATCTCACCTAACCACATAATCTAAATCAGAGCCTCAATCCCAACCAAGCCTCTGACGCACCGTGACCCACACTTTGACAGACGTCATCACTCAGGTGAGAAATCGGGGGTACGAAAACGTTGGGGGTGTGGGGCGTGGCGAGCTGTAGCGCACGGGAAATGCACTCCGTAGAAGGGCTCTCGAGCTACGGCCTTGTTCCGTGCTACGGCGTAGCTTGGCAACCCAGCGGGGCGCAGACGACGACAGCGAGCGGTGGAGGTATATTTTGGTCAAGGATGAACCTCATTAATTTTCCAATGTAAAAACACCTCATATTATCTTAATATTATATGGGTACATTAACTGTTTCACTATCATTATGTAAATGCTGAGGACCAAGTGTCATATAGATATTTTAATAAAAAATATTTTTTTTTTTTAGTATTTGTTCTACAATAAATTTATTAGACTAAGACCGGTTTCGCTCATAGCGAGCATTTTCAACTGATAAGAAATAAATAAATACAGCGAAATGTATACAAAAGCTAAGCAAGACATCCAAGGTATGACAAACTATGGCTAAGCAAATAAATAAAAACAAAATAGACTTAAGAAAATGTGGAAAAAGTATTTAAAATGTATTATTATTTTTATTATAATGCCTTTCCACCAAGTATTGACAGTGAACATCTTAAAAAAGAAAATAGACTTAAATTAAAATGTTGAAGACCTCTTAGCAATACAAGTTACTCCATTAAAAACTATTGAATTAAGAATGAGCATTATCGATGTAAAATAGGAATTCCTAATGTACGCAACGGGTAATGTACCAGGTGCAAAGTGAGGAATTAATACTCTTCCAGTTCAACAATCGTTAAGAATTCTAAAAATAAATTAACGTGATCATATCAATTCTTAAAAATAAAAGTAATAAAAACATATGTATATAAATAAAGATTCAACTATAAATAGGTAAATGAAACGGATATAACAAAGGCAATTGATTTTTGAAAATACGGAATCATTTGTCCAGAAACATATGTTTTCTTATTTTATTAATTATTTTGTATCAAGGCAAATGACGACAACCCTGTTTTAGCAAATACGTCACTGGTGAGGAAAGACTGTGTTCCTACTTGTAAGCATTCTTAAAACTATGCTTTGGTGGGGTTTTCCCTTGCCGTCTTTTCGAATCTGGTAAGTTGCACATTTTTGTCCACGGTGTTGTTTCTTAGGGTAGGTCTTGGATGCTTACGTTCTGAGCACTCTATTGAACAAACAAAAAATCGATATTATAAGATTTCGTCAAATTAAGCCGTTAACTCATTGAAAATATACCACATATCAAGTTTACAGCTAGATATTAATGGAATAAAATTGGAATTGCTAGTTCAGTTTTTTTTTCCGATAAAAGGAAATTTCATACTTGAGAGTGATTTTGTAAAGACATTTCAAGACATGTGTATAAATCTCTTTCATTCGAACTACAAAAAGTGTGCCTTTTATTTTACACACATTTATTGAAAATTCTAATAAACACATTATATCATGTAACAAAAAAAAAGCTGAAATGCTAAAACATTATTGTTTTACTTTAAATGACATAGTTTTTCTGCACCATTAACTGTTTACATCTTATCATATTTTTCTCAATTTGATATAAACGTCACTTATTAATATTGATATTATCAGTCAAAAATGTTCGCTATTACCAAAACAGGTCCCGATCTTGGCCAAATACATATGCGGAAGCAATTCAAACATGTGGTTTATTTATTTAAAAATTAAAAATGGTGAATTTATATATTCGAAGCCTGATTAATTTCAATAGAATATGGCTTCAGACTTTTGGGTATGATAATGATACAAAAATAAAACAAAACCCAAACTTGATTTATACATGTTATTATAAATTGAAAAGGGATTTTACGGAATTGAGTTTTAATTATTCTGAAAGCAATTTTCGAAATTAAAAAGCCTGCGGGGTTTGTTGATCACTAACCGTAAAATAATACGGCATTATATGATGATTTAAGTTATTTCTATTTTCATTTTTTGATCTTTTAATGTTTTAATAAAAATTGTGTTCATTATAAACCAAAATTTAATCTGTGAATTTTCAATGTTCATTTCCACATATATACAAATTTTTATCATAGGTAGCTTTTTGAGTAAAGGTTATATTTCACAGCATCTGACGGACAAATGATAAATGGAAGGTTTCAAATCAGCTTTGGGAAAACTACGGCCCGTTTCATATTTTTATAGGACCCACCAGCTTCAATTAGTATTTTTTGTTTGTTTATTTATTTATTTTTTAATTTATTTATTTATTTAAGAAAAAGCAAATCATGGCATTACAGCTGACGCCAATGCGCCATGGATTTGACAAATATAAATACATGCCAAGTAAATGCCTACTCAATCAATAAATACATGCATTAATATATACATATATATGTTACAGTGAAACTGTATTCTCAGTGAAAATATATTCTTCTCCTAGCTGTCAATGAAATTAAATTTTACCGCCCTATCTTCAGTCCAATGTTTGTCTGTGTTTATCTTTGGTTCTCTTTTTATGAAAGGGACTACTTGCTGATTTTGTTTCATTGAAGCAAACAAAATGTTAGGCTGGTAAATCATCGACTTAGGCCAGTAATTTTAATGATCGTAGCCAGTGAAATCATGTTGTCATACAAATCTATTACTTGATACGTTTTCACTGAGAATACAGTTTCACTGTAACATATACATACATACATGTACGAGGAGATAAGGAACAATTCGTTTTCAGAACATTCGAGTCACACAAAATTGTTACTAGTAATATACTATTTGTTAGCTGATAGCTCACTCTATAGATCGATTTCAAGCGGGATCAGGTAGGGTATGGATAAATAAATCTACTGACCAATCAATTACCTATATCAAATTGACATGATACAAAGAGAATTTAAATCTTTGTCACAAATTCTAATGGAATATTTGAACGTATCATACAGGTAAAGGTTCACTAACAATCAACTTTCTGTCGAAATTTATTGCATCTGGCCTCTTAGTGGAAGAATCCAGACACTTTACATTAGTGGGAGACACGCTTTTAAAAAATACTTCAAATATCAATAAAAAATTGTTTTTCGTATGATTTTGTTTATCTTTGATAATTCGTTTGGTTTAGCTGTTGTGAGAAAGACACTTGGTATAATTTTATTGTTAACTTAAGTTTTGAAACTTACAACAATGAAATTAATAAATTTTACTTATTTATTTTTCTGGGTCAATATTAAACACCAAAGTTCATAATTATTACTGAAGCTCTTGATTAATTTGTATAGTTATTACAACTAATACGGAAAGAAAAATAACAATTTATTTTAGTTCTACATAAATTATTTTATATATTTGTTGATAGCTATTTCGGCTTACGCCTTCGTCAGAACTATGTTTACAACGTGTATTAGAGATAGCTTATATACCTTTGCTAGACAGGGTGCCCCCTACATCATCTCTTTCTGTTGAAACCATACCTACGTCACATGAAAGAATTTAAATAAGTTTGATTTATTGGTCTAAAGTAATGATGGGAAACAATAATTTGGGTATTTTTGGGTTATTTGATCGTGTGAAACCACTTAAAATCTGCAATGTCTAAGTGCATCTATTTTAAATTGTTTATACCTATTAATTTCCAGCTGTTCCAATGCATTCAGCTTTAAGCCCTTATTACAGGAATGTAAACGAATCGGGACCGAATTCAGATTATGTGCTAATACTATAAGATGATTTGCATATTGTGAATCAGTTTTTCCATTGTTAAAGGATCTAACATGTTCGATTGCGCGAGTGGAAATGCGTCTCCCGCGTTATTACAACTCTTTTTTTTATCTTATGTATTTCATAAACTTAAAATAGCAAGGTGGCATGGACGCCTTTCCAATTTCTTCGGTATGGCTTAGTTTTGTAACAGAAATTATTTTGATTGAAAACACATTTAAAATTAAACGTAGTTAAAATTTGATTTCAATATTTGTTTAAAAAACGTCTTTTTATCGGCAAAATTTTTTAAGCTGCATAATTAGACTTACTTAGATCGATTACAATATGTCTATAAAATCAATTTTCATAAAACACGGCTTTATCTTAAAAGTATGATGACATCAAATTTATAGTACTGCCATATTAGCTTCATAAATTTTAACAATAATTTAGTAAAAAAAACATATTTCAATGTGTTAAAGGTTAAAACAGACAGACGATGACAAATATTGACCGTATGCGTACTTCTTATGTATAAATGTTAAAACTTGAACATTATTTTATCATTTCGACCGTAAATTTATTTTTAAGCTCATTTGATAACATTGGCCGGATTTTTATCAGCTCGCGCTGAAGATATGTGCACGTCGCAAATTTTCTCTATGTGCGACAAATATTTGCGATTTCGCTAACAATTTCCAGGACTAAGAATTCCGCAATTTTCCAGCTCGGTATATTTCACATTCAAATTGTGCTCCGCTCAAAAATTCTCAATGAAATAATCCGCCAGTTATTTTTACTCACCTTGTTAAGATTGTATCAAATTTAATATCAAAGCATTTATTCCTTTGTTGTTTTCCTGGATTCGCATGCAACTCAACGAGAGGCTTTAACTTGCAAATTCAAAGTAAGATTTTGCTGTTCAAATTTGTATGATTGTACAATGTACGTTTATGTGATTACTAGAAATATCCAGTTGGCTTGTCACCTGTCAACATTCTTAGATTTGACTTGGATCCGAAAAATAAATTGTTTTAATCAAAATCACACTCAGGCTTTATTAATTTCACACATTATTCAAATGTTGTTTGACGTAAGGCAATACATAGACTTTCAACGGCAAATTAATTTCTTAATGTCTGGTCCGTTCTGTTTGTTTATTTTTAATACGTGTTTTTACTGGGTGACAATAATTTCACTCTCGTTTAAGTTATTAAATTACTACAAAATATTATAGCTAAAAATTTTTGGTTAATTTCTTTTTAAAAGTATTGTATTATATAATTTTAAGACATGTTCACTTGTAATGTGTAAGCATTTCAACTCATAATGGAGTTATTTAACTGACGTTTTTTTACCTGAATTGGTTGTATGCATACGCTTAACCGTTCTTTTTAATGTATTAGTGCATTACCTTATAGCTCTCAGAGACCTTTGATCACAAATTGTTTCACTATTTTTACTGTACACTCCTTATGATTTTTATATAGCTATGTCCACTACTATGTGGGTTATATGAACTCGTGATGGATTTAATCTCAACAGAGGATTTCTATGAGAACTTTTCGTCCTCTCTTTTTCGAACATATTATGTTAGGATTAGTGGTAAGCTAATCGCTCATCGATTTCGCTATGTCAAAAAAAAAAGTTAAGGATCGGATGGGTGTGAGAGAGAATTTAAAAAACACAAACATAAATATAATACGGAAAGAAAAATAACAATGTATTTTAGTTCTACATAAATTATTTTATATATTTGTTATTAGCTATTTCGGCTTACGCCTTCGTCAGAACTATCGAAGGCGCAAGCCGAAATAGCTATCAACAAATATATAAAATAATTTATGTAGAACTAAAATACATTGTTATTTTTCTTTCCGTATTATAATGGAGTTCTACCAAGTAAATGACTACTCAATCAACAAACATAAATGCCTAAAAATTAAACTGCCCAGACTAGGATTTGTGTCCGTGAGCTCCGCAATCGAAACGTTAACCCCTCAGCCGCATATCCAGAAGTTTTTCCCAGATGTTGCAGAAGACATGAAAAGAAGTATAATCGAGGTGGCTTTTTCTATTCGATATATTTTTTGAATATAAACCAGATGTGTGGAGTCGGAGTCGTGAAAAACTTTTCAAAAGTTTTAACTCTTTATTGATGCATTTAACATGTAAAATTTGGCTATTAGCCGGATTAGTTGGTTGATATTTAATTAAATACACATACATAGGAAAGGTAGGAAAAAAACTTCATGTTTTTTTAACGTCACAACCTTGATATATAGGCCTATTTAACTAAGTTCTTGTAATATTTCAAATTTATCTTATCCTAGAATTTTGATCGTACCTGGCGCTTTTGATTCGGTGTATTATATTAAGTTACCTACCGTTTGTCGCCGAGCGTTTGCATGATTAATTCATGAGACAAGATCGAATGGCGTATTAGAATAACAAGAAAAAACAACTTGGAAATATTCGCGATCCAATTAAAATGCCCTCTAAAATTGGTATTGGCAAGTACCCCGCCCAAATTCGATACACAGTATAAGTAAGTATACCCGGCGCTCATCAATAATAATTTTTATTCGAAATTCGAATCTTGTAGTAGGCACGTTTTTTTGACCTGGAAATATTGTCATCATTAGTATATGAGAAATATTTTTGCAGGTTGGATGTTTCCTTTTGTTAGGATGCCATTATGTTTTTTAACAAAGCATTTTTGATATCTTTTAATTGATACAACATAATAATTTTTCCTGATTGTTTTGTTTTGCGAAAATAAAATAAAAAATTCCTTTTATTACGTATTTGCTCCGCTTCAAATTTATTCCGGTTGGTAATTTTGTTGATACAGCGGAAAAGTATCGTTATAGAATGTTTAATATTATTTACTGTTAATCTTTTGTGGAATTACATTAAAGACAAGTAAATATTCCACAACCTATTTAAACATAGGGAAAAATTTTACTATACATATTAAAAATTTTCAAATTATACAATTTCTTATCCACGACTGTTTATTTAAAATTAATAATGACTACTCAAATAATGATTCCAAAAATATAAAGATACAATATTTTATGAGATTTGTTTGTAATAAGAAAAGATTTATAAAAAGTCTTTTAGATAAACAACATCGTTAATAATACGGTAAGAAAAATAACAATGTATTTTAGTTCTACATACATTTTATATATTTGTTGATAGCTATTTCTGCTTACGCCTTCGTCAGAACTATGTTTTAAAACGTGTATTAGAGACATCTTATATACCTTTGCTTGACAGGGTGCCCCGTAAATCCTCTCTTTCTTTTCAAACCATACCAACCATGGAAGAATTTAAATAAGTTTAATTTATTGGTCTAAAGTAATGGTGCGAAATATAATCTGGGTATTTTTATCGTGTGAAATATGACGAAGGCGTAAGCCGAAATAGCTATCAACAAATATATAAAATTTATGTAGAACTAAAATACATTGTTATTTTTCTTACCGTATTATAATGGAGTTCTACCAAGTAACTGCCTACCCAATCAATAAGCATCGTTAAACTTATTAAATTCCTCAATAAATGAAATTAATAGTTTAATTTCTATTGAGTTCTACGTGGGTTAGCATATATTGCTTCTTGGTATTTTGGCATTACGACATCGTCAGAAGTATACAAATATAGAAGTTAATGGCAAATAAAATCGACGTTACAAATAAATACTGTCAACCTGTCTCTATCATTGTCACTAAGCAATCGTTTCTTATATTAAAGCGTAAAAGCTTAGAAAACTTTTCAACATAAGTTAAAGCAATTTGCCTTAATTTGAGCAGTTATAATCACTTTACGTGTTAATTTGTAAATTTTTCTATTAAAAGGTGCTGCAGTACGTTATAAATGTACACTAAGTATGTTTTAAATATTTTCAGAGCAGCTGCCTCAAAGGAATTGCGTTAAAAAGATAAAAAGGACCATCTCCCTTGAAGGGAGGTGGTCTTTTAACCTACATTTTGGCGATGATTATAATAACTACCTTACAGAAGAGGTGTTTAGATTCTGGCGGCTTTTATTATAAACTAAAAAATATTTCGTGTATATACATCATTTATGTCTTATAATATCTTTAACATCCAAAACGTATATTTATTTATTAAAAATCTAAGCGTGTAAAATTCAACATACATAATACTGATTTTCACATCTCACTCTTTTGTCAGGGAGAACTTGGTCCAAACTTTAAAACAACCGGTTGTTATTCATTAAAATAAAAAAATAGATTTGGAATAAAAAAGTGTAATTAGGAAAGAATTAGATAGTATTGATTGCTAGGACCAAATTCAACATTTGAATTTCGATGACTTCGGTTACGGAACTCATGGACTCAAGCGGGCCGTTTCATAAATTTATTTCTTAATCGGTGGCATGACTTTTCTATATAATTAACCTAGCCCTTTTCTCCTTTTTAATATTTTTGAAAAAAGAGAGATTAAATTACTTATAAATATGCAGTTTTCACAGTACACACACATCCACATTCTATCTCGCTCTCTCTATACTCACGGGGCATTTGATTTCTAAAATGCAACCATTAATTTAATATATTTTATAACATAAAATTTAGATACTTGAAATATTCAATCGTCTACAATTTGCGGGGTGCAAGCGATGAAGGCGAAACATGTATGAAACTGTTTTTTGCCTTTACCCTATTCGCCAATAGCTTAACTTTTCTCTCAGCTAGTTATCATCACTTACTTGAGTGTTTGCTTTTCGAAAAGGTGAACAATAAAATGCTGATGTTTAATGGTTTTTGGGTAAGTAGATAGAATAGCTGTCAGCGTCCACTCTCTTATGATAATGGGAAAAATAAATCATGCATTAACGTTCGGAAACTACAACTAGTGGTTTACGAGCGTCATAAAGTATTCACTCATTATTTCAACGGAAAATATTTTTCTCAACAAGCAAGTTATGCAGCACGTATTTTATAATTATAAGGTTTCATTCACCGCGAGCATTAATAAATGATATTAAAGTGTCTATAATAAAAATGCAACTTGTTTCTCACAATTAAATATAACATTATTCATGTGTCATAAAATCATATCACATTTATAATATGTAATTAACTAATGAACCAAAAAGATTATGAGCTGAAAAATAATTTTAAAATAACCAAATTAATAAACGGGAGAATATCACAATATCACAATAAAACTGAAAACTTAACTAAAGATAATGCGTTTCAACCAAGAATTAAAAGCTCACACTTTTAGTAGACTTTTAAAATAAGCCATGTAAAGATGTTTTTGCTTTATTTAAAGAAAAAAACCTAATTTTATCCAAATTCAACTCACCACTCAAAGGGTTAATACGCGTAGCTGCTAAATACTTGGTGTTGTGATAAGTAAAAAGTATTTCATTTAGTACCAAAAAATTGCTCTACATGAAAAATCTACATAGATGCTATTTTACTAAGTTGGCAATCTCTCTTTTTGAGAATCATAAGTCGATATCAAAAATGGACACAAAAAAGGGCGCACACCTAAGCACGTTGGATACTCGACTTCAGACTGACCACGCTACTTATGTACTCGAAAGACTGGCACTGTGAGAATGTCCTGAATGACACCGACAAAAAAAAAGAGTTCAAAAATTTTAAATTACCTAATTTGATATAAACTGAACGCGTGGGCTTAGTGCGGGAAGTGGGTTCTTATGTCAGAGGGAAGAACATTTATTTAGATTCAACGACTGCCGCAAACTTGAGTGAACTGTTAAAGAGTGTAGGTGACTAGTTTAAAAAAAATTAGGTCAATAAATATTAATTTTGAATGCATTTTTTTGCAACGATTATTCACCTCTGTCTCGTTTCAAGGGATCTTTTCAACATGCTGTTGAAAAAGATCCCATTATAATGTCCCGAACATGTTTTTTATTCGGGCGTATTGGCTCGTAGGGTAGGAAGAAACTCGACGATAAACTATTCAGGGTTATCATTTATTTAGGTCATCCCATATAATTCGATTTAAAAGATTCCCACCCTTCGGCGTGTTTGTATAAGTGGGACTTCCCCGCAAAACTTTACCCCAGACGGGCCGGGGGTGTCCGAGCGATTCGGTCGGCTCTACCCTTAAGCCTTCCAATCCCAAATTAATGCCTCATAAAAAAACATGTGTCTGCAGTAATCAAACATTTAATAAAAAACTTACAGTTTTGGAATAATAATTTATTACATTTCTATACCGTAACATCTCAACGTAATATGTATTTACTTATATTCAGTATCAAATCTTTTACTTTATACATAAAACGTTAAATGATCTGTAACTCAAATGACTAATTATCTTTATAACACATTTTTATACAACGGTTTAATGCTTGAAGGTTTCGTATAACATATAAATACAATAATATGGCTTTTAAATGATATTTAATCTTGCTACATCCTAATAGGGATCATATGAACTTTCAATTATTGAGCTTATTTAAAAAAACGTATTGCTACTCAGTTTCTTTAAACATCTTTTTTTGGAAGACAGAAAGAAAAGTAAAAACAAGTTAGGACAGAACAGATGTTTAGCCAATCGCTCTTGCTACCGCCTTGTTTTTTGGGTCGGGTATGTGCGTTTTACTTTAATACACCCATAGCTTCGATCACTGATCGATAAATCGATTGATAAAATAATTTCTGAAACTATCCGAGCAGGAGTTCGAACTTTTCTACACCTAAACCGAACTACGAACCGAAGACAAGAACTAAAGACACTATCAGAAAAAAAATGCCGTGTTTATTCGTAAATGAATACATGTATGGAACATTGAATTTTTGTTCTGCTTAAAACAACATCGTGAGTTAATAACATTAATGAGTTTTTAACTTTTTCCATCATTCGCATTTGGCCTTTTGGATAATGATAGAGACAAATAATGCAATAAATTATATTTTCTACAGCACAAATTTTTTTATGATTCGGCTGACTTTTTATATAATTTCAATTATACTTATTGACACTTATTGCATTCGTCAACTAGACACGTCACTGTAACGTTTATATTTGTATTAGTGCTATTTTATATATGAATGATTTACAAAAATAAAATAGACTATATATAATTATCAATTATCGGTTAAAGGACACTTATTAAGACTATTTAAAAATAAATAAACACAAAATTTTCTAGTATATCATCATATATATTTCATACGTATAGATTATGGCCGGTTTCGCTCGTTTTCACGCGATCATTTTCAATCTTAAAATGGTATTTGGGTACAAACAATGGTTTTTTAGTAAATTTTTAGTATAAAACGCTACTTAACATTAAATATTCTCTTGGCAAAAAATTGTTTTTGACACTTTAACAACTAAACATATTAATATTTGGTAAGAATATTATCCGAGAAGCTGTTTCGGTTGGTTTTCGATAAGCCATTATATTTAACAAGAATCCATATCGCAGCATAAAGTTATCGTACTTTTTTAAGCTCTCAATTTAAAGCTGCTTTGCTCAGTCAATTTATAATTCATATAACCATCTATACCATTTAATCATAAACACGTGTGTTGATTTGATGTCGGTATAAATGATTAATGATTTTACAATAAATTGTTTACATTTCACCGGATCCTTCATAAATGTGAAATCAAATATTTGCATAAGTTCCTTTGCCTGCCGAAACAAACTCGCATACTTTTAAAGCGAAAATTTAAAAATAAATATGATGTATTTGAACAAGTAACCGGTTGTAAATAATAAAATTTTGAATTATCGGATTGGATAAGATACGTTTTATTGTATCAAGTATTAATGGGCACGGGTTCGAAAGGGTTAAACCGCAAATTATTCAAACGCTAAAACCCGAAGCGTTTTAGATAAATTTTACTTTAGCCGTCATAAAACAGCGCAAAAATTTATATCTCTTATTCGTCCGTGTCTGAAATATCATATTTATCCAAACAAGTAAATGCCTTGTGACACATGTAACTTTATACGCGAGGGAAATCAAAAATTATAATTAAAAATAAATTTTATCAGCAAAAATCTCAAACTAATTTTGTCAGTATAATTTTGCTTGCTTAATCAGCTGCAGTGGTTTATTTGACTAAGCACTGGGCTTTTTAATCTGCGATTAATTTCATAAACGGTCAGTAAATATGAAAGAAATGATCAATATTAAATACATCAAACGGTCAGTAAAATTAGTTATGGTCAGTATTGGTTCGTCATTTTTTGTAAAAGGGTTAGTAGATATGTACGGGCTGTAATTAATAGTTGTAGTTTGGGTTAAGTAATAATCAAATATTTCTAAACAATTCGCTAGCCTTATACTTGGTGATAAATTTGATTTTTACGGCCATATTTGATAAATTTCACAAGCTGTCAATCTAAAACTAGCCATTTAATTAAAATGACTGACCATGTAATTAAAATACTAACCGTTTTACATAAATTACTGACCACATGAAGTTATTCAGTGAATACTGGCCGTTTTTAATGTTTATTGACATATTACTGAGCATTTATTTAATCTACTGACCAAAACTAGAATAAGATACTGACATTACTGACCCATTAAATACACGCCTTTATAAAATTCGGTATCTCATAATCCAAAATAATGTATTAAAAACTTTACTGCGTACAAAAATATTTATATTGGTTTTATAGTATCCATGTAATATATTTGCTTTTATAAATATTTAAATCGTGGAGACAGTGAAATTAATAATATTTTATTTTATTTAAAGTAAAATATACAGAAGCACGTGACTTAACTTACATAACTATTTCGACATCGCGTAGAAACATACTTAAAAACTATGGTGATACTATAGTAACATATAATTATATGGAGATAGTTTTGACATCCGTTTGATGTCAGAAAATCTATAAATCATATTACATGTTTCTCGTGTAGTTAAATACTTATGTTTAACAATTATATGTCATTTTTGGATAATTCATAAATCAAAAATGATTTTTTTTACCCAAACACTGTAAGTTCTAAGAAGTATTTTAGTAAGTGAAATTATTGATTATTTTAATACTTATAACAGAAGATTTCATAACAACAATAATTTACATACTCTTCAGCGATTTACATTCAAAATTATTTAATACAGCGAGACACTATTTTCCGTTTTTCTATAAAGGCAGGTTAAATATATACGCATTTCCGGGAAAATGTCCCGGAAGACAGAAGAGTTTTCCGTAATTCGTTAATGCTGTTATCTTATGGGCACGACTCTGAAATAACAAAATGTAAATAATGCGCTGAGGCATGTCAGTAAAAACTGAGAGGATGTTGGCATGACAAAGCTTTTTCCTGTATTACCTCCTACATCCAGGGAGATTTTCCGTTTTCATAATAGTAGACTTTGACGGAAATATAATGATGAGAAAATTTATAAATCTATCCCTCGATTGACATGGCAATATGAATTAATCAAATATGTAATTACATCATAATTAATAAACATTCACTCTATCGGTCATATTATTGGATTTGCTCTATTTATTTTACAATAACGTAGACTGACTTCAATTACATCCGTCATTAATAGTAAAATAATTGACTCAACTTGAGTTCTAATTTATAAACAACTTCTTGATATCAAATTAATAACGTAGTTTCCTCTTAAATCTAGCTATGAGATCGTAGCCTATCCTTCGATCTATATCGGAAAAATGATTTTCCAGATGTTTCTTTAATATTTACGTGCATCAAAGCATGCGTAATATTTAAATATTGAACTTTAACGTTACCGAGTTATCTAAAAAGTCTAAAGGACGGACGCTATTTTTTACCGTGTAAAATTAAAGATATACATACGTACTCATATTTTTAAGCAAACGTTTTATGTTTTACAAATAAAATTGTCTCATTTATGAAAGCAATTTGATCAAAGTTATTAAAAAATCGTGTGTTTTAACTCGAATTCACACTATAGTACGAATTAATTATTAAAAACATTTCCTGCTAATAAGTCAACAAATTTATTTTTAAATGAAGAGCTCATGATGATTCTTTTGACAACTATTTATTAGTATTTTTTTAAGCCACCTGATTGTGGTATAATAATTAGACAAACTATTATATAATCTGTTTTATATTAAAACCATGCAGTGTCTCTAAGGTGTTAAGTCTACTTTCTCAAAGGTCTTTCCAGCGTCCCATAGCTCCGCCAAATACATCCTATGGCCTAAATGGTCAACAGTGATTTTCTAAGGCGGCGGAATCCACCCGGTAGGTAAAAGAAAAAGACACTATCGAAACGAATGGCGAATGTTTTTTGTATATTATCAAAATATTAGACATATCAATTTCTGGAATCATGTATACAAGTTTATATATAATATCTGTTTTTTATTCTACTTGGAAAACTCACAATAAATATAACTTATGGAGTATCAACTTCATTCTTTTGTAATACAAATGTTTAAATATTGAATATGAACATTGTTTTGAAGTGTATAGAGTAGGGACTCCAATTACTCGTCATCTCAACTACTCGAGTATCGAGTATTAAAAAGTAAAAATAATCGAGTACTCGAGTTTACTCGAGTAGTTTTAGATGTACCAAAATATACACTATTAATTCACATTTTTTTTAATAAATAGGTGATAAATAAATAAATAAGTTTATATAATTTCATTGATAAATTTAATTCATTTGAATGTACTTAACGTAACATATGTTTTAAAAATAAAAGAGAATTAAATGTTTCAAATTTAAGATTTGTTCGAATTTTAGTTTTAATTATTCCCACGGTTGAAAAAACTCGGTAGCAGAGGACGTTGGTTTTATCGTTAGCAATGAATTGAATTGTGTATCTAATTTATATGTAATGTATAAAATATACGTAGTACAATAGTTATTACTTTTTTGATCAATTAGTTTTCAATTATCTTACCTTATATTGATTTTAAAAATCACAAAAAAAAGAACGGCACAGAAACTTTCAGTAATTAGGTTGTCAAATTATTTTTAATATGTGTTTTAAATAAAGAAACGAATTTTCTAAAAAGGTAATTCATTTTAAAATAAGATATGTAAAATATGGTATAAGAATAATTTTCTAAACCGAAACTGTATTCCATTTTTGAACGTGCGCTCAAAATCAGCAACAGTGTTGTGTCAGTAAATGGTTTATTCTAAAAAATCCGTCGATGAGAGTTCACATTTGTTTTATGGGAAGGGATACACAAATATCTGTTGAAAAAAAAAATTTGAACTAGTATTGGCACGTTAAATTAGAGACATAATTACTTTATACGTTGCGTCATGCACAGCTATAATAATAATTAGATGAACGACAAAATTGAAAATCAATTTGAAATAAAAATAAATGGCTCATTAAAATAATAATGAATATTGTTATTACCGAATGGCGAGTCGTTAATTTAGGGTCAGTCCGGAAATCCATTAAATTATCGGCCTTAATGCCTTACATTTCATATCGCGCTCTGGTTAACACCTCTTACTAGCTCCTGTTATAATGCGAAAATTACCTCCGACATTACCTGACGGGTTAATTGAAATAAGTGGTTAATGGAATTGTGTGCACAAGACACTTCCGCATAGACGTATATTCCTAAGTAATAGCAAATTCATTCACAGGAATTGATTTTCACATAATCTTATTCATCACCAAGCGATAAATAATTATTAAACATCCCAATTATTGATCACTTTTAAGATTTTCACTGTCAATACTTGGTGGAGTGGCATTATAATAAAACATTTTGAGTACTTTTTCCACATAAAATGTATTGTCTCAAGACCGGATTCGCTCATGGCGAGCATTATCAACTGATAGTTGATAATGCATAACATCAGTTGATAATACTTGCCATGAGCGAAACCGGTCCTGATAAATTTCATTCCCATGCAGTGGAGGAAGCGCTTCGGGTCTGGCAGACGCGGTGGGACGCCTCCCTAAAGGGGCGGCAAACTTATAAATTTTTTCCTGCCGTCAAGTGGCGAATGGAAGTCTCGAGAGGACTTTTTGTTAATCATTGGACCAGCCAGTTCATATCTGGCCATGGTGGTTTCGCTGCCAAGCTCTTCCAGCTTGGCCGGAGGGTAGATGAGCCGACATGCAAATGCGGCGAAATACAGGATGTTGACCACATACTGTGGGATTGTCCATTAATGTCGGGAGAAAGAGAAGAGTTGCTCAAGGTGGTAAGACCTTCTGTCGGACCCACGGGACATGCGGACTTGGTGGCTAGTAAATTGAATTACGCGGCCTTCAGCAAATTTGCGGCGTCGTACGGCAACAGAGCGGACCTATTCGCGATCGGAAACTAGAGTCATTTCACTGTTTTGCATTTTTTATATTTTAAACTTAAATGATAGAGACAGTCAGCACACTTAAGTGCAAGCCTCCAAGTACTTGAGCTTCTGCTCTCGGACAATTCCTGCGATCAAAACTGAACAGATACGCTTCACGTTGTTACGCCACGGGACACGTCTGCTGAAACCAGACGTACGGCCGTGGCGGGTGGTGGTTGGGAACAACGCATGGAATAAGTACTAATAATGATTTATTATTTGTATCCCAATTCTAGCTTTTATCTTTCATATCCTTATTTATATGGTCACACATGCGGAACATTTTTACGTGGATCCCACGTCACTTTTTTCCACTATTTATTATTCAAGATCATATGAAGAGAATATTTGGAGTGCATTGTGACTTTTCAATCCACTCCTGATGGATAAATGTAGAGTCAATTTATGTTTTGTTCCTTGTCCGAAATTCAATTCATAATTATCAATTTAATGCACGTATATACTATTTTTTATTCAATTTTTACTCCTCAATTTGAAAAAACATAGTATGCTACATAAAAATAGCGTTACAAACCATGTCGTATCATTTTACCATGGTAAATTAATTTCATATATTTCTTTATTGTTTTAATTTTGTTGTTTTTAAATAAATAAATGTCTTATATTTTTTTTATATGGTGCCAACATCTTTAAATCTTGCTTAAGACGTCATCAAGGTCGCTTTTGCCCCATCGATCATATGACCTGCAAAAACTTTCTCACCACACATTATCTTAAGCAGTTCTATCGTTTCTTTATGACCGCTGACGTTAAGGGAAGCTGTTTGGTGCTTTTTCATATCTTACAAAGTTGCACCACCTTTAAATCTGTTTTAAATTTTACACTCAAAACTTCATAAAATATTCAATAAAAGTAAATTCCTTTGGTAGTTACCTTTATCTAACCTACTTCAAATTAGGTAATGTCTATATACTCTATTATTTTCAAATCACTGATCTTATGTAATAATAAAATTTATTTATTTTCGTATGAAATGTTTTTGCATACAAAATTTTTAAATTCCTGTAGCCTACTGGCATGTGAACTGCGATTCTTGCTTGTTTCTCGAATAAAAGCTCTATTTAAATACTATTTGCTCCACAACGTCTATATAATTGAAATTTTGCAACATCATCTATCGAAACAGCACAAGTTGTATCCGCAACTAGGAGTTATATGCAGCCAAACAATATACAATTTACAAAACAAATATCCTTAGCAATCTCAATACATTGTCATTCTGTTCTGAACTTAAAATATTCTTTATGAATGCATATAACTTTCCTGGAAAAATAATTCATATTGCATTATCTATTCAAAGTAACAATCCAGCGCTTATAAATGTTAACACTTAAACTTAAATAATCTTGAAATGAGTGCGAGCAACTCTAACAGCGTGTGTAAACTTTGTTCAACATTTTCCAGAAAAGCGAAAATGAGTCTTGATTTTCAGATTCCTTATTTCAATTAACACATCTTTGAATGAGTTCAAAGTAAAGTACGTTCACGAGCATTAGATACTGAGTAACTAACATTCGCAGATATACATAGTATGTGAACTATGTAGACTTCACACATTGCCAACTTGTTGGATAATTCGGGCGACTAACGTGTTATACTATATACAGTAATGTGAAATGACGGGTACAACCTTTTATAAGAGCATTGATTATTTGAAGGTAAACTTACAACATTATTTCTACAAGCCATGTTTTTTATAAGAGTGCGAAAATTTAACTAAAATTGAACACCTCATACAGTATTCTTAATATTCAATGCAATTCATTATTTTTTATTCAATCGAATTCATTCGATTCATTCAGAGTAAACGATCGTTAGAAAGTGATAAATAAATCAATGGTGTTCAAATCAATACTTAAACATTAATTTTTGTTTATGTCTTCACTCTTTTCACGAAAAATATGGACTCCTATTTCTTCTCTCTTAATTCCTCATATTTTAAGTAAATATAGAATTGTACTCAATATGTATGTATTATGGACTACAATTATTGGACATTTCAACTACTCGAGTATCGAGTAGTAAAATCTTAAAATACTCGAGTACTCGAGTAGTTTCAGATTTATCATTTATTTGTGTATGTATATATATAGATGATAAATAAACTAAATAAGCTTATTTTATTTCATTGATACATTTAATTCAATTTATGAAACATACATTTTAAAAATAATAGAGAAATAAACGTCTCAAATTTTAATTTGGTTCGAAATTTTGTTTCTTTATTCCCGCAGTAGAAACTCTCCCTGTTGCTTTGGACATCGGTTTAAAAGTTAACAATCAATTAAATAGTTGGTATCTGGTTTTTCTGTCCGCTGTTTAAAACAAAATACATTTTGGAAATAAATCTTCATTTATAAATTACGAGTATTACTCAAATATTTTTCAAATAACTCGAGTATCGAGTACTTGAAAAATGGACGAATATACTCGAGTATCGAGTACTCGATACTCGGAATGGAGTCTCAAGTACATTGTACTTAATAATGAAAGATAAAAATACTATAAGATGGTTCTTAAAAGATGAAAAATTTCAAATTGAATACCACAACCATGAGAATAAAATAGAACAACATGGAGCTACTATTTCAAATTTCATTTTGAATCCGTAGTTCCTTGAAAATTAAGCATCGTCAAATATTACAACTGATATTATTAACACTTCCTGTAAAAGTACGCCGAGTAATTTGATAGTAAACAATCAATTCTACTATTTTCACAATTTTCATAATGACTTGGTTATACAAAGAATTTTAAATAAGTTCTTAAAATTAAGTTTAACTTTTAAACGTGCATCGGAGTCTCACCGGTCAAAAATATTAAAATAAATATCCCACTTTTCATTGAGTTGGCATTTACTTGGTAGAACTCAATTATAATACGGTGAGAAAAATGACAGTGTATTAAAATTTTACAGAAATTATTTTATATATTTGTTGATAGCTATTTCTGTTTACGCCATCGTCAGAACTATATATCATAACTGTATATACTTCTGACGATGGCGTATATCAACAAATATATAAAAGATTTCTGTAGTGTTAAAATACATTTTTTTTTTCCACCGTATTAAATATCACACCATTGGTATTTTTAATACTGTATAAACAATACTATTTAAATACGGTTAACAACAATATTATAACAAAATCGTTGAATAATATTTCTAGGATATCAACCAGTAAATAATTCAATTCAATGCATTTATGACCTATTGTTTCTCATTTGGACTAACAACTTGGAAGACATTTTAAAAATCGAATGCAAAATAACGATTTTTGGTCGACTAATGTTTGATTTTAATTGCAATAAACTAACATGTAAACTCATTTCATTTCGGAGGCCGTGTAAGCAATTATCACATATGGGAAATTAGATAAAAAAATAACTGATAGACACGTTGCCCACCTATGATCTCCAGCAACCATCTAAGCTAATATGATATATTATTAAGTCCCTAGGGAAGGAAGTCGATAGTCTTTGACGTAATTCTAGTATGCACAGCGACTCTATGATTTCTATTCCCTATCCTAGCGACAGTCGACAGACTACATGAGTAGCTAAAATAAATACAACCGTATCACACCCATTCATAATATTTGTTTTGCCAGTGCTTGCTTAAAACAGAGTGTCTGTACCGCCTTTATTAGCGTCCTTGTGCTGTGTGCACAGTCCCACGTATTCGAATTTTTGATGGGGGAACGTGTCGACTGCAGATTATTACTTAATTAATATACGTATCTACAATTTATTACAAAATATTTCCGCTCTCAACTTGGATCATTTGGACTACTCATGAAATAGTTCATGAGTCAGTATTAACTGATTAATATCTATGAATCAGTCGCTCAACCCCTCTCATGATTTGTAAACAAGAATAGAGTGATGAAACTAAAAGCAGCTGTATGGTGATTGATCTCTCACATTGTATAAGATAAGCATTTATGAAAACAATATAATATTAGAAATAATTCCATTAAGAATCACTAGTATTGATACAAAAGCTGTGGGATAGATTGCCATTCACCTAGTGAAAATTCAAATAACTACGACTTAATCCAAAGTTTTATTATGGTTTCCAAGAAATATCTCTACAGTTTATAAATGGCGATTGTGACTTTTTCATGATTTTACATACATTTTTAAGCAGTGTTTGTTAACCCTCCACTTATAAATAAATAAATATTGTTGTAATAATTTTAACTTGAAATGTTATTGGAAAATTGGTTATTAGCGATGCTTTTTGATTGTTGACTATAAGAAGATTTTTTTATTTTGAATAAACTAGTATTTTATTATTAGATTACAAAGAATGGATAACAATTTACATGGTTCTTTTACTGATCCGTGGAATATATTTTTTTTTTTAACCATATTTTTTTTCAAGTGGAAGTGAGTGAGTTCACAAGTAAAACACAGTTCGGTAAGATATTATTTTCTTATATCATGGATAAACTTCTAATGCATAATTATTATAATATAAACATAACAGTCATTGTTGAACATGTTTTTTCAGAAACAGTAAGAATATTGATTAAAGTTATGGAAATTAGTGACAGCTGATCTACGAATCCTATATTTTCAGGGAGTGATTAAAGCTTAAAGATGGAACCGTCTCCAACCATTCCTATTCAATAAAAACAATTCCATGGACGTTTACGACTCGTCCATGGTGATTGAACATCTTAGTAAGTGGTATATTACACACCTAAGTAAATTATATGATGAACAAAACTAAAAACTATAATAATTACAGTACTACTTAAAAAAACTGTATAATTAACATTATGGAAAATATAATGCAAAATCAAAATTATTTGACTTATTTTATATTCCATTATTTATCAATATTCTCTATCAGATAATCTATTTGGGAGCTTTTCGAGCACCTTGGTTCTTATCAAATATCAAACATTTCACCTGGCGTAGCATCGTTAAAACTTTACCTGGTTAGTTGCTAAGCAACAAACTCAAGTCGTAGCGTCGTAGAGCCGTAGAAGCGTAGCATCGTCGCATTGAATTCTGCTCAACAATCCCGTTTTGAATTCGGTTCTAATTAGAAAGTGAAATCCGTGAAATCTTCCACCTCTACGAGTCAGTGACTTAAAACTTTTCAATAACTTCTGGGCGTTTTAACTTAGCTATTTATTTAATTAAATACGACAAGATTACGTCACTTTAGAAATAAAACAAACCATTTCTGATCAGATAAAAACAAGCATAGTATTTTACATTCTGAATTTAATTTTGACTTATTTTTTTAATTTAATATTTTAATTCAATGAATCATGGAAAATAATTTACCGACAGCTAGATTTATTTAATTGAAAAAAGAATCATAGGCTCAATATAACAAAATTAAATCTACCTTGACAATTTGTATGATGATCCTTTGTTATGTATACTTAAGCCTGAGAGAACTACGTGGTCGTAACAAAGACAAATCAATTTTCTTTGTCAAAACTTGTTTGTCACGTAGGTCTTTTGAATCTCCAGTTGCAAGGGCTATTCGGCTGATAAATGCGCTGCCTATTGATGTTGACATCTTCGGCAGTGAACTTGATGCTTTGTTTAAAAATTATGTTTTCTTATGTAAATAATATGTTTCTGTTCTGTTTCTTATTTTTGTGTAATATTTTATGTAATCTTTATTAATTTCTCAAATGCATGGCGCATTGGCGCTTGCTGTAATGCCATGTATTTTTAATAGTTTTGCCAATAAATAAATAAATAAATAAATAAAACTAATTTACTAAATATTAAGTCGCAATCTTTATTCACGGGACCATATTTGTATTTTTTGGATTGTACACTCTTATTATCAACCATTTTTTCAAGCATCCAATAATCTTACCGAATTTATAAGCTCCAATGAATCTTTCCACATTTTCATCAAAAGGTTAATTTTTAGCAGATAACTGAAATTATATAGTATTGGAATATGAGATATTGTTACTATTGATAACTCGTGCTTATTTCTGATAATAATACAACAGTTTTCTGTGTCTTGTCATGTACAACAAATTAATGACGTTGTTTATTTATTATACAACACAAATTCACTACACAAAAATATGCTCCCGTAAATCCATAAAACCGATGCAACATAGTAACGACAAAGGAAATACAAATACATTAAGGATTTATTATATTTCTATATAGCCAGCAGGTTTTAATAATAAATTTCGCATACAGTCTGCCCTTTTTTGTATCATATTTCAAACAATATTATCTTGGAAATTGCTAAAATTAAGGCTCTTATTAATTTCTGAGAATTCTAGGATAATCATTATTAAACTTATTAGTCTATAACAGATTAGAATAAATAAGCAATTCTTGGAAATCAATAATAGTTTTAAAGCGACAGATATATATAGTTACGTATTGAAGCAAACAGTAAGTAAGTACAGTATTAAACACTCACCCAAATTGATAAATACGTTCGTTACTTTATTTTGACGAAACTCAAATTTAAGACGCTCACGATAAGTGAAACTAGTCTTGAGCATTATTAGAATAATGTTGTTACCACCATTAAATAAACCAGAATCATTTTGTTTGGTAAGGATAGGTTTTTATGATTTATTAATACTGGGACTAATTTATAAGCGATATAATTAGAGACTCCAATTCGAGTATCGAGTACTCGATAATCGAGTATACTAGACCATTTTTCAAGTACTCGATACTCGAGTAATTTGAAAAATACTCGAGTAATACTCGAAATTTACAAATTAAGATTTATTTCCAAATTTTAATTTGTTTTAAACAGCGGACAGAAAAACTAGATAGCACTATTTAATTGATTGTTAACTTTTAAATCGACGTCCACAGTTCTGCTGCGGGAATAAAAAAACCATAACTTCCAACCAAATTAAAATTTTAGACGTTTAATTCTCTTTTATTTTTTAAATAAATGTTTCATAAGTTTAAATAAATGTATTAATTACATAAAATAAGCTTATTTCTTTATTTATATATACAAATTTGAATTAATAATATATAGTTTTTGGTGCATCTAAAACTACTCGAGTATACTCGAGTATTTTAAAATTGTACTACTCGATACTCGAGTAGTTGAGATGCCAAGTAATTGGAGTCCCTAGATATAATATAAATATGTATGACACATATAGAAAATCCAAACAAAAAAAAATCTAAAATCAGTTTCTAAAGGGTATTCACCCAATCATTCAATAATCGTGTTAAAGAAGAAAAAATGTTAAAAATAATGATGGTTGTTTTCTTTCATTGTATTTTTGATCATTTTTGATTAATTTCATTATTTAATTTCTTCAGGAAATCTACTACATACCAAAAACAAATTGTTAGAGAAACGAAACAGTTTGAAGAACAGTTATAAATTAAGTTATTATTCTCATTTATTTTTTCAATGAATGTCCATCTTCGTTTGAATAAATTATTTATTCATTTAGTTCGTTTTCAATGTTATTTTAAATAAAAGATTGCTTACTTTTAATTTATTGTTATATTAACTCTAATGCATCTAATGGATTATTTTTTTAAAACCAGGTAGTGAAACTTATATACTTAGGTGGTTAAACTAATTATCCGTTAAACTAAAATATTATTTCTATCAAGTCTATCGCGTATTATTTATTTCGGTGCATCTTCTTGTCATCGTTTTTGGGATCGGAAGGAATTATTAACAACTCTTACACCTATGCCTTCGAACTAGATAGATAAATCGACGGAAAAATTCAGCTTGTACTGGAACTCGAACCTGTGAGATCTGTCACGGAAGCTAATGACTTTTACCACTACACCACTGATCCGAACTATGACAATATATTTTGCGGCTTAATATGTTTATATGTATCAATAAATTTAATTTATTCATTTTACACAATGATAATATTCTCCACGCTTAAGTAGTGTCACCACATTTCTATCGTAAGCCTGGAACAAAATTTCCGCAAGTCTCTAGCCGATCAAATACTTGGAATGTGTTGCAGTCACACCTACGAACTTATCAACTAATAAACTCCAAAGTTCTCTAACTTTTCAAGCCATACATACTTCGTATAATTTATTATTGGAAATAGTTCTAAAATTTTCAAAAGTCGTTTTGATTGTCGTGTGCGATACCTGCGAGAATTGAACTTATAATTGTTTTTTAACTAGATCATTCAAGATAAACTTTAGATTTATCTCGAAAGAAAGCATCCTTTTATGTTTTAATAAAAAAGCAGTTTTCATTACACCGGTATTGTTTTATATCACTTCTTAATCAATTCTTTAAGCATACATTAACAATAATCAATTTAAATTAATTGAGTAAAGGAGGAAACGCTACTTTTTTTTCTGATAAGAAGCAGGAATATTTACTTCTCTTTTTAATCTACAAAAGATATTTATCAACGCATGGCTTATGTTGCTGCATGGTGACAAAAAGGATTTTTAAGATGGATTTGTACAGGTTAAGTGGCAGAAATTTTCTTATAAACTTAAATTTATTTGGCATAATCAAAATAGATAGAATTGAATGCCCTTTCACCAAGAATTGACAGTTTACACCCTAAGAAAATAATGATATGACTATTCATAGCCAACTCAATACTACAAACGACCCATTACTAGTAAAAAAAAAAGTAGTTTTTTAAAAGTGCTAATTAATTAATTTGATGAAATATTGAAAAAATTGAATTCAACAATACAGTGCAATTTTAAGGAAATAAATATAGCTGGATATGTACTCGTACTAAACGCTGTTTACAAAATCAAATTTAATTTGTAGGAAGGGGTAAAAACATCACAGAAATGTATTACTTTAGATACAAAACTATAAATCGATTTCATAGTGAGCTGTCAAAATAGCGCTGATGGTTAACCAACAGGATAATTTAAAATCAAATTTACTGAACACTAATAATAAATGACTTGTCAACTCTGCGAAATAGATATCTATTTATTTTTTTAATTCTGTAAAAATAATACAATTATACTGCAAAAATTGTAGATTCTGTCTTAATAGAAAAATCGTTTATTCGTTTGTTTGTCGTGCTTTTTTGTATTACACATTTTAATATTTAGAAACAGTCCACTTAAATAAACAGTTAATAACTTCGACCTTTTTCAAACTCTGATCACGTCAGTCTTTTCAAATACGTGTTCATTTTTTCCAATTATCGATTTAGCAGATGCGATTGGATTTTTAATTTCTTTTATTTCTTTTTGGACACGTTTTGCTGTACATTTTAGAAATGACGAATGATGAGTGCACGTCTGTCTGATTTTTTTTTTTATATCATTTCTATACAATTGTTTATTATTTCTTTATGAATTATAGCAGCTTATTTTACGAAGAAAATTAAGTGTATCTCATTCTTTTATTATACGTGGATTATTGTTTGCGAATATTTGTCACATCATTTCTCCATTATGCATGTAAAAACCAGCTAGTCTTCCAGCCATGTTCATTTGAAGGCGTTTGTTTTTTACGAGTAGTGCGAATGGAATCTTTTTCGTGAAGGAAAACCCATTGCCTGATTGTGATTGCCAGAGCAGTGGTTCTTATGTGAGGTGCTTTGGCTGCGGCCACCAACAGCTTCATAAAATAGTTGATATATTTTTTTATGGTTTTACAAGTTGATTTCTCAACATATACTCTGAAAATTAAATATTTCTGATGCAATTAATACCAATAGTAAATTGACAAACACATTTAGGTCCATTTGACATACTTGAAACACAACAGACTCAAAACAACAAAAAAATACCAGACATTTCCGTAAAACCACTAATGATTACGATGCGGCCACGGTGCAATTGTCCGTGAGAACCACTGCTTTAGAATATCGCAGAAAAAAAACATGTTTTAAGACGCTGTATTTAAACAATAAAATAATTATTTCTAAGCTTACATCAGTTTCAAAATTAATATGCATATTTATTAAGAATAAATAATAATGCAGAATTCAACCCTCGCCATTTTTCTTTGCCAGACCACAATATTGCCGCAAGTATCGCTTAATCGAAATCTACGGAAGCGGCGAATAAACTTGTAGGGTAGGGTTACGAAACTTTAAGCTGTGTAAGAATAGTTGTAAGCTTTCTGAAAGTAAATATTTAATATAAAATAGTTGCGTATTCAAATACTGCTCGTATTATTTTCGATGGTTTCGGCGGTAACTTTGTGGAAGTTCATTTTAATATAAAATTTAATATTGTTTAATTATAATATATGAAAAATAGATGAGGAAAATCTTTAACTTACTGCAAATGAATATTTTATTTTTAACGAAAAAAATATATTCAAATAATCTGAACATGAAGAGACTGTGATCTTCTAATTTGAAAAGAGTGATTTTCAGACATAGAATTGCATCAATTTAGACTGAAGATTAATAGAATCATGTAGCAATTAGCTATATTTTGTTTCTTTTTCATAAGATCTTATAATCAAGAGCAATGCAAGACATTTTTTTAAACCATTTTCACTCTCAAAGTCGAGCAATTATTGCAATTACTAAATAATCAAATATAAAGCATACATATTTTTATGAAATTGCCATTTTCTAAGTCAAATTATTATTACAAGGTTATCGTAGAAGATTTTTCACTTGCACAGCAATTTAAAAATAGAATATTATATCGAACTAAATGTCAACTTTATTTGTAAAATCCAGGGCTGTGGAGTCGGTAAAAAAAAGACTCCGACTCCGACTCCAACATTGACCAAAAATACGACTCCGACTCCGACTAAATAAGGTTAATATCGTCACTTTTTTTCCCTAATTTTCCTATTTATGTGTATTCAATTAAATATCAACCCTATCAATGCGGCCAAAAGCCAAATTTGACATATTAAATGCAAAAATAAAAAGTTCAAACTTTTCAAAATTTCCGACTCCGAGTACGACTCCGGCCACAACGCCGCGCCGACTCCAATTCCGGCCAAAAAGCTCCGACTCCACATCTCCGACTCCGACTCCACAGCCTTGGTAAAATCTTGTGGAAAAATATCTTAAAAATATCTGCATTTCTTAGGCTACGGCCACGGTAACGAGCGTCAATTTTGGCGTAGCGTGGCGAGATTTGCTTCGTAATCAAACGTTGCCGCAATGGCTTGAACGTTGTTGCTGAATGAGAAGTCGAAGCGCAGCGTAAATGCCGAAGTCAAATCAGTTTGAAATTTAACTGCGCTTGCTTTATAAATTGCTGCGTTTCAAGGTCTCAGACGGTGCCATCGTTAAAACTATTGCGTCAACCTTTGATTATGAAGCAAGTCTCACCATGCTACGTCAAAATTTACGCTCGTCACTGTGGCCGAATTAGAAAGGAAATAGTAATAATAAGCTTATCTTTCTTATCACTTTTTTTCTTTGTAGAAATTTAGTGTTGAAACAATTCAGATTATTTAATATATTGTGCATTTAAGTCACTTGAATTATAGGTATTGTTTTGGATTTATTAATTCCTATCGACATTTTCTGCTCTCGGGTATTATATAAAAGAGAGTACACCTTACCTTTAACGTACAAGCGCTGTCTGCCGTCCTCGGATCGAGAGTTTTCAGATTATTTTTCAAGAATTTTCTGCGACGACGTCGAACGTCTATTAGCAGGACGCCGTAAACATCGAAGGCTAATTATTATGAAGCGCTTTGCCTGCATTCCTCACAGTGCAATCAAGAATCTTTTAACAAGGAATCGACTTTCTCTGTGAGTATTCATGTTTATTCAATTAATACTTGCATTATCAATATATATTTATCTCTACAGACTATTAACATTGTGAAAAAAAAAACAATGTATTTTAGTACTACAGATTTTTTTTATATTTTTTGATAGCTATTTCGGCCTTCACCATCGTAAAAACTATGTTTCAACCTGTTATTATACTGTTGTAGAGAGGGTACACAATAAATCTTCTTGTCTGTTCTACCATCCTAATGTTATATGGTAATAATATGTTATTAAATGTGACAAATTTATATCCAGCTATGAAAATATATATATAATAATTTCTTTATAAATAAAATACATTGTTATCATTTTCTTCACCGTGTTAAAATTGAGTTCTACTAAGTAAATGCAATTTCAATAGACTGTTAACATAATGGAAATTTTGAAAACCACCATCTATCCTAGCCAAGTTTTATTTATTTATTATATATTTTCAATAATCACAATTTATAACATTATAACTTTTGCAATGTAAAAAAAAACTAAATAAATCATTGCAAGAAACTACAAACTTTTTCTTACACAATTATTTTTTCTCACGTTCATAAACAATATGCTTTTTTATTGGAAGCTAACAGTAATTTTTGAACCATGTAATCTTTAATAAATAAAATACAAAAAAGGCCCTGCCTTGTAATAAAAAAATCAGCACATGATTATACCAGCCGTATTCGAATAGTCTCAGATGTGATTGCGTTAGTGTAATTCAGTTAAATAATAACTCAAGAGATGGATGACTAAGAAAAGGCGGGCATAGAACTTGCCAGCTAGCTGGTGTTGTTATTTAATGACCTATATACTTGATGACACAGGTAGTAAAATTGGATAGAAGTGTTTCTGGAGGCCAAGATTCATCATTTAAATTTGTTCATACGAGTTATGTTTTTCTTTTTATTATAAATAACTTTGATTATACAGTTAGAAAAATAGAGTTCTACCAAGTAAATTTCAACTCAATCAATAACCTTTTAAGGTGTTCACTGTCAATACTTGTTGGAAAGGCATTATAATAAAAATAATAATACATTTTTAGTACTTTTTCTACATAAAATTTATTAGATCAGGACCGGTTTCGCTCATGGCGAGCATTCCTGGTCTAATAAATTGTATGTGGAAAAATTACTAAAAATGTATTATTATTTTTATTCAATCAATAACTTTGATTTATTGTTACTTTCATCAGTTAGCAATACTCGTGATATGCGAAACCAGTCCTGATCTATATTATGCTATATGTGGAAGAAGTACTACGTAATTTGTTTTATATGGTTTATATAGATGTTAAGTGCCTTAAAGCTTAGACATGTAACGGTAGTACTTGTTCAAAACATCTTAAAAAATTCTTACATTACTCGATCAATACTGTCAAGACGATAAACTGTAAAACCAAGCATGGTAATCGAAATGTCGTGCTACCATTCAACTTTCGATGAAAAGTAAATATACAGTGTCAAAGAGGTCTGTTGATGAAGTGTGGTCAGCCGTTTTCCTATTTCAAACCAGTTGATATGCGTGACGTTTTAGCAAACCAATTTTCAATTTTATGTTCATATTTTTAAGGAAGAAAGAATAGTAAATAATTTAAATGAAGAGCCTCGTCAAATACTAACGAATTTATATTCAATGTGATTGTTGGAAATAATGGAAAATGGTTACAATTGTTAAGCTGCGGTGATAAGAGCAAAATGTATCATAGTAATTTTTAACGACAGATTCTGCAGTCACTTTTTGGAAAGCCGTTTTCATATAAAATTGAACTTATTACTTTAAATGGATTCGGTGGTAAATTTGTGGAAGTTAAAATTCATTTTAGAATAATAGAATCAATCTTGTTTTATTACATAAGCACCTTTTTCCATGGTAAATCTGAAGATGCCGAAACACGTAACATTAGTAGCACAGTACCTGGAGTAATCAAAGTTATTTTAAATTAAAATTGAACTTTAGTGTTATAATTGTTTTGTAGATGACACTCAAATAGATGAATGTTATTTTGTGGAAAATTGCTCTTCTTAAACATTAAACAGCTTGTTTACAAACTGTTTCAAATCATATATTTCTAGTGAATTAAAAAACTAATGTTTTTAATAAAAAACGAGATTTGTTGCTGTCTAATCTTTTTGTATTTTGGATATTTTTTTGTATGTTTACTTTTGAAACCAATTTCATTTTTTTTTATATGCAAGCTAAATTATATGTGAAAATGATTTTATGGTAAGATTCAGAGTGTTACAACTCAGATTAAAGTAAGTGAATAATTCAAGTGAAATATATTTTTTTAAATAATTTTAATAACTGAAACTTTTAATATGAAACATAGTTCTAAAAATTCACAAATTTCCGGCCACTTGATTTCAAAGCTTTCTTGAAATACAGCCTAGCTTTAAGTGGGAGTTTTTTTTTAACTGAACTACTAATCGTTGGCGATATTTTTTAATAATTTTTCATTATACATATCCGTATAATATATGTCAAATTATACACTTCAAGAATGAAGGTTTTCTTTGGAAGATACGCTTTTGGTTAATTATGTTGATTGGAAGAAACATATAGTTGGTATATTACGTGAAAACAGTTCCGAATAAAAACGTTTTGCAAGTATCTTATATCCGACTGTATTTTTTCTGCTTCTTTCGCAAAGACGAAGTTGATAAATTATTCATCGCATCACCCAATGAATAATGAATTGCGAAGCGAGAAAAACTCACCACCGTATCATATTCAACATTTTACTAGGATTGGCCACCACTTACCCTAAAAAGCTTATTCGAGCATTTTTCCACTCTACCAGAAAGATGTGAAAAAAAACGAAAGCGCTAAGAAACCCACCACAGAAAAAGTAAAAAAAAATAGATTACAAAGTTGTTTCCTGTTTTTTTTCTAGTTTATCATAATATCCTACACCGCCTCTCTCTTTCTGTGAAAATCCGTGCGAGAAAAATATATCACCTAGCTACACCCCCGGATCTACGATTTACCACCCTGCGTAGCTGCCTACCGCTTTTTCAAAAGTGCAAAGTGAATTTATATACGACCCATAACTCTGTGTTAGTTATATCTTTGTTACGAAGTGAAAAACAAGACTTTTCCAACTGTATCGCTTACTGCAAAATGCCAATAAAAGTTTTTTTAACTTCTTAAAACAACAACCGAGGGTGTCTGTGGCGGAAGCTTCGATGGGGGAGTGGCATAAATCCCCACAACTAACTTTCTTTAGGTCAGGCGTGGACGAACTTTTATTGCTATTCTTGTTAAGGACTATTTTTACTTCAACGCTCATTCATTATTGCAAGCTTTATCGATTATTTGCTCAAATTTATTCATGTCAACATATTACTTTTGTCACCTTTGAAATTTAATAAATTTTCCTGTTGCTATATAAAACATAACATATAAGTATTGCTTCGATGCTGAAGTTAAATGAATATTGTACAAAAAGTATTTAGTTTTACAATAATTGTTGTGAAACTAAATACTTATTTGCTATTTTTATCATTGTTGCAATTGAGTTTTTCCAAATTCATTTAAGGCTTATGTTAATCAAGCTTGTACATATGTGTATAGAAGACGAAAAATAATTGTGGCAAGAGACAAATCAGTCATTTATAATACTTTATAATCGAACATAAGTAGTTATTATAAGTATATGATTTCTTTTATAACCTAAATGCACTGTCTAACATAATGAAGCCGTCTCTAATTAATTTCAGTGGTCATGGATAGATGTTGGAACTGGATTCTTTATGTTATAAGAGATTTTTTTTTGACAGGTGAGATTCTATCATTTAAAAAAACTGTCTTATTAATAATATGCATTTAATAAAAGAGAACCAAGCTGCCATATCTCTTAAGCATGACCACAGACAATAATGTTTTAATAATTGCAATAATTGTTATCGAACTTTTAATTCGGATCGAGTCTGCTTACATTGGATCATATACAATACTGCTTCATATACAAACCAAGCGTAGGTAAGTTTAGCTCATGCAACTCTTATATTAAGATACAGTATAATCGAGAAATGTTTTTTCATATATCAGTGTTTATCTTATGATTATTCAGCCATTTCGACTCATCGCACTCCATTGTACAGTCAAAATCAAACCTTTTAGTTTCACCTGCCAATCTAAAAAAAGGTCGACTCAAAAATCTATTCCTGAATATTTGCCGATGAAATAATTTAATTTGGCTTTTAATTTGAAGAGGATACTGCTTTAAGTGTATGCTTTCTCCGCCATTTAGTGAAAAGGTCTAGTCAGCGTCTTGCTTAAGGTTAGCATCATCGTGGCGGCGTAGCATCGTAGATCCGTAGCCCTTGAGTGGTGTAGCTTTAAGCTGTAAAAGCTCGATACCGTTGTTGCATCGTACGTATCAGAGTAATTACGATCCAAGACACTGACGTGGGAGTCGAGATTTTTCTAATTGAAATTCTAAGAGGAACGAACTTAAAGTGAAGCTATATTTATGGATTCATTTTTTTGTTCAAAAGTTACAATTAAAAGATTAAACGATTAAATATTGACTGTATCAAAACATAAATTTTTGAAAAAGATTAAATTGTTTTCAATGCATACATAACTTTAAGTATTCGATGAATCATAATATTGTATAATGTATGGTACTAGTTCACTAAAGTAACGCTTGTGATGCAAAAATAAACAACAAACTTAAATGAAAACAAAGTTTATTGTAAGCCGTCAGTTCACCCAAAAGAGCCAGACAGGTTGTGTTGTACACTTTAATAGACATGTAGAGTGAAGAACTCAATTCATACATTTCTTTCACACTTCAGGTGACATCTGTCACTATTTGGTAAAAAGGCATTATTTTTAATAAATATATAAACAGATTGTTTGATCAGGACTGGTCTCACTTTTTTTCATTCTTAAGTGACACCATATGTTACGGATTGCTAATGTTGCGTAGCATCTATTCAAGTAATACCGTCAGTATCATAAATGACTTAATGTGGGTTTGATTTGGTTTTAATTTTTGGAACTGTTTGGATTGTGACTCACTGCTTATAATGACTAGGCCATATCGACATGTAAATACTGCTGTTATTATGTGTTCAGAAGTGTGCGAAAACGAACATATTTCTGGGAAAAGGTAATTGCGAACACCTGTGACCGGAACCCTGGCCGATGCTATAAAGTATATTTAGTTTATCTATTGTCATGTTTTATGGACCGAGTGCCATATTGTTTGCGATAACTTACTTTATACAAATTACTATTTCATGAGTTGAATACTAATTATAATTTCAAGCATTTGGAAGTAACCGAATCATTTAAGTGAAATCTGTAAATTAACCACGATAAAATATTATACTAAGTTTTTCCATTTGAGATGGCAGTTTGGGAAGATAAACCATCGAAAAACAAATAATAGTGAGAGTAATGTTATAATTAATAGTTTATAAACTATAATTATTGATTATTTAATAATCATTTAAGTAACGTCTCTAAGCTTGTAAGAAACAAGGATCTGAAATTTTTTTAACATTAAATAAATTCGTGTGTTTTTGTAAAAAATCTTTTAGTTTTTTTTAATATCTAGTGAATTAGTTATATGCATTTATTCGGTAAACTTGAATTGTTATCGGGTAAAAATAGCAATTTTAAGGTAATCGTGCATTATTTAAAAGTAATTTTAATGTTGACACTTTATTTTTGTAAATAATTGACAACACAATAAATAGAATTTGGGAATGCTTTACAGTCCAGCAAAGCGTGCTCATACTGTATTGTATTTACAAAGAAATGTTTGTTTACAGAGATAGACAGAAAGTAGGTAAAATTTAGATTTTGTCCAGCAAAACTTTCACTTCTCATTACTTGAAAAATACTTAAAAACATGTCTTGGAATCTATTATTTCAAACTACATCATAATTTTTTAAATATTCATGTATTCAGTTTTCTTTACGAGCCGAAACAAAACAAATGTAGCCATATTCGTCGTAGATGAAACTGTGTAAATCACCTTTATCATTATCTTTGAATTGAACTAAACAGTCCGAATATTAATCGCGCCTGGGTCGATTGATGATGGCCTAGCTTAATTTTGAAAACTTTACTGTGAAGCCCTTTACTGAAGAACGTTACTAGATCTGTGTTAATTTTGTTTCTTTTTTAACATGTTTGCTTTAGTTGAATTAGACTAAGTGTGCTTGCTTCGCTTAATAATTCGGTTCGGCAACCGAGTCAACTCGGCTTTTCAAACTATATTATAAAAATTGATGCCGATTTATTAAAAATTATCCAAAAAACATACAAACTGTTGTCACAGTAACCAAACAAGTTTCCACGAATTTATGAATTTTGGTCATACCTTTTCCAGTGTGCCACTGATAAAAAAAACTCAGCTAGAAAGAACACCACATAAAGTTGGAAGAAGTGAACCATAAACTCGAAATATGACGTATTCGATTGTATAAATTTTACAGCGCCACTTATTAAACAACTTTAGAACGATAACGGGAAATTCCCTCGCGGTCTCTGTGGTCGTTAAACAACATTTTTACTACCAAAATGTAGGCTATTCACTATACGTCGCTACGTGAAAAGAGACGCGTGGCGGTTCTTAGAAAGCCGCAAACTAGTGTTATCCATATAATGTGAATATTGAATAAAAATTTTTTTCCAAATATTATAATTTTCTTATAATGCAAGGGGTGTTTTCTTTAATTAAACAACCAATATCATGAATGTATTAATTTAATTCCAAACGTAAGCTTTTATGTATATGCTCATATACATTTCAAACGAAAATATGGACGTTGAACATATGTTTATAGTCGGCCACGTTGTGTGTGCATTCTTATATTTTCCATTGGATTTAAGCAAATATGACATAGAGGAATATATGTACTATAAATATATTTTATCATATCAAGTGTCCACTGTTTTAACCAAATGCCATTTATTCAACGCTTGAATTGTATCAGTTTTTCTTAGCGGTAGCGAAACATGGCACCTGATGAAGACTCTATATATTAGTAAGATTAACGTACTTGAAAGCGCTTTGTAACGTAGCTGGGTCACGTGTTGAAGAAGTCTCCGGAGTCAGCTTTGCTTGCCTCTTATTCTAATCAATGGGATTCCACCGTTCTGGACGATCAGTTATAGTCTATCAGATTAACTCAGTGGAGCTGATGGATTTTGACATGAATCATGGAGGCGCTGCTAGATGAATCAATCGATCATATTGAAAATCACCTATCGTATCAAATATCACGTCATGACTTCATTTTCTGAAATATTAAAAGCATTTTTAAGAACTATTTACTATTTATTTTATGAGAAAAACCACACTCAAAAAACACTTGTATTCTCATCTTTTTTTATATACCATCACAACTCAAGTACAAACTACAGGGCTCAGCAAATAAGTTATCAATTTACATTTATCTTCTCAAATGCGAAGCAGTATTTTATTCACTTTCATTTCAAAAGAACTTCTTTCTGTCAAAGTTTAATATCTCAGAAACAGTCGATTATTACTCGGAAACTTGTGCCATTAACGCAACTGTATTTTTCGTGTTCTCTCAGTGAAAGTTTTCCACCAATTTGCATAACTTTTACTATCCTGGGCCAAATTTTCCGAGAGTTAAATTATTTTTTTATTTCTAATTGCAGAAAAATTGAACGAATTACACAGTTTTTACACGCTCGATGACGGTTGTACGACCACTTGGCTTATTGAAAACGTTTCAACACAGAAAATTTTAACCGTATGCTGATACACCCACATATCGGGAGACTCAAGCTTCTGATGGTACGTTACTTCAACGTCACCTTTTTAGAAACTTAGAAACCCATAGAACACCGAACAACCGTTCACACCCATTTCAATCTTACATAAATATGGCTAAGAGCTTTGAACATTCTAGGTAAACATTTTTTTTTTCGAAGAGAGTATGGATGGAAAGGTTACGAGGACTGGGACAGGACTAATGATTAACAAATCGCTGTCACTATGCGTCGCTCTGTGGGATGGGAAAGGTGGGAAGGGATTTTTAACAACACAAACACCCATTGCCTCTGAGCAGAATCTACTCGTACCGATAATCGAACCCGGGTGGTCTGACACGATAGCCAACGGATGAACAAATTCTGTTCAATTATAGCATGAATTTTGTTTGAATATTTTTTTCAACGTGACCAAGAGCGATGCCACTCGGCTACATGGCTGGTATGAACGAAAAACACAAAATCAAGGAAATAAACATCATTTCCAAATTATTTAATATTTTAAAGGTCGATAGAGTTGATATTGATCTTTAAAATTTAATAAATAAATTTTACAAAAATAGTTACTTACTTTGTTTCATAAGTATACTCGTGAACAACGAAACCAAATCATTAATTCTGTGTTAACGGATTTTCTGGTAATTAACATGTTA
Source organism: Himalopsyche kuldschensis (assembly GCA_028554975.1). NCBI lineage: Eukaryota > Metazoa > Arthropoda > Insecta > Trichoptera > Rhyacophilidae > Himalopsyche > Himalopsyche kuldschensis. Next base: position 2,604,374 of record JAHFWI010000033.1, on the reverse strand, counting down.
TAAATTTATCCCATTACAGCAAACCTTTCATGTTATTTTCATTTAATCTGTTTACAATGGATTCAGATTTTACGGCCAAAATTAACTTCGGATTATGAATGTTTTTATTTTTCACAGAGACTCTACGGCATTATTTTTTTCAATATATGCTTATCGTCCTGATTGAGTAGTAATGCTTTATTTAGTACACTTACTACACGATTTTCATTTAAGTTATTTTGTTTTTTTTCTATCCACTATCACTATCATTTACAAAAAAATGATAGAGAAACAAAGATGACTAATTTTTTTATTCACATTCTTTTTACTCAGTCACATATTTTTTTTTTTAAAAGAGCGTTTCGACCAACAACTTTAAGCCAGATGCCGTAGGACAGTTTTTGCTAAAATGCTTGACTTCGTATCGAAAAGCTCCGAATTTAAATAGGAAATTAATTAAAAAAAATAATAACACATTTTTTAGTACTTTTTCCACATCTGATTTATTACATCAGGACCGGTTTCGCTCATGGCGAGCATTATCAACTGATAAGAAATACAATAAGACAGTGGTATTTATGCAAAAGTTAAGGATGAAAACAAGGTATGACAAACAATTGGTAATGCAACTAAGCAAATAAATTAAGTAAATTACAAGACAAATAGACTAAAAATAAAATGTTCAAGACCTCTTAGCAATGCAAAACTAAAACATCAAAAATCAATTAAGTATGAATTTAACATTAACTAACACATCAAAAATCAATTAAGTATGAATTTAACATTAACAAAGTAAAAGCCCAAATATTAAGTGAATTTAATAAAATAAATAAAGCTAATGTCTGTCATCCATAATTAGATGGAAGTCCCGGTAATGAGTTCAAATGAGTCAGTGCCTGTAACAGAATAAAAGCCATATCAATTCTTACAAATTAAAATCAAAGAAAGGAAAATAAAAATTAGAAATAAAAGTAGAAAAAATACAATAAGAATTGGTTTAGTGAATTGGGTATAGTAATGGCGAGGAAACGAAGACTAATTGATCATTTAAAAGATTACAATTATTCATAAATTTATGTCGGTTTATTTCAAGGATTTCTAACTTATCTAGTTTTACAGATTTATTAATAATATGCAGGATTTTAAAGTTTTTTAGTGATATCAAAAGTATGCTTATTTAGGAACAGATGGTTACCAAATGAAGATACTTCATTCCCTTTAATTGAACAAGCTAGATGTTCTTTAAATCTAGTATTGAAAGTTCTTCCCGTTTGACCAATATACTTGGCTCCACAGGATTCGCAATCAAGTAGGTAGATCCCACTTTGGTTGAGAATATTAATTTTATCTTTGGAATTTACTAAAACATTTCTGAGATTGAAAGGATTGTAAAACGTTACATTAAAAAAAGATTTTTATCAATTTTCCTTGAAATCTTTTCTGAAACTCTACCTAAGTAACATAATTTCACCCACTGTTTATTAACAGCAGGATCATTAGTCACCAAACTAGAGCTTACATTTAACAGAGCTAATTTTTTATTTTTTTAAATAAAAGTCGATCAATTAAATCCGAATCATAACCATTATTCATTGCAATTTGTTTTATTGTATTTAATTCAAGATCGTAACTTGCTTTACTCATCGGAATCAAAAGGAGACGATGTATAAAGCAATGAAAGGTGGCTAATTTATGCGAGATGTGATGTCTGGAAGAGTTATTAATGATGTTATCACTATATGAATCTTTTCTAAAAATACTGAAAAAATGCTGATTATTAATAATCTCGATCGTTAGTTATGCTTTGCTATTAGTTTTGCATTGCTAAGAGGTCTTGAACATTTTATTTTTAGTCTATTTGTCTTGTAATTTACTTAATTTATTTGCTTAGTTGCATTACCAATTGTTTGTCATACCTTGTTTTCATCCTTAACTTTTGCATAAATACCACTGTCTTATTGTATTTCTTATCAGTTGATAATGCTCGCCATGAGCGAAACCGGTCCTGATGTAATAAATCAGATGTGGAAAAAGTACTAAAAAATGTGTTATTATTTTTATTATAATGCCTTTCCACCAAGTATTGACAGTGAACACCTTAAAAGTGAACACCTTAAAAGTGAGGAAATTAATTGACAAAATGTATTCGATGTTCAGTCTTAAATTTGTGTGGCCGAGTGATAAAGCACCTAACTATTGATGTTTAATTTCACCAGTGGAAAACTGACATATTAATTTATCAATCTATATATGAACTTTAATCTAAATTTGCAATTAATTTAATAGATGAAGGAGCAGCGTTGAACGTATATTTAATGTACAATAATTCCTTCGATGTCGTTATTTAGTTATTCAATTTCTCAGAAAAAGAAGGTTGAGTGACTCAATATCATACAAACTCTACAGACTGACCACGCTACTTATGCACTCGAAATAGTGGCGCTGTGAGAATATTCTGAATGACGACCACAAAAAAAAGATTGCCAGAGTTTGAAAATTTTAAATTCCCTTAATTTGATATAGACTGAATACGTGGGCAAAGTTCGGTAAGTGGATTCTTACGTCAGAGGGGTGAAAATTTATCTAGTATCAAAGACTGCCGCACACTCGAGTGAACTGTTAAAGTAGTCAGAATGTATGTATGTACATATGTGAGCATGTCTTCTGTTTCGGAGCAGGCGTGGTGAAAAAAAAATTAATAATTTTTCCATACATTCTACTTAAACATTATAGTCTTGAATTGGGTCTCATATTGCAAGACATAACTAACATTCTATGTATATGCCCCGTTGTACAAATATCAAAACATAATCATGGGAGATGCGGGGCGGAGTAACACAAAATCACGAGTGCGGTCATTATTTCCAGCTTGCAAATTGATCCCACGGCGTAAATGAATGTTTATTTGTTGTTTTTATTACACGGTTGCAGTGAAACCTGGCCTACCCTTTCCACGGTGTACTATTACGAGACGTATGGGCTCAGGCATTATAAATCCCAAAATACGCATTGGTACTTATTTGGCCACCGTTGACCCAGATTAGCTCATTTTTAAATGACATTATTTTTATCACACTGCTGCGAGTGTGTTCTGCTATTATTATCATATATTTAAGCTACCTTTAAAGAAGCGTGGTCAATGCGATATTTTTTTCAAATATAACTGTATATTGTCTACATGTTTTTTTCAGTCCTTCATATTTGCTTTCTTGGTAACCAAACAATACTTTGATCAAGCGTATCATTCCTATCGTCTTATATTCCTTCTCATATTCGAAAATTACCTCCATTTAAGAGCTTCATCGATATAGAAGATCATTCTCTGCCATAAAATATCTGCATCACTTACCAATGCTCACAATAATCTACTAGAATATATTTTAAATAGTGTCTTGACAAACTGTTCAATACAAGTAACCAAAATCATTCTGATGTATTCTTTCAACCACGTAATATATTTATTTTTCCAAACTACAATTTCTCACACTTCATTTAGATTTTAGCTGGTACCCAATAAATCATCGACTGTGTGAGATAATAAAGTTTTATTTATGAAAACTGATTTTATTGTTTATTGTAACATATAAAGGGTCTTTTTATAAGGACGCTTAGTTTTGAAATGTAAATAAAACAAGTTGTTTGTGAGATTTCGACTAAATTTTAATTTCATTTGTAAGTATATTTTACGGCATTAAATATGGAATATAGCATCAAATGTCTGCCAATATCCATTCATTATAAAATGGGCCATGTCGCTAAAGTTGACTTTTTTGACAAATTTGGGTAAACTTCCAACTGCTCCAGAACCCAATCAGGCGTTGTCTGTGGTCGTTTACCTGAAGTTCCTTGGTTAGTTGGATTTTATACGGGTGCAGACATAAGGCCCGATTCAAAATTCGCCAAGTTGACGTCGCAGAAAAGCCAAGTTCTTGTGAACAACGAGAAATAAGCTGCCTTGGGTTTTCCTGTACACTTTCACACACAGCAGCAATGTTTTCACCAGATATTGTATTTTGATGACGTACAGGTAGGTGTTGGCCGATTATTTACCAAACTGGTTCGACTCAAATTTGGCCACTAAACAATGAATAATCTACTCAGCAGGACAAAGTAACATATTTTGAGCGTCCCTATTGAAATACCCTTTACATATATTGTCTAGTTAAAACAATATTATTGTCGAATACACTATCCACTACACCGCTGTGTACAAAACACACATTTTCCGATTGACGATCTCAAAGACATTTAGTTCGCGTATAAAATGAACACTTTTTGTCATCCATATTTACAACCGATCGTAAATGTAGATTTGAAGAATGAACCGATATTTGAATGGCATATGCATGCTTAAAATTTCACCGACTATCTTTATTTCTTAAACACTCTTATTATATGTATACCCTTTAAATATATCTTAATTTATCTCACTTGTTAATTTTCCCGAAAAGTAATTGATACTTTATAATTTACTTTTGTCTAAATATGTAATAACTGTCTGATAAAATTTTCAAGTGAAACGAGTTTTAAAGCGTCAATTTATTCAAATAAAACTTGTGTAGAAATTTCGATGTGAATTCTAAAAATACTTTGATACCTAAATATCGCACACACGTTCAAAATTTATTTTGATGTAACTTACATGTTTATTCAATGTTTTTTCATTGCTGCTTTTCTGGTTCAATTATAATATTTGTAGAAAAAAATTGTCTAGACGTTTTTAGGCATACGAGTAGGAACATCACCTCAAAATTAGAATAAACTTTATTTCATTACGTTTATTAATCACAACTATTTTTTATAACAGTATTTATTAAAATACAGTAAAGTTAGATTCAAGGAATCATTTAAAATATATATAAATATACTTGTATTTGAACCCGGCTTCGCTCGGACCAGTTTGGGGTTATGTTCACCTCGGCGCGTAAATTCAGACGGGCCAAGTTGAAACAACTTTTTTCAAAATTTAAAAGTCTAGGTCAATCAAAATGGAACTAAAATGAACATTTCAGACTGGCATTGACATTTCACAGCCCCTTTCATAAATTGACAGCCCCATTCTCGCCCATTAAAATGTCCAAATTTAAGGAAAAAATCTAATTTGCTGTCAAAGGAATGTCAAATAATACCTACACGTAAATAATAAACATTATTATTAATAATAAAAGCCGGGAAAAGTTCAGTAGAAGACTAATTTATTACATTTTGACAAAATGTCTTCGCCGATAAAAAAAATCAAACATATTTTCTTTCATATTCGTTTTTATCGCAACTTAATGACCAACAATGCAAAAGGGAATTACAGACCCACAGACATACATACGCCGTTTCGGTTTTATATATGTACTACTCGATACTCGAGTAATTGGAGTCTCTACACACACATTGATAACGAAACAAATTTACCGTCGAAACTTTCTGTTTGAGCAAAAATCAATTCGTTTGTTTGAACTTGCAACAACAATGCAAAACGGAATTACAGACACATCGATCGTTTCGGTTTTATATATAAGATTAGTATTTCAAATCGATGATAGTATCGTTAAATTCATTTATTAACAGTCACTTCTTGAAGGAAAGGCACTATTTTAATATACACTAACTGTCAACACATGTTGGCAATGCTCGCGTAAGTGAAGCCGGTCCTGACCTTTATCAGATTTTTTTAAACCGTGTCCTCTCTCAATGTAGAGCATATGAATTCCTTGCGGAGTTTTTTTCAACATATTTTTGTCCTACGATAACCGTTTGTTACTCAGTTCCTCAACATCACAAGAGTCAGGATTGAAAGGATTCGAAGACTATGATATGGCTAGTGTTTAACACCGAACAGAATCGATAAATCGACTGAAAAAATGCTTCTCGTACTGGGGTTTGAGCCCGTCAAGTCCGTCACAAAAACCGACGAAGTTGACCACTTAACCACGTCCCCGTCAATAGATTATCAGAATACATGTGGTAATAGTACAATATAATTTGTTTTATTTATTGAAACCATAACAAAACGTTGTATGTTATGTGATTGAAAATTCGATGCAAATCGTTTTTTTTTTACAAAAGGTAAGGTTGCAGCGTGTGGTTTTATACGCTGATATACTCAATCCGCTTATAATCCATCAACCTAATCCGGCAGAGGCAATTGAACCAGCTCAGCATCAGCATCGTATCGGCAGTCGGATAATATTGGCCAATCTGCTGAGCCAATAATCCCGGACAAGTCCTCTGTGAAGTTCGCCATGCAACAACACAGCCTGGGGATTATAAGTACATAACCAAAACTATTTGGAAAGCATTCAGACAGACTTGCGAAAACTGCATTTTCGCTCGCACACCCCCTATACATTTACACAATAAATTGGTTCCGCAAAAACGCCTTGTAAATAGTTTTATTTCAAAACCATGTAGCTTGAGACTATAGTTTTAAGATACAACGGAAGATTGATTTCTACAAATGTACTTTTGATTCATCCAGCGTGAAAGTAACATGTACAAAAAATAACTGTATACATTATGTCTAGTCTATATCTTATTATTTACATAGATAGAGAATGAATAGAAGTATTAGTGTTAGGTGGGAAGGTTAGGGCTGGATTTGTGGATTGCCCTTGCTGCCCTCTGTTTATAAAATTGTATGGGTGTCTTGGCAATGTAGATATCAAATACATCCGAACATGAGAACAGGTTTCCATAAATTGATCGAAAAATCAATGTATGCAAATGAGCCAAAAATGGGAATTGAACACCGCATCTGAAGCCAACGACTATGGCCACTCGACCACTTACCTAACCATCTTTATAGACTGCGTATGAAGTTTCTTAACTAAGAAGTTTCTTGCTATCTACTGTGAACCTGTTGCAGGTCAGTTTATGGACAAATTATAATGTAGACAACAAGTCGTTTACCATTTCTCACTGCGCCTTTATTTTCAAGATCAAATAGAAGTAGATGATATTTTTTTTACAACAGCAAATTAAGCTTTTACCTTTCAGTTCTTTATATCGATTAATGATGATTTGATCTCTTGACCGCACCATTGCTTCAGCAAATGCTCCTGAACTTTAGCCACTCAGCTCTTGTTTCCTCTCCATTAAACTTAGTTTGACAGGCATTTGTTTTGTATCGTTATGGAGAGACATGATTTTTTTAAATATTCTATTCAGAGTCCGTTCATTGAAAGACGTGATAAAACAAATAACCGAATTTAATTAAATTCATTTCGGTTCACATTGTATAACGAACTTCTCAGACATTTTAAATACTCCAACGGATATAATGAGGATTAAGTACTATACGTGGAATTAAGATCGGTCTGAAAATGGGGATTATGTCAATTACCAGTCCTTTTAAAAGAACTACTCGACACACACGTCTAAATTTCACGTACAAATGTGGCAGGAATAGATCCCAATGGAGCGGCAGGGAACCATAAACATTAATATAGACTTTTTAGTATTTTTGAAGACGTGACATTTACTTCACAACGTGAAAGTTTTTCGAACACGTACAATTTCATAGAAAAAATAGCAGTATACGAAGTAATAAAAAGTAATTTAAAATTAATATTTTTTTATCATTTCAGTTTGAAAATTATGTGTGATAGTTAAAAGCATTTTTTTTAAAACTTTTCACATTTTTTTAGACGTAGTCTATTAAATGGTGAATATTAATTATCAATTCTTTCCAGTTTGTAATCTTAACCACATTTTATGACATGACATCCAAGGCTTTAGAAAAAAAGATAAGGTTAAATTTGGTTACATTTATATTACAACGTTTAATTAAAATCTATTTCATTTCAAAAAATCCGTCGTATACTCATAAAATATTTTATTTTTTAATACCGTATCTGGGAAAAAAATAACTAGAGACTAATAAGTTAGAGAATCTTAGTAAAGGGTTGAAAATATTGCTAGCAGTCACACTGTTTTAAAATTTACTAAAAAATCCTTTATGCGAAATATTATCGCTCGTCAATCAATGATAATCTACCACAGTTCTTCCATTTTAAGGACTTCGATCAAGCCTACCTAAGGTTAGTTACCACTACTTCAGAGGCTTGGGTCCTTAGCGGGGCCCAGCCGAGCTATTACGGGCCCCGAGAGGCCATTTCCGGGCATAGGCACAAAGGCATTGCCGTTTCCGGTCGTTCTGCGTAACAACTTTAAAGCGAAGGCTGTTGCGGTGGGGGATCCCGTATGAATTTCCGACTATAGAGAAAACCGCAATGTTAGAATGATTCAATTTACAGAATGACGCAAGCCTTTATTGAAAACAAGCGGCAAACGTGCTGATTTAGGGCGGTTGATTATTTCATAATCCGGTATAAAGATTTCAGCATTGGCAACCCCTTACATTTTTCGGTAGATATTCTCATGACGACACTCCACAGTACTTGACCGTATGCATATATTTGGACGACAGATATTTTAGCATAAGCTGTGGCTTTCTTATTTTAATTCTATTATTTTCTATTTGTTTTAGAACAGTATCTTCTCTTTCCTTTTATACGGACAAAACTTAACAATAACCAAATTATTACACATATATAGTTCAATTAATTCTTTTATATTTTACAAATTACACAATATTTTTAAGTTAGCTTCACTCGATAAAAATTGAGTTGCTTATTATACATTTAAAATTAAAGTTTTAAATGTAACTATGTGTTTAACTCTATTGACTCTTTTCGCTAATTTAAATTTGAATAGCAATTTAACTTAGTGATCTACTTCTATTTTTCTATATAAACGATACAAACTGTTTACTGCGCGTCAGTTCAAGTACATCCGAGCACTTGAAATGCGAAAGAAGATGGCGAAAGGCGAATCCCGGGTCGATAGTGACAAAACTCATGGAAAAGTACAAAATTCAAACAATTCAAATTCTATTGCCAACACTATCTAATCTGAGACAAAAATGTTGACGAAAATTCATCAAAATCGCTATATTTTAGTGTCATAATTATTAAAACTAAGAAAAAAACCATAATTTATCCGCATATTATTATTGATGAACAAATTTTTATCGCGTATAAAATACTTTCACATATTACTGAAAATAAAAAAGTTACTCATTTATAAAATAAATACAATAACGAATGACTTCTTTTAGAGCTTACCATACTTTTATTATATTTTTGGTATGGCAATACCAATTAAAATAATCACATTATTTTTTCGTCTAGAATAGGTAGGTACCTACGTCATTTTTATTTCATAATATTCAAAAATCGAACAGTCTTCATTCATAGATTTGGAAATGTATTACGTTCTTTGAAATCGCGAAATCATATCATTCTTATTTGAGTATCACTTATCTTTTATATTAGTGTGGCACAATATTACTGCCGGCATCATTTTCCTGAATAGCTTGGGGTTAGTTTCATCCCACTTTAGGGTCTGGCAAAGATTGACTCATCTCGACAGGTATCAGGCATTCATAAGTTGCACGTACCGGGCCGGGTGGGACGGAACTAAGGGAACAAACTACGGTCGCAAACTACAGGTGTCGGAACAGAGCTGTGGCAGCTTTTAGCCAACCGCCACGCTTAAAGCCAAGCCGCAATGCACTGCTTCTATGGTCTGCACCCCTGGTAGCGGCGCACTAGAATATTAAATGTACAGATTCCGTGAAAATAATTAATCATCTTGCTATTTATTTCATAAATGTAATAAATAAGCTTCAGTACTTGAATTGTTGGAGCACGGCTTTGTGTAAATTCTGCACTAGAAATTAAATTTATAGAATTCGTCTTACAATATTGTAATAAATACATTATTAAAAGCTGTGTTTGATCATTAATTTCGTTTCTGTTTTATTAAAAAAAGAGACCTGGATATTTAAAATAATACGTATTATACGTAACTTCTTCGTCATCAGATCTATTATAATATCACAGTTGAAACTGATCGCGATGAACGAAACCGGTCCTTATCTTAATAAAATAATTGTGGGTTATGTACAATTAATGTTTTATAGAATGCCTTTCCGTCAAGTATTAACAATTAAGACTTTAAAGTACTAAATAAGTATCTATATATATATGTATATAAAGTAGTAAAGTGTAAAATGTTATCCAATTAAATTGTTCTTTTTAATTAAGTAACCTTGCATATAACAACTTGCTTGTAACAACGCCGTTTGATGTTTAAAGACGTCGTCTTTTGAATCAAATGATATTTTTAAGTCATTTTCATTGTAGAAAAATGGATACCGAAATGGCCATTACCATGTATTTTTCATTTGTAATAATAACATTGACCATATAAATGGCTGGCTTAATTTATTTGACTGTCATAAAGCCGTAAATAGTTAAGTTAGTGTTATAATTATCTTATCATATTTTCAAACCATTCTGTACGTAGAGAATAAACAGATCATGGATTTTAAGCTCGATACACAACTTTAAACCTTTTTAATGAAAATTAATGTTAAACGAGTGACACAAAAATGTTTTAAAATATCAAAGATATAAAAGATGGTAAAATGTTTAAAAAACATTGCATACTTAGAAAAGCTCAAGTTTTAGAATGTGACTCACATGACAGATGCCAAAAATCGTCTTCCTGTAGGTAATTTATTCCACTTTTTGGCTTGACTGAAATTTATTTTGACGCTTTAAATTCATAGAACAGTCGTTAATTAAAATATTGTAATATTCGCCTGCTACTTGATTACAGGTGCAGACATGTTATAGTCTAAGTTTCTTTGTATTACTCCTTCCAGCTATTTAATTACTTGGCATTTAAGCGATATACGTCAAGCCTGAATTAAAATGCTTGTATCTAGAAGTTTTAAGATATCGATGGCTTAAAGAGAAAAGTTGCTATCTCCGTTTCTGTCAATTGTGCAGGAGAGGGTAAAATCTGATTATTTTGAAAATGTAAAAGTTCGTGTTATAAACAGAACAACCTCTTTCCAACGATTTATTAGTACCACAGGTGAAAAACAACGAATAAATGACAGATGACAATACAAAATGGCGAAATTAGATAATTAGCAGTGTAGGTTTTAGAACGACAACGGCGATATCAAATTTTCTTAAAAAGTTTTTCCGATGCACTTAAATAAGTTTTGGTTATAAAAAATTTACGGGACATGCACATTGCATGATACAACAAGATGGCATTATAAAATCATTTTTAGCCAAAAGTGGAGTTAACAACATTACTATTTAAGCCATCGATATGTTTTTTTACCTTGATTCTCGCGCGTTTATCATTAACACTTTTAACTCCGTAAAGTATTGATATTTTAAATAACAAATTAACTACGGTATATACAATCTAGGCGTCGTGGTAAAATATATAAACCGTGTACTACGCAACATCATAGATAAACTCTTATTTTACGACCAACTAGTATGTATGTTTATTACCGACGTCACGCAGAGCTTAATCTGACGCATGGCTATTGTTTTGGCACTATATTTTTAGTTACATAGCAAAATGAAGCTGTAAGGATTTACAATGCTTACGTTTCAATGAACACAATTAATATAAAACTTATTTAAAAATATATTTATTATCTAGCAAGTTTTTCATAGAAATGATATCAGTGTGTGACCTCACAGACGCACAATATACCACTACAATAATTGCATATCGCTGCTTACTTTATGCATCGCATTTGGCGAATTATCTCAAGATCGAATCGTACAGTAAGACATAATGTTACGTCCCTGCATCGAATCGCATTTTTGATGACAGATATAAAATATTTAATGGATATGAAAGGCAGTGTCCATAATATTGCTCTGTATACTATATAGCTAAAACAAATCTGAGATTTCAAAAAGACTTAAGACGAATTATTTCGATAAATATTATACCATAGAAAAATATTTAATTAGGTTGCATACATTGAGTTCCGTCGTATCGTGTTTTGTACAGTTTTGGCATCTTCATAAAATATTTTTTTCGAAATTCTGTCGTAGAAATAGTGGTGATTTTATCGTTGAGAGAAAATTATGTTCGCAAAGAAAATAAGTGTAATTTTTAAGGCTTTGTTTGCTCTTTATTCTTTTTATAGACGTGGAAAGCTTGAACTGAGGTTTTTTTAAATATATAAAATATAAATGAAAAACTTCGTCATTCCACCCGTCGTGGTGTGGTGATTAAACAAATCAAAAATGTAATTTTCTTTATTGTTTTTTCTATTTATCAAATTAATTCTAGTTTTATTACTTACTGAATTTTTTGTGAGTACGCCACTGAATGCCGACGACCAGTGTGTCTTAACTGAAGGTAAGTGTGGTCGACAACGTCTTGAGCCTTGCTAAATGAAAACTATAACCAGTGAAGCCGCTAAATTAGTCACTGAAACGAACTTCCATCATTCCATTCGGAAGATACTAATAGTACAGTTGAGTATATTTCTGGTTCCGTATTCAATGCTTCCGAGAAGTTGTGCGAGCAAAAGCTCGAATCTTTCATTGAACACTTCGATTCATTGATGTTTCCCTCAATTCATGTATTTGTCTAAAAGGCATGAAAGTCTGATATTTTTTCGTTATTTACCACCCACATTTAAACTTGAAAAGAGTGTAGATATATCGATTTATATCTCAAAGCATGCACGTAGCTACGAAAAACGATATTTCAGATTGTGATAGCATCTATTGTACTATCTCTTTTACTAAGAATAATGTTCATTGTTTGTTCCACAATTAATTAATTAACATTAGACCGGTCTGCTCATTGCGAGCATTTTCAACTGAGATAATTATACTACAATTGCCTTTGATGATCAAGTAGTTATGTACATATATAATATCTTTATTTAATCGTCATTTTTTATAGAGTTCCGTGAAAAATGCTCACGTTGAATGAAACCAGCCTTGAGCTTAAGAAATGAATTGTGAAATAAGTAGACAAAATGTTTGTTTTTTTATCAGCGAAAAAAAAAGCGTAAAAGTGTATTAGGGAGTAAATATCTCACATACTGGAAAAGAATGTGCCTTTAAAAATATTATTATTAATGAACCACGTACATAGAGGTAAAAAAATCAAATAGCGATGTTTTCGGATAAATAGTCCAACAGTAATCTCCATTTATCCGACCGTATCAGTTCAATCGAAAAAAATACAACATGAAACTGGTACAGTCAATTCGGGTAACTTTGGACTTCAATTTCAATATAACATTGGACAAAACTTGAGCAAGTACGGTTTATTTTTTTAAAATTAAATAGTATTTTTTAAAATTATATTTTTTTTAAATATTAAAAAATATTTGGCATTACAGCTTACGCCAATGCGCCAAATATTCTTAATTGTGAGAGTCATACGAGATTAACTCGATGATAAGTAATAAATCAGTTGTGCACAAAATCAACGATAAATAACATACACCCAGCCCAAGATCTCTTTTTTTCAATTGAAAAAATCTGACCTTGCCGGGAATCGAACCCGGGTCTCCAGATCGCTAGGACAAAGCTCTTGCCACTAGACCACAGGGACCGATTTAATTATTTTTCTGCTGACTAGTAATCGTGATCATTCTTGCGATTGATGAATATAACAAATCGATCTTTTGTCTTATACGTGGTCAAAAAAAAGAGCCACATTCATCTCTCAAATTATTATTATCTTGTTATGATATTTTGTGAAATAAACCAAAATACAATGAAAATATACGACTTTTTTATTTTTTCGAAACAGGTGGCTTCGCTTAAGCCAGGTGTTACGGATGGGCAAAAAGTTGTAATTTTTTTAATATTTTTCATTGACAGACTATCTTTCTTTATAAAAAATCAATTCAATGTAACCAAGCTGGATGATTCAGCTAAAATTCGCTCATCGAAAGTGGTTGTGTCCAATGTTACTCAATTATAAATTTAGCATTGGACCGCACGTAAAAGCAGTTTTTAGCTATGTTTCGTTGTATTTTCATAATATTTGAATTCAAAACTATATAAAGGAAGTGGTAAGAACACATAATAAAAATGCAACTTACTACATCTGAAAATAAAAAATATCATTAAAAAACACATGAAAAGTGTCCAAAGTTACCCGAATCGACTGTAATCATCCTAAAAAATAATCAATGATTCAAATGATGGATATTCTTATGTTTTTGCACATACATGACGTATTAAAAACAACAAAAATTTACTGCAAACAATTAGATATAAAGTCGACATCTTATACCTTATTGAATTTCTTTATTACTAGTTTTCACTGTGCATAATACATACTGACACTACAGACACAATGTCTCAGGATGGACAAATGCCTTGGATAGAATGGCACGGGAATACGTTTCGGTGTAAGTATCTCGAGAATATGTTATTTATTCACGAAGTTCACAAATTTATATACTCACATTGAAAACTTCTGGTGTTTATTCTATAAAACATGAACTGAATAAAATAAAACAATAGTTTATTTGATGCAGTGTTGTGTGGTAAGCTTAGCGTATGAAAATTTGTGGTATTTGCATTTCATGTAAGAAAATTATCGGTTTTATTTTAAATAGTAATCATCATTTCAGTTTATACCAGGGCTGTGGAGTCGGAATCGTCGCGGCGTTTTGGCCGGAGTCGTACTCGGTCGGAGTCGGAAGGCCAGAGTCGGAAATTTTGAAAAGTTTGAACTTTTTATTTTTGCATTTAATATGTCAAATTTGGCTTTTGGCCGCATTGATAGGGTTGATATTTAATTGAATACACATAAATGGGAAAATTAGGGAAAAAAGTGACGATATTAACCTTTTTTTAGGCGGAGTCGGAGTCGTGTTTTTGGTCAATTTCGGAGTCGGAGTCGTGGTTTTGGCTATCTGGAGTCGGAGTCGGAATCGGAGTCAGACTTTTTTACCGACTCCACAGCCTTGGTTTATACAGTAAATAGAAACAGCTTTTTTTATATGAACCTTCAAACGATTTTTGTTCATAACATCGCTGCAATAGTAAAAAGCAAAAAAAAACATACGATATAATATGACTGATATTAAATAAATCAAATACAATAGTCATTCTTTATCATTTCATTATTAGACACTATTGGAAGCGTTTGGAAAAAAAGATTTTAATAGAAATGAAACACATCCAAGACCGTTAGTAAATATATATTTATAAATAAGGGACGGAATTCCCTAATGTCATCGCTGTAACTGGTATTGCGATATGAAAAATTGTTGTATATTGATTAAAATGTGTATCTTGTGAAATGTGTAGCGGTCGGAACAAATATAATTAATTAATTACCTTTTCTTCGCAGTAGGATGAAATAGTAATAAAGCAAACCGTATTTTTAAATGTCTTGTTAACCGTTCCAAAATAATGAATTTATTTCAACAACGAAATATTCCGCCTAAACTTTAATTATAATATCAAACTCAATTAACGCTCCCTCGCGTAGAATTATTTTAAAAGTCCTCTTTCGATTCGAATGAAAATTTCCTACAGAACGGCATAGTTATCCCGAGGGAATCTAAAAACAATTATTTTTGACAATGAGATCAAGCTTGTAGATACGCAGTCGGAGTAATGAAATAATTATTAGATTTTTACTTTTGGGATGCATTATTTCATAGCCATTTTGAATATATCTATCTCTTCCTTAGATTATTTTTGTGTTCGTGTAAAAACACAACATGTTTACAATGGATATCCAATGGCTTCTATTGTAATACAATAGAATGTACTCTTGTATATATGGTCTTGTTCAATTCTTTGCTGTCGCTTGTAATTAAGCAGTGAGAGGATAATAATTTTCTGACTACACTGTTGTATTACAACTAGAGACTCCAATTCGAGTATCGAGTACTCGATACTCGAGTATACTCATCCATTTTTCAAGTACTCGATACTCGAGTAATTTTTAAATTACTCGAGTAATACTCGTAATTTATAAATGAGAGTTTTTTCTACTGCGGGAATAAAAACAACAAAACTTTGAACCAAATTAAAATTTGAGACGTTTTATCCTCTATTATTTTGGAAACATATATTTTATAAATTGCCCTAGCGATCAGATGAATCCGGGTTCAAGTCCCAGCAAGTTCAGATGTTTTCAATTGAAAAAGAGATATTGGACATGGGTGTATTTAAGTTTTCGTCGAGTTGTTCTTGACTGATTCATTATTTATCATCGAGTTCATCTAGTATGAATTTCGCAATTAAAAATATTTGGCTCATTGGCATTAGCTGTAATGCCAAATATTTCATTACATTTAAAAAAAATAACCCTATTTATTTATTTATAATCTATTTATTATAATTTACACAAATTAATAGTAAATATTTTCGTACATCTGATACTACTCGAGTATACTCGAGTAGTCGAGTATTTTTAAATTTTACTACTCGAGTATCGAGTAGTTGAGATGTCGAGTAAATGGAGTCTCTAATTACAACCATTGATTATAACAGTGGTTTCAAAACGCTGGATGATACCAATGTCAATCGGCATGGTTAACCCTTATATAAACATATATAGTTTTTTTTATAATATGCAACTATGCAGAATAATAAAAATAAAATAAACGCTTACGAATCTTATCTTATATATAAAACCGAAACGGCGTATGTATGTCTGTGGGTCTGTAATTCCCTTTTGCATTGTTGCTCATTAAGTTGCCATAAAAACGAATATGAAAGAAAATATGTTTGAATTTTTATCGGCGAAGACATTTAGTCAAATTGTAATCAATTAGTCTTCTACTGAACTTTTCCCGGCTTTTATTAATATAATAATGTTTATTATTTACGTGAAGATATTATTTGACATTTCTTTGACAGCAAATTAGATTTTTTCCTTGAATTTGGACATTTTAATGGGCGAGAATGGGGCTGTCATCAAATTAAATAAAGTTTGTGATTTTATTTTAACTCTATTTTGGATGTTAGATTTTGTGATATAATTATGTCGAATGATATAACATTAAATAATTATTGGTCGCTTAGTCCGAGCGACGCCGGGTAGCAATACTAGTAATTAATAATACAAGCGCAATATATGTAATTTAAATATAAAATGGCAAAGGAAAATACTCTAGATTAAATTTAAAATATTTCTGATTCCTACTGAATATAACACTCCAATTTTAGCAATTCAATTTAAGTCAACCAATATCAAAGACTCCCAATTTGCACAAATTCCCGATTACATAAAAATACGTTCCTGTTTTTTTAATCAAATTGTTTTTATTATTACTATTTATCTTTCCAATATATTGACATATGAATGAATTTATTTTCACCACTGAAACGTATAAAAAAATGTGAATTGAGTAGCTAAGTAACTTTGCATTCAATAAATAATAGCACTGAATGATTTTTTCACTGTTACAACCCTACACGTGCAGCCTATTACTGAACGAAAAATATAAGGTTCTCCACACATACCAACCCCAAAACACCAAGAAAATTAAAAAGAGAACAAAGAAGAAGGCACTGCGTACAATGTATGTATATTATAAATGATATATATAATGCCCAATCTCGCTAATGAATCTTGAAGGCTCGCAAGGAAAATATAAAAAAGTTTCTCCCCGATTATTACTTACATCTTTTCCTACGCCTACAATAAATACTTCGAAAACAATATCTTTTACTACAAATCAAATGTCAAGTATTTCTGGGATTATGAAGTTGTACATTATTTTTTTCTAAAAGTTTCCGTTATATCTTTTTGTGATGTGAATTTGAAAGCTATTTGATATTTTTGACAATGTCTTCACAGCATAATGTTTTTTAAACTGATTGATTTTTAAATTACTACTTTGCGTAACAAAATATATTTTTTTTTAGTATGACAAATTACGCTTAAGCGTATAATAAAGCGTATTATAGTAGGCTCAATAAAATACAAAAATAAATTTAATGTTATTAAATCATGATTGCATTCATTTAAAACGAATTTGTATTTTAAACGGAGGAGGTTCTAAATTTTAAAAATTGCCACTATTTCAAAGTTTGTACTTATATGTTATAAATGTGTCAGGATGACACGAGCTATTTTTCGACTCGAATAAAGGTTATCAGTTCTAGGAATTGTCTCCCACTTGGGTGCGTGCTCAAAGAATCGAATACCCGAAAAGGCATTCTCACAAATTCATATTTCAATCGATTTATGGATTTGTATTATAAAATTGTGTTTCCATCCCCTCTCACCCTCCCAGACTGTTTGCATGTAGGGAGAAATTTTATAACTACTTCTTC
This sequence comes from Himalopsyche kuldschensis, assembly GCA_028554975.1. Taxonomy (NCBI): domain Eukaryota; kingdom Metazoa; phylum Arthropoda; class Insecta; order Trichoptera; family Rhyacophilidae; genus Himalopsyche; species Himalopsyche kuldschensis. The sequence goes on along the minus strand of JAHFWI010000033.1, from coordinate 2,586,231 downwards.
TTTCCTAATTAAATATTTTTACCATTCCACCTCATATAATTTGCTGGGCCGGGTTATTTATAATAGTAAAGACATTATTATGACATTTTCAGTCGATGTATGAGCTTTTATGCAAATAAATCTGTAGTTGAGCAATGAATGTTATTACCTGATTACTTGTCTTTCAATAACTTCACCCTTTTTAATCGAAGCAGTTGAGCGAATGACTGTCAATCTGTCTTGCCAACGTTAATATGTCCTTTCTTTTCCACGTTTCGCTATACTTCCCTCTCCGATAATATTGTAAGAAAGGCTTTCTTTGTTAGCTTAAGCCTTCTGGTAAATTGCTCCGTTTATAGAATATAATATATGCCCCACATTAGAAGTTGACATGGCGTCTACATTACGTAGTTATTATCAATCATTTGCGTTTATTTAACGCGAACGAATCCATAATAAACAACAGGGAGGGTAAACAAAAGCTTCGCTTATTTTTGACAAAGCGTGTAGGTAAATCCAAATATTTTCAGAGCTCCCGCTAAACTCGTCACAATATTATATTTTGAGGAAAATAATGCTGCCCCGAGGCGAATCCCAAAATCGATTGCTTTTCTTTTTCCATTTATAAAGCGGCCGAAAACATTTTGCTGAAAGCGCGGATATGGTGAATAGAAAAGTAAATATTCGGCGCCCCCTGCAAGTGAAAAGCTTCAGACAGCTTTGAATGGTATGTGTGCGCCTAAATAGATTTTGTTTTCTTTGCAACAATCTCTTTTGTGAACACGCTCGGGAGTTTTTGGCAAGTGCAAATTGGTAAGTGTTACAAATTCACCGAGATTTTAACACCGTGATTCCCGCTCTTTTTATAAGAAGCCCTATCAAACCACTCAATCAGTGACATATCTAAGTCATAAATTTCTAAGGCATTTTGATATTTTAATTTTGGTATGTTATGACAAAGTTAAATATTAATGTGCTTTAATGTGGGGAACCTCAAGCAGTTTTTTCAAACTACACATGAAAAAAATTTGCATTCGGTTCATAAATATTATGAAAATAAAAATAATATTTTTGTCTAAATCTACAGCGTTTTGTTGTAATTTTTTCACTGACTATATCAAATGTAGCATTATTTTTTAATGTGATCATACGATTAACTAATATAATGAACATTGCTCACTATAAATGTGAAACTAAAAATCCTTGGTGGAACTTATGACGAAAAAATAAACTAATTAACATACTCCACAATTTTATGAAATGATCAGGACCGGCTTCACTCCTCTCGAGCATTTTCAATTGAACTTTTTCAGTCAAAAATGCTCACAATGAGCCAACCATTCTTTTAAATAATAATAATTTATTGTTAAATAAGTACCCAAAAAATTGTTTGTTTTATTTTACAAACATTTTGGACGCTTATGAAATAATTTTTATCATGTTCTTTTTATATGTATATTTATTTTTACGAATTCACTTTGAAAGACACTAAATTTCAAAACAATTTAAAATATATGTTTACACAAGAATAACTATTACGAGTAGCATTATAGTGTACATATTTAAAAATAAAACACAATTTTTCGTATTACTTTGCGAAATTCGTTATAAGGACTAGGACTGGATTTGATCATCGCAAGCATTATCAATTGATCATTTGATAATGCTTACGATGAGTGAAATCGGTCTTAATTTTTTTTTACTATGTGGAACTAGTACAAAACATGTGTGTGTATATATTTTTTAAATATACTTTTCCATTTATAATTGTGAGTGGAACCTTTGTGATGTTGACGTGAGATGCTAAATAAAAGCTTATAATTATTTGGGATATTCGCCTGAACAATATTTACAAGACTTAGCCACTCGGCAGGTTTTCTATACTATCTATGACTGCCTCGGTCTGCCTTGCCCATAGACAAGATACCATAAACAACAAGATACAACTGTGCCTTGACAAAAATGACAGCTGACAGCTGACAGACACATTTTTATAAGAATCACAATGGTTTCAAAAGTTGACGTTTCTTATATCTCGAGCGGGTGCAATCGTTCCCCTCTATGTGCAGACTGGAATTCTCAAAACATTATTTGCTATGGCTCTGCGAATTCCGTAGCTCTCTTGGATCCCAATGTAAATATTTCCGATTTGTGCCTTCAAAACATAACCTCAATATAAACGTCAGATCCATTTTCGCCTTATACAAACATTAAAATGCTTATTATATTTTAGTACCATGGTGCAGCCAAAATAACTGATACGTTGTCCAAGCATACTGGAAAGGTGAACGCAGTACGATGGATTCGTTCAGTATCCGGGGATCAAACTCATATCATTTCAGGCTCCATTGATTGCACTGCTATAATATGGTCTAAAATAAATGATACATTTATTCCGTGGAAGTCTCTCATCGGGCACAAGAACTCTGTGTCTGTTGTTGATGCTGCATACGTTACATCTAGTGACTCTAAACCTATATTGTACGCAGTGACTGCATCTGTCGACTCAACCATAAAAATCTGGCGACAGAACAGTTCTGATGGTATGGTTTGTTTTTTCATTTTAATATAGATAGATTTGAAAACAGAAGATTTTATTTTCCTATTTAATGTGTAGAAATACACACTTAATAATATGGATACATTTTTTGTAAAATTTTGCAGGAATTTGAATTATTCATACAATTTATTGAATCTATACAACACGATTTGTTTTTATAAAATAGAAGATTAGCTATTAATTATTAATACTCACTGACTGAGTTGTTCGTTTCTTCGACTTAGTTGAGTACATTTGGTTTCATTTCATCATCAAAACTATGTTCAAATAGATTTTATTTCATCTATTTATTTATGCTAGCTTATATGAGATAAACACTCTTTGTATTTTTTTATATTATTCTACATATGAGACAAGAAATACTGCTTACCCTCTTCCACGTGTCACTGCTTCATGTCTTTATCCAGTGGCATAACAAACATGACGCATATCTACCAGTTTTCTTTATTTAATTAAGAGTGTCTTAGAGGCACTACCCATGACCTGTTGGTTTACACTTAAGTATCATGGAAATCAACTAATTATATGTTAACCTTTTAAGAGTGGATTGAGGTCTACCGTCTTTTCATTTGATGGTGTCATTAGGTCTTCTAGTTAGCCTGATTACTTACCTTTTCATGGTCAATCAGTCCAGTAGATGGTCCCATCGAATGTGATTTTAATCAATACTTCCTTTTTCAATTTCAGAAGAGTTCTCATGCATTCAAACTATCGATCTAGGAACTGGTTTATGTCTTGCCCTGAGGATCATTATTTTACCAGATATCAACATCCCTATAATTACATGTGCATATGATGACAGTAAAATTCATCTACTTGTCGAAGCAATAGATAATCAATATGAAAAGAAATTTTCTAAAGTTGCCTCCTTGACAGGACACGAAGACTGGGTGAGGTGCTTGGACTTGATTGAAGTTGGTAAGTAAATTTATTGTTAATAGTTAACATTACGTTCAACTGACTATGATCGTGAGCATATTTTGTTTTTCATTAAGCACTTTCAAATTCCATAATGATTTATACTAAATGTCAACATGTAATATTTTTGCAGCCAAGTTTCCAGCAATTGTACATCCTTGAAATGGAGAAATTCAATAGAATGTTCTCACTCAAAACTGGTTATAACTCAGTTGATCATCCTCACCTTTCATAGCGGCTTAAGACTGTAAGCTGCGGCTTAAAAAAAATTATAGTTAGCTAATAGCACTCCTTAAATTCTCTTTTCAAGATCATTTATTTAGGTATGAAATAATCATAGACATCCATGTGTATGGATAGTTATGGATGAATCGCTCCAAATGGTTTATTCGGGAATTCAAGCCCTTGATAATTAAACTTAGTAAAATGATAGCCGTTTTTATTACCACATTCATTGCTGAACACGCACCTAGCTCGTTTTCAGCTATAAAAACTGTGCTCATATCATCACACTAGGCCTGTTATCTTAGCTGCTTCATAAAACAGTTCAGTGTCGTTACCTCTTATAATCAGTATTATCAATAATTAAGATCTATCTTATTTAGCAGTAAACTTGTTTAACTACACTTGCTTGTGTACTTAATAAACTGTATTGACTATTTACTATCCATATTTCAGATAATAAAAGGGTAATGTTAGCGTCGTGCTCACAAGATACGTATGTGCGGCTATGGTCATTAGAACCTTATCAAGAAGATGACTGTAATAATACAGACATAAGAATTGAAAAGAAGGTTTTTTCGATTGGGGATACCAAGTGGTCGGTGTGCTTAGAAGCTGTCTTATCAGGACACGAAGGTTGGGTGTATGGTGTCCATTGGAATCTCAACAAATCAAAAGGTAGGATTTTGATGCACCATTATCTTCATTAAATAACTCACAATGGCAAAAGTTTGTGGGAAAAATTTTACTTGCAATAAAACCTCCAGGCTCAATATTTTATATTTTTTGGATAAATATAATATTGAATGATTAGTGCCGATGTGATACAAATAATATTTGGGATCAATACTCTGGGACAATTACCTCCTTATATATTTTATATGCACCAATAATAACAATGCCAAAATAAATCTATTTACTAAATTATTATTACAGACACAAATTGTGTCCAGGAATGGCCTTGTGCACTTGACTCATTTCTGCCTATTTTGTACTTACCCACTTCAGCCAGTACATTGACGATATAGTTGATTGAAAAATCTGTTATTAGCTTGCAGATAGTGAATACCTATGCTGTATTTATACCTACTGCTAAATTCGGCAAAATACTACAAAGTTAATTAAGATTATTAATTTAAATGTGAGGCACTCAGTTTTCAGATTTTTTCGTCGACATAGTTTATTGCAAAATTCTCTTTTTTGCAGTTTCTGAGTCCGGAAATGCAAAGCAATGTCTAAGACTACTGTCATCATCACTGGACAAAACTCTCATAGTTTGGGAACCTGATATAACAGATGGAGAAGAGGGAATATGGACAGAAAAAATCCGCCTTGGAGAAGTTGGTGGAAACGGATTGGGATTCTATGGAGGTCAATTCAATAAGGAGGGAGACTCCATTATGGGTTATGGTTTTATGGGATCGTTTCACATTTGGAAACACAATGAGGTTAATATTTGATTTCTCAATTTATGAATATTGTATATTCTTGTCTACTATAGTTTATAACATATAAATAAATTATACTAATTCTTATGGAAAGGATTCAACTATAATTATTGCAGCATCATCTTCACAAATAAAAAATGTGAAATTTATCATTAGTGTAGATAATGTATAAATAATATAATCAAAAAATATCTAGTTAAATTGATATTTTTACTATCTTTGTTTATTCCACGTATTTATACATGGAATAAAAAAGGAATCGAAATAAAAGATAGTCAATTTAATTTTATATTAAAATAAACTTACCGCCGAATCCAACGAAAGTACAAAAATATCTTAACATTCTATAATGCAGATTAACAGGAAATCTACATTATTTACTAAACAATCAAATATTTTACTGCTACATACTAGAATTTAATTTACTCTTACTTTTCAGGAAATAAATCATTGGAATCCATCTGTGATTTGTGGTGGCCACTTTGCGGGAGTTGTAGATTTGGGTTGGGAGCCAGGCGGTCAATTTATTGTTAGCATAAGCACTGATCAAACAACACGAGTTCATGCACCATGGGTCAGGCATGACAATTCAAATATTACTTGGCATGAACTGGCCAGACCGCAGGTTCACGGGTATGATATGTCATCTCTGGCAATCATATCAAAGTATACTTTCGCTTCAGGGGCTGAAGAAAAAGTAATAAGAACATTCCAGGCGCCGCATAATTTTATCAATAATTTACATAATATCTGTGGGACAGACAAAGAAGATGAACCTAACCTTACCGGTAAATAACACAAATATTAATATTTTCATAATTATTTAGACATTAATAATTTGACTGATCAAATTGACAGTTACATATTAAATATCAATTTATAAAATCAATATATAAAAATAGCCAAGTATTTAGTTCTACCAAAATTTAGTTATTCCGGCTTCACACCATCTTCAGAACTATGTTGAAACTGATTTTAGTTTATCTATATATACTGGCTTAGAAAAGATGACACTGTATCATCAAGCTTATTCTAACATCCTAAAATGTATTTAAATTTTTCAATATGATAATTTACATTCGAGTTGTTCTAAGAAAATAAAACTATGCAATATTTGTGAAAATTTCAATTATTAGGTGTAATAAATTTAGCTTCTTGTAATGGAGATGTATTAAAATTGGTTTGGTCATTAAAGAGTTTATTCCCTAAATTATGTATATCTGTGCAGTTATTCCCTTAATTATGTATTGCTCCAGTCAAGTAAAGTGCTAAGTCTTGAACCTTTGTTCTCAAGAGAAATTCCCTTTATTAGAATAACCCAAAAAATTTACTAACCACTTATGTATTTCTTTTTTGTAGCTGCAATGCCAGAAGGAGCCTCCGTTCCTTCTTTGGGACTTTCGAATAAGGCTGTTTACTTAACTGATCCAAAACCTGAGGAAAAAAAGCATGTCAAAGACCAATATTTAGAAAACTACTTTACCCCTATCGACCTTAAAGGTTTGATTCTTGAATATTTATCCAGTTGACTCATTACAACAGTAAATTAATCTGTGATAAATAACTGATGATGAGTTTTCTTAGATCCTATAATATGTTTATAATATTTAACTGTTTTAAATATAGTAAACATAGCATAGTTTTTTCGTATTTTGTATGGTTTATTGATTTTATCGATTTTTTGCTCAGCACGTCATAAATTTAATTAACACTTGCCCACCCATGCATAAAAGATAATATCTTGAAACATTGAAATGAATAAAATAAAGCTGAAAATGATACTATTTTCAACATTATTTATTATTATTTTTTAGCTTCTAAAATAGATTTTAATGTCATTTGACAAACTGTAGATCAGTTCCACGGTGACATATGCAATTTTTCAGTACATGTACGTAAAAAGGTTTACAAATGACTAGTAAATTTCCAAATGCATCACGTAATTATAATTTTTTTCAGAGCCTCCAACAGAAGAAACCCTCATGCAGAATACGCTTTGGCCTGAATTACATAAACTGTACGGCCATGGATATGAAGTTTATACGTTGGCTGCAAGCAAAGATGGAAAGCTCCTCGCTTCAGCATGTAAAGCAACAACAGCAGAACATGCTGCAATATTGCTATGGTATACATACTTTTAAAACATTAACACTAGTGCTAAGACAGTAATACATCAAACTTAAAAATGGTTTGCATCCTACCTTTTTTATGGTGTAATAATGACAGAAAGTGTTGTCAATGTTGAGTTATGAACAAAGATACATTTAATTAAGTATTTCGACTGAGGGTGCTTGATGGAATTTCAATATCAAATTATTACTTTTTTGAATTTTGTAATTCCATGAATTTTCAAAAACTCAGAGTTTATTATAAACTTAACAGACATTCTGCTTTAATGTGTTATATCATGGGCGACTAGCACAAAACTAAATAAAATTAAAAATTTCGACTGATACATTTATTTCAACATGCTATATTGCATGTAAAAACAATTTCAGCCATATTAACATATTACTTTTTATTATATTTGGATCAAATTCATAAATCCATAATATATTGGCAAAAACCTACTTTATTATAAACATAACAGACATTCTGCTTTAATGTGTTATATCATGGAGCGACTATTATTCACATAAATAAAATTGCCAGTGATAAAATTATATTGTATATTTTACAGGGACACCAAAACTTGGCTCCAAATTCAAAGTCTACAGTCCCACCAGCTGACAGTTACACAGTTGGCCTTTTCACCAGACAACCTTTCACTTTTGTCAGTATCAAGAGATAGGCGGTGGTCGGTTTTTGAAAGAGAATCTATAGATAACAACAATTTCACATTGGCAGGGACCACAGACAAATCAAATGGCTTTCATTCTCGAATTATTTGGTGTTGTGCATGGACACACGATTCAAAATTCTTCGCAACAGGATCTAGAGACGGAAAGGTAACAGGAATATCTAGAATCCTGTATTAGCTATAATCCAATGTATTTGTTGAAACCAATTATCCTCGGATGACGAGGACACCTTGTTTTACCATTTATAAAGCTTTCTTTTTCTGATATCACAGGTAATGGTGTGGGGAAAGACAAAAATAGAAAATGAATCTTCTATGGGTGTTTATAGTGCTGTCACTTCACCGTTAGACCTGAACAGTCAATCTGTTACCGCTCTAGTGTTTGCTCCGACTCATATAAATAATAAGTACTTAATGGCAACAGGATTGGAGGCTGGTATTATTCTAATTCATTCTCTACAAGTGGGAGCCCTTCCTGATGAATGGAAATTAAACCATACATTGAACAATAAGTGAGTATTTCGCAATTAATGAGATTAAAAACAGATAATTAGATGTGGGTAGTGAATACGACTATTTTTATTTTATGTAAAAAAAAGTACCAACTAGTCTCTTTTTATATAATATTTTTAATACGTTCGTACGATGCAAATCCACGGTTCTGTGTAAAACCGCTGGGCACTGGCCGGCGTAGAAGTAAATCCGCAATTTTGTCAATAACTGTTGAACGTATAACAATCAAATGCCATCAAAGAAAAATTCAGAAATGTAGAAACAGCAAAAAAGCGGTAGATAACCTCTGAAAATGGATCGTTTCAAATACCATTTTAAAAAATATTGCTATTTACAATTTCTACTAATATTGTTTTATTTCAATTGTAACTTAAGTTACTTCTATTTTCGATGGTTTCGGCGGTAACTTTGTGGAAGTTCATTTTAATATAAAATTTTTAAATAACTTTGATTATTCCACGTATTGTGTAACTAACTGTGACACGTGTTTCGCCTCTTTCAGAGGCATCTTCAGACTTACTATCGCAAAGTTTGCTTAAGTAATGAAACAAGATAAATTCTAACATTTTAAATTATGAAATTACAAAATTTTTAAGTTACTTCTCTTTTGTCTGTATAATGAGTTCAATTCACTTATCCATTTTTAATATGTTTATTTAATATTTGTAGTGTGGGACATCATCTGTCAGTCACGAGACTTTGTTTCCGGCCTACATTAGGTGCAGCTGGACTGAAGAAGATTGACGAAAATATTTTACAACTAGCAAGTGCTTCTAGCGATAAAGCAGTGAAAATTTTTAACTTGTTTCTAAGTAATAATTAAAATATTGTAATAAAGTAATGAGCTTATTATTATATTGTATCACACTTATCAACTGAAATCAAACTAAAGATGTGAATATTATAATTTGAGATATACTTAAATAAACACATCTCTTATCTGTATTCCCATGACAAACAAAACAATTTTAAAATTTTTGAGGGAAAAAGTCCCAGTTCCCAGTATGCCACTCAAAGATATTGGAAACCATTTTTTTCCATTCTGTTTTTTAAGTGCTTATGAATTTTGTATACATAGGTATAATTTTTTTTGTAAATATACGTACTTTAAATAATATCATATTTTAAATCATCCAATTCCTGGGTAAAGCATCCATAGTGAAATAAACTTATTGGTTTTTTTTCTAAGGCTACCTGACGAGAATTTCATGAAAATAATAATCGACTTTACACCAATCATTCAACAATGAACCATTAGAATTTCCACTGGGAGACATTTGGACCTGATTTGATTTGACTCAAATAACCAGGTCCCAGACTTCGGCATGATTCAATAAAATAAAATGAAAAACAATAATTGCGAAAATCATCTGTTTATTTGGTACTTAAATTTTTATAAGGTGATTGTTTTTATTTTAGCTTTTTAATTAACAATAAACACCATAGTGGTTGATATAATATACATTGTTTTAATGTACAAAATTTCATTAATTTACACGATAAAAAAAAAACAAATATCCTCTAAATTAGGTACCCAATGTGTCAGCACCACCTCGAATTGAGTCCACACACATAAAACATTGACAGGAGAAACTAAATGCGGTGTTTCTTAATGATTATTTTTGTAGCATGCTTTAAGATTTTTGTCACTTTGTTTAAAAAATATATTACGTTAACTAGTGACTAAACGATGACCTAAAGTAATTCAATAATATTTAGGAGATCACATCTATTATTATAACAATAATATGGTTGTCTCGATAACATACTGACAACACACAAACTGACTTCCGTACGTCTAACACTAAAGATTGCCACAAATGAAAAGCACAATCCTTGATAAAATAATGGTACCGATTGAAATCTAGCAGCGTCATTTGCACTTCGAGAAAATACGACTAGGTGAATTAGAATAAATATTCATTCAAAGTTAGATGTATAACAAATATAGCAAATCATAACTTGTCAATGAACATTGTAAAACTGCAGCATTCCTTCATAAAAATGCATCAACCTCTCATCATTACGTATTGCCCCACAATAAGTGCATAATATCAATTTTATCTAGAGAAGTTTAAGTGAACATTTTGATTTAAATTAACTAGAAAAATTTTTGAAAAATAAGCCTCAGGCCTGTTAGAATAAAATAAATGTTACTAAATTTATGTGTATAAATAAATTTATTTAGACTGTTAACAGTTAGTTAAAATAGTTTAGTACGATTTACTTTAAAATCAATAAAATGAACAATACTTTTATTAAATTTAATGTGTGAATTGATTTTATTTTGGGCTAAACTTATTGTAGATAAAAAATATCCATGTAAATTATTTTTTTTGAAAAATTTAACAACGCATTCAAGAATAATCAAAATCTATGTCTATGGTCGAAATAGTGTTTATCAAAAGGTAATATAAAATTCTTAATCTTATAACAGAACACACTATCACATTTTTTTCAAAAAAAAATTATATATCTCTCATAAATTTCCATCGCCTAACCTCGTTCTATCTTGCGTAATAAAATTAGAATAAATTAATAATAGTTGTCAAATTTACATTATACACAGAAGTCAATTGACGTTAGTCACGTTAATATTCTTTGCCTGAGCTGAACTATCGAATTGTAAACCTTTATAGCAGGGCCTAGTTTCATTCCTAAAACTCCGACGAGATCTTCCTGCGTTAGCATAAGGAATGATTCACCGTCGATGTGGTGCTTGGAGAACAACCACGAAAGGTCTCTGCTTTTAGATACTCTCTCTACAAAGTCTTTTACATCAGATTGGCTCCAGTTACGAGGGTCCACTCGTAACGGGTGTTGCTCGAGAATTTCTTCAATAGGAAAACGGTGCGTGGACCATGCAGGCGGCGCTGACCATATAGGATTCGGTAAGTAGCCAGGCTCATACACTGAACGCTCCATTTTTTCTTGGCTGATGGGTGAAATATTCCGTTTTCTTTTAGATTGATTACTGTTAGAATCATCTTCGGATCCCTGTAAAAGTAAAACAACTATAAAGAATCATCGAATCTGGAAAAATTTTAGCATGAAAAAGTATATATCAGTGTTTCCCAACCAATTATTAGTGAACTGGTGCCAGTCCACGTTTTATATGTCAGAATTACAAACCGTTGAACAAAATAGCAAAAAAAAAATATTTTTGCATAAGCAGTCTGCAAAATATTACTCTTATTTTTTTTATGTTTTGGAGGTGTAAAATTTTAGGAAACACTGATATATATGAATGAAAGTCCACAAATTTACTGTCAATATAATTTGCAATGTGGTGATTTAAAAACAATCAGTAACTTTTTAATGCTCTTGGTTTCACAATTATACATACAATGTATACAATTTAACATTTATTTTCCAAAGAACATCAATTTTGATTGAAAAATAAAAACTTCCCGTACTGGGATTTGAACCCATGAGCTCCTTAACCAAAGCCAACGATGTCAACACTCTACCACAGACCTGACTTAACATTCTTACTTGAATACTAACCAATACTTCTGTTTTAATCTCTTCTGTTTTTTTCTTGCACTTCGGGGGTCGACCTCTGGTAGCCTGATATCTGAAGCAAAATAGAAAGATAATTGTAAAAATCAATGGGTTAAAAATATCAATGAGGAAAGACGTTTTTATAGACTAATACTTACTTCTCTTTGACTTCATCGGGATTATTTGTATTTCTACTGGTATTGTTAGAATCTGACTTGGGTGGTCTGCCTCTCTGTGGTGCGGTTAACCTAAAAACAAAAGAAATAAAAATTATATTTCAAATACAGAATGAAAATAAAGTACAATAAAAAATTAGTAAAAACATAAAAGAATTTTGAAGGTATCAAATGTTTCATTTTTTATAATTACATATTACAAGTATTTTGTTCCTACTTTAGAAGATTATTTTACTCACATATTGAGAGAGCTGTCAAATTTATGACACTGCACAAATACAAATCATTAATAATGGCATTCAGTTTGCAATTATATACTATCAAAACATAAAGAAATAAGCAAACAAGCTATTTAATAAAGACTTTGGGCTAGGTCGAATCAGGTTATAACAATTAACCTTGGGATTAGTAACAGTGGTAATTTTGTAAATATTAAAATGTCGTCATGTATAATGAGTAACATTAATAAGAAATTTGAAAAATAAAACATTCATAAAACTATTTCCAAATATTTTTCTCAAGAGAAGGACCAGTTTCAGATATATAAATATGGAGTTATAATAAGGTATGTAAAACAATTGGTACAAGAATTTACAGACAAATACCATATTCCATGTAGAAATCTATTGAATGTTCATTCCCACATTACCTCAGCACTGTTTAAAATATTATTGTTAAATTGATTACTTTTAAGGTGTTCACTGTCAATACTTGGTGGAAAGGCATTATAATAAAAATAATAATACATTTTTAGTACTTTTCCCACATAAAATTTATTTGATCAGGACCGGTTTCGCTCATGGCGAGCATTGTCAACTGATCATCAGTTGACAATGCTCGCCATGAGCGAAACCGGTCCTGATCAAATAAATTTTATGTGGGAAAAGTACTAAAAATGTATTATTATTATTATTTTTGTTAAATTGATTGTTAATTAATTGTTTCTCAATTTTATTGTTAAATTTTACCATTTGTCTATAATGCTGTTCTCATCATATTTTTCTTACTTAATTTATTATTAATGTCGTATAAATAAATTCATGACTGATCAGTGTCCATTTCTTTGTAAGAGGTCTTTCACGTTTAATTAGTATGATTATCTGTAAATTCTTGCTGTATTTCTTGACCAATTTTATTGTATCATTTTTGTCCTGAACTTCATAATAAATAGCCATGTTGGTATTTTTATTTCATAATGCTTGCGATGACCAAAATTGGTCTTGATCTTATAAAATATTTGGAATAAGTTTTACTTTATTTTTTTTAAATATAATACCGATTTCACCAAGAGTTAACACCTCAAAAGTGATATTGCATACATTTAAAAAACAACTGTTTCATGAATAATTTTTCATGTAGCAAAGGCATCAGTATCAAAGAATACTTACTTGCGAGGTTCCTTTGGTCTTGGTTCAGAATGCAACGGTGGAGGTCTGATGCCAGCCAATCTATCACGAAGAGTGGGACTAACAACCGGCAACTTATAAGGGCACTCAATTGGTGTGCTGTGCGTGGTCCTCTTAGCACCCAATAAATTACCTAAGCCATGACATCCACCCGTACCACATTCACCTTTAATCTTCGCATCATCTTCACCTGTAAGTATAGTTTGCCGTTAGTTATCTCAGTCAGAAATCTATCATTAGCAGTGTTGTTTTTTAAAGGGTTTTCATATTAATATGATCAAGTATTATTATATACAGTGCCAGCTGGTGACGGGGTGCTGGGGGGTGCAAAGGAAGATTCAACCATTTTTGCAAGAGTTCTTTCCTATTCATTGGATTTTAAAACACTTCTATAGCATGGACCTTCAATTCAGATGTTCGCAATACCAACTGTTTCTCTTCAGTAGTACGGAAAAATAGTTGAATCTTCATTTTAAAGCACCCGTCATCAATATATACCATGTTTGCCACCTGTCAATGTTCGCCCGACACACAACATATCGGTTTGGCTGTGCATTTTAAATTGATCAATCTGTTTGCTCTAACTACCAGACCACAGAAACTGACAAGGAATGAATCTACACATCTTCTAATTTCCTCACTACAGAATCTCTAATTCTGACATTTGTGATATTAAGTAAATATATACATCTATTATATTTCACTAGATCTCATGATAGAAGAAATATTCTTACTTATAGGGGGCTCTAGCGGATGACCAGTCTTAAGGCACCAGTCAACGGGATGTATGTCTGCACTGTCATCATCTACCCAGTATGACAATTCATCAGGCCATCCGTCAAATGAAACCCGGATTTGGTGTAATCGAGTGTCACTTACAGTGGCCACACGGATTAAGAATGGAACCTGTAAAAGAAGGAATAAAAATAAGTGTGCCTCTTCACAAACATATTTCTTTTCATTGAGGCATTTCTTTAGTAAAACTAAATAATTTGGAACAAATTTTTTGTACTTTTACTGTTTACTTCACTTGTGCAGAGTCGTTCTTTTGGTAACAAATTTGCACATTCATACCACAGCTCAAGTGACCTCTCCGTGAATATATGCATATTTCAAATTATATCATAAAAACAAATCAAAGTGAAGCGTGTACATGAGATTAATGAAATATTTACCCTTTTATCCACAACTTCAAGTTTCATGCCTTTTTTGAAATTATGAGGCGGCCGGGGTTTGAAAGCTCGAGCTGGTACAGTTGAAGAGTTTGTTCCACTTAGATACTGCTCCCACGTAAAATGTTCGGGGTCTTTGAAAACTGCAATACAAATAAACATCACTAAGCATTGCTGAAAATCTACAAATGGAATACTGTTATCCTGATACCTACTATTATTCATAAAGTAGTCTCAATTGTTTAACATGTGTAAGGATCATAACACAGACATCCATGTCTCAAAAAGTATATGTTTAAACGGTATCAAGATCTACTAGCACAATATTTGAATACATCTTTCAACTTACAATTGGGAGGTGTCAAGCTGTATCTATTCTGGTCGCACCATCCAACCGGATGAATGTAAGGCGATGTAGGATCAACCCAATAATCATAAATGTCATCCCAGCTATCAAAATGTATCAGTACGCGACTTCCCATGATATCGGCCACGGTGGCTACGCAGGTTAGAGAATTTTTTCTATCCTCCGCTTCCAGCTTCATGCCTATTCTAAAACCATTCGGACAATTTATCTGTAAAAAGAAATAAACATTAATACAATGATTCATTTCCAATTTATTAAGCGACAAATATTATATGTGAAATATTCCTCAAACCATTCAACCTAACGATAACTTTTGGCTGTTTTTATAAATACACACTTTAATGTTATGCTGCCAAGTTTGCACATCAATTCTTATCTTTGCGTACACACACATAGTAAAAGTATTTGTTTAGGAGTGAACTTTGCCTTCTTTCAGGAGTAAAAATAAAAATCATTCAAAGGTAAATAATTTTGCTTTAGAAGTTTCTTCTTTCAGAATAAAATAAAAAATTAAATTAAATGAAATTTTAAAAGAAATTGGCACTATCGCTAATTATAAAGGTGCTAAGAACTAAGTTGAGAATTTTTAATGTCACTCAAGATTGGCTCGAGAAGAAAAGAAACCAACAATGCCCAGGATCCAAATGTTGAACTCAATGAATCTCAACTTGATATTAACGTTAAAGTTAACAGGACTTGAATCCGGACTAGAATGATCACTAGGGTAAAGCTTTTATTATTAACTTAAAAAGTTTTTTCAGCTCAATTTAGAGAACAGTGATGTCAGAAAACCTCCAAAGCATGATTGTCCATACAGAGAAAATGTAGCATATCTCCAAGATAAATTATGTGCTATGATAAGATTATGATTAATTGGAATTGATTGGAATCTTATAAATCTATTCTGATTTGAAATACACAATCCTACTATGAAACAATTGTCAATTTTCCATTAAAGCTAAATCTATTAAAATGAAAATTTACAGAGGATAATATGAAGAAAACAAGTAAACTTATCTAATTTAAACATTGAGAAGCATCATTAACAATTGAGAAAAATATTTAACTTACGCTTTGCGTAACGTGTGCGAATAGTGGTTTCGGAGCTGCAATAGCTCTGGCCTGCTTCAAATATAGTGGCCAGTTGAAAGTGCCTTGAGTGAAACCCATCGGAGGTCTCAAAACGCGTCCATTTTTCTCACACCACCCGGGAGGGAAGATATCACACGAGTCTGAATTAACCCAAAAGTCAAAGTCTTCATGATGACTATCAAAATGAAGCTTCATTCGAAAGCCTTGAATCTCGGTTATTGTCACGGCTGCATAAAGAGCTGGGTGGACGGGGTCTATGGCTTCCAGTTTCATACCTATTCTGAATAAATTTTTGTAGGAGACTTGCTCTTTAAAAAGCTTCACTGGAGCTGCCTTCGCTTTGCAATGATCTAAGTATTTCATCCAAGAGAATCCGTTTTTACCGCACATCCATGGATATTTAGGATCCGTTTCCGATTCATCTAATATTTTCGGAGGTTCTTCGATAATAGGCTTAGATGTCACCGCTTCCACAACTTCTGATTGTACAATTTCAACTTTTGTAATTTCAACAGCCTCAGTGTGGGTTTCTTCCAGTTCTTTGACTTTCGATTTCAAGATAAGAGGCTTCTTTTTCTTACGTCTCTTTTTCAGGTCGTAAGAGTCTCTATCTTTCTTCAATTGACTCTTGCTATAAATTTTTTGACAAGTGTGACTGCAAAAGTCTGGCGTGACGAACTCGGCAGCCATTCCGTGACAACCGCATCCGTCACAGCAATATAAATCTTCTGGAGACATGGGTTTCGTCTTGCGTTCATTCCTCTCTCCTCTCTGCTTCAGCGGAGTGTGATATTTAGATACAGATGAAACAGCGCAATGATCCGCGTCCAAGATATCGATGAGCCCAAATTCATTTGTGTGAAACTGCAGGCTGCTACCTTTCAAAGCGCCGACTTTATTATACCATTTAAGACCTAGAGAGTCTTCTTCGAGACCAGATTCCGAAACAGTTTTGACCGGTGTCTGCTTGGCAAATTGGCTAGCTTCTTTTTCATGGCTTATAAACGCATTATTGACTTCACTGATCTTTTCAAAGGAGCCTTGATACAGTAAATCTCCAGATATGCGGCTTTTTCGCCTGTCTTTAATTATTGGAACATGACGAGGAACATCAGCTGCGCCATTATTTTGCTTCATATCTTCTAAAGTCACTTCCGGCCGCAGTTTAACCGGAGTTATAACTTTGCCTTCTAGATCTATTTCCAGTTTTTCATCACAAAAAAGAGAGGAAATATTCACGTCTCCGCTCGATTCAGACTGTATATTCTTGGACAGCAGAGACACAGTCTTGTTTAATAATTTCGATTTTGACATTTCCATTTTACCAATGCGATCTTCTGTTGAATCATTGCAAAGGGAAATCCTTCTTCGTATGTTAGCGCCAAATTTCTTTTCAATATTATCAGAATTAGATCTTCTCAATATTGAAGGAACAGGGTTGGGACCATCGAAGTCTTGAATATCATGCGATACTTCCTCGACGGGAAGAGAAGTTTTACAAAGTAAACTTTGCCCTTTTTCTGGAATAGATATGGTATATTGTTCAGGTGAATTATCATCATTTTCGTCAGAAATAGATACAGTATACACGTCGTCATTCATAGACGCGTTTGTTTCAGGAATAGATAGAGTATATTCCTGTTCACCAATTAGTTCCGCTCGCGATCCAGGAATAGACGTTGTAAAACCATTATCTAAGATCGAATTCGATTGTGTTAAGCAAGATGACGCCAGACCGGTAAAGCTACCTGATGAAGTCACATTTTTGCTAAACGGCTGAAGAGGAGGGACATCCGACACCGCAGGTGGCATGTTCGAGTCTCTCATCACTGTTATGCTGCCTTGGGTATCATTCTGTAATTGTCCGTTGGCAATTTGCAAATTTATCACTGGTCCTTTTGACACCATAGGAAATACATACTTATTTGGAAGTTTGTGCATATTCATCGGAGTTAAAAACAATTTTTGATTACTAGCAGTGGACACCGATATATGCGATGTAGGCATCAAAATAGACTGACTCTCAGGCGGCTTTGTTATGCTGACAGGTTTTTTCACACCGCCGACATAGGCAGAGATAGTGTGTTTAGCAGGCGCCGATGCGAGACTGACTGACACTTTGGGCTGTGCGATCGCTTTCGACTTCTGTATAACTATTGACTGTGAAGAAACAGCAGGAGCCAATATCGACTGCTTGCTTACAGTGGTGGGTTTCCCACATATCGTAGACTTTGAATTCACAGCCGACAAGAATTGAATTCCCCCAGCTCCAGTTGTTACCTAAACAAGGAACAGTAGTGTAAGTACAATGTATAAAAAAAACAAGTGAGAACTTAACAAAGTGGGAAAAAATCAGTTCAACTTAACTGTAGTAAAGAATGAAAGAAATTTTAAGTTCAGTTCATGAATTATGCATTTTTCCATAAAAAAATATACATAAAATCCAAATTATTCATTAAATATTAATTCAAATTAAAAAAAAAAATATACAGAACAGAGATTTAGAAAAAGTATTTAGTTCTACAAATATCGTATACATAAATATTTATATCACACACTATGATAATATTGTACATGACAGTAGTGCCAAAATATCAATCCACTTTTACATGATAAAATGAACATCCGCATTGCATGGGATAAGGATTTAATTAAATTAATAGATTAAATTAAATGAAGCAGAAAAAAATCTATGTTTACATTGCACAAAGACAATAACATATTTTAGTAAAACGATTGAGAAAATTGTTCTTCAATCAGTATTGTGAATCACCTCGTCTAAAATACGCTACAGATATTTGTTTATATATATTTGTAGGTATCTGTCACGAAATATGTCGGAAATTATAATAGATTTGAATTGTGATATTTTTCACAGATTGTTAATCTCAACATGACATAAATCAATACATCAATGATGATGACACGATTTTTGTACTGACTTTACTTAATTGAAGAATAACTTCAGAAATACTCACAGGACGACGAACAATAATCTGCTGAGGAGTCACTGAGGTACTGGTCACTATGTCAGTGCCGGAAACTTGTTTCAGACCGACAGCTGTTTGTATATATACCACTGGAGGAAGCGAACGGTTATTTCCTCTAACTTGAACATTGCCACTGGAAGTGGGCACTTGACCGTGCACAGATGCCGCTGCCCCGTTAGAACTGTGACCAGCTTGCATATGTAACGGAGTTCCGGAGACTTGCATGGATGAACTGCTTCCGACAGGTCCTTGAATCTTCAGCTGTATAGGCGGGCCGTTGGAATGATCTTGCATCTGTAGCTGCATACTAGGATGACTCACACCTTGCATAACTTCTTTATTCTTCTCCGCCAGACTACTTTGTAAGTGACTCATCCTGGATGTTTGCGAATTAGCCATATGTAATTGAATAATATTTCCATGAATTCCCGGGTGACTATTCGAGCTCTTCATGTGTACAGGTAGGTTCACTCCGGATCCTGTGAGCTGCGCATTGCAACTCGGCGATGGTAACACGCTTATTGTGGCTTGCGGGTGTTGAATAGTTGCATTAGTGTTGAGCGCAGAAGATAATAGTGGTAAACTTGAACAAGGTATAGGCATTTGCAGCGGTACAGTTCCGCTAGAATTTTGATTACCGGAAACCTTCAATGCTAATTCTCTCACATTTGATAAATTAGATGAAGTACCAGCCAAATGCATCTGAAGTGGGAATGACGAGTTGTTTGAGGACATTTTACCATGTTTAGTTTGCTGAAATGCCATCACATATGCAGCAAACTTCAGTTGCGAAACAACCTAAAAAAACACCAACGAAATTATTTTTTATTGGGTAGTTGAAATGATTATAGCGAAACGACAATTGTTGCAGATTTTCATCAACACAAGAACAAAAATACACTTCACAACTTCTTCAACATGTATCTATGTCACGCAAAAAAAATAAATATAAATAATATTGCAGTTTAAACAGTCAAAAACTGTCACATAGGCTCAATTATAATAAAACATTTAAATCATAAGAAAACTAACAACTATTATGTTTGCTATCAATATGATAAGAAATTTTCAATTTAGCGAACAATAATAATACTTCGAAGTGTATTTACCTCATTGTAAGGTTACACGTATAACTGATCAAAGTTATAGACGTCCAAATTAATTGTTGATATAAAATATCATTAATTATGCTCAATCCCACTGATATCGTTTACGCAGAATTTTCAAAATCACATTGCAAAATATATGAACATTACGCGTTTTCGCGAGACGTGTAGTTGAGAATCATTTGGATTAATTTTAAAGGACTGGATAAAGCATATTGTCTTAAATAGTTCGAAAGATAAAGGGCATAATTAACTGAACCACTGCACTAATGATACACTTTTCTACAAATAAGATTTCCATTAATGGTTCAACTTTGCAACTGCGTTCGCATGTACTGCATCTTTCGTACTGATTCCACTTTGATAGATTTGGACCTTGTATAAGTTTTAGAAAATAATGTCAATTTTGTATAAACTTGACACACATTGGTATGATACAAAACACCAAAACTTGCAGAATATACATTATTAAAGGATAAACACTTTGCTTTACAATTAATATATTATAAATAATATACAAAGTGAAGGATGACAATATTTACCTGCCATCAGCCATCCAACATATCGACATGACAACATCGCACGATGGTGAAATGGGTGGGTAATAGAACTGACCAATAAGAACACGCGATTGCTTACGCGTTTCGCGCCTTTAGTGAAATGCATAAACCTCGTCAACGAAATTTATAACTGCCATTTCAATTTTTTTGTAGATTTAATCCATTTTATGCGATATAATTGGGCTTTTTAGGTGGAGAAATATTTCTTTTATTAATATACTAGTCAAATATTCACCGCGACTTTATTAAAAAATGATTTAATCCAAAATCTTGTCCCAGCGTTCTCACATGCCTTGATAGTGAAAATCCACTGTTGCCAAAATATTAAATAATATTTTTAATGTATTTATTCAGTTTTAATTCAACGTCAATAACTTCTCGACTTTTCCGAGTCATGAAAATTTCAACGAGTTTTACGCAGACCTAAAACAACTCATTTGCTATTTTCATCATTGTCCTTAAAATACATGTATCTGCAGCTGCCATATTGATATTAACTGATATTAATTTATAACTGATGCTCTTATGGAGCGCGAGATCTTCGTAATATAAAACTTTTCTGTGTCAAATAATATTGATTACTTTTGAAAATAGCCAAGTACCTACTGGTAGTACTTTTAAAAGAAATAAATATGTGCAACATGCCTTCTTCCCTCGGTTAAATTAGAAGTAGCATGCGTCACCATACATTGAAGTTTGTAGTGGGTTAATATAATACAAAACAGTTTTGCAATTTTCTCCTAAAGTAATATAGGTAGTATTTTATCCTTAACTATCATATCAATGTTTCAGCTTTAACAAATATTCGTGGAAGAATAGTATGCGATAAACTAATTATAATTATAATCTCGTGTAACATAATATCAAACAGGTAATCAGAATTCATAATGTAGATTGATTTGACGCTAATTTGAGTTTTATTAGTTAAATTAATGTTCAACTAGTATGTATATTCGATAAGCAATATTTATGTTAACCTAAATTTAAAATAGGCTGTAATCTATCATGTCATTTTTTCATTTTAATTCTTGCATGCAAATGCTATTTTAAATCTGCGAGAATAGAGTATCAAATTGTGTACTGTCGAAAATGTAACCTTCTTTAGGGCAAAATGTTGCTAGTCGACTTAATAAAAATATATGGCTATTCTAAGACAAATATAAACTTCATTTAAAAATTGCAATTATTGCAACTGGAAAAGATTACTTGTGTTGTATAGACCAGTATTGAAATAAAAAATTCTCCGTAACATTTCATGAATTGAGCTTTTTTTAGACAAAAGAATTTTTACATTTAATTGCCACTATTTTTTTTTGCATTAAACCAATAAAAAAGTCTTAAATTATATCTGTGAAAGAAGTGCAAGGAAATTTAAACTATTCGCACACTTTTCAAAACATCAAATTGTTTGAACATTTTTTAATTATATAAAAATACTTAATGCAATAAAAAATCTAATTTGTACCTTTTACGAACTGTACAAGATTATTTGGATAAATACATTTAAGTATATTGTGTGGGTAGCTTTTCCATTTGTTTTTCAATTAACCCCTCTGCAAACATAAATAAATCGAGACTATTTTGTCAAGGAAAAGAATAAAAGAACTTACCTCGGCATGATATCATTAGCTATTTTGATAAATATTTTTTTTCGATAGCACACGGAAAAAAAACTGAAAGAAACAAAAGAGAATTTCCTTAGAAAATATATTCAAAGCTCATCTTTAAACATGTCTATGACTTTAAACTTTGATCAAATAGATCTTGAAACTAGTGTGTTATTTGACCAATGCGAAGATATATTACACATAATGTTATACATCAAATGTAGATAACAAATAGTCGTCAATTTTTGCAGTTCATTATTCATTTCAAAATTACATTTTCAAAAGTAGGCATACTATGGTATAAATTTAATTAAGTCTTAAAAACGAATTTTACGTAATATTGTAAAAAAATATTTACGGTCAACATCAATACGATGATTGTGAAATATATTCCACAATGTTTTTTTTGTTGCAAAATAAACACCTTGTTTAATTTTTACATATCTGATATCTGAACGCATACTCTGATTTTGTATTTGTGAGGTTCACCATATAGTCCACAATAAACC
Source organism: Himalopsyche kuldschensis (assembly GCA_028554975.1). Lineage (NCBI taxonomy): Eukaryota > Metazoa > Arthropoda > Insecta > Trichoptera > Rhyacophilidae > Himalopsyche > Himalopsyche kuldschensis. The sequence continues at coordinate 2,563,302 of JAHFWI010000033.1, read as the reverse complement.
GTTATATTGGAGAATCTACAAAATATATTTTACATTATTTCCAAAACCATTTTTATAAAACAAAAGATCACAGAAAAAAGACATACATATTGTAATAACATTAAACTCTAGCCATGATAAATTTGAAGCTTAGGATTGAAGATCGACTCCTGAATCTTCTGATAGTTATAAAAAAATGTGAATCCCTCCTTTCGGAACACAATACATATTTTATTGGGTTAATGTTTTTAATTTGCATGTTTATCAAACGAAACTTTTCCGTGGGTAAATAAATACACATAATACTTAATTGTATCGAAAGATGTTAGAAGTTTATACAATACAAGTGAGTAGAATAGATATGTACAGGGCTTTTTTTATGAAAAAAAAGGTGCCGGGACTCACTTCATGTCAAGTTGTTACTAAATAAAATAACACATCGCATCCGGCTGATTAAAATACCACATTTAATCATTTTGACTAATTATATAAATATAGATTGTAATTACGTAAGCGCAAATATTGTTTCGTCTAATTGAATTTAAAATTTTGAAAAAAAAAATACCGTGAAAAAAGGTGCCGGAACGCCGTTCCACCGCGTTAAATGGAAAAAAGCCCTGGATATCTATACAGATTCTAATATCATAATAAAACTCCATCAAGCACTCTCCGTCAACATCTTCAGTAATTATTTTAGCATAGTATTTTTAAGAAACGATACAAATCTGAGTACAGTAACTTATTTAAACTCATACGTACTTATAACCAGGGCTGTGGAGTCGGAGCTTTTTGGCCGGAGTCAGAGTCAGCGCGGCGTTGTGGCCAGATTCTTACTCGGAGTCGGAAATTTTGAAAAGTTTGAACTTTTTATTTTTGCATTTTGGCTTTTAGCCGCATTGATAGGGTTGATATTTAATTGAATACACATATAAAGGAAAATTAGGGAAGAAAAGTGACGATATTAACCTTTTTTTAGTCGGAGTCGGAATTTTTTTTTACCGACTCCACAGCCCTGCTTATAACTATGGAAAACAATTATTATAAATTATGTACTTAAAAACGTTTTTATTTAAAATTACTGACACCTAGCTTCAGTAAGATCAACATTAAGAGCTTGAACCTATTTTTTCAGAGATGGCAACGATACACGCAAACGATTTTATTTCTAGGCTTTAACTTAGCTGTCAAGATGGCAGTAACGTGCACTACATATTTCCCTGTAAATTATAAAAATTATTTTATGCCTAGGGAGTACATAAATTAAATTAAATTTAGATTTAAAAAAAGGACTATTATTTGAACTTTATTTAAAAAAATAAATAACTATTTAAACATTTGTATTTAAAAATGAATCATTGAATCTTTACATATATTAAGAAGTCGCACGTCAAAAGTTTTCATTTTGCAGTATATATACAAAAATTTTCTCTACGTCCTTCGGAAGTGTGTGTCTTCTAGTTGTGATGGCACTTACTGGACATTGATCGCTCTTAATTGACTTGTAAAGTGGTTAGGCAGATCTGCTCAGTGGCGTTCCGTCACGCTGGCATAATAGTCGCGGGCGGTTCTGGTAGCTTGGGCGGACTCCCGCTTGCCCGGCGACGGGCTGGCGCTGCGGTAGAGGCTGCCCTCGCTCCCCTGAACTAGCCGTTGTCGAAATTCTTCCGTACCATTTGGGATTTAGTTAGCTTAGCTCCGGATGTAAATTGTTCACGTTCAGAACACTTCCAGCGATGGGCGCCGCGCACTCGCGGATGCCAGTTTTTGCCATTTTTTTTTAAAAAACTTTTATTTGTAGAATATACAAAGATTTCGTTGCGGCTTTTGTTCTTTATTGGCTGTAGCTTGTCCAAATCACTGCCACCATTTCCCAGATAAACTCAACAGTAGAAATACCTGGAGTAAATAGGATAGGATAACATATAGCAGAGGTGGCCAAAGCATCGATCGCGCAGCGATTCCTAGTCTATCGCCTATCTGATCTGTACAAATCTCTGGTGCCCATCCCAGAAAGCGTGCGCGACAAGTCGGGTGACAGGGCCAGCACGATAAATCTCGAAGTTAGCCGATTATCAACGAAAATCTCATTCTTAAGCCTGGGTCAAACAAGGGTTGGCAATTAGATTAATATAGGCTTTAAATTACTCCTTTTAATGTTGGTCGATCACCGCCAATAATTTCAAACGAAAGTTGATCGCGGTCAAAAAAGTCTGGCTACCCCTGACATATAGCTAAAAATTATTAGAAATCAATAAAGCATCTTTGGGAATGAGTCGTTATTATACTATTTTGGGTAGGGAAGGTTGTTCTACAATGTTAAATATATTTCTGATAGGATCAGATAGTTCTAATCGGAGTGAGAGCTCTTAGCTCGGGTTCCCATCTTCTGTGAAGTGTACTCCCAGGTACTGGTAAAACGGGTTGAATAGAGACAAAAACAAGGATTGGACTTAAGCACAACTTTACTAAGTATCCGATGTATTTTTTGACTATTTATATATAATGCTTTACAATGGCTATAATTCTATATATCTCTCGAATGACAAAACAAAACCAACTAAATGACTGGCCAAAATTTAAACGGATGTGTTTAAGTCTGATGCCTGTGCATCCTTAATTTTTGACCCCTATAAACTTCTCTTTTATTGGACAAAAATTCAAATCAATCATGTTTTTTTGATTTTTTGACTGATGATCAGTTGACAATGCTCGCCATGAGCGAAACAGGTCCTGATCAAATAAATTTTATGTGGAAAAAGTACTAAAAATGTATTATTATTTTTATTATAATGCCTTTCCACCAAGTATTGACAGTGAACACCTTAAAAATGTTTTTTTCTAAAAAGTACCGTAAAATGGAATGTATAGAGACTCGTATAGAATAGCGGTTCATATATTCTAATCATTTCAATCTGTATTTTTGTCTCGGTTTGCCCTCTCTCGTCTCTATGTGAATAGAGACATCGAACAAAATTGACTGTGTCTTAATAACGATATTGAATATTTGAAAAATATTGTCATGAATGTGTAGTAGGACCATAGAAACAAGTTTCAAGCCATTCATATTTGAATTATGTGGCGCAGGTATGAAGATACATAGTCATGAAGGGTAAAAAGTGTCTCTATTGATCCCGTTTTACGGTACCTTAAACCGTTGACTCTTTCGATTTCTTTCCCTGCACTTGTCAGACAGTAGTCGAGGATTTTAAAACCAACGCGATACAAATGTCTTTGCAGCCTATCCATTGTCTCAGGTAGGAACCCAGCCTGATTTCCCCTGAGGATAGCCGGTATTATTGAAAGCCTTATTCTCGCAAAGATTATGTGCCAAGATCTTGCTAGGCATACTAAGCAGCGTTATACCTCTATAATTGTCACAGCATAGCAATCTCACTGTTGACTCAGTCTCTCGGACAGCACTCCTGATCCTATATCTAAGAAGTTGGTGAAAAGGGTGCAGAAGTGCCGTACTTGAGAAACTCTGGTTGTATACTATCTATGCCAGGCGCTTTCTCATTCGTTTAACACTGCATGGCTGAGGTGATCTCAGTGTGTGGTCAGGGATATTCAAGATTTATTGAGCTGTATTACATCACTTGAAAGGGAAATAGAGCAGGTGTGCATAACGTGATCATATTTTTATTCCGCCACAAAATAAGGCAGGTATTTATCCATTTTAGGCGCATAACCCGACAAGATAGTTTTGTTTTATTGTCATATTAGGTTTGGTATCAATTTTATTAATTCATTTGAAACTATTTTACTAATTTTTGCCCAGGAAGTAATATTTCAAAGGGTTTGATAGTTTTATAATTCTTTCAACGTCGAACATCAATGCAAGCCAGCTCATCTTACTGTAACCTAATAATATGTAATATTCTATGGCGACTTCCTCACAAAATTCTTTTAATGTTTCCACCCGAACTCAGCTTGTGACTGAAATTTTAAGGAAAACTCAGCTCAACATGTGACTGATGTTTTCAATTATATGTAATAAAAATAATAACACATTTTTAAACACACATCTGAATTTCAAAATTACACTATTTTTCTTTTAATTTACATTAATTTATTTGACATGGTTGCTTTAATCATTGTTTGTCATTCAAATGTTTTCATCCTTAACTTTTGCATAAATACCACTGTCTTATTGTATTACTTATCAGTTGATAATGCTCGCCATGAGTCCTGATGAAATAAATCAGATGTGGAAAAGTACTAAAAAATGTGTTATTATAATGCCTTTCTACCAAGTATTGACAGTGAACACCTTAAAAGTGATGAATTATATGTAATACAATACTGTCTAAAATAAAACACACTAAATAAAATAACAGATTTTTATTTTTATATAAATCCATTCCGAACAACATAATGACATGGGCATTTTAATCATGGATATTATTCAAATGCTGTTGATACATAATTCGATGCAATTGAATGGTATTAATTTACAAATTCACCGATAACATTCATGGCATGACAGAATTGGTAGTTAGCACACATATTTTGGATGTGACAAAATAATACAGTGGTATAATATTGTAGTTTTTTTTAATTAATTGTTAAATAAACAATAAGTAACAGAAAAATTTAAATACATATTATCAAAGAATCATTACATAATCCTAATATGGTAAAAATCCATAAAAATACAAGCTGTATTGTGAACCTGAGCCTCCATGTCTATTCAATATTTGCTGCCTATTTATTTTGGGGAAAATAGAAAGCCCAAAACAAAATATTTAATCATTATTTAAAAAAAAAAATGAATATTCGTCTACTTTTGCCTTATATCCTTTCAAGCCATATCTTGAAAGGACATATTGGACATATTACAAGAGGTGAGATTTTCCAAATGTGTATGGAATAGTTTCATAGATGAAAATGAACTAGTTAAACAAAATATTAACTTTTCACTCAAACAAAACGGCATGGTGTTTGGTATTATGTACTTACATCAGCTGAGTGAATATATTACAGAGAAAAGGATTACAACTAAAAGCATGGTAATCATATTGATACTAAAAAATATCATTTATGTACATAAATATTCACAGAAATTCGTTGCATGATTTCAATTGATGATGATTTAACAGTAACAGGAGATTTAAATATAAAATAATGTGACCCGTGATTTGTGAAATCCACATATTTCATAGAAATCTTTTTTATGCAAAAAATGATTCATTTCAATATATTCCTACATTAGGAGTATTATGGTATTACTATTAACACTATATTATCAATAACTACTTTTCTGTCTTAAGATATTATACATTGGGCCCCTAGACAAATGTGTTTTTAAACCTCAGGTCATGGGCACAAAAGGTTAAATGCAACTGATTTAGTTATGATATTTCATATGAAACTGAAATTGTGATTTTTAAAAGATTTTCGATTCAGTCTAAATAAAGACAAATCGTTCATAATTGGATAAAATATTGCTAAAAAGTTGACATATTTGTCAAAAAAAAAAGATTATTTCAATGGGTTAGTAACACAAAGATATATCTGCAATTCGGCATGTTTTCAGGAGAAAAAAAATCTAGCAAATCTAGAATACCAATGAACTCAAACATGGTCTATTGTTTGTCGAAGGACATACTATAAACCCAAAAATATATTGATCGATTGGGTAAATTTTTTAAAAAATTTAAGGATAAAGTTTGTTTACAATTATTTAAAATACTCAGTTCTTGTCAAGAGACATAGTCAATTATCCTGAACAATTCTGCATGCTTGGAAAAAAAACACATTTTTGTGTTTCTAGCCCATCTAGTAGTTGCATGATACGCTTTCACTTCATTAACCTTTTCCCCGCAGATGACAAGCGGGCAAAAGGTTAATAAGTATTCTTAGATTATATGTATTGTACAAAATCTATATCGGAGGTATATTCTAACAAGATATTAAATTTCTTTAATGATATAATAATCATTTGTTAGAATTTTTGGAAATCGATGAATCTTTTTAGTGGTAGTCTATTATGCAAATTATAAAAGGTTTTATGCTTTTTAAAATGCATTGAAACACAAGTGGAGCAACAGGATTACCAATTTAAAATATAAAAAAAATATATTTATAAATAAAAACAACTATATTTTAAAGATAAGAAATAGATTCCACCAAGATTAATAATTGTGAGTTGTCAAGATAATTTTAAAATATAATTTCACATCAATTAACACAAGGCTTACGGTGAGCACAAAATTTTGCATTTTCTAATTGACCATCAAATGTAAAATAACATGTCAATCACAAAAGTAATAAGACGAGCCCGTAAACCAAGTGTTAACATTTCATTATAGTAAAATTCCATCTTACACTCCAATGCCAATAAGTTTTCAAATAGTTTACATAAATTATATACAAACACATGCAATACAATTCAATGTGTATTATGAATTTTAGTAGAGCAAAACTTTTTAAGGTCACAAAAAAACAGTCCGACCCTATTCTGATGATCAAAAGGACCTGCCCATGTTTACAAATACTTTTAAAGGAGGCGGAAGAGGGAGCTTCCTGACTTTCTCCAACAAGTATTTTGCTAGCAACTCTCGTTGAATATCGTGCGGATTACCAGGGGGTGGAGATTTCCTTTTCATTTTTTTAACCTTGTTAGATTCGGCAGCTGTATATTCGCTGTCTCTGTCTGAGGAATATCCGTCTTCGTCGAGGTGCTCAAGCCCAGTAGCGCCTTCTGAATAATGCCTTTTCCTCAATCGTCTTGAACGTCTTAATTTTGTAGCAGTATCTGTGGAAAAAAAATTATGGTTCTTAAAAATTGACTTTGATTTAAGATCTGCACTGGCTGATAACTTTGAGATTCAATGCTATCAATGTTCACGCAGATTGGCTCTATGAAGATTTTTAGCATGGTCTATACACGCCAATAGATCAGTGCTCAGGGACAAATAATGGCAATATTTGGTTAAGCGCGAGGCGATGTACCCAAACTCACAGCTCAAATACAAAATGGAATCCATCGTCAGTGTTCCCTATTAATGATGTATTTTTCCTCATGTTGTTTATTATTGATAATTATAGTTCAAATAAAAAAATAAAAAAATAAGCGTTTAACATATTTATTGACTTGTTCGAACAATCAGTTCGCGTCAGTACCTAACCTAAATTAACTATTGCAATTTAAATATAATTGTAATTTACAATAATAAATAAGTGATCAAAAGAAAATATAAATAATTCTTATTGTGTTTCAAAAATATTCATAGATAATATACAATTCATACTTGATCCAATATAAGGAAATATACACAATTAAGGGAACACTGACGATGGATTTCATTTTTTATTTGAGCTGTCAGTTTGGGTACATCGCCTCGCGCATTACCCAATATTTTATGAGCAAAGGAATTGTGAGAAATGAAGAAAACCCATCTTTGACTCTTCCGAAAAAGAAAGATTTAGCAACTGAATAAAAAGCAGTTCTTGTAGAAATAAAACTTTCAAAATAAACAGGGTGCACAATCCTTTTATATCAATAGAATGAGCGAAAGAATATTAAATTCAAGTCTTTCAATTTCTGTTCAACACCTATAAGATGTTTAGATTATGAGTCGAAATGATTGAAATCAAAAATTCCATACCTGGCCTTTCAGACGATTGCTTCACTTCATTGTCACTTAAATATTCTTCACTAGAGTTGGTATTCATTTGCTCGGAGACTGAAGTGTCTGGAGATAAACTATTATCCTCCGCACACCCGGTAATTTCGTCCTCGACTATACCACTATCGAGTTTTTTCCTACAATTTGTAATTTTAGTAGTTGCTGTAGCGTTGCTTAAGTTTTCAGTCGTGCTAGTGCTGGCATTTTTACTGCTGGTAGTGGCAACATCTACCGGATTACTTTCAACTGCGGGGTTGGAGTTTTTGATGGGGCTTCGGCTGCCGCAGCGTTGTTTACGCTTAAAGGTGCGGCTGACTGGGCGTCATCGGATGAAATGGAGATCGAGTCGTACCGATTGACGAACTCCGATGATTGACTGGCATCGCTAAGATGGGAATCGGTATGTTCATCTGTGAATGTGTCATCTGAGTCGTCGGAAAGACCTTCCATGTCTGCTCTATTATCTCCCATACGTAGCACTAAACTCAAAAGTGCATTCATTTCGCGCGATCCTGTCTCATTGTCCAAATTGTGTAGCTCGTTGAAATCTATAATAGATATCATCGTAAGTAAGTTTTCGTACAATACTCAAAATGGGTATTTTAAGAATTTTCATTATGTGCTTACCAAAGAGGCCACCCTCATTTATTGGGATACAAATCCTTCTCGTTTCTCCCAACTTCCGCCTACATTTGAATTTTTTCGGCTTTGAAGGTGTTTTACGTAAATTGGGATGTTCTTCAAGAACGGCAACACGTAGAACATTGCGAATCAATGTTCTGCAGAGGATTTGAAGGGGTGCAGGGGCGATGTCGGCTGAAAATGATTAGAAAATAATATACAGTCGATTAACATGGAGAGAATTAAAAAGCCACTTACTCAACTTTTCTATCAATACCTAATGAGCTCTATTTGAGGCCTAAAAGGAACACAATAATTTAGTCCTAAATAGAAAAAACATGCTACTACATTGGTCACAATAGTTATTAACCCGCTCGCTTTGTACCCATTAAAAAAAATAAGACTTGGAGCAAATAGGTAAATTTGTTATATCAAGAATAAAACTATTCAAAGCAGCACTGTGTAGAAATGATATGAATATAAATGGAATTCGTCTTCAATTTCACTCATTTCTGACCATTCTGTAGATTTTTTAAAAATTACTCAAGGCTCATAAGCTAGTTAAAGCGACAATATCGAAAAAACTGCAAAAATGTTTAAAAAATCACCCTTCCCAATTACAACCAGCATTCGCTTTCCCACACATAATGCGTAAAAACAATAAATAATATGTTGTCCCGTGTTGATGACGTAGATATACATCTAGTAATATTTTAATGCGATTTTTAGTTAAAGGAACACCAATAGAATATAATGTCACTTACGGACAGGATAACCCTGTTTCTCTTCCTGACTGCTGGGTATTTGGAGCATGGAGTATGACACAGATTGTATTTTCTTGCTTATCCATTCGGTGTCAGACAACCTTTTGATTTGCAAGAGTTTTCCTTCCAATGGGACTACCAGATACCCTCCAACCTGCAAGTTTTTATGTTTAATGTAGCGCTTTCAGAGTTGTCACAATAATGTAACAATGGTATTCTTTTAACTGGGTACATACGCAATGCACATTAATTATTATTATCATTTACATGTATTGTATTCAACATGATAGAACATGTAAATTGTTGGCTTGGTGCAATAAGTCTGTAAATGTTTTCTTTCTTGAAATTGAGTTAAATATCGTATCATTCGCAATTTATGTCTTCCGTAAATGCAACTAGTCAGAAACTTATATTTACATCACATTTGAGAAAAACTACATAGAATCACCATTTCCAATAAAAATAAATCCAGGGCAACAGAAGGCATCAAGTTGTTGAGTGATTTTTGGAAAATATTCGCTTTTGTACAAATTCTATCCACTGTATTAGTAAAAAAAATCATTAAATTGCTTAAACTTTTGTATATGACAATTTTAACTCTACTATATCGCGAATTGAATCCGGCCCACCTGATCGCTAGTGCAAAGCTCTTGCAACAAGACCACAGGGACTGGTTATTCAGTTATTAAATCGAAAACACTTCTTCAATAATTAATTTTTCATTTACCATCCGCGTATATTAAGCCAAGTTATCCCAAGATAAAAACAAAAAAAGTTTGAACGCATTTATCTCAGAATCAGTTAGAGACTTCTTGCACTTCGCCGACTAAATGTATCTTTGGAAGTTTAACATATGTTTCCTATTCAACAAAATAAAGGGTGAAATTTGAAAAAAGAGTTCACTAATATAAAATGTGTTGCTACCACATAAAATATAGTATAGACTAATTTTATTTATGGCTTTATTTACTAAATAGAACGCTAAACATAATCATTGTTCAATTTATCTACACCTACAGTAGGTATTTAAAAAAGATATATTTAAATACCTTAATTAGGTTTTTAAGATAGTCTTCATAACCTTCTCCACATCCGGCACCACAATAAACTCGATCATACTGTCGAATTGTCTGCGGTAAGCAAAGACAATTTCCTAAAAAGATAAAAAAAATTGAATGCTTCCGCCATATTGAACTATGTTTTTGAATTCCAATTTCAGACAATTCGAGGTCAATTACAACATTACCTTCGCAAGTAAACAAACAGGCATTTCGCAAAGGAATATATTTTTCAACAGCGAAAGCAGAAAGGTAAAATGAAAGCTTAATAGGAAATATTTATTTGAAACATTAATTTTACAAAACGAGTGGTGCTTGGAGAATTATTTTTATCACTATGAAGACAATCAAAATTTTCTAAGCTAGGTTCAGTGTTATTGTAGTCGAATATAAGAACTCGAGGACCTCTCACTGTTAATTCAACCAAAATATTTAAGTGATGTTTCACGACACTGAGATATTAATATATCTATTATCTCTCTTCTTTTGGGAGATCTAAAGGATGCTGGCATGGCATAAGAAGAAGAAAACCGGGTAACTGGTGATAAGGATTCATAAAGGTCACATGCTTCCCGAAGACAGCTGATATGGGTTAAGAAGAAGTATATGAAACAAACCACAGTGTGCGGGTATATGGTCTGTAAATTATGGAAAGCCATAAACTTTCTTTAAGCATCTATCGGAACCACTTTATTTCATTTCTAACATATCGCATAATGGCTGAACTATAATGCAGAAGAAGAAAAATTATCCTCTGGTTATAATCAAAGTATTCTAAGATATTTTTAGCACATTTTAAGTTTTAATCATTCTTTTTCTAAATCAACGTACGATAAAGTTCAAAAAATGAGCGTAAATATAAGGGATAGGATATTGCACACAGTGGGTTTCGATGAACTCTTTGGCTTGACGCATTGGCCACCCCTGTTATACATATATCATTAAAGTACTTATTTCAGGATTATAGTTCCAGTTGTATATTTTAATAAAACAATGAATTGTAAAAAGTTCTTTGCAATATGAGACGATGCGTGCATTAGTTAAGACTAAGTTAAGAGAGCCCTTTTTAACACTCACAGTATAACGATAACATAGCTTTAATATGAATATGGTGTCATACTGTAATTTAAATAGTGTATTCTTAAATGATTGGGGTTTACTGAGTAATATAACTTGAAGAAAGTACACTTTGAAAAGCACTGGTAAAAAAATAAAATCAAAGAGAGTTTAGAATGTTTATGAAATGAAATTACACATGTTATTCATAGAAGTAAAAAAAAGTCTTACCAACAAAAAAATGCGGGACACAAAAATCAAACTCATCAACAGCTAAGGAATTTAAAATAAACTGTTGCAATTTTAAATTGGCATATTCTACATTGCTTGTATGGATTTCAATGCCGTGATTAACACCGCCAGTGCTCAGAATTAAGCCGGCAAGTGTGCTCAAGTAACCGGTACCCGAGCCCAGGTTTAAAAAGCTTAATCCTGCTTTGAGTTCTAGCCCTTCCATCACATCACTGGAAAAAATATGCAAATTATTAAATTAATAAAACTATCTTGCGTCGAGGTCCTATTTCGTGGTCATCTATCAACGAAAATTCAATGCTATTAGGTACTAGCAAAATATTTCCGTACATTGAAACAAATGAAGACCAAGAAATTTGATGCTGCTTAAACTGTTTAGTACTGAAAAGTGTTACGCGCATTATCTACTACATCATGTGTCTCAGCACAAAGTGCAAATGTTGGCGCTATGTACGCTGTCTCGCACATTTAAATGTCTGCTTTATAAAAGAGCTAAGCATTGTGTGCATAATTTCTTTGTATCAATTTCTTGGTTTATTTTTAATGCAACATCAATATACCAGTTTCATTAGTAGTGAGTGTTAAAAAATTATATTGAAATTTACATGATTGAACGCAATAAATAGGTTCAGTTTTATCTACACTTTATACTAGATTTTTTTACTTCACTATACAATTGAATATAAAAATTAAAGCATATTTAAATTTAACAAAATTCAAGCTCAAACTTTTTATTTTTGCATATAATAGGTATGTTTAATTTGGCTACTGGCCGGATTAGTTGGTTATATATAATTGAATACACATAAATAGGAAAGGTACGAAAAAAAATGTGACGAAATTAAACTTGTTTTAGTCGGAGTCGTGTTTTTGGTAAATGCTGGAGTTGGAGTCGTAATTTTTATTAACAACTCCACAGCCCTGGCATATAACATGTGGCTATTGGCCAGATTGATTGATATTGAATTTAAGATAATTGAACATAAATAGGAAAGGTAGGAAAAACACGTCACAAAATTATTTTTTTTTTGTTAGAGTTGGAGTCGTGCTTTTGTTCAATTTTGGAGTCAGAGTCGTGTTTTTGGTCTATGCTGGAGTCGGAGTTGTTTTTTTTAACGACTCCACAGCCCTGATATTAACATATTCTTTAATTCAACGACATGATTCTAATTATCTAGTGGAATTTTTCGAACCAAAATAGCAGCGGAAAAACAAGTTTTTTTTATTAGATTTCTAAGAATAATGGTGCTTGATTTTATCGATATATTCTTAGTTTGTTTCTCATATTTTTATAATTGAAAAGGGTTCTGGAATGTCGACGTTGTCTTAAACGCTTAAACCTTGCATATTAAAAATTCCACCTGCCTAATTGATATTCAAACTAGAATGTTATCGTCTGTTTATTCACGTATGATGTCTTAACAAAACATATGTTCAATAAGTCGAAAAAGTGAATCAATATGTCAAATAAGCTGAAATTTATCAAAGAAGTAACCTGTAAACACAAGGAGCTGACAGATGCAGTTTTTCAAATCGCCATGCATGATCTTTGTATGCATTTTTCCTATGACTAGGAAGAATATAATCAGCTCGGTCCACGGCTCTGAAGACCTTTTCGACGACATCTGTTTTGATGTAGCGACTCTCAACTAAATTGTCTACCAGGTCGTTATTATCACGACCGTCACTCACTGCGCCACCCATTTTATTTGTTTTCTTTTGCGACACACTTCAAAACAACATTTAGTTTATTTTATAGCTATTTATATGTATTATCAAATATAGATTTTCTCTCATAAGTGCGAACACAGAACAAGCAAGCAATCACGATAAGTAACATAAATAGTACGTAAATAGAATTGTCACAAGATACACAACACACAAAATAGAAATGAAGATTGAAACAAATTGTGCCCAATGGGCACCAAAAAACGCACGTACACACAATCGGTAGTAGTGTATGGTAAAATAATTGATTTATTTGTTCGTCGAAGAGAAACGAAACCTCTGAGAGACGAATGTTTGAGAAATAATAGGAAATCAAAATATGACCTACAGTCAAAAGTTTAGAGCTTTCAACCAATGAAAGAGTAAATTGTACGATTTTGTAGAAAATTGATATTCCTATATTGTATTTAGTATAGTAAGGTACTAGTATAAGTAAAATTAAAAATATTTGTATAATTATTATCTATATTGAAATCATGCCATTGGAATAATAGGATCATCTAATGCTTGATAATTTTTGACGAACAAAACAAACAAATATTCTCTTATTTCAATAAAAACAATCAATTCATCAATTTATCATAATCAATTTTAAAAACTGAAAGCAAACTAAAATATTTTTGGAGGAATGATTTTTTTGTTACGTGCTAAATTTATTTTGTCAGTATGCGTGTTCACAACAAAAAATAATATTAAATTATCTACTAATTTCACACATTCGATAGATTCAGCGGTTGCTGTGTAAGAGCTCATTTTTAATATAAGATTAAATGTGATTACTTTTTTTATTCAATTCCTTTATAATTATTAAATTGACCTTTTGTTAGTTGGTTTGAAAATCAATGACGTAAAAATCATGTTGCTCATTGTTGCACACCACTCGGAATAACAAAATTACCGATTTTTATGTAGGTAATATTAAATAATATAAAAAAACGTAATGCATAGACTACAAGAAGTACAAAGATAATTTCAGAGACAATATTTTGATACTAGTGAAGTGTTCTACCTCAGATAAAAAAATTACTCCCGTGTCCGTCACAAAATTTTATCATTACGTGTTTATTTGTTATCGTACGAACGTCAGTTTAATTTGTGGTAAGCTAAATATTTTATATCCACCCTGCGGAATATAAAATCATATTGTAGCGTGAGTATAGTACTGACAATCAGCCATATGACATATGACTTCCAATTTATGTAAATAATGTCACTGACAACAATCACATGATTAATTTACGCCAATTCATTTGTATAGGAAAAATTCAATGATATAAATTACACCAATGGCTACAACGAGTAAAACACGGCCTAAAAAAGAGCCTCCTGGAGGCAATGGCGAAGAAGAAAAAGGTGATGACAGAATGTTAGAATGTAACATTTGCTTAGATACAGCTCGCGATGCAGTTGTCAGTATGTGTGGCCATTTATTTTGGTAAGTTTTAAATATTACAAAACGGTACGCTGAGGTATTATTATCGTAAATATTTAATCGCAGACAATAATACAATTTAAACAGCTGAAATGGTGTATATATATATTATATTTACTCACATTATTTATCGGTCTATCAGCTATCATAAATAATGGTATGACATATTAAATAAATGACAGCAAATAGTGAAACAGATTTTAAATGGTGTTATATTTGCAGATACCGATAGTGTATTTTCTATGTAAGCCAATAAAATAGCTGCTTACTATTTTAAATTGTTAAGAAGTAGAGAAATGAATTGGAGAACTTTACTTTTACTTTATTATCTTATACTCATTAATCTTCTACCTGTTTAAGTCATTTCCGAACTAGTTTGTTTTAGTTTATATATTGTGCAAGCACAAATTAATTAATTTATTTAAGAAAAAGCAAATCATAGCATTACAGCTGATGCCAATGCGCCATATATTTGACAAATATAAATACATGTATTTATATATATACATACATGTAAATATATAATAAAAATCACTAATTAATTAAAAACAAGATGAAAACATTGTAGTCATAAAAACTGAGAGAAAAAAATTATAAAATCATGTTAGAATTTTTCAAAGATGTCAAACATAAAAATAAAGTTTCCTTGAAATATTTTCAATGGTCCTATGGGCGCAGGAAATTCATTTTATATTTATAATACTTAGTAGAAGAAAAAACATGAATGTGCTAGAAATAGTTATGAGCACACAATTCAATGTCATTGGTCACATTGTTTCAAACATTAAAAAAAATAAATGACTCTTGGAGATAATCAACAAAGAGAATCTTCACAACTCTTGCATTTTAAATGAGGTGAATTCATCTGGTCGAGAGATGCAAAGCTTAGTGCCATGTACCGTCATTGTCTTTTCATTATTTTTTCAGCTGGCCATGTTTACACCAATGGCTGGAAACACGACCGAATCGTCAAGTCTGCCCAGTTTGTAAAGCGGCAATATGTAAAGATAAAGTTATTCCACTGTATGGCCGTGGTAGTGCCAAACAAGAAGATCCAAGAAACAAGGTAAAGATATTATTTAATATTAACACTTTAATTACCGGGCCCGCCAATTGGCATCATACATCACATAAAAAATGGGTGCGTGTACTTATGTATGCGCGTCAGAAGTTATACTTCTTTGAAAAAATAATATTTAATTGGATGCAAATAATTAATCACAATAAAATAATAAAAGAACTGGAGAAGGATAGTTAAATATAAAGGGGTTAAACGGATTATGCCATTTTTCACATGGTTGACGCTTGACAAAAACTCGTGGCCTTTTAATTCCAGCTCGAAGTATGTTGTGATAATCATCATCTGAATATATATTGTTACTCTTATAAAAAGAATCAATATCATGATAATCATTATTTTCCAAATTAGTCCGGATATCTTTGTAACGCTTAGCATAATTCTTGAAACCAGGCTCCTCTTTCTGCATAGGTAATAAAATTGTAGTAGATCGGCAAGGCATAAAAGGTGCTTCAAATCTGCAATGCTGAGGTTGATTCGCCACTATTTTCTTATAGCATGTGAATGTATGTTTATGTCTTTGTAATTTAATGTTACCTGATGCGTCTCGAGATGAAACAGATATCAAGTAATCAATCAATGCGATAGAATCCAACCTATTTTTATCAAGTGCTGTTTTTATCCATTGGAGCATTAGCTAGCCACAATAGTATATGTGCATGTGGACTACCACGATGCTGGAACTCAATACGTTTAAAATAATGAAAAACATAATATTTCCCAAACGGACTGAATTTTGGTGATTGTAAAAGATTCATTAATACATTGACCAATTTTTTTAAATATATAGCACACGTAGCTGCATCCTCATTGATAAGAGTTGTTTTTCAAGATAATGGAGATGCTCGGCGATTTCTTCTGAAATAGTTACACCGTTGTGTTTGAATTTGTAGAGCTTTTGGAGCAGATCGTTCCATCCAATTTCATTAGCACTGACAGTAAGAAATATAGTCGGTTTTCCAAACTGTCTGATCATAGCAAAAAGATCTTTTTTGCGATCCATCCAATACCATGTTGAATTTGGAATTGCTCTTAGAAATGCAAGATTGGTTTCAATGAAATTATGAACGTACTGATTATCTTCTATTTGTTTCGAGTAATTTTGGTATCCTTACCAACGTGTTTGAACGCAATTGTGAGAGAATCACGAACTCGCATCCTCATAATCTTCATTGCCATATATAATAAATGATACGGTGTAACTGCACGACGATCAGATCGTCTTAGCTCGCTAGAAGCCATCATGAAAGGAGTTACTTTAACACCATCCCTAAAATTACGGAACTGACCCAAGTAAATTGCGGGAAAGGAAAGTTCCTCCGCATGTTCATCAAATAATAAACTTTCAGGTACATTGTCTTCACCAGGTGCAATACGTAAGTATTGTTCTTCATTCCACAATAATGTCTGCTGTTGAGCTGTAAAACTTTCTTCTATAGGAATATGTTCGCTGAAATCAACTTGCTGAATTTCATCGTGCATTTGATTATTATTAAAGAATGACTCATCAACTTTAACATCGTACATAGTATACAATGGTGATGGAATTAAAAATCGCAGCCAACATTTAATAGTACACTTATTAACAATACTTTGTAAGTAGCTAGATCGATGAATTTTCTTACGTTTGATATGTACATTTATACAATAATCATCATCAATATTCCTTGGAAACGATTTAACCATATTATTAACTGAAACAGGAACATTAATTATTTGACCGAAAATACCGTACTGACCATTAACATGCCTCAATCTTCTGATTTGCATGAAAGGAATACGAGGTGAAATTAGTCTTTCATAAACAAGATCTAAAGGTGGTAGATATTGAGGTATATCTGGATATTTAAAACCATTGAATGTAGACATTAAAGGAATATTCTTCTTGTTTAACGCTTGCACGCATGTGTTGCAAAGCTTCGTATTTTTTCCTGGTATATTAGGTATAATATTTGTTAGCATTTCCTTATGTTCAGGAGACGGCCTTTTCAAATCATCTTGAAACCACAACCTGTCACATACTGAACATGGATATCCAAAAAGATTGTCAAGAAACTTTTTTTAAATTCCTGATGAGCTCTTTCTAATCGTCGGAAATTACTATACGGCAAAGATGTATCTAAATCTATATCAATTTGTTCATCAATGGGAGTATTAATAAACTGGTAACACTGACGATGTATTCCATTTTGTATTTGAGCTGTTACTTGGGTACATGGCTTACACCATTACCAATATATAATCATATTTTAATTTATATCAATAAATAATACATACGGATAGTTAACCTCAATTATATTGATGCACTTCACAAATTATATAGGCACAATTTTTTTCACTAGTTGTAAATAATATTAATCACTACGAATAGTAAATATTATTAATCAAAATATTCTATTTCAATCACTACTGAATATAATTTATTAGCACATATATACATAACTCGAACTTTCACTCGCCCGTGATGACGCTCGTTGCCGTCATCATCGGCATTTTACGTAGCGAACGCGTAGCGCACGTAGCACAGCGTAACACATGCGTAGCGGATACCGTGAATTTCGGCTGTCGGTGATGCGCGCGCATCTTAAAAATTCACTGTCATAAATTTTCATAGCGCGCCTAAAGAAGTATAACTTCAAAAAAATATGATGCTTTAATATCAGGTTTCAAATTTTTTTTTGTTTCAAGTTTTTAAATTTTTATTTTCACTGTTTACATCAGGGTGTCCCTGCAAGCAATTGCTTTGAAGCATCATCTGTATTAAATTAAATGGTCGCCCTGAACCATATTTATTTATATATCTATTGGGGCTGGACTAAGAATATTTGACGATGGCACGGGTGATAGGTAGAAGATCGTTTATCATAAAAATTGTAAATTTTATGACAATATGACGCATTATGGAGGGAGATATCACGATTTTAATACAAAGATCAATATTTTTCACGCCTGCTATAAAATAGCCGGTAATGGAAAGTGTCAAGTTCTCAATCATTATAATTTTTGTGAATCAAAACCCTTGCTCCATATGATCCATAATATCGAAACAGATTTCCATGTCGACGAATCTATCATAACCTCTCATCATTGAGAGAAGTTCAAAAACTGCATTTACATCCAGCAAAATTATAGTATCCACTGTCCTGCAAGCGGTTGAAGAATGTTTTCGTACTAATTATAAGTATATGTTGTGTGACTGGATTGGTTTGAGTCAAAAAAGGTTTTCTATGATTAACTTCATCGCATATTCATAACTATTGTGCGGTGAAAGACATTTGTGTGATGTCCGGTTTTATATAGTTGAAAAATAAAATTGATGTACACCTTTAATGCATTACCAATTATAATTATTTCATAGGTTCCACCGAGGCCTGCCGGGCAGAGGACGGAACCCGAAAACACAGGCTCTTTTCCCAGCTTTGGATTTGGAGATGGCTTCCACATGTCATTTGGTATTGGAGCCTTCCCCTTTGGATTTATCACTTCCACATTAAATTTAGGAGACCCGCGACCAAATCCCGGTAATTATTCGTCTCATTTTATGATTTTATTTAAAATATTTTATATCGTGGCTTTAATTGCTTTATTTGTGGTCTGGCCCAATCGAAACAAAGACCAGTACCTCCAAATGCGACATAAATGTATGTGGCAAAATTGATTTTTTCTGTTTGACATGTACTCACAGCTAAATTTATTTGTGAAAAGTGTAGCAGTCCATATATATACATATATTTATATAACATTGTTTCTTTAGGAAATCTATAATAATTGAATAGCATCATTTTAGTTTTAAATCGCACATCTTTAAAATTAATACAAAAACTTGATTATTCTCACCGGTGACTTCAATATCATGTTAGAACTGTCAAATTAAACTACGAGTTTATCTTTATTCCTTACAGCCTAAAGAAACTGTGAGCTGAAGCACATATTGTAAATTATTAAACATAAAAAGTTTTTTTTTAATGCGATTATATTCAAACAAGATATATTCCTTTCGTATAAGGTGAGCAGTAGATGAAATACTATTGCACATTTATTTGTAAACAGTAAAAAAAAAACATACAACAAGTCCTCTACTTACGCAGTTAATTCATTACGAAGGATTCTGTGTAAGTCGAAAACCCCAGAATACTTAAATTCAATATGTAATTGATTTGTTTTACACTTTCGTATTTGATAGTTAAAGAAAATTTAAATAAATATGTATATATATCTAAATTATTTTCAGGGGATACGCTATATTGTCTATTAATTATGCCTCAACACATTTAAAAAATTTGTGCATGGCTGACATAAGGAAAATTAAACTAGTTTTGATTCTTTTGAGACATTTTTAGTCCTTCTTGGATTGTTACAGTTTTAATTTAAGATTGGAACATGCTATTCAATGAAAATACACATTTAAAAAAACATCAGATTGAAAAATAATAATGAAAAAAATAATATTTTAAGCTAACATCAATAACTTCGAAGTTTACACCTTCAAGGCTACAGATAAAATATGATCACTTACATACCACTGTATCACAAGGTGATATTTTTTATTAAAAAAGTCAGTCATTGCAGTGCAGTGAACAGAATCAACTGTTGTGTTTTTTTTTTAATACCACAAGAGAATAAAAAGAATTAAATAAAATAAACATTGCAATTTTATGTTGGCTGTCATATGCCTGAATGAATGACCATCTGCTTGTTTACAATAGCTTTCTAACTATCTGATTTGTTTACTGAAGAGATTAAATTATTTCAAGATCAGATGTTTTGCTAATGTGGCACTTCTCAATGATATCCATGTTCAATATATTGGCTGACCCAACATCTATTAAATGCTTATCATATTCTGAATTTCTTGAAAATTTTTCTCACTGCAGCATGCATAGTTACAGCTGCTTATTGGATTTTATGGCCACTTAACGCTTTGAGAAGTTTTCACTGTTGCAGAAAAAGTTTTTTTCAAAGCATTAAATCTGATAAATAATAAATAAGAGTAGTTGCTGATGGGATAAAGATTTTTTTTTATTACTAATAAAGTGTTAATATATTTGTGTATTGATTGTATTTTACAGCACCGCGCTGAACACCTCAATATGAAGAGGAAAGATTTTTATCGAAGATCTTTCTCTGGGTTGCAATATTATTTCTCATTTGGTTGATATTTGCATAGTGAGTCACGTAAAGAAAATATATTCAAATACTATTGGACTAATTTAAATTATCTATTTTCGATGGAAACTATGTGGCAATTCATTTTTTTATGTAAAATTAAAATTGATAGCATGGTTATTCTACTGGTTTTGACACTTTTTCGCCTCTTTGTAGGGCATCTTCAGACCAGCTCTATTGTAAGACTTTTATAAAAATATTCTTATTCTTTAATAAAATTCAGAATCAATCCCGATATAAATATTTTTTTGTTTTAATTAAAGAAAGTTGGAGTCAGTGTAAAGATACTTCTCAAAGAGATGAAACACGTGTCACAACTTGTAACACATCCAAGTGGAATAAGCAAGCTAGCAATATAAATTTTATATTATATTGTCTATTTATCAAAAATAAATATTCATTTATTCTGGATTTCTATTTTGATTCCAATACTGGAATATGTTGCATAAAGTTTCATTAAATCAACATCAGATGTAAACATACCTGCAACGTACATTAAAATTGTATTATTATAGTGTCTTTAACTGTCTCTAATAAATTTGCAGTGATTGGTATTCCAGCATCACAAATACACCAGATTTACACTACTTAAGTCAGTGTTTCCTAATCACTGGTCCTATGACCAGTACATGCTTCGTAATAAAAATGAATCCAAATGTAATACTTCATCTCACTGCAACAAACATGGATGGCAACAATCCTAGAACATATGTAGCACAAGAAGTTCTATTCTTAACAATTAATTTGTTGTCTATTTCAACAAACTATCTCTTTTTTCATATCAGACTGTTATATGTATATAACGTCTTTATTTTCCTTGGTGGTCCGCAAAATATTCATCATTGTAAAAAGGTTGGGAAACACTGGTTTATATTTAAAAAATTAAAAATGTTTACTTGCCAATGAATTTAAAAATCTATACTATACACATGGTTTTTCTCTATTTAAAACATCAATAATGATTTTTTTATATTAAATTATTCTGTAAATATAAAAATGTGTAGTTAGCTTTTTCAGTTATACTCTTAATATTACATAAAAGCTTGTCTCAAATTTTTACTGCCAGTTATATAAATATTCTTTATCAATCTGACACTTCTTTTATAATGTTCTAGATATTAGACATTTAAAATGTTAAATTGGATTTTTGTGTATGCCTGTATATTTTTCGGTTTCTGGCAAGAAATGTTAAGTAGAGTTATGAATTATTTACACCAACATGTTTTTTTTTTTTTCGTTTTGTCGTACAAAACAGCAAATTTTATTTAGTGACTATTGTTACTGTATTTGAACAATAAATTATTTGATTGTATGTGATTGAGCATACAAATAATCAACGTGAATTTACTCAAAACTAATGTTTATGACTTCACGTTTTTAGTCGGAATCACGATGAAAAATAAAATATAATTACTATACTAATTATAAGAAAATTGTAATTTTATTGTTCCATCAGGAAATATGTAAGGTTTTTCCAACGTTTTAATACAGAAATCATTGCAGTCGTAACTGTACTACGTGAAACATATTAATACCCGTTTCGGTGACTGATGGTCTCTGATTGTAGGGTACGGGTATTTTTATCATTTTGTTCAATATCGCCGTGTAAAGTTTTAATACTCGTTTTGCTTTATCTGTCTTTTCGGATCAATATAAATTATTTTGACAATTAGCATTGACTTACAGGAGTATAAGATAATTGAATACAATTTCTAAAAATTTAATTTTTTAATCAGTTTGACAACCAGTGCTGCTTCAAAGTCCTATTTAGTACCATCTCAAAATTTTATTTCAACAAATGGGTTTAGCGCTTTGAATGAATGTATTATATATTATGCTTCTAGTAGAGCTTGCAATCACCCCTGCATAAAGTATTCACCAAAAGACCAAGGTTTAACATAACTGACCAACTCCTAGATTTTTTCAAAGTCATTTTAATTCTTGCTATCCAGTAGGTTGCGGTAAATTTTTATGGACACAAAAATATTTTTACTATTAACACATTATCTACAGGGGAAATCAAAACACTTAGAGAAACAATGCATATTCCGCGTTCCCTGCAACCAATGTGTTAATGAGTGACAGTAGTATCTGTGTATGGAGTAATTCTAAATTGAATATTGTTTCCCTAAATATTAATTGTACAAATAGATTTAGCGTTCAATATATTTTGATTAGCTGTTTCAACCATCCTTCTTTAAGTTTTAACTTAAGTCATGATCATTTAGTGAACTTCTAGGAATTATCGCAATGCATCTTGTTACAGTTTCTATTAGAACAAAACCTTACATATTTCTTGATTTAATTTATTATTTCTGGTGTTATTTTAAGATGGGTAGCATATAAGTCAGTGTTGCTAAGTTCCATAATCGTTTTCATCAATGATTTTGAAACCATATCACACACTATCTTATTATTTTGTCTTGCATTCGATGGAATGTTATAGAAACTAATAATAATTGTCTTTCAAATTTCAAATTTTAAGAATTCAAGGTAATTAAAGATAATTTTCTGGGTTTCGGTTGCTATTGAATATCAATATTCAAAATATAACTTTAAAAAACAAACATAATAAATGGATAGGTAAATATTTCATCACTAGGAAAAGAAATTTTAATAAGAGTTTTTTCACGTTTATATGCATGTATCGGTTTTTTGGCATTGCACCCGATGCCAGTGTACAATGAATCTTTTTATATTTTTAATGATCACTAGAAAACTAACTTTATTTACTTTACTAGAATACTAGCTTTTTACTACCCAGTTTTGCTCAGGACTAAAGTTCTGATTTTATTTTCCTCAAATAATCATAACTAGGAATGAGAATGATCCCAAATTTTGAATTGAAATATTAATTGTAAATTTCACAATACCAGAGCTTTATGTGTGATGGACAAATACAAATATTTTAAAGTGACGATTATGTTAATCTTTAATTCATATGATTATAATATTGATTCACTTCTATATAGATTGTGTTCGTGTTCAGATATTGTGATCTAACAGCTTCTAGGGGTCACAATATGAGAGTGCGATAATTGTCTTGTTATAATGTGAAATAATTGGACATGCATCTTTTCATATTGTTTTTAATCACCCAAAATCAGACTTATCCTGATGTAACTTACTGAGCTCTATTTTTAAATTACTTTTAATGTGGTTTAACTAAATCAAAATGGTATTTTCAATTGTTTTTCATGTGTTTATAATTGTCAATTTCTTCTTTGGTCACGTCTGCCCCCTATTCGGAGCATATAGCAACGGCGCCTTTGAGATTATCTGTCATCTCAGAATTCTAAGGGAAATCAAACCTGTCTGTTCATTAAAAAATCGAAAAAATGGCCGCGATGTTCCAAATCGTCTACAATTGCCGCGAAAATTGTTTTTTTTTTAGTGATCCCGTAATTCGTAATTCGATTTTTTTGGGAAATCCGGTCCCTTGAATTTCGAATTAACAGACTTTTACTGTACCATATTCCTAGGATTCGCCATAAGCATCTTTTTTCTTGAATATCTGAAAACTCTCTACGAGGTGTCATGCCTTTAAACTGTAAAGGAGCACTGGTTAAATGCATGCACCATGCTTTGAGTAAAACCGTGAGTACCTGACTTTTGCATCACTTTGAAATTTAGTCCAAAAAAAAAAAATGCAAAAAGATAAAAGTAAATGAAACGATTTTTTACAATTTTACTATTCATTTCACTGACCTGTTGTTTAGGTCTTGTTACGATTGGAAAGCCTGTTAGTAATGCTTATGAAAAGAATATTTTAAAACTTTCAACAATATCAATATAATGAATAAAAATTGACATGAAAACAACAATAATATTTAAAACGATACAGAGCAGAATAAAAACAACATGTCTGGTTGACATGAATTGAATTTTGTGTTAATAATTTTGGTTTGCGATAGTTCTTGATGTGAAGCATTTTAAATAATTGCTGATATGTTCCTCATATGGACTTACAATAAGTAAGGTTATTAGTAGAATACTTTGGTAAATTATGGATTTATGGTCACGGGACAGAATTTTTGTAAAGAAACTACACAAATAATAATATTATACAGATAGAGACAGTCTTATTAAGTTTATTATTTGTTTAAAATAAAAAGAATAATTTTATTGTAGGCTAATATTAAAAAACAAATTCTTCTTTCAGAACTCATACAATAATCAGTAATATTCTTCAGATTTAATCATTTTGATTCCACATTTTATAATAATCCACAAGAATTCAAAGAGTAAAGTCAAAACATAAAATTATAAGCCAGTATGTATAAATTTTTTGAGCTTAGCTTGAGAGGATTGGGATTCTGTTCCGTGACCATATATTCATAATTTACCAATACTTTCTGTAAAAACAAATCAGGAAATTTTTGACACATATTCTGCTGACAATAGGCATGATGTTAACTGTCACTTGGTGGAAAGGCCAACATTTTCAACTGATCAGTTGATTACTGATGAAAAAGCTTGCAATGAGTGAAACCGGTCCTGATCTTTAACCTGAATTGCATGTGGAAGTAGTACAAAAAAAATCTTTAATTTATAATAGGGATGGGGTGAAAAGTGTAAAGTATAGTTTACGAAAGGTGAAGAAAAATAACTGACACTCACTTAGGTTATATCTGAAGATGAATTTTAACAGGTTAACATGTGGTGATGTGTGCAGTGATGGCGCTAAAATATTTAAGCGCCTACACTGTTGTACACCCTATAAAAGTGGTCTCCAAATAAAATATTATTGGGAAATGCTGGCAAAATATTATAAAATTTTTACTATATTCAGCATTTCTTTATGTTAAAGGACAATATGAATTCTTTATTTCTTGCATACACAGCTTATTGTGTTACTGTTACTTTCACATTTAACTAATAAATGTTTTTTAGCTTGCCATCTTACGTAGCAGACATTGGTGCTAGATTTTTTGTTACATTGTATTGGTATGCTCGTAAAATTACGTGATCCTTAATATCTTTTAACACTTTTTTTAAAAACATTCCAATTACTTGATATTAAAATGTTTGCTGCCCAATGAAACAATTTTTTTTGTATTATACCTGGAATATTCTTTTGTATGGTAAAATTTATGTTTCACCCATATCAAAGTCATTTATATGCCGTGCATTAGTGTCAAAGAAAATCAACTGATTGCCTTTACTTTTTATAATATAAGTTATAAATTATTTTATAACTATAGTATCTGAAAAAAAAAACTTTTATGATATTGCTTTGTATAATATATGATGTTAAAAAATCTGGTATGTGATAAGTAGGGGTTTTTTTTTTAATAATACACATTATTGTTAGATGTCATCATTTAAATAGAAAAATGAAATGTTTATAAATTGTATGGTTTAATGTAAAGCTTTTATAGAAATTTTGTCAATCAAAAGATGTTTTAGGAAACATTGATAACTAATTTATAAAAATATTGTATTAAAAGATTTCACAGTTGAAAACCTTAAAATAAAAATAATGTTATCTCATGTAAAGTTATCGAGTTAAAAAGAAATACTGTTTTTTACCACCGCATAAATTTGCTGTACGTATAGAGTTTCAGTCTAGGGAATAAATTACTATATTATATTGATTTAATAATATTAATTTTATATCAGTTCAGCATGATGTATTTATAAAATAAAGACGTCTTGAAAATGAATGTTATTTATTATTTACTTTGACTTCCAAAAAAACATCAATTTCGAAAACCAAAAGCAGCCTCTCGAGATGTATTATGGATATATGTAGCATAATGGAGTATCTCCATTGAGCTTGTGTTACAAGAACAGTCAGTCATTCAAACTATCTTTTTTTCAGAGAGAGTAAAGATAGAAGGATCTAAATCACGGATGCCAAACTGAAATCATTAGGTAGGCCAAATTAAATAGTTCATGTCTCTTATGGGACACATAAATATTTTAAACCTTGATAGTATTATATATTTTTTTAAATTATAAACAAACCTCTCAATTAAAATTCATATATGTATATATATTTTCAGTCCTTTTTAACATTTATTTTTATTATTTGATATTTTTTAAATGTCGACTGGTAATTTTGACGTCGCGCATCGTAGTATGATGCGTAGTAGATGAGTAAAATTTTCGCGACGGCTTTTCTGAGGGGTCACCAACTTATACAGTCAACTAAAAAAATATCCACTTGAATGAATTTTCGTCGATTTTTTAACTACCTATGAAAAATGCCCTTTTCAATTTGGTCTTGGGGGTCGCGGGTCAAATGGCTTTCATAAAAAGGGGTCTCTATCCGAAAAATGTTGGGAGCCTATAATTTTGACACTTTAATTTTACGATTTTAACTGAGAAAATGAAATATGTATGTATCGCCAAATGCAGCTTTAATGTAATTTACATTGCCGATTGAACGAATTTAGAAAATTTTTCATTTTAATATTTCCAAGGCGAAATTCCAAAAAGTCGTCACAGACACAAACACAAAATTTATAGAAACTTGAAAACGTCGAAAGGGCCTCACAAAACCTTCAATTGGACTTCACGTAGCCGCGGGCCAAGGTTTGGGCATGCCTGATGTAAATCAACACTGTCTTCTTCAGTGCGGTGTTCACAGGTTTGGATTCCATTATTGACACTTTCATAAAATGGTTTCTCAATCAATTTGCGTTCAAAGGCATGGATGTCTGTAATGTCTACATTCTATCCATCCCATGTAAGTGTACACGCAGGGCAAGGACAGATCGCTTTGACAATTACTTGATAACCTCTAATTTAGTAACACAATCGCAAAGGCGAATACTGGGCGATGGGAAATCTGAGACTACACCAACTTCTATACTAAAAGAATGCATACTATAAAAATTGTGTCTATGACATTATAAAATACTTAGGCGAGCTGAAGTTATGACCAAAAAATACCCCTTATAATTACATATTGTGACAGGGTAACTGTTTGTCAAATAATGTATTTATAATTACATTATTCAACATAAATAAATGAATGTGAAATAGACGTTATTTTAAATTAGGGCTGGCCTAAAATTAATTTCGATCATTGGTAATAAATAAAAACGGTTAATCTGTGTATGTATTTCCTTTGATATTTTTTTAAATTAGTCAAAATTAGAGGACCTATTTTTCTAATGATTACAAAAATAGACTAACTGTTTGTGGGAGGCGGAATATACTTTATCATATCTCCAGGTATCTCCAGCTTACAGACATAATAATTATACATACATTTCCACTAGTGGTAAGTTATATTTAATAACAGTTTTTGGCATTGCACTCGATGCCAGTGTTCTATAAATCTTTTCTTAATGTTATCTCTATTTTGTTTATTTTATACTGCCTTTACACGACTCAGCATTGCTAGGAATTATTTTTTTTACGTACATTTGCACCCTCCAAGTAATGTCGCCCAACCTTATTATTTTTCACATGCTGCACTATCGCCAAGCGCAATTTCCCGTGATCACCGGGGTGCAATATGTCATAAATTATTCCCTACTCTTGGAGCTTCGTCAGAATTTTTAAAAAAATGGCTAATAATTAAAAACAATCAGCTGACATTTTGACCACCAAATTAAAATTAAGAAATATTGACGTTGAAATGAAGCTAGAAATTTTGTTTCTTTACACAGTAAAACAACAAATTTGGATAAAAATGTTTTTTAAGTGTAAATCAATTCAAATTTTGATTTAAGACACCAGAAGGTAATTGAAGTATTTTGGCTTTTAGAAGCATGTTATTAAATTGTCTCTAAAGTGACATTGATAGATAAAAACCATCGGACTACTTTTTTCCTAATATCAAACTTAGTTTATTTTTTATGTATCATTTTAGCGTACTTAACTTTTAACATGCATTATAATAAATATTTTTTTTTTATCACGTCCTGCCAATGTGAAGGAAATGGAATCGTCGTGAACTTGCGACCATAGACAGCGCAAAGTATATATTGTTTTGAATTCAAAATTTTATTTTAGTTATTTAATTCCAAAACTATTTGTCAAATGAGCAACTGTCTGCTATTTTTTAATATAAGCTGCGTCTACGATCAAACAAGTAAAGCATTCAATTACTCTAATTTTCATAAAAACAACGACTATATATCAACTTAAAAGTTTTAGTACAAATTTTCGTCGTTTGAAATTCATGAAATTTTCGTAAGACAGGAATCTTTTTTCCCCTACAATATTATAAAGCGAAGCATCATTCATCTAACATTTAAATGATAATTTGAATGAAATTTGTAAAATTGTCTTTCAAGCTCACGATGGACAACTTTTATAATAAGTCGTATATTTTTCTTCAGTGACAAAATTAAATGTTAATGCGGGCATAAAAATGAATCATTTGAATCACTTTATCAAAAATAGTCCGTCTCAACAAGTGCTACCGCCCGCTGGCCGCGCAAAACACTAATCGCCTACGAAATCTCTCTGCGAAAGTTTCAAAAAAGAAAAACAGCGCCGGGACGTCCGGCGGGTTCCCGCTAGTCTAGCGTCGGCGTCCACGCCTGCGCAACGCCGTGACGTCATAGCTCCAGCCGCGGCCAGAAGCGATCCGCTCCTCGTGCGATGTGGACACTCGCGACTCAATACACACCAGAGCATAACAAACCGTAAAAAAAACAAAAGAATATCAACACACATTCTAATTTCCAACAAAGTTCGGGATACTTGTTACAATAATTTGAAAATTAAGCATCGATGTAATTATTCGTTTATTTAAATTTTGCGCGGGATTATGTGACAGTTGGGTGATAGTTTTGAAATATATACAAGTTTCCCGCCGTTATTTTTATTGTTTTCTTCGAAAAAAAACAATTGATAGTTTGATATTTAGTTTGTTTGTTTATAATGTGGAACCGTGGATCGCATCGGCGGTGTGTGGTTAGTGTGGAAAACAAAATCCCATGTGGAACTTAAACGTGTTTATCTCAACATCGCCTTGCAATCAACCAGACATTAAGTGAGTACCCATACATACTTAATTATTATTAAACCTAGAGCAATAATGATATTACAATAACAGATAGTAAAAAAATGAAGTCGAGCGCACGACTACATCAATAATAAAAAAAAAACAGAAACTTCGTTATTATATCGGATATAATTTTATTTTATATATTATAAGAATGACAAGACTATTTTTTCTCTCTTGCAGATACAATATTTCATATTTTTTAATGTACATTTATAATATATCGATGGCGGATAGATTATATTTTATTTTTTATGCAAAATTCTCCAAAGAACTGTATTTTATATATTATAAGATTATATTCAGAAATCTCTGGTTAAACTTTTGATTCTTTAATATAGTTTTAAATTGATTTAATATTGGCTACCATTATTTATATGAAAAATTAGGTTGTAAGAATACAGTGATAGTACATACAGAATTTTTGTAATTCGGAAACGGTCGAACTCCACACTTAACCAAGTCGGTGATCTGAATCTGTTGACAGAACGAATAACGAAGTCATCAATTTGAATTTTGTGTTGAGAAAAATCCATATCAATTAACAACGTCAGATTGCGTATAAAAATTCAGCTCCCATATATTATTGATTTTTTGAAAAAAGAATCGTGTATAATAAAAAAAGCACGCACAAGTTTGTGAAAAAATCAATAATAATTATTTGTGTCAAAATATTTGAGAATGATGTTCCGATGATCATATTATTATATGTTATATATTTAATATAGCAAACGTTTTACAAAAACGTGATTAATTCATTGATTAAGCACTAAATATAAAACAATATTAAATCAAAGATTGTTTCCATAAAGAATCACCATTTTCGGACAGGCAAGTATTTATAACAATAAAATCATTTTTTTGTTATAATTCCATAATTATGAGAAATGACTGTAATCCGTAAATCGAGAGAATTTTCAACAAATAATAAATCCGGTTCTTAATTCAGAATCATTTCATGTTTTCTGATTCTCATAATACACGTTTGAATTCTTCATTAGTGGCTTTAATCAATTAGAAATTCTAATATATTTAATTTTTAATGAAAATATCAAACAGATATTAATGGGACGGTTCTTAAGCAGCTACGATAAGTGATTTTAAGAATACAAATCTGCATTATATATTATAAGAATATTTATAGGTAGAGCATAAACAATTTACATTCATCAAAACATATTATTTAAATTGAATTTAATGTAATAGATCTATCTAGTAAGATAGTAAATTGATTATTACGATTCTTTCAACTCCTTTAAGAATAAAAAAGAAAATTTAATAATATGCTGATACTAAAGGACGACAAAATAGCTGTATCTAATTTTTAGATATCCCTCTGGAACTATTATGAATAAATCGCTATTTTTGAACATTTCATATCGTTGCCATACGATGTGCGACATTTTTTTATTTTATAATACACGTATATAATTTATTTAATAGTGCTCGATGGTATTATCAAAACAAAACAACTATTTACTGCTTACTAGATTATTAATGTTACTAAACATTATCATATCTACAGAAGGTAAATGTTTTAGTTGTGTTCAATGGACCATGTCTACTTTATCTTTTAACTGATTGCTGATTAGAGTTGTTGACCCAACGTTTACTCAAATGATAAGTAGGTGGTAAAAAATGTAACATAAAACTGGGATTATGTTTTGGTTAAGGCCAGCATATGGAAATGGATGGATAAATAATGTTACAGTGTAATCGTTAACGAACGAGCGAATTTAAACGACACAATCTTTGTAGTGAACGCGAATCATTCGTTTGTCTCTATAGAAATAGTCGAATCAATCATACAAGCTCTTTAACTGATTTGTCAGGAGTGGAAAGAGTAAGAAAACAAATGATTCGCAAAAAAATAGTTCAGCCTCGAATATTTTTTTCTCGTTTTGCCAATAGCACGAAAGCAGAGAAAATAAATGACTCACATAGTTTTCAATAAAAATTTACCCTCAGCTTATTCGTTTCCCCACTCTTAAACTTCTTTTTTCCTAAGCAGAATTAGAAATCTAATGTTATGAAGAGAATCACCCAAGATTTAATCGCGAGTCATTTGTTTTCGTGTCGCATTAGCATGAATCGAATGAACGAAACGAAAAGAGCGCGCTGCACATCTCACGTCAGGTTGTAATCATAAAGTGGGCTCATGTTTTTTTACTGTACAAAATATAGTTTCACCATTATTTTGTTCACAACACTAATATGTTTCATTTATTCATAATTAAGACTAATGTCTAATCAAATATATATTTGACTTAAAGCTTTTGGATTGGATTCATTCTATGATCATTATGTATATATTATATAAAAATAAGAAACATCGCTAAACAATTTTATATGTCAATCGATATTTTTTAGTCCAGTCTACTCGCAATATCGAGCGAATGGCCTCCTCATAATGCTGTATACTCTTTTACTGTGTTGACTTTGTAGGAGATTTAATATGTCTATTGTCTAATAGAACTGTAGACAATTGTTATCACGGTTTGTGATTGTAGTAATATTTCATACGAAGGGTATGCATGTTTTCGGGAACAAAAGTTCTACGAACAAATCGTTTATTTCGAAAACAAAACACATATTCCTCGCAAACTAGAGTTTCTCGAAGTTTTGATTACACATCGTCTAGGAAAACTTATGTTAAGATATGTCACAGCAGACCTTCTCAAAATTCATCAAACAATAATTCAATCTTGTTCATAGTTTTCGTAGAGACTTTATGATTTTTGTTTGACAGACTTAATGCTAGATTTGAATTTGTATATACAATTTTATCTATAGTGCTTATGATCACTTGGTTGTATTGGCAAGAGTTTAAAATAGTAAAATTCATATTATTATTTCGATATAAACATAAATTTTTCAATTAAGGATTTTGACTGAAGGTGCTTGATGGAATTTCAATATCATATTACAGTAGAACCTCGATTATGCGGACTAATTGGGGATGAAGATAGTCCGGATAAGGACAAATCCGGATAATCGTCCGGATAAAAATTTAAATCACACACAATACACTCGATGTGAAAAAACATCCATGTTCAAGAACTCAAATACTACAATGAAACAATCTAAGTAGATCCATCTTATAGCTATTGTATAACTCTAACCAATTTTTTATGCATACACATAATTGAATTTTAAAGACACTGATAGTCATAATAACCTCTGTTAATTTTACGAGTACAACATAGAGCATAGCTATAATATTTCAACCCCTTGCAGATTTAATAACAATAAAAAAAAGTGTTCGCCGAATCTATCAATAATTGCCCCTCTTTTATTTTTAACTGTGTTCTTGAAACATAGGCGGATCCACGGGGGGGGCCATGGGGGCCATGGCCCCCCCTGAGGAGAATTTATTCCATTCAAAATTTTATAAAATTAATTTTCAAATGATTTTTATTTAAATAAATATGTTGTAGTTCTCATTTTTTCCCGACCCTTTAGCTTAACCACTACAGTTGCGGCAAAAGAAATCCGCGCACCCTTCACAATTCCATTAATTTGCAAATATTTCTTCGAATTCTTTACCAATTACCTTTTTTTTTTTCTTTCTATCGAAAAAAACTAATAGCCATATTTTGAAGAACAATCGGTTGACACCATTCACCAACATTAAGATGGCCTGGCTGCTTACCGCGTCTTGTCCTCATCAGTTAACCTTGAAATCATCAGAGCATATGACTCATCTCCAATCATCCAAAGTCCAATTTTTGTGCACCGTCGTCCATTCTTACCTCCATTTTTACATTTTTACTTTGGAAACTGTTTTTTAGGCGCCGAGCGGGAAATCCATGTGCCACGATTCTATTACGGCTATTACGAACATTTTGCATCGATCATGTGAAATAACTAGTCGACTAAAGCTCAGCATGGAAAACTGTAGCAGTTTTGAAGCATTTTTGAAAAACCATACTCCTTATACGAAGGTCCCGGTCGGTTGCTAAGCGCTCTCTGCCGGTTCAAACATACGCCACGACATGACTGTGATTAGTTCATATCTATGTCGTAATTGTGTGGTTTCGTTACAAATTTTACTAAATTTGACAATCAGCGTTGCCTCCGCTGAAAGGTAGTTTTTCATATTACGACGCATGAAAACCTGGCTGAGGAATCGTATGAGTTCGAAAAGACTATTTGTTTGGCTTTGTAACATATCCTCTGGAAAATGGATATTTGACCTGAATATTTTTGGGCCTATTTGCAACGTCAAGAAAACGAAAATTCGACTTAATTTTTTGTTTGCAATTTATCTCTGGTATTAAACAATATTTTTTTTATTTTATGTTTTTTAGTGTTTGCATTTTTGAATTGAAATAAAAGAATCGATTATAATAGTCAGAGTCATCAATTAGATCACAAGATTTTGTTTGGCGTCATCACTTCAATAAACGCAGGATCATCATTAATTCCGAAAAAAAAATCGTGTAAAAAAAGTAGCGGTTCCGTTAAAAAAATCGCGTATAAAGGGGACTGGGTGTATACATATTTTTTTTAATGTATCATGTTTATTTTCAAAATGGCCACCCCCTGGGACAATTCCTGGATCCGCCAGTGTCTTGAAAGCACGTAATTTTAGACTTATCTCTCTTTCTCACACAACAGCGTTTCATTTTATATTATTTGTAATTTTATAAATTCAAGTGTATTCGATTCAATTTATAGAACGGATGAAATTGTAAGAGTGCTTGAGAAATGGACAATGAAGAAGAAAATGTTAACTTTCTTTTACGGAAGTAAATATTTTACTTATCTATATGATGTATTAGTTCTGAAATAACTTTCCGACTGGCAATAAATAAAGCCTGCTTGACCATCGCGCTCAATAGAGGGCATTTAGTCTTGAGATTTATTTGTGAATCAAGTTCGCTCCTAATATGAAACCATAATGAAGCAGCTTAACGTTAGTTCTTTGGGGATAATTTTTTGTAGATCAATCGCTCCGAATATCTTTTCAGAGAGAGTGAATAAAGTAACGAGAAATATGAAAGGATTGTTAGTTCTTAAGGATACTTAATCGTATCATTTATCTTCGGCCGCAAGAAAGAACTGTTAATACTAATTTTCTTTCATATCTGATGATAACAATTATTTGGAAAACAATTTTCTGTGGTTCACCTTGGCCACGTCAATCTGTCTCCAACGCCCCCACTCAGTCATCCGCCTTTTCACGCCATGAACTGACCTGTAGAAGTTTGTGATATGACATCCATCCAGCAATGTTGCAAACTTTTAACGCTTTGTTCACCCTTGGGAGTAGATAATGCGAGGTGCTATGGAAAAACTGTTCTTCAAAAATAAAAATAGAACGTTTTTTTTAATTACACAAAATAAAGCACAAAGTAAATGAACAACCAAAAAAAAATTCAATCAAATTTGCTGATATTAAGAAATACATAATTGAATGACGGTGTTGAAATAATTATTTTTAACAATATTTCACTGTAAAATTTAGCGAAGAATTTATTTTGTCGTTAAAAAGATATTCCAGAATCAGTAAAAGTTAAGCTAAAACAAATACAAATTTGAACCGTATCAGTTTGTCGCTAAAGACCCGGGTTTCGTCGTCTTTCAGCATCTTTAGGCATTAAAAGTGCCGGATGACTTAAATCGTGGAAAAGTACAAAATTCCAACGATTCAAATTTGATATTGAAATTCAATCAAACACTTTCAGTAGAAATTCTTAAGTACGCCACTTGCAATAGCATTATACCGAATGTAGTTACCTTTGTTTTATAAGGCTTAACAGCCGTCTGTGAAAGCAGTTTTTATTTTGTTGTAACGGTATTATGCAGAAAAAATTGATACTCGTCTAGCAATACAGTTTTTGTGCTTAAAATAGTGACAAAAATAATTCAGAAAGTCACTCAAAAATTTAAAAATAAACATCATGGAAAAAACCAATGCGAAATACAGTTATTTGTGTAAATATAATGTTGAGAACTGCATTTTGAATCCCGTGGTATTTAAATATGAATCTAAACGAGCAATTTTGTAAATATTTATATTCCTAAATCAACTGTTTTGTTATTTAATTGTGTGCTAAAACCACATCAAAACTGTTAGCCCATTTGTGGAGTTTGCAAAAGCGCATTGGTTTTCATAATCACCGACAACCGTCCGGTGCTCTCCCATGAACGATAGGAGGACCAACTTAATTTTCTTTTTAATCATCTGAGAAGTAGTAAAAATATATTTTTTAATTCTCTTAACTTAGCCGGCTTATGGAAACGTCAATTTGAAGAGCTTTAGCATTGTTCAACAATATTGCTTTGAATGTCAATATATTCCGCTTAGGCGTGGGTGAATTCACTGTGTTGTATTGTAGATTTTGTTGGAAGTTACTCGGAATATTTTTATATCTATGCCA
Organism: Himalopsyche kuldschensis; assembly: GCA_028554975.1. Classification (NCBI taxonomy): domain Eukaryota; kingdom Metazoa; phylum Arthropoda; class Insecta; order Trichoptera; family Rhyacophilidae; genus Himalopsyche; species Himalopsyche kuldschensis. Next base: position 2,527,180 of record JAHFWI010000033.1, on the reverse strand, counting down.
ATTTGTATTAAGTTGGTTATTATGCATATTTTCAAGGCCACACTGAAACAAAATGGATGCATAAGGTGTCGTATTAACAAAGCGTATTTTTTTCATTATCATTTTCTATGAAGTTTAAAGAAATATGAATTTGCTTAAAATGTACATGGCTTACCCGCAACAACTAGCGCAAGCCGTGTGAAACCGTGGAGTACCCTTAGTCAACCACTTTAATCTGTCTTTAAATTTTAAAAGCGAAAAAAAACAGTGAATAGTTTTATTATGCTTGGAAACGTATACACGGTAATGATGGTATCGTTTCCACTTTTATTTATTCAATTAAAATGAAATGACATTTCAACCGAGTATACCAACAGCCACCAAGTAATAATTATATTAAAACGTATAAATTAATATTCTAATTGTATTCCAATACGAATTTATTTGTCATCCGGCCCGCCAAGTTTTGAAAAAATTCATTCCATTCCAAAGTCTGGTGACCCCTGGAGTATAGCATTAGTTTAAGAATGGCAGATCTTCCTAATGCAACTCTACATTATGCTTAGTTTTTTGTTTAATTGTATGTATGATGGCTGTATAAAACGGTTTGTGGTTAACCAACCTAGGTACAGTGAAACCCCGATTCTACGTTTTTCAAGGGACCGTAAAAACCAACGATTAATGCGGGAAACGATGAATGCGGGAAAGTTTTCAATGTGAACCAAAAAAAATAGACTTTTGAAAAACATGTTTATTTATTAGAATTTCTTATTATACCCATAACATATTTTTTTTTTAAAAGTCCTTAACACTACGTTACTTCTTTGCAGTTTGGCACTTTAATTTAAACAAATGCTCCTCAAATTCTAATTTTTTTTAATAGATTCATCTATATCCTTGAAGTAGAACAATATTTTTATTTGTTTGAAGGCCAACAACGCTGCTGTAAATGTCATTCCATAGTTCATTATTACGTTTTTCGCCATCTTCTTCTACAGAAGACACAGATGCTCAGTTGTTACCAGAAACATTATGTCAATGATTCGTAAACAATTTCACACTTGCAGTCTCAGTTTTTTTCTACGAATTGATTGGATGGAGTCGAATGTGCTTCTAAGAAATATTCAACAAGAACGTTCAATCGGGATAATATTTGTGACGGGACCATAATTTTAAGACGTAACATCCAAGAAATCGATAAATCGGGGAACGATTTTTGCGAGATTTTTTAACATTGATCTTATGGGTGTTTTGCCGGGACTATACAAAATGAACGAACTACACGGGAAAACGGTTAATGCGAGAACGTAAGATCGGGGTTCACTGTACTGTAGTTTAGCCAAAGTGAATAGGGTCCGGTTTGTAATATTAAACAAGCTGTGAATCTCGCAATAAATCTAAAGTTTCAAAAACTTCAAACTTGCAGTATATTATTTAAGCTCGTAAGATGCTAACCTCCCTAAGCCTTCTCTTTCCGAGAATGGACTATTGTGACAAGCGCTCATAAAAACCCTATTCTCATTTTATATACAGGAAGTTCTATTTAATTACCTACCCCTTTTGTTGTGTAAGCTTCGGGCTTGGACGTGTTTCAAATAGCCCAATGTCAGTAAAATAGCGCCAATAAATGCTACACAACATGGCGGGTATGGAACTATTTTGACAGCTAACTAATCCTGACCTGACGCCTACGTTGTGGATGAACACTGTCCTGGTTGGAACATATATTCACTGAATAGAATGTCACAAGGATACACAAAAGATATTATATTTAGTATATGATCTCAAAATACCACGCTGTTACAGAACTATTATATTAAATCAATAGAAGTTAAAAGGATTAAGGGTTTAGAAATCAAGTAAAGCTATCAGGCTTGTTTGTTTTATTGTATCAGTAAATGTGCTGAATGCAGACTACCTTAGTCTCTTTTTGATCAGATATATTAAAATCCTAAAAAAATGTGCTTATAATTGAGACTACCAGTTCCTGGTATTTTTCCCAATTAAAATTATCGGTAATTTTCCGTTCTATCTACTTAGAAACAAGAGCCGTTATTTCAAGTTATTGAAAACGGGCATTTGTAATTCGTCTTCTCAAGGTGATCTCGAGTGACTTGATAACTGGCTGATAAGCAAACCTCATCAAACATTGAGCCTTTTTTATCAAGTGTTTTCCATATAAGTACCAGCAAAAGAATTGTTATATTTTGTAATACCTAAAAATAGTTTTCAATAAAACATTTTTTTGACCCGGTCGAATTTTTATGTAGACAATAAGACTCATAATAAAGCATTCTAACATTACTTGTTTGAAAAATGACTCGTTGTATTTCACACGGTGGAATGTCCCTATTTAATTATTTTTTTCCAACCGATTAAATTTTCCAGGAAAGATTTGTAAAAGTGTCAATAAATTTTCAGCAGATGTAATTTTAGTAGAAGGGTTAGCTTAGAGAAGTAAATTTCTTTTGATGACTAGTCAACAATATAAAATAATCTAATATTGTGCGCTAATGTCGGGGTACCATCATTTACATGTCGACACCTTACTTTGAAAGGGCTCTAACTGCTCTTGACACTGTTTTGAGATATGAGAGTTTGAAGATTCGATTGATTAAAATTCACATGTAACAATGAGCAAAATGAGTAATAATGTTTCAAATAACTTATTTTAAGCATATTTTTACACAACTCTTGCTGAGAAATAATGATCTTAAAGATCTAACGATGATGATCTTAGAACTTTGTCAAATAAATTTAGTAAATAAAGTGTGCAGATGCAGTGCAACTCTGGAATTCTGCCAACTCCGTTATTCAACCATAGATAATTCTGAAATTCATACATTTGATAGAATGCGGTAAATACAAGTTTTTCCGACCAAAAGGTCATTTTAGGCAAAACATTCAAAGTTAGTTAACGATGTGACGGAAATATAATAAATCGATATTCTAATTTTGAAATTCGATCCCGGTTACGCAAATGAGTGAGACGAACGTTTAAGAGTATTGCTAGGCTAAAAAATTAACGAAAATTCTTCCCTATATCTTTCTAGTATCTTTTCAAGTTAACATCCATGCATTTAACCCGGCACCTTACAGTGGCTGCGCGGTCTTTATCTTAAGTGCTCGGCTGGGATTCCGCCAACGTATCTCTCTCGTATATCATTGGGAATTACTTGCCCGTACACCGTAAGCCTCGAGACAGTAAAAGAATGATATCAATGACGCCATTAACATTAAGGTGTCGCTAAGTCAGGGTGGTACTCGGATTAAAGGCGAATTGAACTCGCGCACGGTGCGCTACAGGTAATGGGGTTACGACGTAACAATGAAATTACCACTTCAATTGGTTAAGTGTTAGGGGTTTCGTTAATTAGTATTCTTAGCATGGACAGTCCACGGTAACAAATAAATAATAGATCATCTAATTCACGGTTCGTCAACCTAGTCCGTATCACCCACTAGTGGCCAATGGGTGATTTTTGCTTTTACCCCAATTTTTTTCACCCATATACTGGATTGAAATAAAGCGATGCTGTTGGGCGGTATAGAAATTTTACCATGACAAATAAGCAAAAGTGGGTAATAGGCATAAAAAAATTGACGACCCCTAATCTAATTTAATTTAAGAATTTCTTTTTTCAGAGAATCGACAACAATTGATAACAATTTTGGAAACACATTTTTTATTCTACATATATACTTCCACACATAATTTGATTAAAATCAGAACAGATTTATCCTATCGTAGGCGTTATCAACTGACCGTGATGAGCGAAACCTGTCCTGATATTTATCAAAATGTTTGTGGGAGTTGTACTAAAAAACTTTCCACCAAGTAATTTACTTATTTATTTATTTATTGAAAAAATACAATATATGGCATTACAGCTGACTCTAAAATGAACAGCTGAAATGACAGTTAACACATTGAAAAAATCTTAATGATGTAAATTGATATTAAAGACTTTTCTACCGATAATAATAAACAAAAAATGAAGATTTATCTATTGTTTATTGATAATATCGACTAAAAATCGTTAAATATGAGCAGTATTGTAAATATATAAAGTTAAACAAATTAAATATCTTTCTTATTTATCAGCTTTGACAATCACTGGCTTATATGTTTCTATTTTCAAAATCATCCAACCTGGCATTAGTTTTAGAACAAACCGCATAAGTACTAAAGACCAGTTGGTCGAATTGATAGTAAAGCTGTGAAATTTAACGCACACATAATACTATTGAAACTGCGAATACCAAATGCGGTAAGCCACTCGACCACTATTATTACAGCCACACTAATATTTGAGAAGCGCTGTGTGGCTTGAGCCCACCGCTGTCGTATTTTTGGTGCTGTAGGTAGTGAGCTCTATCGATTTGCTAAATTAAATGAGTAAATATACCAAAAGTAACTATTATTTTGAATTATATTAAAATATCAAAATATTGACCAACTCCATATTCACCGTATTAACTTTTTTTTATCTATTTTATAGTTAATTGACAAAATAGCGGACAATTTTTTTTATTTTCCTTATTTATTATGACAGGATTAAATTTGAATCGTTTGAGTTTTGTAATCTTCCATGAATTTTGTCGCTAACAATCGGGGTTTCATTTTATGCAAATATATGTGAAGTAATTTAGGATTTCAACTGAAGATGCTTGATAGAATTTCAGTCAGTTCAAGTTCATTCGTGCACTTGAAATGTCTGAAGATGCCGAAAGACGAAATCCGGATCGTTAGCGATAAAATTAAAATGATTCAAAAGTATTTAAAGTAGTATGGAAACAAAGCAGCCATTCATGCGTTTGAATCCAAAACAAAACTATATATAATAAATAAAATGAATGATTTTATTCCGGGCTTTATACAATTGATTTTTTTTGCATTGTCCGTCCGCAACCGGAAATTAATTTTTATGTTTTCATTCATTCAAATAAACCTTATTTGATATTGAAAATTGAGCACGTGTGTAAGATTAATTAAGAACATGTTTTTTCCTTATCCCCGTCCTTTTATTATTTATACTTTACCCTTTTAAAAAATAAATTGACTGAAACAGTTATCTGTAAGAACCACGAGATATATAATAATCCATAATCACATTAAAAACGGAAACGATTTAAAAAGAAAAATACGAGAGACAAAAGAATAAAGCGAAGAAAGGTTATATATTTTTTTCGATTACACTTGATCAAAATTCATAATAGATTGGTAAATATACGATTTTTTCCAAAAATGTAACAAAATGTTGAGTAGAAATCAGAAATTAATGTAGCATTCGATGATTTCGTTATGAAAATCTATTCTCAACGTAAATTATAAATCGTATACCTCAACTGCGCACAGCTTGCATGGCATGGGTTAGGAAGTCGATGACACAGGTTCAATTACGTACAGATTTATATAATATGTACGTATTTTTTTTTATTGATTTGGTTGAACACAAAAAAATAAACCATTGGTTTAAAAGATTCATAGACACACACACACTTCACAGGAAAAGCAGTATTATGTCTGAGATTCATAGTCTGAGTTGAAGTATTGGACTCTTGTTTATAATATACTAGTATTGCTACCCGGCGACGCTCGGACTAAGCGACCAATAATTATTTAATGTTATATCATTTAACATAATTATATCACAAAATCTAACATCCAAAATAGAGTTAAAATAAAATCACAAACTTTATTTAATTTGATGACAGCCCATTCTCGCCCATTAAAATGTCCAAATTCAAGGAAAAAATCTAATTTGCTGTCAAAGAAATGTCAAATAATACCTTCACGTAAATAATAAACATTATTATATTAATAAAAGCCGGGAAAAGTTCAGTAGAAGACTAATTTATTACATTTTGACTAAATGTCTTCGCCGATAAAAATTCAAACATATTTTCTTTCATATTCGTTTTTATGGCAACTTAATGACCAACAATGCAAAAGGGAATAACAGACCCACAGACATACTTACGCCGTTTCGGTTTTATATATAAGATATTTTGGTTCATATGAAACTACTCGAGTACTCAAGTATTTTGTAAAATATACTACTCGATACTCGAGTAATTGGAGTCTCTTCACACACATTGATAACGAAACAAATTTACCGTCGAAACTTTCGCAAGCGAAATCAATTCGTTTGTTTGAACTTGCAACAACAATGCAAAATGTAATTACAGACCCACATACATACATACGCCGTTTCGGTTTTATATATAAGATTTTAACATTGAACCTTATACGACTGGGGAGTGAAAAATAATCGCGAGGTGCAAGTGCAAAAACGACCGCGTGATGACTTTTCGCTTCATATAATCGACCCCAAGTTTTCATGTTGCTCTCGTTATTAGAAAAAGAAAAATAAAACTGTTATATGTAGCAAATGTTAGGAAAAAAATACAAATAAAACAATTAAGAAAACCATTCTGTATTCGATTTTGCAAAACATATAAAAACCGGTAAAAACTGCATGGTTATTTTGGCTAATCCCTTCAAAAAAGTTTGGCCGTAAAGGGGTAACATCATTCATAACAGAATACACGTTTTAGAACGTGCTGGTAGTTAGTATACAAGTATAACAACAAGCATCTGCCACACGAAACAATATTTTTATGAAATATCGTACCGCCAAGAAATAACATTGAATGAAATTGAATCATCTTTTTTTTGTATCATCCCCTATCGAGTATTTTCTGGCGTAAGGCAAATTTTCAACGTCGATTGCCACCCGGAACAGTCTCTTGAAGCAACAATCAACAATTATGGAAAGTATACCGTCTTCCTCTGATTACCATTAATCGATTCTGTTGCTGACAAAGAAATAATAATTATGTTTCAACGGTTAGAAATGTTCCGCAAAAGAATTGACAGTACAGTGTTTTAAATGAATGTGATAAAAAATATTGTGGAACGCGAAATTTTCATTGAGAGTTTAAAAAATGTATTTTCTAGTAACACAAAAAAATATTTGTTAAAATCTATAACAGGAAAAATCACTAGATGAGTTTTTCACCTATCTCAAAACTCTAGTGGGGAGTGGAATCAATAATAAGTAAATTTTGAGGGAAAATAATTATGTGGATAAATAAATATTGATAAGTGTTTAAATCTAGCATGCGTGTAAAATTCTACGTAAACGATTTAACCGGAAAGAGTACAAACGACGGTACCTTGTAGCTAATTAACATTTTCTCGTTATCATGATAGTAATAAACTAATTCAAAGAAAAAGCTTCAAATTTTAGAAGATTTTGTTCATTCTAAAATTATTATCTAGGTGTTAAAAAAGTGAACAACTATTTTAAAATTAGTACAGGAATAACATTTAAGATAAACACAATATGTTTAGATATAAACAGATTCAAAAAAATGTGAAAAAATTGAGTAGTATATATAATATTTTATGGAACGTATACGTTTGCTCTATGCCAGTTCCGTGAACGAGTGGTATCGTTCTTATAATTTAAACCTACGAATTTGTTCTGTAAAAGGTTACATCCCCGATTGAACGCTTGTGTTCATATCACTCTCAGCTTTTATGGGTTTGCATCTAAAGCAAGGGTGGCAAACGCGGGGCCCGCGGAGCATATGCACATATTTTTTTCTTTTAGTGTACATAAAACCTATTTTTAAAAACGTAAATTTCTCTTCTTTCTAAGCCTGTCTCGTCAAACTATTACTATGCGTGTCGACGAAATACCCCAAAGCTAGAAATGGAAACAGTTATTTAGTGTTCTGGAATTCGACTAATCTAACACTGGTCGAACATACAAACATACTGTTGGACAACACTGATTATAATATAGGAAGGTGAAACGTTGGAAAATATTTGAAATTTTATATTCTTTGTGCTACACCTGATTGCTGTTCTATGAGGTATCATGAATTATTTAACCAACGGAATTGTTCGTATAAATTTCATTGCAATCAGTTTTGGATATGTATCGAACCATCATCCAAAGTTTATTTTTTGTGAAATATGGCAGAAAATTTAGTAAATATTGAAAAGTTCAAACAGTAAATAGTCGTTTATAGTTTATACTAGTGCCTGTATGAAAATAGGTTAAACACTTAATCAATGTAAGTGAAATATGTTGACAGTAAAATTTAGCACCAGTAGCGATATAAATGTGCTTGAATTGATAGTTTCAGAAATGATATACAATTTAATGCTTTCAAGAAAACGTACATACATATTTATTAATGAATCTATTATATAATAGATGCTAGATGGCAATGTGATATGTATCAAATAACAGTGTGCAAAAGCTTTCAAATATACGAATGTTATTACTTTTAATCGCCATTAAAAAAAGCCCTTTAAGATAACTTAAAATACACAACGTGATATAAATTATAAATGACCCCATGTCAACATCTCCAACGAGAAATTTCCTCATCATTTGTTTTTATAATAGATATGATCGATAAAGAGCGATTTTGCGTTTGTTATAATCTTTTATTATTGACTCATATCTTATCATGATTGATTCTATCAAAGTGTATTGTTATGACACATACAATTTATAAATACATGTCATTCGTTTCCCAAAACGATTATTTGAGGATACATTGATTTCAAACATTAACGCAACACAAAAGAATGATAGTAAAGTTTTTTATACGCCCAATATCATACAATATTGATTAGGTAATTAGCCCGCTTCTTTGTATTGATTTTTCGGTCATATAAAACGTTAACTTTGTAAAGGTAATTAAAACATAAATACTTTTTTCCGGTTTTATTAGAAATAGTTACGCACTAACGGTTACACGTTACATTTAGATTCTACGTTTTTCAAGGGACCGTATAAAATAATCGATTAATGCGGGAAAGTTTTATATATGAACTAAATGCCGGGACTATAGAAAATGAACGCACCACACGGGAAAACAATTGTGAATTGATATGATATGAAAAAAATAGTACAGGTAGTCCTCGACTTACGTCCGAGATCCGTTCCTGAACTTTGGTCTTCAGTCGAATTGGTCGTGTGTTCTTAAAATAAATCATGTATGTACATAAATATACAGTTTATAAATATTTATTTTTTATTCTAAAATTTATTGCAAAAAACGACGTTAGACGCTATTTTCCGCAAATTTCAGGTTTTCAAAAAGGCTCCACGCTTTTGCCTTTATAGTCTCGAGGCTAAGGAGCATTCGTTTTTAATCAAATCTTCCAAATCACCAATAGTTTTTTTCATTTCATCGATAGGTGCTAGTATTTTTTACTGTAAATTTTATGTTGTTCCTTTAACAGCTTCACTGATTCTTACTTATTTGTTTAAAACTGTAGAGATTGTTGAATGTGACAATTGTAGATCGCGAACTATGACCTTCACTTGGTAACCACTCTCATACTGTTAAACTATTTTTAATTTAATTTCTAAAATATATTTATTTATTGGAAAAAATAAAATATTATACATGGCATTACAGCAGACGCAAATTCGCCATGCATTTGAAAATTTTTATAAAAATATCTCATAACATATAACACGAAAATACTAAATATAACAAAAAATCTATATACATATATGAAACAGAACAGAAACATATAAGTTACATTAGAAGAAAAAAAAATACAAACAATGAACTAAGTTAACTGCCGAAAATGTTCACATAAACAGGCAGTGCATTCATCAGCCGAGCAACCCTTGCGACTGGTGACTCAAAAGACTCACGTGACAAAAAAATCCGTCAAAGAAACTTGATTGGTCTTGGTTACGACCACGTAGGCAGAAACTAGTCAGGGTTATCAACTCGGCACAGAAGAAGAAGAGAAAAATGTTTAAGCCTCTCCTTTTATATAATATTTAATTCGATTACAAATCATGATGGGCACGATTTATTAATTATTTACATCAAAAAATAAATGCGTAAAATATGTCTTATTATATGTATAAACAAAAGTCCAAAAGATGAGAGTTTGATTTTCACAACAAAATGATATTTTTTTTTGTCGAGGAGTACCTGTATTAGTTATCGAATCTGTGATTCTGGTCAGAATGAATTACGAAAACATCATGAAAGTTACCGGTTATCTGCTTATTTTTTTGTGTTGATAACCTTTGAACGTACTTCAGCGTTGTGTGCAAATATAAAAAAAACGCATGTTTAATTAAGAAATATTTTACTGACGTTTGTTAATGATATAAAGTGTGTTCTTACTATCTCATTTTTATGCACCATTTTAACGGTTTCCGAACGTAATTTGGAAGTGCTAAGAATGTGATAAAACACTTTACGCCCAAGTGATGGAGTAATAAACAGTGAGGGCTGTAAAATTGAAATTTAATGTCGCAGCCTCGCAACATTTAGGTCGACTAGAATGTGGTTAAAGTGTTTTTTCGCACATTGTGTTATTAAAAATGGAGTGTAATTAGGTAATGCTGAAATTTTTCATTACGGAGAAATATGGTACGCGCACGACACGCATTAGAGCGATGTGAGCGTAGCCAGATTATTTGAATATTGGATTATACAGTGTACAGAAGCGTTTCTCAGTAAAATTTAAACGAGGAATATTTTAACATGTTGTAAAAAAGGAAAGAATAAAAAATATGTATTAAAATCAAATAACTGTAAATAGTTTCCTGTGAGATGTTTTCATAACGGAGACTCCAAATTGTTTTATCTTTATACATATTCAATAAATAAAAAAAAACCATTTTGTGTATAAGTATGCCTGCCGGCGATAAGAGCTTTTTATTATTTATTATTATGATGATATATTAAGGTCATGATTTTTTTTTAAGTGGGACAGCTTTTGTGACGAAATGAAAATTTGGAGCTATCATATTGCTATTTTATACAGTAGATTGCCAATAAAAATAAAAGCACATTTTAAGTATTTATTCCAGATTAGATTTATTAAGAACATGACCGGTTTCGCTCATCGCGAGCATTTTCAACTAAACAGTACATACATACATAGAATTTAATCCATAAAAACGACTGTATATATTTTTCTATATGCTGTATTATAATACACCCAAAGAAGGGTCAAATTTGGGCGCTTAGTGTGTTTTAAATTGAGAGTTTTAGTACCTAAGGATGTGCCCATGCCTTTTGATTAAAAGTGGAGGCACTGCAGATTATCCGTTAATAAATGTATTACATCTGCGTAATCAAATCACTACAATTACCGCATAATCTTACTCAACCTTATCAGAAGTTAGTTAATTTGTGCATTTTCACGAATGGTAGTAAAGATTACCAAATATACGTTTTGTCTAAAACAAATAAAGCATTTTTTAGATATGTCTTGTGGAAAGTGGCTGTGAAACACAAGATTCAACTTTTATTCAGACAAATTATATCCAAGAAAGTCGCGTCTGTAATATGACGATTCCTTTTTTAAATTTAGCTTCTTAGATTTATATGGGCTACTGGTTAACATCGTTAGATCATAAATCTAAAATCAAAACGGTAATTATTACTCCAAAAAGATAGTAGAGAGTGAAAATTATGAATAAAACTATGTATAATATATAATAACAAATTTTCTACACAATGATTACACTTAATAGTTTTAGCTGTAAAATTTTATTAGTTTTTATGATATTTAAAATCACAAGTGATAGAAACTACCAAGCATATTAGGTAAAATATGGTAATAGGTACACGGGACGGAAGCCCAATCCTCTCCTGCTTAGCTCCGCCCCTAAACTCTCTAGGCGCCTGCCCTCCCAGAAGGCAACTACTTTTGCATTTCAGAAAGGTAAATTGTCCATGGTGTTGCTTCGTCAAATGTCACTGTGAGTTTATAGATAGATAAATAAATAATTCCACGTAGTAACGTAGGAAGGTATTTGAAAGCACAGAACATTATTTTAATTAATTTAAAGCTTACGATTTTTTTTGAAATGTTTCGTCTTTAATTTTTAAATTTACTATAATAGAAGATCCTTTCTGAAATGCAAAAGTAGTTCCTTGAGTTTAGAGGAGGAGCTAAGCAGGAGAGGATTGGGATTCTATCCCGTGTACCTATTACCATATTTTACCGCATATTATATTCAAATTTATATTCAAGAAGTTTGTATCATTTCAGTTTTGCAATATGATATGATGGATAATGTTGTAAACAAAAATGAGTTAGTTACAAAAACTACATTTTATTATATTAATCTGGAACAGTTTTGATAACAAAGTGAATATTTAAAATTATATACTTGAATATCCGTTGAAGTTTTTTGAATAAACAAGAAAAAAAACTATTGAAATTTATATGCATAATAGTTCAGTTAATAGCACTCAGTAATTTCAAATTTTAATCCTTTCAAAAAAATAAATTATGTCTCCCTAAATTGTTGATAAATTGTAAATTAAGCCTTGCATTCTGATATTCAGGGATGGTTTTTTTCGAAGCAGCAACAAAATCTGAAATCATTTTTTATGCGAAACATCCCAATGATTACACAATGAAATTAATATCAAAAGGTAAATAAAATATATCAAATACCACAGTGCTTGATATACGTATACCATTTTCCGTATTAGCACAAGACTTACAATGATAACAAAAGTATAATTGGAGAAAAATATTTTCGTGTTTTTTTGCGGTGAACGACAAAATTTCCCGAGAATACAAAAAAGTTGACAATAAATTAAGGTTGATAAGGATCGTATTGACATTCAAGTGATTAAAGTATTACACGATTCAGTATTTTTGGAATATCAGTAGCGTGAGCCAAGAAGTTTTTCACATTATAAAGATACAATTTTTTTATACTAAAAAATATTAAGGAAAACAGCCATTGTCAGCCAGTTCAAAAGTATCAATATTAATTTATTGTTATAAATATGCATTATTTATATTTGTTCTTTAAAAAATTAATTTCCACGAATTTGTCTGCTTAGCACAGACTAACTAAAAAACAAAACAAATCGAATAAGCATAGTCGATAATACATGTTCATTATGATCTTTAACACGACATAGAACTGATAGATCCCGCATATTGAAGCAATAATTCATATGAAATGTGAATTTACAAACAGTACTCAATGTAACTATGATAAATATTCAAAAAGAGGTATGGATTAGGGTCAATATCAAGGCTATTAATAACAGTCATGGTGGTATCTCCATTTCATGTAGGTGTGCTGAAATATTATATAAACAAATATATTATGTAGTAGCATCACAGGTGACTTATTGGATTAATCATTTTGTAAAATGAATTAATCTAATAACAGCAAGTAAAGCAGCATATTGTTGAATGCATCGCTATTTCTAAAAATCGCATATTATATGTGTATTAAATTTTTAATATGAGGTGGGGAGTAAGAACAACCACCGATATAACCACTTGGCAGCGTAATTAACAAATGTCGTTTTTTGTTCCGCTATAAAGTTATTACTTTTAAAAAAAGTTAGTTTTTTTCCATCGTACTGTATTTCCAATCAAATACAGCATGTCGTTTTTTTAGCCGGCCAACCGTTTATTGCAATAAATAAAGGTGAAATAATTTAAATGAAGTGCCATTACGATTTTTTTTTCATACGATTAACAGTTTAAATCAAGGCTGTGGAGTCGGTCAAAAAAAGTCCGACTCCGACTCCAGCATTTACCAAAACCACGACTCCGACTCCGACTCCGACAAGGTTAATATCGTCACCTTTTTCCCCTAATTTTCCAATTATGAGTATTCAATTAAATATCAATCATATCATGCGGCCACAAACCAAATTTGACATATTAAATGCAAAAATAAAAAGTTAAAACTTTTCAAAATTTCCGACTCCGAGTACGACTCCGGCCAGAACGCCGCGACGACTCCAACTCCACGACTCCGACTACGACTCCGACTCCACAGCCCTGGTTTTAATTCATCACTGGATAAAAATCTTGATAATGAAACCCTTAATTCATTCATTGATAAATATAAATGTTACTTTGTATAAATGCAGACTCATCCCGTAAAAAAAACAGATGGCCAGGCTCTGAAGATGATTGAGGGTGGCAGAAAGCCGTTGTAGTGCCTATTATGTTGTATTTAATGAAAATATTAATCCAAACTTCTAGCCACAATGATTTATCTTGGTTGTTTAATGTTTAATGCACCTACTGTACAATTTCATTTAACTGTTACTTGCGCAATTTGTATTCACTACAAGATTTTATACTTATGTTCCTTATGCTATATTTTGACAAACATGTCAACAATAACAAAAAATATTTACATTTAGTTGAGATATTAGTAGTATATAGTAGAATATTTGCACTAAGAAAAAAGATGTACTGAATTCATCGCTTGTGTATCGCACTTCACAGCAATGCATAAAGTAAGAGAATAAAGACTTTTGTATAGAGATACATCTTGCATTTATCATTAAAAATAATCAATGCTCTTATATAAAGCATAACGTGGCCTGGTTTATTGAATAGAAGTGCAATCAAGGGAAAGGATGTAGGGCGAAACGTTTTAAATTATGTACTTGTGGAACACATAATGCAACCGGTCTTATCTGATGCAATTCAGATGGTGATTAGAAATACGAGAAGAGTTAATTATATAAATACGATTTAATTTTTGTCGAGGATGATTTATATATTGGTTTACTTCCGTATATTCGTATGGATTAATAATTCATATATAGTGGTATTTCTATTTATGAGATTTTATGTTCGAGATGTGACTATTTAGTATGCATACTCACGTTTGCATGTTTGGAAACTCCAGAAAAAATGGACATATCAACATAATATGTCATCCTGTTTATTAAAGCCGAATCGAGAATACGAACTATGTTTTTTTTTCTTAAAACATGCGGAGTCATACACTTTGTTAGTCTATCAATCCCAGTGTCGATGGCTTTAATTTTTTTTTAACGATATCAATTCTGATTTTGCAATAATCTGACATGTCTGATCAAACACTGTTTGAAAGATAATGATAGGATTCATATACAATTTTGAAGTTGACCTCTCCAGCATTAATACTTTACGCCAAATTTTATTTTGGTATGTTGTTTTCTTTAGTAAAAACAAGGGCTGTGGAGTCGGAGTCGGAGTTGTCGCGGCGATTTGGCCGTAGTCGTACTCGGAGTCGAAAATTTTGAAAAGTTTGAACCTTTTATTTTTGCATATAATATGTCAAATTTGGCTATTGGCCGGATTGTTTTGGTTGATATTTAATTGAATACACATCAATAGGAAAAATTAGGCAAAAAAAGTGACGATATTCAACTTTTTATTCGGAGTCGGAGTCGTGTTTTGGTCAATGTCGGAGTCAGAGTCGGAGTCGTGGTTTTGGTAAATGCTGGAGTCGGAGTCGAACTTTTTTTTACCCACTCCACAGCCCTGATATAAACGTGAATTTAAGTTTGTAAAAAATGATGAAAATTCACTTTTAGCTTACTGATGTCGCATGAAATATTTGAATGTGATTGAATATGATATATATTATGCAAGCTTTTGTCGATTTTTATAATTCACTTCTCTTTGCCACATACTCGAATCATATGTACATTCCTTCATCGAAGAAAACAAAACAACCATTGATTATGTCGGATTGTATGCATATTTTTATGAGTAAAACATCAGAAGGTTCGTCACACAGATTTTAAGTAAATATTTACAAGGATATTATTTTTTGTATGGACTGTTTATTTCACTTTTTTATTTTGTAATAAGTGAATAATTTTCAATAGGAGTGTTTTAAATCAATTTTGACAAGTTTAAATCAAGTTTTAAACAATTAACAGTTCGTTGAAAATAATTATTAAATTTTATACAATTGAAATTATATCCAAATATAAGCCATATACATTCACTTCACGGCGTTAAATGTCTAGAATAGATTACATTTTTATACAACTTCTACATATATTTTATGAAGATAAAGACCGGCTTAGCTCACATCGAGCATTTTCAACTGATGGTGAAACATGATTATTTGTATCAAATTGAGAAAGACAAGGCAAAGTATAATGACAAAATGGCTTTACAGAAATTTACTGACTAGCGGAACTACATTGTCAATAATTTAATTGTTTATAATTTATATAACATAAAATATCATTTACAAGATGGGAAATTTTTCAGGTAAACTGATGACCAGTTATAATAGATGATACTGCCATAAATGGGATTGAAGACATATGTGGAAGAATTACAAAAGTAATGATATTTAACGAAATAGGTATATTTATTTTATATTCCATAAAATTTCTAATTTGGCATTTTTTAACAGCGAATTAAATAAATTATACACTACATACCAGTGAAATATATTTTAGACCCTAGCTACAAATAAATATAATACAAAATATATGGCGTAATAAAGGTAACCGTGAAAATCTCTTAGCGAAGATTGAACGATGCTTAACATGACCATCATTGTTGTCAAAGGGAAATATATCTTCGTTTGCTTTACGAGCAGTGGAGTACGAAGATTTTTTTTTTCTTCACGCTTTTCCACACGTCGTATTTCTTTTTCACATCGTATTCGCTTTAGTATGGAACTATAGTGTGTATGTTATACTATAGTATATCAATAAATGTTTTCTTTTTTTTAATTCAATGATAGATGTAAGGAGAAAACGAGTGACTAAATATTATGTGATTATTGAAATATTTTAAAACAATTTCTACATCAGTGGTTCTCACGTAAAATTGTACTGTGGCTGCATAGTCAAAAAAAGTGGTCCTACGGAAATTTCGGGTGACGGCACCAAATTTTTGTTTTATGTCTATTGTGCTTGAGTTTTGTCAAATGGGCCAACTCATGTTTGACGATTAACTATTGGTATTAATTACATACGAAATGTTTCATTTTCAGAATATTTGTTGCAAAAATGTATTTACTACGAAGTTGCTGGTGGCCGCACATGAGAATCACTGTAATAGATTATTTGTCACTGTCCAGGCTATGGGGTTAACTCTTTTAGGGAATTTATAAATCGCCATTGATAAGACACTTCACATGTTTGATCAACATTTTCATGATGAAAATTTTTAAAGGATTTCGTAGTTTTATATTTTCAAAAGAGGATTAAATCTAATAAAATTAACTTGACGTTTCTCGCATGTGGATGAGAAGCGACATAGGTAAAGAAAGGTAGGTTATTATTAATTTTTGGAAAACTGTTGTATTGTGACTGTCTAAAATGACGACACACGAAAAACGTTTTCTTAAATAAATGGAGATTTACATATAAGAAGCATCTTGTAACTTTAAGAAATTTTAGTTAGAAGCTTTGCGTTGGGCGTTCTAGATTTATCACTAAAACCATGGTTACGTAATAATGTGAACAGTTTGTCAATTTTTCTTTTTTTAAATATATTTTTGACATTCCTTATCTTTTCACGCACGTATAAAATAAATTCTCTCGGTATTAAGTGAGATTCATATTTGATGTACCTTTCCTCTGAAAGATTAAATATATCTTGATTTGTTACGGTCACCGCACAGAGCTTTGAAAAAAAAGTGTAACTTATTCTTATCTTTCTTTTTCTCTTTATTATTAAAGATTTTTCCTTTGATATCACTAACTAGGTTCATTAATATGTACGCCAATGCTCTGTGGCCTGAATATATCAAGAAGTGACCTAGAAGGATCAAACATTTCGGTATAAGAAAGAGTATCACAGTGATGTCTAACCTTTCTTGACTAACACACGAAGCCATTTCAAAATAACCCCTTTTTGTTAAGAATGACATGAATACATTTTGTAAAATTGTTTCATAAAATAAATATTTCGTAGACGAGTTGTTAGCATAAATGATGTATTCCTTTTCGACTTCACTTGATTTCACAACCATTGATTTCGATGGATTCGGTGGTAACTTTGTGGAAGTTCATTTTAATATAAAATTTAAAATAACTTTGATTATTCCACATATTGTGCTACTTAATGTTACACGTGTTTCACCTCTTTCAGAGGTATCTTCGGACCTGCTATCGCAAAGTTTGCTTAAGTAAGCAAGATTGTTTCTAATATTTTAAAATGATAAAATTACAAAAAGTTTTTTATTTTTCCTTTTTACTGTAAGCAAGGAGGGGATTATAGAATCAAAACAAAGCAAACAAATAATTGTACTACTAATGACGTTAGCATTACAAAATATTAACTAATGAGATGTAATCAATTAGGTAGGGTTGGGTTAAACCCTTTAATTGGAAATAATGTAAACAGTGGCATGCAACCGGTCCTGTAACTTGCAAAAAAACTACCGCATGTAATTAACTACATTGTTTTCGACAAACTTATGTGTATCAATTATTTTTTGTGGAAGCATCTTAATTCATGAATAGAGACTGCAATTCAAGTATCGAGTACTCGATAATCGAGTATACTCGTCCATTTTAAGTCCATTAAGTATTTTCGATACTCGAGTAATTTAAAAAATACTCGAGTCATACTCGTAATTTATAAATGAAGTTTTATTTCCAAATTTTATTTTGTTTTAAATTACGGACAGAAAAACTAGATAACACTATTTAATTGATTGTTATCTTTTAAGACGACTTCCACAGCAACAGAGAGAGTTTTTCTACTGATGGAATAAAAAAACAAAATTAAAATTTAAGACGTTTAATTCTCTACTATTTTTGAAATATATATGTTTCATAAATTGAAAAAAAAGGAGTATTGAAATAAAATAAGCATATTTATCATCTATTTACATACACAAATTTCAATTAAGAATACTTTTTTGCTACATTTGAAACTACTCGAGTATTTTAAAATTTTACTACTCGATTCTCGAGTAGTTGAGATGTCGAGTAATTGGAGTCACTATTCATGAACCATACGTTTGGAGCCGATGGCGAAAATCGACGACTTAAGTCACCGTAAAGCGGAGAGACCATTAGCGTTCTTTAAGGAATCATTCAGCTAGAGAAACGGAAGTGTCTCATAAAATATATGTTTGTTTGAATCTGTCATCTTTCATATCCCTAATGTACACCAAACAAACAATAATAGAAGTAGTAAAACACTTATAATACGCGTAAAAAATATACGTTATGGGTTAATCACTAAAATGAATTGATTGAGTTGGCATTTACTTTGGTGGAATTCCATTGTAATACGGTGAGAATAATAACAATGTATTTTAATTCTACATCAAATCAATTTGTCACATTCAATTACTTAAGATTACCATATCAAATTAAGATGGTGGAACAGACAAGTAGATGTATTGTGTACCCTGTCTAAAAGGTAAATATACTTGATCTAATGCACGTTTGAAACATCGTTCTGACGAGGGCGTAAGCCGAAATAGCTATCAACAAACATATAAAATAATTTCTGTAGAATTAAAATACATTGTTATTTTTCTCAACGTACATTAAAATGAATATTACAAGTAAATAATTAACCAAACATATATGTATAGTTGATACTTTTAAGGTGTTCACTGTCAATACTTGATGGAAAGACATTACATAAAAAAATAATAATATATTTTTTTGTATTTATTTTGCAAAAAAATTATTTAGATCAGGACCTGTTCCGCTCATTGCGAGCATTTTCAGATGAGCTGAGCTCAACTTCAGTTCAAATAAAGCAAAACCGGTCCTGATCTAAATACATTTATCGTGGAAAATGTACAGAAAATGACTTATATTATTTTTCAATAATGTTGATAGTTTTTGACTAAATCACAATGCATTTCGACCAATTTGAGTATTAATTCTATCAATAAATAGTTAATTTTTATTGTTAACTTAAAGCAATGCGGTAAAAGCACTCTTTATCGTATGATAGTCTGATCTCAGTTTTCATTTATTTATTCATTAGGATCTTGGTAGTTTTGATTTCAATAAGTATTATCTGTCAATGCGTGTGGGGAAGACGACCTCATTTATTTGCGTTAGTGTATCCAATATCTTCTGCATGTAAATCAGTTAAGTATAGTTATAATTAGTCTGCCCGCATTTAAATAACGCAAACACATGCACATTAATGAAATTCATTTTAACGACGATGTATGTTATTTTGAAAAGTGTTTTTACTTGGAGGGAAGGTGGGCGTTAATTCATATTAAATTAATAAGCTATGTATGTTGAAAGTTTCGTGCGTAACATAATTGGTAAAAAAATATGGACCTTAACGATTTATAAAGGAAAATTAATAAAAAAAAATCATTGCGTATATTAAGTACCACAGAACGCTTTACAAGACTGTGATAACAATGATTGTATTTGAATGATTTATTTATTTTTAAAATGAAAATGATTCAAACGTTCAAAATATTGGTATTTTATTCCTGAGAAATGATATATATCATTTCCCTTTTGAAATATCTGGAGATATGTAAAGCATTGACCAAGTAGACAACATATTTTAATTATATTGAATTGTGAAATATTTTCAATAGACATATGTACATTTAATACTAACAGAGTATTGAATATCAAATTCTGTAACTAAAGATTCTTATCCGAGTATCTGTGGTCTCAGTAGAGATCGACTGGAAGAAAAATGCGGGCAAACAATGTAATGGAATTCAATCACCGTCAATTATAAGGAAAATTAATGAGATTTTTTTATAATAGTTAAATAAACAGTACAATACCCATTTTTTGTTGTTGATGATTGACGATGCATTTTTTAATATAATCAGTTCAACGAAGTGCACTGTTACTTAAAAACAGTACAATTAAGTACACAATACGTATATCAGAATAAAAGATGATTTTAAGAAAAAATCTGTGTAACAGATAAAATCTACATAACGCTATGAAAACAAATTACATGACTCACGCATAGCTTCTAGTGCCATTCCACTTATTGACTGCAGAAAAATGAGAATCTATATCGTTAATTATTTTTTTAACTAAAAAAGCGCATATTTTATTTCTACAAAAAAAGCAGCTTTAATTTTCAATTTATTGAAATTAAGACAGAATTATTAAATGATTTTTTAATGCGAAAACACTGAACGAAAATTTAAGTCGGGTTTTAAGTATCATTATTATGTAGTAAGAATAAATCGACAAACAGTTAACTTAAAAATGACAACCCAAATAAATATTTACAAGGAAATTGTAAGTTTGGAATTTTATAACACATCGGTACTTAAATAGCTTAATTATTATGCCGTCTTTATCAACGAATAAAATTACACAAATACATATATTTAATTTAGATTGTGTATTTTCTGACTGGTAAATATTTGCTTGTCGAACTCTATAAAATGAAAATATGGAATCGCCTAGTGATATGTTTTCTAAAATAACTTCAAGTGTATTGTGTGAAGGTAAATATTTTCATACACAATATGAATGGAAAATATTTAATTTTGAAAACATAGAATTTTCTTGGTTACAGTACTCCATCTTATCGAAATCCATTAGATACGGTATTATTATTAATATATTTAAGCTAACTAACTGTATTAGCAGTGCTGAAGTAGTGGGTATACGGCAATATACACCGTATACCTTCCGCCATATTGTCAGGAATGGTTAACATAAAAAAATGAGACTAAAACTAACATGCTGATTTATTAATTTTAACAAGTTTTCTTTTTTACTCTACGCCACGGTAATGTAGTACGGGAATATTTTAAAAGGTAAAAATAATATGGGTGCATATTTAAGGTATAGGGAATCGGATATCGGCTTATCCGAGACCAAAATGAGAATTCTACCATTCTTGAGAATGTAAAATTGAGTGTCTTTGATAATTTTTTGAGGAATCGTAAAATGAGTTTTTTGTTCTTCCAAGGAGTTGAACCAGTCTGCCAATGGGGATACCACTGGGAAGAGCTTTAACAATTTTAAGCGGCATTGCTTCTGATGTCGACATATTTCATATTGACGTGAGTGAGTCAGACGAATACAATGTTATATGAATAAAAGTTGATTTTGTCGGAACTTACTCGGTTGACTTCTCTGAAAAATGATTATATTAATTTTTTCTCTCTACTAAACTTTAACAGTTTGTGATTTTGTTATGTATTTACAGGTCTGTATATTAATATAAATTTGACAAATGCATGGCGCATTGGTATCAACTGCAATCAATGCCTTGATTTGTATTTTTTTTGAATAAACAAAATAAAATGATGAGTACTTTCCCATATACACTCTGCATACTTTACGATTACAGCACTGTGTATTCAAGCTACATATGTATATAAAAATCTTAAAACATAAAACTGAATATATTCAACAGTTATTTTGTGCAAACATAATTTATCATGAAAACCTGCTAAGTGGCGCGTGTTTTATTTATTTGAAAATAATTCTTTGACATAATAAGAACCACTTTCTTAGATCTGTAGATGTCGTATCAAAATAGTTGAAATAAATATGAATCGTGTATTACGAAAACGTTACGAGTCACTCTTTTGCAATTGGTCAGAAGAGTGGAAAATATCTCTAAATTTTGCATGTAATATATATTATGGTAGGTAACTCTTGTATTCAAACGAAAAAAGATTTTGTCCTTTAAGGATAAATATTTTGACTAACTCTACTTTTTCTAATGTGGACTTGTAACGATTTATAATACATATCGTGAGGGACAACTTTATTGAAGTTTCTATTGAAATAAAATATCGATAATATAAGTTTTTTTTACACCTGGCCATGTTTCTGTATGCTTGTTATACCCCCCTATGAGTTCGGCTACTGCGACATTGAATCTGTTGTCATACGCGATGTGTAGTTCGAAAACGTTACGAGTCCAGGACTTCGTAGTACTATTCTTAAAACATGCAGTTTTTCAAATGCTTTAATAAAATACAAAAACATGGAACTTTTTCTGATTAAATTTGTGTATTTAGGTATTCTGAAAATGTTTGTATACTTTTCGTGAGTATGGTGCACTTCACTATCGGATTACACTCATGTATGATAATAGTCTTCAACATATGAATATAAGCTTTCATAAATAATATCTTTGAGATACCGATCCATGACTTTATTTTCGGTTTCGTTAAATATTTTTGTCATAATCAGGAATATAAACATCTGCAAGGTTGACTCTTGGGATATGCGTTGTGTTATATCCAGTGGACCGTAATAAAATCAGCTTTGTTCACACCATAAAATATTTTTCAATATGGGTATAGATTTTTTTTCTATACCTAGAAATTTATCCTTTGGGGTTGACCGATTCTATTTTCAAGATAGCTGTAGCTAAAATGGATTGGTTTATTTGTTTACCTAGAGAATAAGAATGTGTACAAGTTGCGGTGCTGTTCTTTGTTCGTAAATTGTAAGCAATCTTTTATTTTGTAAATGTTTTTTTTTACCCACATAGGCTGACTTGTTTTAGAGATTATTTTATAAGATTTAAGGGTCGCGCGGATATTTTGCAAAAAAATAGTCGAGGGTTTAAAGCATACATGGGCAAACACCGGCGCAACGAGTTATTTTGTCCGGCCCTGATTCATCTCGGCAAAGTAAATAAGAAAGAAATTAATAGTTCCAGCGAGGGATACAATTTTTTTAAAACCATTTTCTTAGTCTATCAGCTCATTCAAACATCACATATAATTATTACGGAGATGAACTGAAGGCACTAATAGAGAAATTTGATTATGAACAAATACTCCACATTCGCTATATTTGCTCGTGGATGCAAATGAAAATAATGTGCCATCAAATTTACAGATTGAACTTATTGAGCTTCAAGGGGATTTAGTGCTAAAACCACAATTTTACTACATTGCTTTGACGGACCTTTATAAATTATATGTGATGGAAGAAAAATATATAAATTTATTCGCATTTGCAAGAAAAATCATTTGTATTATTCGAGGATGAAACACACTAAATC
Source organism: Himalopsyche kuldschensis (assembly GCA_028554975.1). Lineage (NCBI taxonomy): Eukaryota > Metazoa > Arthropoda > Insecta > Trichoptera > Rhyacophilidae > Himalopsyche > Himalopsyche kuldschensis. Next base: position 2,503,437 of record JAHFWI010000033.1, on the reverse strand, counting down.
AAAATTCGATCAAAGGTAAGACATGAAAATATCGAAAATTCTATGCGATTATCCTTAAGCAATATTGATAATCTCATAATTCAAGTACAAGACAAATCTTACTCCCAAACTCGGCCACACAACATTTTGTTATCAGTTTGTATAATGTTATGTCGTTCATTTAATAAATATCAAAATAAATAATTGGGGGGGGTTATGGACCCCATACTCTCAACCCCCCCTTTGGATCCGCCAATGGGTCCGGCCCTTGACTCAGAGATTGAATGATAATTTGGCCCCAGACCTAAGAAAGGTTGCCCATGCCTGGTTTAAAGGTTAACTCATTATTGGAAAAAAATGAAATGTCGGGGATTCGAAATACACGATATACAAACGTTGCGAAACGATTGCATGGATTTTATTAAATTTAATCAAAACAAAAAACAATGTTTGAATACAAAAAAAAACACACTTATATGTTAGAGGATCCATAAAAATGAGAAAACGGCTGTATGAAAACTTACTTTAGAAAGAAAAAACAATGGCTCAAATCACACATGCGCCCGCTCAAGTGATGATTTATCAAAAAATGAACTTTTTATGAAACATGCATTGTCGGGCGTCAAGAGATAAGAGAAATTGAAATAACTCCATACCTTTCGCACATTTAAAATCAAAACATCTTGTAGCTCTGCGAGATGTTCGTGGCGATAAATTAGAATTACGATGCCAAACGTTGCGAAACGATTGCATTTTTTTTAATCAAAAAAACAAAATGAAGCAAAAAAAGTTTTAATGATATAATTAAATGTAAAAACTTAAATGTCAAGTCACATTAATCCAATGCTGTTGAGAAAATAAACGTTCCATATAATTGAGATTGGTTAAAATTTGAAAAACATTTTGTAATATGTTTACGCGAGATGTGTAAATTTAAGATAAATTTTACGAAAATATTTTTTGTGTACGCTTTTTTTTACACAAGCAAAATGAAGCAACGAAGTTTTAATGATATAATTAAATGTAAAAGGTAAATGTCAAGTAATTAATCCACGCTGTTGAGATGTTAAACGTACATATAATTGAGATTGGTTGACGATTTTTGAAACCACTATTTCAACAGACAATGCTTCAGATTTTAAGATAAAAATATTTCAACAGACATCGTTCAATCAAAACCGAGTCAGACTTTCTTTGAATAATTACTTTACAATAAATAGTAGATTATTTTATAAAATGGTATGAAAAATTGAGATTTTCTATAACACCACTATTGGTAGGCTAGTTTTACACTGCTCGATTCTTGTTTTCTGAAGTTATTTGTAACTATTTAAATATGTAAAATTTTCACTTAATATATGTAAATTAAACATTTATTAATCCGTGCACTTGAAATGCCTCAAGATGCCGAAAGTCGAAACCCTGGCCTTTAGCGACAAAACTCATGGAAAAATACAAAATTTGATATTGAAATGCCATTTAGTCACAAAAGGAAAAATTAAAAATTAAAAACATTTATATTTAGAATAGCAATATAATTGATGGATAAAGGTTAAACTTAAAAATAAAAGACAATTGGATTTGATTACTCTAAAAAAAAGTTTATAATTTATTAAAAATCCTTAGGAGTTTGTTAACATTAAAAATAAAAGAAAACATTTTCTTAAACAATGACAAATTTATTGCGATTCTAATTTATCTGTGTTTCGCTTATGCGGATTATTGAGATTATCGGTGTAAGCATTAAAGTGGCAATGACACAATTCACAGATAATTGTTTCATGACTTATTCATTGGATGGCATCGAAGGCGAAGGAATTTGACTAAGTATTTAGGGATATATAATTTGCTGCCTTATTAATTTCATGATCCTGCTTTCAAGTTGCTATACTTTAATCGATGCTTAATTTTTCCACATTTTGATGTCGTAGTATGCACTTTCGGACGAATGAATCAATAGAGGCAGAAAACAAAAGTAAAATGCATGTCGTGGCAATGGTTAAATTCTTCGAACTATCTATTTTTCCATCGATCAATAGAGTAGATGATCTTTTAAGGTTTTAATGTTTCTCCAGCAACTTCTTATCCGATGCTAAAGCGGCTCATATAGAGCTATATGATACCCAGTAGTCCGTTCATGATGTTGGTTTTCCATTTGGTTTGCGAACCACTACCGCACCGCAAACTTGTAACCGCTCAAATTTGTACTTGCATTTCGAACACGTTCGATACGCAATGCGTTCCCGTATGAGTTCGCGTGTATTATTTCGTATAGCTACTGGTTCGCGAAATTAATAGATTACCCAGCATAACACAATTGTCCTTTTCTTACATTTAATTATACCACCCTATTTATAAAGGGTATTTCAATAGGGACGCTCAAAATATGTTACTTTGTCCTGCTGAGTAGATTATTCATTGTTTAGTGGCCCAAATTTGAGTCAACCAGTTTGGTAAATAATCGGCCAACACCTACTTGTACGTCATCAAAATACAATATCTGGTGAAAACATTGCTGCTGTGTGTGAAAGTGTACAGGAAAACCCAAGGCAGCTTATTTCTCGTCGTTCACTAGAACTTGGCTTTTCTGCGACTTCAACTTGGCGAATTTTGAATCGGGCCTTATGTCTGCACCCGTATAAAATCCAACTAACCAAGGAACTTCAGGTAAAAGACCACAGACAACGCCTGATTGGGTTCTGGAGCAGTTGGAAGTTTACCCAAATTTGTCAAAAAAGTCAACTTTAGCGACATGGCCCATTTTATAATGAATGGATATTGGCAGACATTTGATGCTATATTCCATATTTAATGCCGTAAAATATACTTACAAATGAAATTAAAATTTAGTCGAAATCTCACAAACAACTTGTTTTATTTACATTTCAAAACTAAGCGTCATTATAAAAAGACCATTACATATGTTGTCTTGTATATCCGTATGATTCATATTTATTAATAGTGGACATTGCTACATCAATTTTGAATAAGAATAACTGAAATGGCTGAAACATAGTTGCTGTATTGTTCTCATTATTATTACCTATTGTTGGTTTTTTCAACACCAATCCACGTATCATTATCCTCTTCAAAAATAGATATTCTGCTACTGTATTTAACGAGAACTTTAAATCAAAGCTCCTTACAGGTTGTGAATGAAGTGTAGAATGATTCGAATGGAGTATTGCCAACGAAATTTCGATAAAATAAATACATTTCAATTTTCAACATTAGATTTTACGTAAGGTATATTTTAATTACGGTGACGATGTGGTTTTTATTGATTATGTCGCCCGCTATACTATAATATTAGATATACACATTTTTTTCAAAAAGTATTATATATTCTAAAAACGTTAGAATTTCAAAATTAGCCGTTGGTATCTCTGCTGTTCTGTCGTGGGGAAAGTGCTGAGGGTATTCGCCGATTTGCATATGTCTGTCCCAGATGTCGCGCCGGGTAAACACTCTACAGGGCTCGCTCAGGTGGAAGCCGAGTTCGCCAAACACACGCGGACCGTGATGTCAAAGGTCAAGTAAAATACCCACGGAATTTTTATCACAGATATAGAAAATAAACCAGAATTTTACCCACGCCTCCTTGCCTCAGGTATACGAAAGAAATTCGTCAGAATACTTCTTTGTAGAGTCTGAGAAATTTGATTGAGTTCCAGTATTATTCATCAAATGTAAACTAATCGAAATCTATGATGACCTCATAACTTAATTTTAATAGCAAAAGCTACATGGGACCAGATTTAAATAATTCAATTTAGTTGGGTTTTGAATGTTGTTTCAAAAAGTTTTAAAAAAAGCACCGCAATACAATTGAATTTACTGACAATTATCTGAACCGTTCCCTATTCAAAAATGATTGCCATGCTACTAAATTTATTATATGAATAAAATGTTTTTTTGATGAAAAGTCCACTCATATTGGCAGCATATGAGTTCCTTGAAAAATGTAAAGAATCTTAAGGTAAGTTTTTAGTAAAACATCTCCTTTTGTGTTGTGATAAAGACTGAAGAAAAGATCGAGTAAATGCTGTTTTTAGAGACTGAATGAGTGCGAGAAAATAAGCGTTAACATCACAGGTATCCATGCCTTGGAGTAGAAATAAAAAATAGTTTACGAAAGCCTGGGACTCGAGCATTGGGGATGTACTAAAAACCGTGTGCTACAGAGGGTTTAAATCTAAAATTAATGTCTTTTTCAATACAAACCGTTAATGCCATTTTTTTACTAATTTTAAAATTAATATTAAGATTTAATTTAAATACTTCCATAAAAGACTGCTCAAAACTATTCTCTCATTTTTTGTCAAAAGTTTTTATATGAATGTAATTAATTAATTTTATTATAATATATACACATAAAGTGCATTATATTATGCTCCAAGCTTTACTGCATAATATTAAAATAGAATGTACCTGAGTAGCAGTGCACCTCCCTAGAAATATATATGCATGTTGCAACGCTGTTACAAAATCTGAAATGACCTTATTAATAATTATAATTAAGTCCCTTTGTGGGTAATCTGGTTTCATTTGAGAGAAAAAAGCTTTTGTAACTTGCAATGTTTGTATGCAAGCTTAGAAAATGTTTTGTATTATATGTATTATATGGCAAAATACTTCAACAAGATAATCGTTGCAAAAGGTGAAAAAGTGTTTAAAAACGAATATAATTTTGGCTTTGCAGATAATTGACGACACGTCTGAATTTTGAAAAACCGATGTCAAATAAAACTCGAGAAGAGAAAACAACGTATCAATCATCGTGATTTCAGATAAAATGTGCCCAATTGAATTTTATTCTTCTATCGGTAAATTATTTGTAATATTTTCAAACCCTTTTTCTTCTTTAATCTCTAAAGAAGACGCATAGATAGCTTTTTCATGAAGCCTTTTTATAGAAAGTCCGCGCGATCGTCCTCAAGATCAGAAAGTCAGTAAGTGATCGAAAAAGTTTAAGCAAGCTCTTCAAGTATAATACCAATCACACAAGGAATATATATAATGAACATAATTCAACGCTTTTTTTAATGAGCACCCACAATCGGTATTCGTAAGGGTTTTCTCCTTCTCGTGCTTACATACAAAAGATTAAGTCGTACCCAAGATATAAGTAAAAATAGTCATGTAACTGTGAACCCGATTATGATATTAGTTGATCCACCACCACCCGCATTATGAATGCAGCAGCATGAAAATGTATCGATACTTCTTTTCTCGCCTTTGTGTATATACATTAATTTACAAGCAAGTATAAATCTTACCTTTCATTTGGCATGAACCATTGGATTATTAAACTATTAATGGTTGTAAAAATAACAAACAATTATAATGACTGCCATTAAATCTATAAGCTTCAGAAATTAAATCGTTGACTTATTGAAAAGAAAACTATTTTCTTCCCCTAAATAATCGCTTCTCGATTCGATTGATTGCACCCTTGACGTAAAATTCATCCCGACAATCTTTCCTCCGCAGTTCTGGGGGAGATTTGTCAATGTTGACATTTGCGGTCATAGACGGAGGGGCTCTATATATCTAGACCAGTGGTTCTTACGTAAAAATGTAGTGCGGCCGCTTAATAAATAATTACCAGGTCCTATGAAAATGTCTCGACGACACACCATTTTTTATAGGCAAAATATTAAGCCGTTGCATTTACTTAAAAAAGGAATAAACTTATAATTTTATACCATAAATGATTTTTAAAATTAATGCTGGTATCTTTTTACTTTTAACTAGTATTGCTACCCGGCTTCGCTCGGACTAAGCGACCAATAATTATTTAATGTTATATCATTCCCAAAGAATTACAAAACCACAGACATACATACATACATACGCCGTTTCGGTTTTATATATAAGATGTAGATGAAAATTACGTGATACTTCGTTCTTCGAAAGTAAACCACATTGCTACTTTTAAGTGTTCATATGTATATCAGATGGTTTCGATTAGGTACTCCAATTACTCGACATCTCAACTACTCGAGTATCGAGTAGTAAAATTTTAAAATACTCGAGTACTCGAGTATACTCGAGTAGTTTCAGATGTACCAGAATATATTTTATTTATTCATAATTGTATCTATAAATAGATGATACATAAATAAATAAACTTATTTTATTTTATTATTGCATTTATTTCAATTTATGAAACATATAATTCAAAAATAATAGAGAATTAATCGTCTCAAATTTTAATTTGGTTCGAAGTTTTATTTTTTTATTCCAGCAGTAGAAAAAACTCTCTCTGTTGCTGTGGACTTTGGCTTAAAAGTTAACAATCAATTAATGTGTGCTATCTAGTTTTTCTGTGCGCTGCTTAAAACCAAATAAAATTTGGTATTAAATCTTCATTTATATATTACGAGTGTTACTCGAGTATTTTTCAAATTACTCAAGTATCGAGTACTTAAAAAATGGACAAATATACTCGAGTATCGAGTAGTCGATACTCGAATTGGAGTCTCTAGTTTCGATGCTCCAAAGTGCATTATATTGAATGATATTTCAAAGTTTTAGTTACTTTCATCTACACATATAATGGGCTCTTATTGATAGATTTGATTATGTCATTTACTATAATTTTTAATATTTCTTTATTGAATTGTTTCATTACTAAGCTGCATATTGTGAATTAGTTTATTTTGAGGGCTAACACCACGCTTCGCTTTAATAACTAACTTTAAAAGATCCCAGATATAATTCATTATTTTGTCATAGAAATATTATCATTACATTTCATTTAGTGAAGATAGCTTAGTTTAACAATATTAACTATAAAACCGTTGCCGCACACGAAAACCACTGGCCTAGACGAACAGCTAATGACAAATTTCTTGAGAAAATAAGCCAATGTGTACAAATTTAAACATAAATAAGAAAGTCTAGACATGACCATCTTGCGATAATTTTACCTGAAGGTAAACAGTTTTATAATTACGTGCAATCGTAATCAGTAATGAAACTGAACATGTGAACTGTGATCATATGATTTAGGTCTATTAAAAAAAATAAAGCCAATTTTCACAGATGAGAAACGTGCCTGATAAATTTACTTTATATCTTCTTTCGTGTATAAGAAACAGAACGGCTTAACTTAGAGTTGAAAATCACTGAAATCTATTGAAATTAAGTTAATATCAAGCGAATTTTAATTTATGTAAAAGAAGTGAGAAAAATTACAATCAATCCCTTCGAATATCATGTTAAAAATAAGTCATCTAGATTGCAGCATGATATGATTTGATAATCGCTATGGAATCGAAAAATTGCGGATTATAAATATCCACAATATATAATCTCCAATTGTTTATCATGCTTATAAAATAAGTCTTAATGCAAAAAAAAAAGACTTTACAAGGTCTCGTCTTTCTCAATTTGATATAAATAAGCCGTTCTTATATTTCTAATAGTATTGCTACCCGGCTTCGCTCGGACCAGTTTGGGGTTATGTTCACCTCGGCGCGTAAATTCAGACGGGCCAAGTTGAAACAACTTTTTTCAAAATTAAAAAGTCTAGGTCAATTAAAATGGAATTAAAATGAACATTTCAGACTGGCATTGACATTTTACAGCCCCATTTATATATTGACAGCCCCATTCTCGCCCATTAAAATGTCCAAATTATAGGAAAAAATCTAATTTGCTGTCAAAGAAATGTCAAATAATACCTTCACGTAAATAATAAACATTCTTATTAATAATAAAAGCCGGGAAAAGTTCAGTAGAAGACTAATTTATAACATTTTGACTAAATGTCTTCGCCGATAAAAGTTCAAACATATTTTCTTTCATATTCGTTTTTATGGCAACTTAATGACCAACAATGCAAAAGGGAATTACAGACCCACAGACATACATACGCCGTTTTGGTTTTATATATAAGATTTCATCAGCTAAAATGCTCACGATCATTGAAACCGATTTCGATTTCACAAAATATCATGCGGAAGTAGTACACAAAATGTTATTTAAATAAGTAATAAATTTCCACCAACAATTGACAGTTATGTAGCAAATTCAAAATGAACAGAGGCAGTTAATATAATGTCTCTTAATTTGAAAGGTAATTTATCATATTTGTTTTAATTTAACATTGCTCATATTTCAGTTTTAATATTGCACAGTTGCACTTGATTGAAAAAAATATCGGCAATTGCTTAAAAAAGAAGTAAAAATCAGGGCTGTGGATTCAGAGTCGTCGCGGCATTTTGACCGGAGTCATAAATTTTGAACTTTTTGTTTTTGCATATAATTTGGCTATTGGCCGGATTGGTTGGTTGATATTTAATTGAATACACATAAATAGTATAATTAAGAAAAAAATAGTGACGAATATTTTTTTTTTTAGTCGTAGTCGGAGTCGTGTTTTTGGGTCAATGTTGGAGTCGGAGTCGGAGTCGTGTTGTTGATCAATGATGGAGTCGGAGTCATAATCAGATTTGTACTTTTTTTAACAACTACACAGTCCTGGTAAAAATTATAACCGGCGACGAGATTTCATTTTGAATCAAAATTGAGCAATTTTTGTGCCTCGCCCCGTATAACTGGGGAGTGTAATTAAAAACATACATAATTATACGATGCAGGACATAGCGGCGGCGAATAAAATTGTTTTAATTATGAAATAATTTCTCTGTTAATTTATGAGGGTAATAAATGAAATGATTAATCAATTATTATTCGGGTTGACACTGGTTATGCTGATATGCGTGTCGAATAATTAAACCACGCTTTATTACGGGATTGTCGCTGTAAATATATTTCATAATTAAAGAGAGTACGTTTTACTCAGTGTATATAAATACATTTATATTAAATACAAGCATACACATAACTGAACATTTGAAAAACTAGATCAAGGTATCTCCTAAAAATAACTTGAAATAGAATAGTACAGTCACCATTTGTATATAATTTAAATAGATGTGCAACCGGTTACGCTCATCGCGAGCATTATCAACTGATAAGAAATACAAAACTACGGCGTTATTTGAACTAGATTTAAGTCGTATAAATGACACGGTAAAAATATTGCAATGCATTTTAGTACTTTCGATGGATTCAGCGGTCACTTTGTGGGAGTTCATTTTGATATAAAATTTACTATAACTTTGATTATTCCACATATTGTGCTACTTACTGTGACACGTGTTTCGCCTCTTTCAGATGCATCTTTGGACTTACTTTTGTAAAGTTTGCTTAAGTAAATGATATTAAGTAGATGAATTTTAGTGATACAGAAATTATACGATAAATAATTGATAGCTGTTTCAGCTTACGCCATCGTCAGATCGACCAAGTAAATGCCGATTAAATCAATGATATAAATAACGCTGTATTTTTGTATTTATTTTCAATTGATAATGCTCACGATGAGCGAAACTGGTCCTGATCTAAATAAATTTCACTTAGAAGAAATACAAGATATTTTTTTGTATTACTTCCACATATTTTTGTAAAGATCAGGACGGGTTTCAATCATCACGAATATTGAATTAAAGTGTTATTATCAGGTATCAACCTCGTGTTCTATTTCTCGTACCAAAATACTTCTGTTGAGATGCTCCGTTATGATTTCACAACCTGCACCTGATTTCACAACAAATCATCAAGGCTTTGATAAATAATCGAACTAAAAGGAATATAAGTTGAAATAATTCATGTTAAGTAATGATACGAAGAAATCTCTTATTTAATCAAATTGGTTTTAGTTTTGAAAATAGACAGATGAATATATTCAATTATATTATTCTAAAAGCTTTTTTAAACAATGTAGGGACATAATATGTTAAAGTTTATTATTTCAGACGAAATTTAAAAAAGACTTTTTTTCGTATCCAAAAAAGTAACGTTCAATTAGGTATATTTCTTCACCAAGCGATAAAATCCAATCACATTTATTTATAATTAGGATGATGGCTAAAAAGAGAAAGCAAGTTCGTTACAAAGAAATGCCTTATTACTTTTCAATTGATTTCGAGACATTTTCTATCTCCTGCTCACGCACAGCCTCATTTGTGTATGAGCAAAAAGGATAAAAAAACCAACGCCAGCATGCTCTTATATCTCACTCACTTTTTTTATTTGACATGTGATTAAAGCGAGAAAGAAACGCAACTGATTGAATGATATATTTTATTGATATAAAAGCAAGGTATTAGATTGCCGCGCTTGTTGGCTATAGTCATTCTTTAAGTCGTAAATGATGGTGAATTACTGTACGATACATTCATCAAGGAAAACAGCAGAAGTTACCCAAATAAAATATTTTACATATGTGAGTTCAAATTGCGGCTGTAAACAAATATTTTATATGTACCACAGGAATTTCTTGTAGATCATTCTTCTAGAATATTAATTTCAAAACATTATTTTATATAGTACTAGCCGGTACCCGGCAAGCGTTGCAATGCCACTCAAAGAAACGACTCATTAATTTTTATATGCATAGATAGGTAGATAAATGTGATTCAAAAACCTTGGTAGGCGTCCACACAACGAGTCACCGAATTTTTATCACAATCGGAAGAGCACTATAAGATTGCATACGGGAGAAAAAACCTTAATTTATATTTATTTATAGGTCATTAAAAAACTTTTGTGGGCTTCCACACAGCAAATCACAAAAGCTTTATTGCAATCGGATGAACGATCTGGGAATACAAAAACCTTCCCGGGGGTCTACACAAAACACCAAAGGTTTCATCGCCATTGGGTGAACGGTATGGCAGCGCATAGAATACAAACAAACAAACAAACAGACAAATATTGATTTTTATGTATAAGATAATTCAAGAAGCGCTCGTAGCCAAGCTTGATTCATCTTAAAGTGTTTTTGTGTTCACATAATGTGACATATGTATAAATTATCAAATCACGTACAAATGTGGCAACAAGAGTTTAAAAATCGTATTGTAATAATGAAATAATGTGATAATTATCTCTACAGCTCATAAAATTAAGAATATTAAAAAAATACTGAAATGAACATTCACAAGAAAAAATGTGTGTTTATTTCACGATAAAGCTTGGTGTACCCCAGGGGGACTAGTAAAATGTATAAAAAGCCTGCCGTAAAAAAGAGATTGTCTGACATAAATGAAAATTTTCACATTCATTATAAGTTATAATCCTACCTTATTTTTAGTGTAAAAATAGAAAAAAGTGTTGCTTCATATTTGCGTAGTATTTTTATCGCCACTTTGTTAAAACTATAAAATAGATAAAACAAAAAGAACGCTTTGTGTGATTTTGTATCGAGGAACAAGCCGAGAACACAGTTTTGGATTGAATTTGATAAAACAATTATGGTGTTATTTACAAATATCTTTTTCAAATCTTGTTTCTTACCGATGTGGTATAAATAATCATATAAGTCAACATATCCATTAGTAAAAGCAAAAAAAGAAGGAATGATTTAATAAAAGATAAATGTAAGTTATCATCACATTTACATTCGATTTTGACAGTCGGTTAGGTAGTGGGCGGGGAGAAATTACAACACGCCCGAAATATGTTTTTTTTTTACTTGATGTATACCATAGGCTCTCAAACTTTTTTTGGGTGGAAACCCCTTTGAATAAAAATATTTAATAATTAATTAAATGCGATGATTGAAATTGCATATCATTAAGCAACCTCAAAATTCGCATTAAAAATAAAAATTGCACTACGGTGAATATTTGTTTTAGTTGTTGTACTGTAAGTTGACGACGCATTGGTTGGGATCCCGTGATGTATACAATATTAAGGGATTCGAATTATTGTCGAACCACACGGTTATGAAATCATAAGTTAATAAATAATTTATAAACTTAGTAATATTAATGAACCTCTTTTAATTAATAGAAAATTGAATGTATTTGATTTTTTCTCCTATAGACTGCTGTTAATACTTTAAGAGAGTAATATAGTAATAGGCAAACTTCTGTAATTATTTTTTTTCGACACTAATGAAAATGAAATCTGTCATAAAAATCAGACCCAGTGTGTTGAAATATAAGCTACCTATATATATATATATTATATTTTAAATTAAAAAGTCTGAAAGATAAAAAAGATTGTCCTGCTTCATTCATTAAAGAAACCTTCGCAGCAGGATGCAGTAATGAAAATTTTCTATTTATAATTAAAGCTGAGTATTGCAAACCTTAACCCAATTAAAAGAAAATTGCATTATATAATAAATTTGAACCGTGTATTGAACAGGCTATATCTTATATATAAAACCGAAACGGCGTATGTATGTATGCGGGTCTGTAATTCCCTTTTGCATTGTTGTTGCAAGTTCAAACAAACGAATTGATTTCGCTCGCGAAAGTTTTGACGGTAAATTTGTTTCGTTATCAATGTGTGTGTAGAGACTCCAATTACTCGAGTATCGAGTAGTACATTTTACAAAATACTCGAGTACTCGAGTAGTTTCATATGAACCAAAATATCTTATATATAAAACCGAAACGGCGTATTTATGTCTGTGGGTCTGTAATTCCCTTTTGCATTGTTGGTCATTAAGTTGCCAGTTGTTTCAACTTGGCCCGTCTGAATTTATGCGCCGAGGTGAACATAACCCCAAACTGGTCCGAGCGAAGCCGGGTTCGAATACTAGTATTTTATAAACCGTAAACGTTACAAACAAAAAATCATATTCGTAGAATAGGCCAGTATCTCATCATAATATAATCATCATATTATGAAATATATATCAGTAGCTCCATATGAAATATATTTTGGTAGCCCCATATGAAATAGAACGAGGCGAAGGCGAAGAGAATTAATTAGACTGATAAAGTTTTGATACACTTTTTGATGGACTGTTTATTGGGATTATTCGTATAATGCGTTCGAATGAAAACTGGTTGTTGGCATTTCACACAACTTTAGAAAGAAAATTGCCTTACTCTTTCTCTACTTCCGTTTTTAAGCTTTGAAAGTGGGTGGAAAGGAAAGAAATCATATAGCTTTAGGATAAAAACGATTTATAAAAGTATCGAATCCTTGAAAAGTTGTGAACAACATATTTGACAAAAGAAGCAATTAGCTTCTTTTTATAAATAGATAAAATTGTTGATACATTTCATTATTTTTGATTAGTTGTCGGGTCCGTGGTGCAGTGGTCATGGAACTCACGGGTTCGAGTACCAGTACGAGAAGTATTTGTTGTTTCGCTGTCTAAAAATTCCTCCCCATCTGCCCGATCCTAAATATAAGGCCTAGCTTATCAAGAGTGATTAACTAACAACTAGTCCTGTCTTGCCCTTATCCTATATATTCATATTTTCATCGAACTAATGAGAGGTTGAATGGCTGAGTAGTAAGCGGTTTTCGTAGAAAAAGTATGTTTATATGTCTCCATTTAGGAGGCCATATGCTCCACATTGAGAGCGGAAATGGATGAAAAAAAACAAAAATAGATGTTATACACAAGACTTCATGAAAATTTATTATTTCAAGCCCAATAATAACGTATCAAATATTCCAATCGATCCATTCTATATAATTAAAGATTGTTTCATACTTGTGTTTTTGGGCTCAAAGATGATACAGTACTGCTCTAAAGTTTAACCACACAGCTACAGGATTTTAATGAAGTTTCATTTGTAGGATGAAATCTGTTTAAATGTTGTCAACGTGAAAAATAGGTTTGTGGTTTTCAGCAAGATTTTTTCACGTTATTAAATAATTTGAGTTGAAAAAGTGATTTCAATATTCATATGAAAAATACGTCAAAATCAAAATGACTTCGCCGAGAGAATTTTTATAATCAAGTCATTTTTGTGATATGTAAAAATGTCTACGTCTTTCCATTAAAACGGCAATGACATTGTTTGAAGTGCTTTTATTTAATTTTTTTTTTTTTTGATAAAATAATCTTTAATTTCGAATTTCATCCATCCATCACTGTCATACGCGAGCAATAACTAGCTCCACTTTTCAAAGTCAACATTACATAAATCAAACGAGGTTTTCAGATTAACAATAAGCCTGAGAAATATTTTCAAAATATCGTCATACCTAGCAATAATTCTAAACGTGTAACAGCTTTGTGTATGACCAAATAACGAATATGATTTTGTAATAAATATATCTAGTCTTTGGCTATCTCTACACTCTTGTCTTTAGTTTCAGTGCTCATGGGTCCCAGAACAGGCAGTTTCATAAATTGATTTTCACATCTATTTATGGAGTTCTGTTCGAAGGTAAGGATGTTTACTCACCTGATCCTATAAAAACAGATTAGCAATAAGTTGACCATTATCCCTTTTTTTCAATACATTTTATTTTTGAAAATACAAAGCTTGAGTAAAGTTTTGTTAAGATAAGATACATTAAAGAATTGTATGCTGCGTATTGGGGAGTGGACATAGCTATGAATGTTGAAGAGTGCTTTTAATATATATATATAAAATATTAAAATTGATAACCTTCTCATTGGTTGTGTTACTATACGCATTTTCCGAGCCTTTCATTCTGCTTCTCAACACAACAGTATTTAACGAAGTTATGAATATTAATTCCATATAAAAAAAAATAAAGCTACAAAGTAAGCGCTGATAATAACGAAAATATTTATATGATGTATTATAATTTATATTACTACAGATCAGTTGAATTGCATGACATTGAAATTAATGGATTAATGTCGGGACGGAAAACGACACTTTAACAGAGATCATTTGACTAAAGAGACCCCAAGAGATTAAAATACCCTTTTAATATGAGAAAATTTGTAGAGCCGTGGACTGTTTCGCAACAAAAAACCCTATGTATATCCATTTCCCCGTATCGTCGACGTATTAAAGTACTTGATAATCCTTTCGCTTTCAAAATAATGTAGCGGCCACGCAGATGGCCTTGCAAAAGAATAAAATATTGACCCGCCAGTTGTGGTTTCCTGGAAATCTTTTTCCCGAAAAGTTTCACACTTCCACAACTACTGATCATTATTTTCGATTCAAAAACTTTCATGATTTTTGTATTTATTTATGATTTCGAATTTCCCGGAATAAGAATAAGAAAAATCATGTGCCTGCAGCGATTTAGAAAATGCTGGAAACTTTTTTAATATTTCCATAAAAAAATCTTTTATGCTTGTAATAATAGCTTTATCGATATTTTGGATTTTCGTTAAAATTGATAATGAAATTTCAAGTAAAATAAGTTTAAACTTTTCCAAAGTGTTAACGTAGTCTTTTATAGGTATCGATAAATACTTTTTATTGAGTCGGCAGGAATTTTCATTTTAATTTTGAAATTATGGAAAGTGATTTATTTCAGTAATGTAGAACAAATTTTCTAATAAAAATTCTAAAAAGAACCGTAGTCTATCTCAATCTTCATTTTGTTCTCGGAAGGACATTCTTCTCAACATGATTGCTGTCATGACAAAAAATGTCGTGTTTCATTGAAATGCCCGCCGTTCCGTATAATTTAAAAAATGGAAATATTCTATATTTAAAATTTAAATAAATGTCATTAAATATTGAGAATGATGACAGATTTACACATACTTAGAAAATGTTTGACATGCTTCTTTTTTTGAACTTAAAATTTCTCTTTACTCTTTTTTTTGTATGGTATTTTATGTTTCGACTTCGGGGATTGAAAATAAATAAAGGTATTAAAAGTCTAGTTATGCTTGATCACAATTGATCAATAGATATTCTTGTGTGGACAAGGCCAATATGAATTTTATTAAATCGAAAAGGGTTCAGAATGCTGAAATTTTTTAGTTTAATGTAATATGTTATGTATACTTCATACAATAAATATTCCAGTGCAATGATTTGACAGCGGTGCACATTTTTAGTTTATAAACAAGCTATTTAAAACCCCAACATGTCCAAAGTAAATATAGATACCAAATTAGAATCGCTTTAGATTTTTCACTAAAAATCCAGGTTTTGCCTTTTGGCGTCTTCGGGCATTTCAAGTGCATGGATAAACTTAAACTGACGCGGAATAAATAGTTTGTATCGTTTATATATAAGAATACAATTCATTTAATTATGTTTATACTTATTGCCGGCGATTTGGATCAATATGCTAATGTTTCGATATATGTACATGATACGTGAATTAATAATTGTATGTGTAAAATTATAATTTCCGTAGGTATTTAAATGGAACATCGTTAAAAAATGGAAAAGCAACAAGTTTGAATCAATTAAAATTTGATATTGAAATTCCATCAATCAACTTCAGTCGAAGTCATAAATTATATAAATATAGCATAGTACATGAAACGTCCTTTTTTAAATAATGTAATTTTTTTTTACTATGTCCGCTCCCAACTTGGAGCATTTGGACTCATCACGGAGTTTATCTCAACATATGTTTTTTCTACGAGAACTGCTTGTTCATCAGTTGCTCTACCTCTATCTTTACGAAGAGAGTAAGGATGAGGAAATGATACGAGGACTAGGACAGGACTAGTGGTTAGCTAATTGTTGTCATGCGTCGCTCTTTAGGACAGGAAAGGTGGGAAGGGATATTCAGCAATACAAACACCCATGCCTTTGAACAGATTAATTGAGTGAAAAAATCCGCTCGTACCGGGAATCAAGCCCTGGCGGTCCAACACGGTAGCCAACGAATTTGACCACTGCACCACGGACCGCTAAAAAAAAGCACCCTAATAAACCCAAAACTATTTTTTTAATATATGACTATCATACGATTCCCAACTAACCCATCGCATCGTTTTTTTCTGCTCTCGATGTCGGTCATGGCTAATAAATCCAAACTCTCATCGCCCTTTCAAGCCTACCAACTTGTAGTACCAGATACAGATGGTGGAAGCTTGTCTTCGATGAGTAAATATGGTTCAGTTGTAGAAATGTATTTTACTTTTATACATATTCTATAATGCCTTCACAATAAGAATTGATATTTGACACTTTACACGATTGTATTTTGTATTCATCTCCTCAATGATGGATTTATTTCGTTGCCTACCAAACGAAAGAACAGAATGTTGGCATAATTTTTAAATAAAAATATATATTAGAATATTTCTACCTGTCTGCATTCAATAAGAGATAATGTTATTTTTTTTATATTATTACATGCACGCAGACATATTTGAAATATCTTCTACGCTTATTCAAGCAAAGTGAGATAACCGTTATTATTTGAATTTTCGTCTACGCGAATAAACATCCCCATTATGAATTTACTTATACCGTAAAACGGGGTGAATAGAGACACTTTTTACCCTTCACGACTATGTATCTTCATACCTGCGCCGCATAATTCAAATATGAATGACTTGAAACTTGTTTCTATGATCCTACTATACATTCATGACAATATTTTTCAAATATTCACTATGGTTATTAAGACACAGTCAATTTTGTTCGATGTCTCTTTTCACATTGAATCGGGGTGAATTGAGACGAGAGAGGGTAAATCGAGACTTGGCAGGTGTCAATTCATTCCGTTTTACGGTGTTTAGTAACTAAAAAAAAACATGATTGATTTTAATTTTCGTGCAATAAAAGAGAAGTTTATAAAGGGCCAAAAGTAAGGATGCACAGGCATCGAACTTAAACACGTTTGTTTCAATTTTGGCCAATCATTTGGTTGGCTTGGTGTTGCCATTCGAGATATAGTATTATAGTCATTGTAAAAAATTATATATATTAAAAAATACATTGGATACTTAGTAAAGTTGTGCTAACGTTCAAGCCTTGTCTCTATTCACCCCGTTTTACCGGTATATATGGCAAAAGAATACTGCGTGTGTATTTGTATTTATCTATCTACTCTTAACGCACGGCTAGCACTAAATGCGCTTAACTGATCATATAGTTGTATGTAAACTTAATCGCAACAACATAAATATTTCAAAGTATTGGGAAAGGTATGTTTTAAAAATACTACGCCGCATTGACAAAAATAGATTTAGGATTTTTGAGAGCGTTTTTTTCGCGATAAACGCGTTCGCGCCTCTTGTCAGAATGTGAAATGAATTTGTTTATTTGATTGTATCATTTACATACACCGCTAAATTGTAGCGCTGTTTCGTTGTTTATGGTGCGTTCAGGGGTGAGGGGTGATGCTGATGGATTGGGCGAATGTTGATTTTGATGGAGCGGTTAATATTGCGTTAACATATTATTATCATTATTACACATAGTGCTTTTTCTGAATCAAGGTTGATTTAGTGGCGCCACTGTACGCATCCCTTTCGCTGTGTTTATTTTTGCTTTTCTTTTGTAAAACTATAGAATTGACATTTACTCTACAATAGTAAAAGTTTCGCAAGCAACTTGGTTGGTATAGTAACTAGTTTTGCTACCCGAATACGTCCGCAATGTAGGCTTAACTTCCATGAATAAGGTAAATAAACGTATCGAGCTGAAAACAGACATTTTTTAAAGCCATGTCCGCTTAAAATGTAAATTATATGGTCTCCCAATGTAAGTATCTAAGCAAACTTTTTCTAGGAGAACTTCTTTTTACTCAGTTGTTCAATCTCTATTCGATAAGGGTAGAGGTAGAAAGGATAAGCCTAGGACACGACTAGGATTGGATTGATGGGAAATAATTTTGAGACGACATAAACACCGATGAAATCGACTGAAAAGCAGTGCTGCTCGTAAGCCAACGACGTTCACCACTGCAAGACGGACCCAAACGTATTTATTCTGTTTAAATCTCATGACATGACGGACATACATATACGATAATATTGTATTTTATATTGATTGAGTAGGCATTTACTTGGTAGAACTCCATTATAATACGGTAAGAAAAATAACATGCGTTGTTCCCAACCACCACCCGCCACGGCCGTACGTTCTGGTTTCAGCAGACGTGTCCCGTGGCGTAACAACGTGAAGCGTATCTGTTCAGTTTTGATCGCAGGAATTGTCCGAGAGCAGAAGCTCAAGTACTTGGAGGCTTGCACTTAAGTGTGCTGACTGTCTCTATCATTTAAGTTTAAAATATTAAAAATGAAAAACAGTGAAATGACTCTAGTTTCCGATCGCGAAGCGGGGGGACTATACGAATAGGTCCGCTCTGTTGCCGTACGACGCCGCAAATTTGCTGAAGGCCACGTAATTCAATTTACTAGCCACCAAGTCCGCATGTCCCGTGGGTCCGACAGAAGGTCTTACCACCTTGAGCAACTCTTCTCTTTCTCCCGACATTAATGGACAATCCCACAGTATGTGGTCAACATCCTGTATTTCGCCGCATTTGCTTGGCAGCGAAACCACCATGGCCAGATATGAACTGGCTGGTCCAACGAAGGCATAAGCCGAAATAGCTATCAACAAATATATAAAATAATGTATGTAGAACTGAAATACATTGTTATTTTTCTTACCGTATTGTATTTTATAATTAAGAAAATCTCTAATTGTAAAAGTATACCTTCAGAGGTATGTAATTTACAAGATAATAAAAAAACGCTTCACTATGCCATTTGGCCATCTGTCTCCGCGTAGAAGTAAGATTGAAGAACGAATTGGGATCATTAATAATTCAGTCCTTTAAATTCTATACTTAGGCCTGGAATTATTTTAGACCGATAGGGTCTGTTCATTGTAGACATCCCTTCATTGAGAACCTTGCGCTATATATTTGACTTTTACGGTATTTTGCGACTGGAGACTGCAATTACTCGACATCTCAACTACTCGAGTTTCGAGTAGAAAATTTAAAAAAAACTATCTCATGTGTACAAATATATATAATATTAATTCAAATTTGTGTGTATCAATAAATGGTTAAAAAATAAATAAGATCCTTTTATTTCATTAATACATTTATTTAATTTTTTAAAATATACATATATTTCAAAAATAATAGAAAATTAAATGCGTCAAGTTTAAATTGGTTCGAAGTTTTGTTTTTAAAATATTTTATTTTGTCTCTTGTCATCATATACTTGTAATTGATAAGATAAGTCACCAGGACTTAAATCTTCATTTATAAATTACGAATATTACTCGAGTATTTTGTGAGTATCGAATTGGAGTGTCTAATTGCGACCGTGCATGGCTCTACTTTTTAAATAAATTACGTATCATAAGAATTATCATTATTTTTTTTGTTGATCACCGTTGAAAATGTAAGCATACCGCTTGTTTAATATAAATCTTTGAATATGAAATAAAAATCAAAACTGTAGTGATATGAACAAACGTTTACTATTATTGAGTTATTTGTATTATTTCAATTATGAATAATATTGTAATAGCATCAAAGAGTTGAATGAGAGATCGTTTAAAAGTCAAGTTTGTTTTTTCTCAACTCTGGAAAGTTTATTTGTCTGTATAGTGAGATTTCCAAGGTCAATATTAAATATACAAACACATTTTTTTACGTTTCAAGAAAATGTTTCGACGTAAATATGGCGATAGAAAAGAGACAAATGACCATTACTTGAAGCCATTCATTTTCGTCCGTGTTTTTCCAACAGCTGAAAAAATGTCATTGTGGTTCAGCGGATGATTGAAAAAGTTTTGGAATAAAAAATTATGCGTCAAACGCATAACAAATAGGATTTTTTTTAAAACACGATTTCCGCTCGTATGAATATTCATACAGGGAAAATACACTTTAAGAAGACTGTTTTTTTGTTAAATATTATAACAATTAATTTTAAAATAAGTTTGATTATTCCAAATTTTTTGTCACTAATTGTGACATTTGTTTCGCCGAGAAGCAAAAAGGTGAGGATAGAAACAAATTCATAAGAAAAATTGCTTCAGGTAAAAAGGAAATATTTCAAACTCCAGTTTTGAAATTTATCATTTTAGAATATTTGAATCAATCTTGCTTTATTACTGAAGCAAATTTTGCGTTAGTAACTCGAACTAGTGACGCAAAACACGTGTCAAAATTAGTAACACAATACGTAGAATAATAAAAGATATTTTAAATTGTATTTTAAAATAATCACCATTTATTTATTTAACTAGCTTCAACAAAAATCTGATTTTTTGTCCGTAGAAAGGCATTATTTGGACCTTATTACGTATAATAGGCATGCTTGTAATAATTTTAAAATATCTATTATTAATCGATGCATGAATTCCTATGAATTACAAAGACGACTGCTATGTTTAACACAGTGTCTTACTTATTTAATCCTTAAACCGGATAAAGTATAGAGAAAGATTATTTATCTCACAACTAGTTATTTTATTACATATTTTCACTGAATTCGTCTCTCACTGTTTTCGCAGCTCTTGCAAAAAACATGACTAAAAATTTATTTTATTATAAAAAGATATGTTTTAACGTAATAAAAAAATGTTGTCAAAATACATTGATGTGATTGAAAACATTTTCGTAGTAAAAGAAGCATTAAAATAATTGCAAAAAAATTGGCTGCCATCTATTTTATAATGACGTTAACGTCGATACTTTAAAAGATGAAAGGAAAAATATAAAGCATTTAGTAAAATGTTAATACTTTGTTTTATGAACTCAGACGTTCGTAACGAATTGAACTTTACGTTTAGGCATTAAGAAAATATTTCTAAATCCTTTAGTGAAAACATGCGTTTGATGTTTTTTTAAGAATTATAATCTCAGCCGTTCTAATGTATTAATGGATAATGAAATGTCTGGCTTTGTTATTTTTAAAAAATGCGAGCAAAATACGTATTGTATTTATAAAATGTAAAATATAGAAACGTTTACAAAGTCTTCTTTTCTTATTGCAATTCATCAATTTGAATACACAAGTTCATTGTTTTTAATTTCCTTACTAAATGTTGTCTCAACTTATTTATCAAGTGTTGGTTCTTCTTCATTATGCATAAAGCACTCAGGCTGTTTTTTGTTATACAGATGTTCCATAAAATATTGTGCTGTTAAAATTTTAGTATTTTCAAGTTGCAGAAACCAAATACATCACTCAAAACATTGTTAAATAAATATTGGAATACCACATCCAATTTAAAAACATCTACTACTGCCACATATGCTGTTTTTACTTTTAATTAGTTACGCAACTATTTTAGTGCGATGGTGCTTATACATATTTCTGTTAGTGTATTGTGCTTTTTAAATAGCCATTCTCAACTCTGACTATCCTTGAAATCAGGAATGGAAAACAATAATGGTCAATACTTAGTTTGTCGCTGTTATTTTTTAACCTGCTTTCATATTTTATTCGATGTTTGATTTCTGATACTGTAATACGAATAAAATCCTTACTTTGCATAAAGTTTTGCCAAATAAATGCTGTCGCTTGGAAAGAAAAGAATTGCAGAAAAGTGTGTTCAATATAAGGGAAGGAACAAATCTAATGATCCTGTTATTCCGCTTTCTAACAAAGCACGATGCCATTTGGGTCTATCGCCATGTGGGATCGTTGATATATTATTATCTCTTACACACGGGACAGGTTCCCATTAAAAGAAAGAACATGTTCGCATCAATGCAAGCACTTACGATCATACAGATATCGTTTTTCCGATGGCTAAGCTTCCCAGCCTTGAATTATAGATGCACAGATGCGTCACTCAGAGCTATTTATTTGGCAATACAAAATATACCAAAAATAACTACAGATTATGCTTGATCATCTGTTAGGGAAGAGCTTATTTATACTTAACCATCGTTGATGCCATATTTTAAGTAAACTAGGTTAGATAAGGTCAGACTAGGAAGATTTTCGGGACTACAGTGGAACCCTGATCTTACGTTCTCGCATTATACGTTTTCCCGCGTGGTGCGTTCATTTTCTATAGTCCCGGCATTCAGTTCATATTTAAAACATTCCCGCATTCATCGTTTCCCTCATTACTCGTTTGTTTTATACGGTCCCTTGAAAAACGTAGAATAGGGGTTTCACTGTATTGCACAAATAGTATCAACGCACACTCAAAGCTCTTTTTGTGCGGCCTATTTTGCGCGATTTTAAGAAAAATTATGCGGTGTTTTTTTTACATATTTTTGTGAACGTAATAACAAGACGCTGTTTACAAACTGTACAGTCTATTGCACAAAAAAGGTTTGGTGTACAACAGTCCAAGTGGCACCAAACCAATTTTATTTTAATTTGTGATATTTGATAAAAATGCGAAGCGAAATTGTTAAATATGTTAATGTTTTTATTAAACAAAGTTAATCACTGTAAATATGTAGAAGATAAATCATTCAAATAAAGAACATACAATATACAAAATTTAAACAAAAGTCGTTCGAATTATTAAATTTGTCTTTTGTTGTTGCCGTTTCGCTTACTCCTGTTTTATGTGTATACCAACTGATGAAAGCGAATCTCAATAATTCTGAGATATTAATTTAGACCGACACACATTCTGGTGCGATCAATATCTGAAGAATGGGGCGAGTTAATGGTTAATTATGTTTAAAGGCATCTGCCGGCATTTAACACCTTTCTTGATCATGCCAATTTTAGAGGGCGAGCCCAAACTTTACGAGGTACGCACGTCTTGTATTGCGAATTGGGAATTTTGGTGTTTGTCAAGCTGTAAGAAGCAAAGAATAGTGTGAGAACTAGATAATTGATCTAAGAAGTAATTTACTGAACAACCTTGGAATTTTAATTAAGGTGTTTTGAATTACTTTGCTTGGCCCTCTGTTGATGAAAATTTCGTGGTTACTTTCAAGATTATGCAATGGCAGTTATTCTATGTTAAATTATTATTGCAATATTAATTTTTACATGGTCAAAAAATAAAGACGCGTTGAGGTTATGAGTTATGGTCCAGAAAATACAGACAATATTATCGCTGTTATCATTAGATGCTGTTTTACATTCCGTTAATGACAACGTTCTTTGGAGATTATGCTAGTGTTTTACATTATTAACAGAGCATTTAGTTCCAAAAAATGTGTGCAAAATTCAATCACTCACTCATAGGTTTGACGATGACGAAATAGTTATCACGTATATAACATATTTCTTGTTGCCAAAATACCTTTCATCTTATGATAATAAACAAAATAATGTGTATGCCACAATTTTGTATTTAGGTTGAGAAACGCTTTTTCAAATGTATTTCAATTATTTTATCAATATCACAACTCTAAAAACACCTGGCGTGATATTCTAATTTATGTTCAATTATTTTTGAATTCATAAGCACTACATTTTGGCGACCTTTGTTGATTTGGTCGTTTTGATGTTATTAATATTAAAAGTCTTTAATTGCAAAGCCCTATCTAAATACGAGAAATTTCATATATCTATTGAAATGATCATTATTAGGATGCAAATGTATTCGCGAAGTTAGTTTCTTTTGTCTTAAATAGAATAAGTTTGCTTTTTTAAATAATTTTTTACTCCATACCGCATGGAATATTGAGAATTGCAGCATGACCATTCTCTTAAGTATTTAGCATGCGGTATTTTTTGAAAAACATTCTGTTAGCTTTTTTCTTTATACCCAATTTTTCAATTTCAAAGCGGAGCGTAAGATTTTTCAAAAGAACTGTTTAAACATCTAACAATATTTATTTTCAATGAAGTGGGAATTTTAAGAAGATACTCGGTTGTTTTTAAATAGCTTTTTCTGAACGGAAAGCAAAATGTCGTCAAAATCCCAATGTTTTATTTGCAATAAAATAGAACTTAATTAAAATTTGGTTAAGCTAAAGAGTGTATAGATTAAGCTGGGCTGTCGATCGATGTCAAAGATTTACCACTTGGATACGGTACTAAAAAATCTAATTTTATGTTTGAAAATGAATGATAATGATTCTGATAATGATGAATGATTTTTTGCCATACGTTTAATTACAACGAAATCATGCACTGTGAATAGTGTTTATTTTATTCTGTCTCACAGAGCTTAAGATTTAGCAGTAAATTTCCATCAATAAATTAGGTATAATTCTCAGAAATCTGAATTATCGATCGAAAATGTTTATAGAAAAGAGTAAACATTATGTTTATTTATCATGAATCATTTTCGTTCGGTTTGCCGAGTGATTAGGTTCGATAGAAACTCAGATTGAGCCAATAAAATATATTTTATAGTTGCCAAAGAGATTTATTTGTGTATTTTTATTTCGCCAAATTATACTCATTGAAGCACAAGGAACATTACTATCATATCGAAATATGATACCACTGTGATACTTAAAAATAATCCATAAACATCATTTCATTGAAAATGTAATACTTGCCATCTGATGTGTAAAAGGTCACTCTACAAAACCTTTTTATATTTATCAACTTAAATGGTAAATTTTGTATAAAGTTCAGCTTTCAAAGTTTTATCAATTAACGTTATTATCGAATGAGTAGTGCTGTTTTTGTGGATTATATTGTGAATTATTATAATAATGTATTTCTTTATTTTATAATATTGGCTTATACAAAATGGTAAGCAGTTAATATAAGCACCGATACATTAAAAATAATGTTATTAATATATGAATACTGATCGTGATTAAACTGAAGTCTCTCCATATCACTAAAATAACTATTCCTATAAATTCAATTTTCATAGTTTATAATTATTTATGCACTGTAAATATTTACGTCTTTTATGAGCTTTCTTTTGAGAATTCGGTGAAACGAAAACATTCCGTGGCACAAAATAAGACATAAATTTTGACAGATCTCGCGTAGTCTAAACTAAACAGATAATTCAAAGAATTAAGAACAATAATAAATACCGTCACTGCCATTCAAGAAGCCACTTAACAAAGAAAACATTTTAAGCTAACACCATTGTCTTCTTTTACGAAAAAAATCGTTTTAATTTAAATGTAATATATGTATTAGCTAGATACGAAGTTAAGTGTTCAATGTTGTAGAATTTTCACCACTCTGTAGCAGCATCTATTTTTTGAGGCTTTTATACATGAGTTTTGAATAGACTTGTAGATTTTTATTCAAGTTAATTGGTGTGGTTTTTCAAAAACTTTAGCAATCGTAATCATATTCTTCATTCCCTATCCTCTCCGAAGATAGACGTCGAGAGATTCATGTAAAGATATTTCATTTGATGTCCAAAACATCCACATAGGTGGGAGATAATAAAATTCGATAAATAATTGTTATATTTATTAAAAGCTTTACTTGACGATTTCGACTGAAAATGATATTCCAATATCAAATTTGAAATGTTTGAATTTTGTAATTTTCCATAAGTTTTGTCGCTAACGACCCGAGTTTTGCATGTGAAGGGATCCAAAGTCAAAGCCCAGATCGTTAGCGACAAAACTCACGAAAAAAAAAACAAATAAAACGATTCAAATCAAATAGTTGTGTATTTTAAATTATTAAAAATAATGGTTGAAGAAAGCTAAAACTTTAACATAGTGTTGGAGTTGCATAACTATTCAAAAAAAACTTTTGTAGTTTTTCGAACTCCAAATATAAAAAAATGCGACTTCCTCTTTTTAGCAACATTGCTTTTTTATTTGAGGAATGAACTTTGCACTCTTGTCTGACGGTATAAAATATTTGCAATTGGTCTTTCTTTTTTAAATAATTAAAATAAAAATGAAACGATTTGTCAAATGAATTTTCCTATTTAGCTAATCAAAAAAATACGAGCCATCTTAAGGCACGCAGCCAAGTGTTATAGTACTTCACATTTGAATAATGTAATTGACGCAGAGGGTTGAGTTTATTTTAAATTTGATATTTGAATTAAAGCGAATGCCACTTAAAAGGGGAGGCGTTTTTCATATTATACCAATTAAAGTTTCACTGTAAATTTTTTACAGCAACTTTGTCGATCATAAGAATTTGTTGAGGTCTCGGAAGCCGTTATTTTGACAGTCAAAGTATGCATATAAAGATATTCCTCAAAAATTGGAGGCATTTCTATTAAACTTTAAGACGGGACGTAATATATTTTTTATGTAGTCGTTTTATTGTATATAATTTTTAAACTGGATTTCTGAAATAACTACTTCGACATCAAACATCTATGTTAGAAAAAATAATAAACCATTTTTAGTACTTATTCCACAAAAAATGTATCAGGACCGGTTTCGCTCAAAGTAAGCATTATCAACTGATAAAAAATACAACGAAACAGTGATATTTATACAAAAGTTAAGCAAGAATTACAAGGTATGACAAACAATTGCTATTACAACTAAGCAAGTAAGTTAATGCAAAACAGACTATAATTTAAAATGCCGCGCACGACTCATTATGGATTACAGATGTATTATTATGTATTTGAATTTCGGTTATGTTTTATGGGAAATAGTTCTTATATTTTTACCATATTTCATATTAGTCAGTATCTCGGGAACGGATAAATGACGAATTTAGAGGTTTCTATGGATACTGCTGTGAACTTACGACGTTAAACTAAATATTATAGTATAGAGTGTTTTATCCACAAGCTGATAAATCCCACCTTTCAATTCTACTCTTTTTAATATGAAGGGTTGTGTAATCCATATCACACGAAGTCCTCGTAAAATTATCGAATAGTAATATATTCCAGTTGTTTTTGAAAAAAATATGAGTATTTTTTTAACACAATCAAATATTTCCTCCCGCAAATCAAATGATACAAACCGTAAAAGTTGCGTAGCGAAAACTATTAGCTCTTTCCTAGCCCAATCTTCTATGATTAACCTCTCTACAAAAACAGAAGATTGCACAGAGAGCAGACATAGTTGTAAAAAATACAATTTATCGTTTGGACTTTGCGGATTTTAGTAAAAGGTTGGTATTATTTTTGATTGAGATTTTGTATTCCACTGAGAATTTCCAATTGTTTTTAAAAATATTTTTTAAAGATGAAGTAAGCTAGCTTAAAAAATATGTGAAACGAAAGCAAACAAAAAGATATCTATAAGATATTATTCCACAAAGTACTCTTTCAATATTTGTAACTGTACAATAATTCTTGAAGGATTTTCGTATGTTTTGATTGAATACATCTTGCTCGTCAAAATCATCCCTTAAAAGCATATCTTTTCCGCCCGTGTTAGCATAATAAACTAATATAATTCATTATCGTCTCAAAAAAATGACGTCAAATTTGTCATGAACCAGAAATGCCTGACTTATGCTAATTTATTATAAACCCCCGGGAGTTTTTCAGCAAATATTTCAACTTAACGACTCAAAATTTTACGCGAGTAGTAATTTTCGTTAATCATTTCGCATCTAATCATTATTAATCAGGTTATTTTTTTTGGCCGTCGTTGTCAGAAAATAATTCAGACATCGAGACGGGCGTACTTTTAGGCTCAGAAATGTCCCCAAATAATAAACTGATGGAATCCTTCAGCCGCGAAACAATTTTCTTTTCTGTGACCTACAGACGTGAGAGTATTTTTCGTATACAAGAGGTAGAGAGTCGTACCTGATATGATTTACTGATTGTTTTCGCACGATTTCATTATATTTATCGTATATCCATGTGAAGAGTGTGAGCCGTAGACGTGTAATATGATTAAAACTGGAAGATTTAATTAATTTTTTGTATAGAACATTCTAAACACTTTGAAATGATCTATAGTTAACTATAGTTGTTTTTAAATTAGATCATCTTTGAAGATGTATTCCTTTTAAAAGCGGGAATGGTCCTTCAATTAAAATAATCGATATATAAGAAACTCAGATGTCAAATAGTTAATACTTAAATACTATAGACTATATGGAATCATGAAATTGGTTTTTAAATTAGATATGCTTTTTTTTTTAAATATTCATCATGTAAAACTGAACAGACTTCAATTTTTACGTATTCAATTAAAAGTTTAATGAAAATTACGGGTTTAAATGACAGATTATAAATTTAAGATAGAAAAATGTTGTTTTTTTATCCCGGGTAAAATATATTTTTGAAACGAGGAAACGAAATGTAAATGAGTCATATCCAATGAAAAAACGTATAGCTATAAAATGTAAGACTATCAAATTAGAATGTTATAATTCGTCATATTATAATCATTTTTGGTATTTGGAAATATAAGCTAGTAAAGTAACAAGAAACCACTTTTAATTTTTAACGATTTTGAATAGCGTCAAAATTAACATAATCTTTGTAATTTTATATGCCGAACAATTGAATAACACATAGGAAAAAATGCTCAAAACATAAAATTACCAACAGATGAAAAACGATTACGTGATTCAAATAAATATGTTCTATTCGATCCTTTGCCCTATCAATTATGAATTTATTCAGATAAATAAATGCTCGACAGATTGACAGCTATGGAAATCTCAAAATGTTCAAACTAAATATTATCCCATTTCAAGTCATATCTGTCTCCTTAGGGTATAACTGAGCAGCTAGTCATATTTTCAACATTCCATCGATTGTAATTGAAAGTGACTCGAGATACGTAAATATTTACTGCCGGGGATTCGGAACGTCAAAAATCCCAAGATTCACAGTACTAAACAATATGAAAGTACTGAGTGTTAAAATGTTTTGATAACAGTGCTATAATATTATTGTAGCTACAATATTGTTGTAATTAAATGTTTTTCATCACTCTTTTTCATTTAAAATACGGCTTTATATTTGCATGATATCTCAATTTAAATAGTTTATATAAACACTACATTTAACAATGTATTTAAAAGGCAATGTCAGCGGGGTCCCACTCATTATTAATTAATTATGTAGCAACATAAAGTGATATACCAAATCTCAAAATTAAATATTTGCCAACCCTTATTTTTGAGTATTATTATATTGTGCGCATAACAAGATTCTAGCGACAAATATTTCTCGATAATCTCGTAATTATGTGTTTGTAATAGTTATGTTCCCGTGACCCTGGATTCCCGGAATGATAATTGTGTTTTATAAATGGCTTATGGTGGATTTCCCAAGAGCAGTATTAACTTCTCAGTTGGCATTATGTTCAGTATGAAACTAATGAATAGAGATGATGAGGTTAACCGAGGTAATATTGTGGCGACGTAAAATTACGCGAAACTGTTTTTTTTATACTATAATTCAAGAAATAGTAGACTATTAATAAAAGCTTCATTTCTTTTTTTATTATAATTAACTACGGTTTTTGCTGATTTTCCGTAATAATATTGTAATATTAAAATGCAGCAAAGTGGCATGGCCAACAACAACGGAAAAAAGACATTTTTTACACCATTTTTCCGTACCCTTATGCTTATACTAAAAACTTTTGATTTTCATATATTTTTTTAAAATACCGGCCATTTATATCCGTACGATTTTGTCACTGCACCATTATTTGTACTTTATTGTACGTATCGATCCCTTTTATCTGTATCGATATGTTTAAATCAATTATTTGGCTAAAGCTTTTTCCTTATCCTCCTTTATTCGTTCTGTAGCATGTGTTTACATTATTTAGTACCTACCATCACCGTAAAAGTCGAACCATTTTGTCTCCACACACAGCATTCTTAAATTTTGATTGCAGATGTACAGAGCCGGCCTTGGATAGAAAAAAAAGATTTTTTATAACTATCACTCGTCAATTATAAATTATTGCTCTACATCTTTTCGTTTCTGTACTTTTTGTGCTTTTTAGGCGCAGCTCGCGAGTTCAGTGGCGTGAATGTTTGGTGTGGGAGGCGGGGGCTGTTGAAATTGTATCCGTTTTGAAAGCGACGAGGACGGATGTCAATTGTTCCAAGTGTAAATAGTTCTGCGAGGCCGTCAGATCTCACACTACGAAAATTGAAAATTTATTTCTAAGTATTCTCACAAGATTGTGGCGTTGATGGAGAATTCGAAAAATTCTTGGAAAACCTAAATTACAACCATTCAATGCTATTTAATTTTTAAGTTATAAGATGAGATATTGATAATTAAATTTAATTAGTTTATTTCATCAAAGAGACTTGAATAGTCTATTTGTTTTTCAATATTCAGCAAAATTCTAATTTAATCATTATAAATACATAAATATAAATTAGAGTATGTCGAAAAAAACATTCATACGATTCAACGATGAAATAAATTATATAAACACAACAAATAACATTGAAAAAACTCATTAATTAACCAATACAAAGTCATTATAAAAAACCATTTTTTTACCGATATGTAACGTTAGTTGTGGATTGCCGTTCAATCATATTTTAGCAGGAGAAAATATTTTTTTGCTTAGAAATAAATACACACATGGCATCATTTTCACCTTGATTTTATTCATTGTTAATGCTTAAGTGAAAATCGTTACTGGTAAAGCAAGTGTTACTAAAAAATCAACGTATAATTAATGAAGACAACTTTAAACGCGCAAAAGACAAACACACAAATGAAATACCACCGTAAATGTATAAAATAATGATTATCAAGGCATTGACAAAGAAATTAGTAGTTACATTATTGTAATTAAGTTACATAAGTATGATGACAAATAAAGTATAGCATTCTGAGCCAAGCCTGCAGTCGTCTTTACTGTCAAGCTTTTTTCGATCGATTTGAGTTTGTATCCAAAAGCATCGATGTCTGTTGTGTTTCCATACGTCATAACACACTCTCTATCTCATTATAAAAACAGGAAATGAGAAGAGCGAAAAGAAAATTGCTAGTTATTTCCATAAGCAATTCTTCTTTTGCCATATCGGAAGAGAAACTGTCAATCAGTTAAGCTCATTAGAGACACATCACAAGTTTCTTATTCACACGACGCAATTCCGATGAAAAAGTAAGGTTTTGAATTCTTTTTAATAATTTTGTGGCATTCTCATTCATTCACATAGCACGATGTTCAAGTTTAATCTTGGAAGTCATTTATTCATAAAGGTTTTTTTTAAGTCCCGGATCTGTGTTCGATTTTTTGTTGGGATAGGTTGCGATGGTTACGGAATCGTATTCCAGTACGAGCAATTTCAAAAATTAGTTTATGATTTTTTGTTTTGAAGAAGAAAGTTTTATACATTTAGAGTTTAGCTTTAGAGTCCACATTGAAATGCCACGGTTTTGAAAAATGTAAACGTATTTTTATTTGTGAGTAATAATGATATTATTATTATTTAACAAATGTCTGTAACGGACGTAATAACTCTACGTAGAAAGCCTCATGGTAAATAATTTTACAAGTAATTTATTTTCTAACTCTGCTTGGTTAGAGTACTTTGAAAAATGTATGCTTTTTTAATTGTTCTCAAGGTTCTTTGTACAAAAATAAGAATGCGAATGCAATGACGTTGATATGAAAATCCATTCACTAAGCATTGTTTAGGGTTCGCAAAAAAGTATTCGTCACGAAATGAAAGTGTGTTTTTTGGCAAATCAAAGTGGAATCTGCAAAATTGATTAGATCTTGTTTCACAATAAAATATCTCAAGTATAATGAGATACTTCATTTTACCTATAAAACCTCAGAGTAATATGGAAAATCATTTGAGTAATTCTGCCGATGTACATCTTTTATTATTAATAATACGAATTAAACAGATAGTAAATGAATGCGGTACTGATTGAAGAAAACGAAATTGGGTATGTTTATGACACTTATTTTTATTATATGAATGTCAGATTTTAATGCTTCAAAAAATGGTACTTTTAAAATGTTTTCTAAAAACCGGTACGTAAATTGTTACGTTCGGTTTTTCGGGTTTCGGCGAACCGGTAAAAGCCCTATCACATCATAAAGATGCACTTCGCTGCACAGCGGACAATGTGAGTAATTTCCCCGCTCATATTGCTAATTGCCGTTTTAGATTCGCATACTCGCTCGTTCGTATTTGTCATGGATTTTTTAAAAATTTTTTGGTTGCAATTACATTTAGCACGAATAATACGAATTGTCTTATTGTACAGGTTAAATATTGAAATAAATGATCGTTTATAGACAATTCATATGTAAATCTTTTTATTATGAAAATAATAACACATTTTTTGTACTTATTCAAAATTGAATTTCCTATTGATCTTCTTAGCTCGAGAAAGGTATAATTTCTGCTGGCAAAGATGTCGGCTGTACCATTTGAGCATATCAAGTATTTCGATAACTTTTTCACGAACTATCAGTTGCTTAATGATTTTCGACTCTTGGGCTACAGGACCACCGGCACAATGCGATAAAAAAGAACAAAGAAATGTCCACAAAGCACTATAAAAATAATGAAAAACAGACCTAAAAGGGAAAATGACACCGATTTGATACTAAAAACGAAATATAGGTCGTCCGTCGTCATCGGCAATACTAAAACTAGAGTGGAAAAATAGCGGTTACAAGGATCTCATCGAAAAAAACATTGTGTTGTGTTATTTGCCACAACGAAGGTAATGTTGCGAACAAAATTCAACAAAAATTCCCTCTATGGCATAGGTTCCCAACCCATGCTTGGGTTGGCACGGGTTCGCAACCCATGAGCCCCTCTATGGCATGGGTTCCAAAACCAATGGTTGGTTGGTATGGGGTTCCCAACCCATGTTCCCTTATGGCATGGGTTTCCAAACCCACGTTTGAGTTGGCACGTGTTCGGGCACACGTCGATAAATCGATTCTGTTCCAAGGCATTTGGTATTATATTAGTAATAAGTCAATATTAAAATATTGACCTGATGTTTTCCAAGTTGGATGGCCGATGTTTTATTTTTTGTTGTAAAGTCATGTCACATTGCTAAAAAACGCATACACTAAACTACTAAACTTATTAGGTTTCTCTAGGTTTTATTTTTTCTACTATATAACTACTTTCTAAATCATTCATTATGACATTGCAAGTTGAAATGAAGGAGAGTTAATAGGCTAAGAGAACAAAAAATCATTCTAAAATGCCGTTCTAAAATGTCGTTATCATGGTAAATATCCGTAATTAAATTAATAAAATTGTCTATCCGGGTATACGATTTTGTACTAAGTCCAAAAGATTTACCATTGTGGTATGTAGACCCACCAATTTATTATTGTACGCTTAAGTCTTTTTTTTGGATTTAATGCTTTATTTAACGATTTGTTTATATCTTACCTATATTACGTAATTTAATTTACTTTTCCCCCATTTCCCTAATGTCCCCAAATGTGTCTTTTTACGCGTGGCACTAATTTTTTTTATGGCGACACTATAAAAAAAAGTGCGCATACGTGTATACGGATATCAATAAATTGTCTCTTTTATGTAAACTAAAAGTTCAACGCATTGATACTAGCCCGTGATTTCCGGTATTGAAAAAACTTCCCGAAATCGCTTGCCAAATCCTGAGAATTTAACATAAAATCACTGTAAGGCTTACTTTTATTGTAATTGGCTGTGGGCTTAAGAGGGGTTCGAATAAAAAATAACAGGAACCTAGAAAGTGCCATTCTATATTTTATTTCCAAATCAAGACCATTTCTAACAGAAAAAAAATAAGCTCGAAATTGCAAAGCGTATCTTGACTATTATATAATTATATAATTTAAATTAAACTGTTTGTCGTATTATGACCATGGTCGTTTATTTTTTGCTTTACCTTTTGTACCAAGGAGCACATTGATTCAATGAAAAGTTAATTATAATTGACGATTATAGTATTATTTATAATTGTACAAATTTTTTAATTAAATATTTTATTTCAATCCATCGCCCATGCCTATGTCATATAAAATGATATTACGAAGACTTTAAAATTTAGTAGCTTTAAGGTCAAATGAATTATAGTTTGACTGCAAGTAATGCAAAATGATGCCCCTCGCGAGTTAATCAATATGATTAAGCCAACATACGCCAGAAAGCTATCTCCAAGTTTAGTTCACAGCTTGGCAATTACTAGAAAAAACTTGTCTATGAAATGATGTGCCGTGCAGTTAATTTTATTATTAAAGTGTCGTTACACGAATCAATATCAATTAATAATAATGAGTGCAATGTTTAAATTTATATTTATCTATCCAGTGCCACGGTAATTCTGATGTTTCCTACCTGTTTATATTATATGCGCCTAAAATGGGACGTAAATACTTATGACTGGGCAATTGCCTGAATTCCTTAACCCATACAAATATTTGCAGCTGAAATTGCGTACCGTTCCATATCTGTTTTTGACGGTTTTTCCAAGTGCCTCCGATTATGAATGTAGCTATATCCTCTATTTTCTGTCAAAGCTGACAGCCATATCCTAGAATCTCCGTATCCCGAAACAGTCGTATCAAATTACCAACACCTTGCACATTGTTCCACTCACATAGGTTTAGTTCTCAGATTATCTCTTTCCACCTACATATTGTTCGCTTCTTATTTTTCATCTCACTGTGGGATGAAATAATTCTTATTTTTTATTGCGTAAAATGTGTTATGAGGTAGAAGTTGGCTAGTCATGCCACCGCGAACAACAACCAATTCACCGCACATTTCGGCAAGATTATTTTTTATCTGTTCAATAAGATGTTCACGAAAAGCATCAATAAACAAACCCTCATGGGTTGCTTCATATGAATTTCAAGACAACGTAGATTAAAAAACGCACCCTGAGTTTGGAAAAACCAACACAGGAAAAACAATTCGTCTTATAATAGAAAAAAAACGGTATTTTACCTTTTGAGAACATTGCTCTCTTGTTCATATATATACACTTTTTTTGGAATTAAAACCATACGCATATCAAACCCATTAAAGCATAATAAATTGTGTTATTTATTGCGATATTAAAACCTTCAGTTAAACTTACTATTCCTAAAAGATTACGTCGGGTGATAAAGCTGTGAGTGATTATACCCAGAGGCGTCATTTATATGGGTCGCGGCGGATCAACAAGCCGAAAGTTTTTTGGCAAGTATTACTTGTAACAAGGTTATTAGCTCACTTTGCAATTAAAAATAAGAAAAAATGATTTATTTTTCAAGATTAAATACCAGCATGGCAGAAAAGTTATTTCAAATATTATTATCTTTGTGTAAAAAATGACGGAAGAAACTTGACAGTTAACAAAATTTTCATTGATGACATATTTTTTACAGAACTCTGGATATCAGCATTTACAAATAAATAAAAATTCTCTTACAATGAAGGGTTTTCAAAGATATCTTGATTGTTGGTTTGGGGATTTAAAATTATCATTTGTATGTACAGATGCAAGCTGTTTGTCCCAACACCACCCGTTACGCGTATGCATCCGCTCTTTCACAGCCGCCTTTCATAATGCAATACAGCCACTAATAGAGATTGTATTTTTAAAAAGGAGACTTAATAAATACATATTTTAGAAAAAGATGAAAGGATGGTACTCTTTCTTTTTTTAATTATTTCAATAATAACTTAAAATAAATTTTCGAAAATAGCAACAAGACTACTATTTGGTGAAATATGTTGTTTTTCGCAGAATGTCAGAACCTGCACTAAAAAGAATTACGAATTCAGTACAATAAACGGGAACAAATTCGTTCCCTGAAGAAGTATTCTTAATTAATTTCAGTTCAAAATTAACTCTTGCAGAGCAAAAATTGTTTTAATAATGATATTAAATCGATCAACGAAATTTGCATATAATTTTATTTTCTTAGATGGTATTTCAGTTTCTTTGATATTAAAATTTGATAATTTGAACATGTTGTTCAACGCTCTAACATTTCATGGGGATTTGCCGTACAGTAATAAACAATTGACAACAAGTTTGACAGGTGTCACTTTAACAGCATAACTGATATAACCGAACAAATCCAAATCAAATCGAGCGTCCCTATTGAAAGATTCTGTATGTGTGTAAATATAACTATTCATATAATGTATTTTATTTGTTATAATGCTATTTCACTCCACAAAGAATTGATCGTGATAAGTGAAAATGATGATTAAGAAATTAATCAAATGAGAGTATTGAATCTTAACACATTGGCTATGCGAAACGCGGAATATACGTCTTTTTTGTATGTGTTTTGATCCCCCGTAGCCAATATGTTAAATAAATGGTATTTGTAAAACCTTTACTCAGAGTACTTTTTTTTAGTAAACTTCTTGCTGATAAAATTTAAAGTTATTATAGTTTAATGAACCATAATTTATCGTATAATGATATTTTCGTTTTATTATCTTACTAGTGAAAGACAAAATAATGTGCCTGTCATATTTCCCCGAGGATGGCTTCAATTATGATGGATTATAGTGCAGCTGCTCAATTGTAAGGCAGAATGGAACAGGACCAGACATATGTACAGCTTGATCTGATAATCTTCTTTGACTAATCCGCCACTAATCCTTATCAAGGTCTTCGAGACGTGGCGTTATTGATCATCAACCTTCGGAGACAGACCCAATACAAGATCTTATATGAAAATAAAAAAAGTTTCAATATCTGACATTGAAAAAACAAGAAGTTAGAAAATATTTCATCATCATATTTGTCATAGGTATTTTATTTCAATAAAATAAGAGTTTTTAGATATTGATTTTAATTTTTGTAGAGAACTTACTCACGTATTTTTAATTTACAAACACGTCTAAATTATTATTTTGATTATGTGTTTTATACAAGGCTGTGGAGTCGGTAAAAAGAAATCGACGACAATCGATTTCGCCTCCGACCAAAACGCCGAGACGACTCCGACTTCAGCCAAAAAACCCCGACTCCACGACTCCGACTCCACAGCCCTGGTTTTATATTTTAATTCTAAAGAAGGCTTCAAATATAAAAGTGTGCGATTTCTACACTATCAAATTTATTTTTTGAACTCTTGAAATAAGATTGTACATATTTCAGTCAACGATGAATAAATTATTCTATACATATATTTTTTCAGCCAAATTAACTAAAATACTATATTATAGTGAAAACATAATTAAAATTATTGTTGAAACCTTTCATCAGACGTAGAAAGCCAATGACTTTAGTTTTGAAGCGAAAACAAATTTTAATTTCAATCTTATATATACATAAAACCGAAACGGCGTATGTATGTCTGTGGGTCTGTAATTCCTTTTTGCATTGTTGGTCATTAAGTTGCCATAAATACGAATATGAAAGAAAATATGTTTGAACTTTTATCAGCGAAGACATTTAGTCAAAATGTAATAAATTAATCTTCTACTGAACTTTTCCCGGCTTTTATTATTAAAAATAATGTTTATTATTCACGTGAAGGTATTATTGGACATTTCTTTGACAGCAAATTAGATTTTTTCCTTGAATTTGAACATTTTAATGGGCGAGAATGGGACTGTCATCAAATTAAATAAAGTTTGTGATTTTATTTTAACACTATTTTGGATGTTAGATTTTGTGATATAATTATGTCGAATGATATAACATTAAATAATTATTAGTCGCTTAGTCCGAGCGACGCCGGGTAGCAATACTAGTATTATATAAATATAAAGCCAACGAGAAATGCTTTTTACTTTTTCGTTCAAGCGCTTGTTTTTGATCTATGTCCGCGAACTGTCACGAAAGCCAACGGCGTTGACATCTGCACCACGGAGCTAGCTAACGCTTTTTTAGAATAGATTATATACAATAAAATAGAGCAATTCAAGGACTAGTTGTAAGATCGATCACGCTAAGCCTATTTTTTAGGATGCGATAAGTAAGGAGAACATATGAACATCATTCAAAATTGATTAAAAAATTAAATTATGAAAGGATTGGAATTATTGAACAATTAAAAAGTACGGTGCTTAAAATTTGTTTTAGGCAAAAAATTCTATTATAATGATGAAGTAAGTATAGAAATAATTTCAATTATATTTTTTAAAATCGAATATCGTTTGGAAGTGTGTTGTTGAAGTACTATGTTAATTTAAAAAAAAACGTTTTCCTGGGAAAGGTAAATTTTAGCTTATATATGTAAATATGCTTCGAAAGCAAAATTTGGAAACAAATTATACTGAAACCAAGCTGAAAACATGGAACAAACGCTTTATTTTATAATTTATCTCCTACAAAAGTTGTAGCGTTTGAACTTTATAGAGCCAAAAAGTTTATGATTCCAGCATGTGTGAGCAGTTTTGGTGTATATGCTGAATAAAATTAATAGGAATGATTTAATACCAAAACTGTTAGAGTAAAAAAATATATTAAAAACCTGTCGGAAAATTTTCGTATTTTCATGTTTTTTTTTTAAACTTATTTTATGAAGAAAGGTTTATCAGATAAGAGCATGATTTAATAAAATGATTTTTCGTCGCAAAATAAATAAACACCTGATTGAGTTCGCATTACATAAAAACGACACGTATGTAAATCACTTTTTTTTCACATATATTATAATATAGGTCTGGGCCGGTTTCATTCACCGCGAGCATTGTCAACCGATCATCGATTGTCATCAGTTGATGATGCCTGTGGTGAGCGAAGCCGATCTTGATCGGATTCTATTAGGAATTAGTACTATATAATGTGTTTAAATTATTTAAATAATGCCTTTCCACCGAACAGTGACATTTAACACCCTTGAAGTGATTAATAAATATCGGTGGTGCTTGGGCATAGCAATAACATAATAATTGCTAACTGAATTTTGAAAAAAGTACAGTGAATATGTCATTTAAGATATAATTTCAAAACTTATATTTAAACTATATTATATTGATATTTGTTTGAATATTCTGTATATTACATTTTGCTATAATCAAGATATCCCCAAACATCACCGATATGTTTTAAAGTCATGTTCACTACTAATGTATATGGATTACTTATGGAACCTATCTCAACTGAAGATTTATCTAAAGAAATTGATCACGACAAAGTTTGCTCAACTTTTTTCTAACAAAGAGTGAACATTTAAGAATATGGATAGAGCAGGAAAATAAATGAGATAATCGTTCCCTAAACGCCCCGTTTTTAGAATCGGATAGATGTGGTAAAGAATTTAAGGCATATTTCAAATACAAATTGTTTTTCAAGACAATTGACGAGACTATCCTCACTAGAATTTTTATTCGCAAGTAATATCATTGAATCCAATGACGTTGGTCACTCAGCTAAAAACGTAATATATTGGTTCCAATTCCAATTGAAAACGTATGAATCGCATTATTTTTATGAGAGTAGTTATTACATATGTACTATCTCCTGTTATTGATAGGTTCAATGGGATTCTCAACACCTGCAATAAAATGCGTGGACAAAACACATTCCAATTTTGTACGTTATTTTATATAATATACTAGCTGTACCCTGCGCGCGTTGCTACGCCAGCAACTAAAATAAATTTGAAGGAAAGACATTACACAAATATTCAATTCAATTTGCATGTATTCAATACTCGAGAAATTTGTAATAATTCGATATCAATTTTTGGGGGGGAGGGAGGGTTGTTTGGCGGGGTGGGGTTTGGGGGCGTATGGGGGGGGGGGTAGGCCAGAAACCTTCGATGGAGTGAACTCGAAAAATTCTTAAAGTTTAAAAAAAAATTGGGGGAGGGATGTTGGGGGGTGGTTGGGGGGAAGGGTTGGTAGGCCAGAAACCATCGCGGGGGTGCACTCAATAAATTTGTAAAGTTTCACATCGATCGGTCGAGCGGTTTAGTAGTCCATAGCGGACATACATACAGACATTCATTTTTATATATATAGAAGATAGATAGACGATGTATATTGAATTATAGTCAACTAATAAAGCTAAGTGCGTTTTATTAAAAACTATTTATTGATTGAGTAGGCATTTACTTGGTAGAACTCCATTATAATACGGTAAGAAAAATAACAATGTATTTTACTTCTACATAAATTTTATATATTTGTTGATAGTTATTTCGGCTTACGCCTTCGTCAAAAACTATTTAGCTTTCATCTGGCGCACTCGAATATATAAGTTTCTGAAGTATATGTAATTATCTCCAATGATAATAAGTTGTATAAAGTTAAATATTGAAGCTAAATGAATTATTGAAAAAGTGAAAATAGAACAGCGATTTAATTTTTGCAATTTTTTTGTGAAATCTCGTTTACAAGTAATAAAGTTCTAAAATCTTTTAGAGTTTGCATTGAATAGAGTGTAACGTAGTATAAATAAATGTGATAATAAAGTTTTATTTAAAAAAGTTTATAAAATATATGAAATAAACACAGCCTCGTTATAAGTGCTTCTCCTAGCGACCGAATTAATGAATTTCACATGTTTTCCGTTCCAGTGAAACATTTGAAAATATTCACATTTATTGTGTTAATTCCTGCTTTAGAATACGTTAATCGTAATACAACGATTTTTTTGTGTTTGTAGACAACAATGTGTATTTAAACTTGCAATTATTTTATAGTTTATAATTACATTTAAAATTTAGTTTATTATATGACGTTAGACGGTGAATTAGAATACCGTTTATTACAAAGTAATATCGCAAGTCGCGACAGAGTTATTGAGAAAAACATTATTGAAATTTCGATTTATGCTGGCAATAAAACAATTTGACGACCGCTGGTGTAAGCCAACTGTGCCTCAAAGCCTCCCACGGGGAAGCATTACTCCCCATCTCGGGTGATTATACTCTAATGGTTACAGGCAAAGACGGGTTACAGGGAATGGAATATAACACATCCTCGCAATACGCTGACACACATATTGTGCGCGAAAATATATCGTTTGCTAATTTGCGCAAGGTCTGGGCTGGAATAGTTGAATTCGTCCGTCGCCACTGGGTCACGCTTTATTGCTTTTATGAAATCGCCGTTTAGGTAAATTAAAGCGTTTATGTATCATATCAATTAAGGACTGAACGCAATTAATAAACTATACTGTCAAGTGTACTGAGGATGACAGTCAAGATGGTCGCTCTAGTTTAATTTTCAGACTTTAAATTGTCTATCAAGATTGTTAATAAAAACACGTTTGAAATTGGCGATGAATAACTGATGCTTAAATTGAAAGCCATGCTGTCAAAATTTGCACCCGAATTGAGTTTTATTGATTCATACTGATTGAAGTGTTGTTTATTTTGCTTTTAGAACTTTAGGCGAGAACGTCGATAATTCTCAATTAGTATTTTATTGCTTCTTTTAACCAACTGGCGAAGTTTTAAATACAATCGCGGCCATGTTTTTAATGGAATTGACAATGATGAAATTAATGACCAAGTGTTTATGAATAGCTTAGAATATATTTAACAGTGAGTACATAGTTAATAATATATGAAGTATTGTACAACGGGTGACTTTAATTTTAAATTGAATTCCATCGGAAGGTCTCTAATAACTTTTTATTTGTATAAATTGGTAAGTGATAAATTTTTAAAGCTGATGATTGGTAAATTCACTTCTGGCCAGCCATTATTCAAAATACGTTGAATAACTTAGATATTACAATTATTTATCAGTGATGTATCCGATTTGTACGATATTGGAAGTGTGTCACACTAAGAAACATAATTAAATCAAAATCATGTGAAAAATATTGAAAAAAATATTGCAGATAATCAAATTATTGGTCATAAAATCTGCTCCTCTCAATGTCCAGCCGTACAATCTGTATCATAATCAAAGCTTTTTATCGTTTTCTATCAGAGTTGATAATTTTACACTAGCTCAAACTTTATGCCACCTGATATCCTTTTAGTTAAGCCAAGGCTTATAGCTTTAAATATTTTACCTATTGATTTTATTTAGCAATTATTCGGTAGATTCAAAAGCGTTGAATGATTAATGAACAAATCTTTCTAACTGATAAATAATTAACAATATTTAATAAACAAGAAATTTGAAATAATTACCAAGAAATAACCTTTGATTAAAAAGATAATTAAATTTTAGCAAATATGCGAAACTCTCAAACTTAAATGTGTAGAGAAATCAAGATTCCCTAGTTGGCTAGATATCTGGTATTTAGAAACGTTATCAGTAGAGTTTAAAACAAAAGATAATTTTAAGAACTAAATACAAAATTATATGAAACGCTTCTGAAAGTATGTAGAAATTCAATTCACATAATAAAACATTTACCATAGCTAATTTATTTCAAATTTTGTATTCTGTGTTGTCAATAGAGTGATAAATTCTTGGAAATTAATTTTGAATATGATAACTCATTAATGCAAAGCTTTTAGCCACTTGCCGGTCCAATTGATTTAACATATGCACATATGCACATATATATGTACACATTTGAAAATGAAAAATACACACACAAATTTATGATAACATATTTTTTATCTGTTAGTCTGTGTCCAGCCCTTGTTTGGACTAGATCAAATTCGTAATTTTCGAATGAAGTTTGCCCGAGTTATCTCGTGATGTCCGTTTTTGACGACTTTCAATACCCGAGTATACTCGGGCGTGCCCGGGAAGAGGTTAATCCGTGCAAAAAATAATTCTTTCCTCCCTTCCCTATAAATAATTATTTATCTAAGTTGATCAGTTCTCCCCCATTCTGCACTCAGTCAATGGTGAGTAAATATAAAACATGGTGTTGCAATAGTTTATAAACATTTATATTTATTAAATGTCATGCCGTGCCAAACAAAAAGAAATGTGATTTGGAATGTATGGTTTTGAAATAATAAAACCGGTTAAAGTATTTTGAATACTTAATAATAAATCCGTCGTTATCTGAATTTGTTTTTTCGATATAAAAAACGTTGACCAGTAAAAATGATCGTTTATGTTTTCGGTCCACTATTCCATGAATCACACATAGTTTTATCGCAACAATAATCAACATATTCTGTCCACTTTTTTGGAGAATGCCGATGCTAATCTTCTGTAAAAAACTCATATTGTATGTATATTTAAATGAGACTCTCGTAATGTTACATTCGCCCTCGGTGACCTATGTTTTATTTGCAATGGTTGAAATAGATAGACTGGGTAAGATTTTGGTTTTTTTTCATCAATAAAAAATAGTCTCGACGCAATTTTCATCTCATCTTTAAGCCGATTCCTTACCCTTAGTTACGAGCCTATGTCTTACTCGATTGCGAGGCTAAGAATAATCATGCACGATTGACCATTTTCAAAAATGATTTTCAAACTATTTCATGAATGCAAACGCGTGAAAGTCTTTGATATCCTACTCAGTATATTAGATTAGTATATTAAAGTTTTCTGACGAGTTTAAATATCCCGGTGATAAGTTAGACTATTTCAAGATATTATCATATCATTAAGATCGTGACCAATTTCAGATATCGCAAGTATTTTCAACTGACTAATCTTATATAAATATATATATGGCTTGACAATAAATATTTTTTTGATGAAATAATTATTGCCAAAGCTTTGTTACTTTTAAGGACTTAAGAGCAAATAGTCTCCTTCACATAAATTGTTATTGCATATGTTTTTAACATTTTTGGGTGTCAGCTATGAATACTTAATAAGAGATTTATAATAAAAGAATGCTATAATACTTATATAGCGTGTGCTCTAATCAATTGTTGTTTTCATCGGTTGAATTGTAAGCTTTATCAGTGAAACTAGTATAACACAAAACAGCACCAAGTAAGTAAAAAATCAAAAACAAAAATGGGGTTCTGGAGGCGCCGGGTATCGATCCCGGTACCTCTCACATGCTAAGCGAGCGCTCTACCATCTGAGCTACGCCCCCTGTTGAACAAATAGCCAACATGTTGAGTAAAAATAATCAAAAATAATCACCTTGCTCCAGATTCTTTACGCGTCATTTGATAAGAATGGCACACGGGTGATACAGTGGCACCTAACTACTTTCACTTTTCAACTCTTAGCACTTATACATACTTCTTACGTTTGGATTTGCCCAATAAATAAATTGTATGTTGTGTTTTAACGAACTCAAATTATTTGTCTTCT
The DNA here is from genome assembly GCA_028554975.1 of Himalopsyche kuldschensis. NCBI lineage: Eukaryota > Metazoa > Arthropoda > Insecta > Trichoptera > Rhyacophilidae > Himalopsyche > Himalopsyche kuldschensis. Next base: position 2,458,877 of record JAHFWI010000033.1, on the reverse strand, counting down.
TTTTTAATTTTTGAATTTAAAAAGCGCAAAACCATATACAAATGGATAAAAAATTCGAAAGCATTCACGTCCACGCGACATATGTTCAAACCCGAAGCATTATCTGTTATCATTGTTAACCGTTCATATGCGTGCAGGCACGCAAATGCTATTAAGAGCTTATTGATGAATAAATAACGTATATATTTTTAAATGAAACCTAATGCAAACACATCTTTTCAAGGCAATATGATTGTTAAAATATCGATATATATTATTTAGCCGTTTTATTTTTAGATGAAGATTAACTAACAGATGACACTAGGGCTTGCACCTTACTATCGTAAATACCCTTGGAAACATTTTTTAATGCTTACACTTTTGATATTGTTTTTTCACTTTTATTTGAAAACGAAAAATAGGTCGGGTATAAAATTATTTTCCGGGTATGTTACGTGGCATTTTCATGGAGAATGGATGGTTGAAAATGGAGTCCTGATGGTGTACAAAGGGTTAAAGTACGCAAGGCTGTCGAGGGTAGATGATGATGAATAGATATGCAAATTATTTTAGTAAAATCTTTCTGTGATAAACGACGTCAAGGTTTTTCTATTTTGAAATAAAAAGCCTCAATTTATGTATGGTATTTTACGACTTCAAAGAAGTTCCTCAGATTTCTCCACCAGTATATTGAGCGCTTTTGAATGAGCTTTATGAGCTTTAATAAAAGGAATGTGTATGTAGCTATCGGAAATTATTTCTTCTGAAGTTTTGTAACGATTTATGTATTTTTTGTTTCAGAGGACTGAATTCATCCATTTAGACTTAACATTTATTGGTAAGTTAAGAAAAAAATAATTTTATCATGTATAATAAAAACAAATATTTTACTAACAAATCTACAGCCAAGTACAGCAATAATCGGTCTTTGCCGTCTTCATGTCCACGGGCTCGAGTCCAATTTTGCACACATTTAATTTGGAATCGATTAATGAATTTGTGTCCAAAAACGAGAGTGTCAGTTGTTTTCATGATTTTTTTACAATCATCCGATCTTGAATGCGTGACTTAGCTCAATCGATTAGCTAACCACTAGCCCTTCCTTAGCTCCATCCATCTATTTACCATCTGCAAAAGAGCGACGGGGAGCGATTGAATAACGAAAATGTATGAAATAATACAAGTCTATTTGCTCCACTATTTAAACAAAATTGGTTAATCAATCTGAATAAAATAGTTTGTAATTCATTGTTACATTATTTAATCATATACATTTAATATTCTGAGATCATTTAATGTCATATTTAAAGTAGTTGAACTTACTCGCGATGACAAAACCGGTCTTGATCTTTCAAAAATATATGTGGAAGTATTACAAAAGAAGTATTTTTATTTTTAATATGTATAATATTTATTGACAAAAGGAATACTATACAACAGACAGCAAAGCCACCTGTCAACATATCATCGTTGTGCTATGCGTCACAGACAAATATATATAGTGAATTGTACTATAAATCCACCATGGTGTTCATACTTAAAATGTTTTATCAATTACTTTACTAAATGGGTATTGTCTATGTTTTTGGGGGTGCAGGATACGCGCATTGAGAGCGCAATTTTTTCCCTTTGGTATTGAATTTAAGTATTATTATTAATACTTATAAAAATAACTACATAGTAGAGTAGAGTAACGTAAGAATTTAATTAATTTTGTCTTCCATGCAGAAGTATTCGAATAATTTTGCCTTTGGAATTGTTTAGGGAGGCTTATCATTTATTTAAAGTGATATATCAAAGAAGTCGAGCTCAATTCAATCGGCCGTTACAGATTAATTTCTACAAAAACAGGGTGATCGAAGTTACAAGTTATATTGGATTGTTTAATAAAGGGAAAAAAGTTCACGAATATCATGTTCAATAATAAATGAAAATTGTGGAAATCTTGAAAATAGCGTAGAATGAAAATTAAGAAAATCTTGAAAATTGCTACCAATGAAAATTTGGAAAATTGTTTAACATAAAAATCCTCAAAAAATGGATATAAAGAAAATCTCAGTTAAAAAATAAAATTCAGTGAAATGAAAATTAGGAAAATCTTGAACGATCGTCCGAAACATGAGCAACGGCAAGTAAGACTGGAAACCGATCGAGATCGCACCCGTCAATTCAATACATCAATTTAAAGGAGAAGATGTACTGTTGCCACGCATCCCAATGATTCAGATAGATATGCCATTCGAATAAAAATGTTTGCAGTATCCGGTGCTACTCGCATTTACTATGACCATCAATAAAGCACATTGTCCATGCTTTTCACATAGACAGGCTCAGGCGTGGGAAAACCTGGCTTATTCACATACATAAAAGACAGAAAAAAATATTGTGCATCCGAAATCATTTCAATTAACACAATTGCAACACAAAACAACTTTCTATCATTGAGTGGTATTTCAACGCTTGCCGGGTACCGGCTAGTGCGTTATAAATAGTTATATCAAAGATGAACAATGGTATAAACGTAAATGCAAAATTGAATAGGACCTTATGTTTTCAAGGTAAAATGGAATGAGATCCATTATTGAAGGGTCCCATGTTGAATACATTGTAAAATTGCGAAATCTCTCATCTCAAACAAATCCATTATTGTAGTATTGTGCCTAGTATTTACAAAAAAATCGGTAAAACGAACAGAATTTGTATAAGATTTTATCTATCTGTATCGCATTTATATTTTTAGTAATTTTTTTACTTAGCTTGAAATAAATTAAAGCTGCTATAAAGATTTACGTATTCATCGGAAAGGCATGAAACTTTCTAAGCACCCTGTAAAATAAACCTAATATGCGAGAGTACTCCATGAATATCTTACGGAGCGTACACACACAATAAATTTAATATGCCAGGATATAAATTGAGATGGACCCGAGCCAATATGCATTTAAATATTTCCTGTCATTCGTAGGAGAGAGTCGATGATATTTTGTTTTAATCAGATCAAAACTCTGCTACGAAACTAACTGATGGTGATGAATAATTGAAAATTGTCATTGCTGGACAGACAAGTGGGCAGAGAAACAATAAAATACTGGTCTCTATTTTTGGGTGCGTACAAAATGATTGTAATATTTTTTCTTGCTTTTATTTCTAAGTAGATGACCAACCGTATTTGAACCATTATATGACATAAATCCGTATATAAAGCTAGTATCATTATTCAAAGAATTCGATGATACAATAAACATGTTTAAAATTGAATAAAAGCTTTTTAAAAACTATTCGTAATAAATGTACATTTGTTGTGTTGGACCATTAACACAACGCACACGCTGAGTTGTTAATGAAATTGCGTTTATTTATAAAGCACCAATAATCGATTCCCTACCGAAGAAATAATTTTAAGAAACTTGGAAGTTTATCTGAAGAAAGTTTTTGTATGGATGAAACCTCAATCACTCAAAGTAACACAAGGAAAGAAGTTTTTTTTTTATTGATATACTATATATCCAGTCCTGATCTTTATACAACTATATTTGGAAGTGTTATTTGGACCAAAAAATGTGTTGTATTTATTTAAAATAATGCCTTTCCAACAAGTGACAGTTAACACCATAAGAGTGATAAAAAATATCTTTTTGCAGCCACAAAAAAGCGAAAGCGTGCGTTCAAATACTTTGCAGAATATTCAATTATTTGAAGTATTTTTTTAGGTTTTGAATTTCCTTAGTAGTTATTTTTTATCTGAAAATTTATAAAGCGATACTCGTTTAATTTTTTGACAGTTTCTTAGAAAAAAGCTTCGCCTCATTTTTGAGCTAGCAGAGAATAAGAAAAATTGCGCTTGGTACACTACCTGCAAAGTTATATTTTTTCATATATGGATATCTGTGTAGTTCAAAATTCCTTCCACGCTTATCCGATCATAAAAACAGAACGTAGTTAGACCGATTAGCTTGCCTTAGACATATCCTTTCTAATCCTACTTTCAGAATAAGCAGATCTCGTAAACAAAAACCTCTTTGAGATAAACTCCATTAACAATTTTACTAAATGATTCATAATAGTTGCGGATATATTAATGAAAAAAACGAGCCGTTAGTAAGTTCGGTGGAGGTTTTTTGCAACATTCAACATTGAATTTTCAACGTATCCAATTATTTATTCTCTTTTATGTGCATTCTGTTTTACCTGTTTCATATGCTGAAAGTAAATAATACGTCTTTTTATTGTAATTATATTCAAGCAACGATACGTTCAATTGAGTTCAGTATGACACTTGATTAACATGCTTGTTTATAAACCGGAGGTATGAAAATTCTTTTAAAATTCCTACGATTGTTTATTCAATATTCATGAAATGATTTTCAATATTCTCACAAACGAGCTATTTCACGTTCTTAGCATCATAGCTGATTTTTTTAGTATACCGTCTACGGTTACATATTTGAATCGGAAAATATTATAAAAAAATGGGCATCTTGATTATCTTATTATATAATCAATGGATAGTAAAACAGTGGCTGCATCGCCTCTGTATTAGAAAGATAAAATAGCTTGGCCTTAAATGGTTCTAACTTTAAACTCGTAAAAGTCCATTCGATATAAAAAAAGACTATAAATTTTGACTTATATTATATATCGACTAAATTTGAATTGTACAATTCGGAATTTGCTTTTCGTCATCTTCTGGCATGATTTAAGCTGACCTCTTGATCTGGCTTCACTAAGGGTCGCTTTTTAGTACAGCAATGCCACCCTACTGTCAGCGACGATGTGAAAAGAATCCAACTTGAATATAAAAACTAAGCTTAGAGACGATGGAGACCGGAAGAACTTTGACACAAGCGCACCTTAGAACTTGAACCTCCATCAAATATATACCAGAAAACAAAAGTACATGGATGATTCAAAATTTAATTCACTGACGTAATCAACTGAAGATTTCAAAGAGCGTATCCCGGGTAGTGACAAAACGTACAGAATTCATTATTGAATCACTGTCGATACTGATACCACAAATAAATAAACGTGCTCATTTCATTTATTGCTTTCTTTAATTTTATCTACGTAAATAGAATAATTCTTATCAAATAAAAAAATCTTATGTGATCAAACTTTTTGTATATTTAGATGTTCATATCATGGTTCAAGGATTCAGGATATGCCAGATTATAGTCAATAGTAATGTTGAAAACAAATAAACATTCGGTAATTCTTTTACTCAGTCAATTGAACATAACGTATACAACTTTAAAGATGAAAAATATCCAGGAAGTGAAACAAGTTAAGCAAATACATATTTAATAATTACTGTCAAATATAAAGACACACGGAAGAAGTTATTGTCAATATTCGCAAACACGGGGATGATACGAGGACGAATAATACACGTACAAAAATAATTCCTTTGTCACACGTAGCTTTGTATTTGCACGATTGTATTATGTCTGTACATTTTATGTAACGTTTTTTCGGTCGGATCGTATAACATATCAAATTATTTTACACGGAATAGATAATGTAATGTATGACGTCAGAGCACATCCGCTTTATATAATATCCTTGTGACATTTGAGCTTCTGTTTTTGAAAAAAGAAAAGATGGTATCAAAATTATTGCGGAACGACCAAGAATGTAATTATATTATATTTCAGTTTGAAAAAAGGCACTATATAGTCTAAATGCGGTATCTGATCCTTTTTTGTATAGATTTGTTCATTTCAACTATAAAAATGAACAATAATAAACAAAACAAAAGGTAATGTAAAATGGTGTAAATATGTTATCACAAAATTTTTAAGAATCTCATAATTTAATAATTCCAAATCGACATATTTGATAGTTTTATGCTAAAATTTATCTAATTGCTATTTGTCGAGACTTAAATATGATATTTGTGAAAAAGTGAATTGCTTTGACCATTCAAAATATGGGTTGGGGGCGGTGGAGGCGTTACATTTAGCAAGTATTTTGAGGCACTACCGAAATCTTATTGGACGATTTTATCCTTGCATATTGCGATGATTTAATTGGTAATTTTGATCAATCTTTTTAGGATGGGCGCGAATATTTTTTGCATCACTGCACTTGAGCTGAAATCAGCCTTATATATTGAATTTGTGCTATTTTAAAGTTTTGTGTTTACTTCTGGTGGTAGGGTGCTAAATACTTTCTTGTGTTAAAAAAGGTTATGATTCAACCCTGTTCTACACTTAAACTTTTTTAAGTAGAAAGTTAGCACATATTACATGTAATACATTAATTAAACTCTACATAAATAATTATCTTGGCAAAGTATACGATTTTTAATTATTTTCTTTCACATAGTCTTAAGCTCGTTTCTTGTTCAAGAGGCAGCTTAAAAAGGAGCAAGAATTCACTTTAATAAAGTTGAAGTAGCATTTACAGATGTCATTTGACATGCTCTATAAAATAACTCAATCGGAAAAGGAAAAAGGGTGTGCATACCCGAAATATAATTAGTGCAAAATGATTAAAAATAAACGTTTATCATTATAAATAATAACAACGTGTTATTCGTGTATTTTATTACAACCGAAAAATTACATAAGAATTTGGTTTATCTGTCGCTGTTTTTATTAATCGTTCGTCCTTTGGCCAGGCTACTACTCAATTGCTGTGCAAAATGTTCCATTCCTTGAAAAGACAATTAAATACATATATTATGACCTTTAACCGATTTATTCAAATGCAACGCAACCTTTGATGTTCTCATCAGTAGCGGCGGTGATAAAAATATAAGAGAGTGCAGAAAAAGAATTTTGCAAGAAATCCATTCACTAATTATTAGGATTCGAAGACACAGTATGACTTGAACATTAATGTCAGATATTAGCGATAACAACTGTTTCTCTAACTTTTTCTACAACTTACCGCCGAATCCATCGAAATTGTTCGACTATCTCGTTGAAAAAATAGGATAAAGATTTTTTTTCGCTTTTCTAAAATAAATTTTGGCATCCTCAACTTTAGGATTTTTTGTGGTAAGCTTTAATTCGTATTATTCGGAAGATACACAAGCTGCTAATACAAGTAGTCTTACAATATCTAGCTGAAAAATAATAATGTTGAGTACGTCTGTATGCCATTAGTCAAGCCACTGACAGACACAAATAAGATGTAGAGTTTATTAAAGGGTTGAACGTTCATTAATATGCACAAAGTCTATGTTTTTTTAATGTAAGAGCTTTGCGTCTTTTCTGTTTCTTTTCTGCGTCCATTGATCCCTTGAATATATGCCCGTAATACACACTTTATATGCGGAAGCAAGTGGTTCGACAGAATTCCGTTTTCTCACCAACGAAATGAATGGAGGAAGTTCTAAGGCGTTTGCTGGAGAGCTCTCCGTTATTAACCCTTCCTTCTACCTCATTTGTTAATCAAAGATCCCAAATCCTTCAGAACTTGTGTCCCTTTGTTTGAGACGTGTGGAAATAAATAAGATGTGCCAGGCATGCCTCGAGTCGAGGATGAATAATTCTGTAAGTTTTGAGGTTTGAGAAGCATTGTTTTAACGCTTTAAATGGGACTTCGGAATAATGATTAACGTTTATTACCCGGATTAAATTACCGTGAGAAATTTGGAATAAGTATAACGCTAAAATATTTTATTAACGACAATGAATATTATATGAATTTAAAAAAAAATACAGTAAAATTATAGAAATAAACAATATTTATTTTACATATTAGATCCACTAATATAAAATCCAAAGCATTACATTTGTTACACTATTAATATTATCTGAAGGCCTGAAGTTAAATATACTGATATGATATCATTAGCTAAGTGTATTTTATTTTAAAAACTGAATTGTCTGCATTTGAATGAATCGTACACGATTGTGTCTTTCAATAGATTTAACCAAACGTGTGCTTACTAATGCACATATAAGAAGTGTACGTTAAAAAGAACAATTTCCTATTGGCTAATCAATTTGTGAATCAACATTCCGATTTATCATATTCTTTCATTATTTATGTAAGTGTCTTCAAAAACAAGATTTGTTGACAATCGGGTCTCGTACAATCAGAGAATGAATAACTTATTTGTTTACCCATGTACGCATATAATCGCACTGTAAAAATTAATGAAATAGAATATTAAAGCAACCTGTCCTAGTTTTAAGCAGAGTATCTAATTTCAGCAATGTCCACCGTTGAAAACGTTGGATAATTTTGCAATTTGCTTATGAAGGAAGGAGGGGTATCCTTGATTGCTTTTTAGTTTCAACGCGGAGTTTTTCACGGTTGTTGAGCACAAAACAATTTTCTTTCTCTCCTTTTGTTTGAGCACAGTATATTTCTTCGCATCCAGCCAAAGGGTTGCGGAGGTTATGGTTAGTTTATGTTTTATTATATTGCCATTGCGTTTTGTGTCTGCATACTAATACAAGAAAAATACCATTTAAGCTTCTTAGAAAAAATGGTAATAAAAAAAAATATATTCGAAGTAAAAAATACAAAGCGGGATAATTTATAATAAAGAATATCGTAATGTTCATAATAAATAACGCTGAAAGTATATTCGGAATTCAAAAAAACTGTAACAAGTATCGTATCATTAATTCGAATGTCAAATAGAATAATATTATGCTGTATGCAAGACACGGGCATTTTGTTTGGGAATTTTCAATAAAACAGCATTGATGCGAATTTCGTAGACTGGTTTTTCTTTTTTATAATTTTTCCAAATACATGTCCCATAAATCTTCATTTTAAGCCAGACGATTTGAAGAAGAAATACGCTTGATGAGTTTTAATTTTATGAAATATCTGAATTATTAGTTTGTGAAACGTGTTTTGGGACTACTATTAATCAATTAAATTTTATTTTCTGCAGCATTATAACGAAATACATAAGTTGAGATTAAAAAAATATTTTTTTGGTAATTTTTTATAAGATAACTTTAACAATTATTTCTATTGAAAACGTTTTACAAGAAAAAGTTATTTCTTCGTCTTATGAATATTTTATTTAAACAATATACAGACAGTTTGTTTGTATTATTTATGTACAAGAAAATAGTTTTGCTTGACGCAAATAGAGTTTTGATCTTTGACAGAAGATAGTTTTCAAAAGTGGTCAAAACCATTGGTTGAAAAACAGAGAATGTGAGGTATTTTCATCACTTTTTCCTCATAAATTTGTGTTTACTATCAAAATTTTTAAATATGTTTTAAAATAAAAAATTACGGATAATGTGTAAAAATTCAAACTTTCCCATAAAATAAGTGAATAAAAAAGTTCTCAAAAGTTTTATCTATAAATATTTTGCATTTGACCACTTTTGAAAATTACCTCATGTGTGTACCATTGATGTGCTTTTCTTTTTAAAAGATCGTATATAAATTTTATATGTGCCAGATAATATACACTGAATGATATTATGCTAATGTATTGTAAATAATATAAAGAAAGCAATAAAAAAGTCAAAAGTTCTCTCATTCTTTTACACTTTAGTAGATATTTATGTCAAAAAAATCATTTCGGTTCTCGCTCTTCAGGAACGAGACTGTTTGTTTAGCTCAGCTGTAATTCGGATGGGAATTTATCAAAGTCACTCATGTGCTAATCTTGACACAAGTCTTGGGGCTTGAAGGGGTTTCTCAATAAAAGAAAGAACTGAAATTATCGGCTCATTCTAACGTAACAAAATTTATGATCATAACTAGGGTTGCAATACCGGATGTTATATTAAAACCGATTTTGGAAATATCAACATCGGTATTACAAAAAAATATTTAAGTCCCCAATTGTTTTCCGACTAAGAAGTTTTATTTTAAAATATTATGCTAAATTCCAATACATACAAATTACATTATAACGATGCAAAGGTTATTGTTAGAAATAACGTAAATCATTCGTTTCTTTCTATAATGAAACTAAGTTAAAACAGTTATTTCATCAATGCTGAATTTTTTAAATCTACATCAAATTTTCGTGTTTCCAACGCTTCAACTCTCATTGGATACACAGTGAATTATTGCACATTTATAGTATTACCAGCATTATGACTGTTTTTTTTCGAGTGCCACCCCTAATCGTGACCGATTTATATATATACGTTACAGTTCTTTTATATATTTATTATTGCTTTGTATCTCGTATTTTCCTTTATATCGATTTTATATTATCCATACATTTATGAATAGCCCATAAAAAATTCAGCCGCGCAGTAATCTTAATCGATTTTGAGGCGAAATAAAATGGATAGCATAACTTAAATATTACCGTGATTTTTCATGTTACATAACAAACAATAATAATGCTACAGACAAAAAGAAAAATACCAGTTCTCGGTTTTTAAAAAAAATATAAAGTATTTAAATGTTATTTGAGCGGTTAATGTTCTTGACCGTTCGTCCTTTCCGGTCACATTGTCCACGAGCTCGAAATCCTGTCAAGATAGTTTCACAACTGAACTTAAAAATATGCTTACTGATTAATCTTTTTTCAAAGGTATATTGGGTACTTGTAATGTTAAAATCCTCGCTTATCTCATCATGATCCAAAAAAGGGATGAAGCGAGAGTGACAAATTTACAATTCGTTATATCCTGGTATTTTTTTTGAAAATCTATTTCCGCTTCCAAGGCAGAGCATATGCCTTCTAAATGAAAATCTCTCACCATATTTATTTTATACGAAAACTATCTGCTACTCAGTTGCTCAATCTCTCATTAGTTTTAAGAGAGTAGGGATTAAAAGCATTAGGCTAGGAGTGTAAAGTAAAACAACTGTAAAGCAAGTCAAACACAAACGATCATGCATTCGAACAGATTCGATAAATTGACTGAAAGCTGCTAGTACTGGGACTTGACCCCATGAGGTCAGTCACGTAAGCCAGCGGCGTTGACTACTTCTGATTCACGGACCCGTCAAGGGTCTTTTTTTCATACCGTTTCTTACAAGTCAGGTTGAACAACTGCATAGCAGTCTGAAATTAAAACAACATGCTGCAGAATTCTTCAAACTTTTTGATCACTGATTTTAAAATAACATATTTCTAAAATATATTGAAGAAATAAAACAGTCTTCACATATAATTTATTTATTCAACAAAACGTTACAAACGTATCCTTGGAAAAGCGCACACGTCAACAGATTTAAAAGATTTTCTGGGTGAACGTAAGTCACAGGGACAGAAAGCTCGTTGGATATTTCCGTTAAACGGCTTTCCAAATGTCGCAACACTGCCTTCTACTCAATGGTGCACAGCCTGCGGAACGCATCCAAGAGTCAAAGTTATGTATAAACCACCTTTGAAAGAATTCTTAGAAATAAGAATGCCAACGTTGAAATAGAATCGAGTGGCGTACAATCGTTCAATACGGAAAGTGTCATTTTATTTTTGCGTTTATCCGTCTAGTTAAAATCGAATACCTATGCAAAAAAAAATGCCGAGCAAAGGATAAACGTCTTTATCAATTTGATTTTTTTTGCTTCTCATTTTGAAACTGTTAATATTTGACGTGGTTCTTGGAAGCTTAAAAAGGTGCTAAGATTTTTTATGACCAGATTACGAATTGTATGAAATGTACGGTCACAAAATCGACTTGATTTAAAGCTAATTTTTATCTAAGAATTGAACAGATCATGAGTAACAATGCTTAAAAAAATGTATGTGGCTTGAAAATGTGTTTGATTTAAGTAGAAGAATTTAAGATATTTTGACGAAACGTGACAGTAGAGAAATAAAGATTACGAGGGTATGATAACATTCGACGAGGAAAAAACGTTACAGAAATTTATGTTCTCGATTTAAAATCGAAAAATATATAAACCAATTGAAAAATAAATGTGTGCGACATTGCAAACCTGAGATGGATGCAAGATCTATAGCATTATACATTTATCAGTCACCACGCAGTTATTTAAATGTAAGTAAAAATAAATAAAACACGAATTATGCAACGTATTTCAATACAAAATGTGTGGAAAAAAACTAATAGTTTACAGAAAATTTTACGATCCTGGTGAACCCTTAATTTGTATGTTTTATAGCACACGAGATTGCTTTAATGAAAAAAATAGAGCGCTAATTTTGCATTCATTTTCATATCAAAGGGAGAATGTCTAGTGTGGGGGGTTACACTGTATATCTATGTATTGTTCACCGGGGCTTTTAACAATGTTTGAGTGAAAATAATAAAAATAAATGCAACTTTTAACAATCATTTATATATATATTTGGGTGAACAAGTTGGTTCTCCCACCACCCTTCCGTTATGTGTGTGCAGCCGTTTTTCACAGCCGCCTTCCATAAAGCTATACGATCAAGAAAAGAAACGAATTTACTCCTCACTTACTTGGCCCGAGACGGAGCTGCACGGGACTGATCTTTTAACCATGCACTAAGGTGCTTAAAGAGAAGAAAAATATAAAGAAAATAAAAAAGAAAATGTGACTTGCTCAGCCACTTTGTTAGAGTGATATTAAGTATCCTATGTATCTGTATACTGAGAATCCGTTAGGAGTTTAATCTACTTCGCGTTGAATCTGAAGAGGAATCAAGATTATCCCGTTCCCCATATGATGTTGCAAATTTATCGAATGCCTCAAAATTGGTCTTGGTTGAGATCAAGTCAGCGTGGCATATTAGGCCCGTATGAGGACGGACCGCAGCAAACAGCTCAGCTCGTTCGGCATTCATCTCGGGGCAGTCCCACAGTACGTGATTAGCGTCCTGGTAGTCGTGTCCAAAAGTCCAATCCGGCCTTTCGACCAACTTGCCCAACCCAAATAGTTTGCCGTTGAACTTGCCATGTCCAGTTATAAACTGGCAAGTCCAGTGTCCAGGCGCTAGACTCTCCAGTGGAGAGTCTCCACCTTGAGCCTCCAGGTCACGTCTGGTAAGAAAAGATATGTTTTATGCTCTTTGGTGGATGCAGACCACCTAGTTTGCCAAGCTGTTAGAGCCCTTTTGTACGACAAACATTTATAGAGAAAATTAACTGAACAAGTAACTGGGGAGTTATTATACATTCAAATTGTTTTACCGACAGTTATGTTCATAAAATCATCGACAGCCTTAAACAGTTGAATATATTTTTTCAACAGTCAATCTATGGAAACAAAGGTGAACAAAGCAATAAATATATAAGTAGAGATATAGTAGTAAACTTCGCAGACGGTATGCGGTAACCCTCTCTTTGTGCAATATCATCTACCCTATATTTACTGATTGAATTGATGTTTACTTAGTAGAATTTCTACTTAAAACAAGTTATATTGTATAATACATTGTCTATCTATTTGCACCGTAAATTTATTTGCACACATTCTATTATATACCTGAATTTTTCTTTTACCGTATCGTGGATAAATTTATGATATCAACTATTGCTGTTAATGATAAGTCTTCGTCAACGTTCAACATATAATTGAACAAATTGCACTTGAATGATGATTATCCACACTAAAAAAAGAAAATTTACAATATCAGTAACTGAAAAAGCAGTTTATTATTTCATCGTTATTGAAGTATTCTAGTACTTTCTAGAATGCATACGTCATTTGAAAAAAATTGAAAGTATACGGCGATACCCTCTACAATAATAATGTATATAAAATTATTATAGAAAAGTAGAAGGATTGAATGAGTAATAATTAAAAAAAACAAGATGGAAGAGATAAAAATAACGTCGAAATCGAAAATTTCTTGCAACAACTATTCTACGACATCATTCTTTCCATTTTCAATCATAATTTCCGTTCGTTTTCTAAGCATTATAATGGGTTTCATATAGACATAGGCTATTACATATGCTTCGAATCCTTACAATAAACATATTAAAAACTTACTCATATTCAAATTGTAAAATTATTATTTAAAATAACAAATTATACAGTTATTAGACGCTATTTAATTACAACTGATTTCATTCGGTTGAATTATATTTTAAAGCAACGGGAAATTTTTGTTCTCGTTTTAGCCAGTGTATAATATATATAACCCAGCAATATTTAAAAACTAGAAACCTGAGGGTTGAACTTAAAATTGGAAAATTTTATAATTAGAACTAAACCGAATGAAAGTCTCATGCTAAAATCAAGTTTTCTATATAAAATTTAAAACTTAAGTCACACGAATAAAAAATAATTAGAATTTTAAAAGTGAAACAAAATTATTTTTTGTTTCGAATTAATTATTCAACGATTCGATGAAAGAAAAATGATTTTTTATAATGAGATTATTAATGAAAAATAAATACATTCAGGTTAAATGTAGTTTTCAATAATATCTTCAATAAAAACTAACGGTGATAATATCAAAACGGACTTTTTATATAGCTTTTGAAATAAGCAACATGAGATTTGTTTTGAATTGAAAAACGAGAAGTTCACGATGTGTTGATAAGATATTGCTAAAAGATTTTTAAATTATTAGTTGGAACGCTAATCATTTTGACACCACTGATTTAATAATTTTCAAATTTGATTAAAAAAAAGTTGAGACATTATTATACTCTTGAAAATTGTATTTTTTTTTCTTTTTTATATATTTATAAATCAACTCTCACGTGTATTGAAAAAATAGCTGAGCCAGTATAGCAAATCAATTTATTTTACTTACACATATTTTACTTTTTGTGGTTTGAGAAGTTCTGGACAGCAATATACATATAATACATAACAAGGTAGAAATACATTATTCTCTTTTGTATGTGAAAATTACCCAGACAGGCTGCGGGTGACCTGATGGTATCAAATACTCACCTGCCTTTGACACTGACTGTGTTTATTTTTCCATCCAAAAAAGGCCACCACATATGTAATTTATAATAATTTGGAAGAAATTTTCTCCCGTATGCTCGTTTGGAAAATTTATTTGACTGATTATAGAGGTAGCCTGGCAATGTTTGCGAGACAGAAACAAATTTATTATTTGTAAAGTATTGTGTCGACATCCATTTTTATTATAATAACTAGCCGGTACCCGGCAAGCGTTGCAATGCCATTCAAATAAAGAAAGTGTTAATGTTTTAATTGTGTTTATTGAAGTTCTGTCACAATTTTGATTTCTGTCTGATGTGTATGCAACTAAATCAGAAGGGTTTAAAAGGCGTGAGCAGGTTTTATACAACTGTATATGTAAAAAGCATTGATTTTCCAAATTCTGCCCACACACTTATTTCGATTGTCCCTTTGCAATAAGAATTTAAATTTAATTACACTCACATTGATCGGCATCGATGATAATAATGTACGATAAAATTGCGATTGACATGTGCCGTTTACCGATTGTCTATGGTACGACACACGTACTAAGTTAATTGTACTATACCTTAGCGCAAGTGCAATAGTAAATTGTCGAAATGAAGGTATGGCAGCGTATAAAATATTAAAAAACATTTATCTTTTAAATATAAGACCTATTTTAAGTTAATTTTACTATAGCTATAACCTTTGCCAAAGTGAAAGCAATAAGTTGACAAAGTTTTATTGCAATCGGATGAACAGTATTGCAACGCATAAAATACAAACAAACAAAACAATTAGAGTAGTAATGTAGAATAATACTCAATCGATTCAATAAAAAAAGCTTTAATAATGTATGGTTTATAATTTTAAGACATAAATAAGACTCAAAATTAATGAAGTATTATTAAATAATATCCTTAATAGAACAATTTGCTTGCCACTGCTCAATTAATTCCATTCATACGATAATAGTTTGTTTTATTAACGTCATAATTATTATTTGATAGTTTCCATTTTGTAATTTATCATGTTAGAATATTAGAAACACTCTTATTCTAGTACTGAAACAACCTTTGCGATATTAAGTCTGAAGATACATCTGTAAGAGGCAAAACACTTGTCGCGAATAGTTACACAATATGACGAATAATCTAAGATATTTTTAATTAAATATATCAATAATCAAGAGAGGGCAAGGGGGGGTACTGAGCAGTATTACATTTGGTAATATCAGTGATGTATTTTGTTTTATGTGCTACAGATAGCGTTTTCTTATTCATGAAATAATATATTGAAATACTGCAAGTTCGTGAATAGTTTGGTGTTTACCAATCCCAACTCAAAAGTGAATAAAGGATTTAGTGGAAAACTTCCAAGGTGTCATTTGTAATGTCAATAAAGTAAGTACTAAGTGACAATTGATCGACATAATATATAAATGTATTATATATAGTGTAACATCTCTATATTTTAAGTTATATTTAGACGTGGTTTGGCTAAAGCGTCGTACGTCAAATAATAAAATTACGAATTTGACAGTTATGTCTCTGGGATACGCGACGTCACGAAATGTGCTCTCAGCGATAATGTCACGGGATAAAATCGATATTTTACGGGCCTCTGGCGTTTTGGTGTAAGACGTTTATCTGACAGTAATTTTACAGAAATCTAAAGCCCCATTATTTCCAACGTTTTATAATACAACTGACCGGAAGCAAAGTATTCATTTTGTTAAAAAAAATTCCGATAATTTGTTATGTGTGCTGTATTAAATCTATTCCGTTCACTAAAAAAATATCACCCGATTGATGGGGATTTTTTTCTGAAAAGATACAAACAATTTTGTATAATCTCGATTTTGTGGAATAAGTACTAAAAATGTTTTATTATTTTTATTTCAAATGAATGTCTTCCAAAAAACAGTTAATTTCAGCGCTGAGTACATTTTCCATAAATTTTCTTTCTCATATGTTATAATATTCGATAGAAAAAACAGAAGTTATCAGCGTGTCTCAATTATAATAATTCGTTTTTTCTTCCAATCAATTATTTTTTTCAATAAATTTTATTTTATTTAGTAAAAATTAGAGTGTAGAAAATATGACTGAAACAAGAATCAGAATTAAACGAGTATGTACAATTAAGTATTTAGACTGAGGGTGCTTGATGGAATTTCAATATCAAATTTGAACTTTTTGAATTTTGTCCTTTTCCATGAGTTTTGTCGCTAACGACCCGGGTTTCGCCTTTCGGCATCTTCAGGCATTCCAAGTGCACGGATGTACTTGAACTGACAGTTTGGTGATTCAAAAAATTCAAAAAATTCAAATTTGAGTATGTACAAGGAAAAAAATAGCACTTTAGTGTTATTATTTTGTATAACACTTTATCGAGTGAAATTATTACAAGGTTTAACTCAACAGTTAATGGAAACTTCGTAATACTCACACGTTTCCTAATATTTGCTTAAAAGAATCGAAAACTTGAGCTTACAAACTCGATTTGTCTTACTTGATGATCTTAAAATTTGATATGAGTTTTCCGTTTTATTATGGTGTAACTTTGGTGCTAAAAATACGATTTTATAAAAATGATTTGAAATTTTCCGACACTTTTATTGAGATGATTTAGATCGTAGATGTTGTAAGATGACTGTTATTAACTTTATTGAAAAAAAAACTTGCAGAAACTTAGTGAGGTTTTTTATACTGTAAATATTTACATTTACTACAATCTAAAAATCTTACAAGAGTCATAAATGAATACATGAAGTGGTGTCAAATGAAAGGAATACTAATGGCACGCCATTACGTATATTTTTTACATAAAATATAATACTTTGAACGTTTGTAAAGAAATATAAGACGAAGTGAAAAAAAGCAGGCCTTTATATCAAAATAATGTCAAGCCATCATATTTTTATAATATATGTCAACTTTTTTTTTATAATAAAATTCTTACAATACGTTTATGATGTTTGACGTTAATAAAGTAATATTTATTTATTTTTAATCTACTCTCTTACAAATTTATAGTTATAAGAAAAAATCAGCATTCTTGTTTTAATCGTAAGTAAAAAAGTTTTTGATTAAAAGTCATTGCAATCCAAAATACAGTCATTCAATTATGGAGTAGCAAATGAGTAATATTGACTTGTGAAATAGTATTTTGTTTGGATTCATAAGAACAATAAAACCGAACAGAAATTTACAGTAAATATATGTTTGGTATTGAATTGTTGAAAAAAATAATTTAAGTAACAAAGATATCCTGATTTAAACAAAGTTAAAATTCAGTTAAAATTTAATGAACTAAATTCTAAAGATAATATTTGGACCTCTTTGCTATACTCGTTATGTAAAACAATAAACACACACTATTTTGCAAAGTTATCAATTGTGAATTATGAGAATGTTAAAACGAAACAAAAAAATATATTATAAAGCACTTTGAGATTTCAAGAGCTGTTCAGAACTTATTCTTAAAGTTGACAAACCTTTGAAAATTGAAAACTTTTTTCAGTAACCACACACACAAGAACAAGTAAAAAATAAAAAATAATTATTAAATTTTATAGCGTTATGAAATATTTGTTTATTTGATAAATTTTACATGTTTCAAAAAGATTATCTAATTCAAAATGAACTTTGATTTCAGTTAAAGCTTTCTCTTTTTATATGACACACAATAAAACTATCAACGTTATCACTTCCATATTACTTTCTACACGTGTATTGAATTGTTAGTAACAAAATATTTTCGGTAAATATTTCTATAAGTGCCGAAATTCAAGTCCATTGAAAGTGTTAAAAGCGCGTGTAAATAATATACCCAGTCGAACCTTTTGTGAAGAAACACACTTCTTTTCCCCTCCCGTAAGGGCTGAACCAGATGAGATGCTTTGGAAATCGGGCCAAGATGTACCCCACAGAATCTTTTGTAGTATTTGTAAGGGAAAATTTCCACAGTAATAATATGATCTCTTTCGTTATTTTTCTTCTCTTATATGAGTAAATCGCGTTTTCATGTTACTAGTTTGTCATTATTATTGCCATATAGGTATATTTATATTGAAATTTAGTCTCTATTAAAAAGAATTGCATATTTTTACTGTGTCGTGAAAAACAAAATATATTTACTTCGATGGTAGTAAAAATATTTAAAAAAATATAGTGTACGTATTGTCCGTTCGGGAAATCTCTCAAAATGTTTCCATGGCAGTGGGCCATCATTGTAACGCAAAGATCTCTTACCTGCATATTTATGAAAAGAAAGCATATGTGAACCGCTTTAGACTGAGAACCGTTCTCCTCGGTGACCCTCTATATGCTGAGAAATTCACTGACTCTACAAGCAAACAATGAGACCTTTCGCATCACAAAAATGATTTTCTGTTTAATTTTCAGTGTGCTGCATAGACACCGCAGGTGTGTATGTATTTACCATACGTGTACTCCATATATATGTATACATTTGTGTATGTATGGGTACATAAATATAAATGCATAAGCTAACCTCTTGAGTTGGCTTCACTATGGATTGCTTATCATTCCAAAGATCACGTCCTTCTGTCAGGAACGAAGGGAAGGGAATGTAAATTAACTGTATAAAGTAAACTCAGATACGAAAGACATTGGAACAACTTTGATTCTAACGCGCCTCAGAACTTAAAGCTCAATCAAATGGATATCCAAAAAAGTGTCCTGGACAAAAGATGAACAGTAAGTAATATGATCAAGCCGTCGCCATAAAATAAGATTATACTGAAGAAAGAAAAATTAAAAAATATTTTAATTAGTAAAAAACTTACATTTTAAAACAGTTTTATTTCATTGATATAATGGCGTCGTTCTTAAAGAAATTTATTGTCTTAGCACAGTATTTTAGGGACCAATCAATAATTGTTTATTGTGAAAACACAGCTGCCGCCAATGCGCCAGATGAAAAACATAATACAAAATTAATAAAGATTATATGTACATATGTCGAGGTTTATTTGTCTATTAAAAAGAATTTGGGTTTTATTTAGCTTGCTCGAAATAAATACGTTTTATTACTAAGTGACAATATAGCACTGGAACCTTTCACAATGTTAGCAAATATAATTTTATTTCTCGCGTCTTTGGTATTAAAATAACAATGCCTGATACAACATCCGTTGTTAGAGTTTTTGCCCACCCTTGTTGAAAATATTTTTTTCAATCACACGAAAACCCACAGCCATCCTTTTTTGGCACAATGACTAACACAAGAAGAGGTTTCTGCATTCTTGACACAAGAGTTCACGACTCTCATTTGGCATAATTTATTTTATCACCTTCGAAACATATTTGCGTAAAATTTTTGAAAAAAAAATACCAGTAAACCAATGATACTATATAATGTCAAATTATTACGGAAAACGGAAAAGTACTTTGGCAAACTAATATTTAATTATAAACTGCCTGTAAAATAAATATTTTTTATAAGTTACACTAGCTGTACCCTGCGCGCGTTGCTACGCCAGCAACTAAAATAAATTTGAAGGAAAGACATTACACAAATATTCAATTCAATTTGCATGTATTCAATACTCGAGAAATTTGTAAAAATTCGATATCAATTTTTGGGGGGAGGGGGTTGTTTGACAGGGTGGGGTTTGGGGGGCGTATGGGAGGGTAGGCCAGAAACCTTCGAAGAAGTGAACTCGAAAAATTCTTAAAGTTTAAAAAAAAAATTGGGGGGGGGAGGTTGGGGGTGGTTGGGGGAGGGGTTGGTAGGCCAGAAACCATCGCGGGGGTGCACTCAATAAATTTGTAAAGTTTCACATCGATCGGTCGAGCGGTTTAGTAGTCCATAGCGGACATACATACAGACATTAATTTTTATATATATACGCGCCACCAATTGTAGGAGGGATTGAGGGGTGTTCGCCAGAAAGTTTCGCGGAAGTGTACTCGAGAAATTTGTAAAAATTCGATACCAATTTTTGGGGAGAGGGGGGTTGTTTGGCGGGGTGGGGTTTGGGGAGCGTATGGGGGGTTTGCCAAAACCTTCGAAGGAGTGAACTCGAAAAATCCTTAAAGTTTGAAAAAAAAATTGGGGGAGGAGGTTGGGGGGTGGTTGGGGGAGGGATTGATTAGCCAGAAACCATCGCGGGAGTGCACTCAATAAATTTGTAAAGTTTCACATTGATCGGTCGAGCGGTTTAGTAGTCCATAGCGGACATACATACAGACATTCATTTTTATATATATAGATAGATAGATATATATAGATGACAAGTTGGCTAGTATAAGTAAATATAATTTTGTTTGCTTTGAATAAGCTACTTAACGCTTAATTTAGTTACTGGCTTCATGTATAAGTCTTTGTGTATAAACACAAAAATAATTTCAACTATTTTGATGTATTCACAGATAATATTCACAAAGTATTGAATGGTATAAATATCAAATATGTGAATATTAGCCAACTGTTTTTAACAATTTATGTCATTTTATAGTGAAACAAATATTTTATTTTAAAGTATTTTGACACAAAAAGCATCGTAATTTGAGAACAAATATTATTTTAAATACTGTTAATAATAAAAATGTATTATTATTTTTATTATAATGCCTTTCCACCAAGTATTGACAGTGAACACCTTAAAAGTGTTAAATACTGTTTTTTGTTATATTATTGCACCAAAAAGTTAAGTTTAAAAATATGGCTTGGTGTGTTAATAATTACTATTTTGTGTAAAAACAGATTTTTAAGGCATTCATATGATGTGACATCTAAGCTATTGTTGATTGAAAATTTACAAAAATTGAATCAAAAAGAGTCTATGATAATTTGGCATGAAGTAACAACTTATTGACGTAGGATTAACTTTCAATGAGACACCAGCTTAAGAAAGGATTTGTTTTAGCCGCTTTGCGTGTAACGAGTGTTTACTTTTTATGTCCGCATTGTGTAAAAATCGTTTTAATGAAGGCTAAAATTCACAAAGAAGAAGAAAAGAAAAATATCCCATAAAGAAAAATTTAGATTTTTCCAATAGACATTATTTACTCTTTAATGTTCAAGATAAAGCTAATCGCGTTCGAGGATTTTATTACAAGCGATTTAATTTGTCAATCTGTAGAATGGTTGACTTTCTTTGTAAGCAGATATTAAAATCTTTGCGTATTAAGTCTAAATTATTATGTTTAAGTACGCCATGGGTATATGGTTAAACTTTCCTTAATAAGCCACACCGACAATAGAGTGGGCGTTGTAGTTACGTTATTATCATATTTTAAAAATAGTAGGTTCATTAATTTTCGCATTAACATATTTTTTATTCAAAACGGATTGCTTTATGCCAATTTTTAGAAGTAGTGAAAAAACTACGCTATAGAAAAAATACATTTATTCTACATTACTGACAACCAATGTTGACTAAGTCGTTTCCCTCGGCTGCACAGCAATTTGAAAACAGGTTATATTAAAAAAATAATATTAATACGACGTTTGAACCGGTTTCGCTCACCGTGGGTATTTTCATCATTTGAAAATGTTCGTGGTAAGCGAAACCGGTCCTGATACTAATGGATTTAAAGTGGAGTAAGTACAAAATTTTGTTTTTTTTTTTTTTTTAAATTAATGCCTTTCCACCAAGTATATGTACAGTGATATTTAATGTTGTTCCTGAGAAATTGAATGAATGGTGGTTTTTGTATGTTTTCTACTAATAATAAACCAAATTATTATAATTTAATATGGCTTTTAAAAAACAAGTGATAATTACTCTGATAAAATTCAATTACGGTCTGGTTAGTTTTAGAATTAAGATCATTAGTGTGTGTTTAAATGGGATGCGGTGTATTGAGTGTTATTTGTAGTGTAACAAAGTAAACAAGGAAACGGCTTGACTGACTTGTTTATTTAACAACTTTCATTCTCTTACAGTATATTTCACCTTGATCGTGATTATAAATTGGATATAATTTTTTTAACTAAACATTTTTTTATTACATTCTTATTTTATAAAAAAAAACTATTTAATTACATCACACTTTTATATCTTTGATGTACTGCCGTTCTAACATATTTGAGTGAACACATTCCTTGTTTCACCAGCACCTATTATGCGTATTATACCGTTGTTCACAGCCGTCTTCCATAATGATGTGCGATTATCAAAAGCAGAAGAAAAATATACTCCTTATGTACTTGGCCCGATACAGATCTGCACGAGACTGATCTTTAAACGGTGCACTGAAGTGCTTAGAGAAAAGAAAAATTGAAAGGGGAAAAAATGATGTGACTGGCTCAGTCTCAAGTATCTTGCGCATCTTTATAGTGAGAATATGCCGTGGTGGTAGGGCTTAAACTACTTCATTATAATTCTTTCTGCTGAAAGAAAAACCTACCGTCAAATATTAAAATTATAATTTTTCTGAAGAAATATTCAATTTTCATAAATTAGTATATAGATTGCATTTTTTGTAAAAAGGGTCGTAATAATTATTGGAATTAAAATTTTAAGAAAATGATTCAATGGATTAAAATTTGACAAGAATATTAATATTTTTTTACTACATAAAGTGAAATATCTTTTTTGGATCTTCGGAGCAATTATAAGATCAATGCCTTTAAAGTAATCGCCTTGAGCGGCTTATGTATTTGTGCAAAATTAATTTTCGGGATTACGAAATGGCTATGAATTAGGATAACGAATGATTGAATGAACAGTATTACATTTAATATTATTGCCACGCTATTGTGAATTCATTCCATGAAATTTATTACACAGTCAGGTTACTTTTAAGAATTTTATGTTATACCTCGTCATTATGAGCAGTGATAATCCGTTCGCTATCTCCAAGGCTTATAAACGACGATTATAAAATATGAATTGAAACATTTTACTCAAAAGGTTGAAAACAAAAAATAGTGGTTTTTACATTGTAGGTATTCAAAATCATTTCAAATTAAAACTGAAAAAATGTAGAGAACATCTTCAAGTCAAAAAAAGAAAATGAGAAAGTGACGAAATACGTTTGATTTAAATAAATAATGGGCGATGAGTGAAACCGTTCTCGATATCAATAAATATATGTAAAGTTGTAAAAACAAATGGTCTATTATTAATTTAATTACACAATGCAGAACCCGGCGTTGCAATGCCACTCAAAGAAAGATTTAATTGTGTTTATTGAAGTGCTTTTGGATTCACATTTTTTTTATTTTTTTTTTATTTGGTGCGTATACGAATAAATCAGAAGGTTTTCTAACGCGTGCGACGATATAGGGACAAACAAACAAACAAGCATGCATTGTTATATTTATAGACTGTTAGATGATTAAGAAACCTTTGTGGGCGTCCACACAACAAATCTCTTACGTTTTATCGCAATCGAATGAACGGTATAAGATCGCATACGGGACAAAAAAACATTCATTTTTATATCTATATATAGAAAATCAAAAACTTTCCTTGGCGTCTACAAAACAAATCACCAAGGTTTCACTGCAATCGGATGAACGGTGTCGCAATGCATAAGGGACAAACAAATAAACATTTTTATATAGCATTATATAAGTGAACAACTAAATAAGAGACCCTTTAAGGTCTGCATTCAAAACATCGGAATACCGATTAGACTATAATCAAGTATGCGGTTTTTCAATACTAATTGTTCGTAGTTGGCAACCATCCCAGATAATACTTTTTTTAATGAAACTCAAAGAATTATTCAATGAATATGTAAATAATACGCAAATTAATAAGCATGGTTGGTTAGCAATTCCACAACTATGCATTAAAAATCTTTTTAAAAGGTTTGCTTCTTTCCTGTTATAAGTCTAAATTACCACCCCGATGGAGTTAGCGAGTTCAGATATTGTTTGTTGAAGCTTAAAACGGAAAACGATTTATAATATTTAAATTTATACGACTCAAAGTTTTGTGGTTGATTAAATTCATGTAAACTAATTTGGAAGCAAGCTGACCCATATAATGTTTTTTTTTAAGAATATATAAGCATTTAAAACAAGGACGATAATATATGATAAAATTTTTGTCTTGGTTGTTGTAATAAAAATAGTTTCAGGCAGTATGGATTGGAATATACATTGACACAATACAACATACATATTTGGTAAAAGAACACATTCAAGGTTTTCTGGTTGCCTATCTTTGTTTGACCATATTGGGTTGAAATTCTGATCACACATAGAGCTTATAATTTAGGCTACAGATATCCACTGTTAAGCTTTTTATCTCAAACACAAATGTAAAGAAAATGTTTTTTTTTCGTTGAGAGTTTTACTTATAAAATTCTATCGAGGGACAAATGATGATAAACTATCCTTAGTTTCTACTGGCTATACTAAACCCCTCCCAATTGATTCAAGGCTAACCTATATTAAATTTTAATAATCGTTTTTTGTCCTTTGCTCTTCGAATAAAATTGACTGATGTGTTCTTTCGAATAACGACATGAAAATGATTTCAAAGAAATAATTTACGGCCGATTATCAAAACTGACGCATATTTTTAGTAACACACTAAGAAGAAAGTGTTATAAGTATGAGATACATGCTATGAAAAAAATGATGGCATTCATCCTTAATTTATCCATATACACATATGGATAAATTAAGGATGAATTTTACATGTTTTTAAATGTTTCAGTTTTGCAATAAGCTAAATATTTTTAACTAACTCAAATAAGTTTAAAATTTTTTTTTATCAATATGGTTTTGTTAAATTTAGAAAAAAGGTTGTATTAACGGGGGTGAGTTGAGAACATAAAAGATTTATTGATTAATTATACATAACTCATCAATCAAAGTTATACGCTTGGCTTCAGAAATTTAAGTGGAAATTCAGTATGCAAAATATTCAATTATTATTTTGCACACATAACCAAAGTTGTTGTAAAACATATATGTATTTTATTAATATTAGGGAATATGATTGTTTCCGGTATCCGAATAACGATATATTACGTGAACCCGAATATTCAAGCAAAGTTTGAATTATATAATATTTCTATATATATTTTCCCGGGAGTAAAACTTTTCACTATTCAAAATTGTTTAGCCGTTTTTGAGTTACGATAAAAAATCCAGGCTCAATATAACTTTGAGGATAGTAAATATTTTTTAATTTACTTTTAAATAATCCATTTTGCTGATAGTACAAAAAAAAAATATGCATCAGCAATTATCAATACATGTGAGAAATCTCAAAATGCAACAGACACAAAGACTTCATTATCCTTTTCACCGTACTGGGTAAATAAAATGGTCTGTGTGAATACACTGTACTCAGTGAACAACTGTTTCCGAAAAAAAAATATCTAAAGGAAACAATATAAATATTAAGTCGGTAAAATAAACCATATTGAAATGTGTAAATCTCAAGTTAACAGACACAATAAATACATCATTTGAAAAATTATTTACATGAGTTACATAACGTAACACGTCATCCTAAAAATCCTGTCAAGTCGCGAAGTAGCCTCAGTCAACCACTTTTAATTGAAAGTGTTAAAGCCCATTTTAGGAAAGAGGAGATTATTGGAAATAATGTTATCATGTCTCGAAACGTAAACACGGCTTCATTTTCACTTTTATTTAATTAATTGCAATAGCTTAGCTAACTTTGGCTAAGCGAGTATTAGTGAAAATAAATATCGACACTCGACAAAAATGCGTAGAACTTACGTAGATTTGCGCATTTCAATCAGTCTTCAACTCACTGAATAGTTTGTCTATGAATTCTTCCATTTACCATTTTTATTTATAATGAAAATTTGGCTGATCACATTCAATAAAAAATAATTCATCAATTAATATTTATGAAAAAAAAATCAATATAAATAAAATACTCAAGTCGATGCTTGCTATTCAAAATAAATAGTTTATTAGAAACTACTTAAATAAAGCAGCAATTGTAAGCGAAACTGCAACAGAAAATTAAAGTTAATCTCGAAAAGATTAATTAATCACTATGGGCTTTCGGTTGGTAATCAAGATTAAGATAGTGTCGGATTTTGAGATTAATTTTGTCAGACTGGATTGTTACTAATAAAGATACGATGCATTCAATTTTTGAACAGTGATATGAATTTAAATTTAAGAAAAATTGCACTGCACGTTTGCTAAAAGCTGAGTTGAATTTACTGCATTAATTGATACATTGTTCCATTTCAGATTACATATCATAGTAAACATGGAAGCATATTCTATTTTTGACGATGAACTATATTTGTGTTCAACCATGTTTGATATACTCGTATCAATCTTTAAACACCCTGTAAAAACGCTCATTTTCAATCTAATTTATCCAAAATTAGATTTATTTCCCCTGACTGCCAAAGGGAATTGATATGTATCTGGAATTGATTCTCATATTTCCTGTCTATCGCATACTAAGAGCCCCAAAATAATTCTAATCCTCATTCCGAATCGGAAAATCAAATTACCAGCGCTATTTATCAAGCTTAGGCATCATAACTTATGATGACTTATCATACTATTTATAGCCAATTATGTAATATTACCAAAAATATATACACAGCACTCATTTAATTTATTCCTAAATAAATATTGATAGAGCCAAAAGAATTCAGTGGTATTTTTGTAAAACGATTGCTTTTTTGTTGCTTGTGAAGATTTTATCCAAATACTTCTTCATTTTCTTACTGCTTGAATCGATTCACTGAGATAAGCCAGGCTTAATCGAAACTTTTACGGTGCATCTTACATCTTTTGGACTTTGGTCAGTCCCAGCATGTGGATTTCTAATTGGTTTTTATCTTAACAGAAGTTTTTAACTTAGCAGAAGCGGAGAGAACTGCACTTTTTTTTAGAAAAGAGCAAGTATTGAAGGATTTAAGGATATGGCTAGACCGTCACTAGTTAGTACCTTCTTAATCAAACTTTTTTTTGAATCAGATAAGTGGAATGATAATTAAAGACATTTTTGGCCTTG
This sequence comes from Himalopsyche kuldschensis, assembly GCA_028554975.1. NCBI lineage: Eukaryota > Metazoa > Arthropoda > Insecta > Trichoptera > Rhyacophilidae > Himalopsyche > Himalopsyche kuldschensis. Next base: position 2,431,216 of record JAHFWI010000033.1, on the reverse strand, counting down.
AAAAGAAAATCTACAAATTAATATAGAAACTGTAAATAAAAAATATACATAACATGCAATGAAATAACTAAAACTGTAGTTATTCTGAAACATTTATACGTATGTTTTAACGTTATTTTTAATTTATTTAATATTTACAGCAAATATATATATTTTTTCTAAACTTGGAAGACACCATTGGTCTTTATCAAGAAAATATATTTGATTTGATTCAACGGAAAAATTACACTTGACTTATAGATTTACTATTCAAGTGTTACGTCTGGAAAATCATTTTTACCACGATTCGGATTGACGCTTTATCTTTTTCAAAATGCGGTGGATTGATTGAATCAAATAGATTTTATATACCAATAAAGATTGAGCTATGGATGTTTTAAATACTCTTATAATCATATATGTACACTGTGAGGCTTATTACTGGCTGCTCAGTTTTGCTAATTATCGAAGCAATAATGTAAAAGTAAAATTTTAATTTGCTGTCACTCTGGCACTTGTTTCATCATTTCAAATAAACTAATGAGGCATCGATTGAAAAGACCACACATATTTAAATCACAAAGCCAATGGTTTTTATTTAAATTATAAAGATTTTTATTTTATTTGTCACTATCTCACTAACAAGAGAAAATTTAATACTTGGATACATTATTATTTGGTATTTCAATTTAAACTGCATTTTTAAAAACAATATTTCTTAACTTTGGCGGCTTGAAAGTTAGCTCTGCATATTTTTTAAATATAAAAACGCAATGCGTGTTGTTTTGATCGAAAAATTCGAAGGATTTGACGTGCCATAAATATCCAGTTTGTCGATAAAACTAAAAGTATACGACATGCACAAAAATAACTAGCTTAAAACATAATTTTACCTTTTCGGCCATCCAGTTTTCAAAATACAGAATTTTGATTTATTTCAAATATTTGATAATTAATAAGCAATAATTTTGCATCGAAATTTATTATATTATCATAAAACACTGACCAAATAAAGACCTTCATTTCCAAAAGGATCAGTAAAAAGAATCCCTCTAGAGAGTTCATATTTTATAATAACGGTTTCAATAAATTTGCTAAGCAGACTTATAGTGAAACGGAAAAGGTTCCAGGCAAAGCCTTGGAGACTTTCGTGATCATTGTATTTCTTTCATTAAATATTTAAGGTATTAATCGCTTTCTCGACTGTTTTATAGGCAGTTAACCCAAATTCTATCAAGTCATCATGCTCATCCATTTTAAATCAACGCTTAATTAAATATGTAGGATTATTGTTGATACGGTGAGAAAAATAACAATGTATTTTAATTCTACAGAGACTATTTTATATATTTGTTGATAGCTACATCAGTCAGAACAATGTTTTAAACGTACATTAGATCATGTATATATACTGTTTAGACAGGGTACAAAATACTTCTTCTTCTCTGTTCCACCATCTTAATTTTATATGGTAACTAGTATTGCTACCCGGCGTCGCTCGGACTAAGCGACCAATAATTATTTAATGTTATATCATTCGACATAATTATATCACAAAATCTAACATCCAAAATAGAGTTAAAATAAAATCACAAACTTTATTTAATTTGATGACAGCCCCATTCTCGCCCATTAAAATGTCCAAATTCAAGGAAAAAATCTAATTGGCTGTCATGAAATGTCAAATAATACCTTCACGTAAATAATAAACATTATTATATTAATAAAAGCCGGGTAAAAGTTGGTAGAAGACTAATTTATTACATTTTGACTAAATGTCTTAGCCGATAAAAATTAAAACATATTTTCTTTCATATTCGTTTTTATGGCAACTTGCAACAACAATGCAAAAGAGAATAACATACATACATACATACGCCGTTTCGGTTTTATATATAAGATTATAGGTTATTGATTGTGACAAATTTATTTGATGTATTCTTGAAGTGAAAGCTAATCTGGGTTTTTACTCAGTGGGAATAAACTGTATTTGTTTTGTATAAAGTTGATTTATTTAAAATTACATCAACGCGTATTAATGGCTTAAGAAGTGGTGACGCATTAGTGCTAATTTTTTCGTTAAGAATGTCATTGGATTGATAATACCAATTAATTTCTAGTTGATATGAATTTAGCTTAAGGCCCTTATTACAAAAATGTAAACAAATCGAAACTGAATTTATGTCAAGTGATTCCTCTATGAGGTGGTTTGCAAATTGCGAATCTGTTTTTTTTTTATTATTAAATGATCTTACATGTTCTTTGGCTCGAATCGATATACTCATGCCTGTCTGGGAGACGTATATTAAATCGCATTTACTGCAGGACATCTTATAGATACCGCGTCTATCAAGTTTATTAATGATAACTTTACTATTTTTAAGGTGTGTGCCTAAAATACATTGTTATTATTCTCACCGTATTATAATGGAGTAAATGCCAACTCAATCAATAAATTATTGTTGATCATCATGAAAAGTAGATTTACCAGATTTTACAATTCTTAGAATTTAATAATAATAAAAATATGCCAGCAGTGGGTTTTTGACTTCTCCACTATCGTTCGACAGAGTTGAATTATTCTACACCCTAAGGGTACGGTCAGTGATAAACAATTTAGGATTATATAAACGCTTCAATCGCATATTTATAAAAACAAAATAAACGATTTAACTGTTGTTGGCTTTAAAAATATATGTATAGGTAAATTTAACAAATAACGAAAATGCTGCATTATTATCTTCAAAATTTTATTGAATACCTTAATAATTAAACTTCCCTTGAAAAGTATGGTATGTCTAATGTACATCAAAAGATTAATTTTAGATAATAAACGAGACACTATTTTTTTCCGTTTCATTTCATGCTTCATCATTTAAAAATTCACTGGGTATGAAAAATGTTTTGGATGAATATAAATACATAAACGTGCAATCCGTTCTGATCTCTACAATATCTCAAAATGTAATATGAAATCACCAATTTATTGTCTCTAACATTCAACAATTTAGGGTTTTACGCTAGGATCTCACCTTAAGAGCAGACAGGAGTGTGCTTAATATGTAGAACAAAAGACCGATATGAAGAAATATATTGTGATGATCAGTACCGGTTTTGCTATTTCGCCATAAATTCACAGACGATCACACATAAATCTATTCAAATTAACAATTTATGAAATGTTTATGACTTCTTACAAAATAATATAATATGATTCTCGATGAGTGTGTATTATTTTAAAACAAGTCTATGTTTATGAATACGATGCCTTAACAAGATGATAAGACTTTTATATAACAGAGAAATATTATTTTCTAGTATAGAAAACATCAAGAACAAAAAATAGTACCCGATGATTTGACAAGGCTTTCTTCTCATGTACAACGTTAAATCGATGAAATAATATCATTTTTAATAAAAAAGAATGCAAATAAACACATTCGAATTTATGTAAGTAATAGCGTAAAAAATCTATATGAAAAAAAAATATTGAAGCAAAATCATTTTTTTACTATCTCCTAAAATGAATGTTTGGAATCTGTGATGGTTGGGACCAATAACCTCAGATAAAATACTAAAGTTAAAACAATTCACCACATTTATTATGAAACTATGAAATATTTCATCAAAGATTATATTGAGATCTGGAAGTCCTCTTTTTTACATCTACCTTGTCGTGATTCGGGATGGGTGTTGAAGTTCGTTATCTCAACCCCAACCCCTTGAGTCCTTTGAATGATGCGTTGATTGAATTGTGCTCGTGCGGGGAATCTGAACGGCACTCAAAGGGTTTACTTAAAGAAGAAAAAAAAAGTGAATTTTTTACCGAGTTATTGTAACAGAGTTATCAAAACGAATTTGGGGTTTTCGTCGTTTTCTCTGAAGCGTGAATAGCTCACAAGTTTTCGCTGCCCAATAAAAAGTTTTTACTTTTATTTTTTGCGCCACTGTAATGAATAATTGAAGTTTTGATTTGAAATGAAAATTTGCATGTCTCCGGTCGCGGATGAATACTAAACAATTTAATGAATGTTTTGTCTTTAAACAAAAACTATTAACTTTTTTGTCCTCGTCGTTAAAAAAAGCGTACAATACTTTGTAATTGTATTTTAATTTAAAATAATCGGCCTTTGCGCATAATTTGAATTCAAGTATTATTATTCAAAATAAATATTATGAAAACTTAAAGATGGTAAAGTTTGCAAACTTCATTTTTCATAAATAAATTAAAAAAACAACCTTTTCGAACGGAAATATAATCCGTATTTCAATAGTATGCAATAATTTTTAATTGATTTTTCTTTTGCAATCTTATTTAATATACCAGACATACTATTAAAAACTAAAATTAATGATCGGGTTCGTATGTATATATAATTAAAAAACATACAGTCTTCGACTTCCGATCGAGATATTTTCCTGAACATTCGTCGTAAGTCGAATTTCTTAGAAACTATGTATTAAAGTATATATATATTTATGTTTTTTATTGTTAAATTTGTAGTTCAAAAAATAAGTTTTAATCTTAAATCTGGCAATAGCACCTTGGTCCATAGGCTACAAGATACTGGTACACCAATAGCTTTTCCTTTTCGTAAATGGTTCTTTTAATTGTTATTATTGAAGATGTTGTTCCTTAAAAGTTTAACAGCTCCACTGATTTTTACTTTAAAATTAAAAATTGTGGAGATAGTTGAACATGATAATTGTAGATCACAAGCTATGTGTATATGTTCATGTTTTAACCAAAAAACTGTTTCATTAATTTATGTTTTATTTCTACATCTATTGCAGTTCTAATTTTTTTAACTTCTCCTTCACCAGTCATTATGGGCACGATTTATTAATTATTCACTTCAGAAATTAAATGCGTTTATTATTTTTTTTCGGTCGTATGTGCGAATTTTCCGTGTCTAGGACTATGTACTTGTATATGGACTTGTTACCAGAATTATTGATAACAATAAGATCTTCATTAAAAAGAAACTTTCTTTGATCATAAACTTAGTAGAGAGATTGTTCGTTTGAATTCTAGTGATGTTTTCATGTAAACACAGTTAATGTTCACGTTTCTTACATTTACAAAAAAGTATTCGCAGTTTGTTTTTATTATGGATTGAAACTTCAGAAACCTTATAAAGAGTATGTCAATTCCCTTATAAGGATCAGGGAAAAGGTCACTACGCCTTTGTCAGTATAACTAGTAGAACCTTATGTGACGGTAGGCATAGCGAAAACCTTACACCGTGACTTTTCCACATCACTGAACAAATCCGTCAATTTCAATGTTTATTTTACGGTTTTCGTTTGTGTCAGGGCTATTCCACTCGGTGAAAGCTAGTTTATTATTCTAACATATTCGCACTATTCCGCTATATTATGCATACATTTTTTTTATCTCCCTTTGGTACTAATTTTGCATTCAAAGTTTTCATAGCCAAAATTAACATACGTCGTACAGAAAGTGTCGTATACACTTGTACGCGGACACTGTGAGCTTGGAAAAGCGTTGGAATGCTTTTCATTTAAAACTAAGGTAGATTTATCTGTTTTTCCTGAACTAATTTCTATTGGGATATAACAAATGGTATAATTCACGCGAATAGTTTAAATTTTACCGTTTAATATGTTATTGTTAAAACTTTCTACTAACTTAACCAGTTTATCGACAGTTTGACATGTAATTTTGATGCAATTTCCACAATTGCTATAGAATAATTTTGGCGATATAAAGATACATGTTATTCAATGAATATAATTCAAGCCATACGAAACAGTATTCTCAGCATTATATCTTACAGTTTCTCTAATAAAACATAAAAAACATTCCTCAACTTTCCCTCTGTCATTTTAAGCTGTAAGCAATGTGTGAAAGATGAGCATACAAAACTTTCATAATAACAAACCCTTATCGCAAAGAGTTTTTCCAATGTTATGGTGATTCATCACAGCCTTGTCCCATCTCATGATTACTCTTGAAGAAATCAAGTTCAAGGAATATGTTATATATATGAGTTTATTTATAACTAAATCATAAATTTGTGATTGATAATTATTGTTGAAATGCAACCATCAGTGGACTCAGTGGAAAATATATATATTCCATCATTTATAAAATGTTCCAAAATTCTGTAGAAACTGAAAAAAATAGTATTTCAAATGAGAAATGTATTCGTGATAATGAAATAAAATAATTAAGCAATACTTTTCAAGCTCATTTTATATGAATCAAACTATTTTTTTTTCAAAAATTTTAATATATGTAGTATTAATTATTATAGTAAAAATAATAACACATTTTTAGTACTTATTACATTAGCATTATCTGATCTGTTCAACGGATGAACTGATCAGATCAGTTGATAATGCTCGCCATGAGCGAAACCGGTCCTGATCCAATAAATTTTATGTGGAATATCTACTAAAAATGTGTTATTATTTTTACTATAATGCCATTCCGCCAAGTATTGACAATGAACACCTTAAAATTAATAATATTTGTATATTGATATCAAACAACAGACGGGTCGGGATATCAGACCAGACGGGTCTGCTTTAATTTATGGTTGTCAAACAGATCGTAAAAATGTTTCTTTTTCGATGCCCATTCACAGAATGGTTTCCATTTAAATTAGAAAAATCGCCTAAGTTACACGTCAAATATCAGGTTTTATCAGCTGGTTTGTTTAAATATTTTAGTCATACTTTAAAATCCCGGATGTGAATTTTTTTACAGCGACTGCAATCTATACACATGACTTATAAATCATTTCGATTTACTTTGTTATTTGTTCCATTACGTGGTCTCTATGAATCTCGCTGTGGTAAGTCAAACGGACGCTGAACGCGGTGTTTTATAGAATCATCTAATCGTGCCATTACCATAACGAGTGTTTCGACCGATATTAATATCGGAAATTTATATTTCGAACTGATAAAAAAGTCGAAGAATACGATAATAAAAAATTGTTTGGGAAGTCTCCTTCAAGTGTTATGTCACCTCAATTATAATTTTACGGTCAATGTTCTCGTTACTGACTAATTTAATACATTATGTTCTAGTGATTAAATTTTTTAAACTGTTTATATCATCTAGAATTTTGTGATTGATGTTGATGTGATGTGGATAGCACTTAGCAAGATAGAGATTATCGAATTGAGAGATTCATTTGATCCAGTCGTTGCATTTTTTTTTTATGTGGAGCTTTTTATTTTTTTAGCTGAATAAAAAAATAATTAAGGCTACACATACTTTTCTGAATAGCTGAATTCCAGTTTTACGTTAAAAGAAAATTATTTCATTGTTTGCAAGACGGTGGGTTATTTCAACTTTTAAATGAATGCTAACAATGCCTTTACAAACTATCAAAAAGAAAAATGAAAAAGTATCATAACCTCAAAGTATACCTCTGGCAATTTATGCGGTCTCGGCTGTCTCGGTGCGTTTCGATAAGTTCGTTTCTGCAGTCCAGGGGCGAAACGAGAAAGGGGCGAATTCCAGTGGATTTGTTTTTATTACCGCCAGTAACGAAGACGGGGTCGACGACGCTTCTGCGACATTACTGGGAATTGCTTTCTCGGCGTTCCCCAATGCCATTCTTTCGCCACGATGAAAATGAAAATAATATCATGATCGAAAGATGCACGTCTAGTTATAATAGGTTTCCGGTATTTTGGTTTTCTTTTTATTATGGTGTTTTTTTGCGTTCCATTGGTGTTTGTGTCGCACTTGTGATTGGCACAAGAACACGCGTTAAAATATTTTCCCACACAAAGTACGATATCAAATATTAGACACGTAGCAAGAAATCCCCCTAAGAAAAAGAGAAGAAGAAGGCTCGGTCCGTGGTGCAGTGGTCAACGTAATTGGTTTCCGTGACGGACCGCCCTGTTTCGAGTATCTGTACGAGCAGATATTTCGATTTATTGATTCTGTTAGAAGGCAATGGGTGTTTGTGTTATTTAAAAATCCCTTAGAGAGCGATTAGCTAACCACTGGTCTTGTCCAAGTCCACGTATCTTTTCAATCCCTACTCTTTTCTAGAAAGAGAGATTGAGCCACTGAGTAACAAGCAGTTCTCGTAGAAAAATATATATTTTGAGTCAAACTCCATCACGAATCCATATACTCCACGTTGGAACCGGACATGGATATAAAAAAATCCTCGAAGTAATGATTTTTATAGAACAGGCGCCTTTATGCGAATCAATTTATTTTCGTTGTGATGTATCCTTGTTTAAACCAATGCAAGTGGTGATTTTCTCTCCTCGTAATTATTACAGAAGTCCTTTTTAAATCTAATATTAATACTAAAGCTATCGCAGAAAAACAAAATATACATGTAATTAAGCCCAAACAATAACAATATCTAACTATCTTCTAAAAAAAGCTTTGGTGGTCACGTGTGTTAAGTGACACATAAGACCGACGCGAAGAGAAAGACTGTGTCGATACCACACAAGTAAACATGCAAGTAGTATTCTTGAAATCTTTAGTAGCTTTTGTGATTATTTTTTTTATTTAAAACATAGCATTAAACACAAATTAACGTCCTTATTTATATCAAGAAGATGGCTTGCATTAAATAATTTTGAAAACATGATAGTTTGCTAATTTTTATTAATAAAACTTTTGCGGTATTATTTGTCTATTCTTGGTGGAAAGGCATTATTTGTAATAAATAAAATACATTTGTGTGCTACTTTCCATGACTTTCATGACCCGTAAAAACTGTCCTGATTTTGTATAATTACATGTGAAAATAAGGGGAAAAATTGCTTTATTTCGGTATTGAAAATTAAAAAGTTTTATACAAGTAAAAAATTAATTCATAATACTGAAGATACAGATATTTATCAAATGTTTGCACTCACTGTCTGAAGATTCTTGCTTTATTAGTGCAATTATACTTTAGGCGCTTAGTTCAACATACATAGTGTGATTATTAATTTCCCCGCACTTTAAAGCGTTACCGCAAATTAATATCAGTTATTTGCACCCTCCATGTTTGATCAAATTATTTCCGCGAAGCCTACAATTGTAGAACATGTTGCGCAAATACTGTCATGGTCGGAAGCGTCAGATAATTTTGCAGCTTAATTAAGCATACAATATGTAAAATTTTGATTTTAAGATTATTGCAAATAAATTTCGAGTCATATATAATATGCTGCAAAGAAAAATAAGCAATATTAATGTGTATTATTTTAAGAAATTAAAGGAGAATCTGCATTTGAATCAATGTGAAGAATAAGGACTCATAATGGTGATCATTTCAACAAAAGTAGTTCTACAAAAACTGTATACGATGTTCGGAGAGAATGTAAGAATAGAACTAGAGAAAAAGTAGTGATAAAGAAATTACTCGGGCTGTCTTGTTTATAAGATTGTATGGGTGGTAGAGGATTTTAGGCATCTATACCTTCGAATTAAAATATAACAATCAGTCATAAAGTTGTCTGTTATGTGATAAGAGCTCATGTTGATCACTTGGCAGTTGTTGATTTAATGTTTCTAAAACACTGAGATATCTTATAATGATGGTTAATAATTCAAAATTGTTCAGGCTTTATTTGCAGTAGAGTTTTTTCTCAATTAAATGAAAATTATTTCGTTCACTCTTATCTATCAAAATTTCTGTCTGATTATAAATATTTATTTTGTTCCTTATGATGAATTCGGTACTCAATTTTTTGATGTTTATTTGAACATAAAGTTTCCACGTATTGTAAGTGGAATACGTGGAATAAAGAACTGATCAATACTTCAAAAATAAAAGGTACATTGAAAAAACAAAGTTATTTTTAATTTTGAATTTATTTGTTATTTTTTTAACGTCAAATTCCACATTTTATTTTTGACGACTCTGCCAATACCATACGTCAACATGATAAAAAAATTCGTTATTTCGTTTATTTTATTCAAAGAAAATTTAAGTACGGTAAAATATGTCGACACAGATAAAAATCTTTTCAGATGGGTAAATTGAGTAAGGATGACGCAATTAGCATCCGTGTCGCTTAAACGTGACATTTATTTAAATTTAGAATCGCTAGTATTAATTTGAAAATAATGTTTTTTTTTGTATTAATGTTGATTAATAAAATTATCAGTGTTGCTATAGCTGGAAAAAACTGTGAAACTAATCTCGTCTTCGCAAAAAAAGAACTCAATTTTACTAGAGTTCGTGATAATGTTGTGATGATTTTGTCTCAGATCGTAAACTTCGCTTCAGCTACCTTCATAAAAAGGCGAACGAAAAATTGAATTTTTATTTCCAACACTTACAAATCAAACGGCTATGATGTCAAGGCACTCTCCCGATCATATTTTGTAATCGGAGTCCTTTTGTGTTGTGTTTAAATTTATTTCCTTCGTCTCGTTCAATTCTCCGCAAAATAAACAAACAAAAAGGCAATTATAAAGGACATACATATAGTCGGTGGATATAAACATACATGTCGACAGAAATGCACTTAATTTGTGTTTGAATTCAATTACCAACACAACATTATGTCGCCACGGAATGGACACGGATTTTTTTTCGAAAAATTTATTAATTGTAGTATGTTTTTATCAATTATATATCTTCACTGTAATTGTATATATGTATATCAACGTATAATTTATGGGATCATTATTGTTGATATTAAACATTGTATTTTTTCGTTAGTATAAATTTGTTTGTTTAGAATGTTTAGATGATGAGATTGTATACAACACATCAGATTTTTTAAATAGTATGTTTCAACAATTTTTAAATATTTAACATAAATTTTAAAATAGTAACTCGTATAAATGTGCCAGATTAATTTTCAAATAATTATTTTAAGTTATGAAATGTATTTTTTTCTCACAATGAATTCTTGTTTCTTTAGATACACAACAGTTTGTTCAAAGCTTTTACATTTATAAATAAGACTATTTTTCAAACTAAGAAGAACTTTTACCAAAAAAAATCGTCTTCTTCGATTGTTATTTAATTTATGATAACAGATTAAAAAATTAACCTCTTAAAAACCATCATTCTAAGAAAACAGTTTGAAAATAATAAACATAAACTATATCTAATCAAATATTCGTTTGTGAATGCACACGCGTATGGTAAATATTTCAGTAATTTTTGTAAGTTCAAAATGATTTTTTTTCTATATGCAGAATAAAAAGTTATGATACTTTACGTAATATTGGGAATTGGCGGATGGTTTGATTTACATTGGCTGGAGTCATATTGAAATAACTGTTAAAATAAAATCGAGGTCAAAATAAGACAGTCAATGTACAAACCTCCTGTGGATATACTTTTTTTCTTACGACATTAGCATTTTTATGCAAGTGACTTTTATTGAATATTTAATCGCTGCTTTCGTTTGAAATGAAAATGCAATATTGAAGAAAAATATTTTCATCTGAAAGTTTTCTGATATCTGAATGATATTGAAAACCAGCTGCATTTTGACATAAAAGCATTGGTAAACTTTATATTCAAGCCTTAAATAAAAATAAGTATTTATAACTTATATCGGATAATTTAATGTGTAAAATTGATTGTTTTTATAAGCACAATACATGAAATAACATCTGATGCCAATTTGCCATGTTCTTGACAAATATAATTAAGAGAGTAAAAATAACAGTCATCAGAATAAAAAGTGTGGAATAATGGTATTTTTTTCTTTTAACAAATAATTAACGAAAAAAAATGTGGTATTCATGAAAACAAAACATTCATATCAGGTGTTATTTTATTTTATACGTTTATGGAATATTGTTAATATGTTTAGTAAAAAGTATAAAATATTAAAATTAAATTTATTTGTCAAAGAATAGTTATTGGTCACGGGACAGAAACCCAATTCTCTCAAGCTAAGCTCAAAAAATTTATACATACTGGCTTATAATTTTATGTTTTGACTTTACTTTTTGAATTTTATGTTTGAAGAATTTGTTTTTTAATATTAGCCTATAATGAAATTATTCTTTTTATTTTAAACAAATAATAAACTTATGTGACTGTCTCTATCTGTACAATATTATTATTTGTGTAGTTTGGTTGCATTTTTGCACCTGTAAATTAAAACAACTCGATTTCATACTTATTGCGAAGTATTTTTTAGGATCTTCTATTATAATAAATTTAATAATTAAAGACGAAACATTTAAAAAAAAATGTAAGCCTTACATTAACTAAAGTAATGTTATCTGCTTTCAAATACCTGCACATGAGAAATCATTTCATTTAATATGCTTTTTTTTCATAAATCTTTACAAAAATTCTGACCATATATCCATAATTTACCGGACTTTCAATTAAAAAGAAATCAAGCTGTGACGGAGTGAAAAGAATAACTGAATGAATGCGGTAATAGAATCAAGATTTATACAGAAAATTGACTAAATCGAAAAATAAGTTTTTGATTTCGTTAAGTATATGTGTATTCAAATTCAAATAATATAATGAGAGAAGTAATTCTAAAATGAAAAAAAAAATAAAAAAAAAAACAATAATTACTGTGTTTTTACTGTTGATACTGTTAAAAAGAAAGAATAAATGTGTTATGTAATGCATGCAATAAAACCAGTTATAATTACAATTGAATGCAGGGACGCAGACAATTTTGTTGGAATAAATATTTAATTTCAACTTCGACATTTATATTCCAAATTGCAGGATAACCTCCTTACTAAAGCATGTTCTCATCGCAAATACGCAGATACGTTCTGGAGCGTTCTGGAAGACTTTTGTGTCTAGTATGTCCCCCTCTCCCGTGTTTTTACTTTTATAAAGCGATGCTACGGATCCCGTGGCGTCACGCTCGGTCTTCGCGTGACGTCATAGGACGCCTGGAAAGCTCCGGGCGTCGTACCGCGGGATTTATTATTGAAAGCTCTCCGACGCCAGAGGGACGCTGTAAGGGAAACAATTTCGACGTCACCTTTTGTGTAGACGCTGAAGCGCTCAGAGATATCGGGAGAAATGTGTACATTCTATGACAGTGCATGTTGCCTTAACAACTCTTATGTTAATTTACTTAACATAAAAGGATCACTTAAATTTTTATTTTTGAACTTATATTATGTATATTTTTTAAGGTTCCTTTCTAGTTTGAATATATACACTATAAAGTCTATGTGCCAATATCTAAATACAATAAATATAAATATGCGTTTCACTTTAGGTGTGTGCAAGACACTAACTAGATTTTTAGGAATTTTCGAAATTAGCCCATTACAAATTGAATGAACGAAATTACTCGTGATCTTTATGAAACAACTATATTTATGAAACAACTACAAAAAGTGTGTTTTATTTAAAAAAAAAAATTAGGAAAAAAAGAAAAAGATGTACTATTATTATTAAGCATATAAAAAAATATAAGGTAAAAAATAATTGAGGACTTCGACTGAAGGTTCTTGTTGGAATTTCTAAATCAAATTCAAATCGTTTGAATTTTTTACTTTTGCACGAGTTTTGTCGCTTACGACCCGGGTTTTGCTTTTCGGCATCTCTAAGAATTAAAAGTGCACGTCTGAGCTCAGTTTATATTCACTTGTGTACTTGGAATTTTTGAACATTTTGAATGGCTAAGCCCAGGTCATTAACGACAAAGCTCATGTAAAAGAACAAAAAGGTTAAAATCCTTACTAATACGATGTTTATTTGTCTGGTCAAAATCGTAGCATACTGCTGAAAACATCAACTGACTGTTGAATGTCATAGTTTTCACTCGAGGTTATTCTTTTTAATTTGTTTATCGCTGTATCAAATAAAAATATCTGAAAAAGTAGATAATCATGGTTGACAATAATGCCGTCTGTTTTTATACATTTGATTAATGTAAACAAACAGACAATTTTTCTGACATGAAAATATTTATAAAATGCGGTGGTCTAAGCACATTCAGCATCTTATATTTATTATGATAATAATAATTATAATGATTCACAAATTCCGCTACTCGCTGGAACTTTGCCAAGAATTTTGTCCTCAGAAATATTTCACGACTTATTAAGCACCAATTTATCGGTGTCATAACCAATGAAACAAAACAAACATTACCTAAATACAAATTCCGTTGTATCTTATTTAATAAATAGGATAAGAAAATATAGGTTTTTCATGATATATGAAGGTAATAATCGTCAAAAAATTAACATGTTCAAATTATTGAGATTTTAATCAACTTAGAAGTTACTTGAATTTCGTTGATGATTTTTTCAGCAAAAATTAATGTACTGTAAAAATATCTGACAAATTATTCTTGTATTATGAGCGCGTAGAAATTTCTTCCTGTTTTTTTAAAAAAATGGTTTTTTTCATTTTCCTCTCGTAAAAAAGTATTATTGTAAATTTCTTTAAGACTGATGTTTTTAAAAAGAATTCTAAGTTTAAATTTTGCAGTGTCTATTTTTCTAGATTCTTACTAATAACGTTAAACACAATTGTCATGCCTTTATGTCAAAAGAGCCACTAAATGAGACTACGCATGTTTAGTAATGTGGTCTATTGATAATATGGATAATTGTGTAAAATTCCTTTTTTAATTAATTTTTTTCAAATTAAATAACGTGAATTTTTCGTTTAAGGTCTGAGAATTTTCTACTGAGTAGTGATACTGCCGAGCAAAAAAGACACTTATTTAAGCAGAAATGAACAGAATTTTTGATTATGTAGTTGTAGTCGAATATTTACATTAAACTATATCAATTTTCTTTGTTTATGTGATATATTAAAATAAAATAAAACGCATTGTTAAGTAAACACGATGCTTTGAGGGTCCAATCGCAAAGTAAAATAATTAATACGTTAAAGAATATTTATAATAACGTATCGATTTTTCTAGAATAAAAGTGGTTGATTTTAAATTGTTTAGCTTCAGTAAATTTAGCGTCCTATTAATATAGAATGCCAATTTTCAAGTTCGAATTTCAGATTGATTTAAATTCCACGAAAGGTCGTTATTGAGGGGTGTGTTCAGCAATTATATTACAAGCAGCACCTTAACTAAGAATTGTATGTATATTTATGAATTTCTTAAATGGATGGTAGAAATTCCATATTTTATGTCATAATTCCGGTTTTAGTTTTGCATACCTAAAAATCATATTCAACTTATATTAATATACATTTTAAATTAAAAATGTAACCGCTGATGCGGATATTATAATCGTTACACAGTATTTTTTCGAAGAAAAGCAATAGTAATTAAATTCAGTTTATTTTAAGTGTTGGTGATATTTGAATCAGTTTAACATACTCGGTAGTTGATCGAAGCCGACTACAATTATAAATTTAAAAAAAATCTTTTATTATAAAATAACATTGAAAGAAACATTTATGAAGTGTCGCCTACTGATATACGTTGTTGGGCTTTTGTTTTTTCCAGCAGCGCATTCATGTGTCATCAAAGATTTACATGGAAATGTTCGAGTGTTTAAATAATATGATTTTATCGATTTTTGTTTTTTTAAGTTATTTAAGTGACTAAAAATCTGTCTTTATACAACAAGTTCTGTTAAGGTGATATAATATTAATTAATTGGCGCATTGGCGCAAGCTGTAATGCCAAATTTTATTAATTAAATTAAAAAAAAAAAAAAAAAAAAAAAAGAAGCCCAGATAATATTGCACATGCTTCAAATTGGAAATGATTGAAAGCAAACATGAATACAACTATAACTATACTGTTTTTCCATGCAAAAAGGTAGTAAGTGACTTGACAAACTTTGACAAAGTTTTCTTTGTAAACAAGGAGTAAGTAGTTGCATTGGCTGCCTCTCTGACAAAAAAAATCTGGAGCTAGAACTGCTTTTTTGCTACTAAAATTCTTATACTTTTAGCAGGTGTCTATTTTTTCACAAAAGGTTTTTTTTAGCTATTATAGTGCTATAAATGTAAGCACCGTATAATAAATATAGCTTACAAAACTCAAGTTCAGAAATTTTGCGAGTTAATGCCATCTCTTCATTGGAACGGCAGTATTGTATCATTACTTTTTTGTATTGATATAAAAAATCGTCGATTCCTTTCGAATCATTTATCATCCTTAACTGTGCACACAGGCATGATTTAAGGTAAAAACGCCAACCTTGCTGCGGAAATTAATTTTGATTCTTCTGCGGGAAACATTTTAAAAAACCAAATTAAAAAATTCTATGTTTATTAATGTAAAAAGTAATGCTTATAATTTCCTGTGACATAAAAGGACTAATTTAAATTCATGAAAATGTAGGGTAGCGCTTATTTAACGCTGCAGAAGTTTTAATTCAATTTTTTTTTTGTACAATATTTGCGGATTTATTATAATACTCACAGAAGTCATTTTTTGCAGTCATTATGAGCCGATTGAGAGATGAGAGATTATGAATATTGTTTTTTAAATATAAATCACTTTAGTTAAGAAAATTACATTATTTTTTGCTGCTGTGTTTAGTAAAGAGCAAAATTAAAATTGACTTAATCTATGGTGAATTATAACATCTTCTTTTTTAAATTGTGCCTGATTTTTTTAATTTAAAACTTTACTTTTATCTTCATACCATCATGTACTGAGAGGAGCCTAACCTAAATAAATCGCCTATATACAACATATTTAAGATAATTTAGTTCCTATTGTAAAGGAAATGTCAAGGAATTATTTATATGAATATTGGCTATATTGAGCTGGAAGGCTATAGTTATTGAACACATCAAGGAGACAAATGTATCTTATGTATCACAGCAACTAGAATTCCAAGCAATTGTTCATTTTGGATGGTGAAAGTAAAAGGGTCCAATAATAAAAGCCACCAAACTCACTATGGCAGTTATCCTATTTATAAAATATGTTCACGCCAATATAATAAACGATTTATTTTACTTCCACTCTCCATTATTTTTAACACGATAAATGCGAGTGAAGTAGGATATGATATGACAATCTTTTCTCAGTTGACGAGAAACTGCAGAAAACTTTTTGATATATCTAGGTGATAAATCTATTTGAAAAGCAGATTTTTATGTGACATGGCTTTATATTTAACTTTTTTAAAAATCCACATAAATCAAGGATAGAAAAGTACGTACTGAAATGTCAATATTTGTACTAAGAAATTAGCGAAATTAGTTATTAACTGTTGTGAACAGACAGCAATTAGTGTATTCTGATGAAGTAAAATTTAAATTAATAAAACATCCATCTGAATATATTTATTTTATTTACTCATGTAAAAAATAATCTGTATCTATTATTCTGTTAAGAATATGTTAAACAACCTTACCTTACCTAACTTAACAAACCAAGCAATATCATCAGTTCATAATCTAGAAAAATAAACATTACCTATTAGCAAGTGATAATATCAACAATGAATTTTAATAAGGTTTTTGTAGACTTTCGCCTGTGAACTTTTCCAAGATAGTTGGTTATTGTTATGATATATGTTTTACTATATTATGACTTATACAACCCATTACAAACATGTGATGAGTAGAGTTCTTATATAAAATACTCATAAATCATTCACGTGTTTGTTTATATAAATATCAATCTAGCTAATATACTTCTCCGTGATTGAATAAACAAGAGTATTAAATATCACTGGGAAATATATAACCGGAGAATGCCAACAAAATAATGTCGCCTGTCATTCACTTACTTCTACATCTCATAAATATGATTAAGTGAGTGAAATGATGCAGCAGAGATAGACATTAGTAGCTTTTTAAAACTGAATGTAATGTTAAAAATACACTGAAGAAGTTATAATAATAATATACAATTATTCTACATACCATATATCAGGAGGTAATTTTTAAAACTGGTCAATCCCAAAATATTTTTTTTTAATCGTCAATTTTAGGCTAAACATTTGAGATTTTTTTATTCACTTGGAAAAGTTTGCATTTTTACACATTATCTGTAAATCTTTAATTTAAAACATATTTTTAAAACATTTCTAGTAAACACAAACTTATGAGGAAAAAGTAATGAAACTATCTCATTTTCTCAGTTTGTCAACAAATGGATTTAACCAAATTTGAAATTTACCTTCTGTTATGTGATTGTTTCTTGTGTAAAATCAGTATAAATCTTTACGTATTTCAAAAGCTTTTATTTAACTGTCATTATATTATTATAAAAATTGCAATAATTTTAAAATAAGAGTACCCTAAAAAGTGTAAAAAGACGTTTTCTCATGCAAAATTAACCTCCTGCAAATCTTAGGAGAAGCATATTTTATGCTTGTCTAGAAAGAAAATTATTTTGCTAAGTAATTTATATGAAAAATGAGAAAAGCATCAAACGGAAACTATAATTTAATGACGCAGCAAAATTTTTCAATTAAATTTTCGAGGAGCGGTTTCAACACACATTCCGTTTATCAACACAATCAAAAACTAGGTCAGTATTAAAAGACGAAAAAACGTATTAAAAAAACGCGGAGATTAATGATGAGTATAAAGCGCTTCAAATACTTACACACTCATAAAATCTTTCCGTGATATTTTGTTCCAAACATAGCGCAAGTATTGCGTGCTAAGAGGTAAGAATAAAATTTTCACTGGTATTAATTTAATTTATATTAACTAATTGTGACATAAAGGTCAATTTCTATTGCTGTATTAAAATCAAATTCAAATTAAAACAGAGTGTCACGTTTATTTTTCATAAAATCTGTAGTTTAATCGGTAATAAATCTATTAAGCCTATCTAAATCTATTAAGTACATATGCATCCAAGCTAATTGATTATTTAATCAAAAAATTGTATTTTTTTTTGAAAATCAGTTAAAATTAATTATAGCTATATTTGATTCTTTAAAAGGACATATTTATTAAAAAAATACGAGAAGAGTATATAATATATGTATATGAGCATCACATTCGACATTTTTTTGTAACAAATCAATTTGGAGTCATAAAAACATGTATTGGTCATATAATTTATAAAAAGCTATGTATCGTAGATATTCAAACGTATCTTGAATATGTTAAATACCTCCACCCTTTTAAATAATATGGGAAAGTGATTATTCACATACGACTATCATATAAAATATAAATTTGAGTAATAGCATACTTCGTGCTATCAATAAATGCCGCTAAATGTTAAAATAAAATTAAAATGGATACATTTCAATAGAATTTCGGTACCCGATTTTATTCCAAGTATTTAAAAAGATCCCAATGTAAATTTTTGTAACTTGCACAAATTTTCTATCTTGAATCTGTGAATAGGTATAACTCAAAATTCATGTTTAATCGAGCTATTTAAATATTTAATTATTCATTCCAAGAATTGTACAAAAGTACCTTCGTTGTTATACTAAGTACTATTATATATATTTTATACTGAAATTTTAGAAGAGATAAAGAAAGAAGTTACATAAGCTCTTAAATGATCGTGACATACATTCAAAAAAAGCCCTTTACGTTATTGTTTTTTAAATTCACCGGAAATATTTGCTTCCATATGACGATGGTTAATTAAGTATAATAGAGTCTCCTATCCATATTTGTAATATATTTTTTTAAAATTAATTTACTTTGCCATATACATCTGCTTGTATATATCACCATTGACTATTTATGTTGCAGTGGATAAGTACTGACATACGCAAGGAAAACTTCTAATCGAACTTTGTACGTACATGTCCGAGAAAACTTGGTCGACCTACTTTAGTAAAGCTATTAGCGGGTGCGCTTTCTCTCGGAGCTTTCGACAGAATTCAATCGAAAAAAATTGCCTTCAAGTTTTTCAATTTGCTGATTGATAAAATCATTAAATTGAAAATTTAACGGAATAGAAAGAGTGTTGAAATATTTTACGATTTTAATAAAAAATAGCACTGGCAATAATGGAAGCAAAATTTCGAAAATATTTTGCAAGATATGATAAATATTAAAAACAACATTTCAAATCTTATAAGTAATCGTAGTATTGTTGGAATAAAGCTGTATACTTTCATTTTAAAATAACTATATATGTGCATATGCACATTTCTGCGAAAAGACTATGATATATTCTAGTGTTTTCCTTGGTACTTAACATTTTCATTATTAATACTTCGGTGATTTCGGCGGTAACTTTATGAAAGTTCATTTTAATATAAAATTAAAAATAAGTTTGATTATTCCACGTATTGTGCTACATGTATTCCACAATTAGTAGCAAAATACGTGGAATAATCAAAGTTATTTATATTGTTCATTATTAACAAAAAAAAAAATATAAAAATACTTTTAAAAAGTTTTTATTATAGAAATATTGATAACAATTGTGACAGTACTTTTGTTTCATGATCCATCTTTATATAACATTAAATAAGCATTTTTGTAACACCAAATAACAAAAAAAATAATATTTTATTTAGTTATAATATTTTCCCAAAATAATAAATCAGAGCAATACAAGCACACAAGATTAAGTAAGAAACTGGTGAATTATTAATCGTTAAAAATGCTGTAAGGGAATTGTCGTAAAAAAACACGACTTGTATTTTGTACAAATTTCTTAATTATAAATCTGATGTATTAACGAAAAGGTCATGCTAAATTTGTTTTGCATGTATTATTAATTGGAGCAACGGATGTTGACCCGCAATCTAATTTGAACTCAAATTCAATCAAATACGACCAAAACGGACACAAATTGTTATAAATTCGTTTGCAAGAGAACGGAAATTTCATTCAAATACTAAATAATTAGCCTAAAGCGTTTTTATAAGGTTATTTACTCCACAAGAATAACCCTAAGAAAACATTGAGTAAATTCGCCCCAACATCAATTTGTAAAAGCTCCATCCGAGGAGCATTTAATAAGTTTCTACGTCGACTTGGTAAACTTTTAATTGGAAGCGGGCACTCCACCTGCGTTTGACACATCGATGCTATAAAATCGGGCTGAAAAAATATTTTCCACGACTACGTCCATCTCGTCATACAATAATTGCGACCGTCCGAGTAACAAAATGTATTGGAACGGTTATCATTGGCGAAACTTATTACATTTTTAGTAAAAGAAAACTTTTAATGTACATTTTGGATCCTTACTACTTTTAAACATTTAAATTTATAGCGTCGTAACATAACATTTAATTAAAACTATGTAACGTTCATTGAAATATCATAACATTTTATAGAATTGTAACTTCTTTCCACCAAATTTATTATAGCTAAGAAATGTGTGACTATTATTTTGTCTGGTTCGTTGGTGAGTGTCACCGTCATTGACTTCGGTTGCGTATTGAGCGGACTGAAATCTCAGTTCGGGCAGTCTCATGTTTCAATTGAATAATTGAATTCAGTTCGGAAACACGGATGTCTTTGCTGACTATAATTCCGTTCTACACCATCCCATGAAAACAGAACCTAGCGAGATTGACTAACTTACCACAAGTCCTGTCTTAGACTAATCCTTTCTTTCCCCACTCTCTTTGAAAAAAAAGCTGAGCAACTGAGTAACAAGCAGTTTTCGTATTGATAAACTTCATTTAAGCACAATATTTATCTTGCTCAAAACATGTTTACCGTCTTTAAAATTTTCGTTTGGGGTATCGTAAATCATTATACAACAAAATGAATTGACGCAAGTGCTATTGATGCGAATGATTTTTCAGCTCACTGAATTGACGACATGTTTTGTTTTGATTACTCAATCTAAAGCCACTTACAATAAAGTAAATATCTCACCTGCTCACGCTGCGAAAGTAAAATTAAATTATGAGTATTAGGATGGAGCCGACTCTCAATTTCGTACACCACTGGATCTAAATTTAATTTATTTGTCATTAATTTGTGGAAATTAGGAATATTTCCCTTTACCTGTCACTGGATTTCGTTACGATATATTTACGACAAACCTAATGTGATTGAGAACAATACAAACTACGCAGAACGAGTTTCAGATGAGCCCAGATTGTGTAATTATCTAATTGTTTTAGATATTACTAAGATAAAGGTATTTGTTAAGTACACAAATTTAATCTTACTTTTATAAATTATATCAGATAAAAGCCGTATTAATAAATGAAACATTCATTTAAAAACGGAAAACAGTGAATTTATGATGAATTGTTTTGAACAGAAATTTATTTGAAAATGGAACAAAGAACAATTTGAGGTTCAGAATTGTCCAGTTGTTGGCTCACTGCTATATGCTTTTAATGATTGGTAATTTTGTTGATCGATTTCGTATGACGTTTATTTAAATAAATTAGATGCCTTTAGTTTAGTGATGTAAAACCCTTTTAAAAGAAGCGATAGCTTATCAATTTTCAGATTGTTTGAGGGCCGCACGAGTAAAAGTGATTACAAAATCGTTATTTTTAGTGTATATTAAATTGAAAATTTTATTATTTTATATTGTTCTGCCATCGTCCGTGGACAGTTCTGAAGAAATAAAGTGGTTGATATTTGTCATATTGGGCCGTATGAAATGTCATTCCGGGCCGCAGGATGTACATCACTGCTTTAGTTGAAGAAATATTTTGTTAGACTCTAGAAATTAATAATTAACGAAGAGCCGCGTCAAAAGTTCCAAATTAATGTTTTAATTTACAACAAAAATACTTCTATATATCGAATTTTAAATTACACACAAGCGTTAATGTGCCACAATATTTTCACATATAAACATTATTTATCTTATTCATACATAAAGCATACTGAATTTTTAATATATTCAGCAAGGAAAAAATACGTGATTTATTATATCACAACTAACGGCACATTATATTTGAATTGAGACAGTTTTATTTGCTACTCTTTTCAAAGAAATCGGTCAATATAAGATCTGTCAGTGTTGAATCATTGATAGAATAAGCAATTAACTGAAAGACGCGACGACCTGAGAAAAATCGTGGAAAATAAGTATAGTGGTCGTAAGTAGGGTTTCCAGACCAGGGTTTTTTCAAAATTCAAAAGTCTAGGTCAATTAAAATTGAATTGATGAACATTTCAGACTGGCATTGACTTTTCACAGCCCCTTTCATATATTGACAGCCCCATTCTCGCCCATTAAAATGTCCAAATTCAAGGAAAAAATCTAATTTGCTGTCAAAGTAATGTCAAATAATACCTTCACGTAAATAATAAACATTATTATATTAATAAAAGCCGGGAAAAGTTCAGTAGAAGACTAATTTATTACATTTTGACTAAATGTCTTCGCCGATAAAAATTCAAACATATTTTCTTTCATATTCGTTTTTATGGCAACTTAATGACCAACAATGCAAAAGGGAATTACAGACCCGCAGACATACATACGACGTTTCGGTTTTATATATAAGATAACAAAAATATCAAATACTCAAAAGTAAGTTTATAAAATCATAAAAAATATAATAGTCGAAACATTGAAAAAAAATATATCGTCTAGACTTTAAACTCTTTACAGATATAACGATTCAATCGATAATATTTTTTAGACTTTACAACGAAAAATGTAATTGTAAAAGTACAGTTTTCCAGTACCTGAAAGCTATTAGTTTTCTTAAAACAGCTGTGCAAAATTTATAGCGTGAAGTTATTTATGATAGTAGGCATAAATAAGCACCGTCAATTTAAACATACAAATGCGGTATTAGGACTTATATACATATTTAAATAAAGATGCGTAATTGATATTAAAAAAATGTTATTATCATATAGGAATAATTCAGGTCAAAATTTTTAATTACTATATAGAAATATTCGTGCTTTTTAAATTGATAGTCTAAGGTGACTTGATATTTTGAGACCTTACTTTGAAAAAGTCTTACTGCCATTGATTCATGAGCGTTTGAAGTTTGATTGATTAAAATTCACTCGTAGCAATGAACAAGTAAAAATGTTTCAAATTACTTATTCGAGGCATACTTTTTCACAATTCTTGCTGAGATATAATGATCTTAAAGATATTATGATGACAATCTTAGAACTTTGTCATATAAATTTAGTAAAAAAGTGTGCAGATGCAGTGCAACTCCAAAACTATTTTATTAAACCATAGATAATTTTGATATTAATGTATATTGCATATGATAAAATGCGGTAAATACAAGCTTTTCCGACCAAAAAGTCATTTTAGGCAAAAATGACAATTAGTACCCTTTGTTATGATTTCATCCACCACCCAACATCAAAATTGAAAACGTAAGCGAATTTTCTTTTACCAAACCACATTTTCCTATATTTTTAAACTTTAAATGGGTGGTTGAATGACTGAGATAAAAGAAATTACTTTTTTAAAATAAACCATGTCACCAAATGCTACATCTTGGGTAACTTAAATAATCAAAATATTCTACTGAAAGTAAAGAAAGGAAAAAAACATTTTGCTAATTTATTTTCTTCGCAGTATTATATCCCCATGACTGAGGATCGTGACCACATTGACACTGGGAAAAGCTCTTTTATTTTTCTTTATTCTGTCAGCCTGTCACTGCGCGTCATTGGCAAACGTCTCCTGTCGCTGCCAAATAGTACACTGTCCTGGACAAAAGTATTAAAAATTTAATGACCCGCTACTAAATGTGTCCCCAAAAAAAAATATTAACTCAGCAGCAGACAGTCGGAATAAAGTATTGTTCTCATACAATTTGTTTCGTTCATATTGAATAAGCAATTTTTTCGCATTTTGTGTAACGATACTTTCATAAAATAAAACTTGCTCCCTTTTTTCCCTTCGAAAGAGATATGATATTTAAAAATACGCTATTTTACATTAAGAATTTAAAATTAAATTTGATTGTTATCAACATAGAATTGTCGTGTTTTTTTATTCCATTTTCTATTTAATATTATTTAATGTTTTGTTTTATATGATTTTCCATATTTGTTATATAAGTAGTCGAATAATACATATTTCAATAAATAATAATTTAATAAAAATAATAACACTCTTAAGTACGTATTCCACATAAAATTTATTGGATCAGGACCGGTTTCGCTCACGTCAAGCATTATCAACCGATGCTCGCCATGAGTGAAACCGGTCCTGATTCAAAAAAAAAAATGTGGAATAAGTATTTAAAATGTATTTTTACTTGAGTGTCATTCCACTAAGCATTGACAGTGAACACCTTAAAGGAGATAAATAATAATTTGTTATTTTTGATTCTTTTAGTGCATGCTTCTCTTTTATAATTGCATTGAATGCCGTGACCAGGATACTGTCATTCTTTACGTGTGTAATTTAAATGGTTACTCACTGAGATCACTCAATACAAGCGAAAAATAATATATGAAATTTTTTATATTCGTTTATAAATGTGAATTTTAAGACAGGGCAACCCTGAAATAATTTTGGAAAACACAACACAAAAGCGGGCAACACAAATGAGAATAGTTTGCATATTTGTTAAATTGTGAATTATTTTTTTTACAAAGTTTCTTTAGAAAATACTTTTGCAGACATTTAAAAACGCATACGCCTCGAGGTTGTTGACACCTTAAGAGGAAAAGTTATCTCGAAGCTTTATTCGATGCGGTTTCTTTCGATAAGGTTTTTCTTCGCGAAAATTTATTTTAAATTAAAAAAACGTTTAACCCAAAGCGACCCATATTCGAATCTTTAAGATAGTCATGCCCTACAGAAGGTTTAATGGACAATGCTGCCAGTCAAATCTAAACACTTTGACCGACTACAATAGTTAATGCTCAGGTGAATTTCTATACAAACCTTTCATTTTTTTTATATAAATTAAGACAATCTATGCACAGAAGATATTTTTTCTTCTTAATTAATATTATCTATATTATCCAAATCACAATTTCGGTCTTTTGACACAATTTCCATCTGGATAATGTTTCAAAGCTATCTATCGTAGGTCCTGAGATTTATGAAATTTTATTGTAATAAAAGAATGTGAATAATTTATTAAAATTAGCTGAATGGTTTATCAATACTGTCAATGGTTGGTGGAATTGATAATGGTAGTTTATGACTATATTTATAATTATAAGTACTTTAAAATAGTTCAAAAAAAAAAATCGTAAATTTAAGTACATGCATAAAATAAAAAAATGGAGAATGGAGGTGAAAAAGTAAAATATTCTGGTAATTTTATAGACTTCTGGTTTATTTTCTACGTACGAAATGTAGCCTTAGTGTTGGGTCGTGAGCCTAGAGAGTACCACCAAACTAATAAAAAAGAAATAAAAAAGGGTTGTTCCCTAGGTAATTGTCGTAATCTAAGATACGGTCCGAAAGTTTTATATATTTCCGTCACTTGATGCTACCAATATCCCATTTTTGTGAATACATCGTTGCTTTTGGGAGCCGTGACAAAATGGTTGAGTGCCAGCTTATCGAGTCTATAATCCTGGGTGAGCGAAAATTCATAGTGAAAATAAATCACAAGATAAAACCTTAATTTTTACACTCCATCCTTTGAGCCCCACTGAAGGAAGAATAACGCACTACCGATTCTGGGAAGGCTACATTTTTAAATTATACAATGGATTTTCAATTTATTGGTAAGTTACAGACACGTATCTTACATTTTTTATATATTACTAGTATTCGAACCCGGCTTCGCTCGGACCAGTTTGGGGTTATGTTCACCTCGGCGCGTAAATTCAGACGGGCCAAGTTGAAACAACTGGCAACTTAATGACCAACAATGCAAAAGGGAATTACAGACCCACAGACATACATACGCCGTTTCGGTTTTATATATAAGATATTTTGGTTCATATGAAACTACTCGAGTACTCGAGTATTTTGTAAAATGTACTACTCGATACTCGAGTAATTGGAGTCTCTACACACACATTGATAACGAAACAAATTTACCGTCGAAACTTTCGCAAACGAAATCAATTCGTTTGTTTGAACTTGCAACAACAATGCAAAAGAGAATTACAGACCCACATACATACATACGCCGTTTCGATTTTATATATAAGATATACACTGGATGTTCTGTAGCCTAGTGTCCAAAGCTCTAAAACTTTATCCACTGAGTTCACAACTTTATCCACTAAGATATGGCCGCTTATGATGCTTTTACTCCTCTAACCCTATAAGTGGGATGCAATAAAGAAAGCTTGTTAACTTCTAGTCATTTCCCAGACCATTGATTCTTTTCAAACTTTCTTGAGGGGTGGTTGGGTGACTGACTTAGAAAACTTCTGAAAAGATCCTATATGTTGAGTTAATATGCTCCAAATCGAGACTGGTTGGTTCTAAGGTCAAATTTTCACCGCCATTGGCTTCGGATGCGATGCTCGCGGGTTTGAATATCAGCACGAGCAGTTTCGTAAATTGTTTTTTCTTTAGAAAGCATAGATCAACATGTCGTCTTGAATTATATTTCATCTTTACATCCTAAAATATGAACCTAGCAAGAGCAATTGGCTTACAAATATTAATTATTACACACAGAAGTTGAGCAGCTAAATAACGAGCAGTTCTTCTAGAAAACCTTCATAAGAATACTAAAAAACCTTTTGGTTAAATGATAAATGTACCAACTTTATAGAAGTGGTGGGAATTTTCTGAAACAATGGACACGTGATAAATTATTTTCTTGTCTCCTGCTATCACTCTTTGAAAGCCACACACAAAGCAAAGTAACCACCCAAAACGTGTGTTTTCTTCAATACCAAACAAAATAAAACATTTTCAAGAACAATCTAGACACTTGAATTACTTCTTGAAAATAGGGTTGCTTCGTTTCGAAACTGCATATTGGGAAGTCTATATGAGGGAAACTAATCAACGAATTGTTCGACAATTGTTCCTTGAACCTTATTACAAAATTTAATAAAGAATCAAATATTCAAAAAAAATCTTTCATATTTTCAATTTTAATCTAGGCTTGTAGTCGAGTGGTTAAAAAAGTTAACTTCGATTGTGTTGCTCATTTTTTATAATCTATACAAGTATAATTTCATAAATTGATTCTTAAATCGATGTTATCTGACATTTATCCTGTCCATCAGATTCCTAGTACAGAGTGAGGGAGTGATTTATTGACCCTAATCCTGTCTTGATCTTTCTATTCTAACCCACTCCAAAAAAGCGATAGAGCAACAAGCAATTCACAAAAAAGTCTACCAAAATAAATTCCAATAGAAAATCCAGATTGGGAGCGTATATAGTGACACGACCTTATGTGGTAGGTCATCAGAACTCTCTCGAACGATCTATGTCGTATTGTTAATCTATCTGTGTTAAAACAATTAAATAACGGGTGCTAACCGCACCCACATAACGCTTTGAGATCGTCTTTTGTTTATAAGAGCACCATGTTTCTCCTACTCCATTCCCAAAATTCCTCTCCTGAGTGTCGGAGTGCTCCTTCTCGATTTACGAGGGAGCAGAATCAAGGTCGTTCTCAATAGTAACAAAAAACTCGCTAAAATGATTTTAATAGTATATTTTAATTCTTTATTGACCCACACAAACACAAAAAATAAAGCGATTATTTGCGACAATTTAATAAATTAAACATGATTGATTAGTAAAATGATGACTGCGTTTGCTTCGGAATGAATTAAGATACTCTTGTAAGGTGTCTGGCATCCCTGCTTGGAATGGTATGAGATTCTGCTTCTCGCATATCTCGCTCTTTGACAAAACAAACCACGAAAAGACTTTTATTCCCAACGCAAAACTTAAATTAACAAAGCTTCAGTTTTAATATCTCATCAAGTGTGACTGGCAAAGAAAACTATCAAATTAATGGATGAAGTGAAGTAACTTTCAAATGTATCCAGTTTAGATACAGCTTTACATATACAATTGAGTTTGACCGTAAGCGTTTCAATGATATTTTTTTCAAAATAAATTGAAATGTGCCTAGGAAATATTTTACTATTAACAGTGTGAATTTGTATAAAACAAAGCAAGATTTATTTAAAACGTACGTATCAAATAATGTAACGTGTTTTTACGATATCCATGTTATATTTTCTTTAATGGGTTTTATAATGCATATTTTACGATGAAAACAATGAATTTTGTCATAAATATAAGATAAAATTTAAATGCAGTATCATATATAGAATTTTGAAACTTCATACTGAATTAATAAGTAGGTGAATATTTTGACATAAGTATAACATTAAATTAAGATTTTGGGATAAAATAGTTTGTAAAGTAACATATTAATAAAAGCCATGAAGTACACATAACAGAAAACTGATTTCTTGATGAGACCTTCGAAGATAACACAAATGATTTTGAAAGCAATATTGATGATTGTGTTCAGTATATTATAAAGAAGGAAAACGACAATTTATGTTTTTATAATATGATTAATGTCTAACGTCGCTTCCAATAAATCGCTCTTATATCACAAGGTTTGATCAATTTTATAAACTAAGATGCATTTACTTCTTTATTTTCCAAAAAATGGTTCTAACTCTCTCTTTACTATATACATATATCTGTATGTCTTATTTAACATGGTTAAGTTTTACATGGCAATAGGCAATACAAATTAAAATAAATTAATTGAAATATAACGATTAAATAAAATTGTGAAATAACAATCTCAAATAAATATCAGATCAAATTAGAATTTTTTGAATTTTGTACTTTTCCATGAGTTTTGTCGCTAACGACCCGGGTTTCGCCTTTCGGCATCTTCAGGCATTCCAAGTGCACGGATGTACTTGAACTGACAGTACTGTTTTTTTTTTGATATTGAAATTCCATCAAGCACTCTCAGTCGAAATACTTAAATATCAGATCATTTTTCCACACGGGCTACTTTAATTTTACTGGAATTACCATCAGAAAATATTTTGAAAAGAGTTTGCACAGTGAAACACTTCAGCAGAAGGTATGGATATTGCTGAAAATATTCTTTATTTGATAAAAAAATCTTTAGCATAAAAATCATATTGCATCAGAAAACAGTTTGCCGAACCCTTGGAGCGTA
This sequence comes from Himalopsyche kuldschensis, assembly GCA_028554975.1. Taxonomy (NCBI): domain Eukaryota; kingdom Metazoa; phylum Arthropoda; class Insecta; order Trichoptera; family Rhyacophilidae; genus Himalopsyche; species Himalopsyche kuldschensis. The sequence continues at coordinate 2,401,377 of JAHFWI010000033.1, read as the reverse complement.
TGCAAAATTGACATTTGATAGAATGAAGTTGGTTTTTTAGATATTTCGAAAAAATTAATGTATTTTGTGTTTACTTTGGATTAAATAGAAAAATGTATTTTCGTTTTTCAGCTACGCATTTTTTCATCACACAAATGGCGAATAATGCGCATGTCTAAAATATATTTTTTCTCACGATAATTGGATATATCAATCCCTTTATTTATTTCTAACGATAAAATAACTGTCTTCGTTGAAATCTGGAGCTAGAGCCACTCACTGAAAATGTTATTTTCCTTTTTAAAACTGTTATTTTAGTTGACCAGTGTTTCTTTCTATCTGGGCATATATCAATGTGTTAGGGCGTATTGTTGAGTTGTTAAAGGTTTCCAATTCCGTGATCCCGAGAATTTTCAATACCTGATCCAAAATATTCATGACCGATTTATTTACTAAGCAAAAACGATTTTCTAGTTTAAAAAAATCGTAGAAGATGAAAAATACCAAGTAACAAAACACGAGATCATTAATTGTGATACATAATGTTTATAATGAGTACATAAAATTGATCCTAACATACTGGATGTAAGGATCTGGATGATTTTTCATTCGTAAACGTTAAAATTCCATTGTCATTTTAACAATGTGAAGTTTTAAAAAAATTGCTTCTTATTTTGCTGTGTATAACCGGACATTTTTAAATTTAAATTTACTATCGGATCACATTCAAACGAGACCGATACCCTCGTACATATTTTTCAACCAAAATATAATATTCATAAAATATATATATATAGATAGCGACTTATTTAAAACTATAATAATAATAAATTAACAGGGCTAATATTTAATAAACATGAAAATTGTCGACGATTAACAAAATATTTCAAGTCCCGGGATATCGGGATCGACTTATTTCATTTCCGAAATCCCGGGATCAAAATTATGGTCCGGGATTGGAAACCCTAATCACGAAGTCAGATCCCAGAATTAACGCTTTCATTAATTGTTTTTTTTTTATCAACTATGGGCACCTGTAATGCTTCAAAAATTCTGTGATATACGTTAGAAATATTCTGAATACACAAAAAGTTTATAATTTTTACATTATTTTGTGATACAAAAAACTAGAATCGTTTGTTGCCTTTATCGTCGTTCTAAGTTTAAGCTCGGGTACTTTTTTTTCGTTAAATAAAAATGTGGCATTAATATAACATTAGTACGAACACACATATAAAATAAGAAGTAAATAGGCTATTAGTGGAAGTTCCTGATGATGATTTACTTAATTGAATACTCGTTTATTGGCTATGGTTATAAAATTCAGCTTGACCTAATTTAAGATATCATTTTTTACCAATCTTTGTTCGGTTTCAATTCGCAAAAAAAAAAAATCGGTAAAAATAATATTACCGATTCATTTGAGAAAGGTCATGGCAAGGTTTTACGGGTCACGCCTAATTCGAAAGGTTTATAGCGATTTTTTCAAAATTTTAAATTACGCAAGACTGAATCGCTCGAATTAATGCAAGGGCTCGTACCTTAAAATTCAGAACTCTATTTCCATTGGCGCACTTAAATAGCGGAGAAAATGGAAAAAAATAATCGCGATTAATAAATTAGTATCGCCGCATTTATCGTTTGATAAAAAAAAGTTTTAAAATATTTATCTTGTAATGTGACGCTATTGACATTGGCCAGACAAAAGAATTGGAGAAAAAGGTTTAGAGAATAATCTTGGGTATTATTTCCCGATTGCTTACATTTTATATAATACTAGTATTGCTACCCGGCGTCGCTCGGACTTATCGACTAATAATTATTTAATGTTATATCATTCGACATAATTATATCACAAAATCTAACATTCAAAATAGAGTTAAAATTAAATCACAAACTTTATTTAATTTGATGACAGCCCCATTCTCGCCCATTATAAATGTCCAAATTCAAGGAAAAAATTTAATTTGCTGTTAAAGAAATGTCAAATAATACCTTCACGTAAATAATAAACATTATTATATTGCAACTTGCAACAACAATGCAAAAGGGAATTACAGACATACATACTGACACCCCCTTATGTGGTAGGTCATCAGAACTCTCTCGAACGATCTATTTTTCACCTCAGTCTATGAGTTTAAGTCGATATCAGGAAATAAATTCATTTTTATAATAATCTATATTGAAATCTATAGCGATTCAATGTAGAGTTATTTCAATTTCTCTTATCTCTTGACGCCCGACAGTGCATGTAATTCATAAAAAGTTCGTTAGGCGATAAATAATCCCTTATCGGCGGGCGCACGTGTTAACGATTTTTGAAACGGCCATTGTTTTTTTTATTTCTAAAGTAACCGTTTGTTTTCATACAGCAGTGAGAGATTGGACGGCATTGAGAATGCACGCGCCTAATCCTCTCCCTAAGAATTAAATTCGAGTCAAATTCCTGATCTTTTTCGCTATCGTAATATTTGTGTGTTGTATAACGTCTGTGTAAATCCTAAACAAGTAAATAATGGATGCTAACCGCACCCAAATGACGCTTTGAGATCGTCTTTTCTTTATAAGAGTACCATGTTTCTCCTACTCCGTCCCCCAAATCCCTCTTCCTGAGTGTCGGATAGGAGGCTCCTACTCGATTTACGAGGGAGCCGGAATAAAGGTCTTCTCAATACATACGCCGTTTCGGTTTTATATATAAGATAAATAATTAAGTAGGCATTTCTATAAGAATAAATACAGTGGATAATCATTTTCGTTCGGAATATATTCCAGCTAATACTCAAAGCCTGTGATGAGCTTTTAACCAAAGTAAGTCGACGCTATAGATGTACCATCATAACTTGACCGCCGTTCAAATTCGGAACTGAAGTTGTCCGCATATAGTTGATACATTTAGAAGGCTTCGAAGTAATATTGTTTTAGTAAAAATATATTTACATTTTTTTTCCCTACCTTTACTTTCCTGCTGAAACTATATGTGGAGTCCGCTAGGCGGGCTCCTAGTTTCCTGACTATTTTTATTGCTAGGGTGGATACAGACTAAGTGTTTGTTTCCCTTTCCCGCGTGTAAGCTAGCTAAGTATTGACTTTCTTAAAGATTCTGTCAGCTGAGGGCTTTGTGTGGCGAAAACACTTAAGAAAAACCCCTTACGAGAATGATTGTCTTGGAATTATTAAAAATGTTCAATTCTTACCAGGGATTGCTCGTAATTTTTACGTAAACTTGAGGAATTTACTTGTTGTTGTAATATATGTGCCCACTCCCTAACTGTAACTGAATCGGCGAGCCTGGATCGAAGCTTAAGATGTGTCTCTTAGGGCGTTAATTTGGAAGCTGGCAGGGCTACTGGCATGAAGATTTTGATCCATTTATAGCTTTCATATAAAAATGTGTTGGTAAATAAACACATTTGATTGAGTATTGCACACTTTTTACGCGATGGTGGCACCCTCACAAAAAATCAAGTTATAATGGTACATCTACAGTAGTAGGTGGTTATCTGAATGATAATTCTGTACAAGCCTTATATCCAGGGCTGTAGGGTCGGAGTCGTCGCGGCGTTTTGGCTGGAGTCGTAATCGGAGTCGGAAAATTTTAACTTTTTATTTTTGCATATAATGTCGAATTTGGCTATTGGCCGGATTGGTTGGTTGATGTATAATTGAATACATATACATAGGGAAAGTAGGAAGAAAACGTGACGCAATTAAACCTTTTTTTAGTTGGTGTCGTAATTTTTTTGGACGATCCCACAGCCCTGCTTATATCCCTATTTTATCCAATCTCACAAAACGATTACTAATACAATGATGAGTCAATATGCTTAATTATTTTTCTTCAAAAGTAACATTTTTTTTTTATAATTTTACCCCTATTTTTCAACACATATTGGACGCTTTATTATAATTATTAACAGCAAGTTGAGGAAAGTTTTCAAAAGTGGTATGTTATGAACAGGCCATACGGAGAACGTGTTTAGCCTACGCACTATAAGCTTGCCATAATTATTATGTGTCCGTATATTTTAACAAGGATATGATAACCCCCCTTCGGCTAGTGTTGACATTGACCCGAGGGGAAAACATTGGCAAATAATATTCTCGCAGAATATGTTTTATAAGTGTATTTCATAATATACATGTCGGGTTCGTCATGCAGTTTTCAACGTCGTTGGCTTTCGTGCCGGACTACAAGGGTTCGTATCCCAGTACGCACAGCATTTTTTGGTCGATTTAAAGATTCTGTTTGAAGGGAATGTGTGTTTGCGTTGTCTAAAAATAAATCCCTACTACCCATCAAATCCTATAAGCGGAGCTTTAAGATAGCGACTAGGTAACCAGTAATCCTGTCCTAGTCCTTCTTCTCTCTGAATCGCTCCTCTCTTCGAAAAAGAGAGTTTGAGAAACTGAGTAATATGCAGCTCTCGTAGAGAAAATATGTTGAGATAAACTCTGCAAAACATATGTTCCTCATTGGGAACGTATGTACATATATGGCAAAAAAAATAGGAAAAATAAAACGTTAGCCAATTTTTGCTTTGGCATGCAGTTAATTTAAATGAAGATTACCAATTTAGAATTTTTTATCCGTTAAATATTTGAAGTTAAAGGTATCCAATTTCGTAGCTTCCATCCAATGTTTACGGCTTACAGTATATGATATTAGCTTACATCAAATTCGATATAAGGGTTCGAAATATCAAATGGAAATTTTCATTTTTTTATCCATACTCTTTGATACTTCTGACAACTGCAATATCTAGGTTTAAATTATAAATCTTCTTTTGATTGCCGTATGGATTTTTTCCCAATGTCAATGTGTGTACACGTGATGTAGAAAACATAAGATAGCTTATTTATTAATCTCATAGAGAAAAAGTCATTTCATGTCCGCTTTAAGTGCTTAATATCACATATACTTGATGTACTATGAATAATGCTGGATATACAATATATGTATTATGCAAAACAATTTAATGATGCTTGGATACCATTTAAAAATTTTTGAAATATTATTTCAAGCAGAAAAAGTTATAAATTACTGAATAATAATCGATTTCCATTTAAGAATACAATTAAAACGTCATTCTGGTATGACATACCCAATCAATACTTTACTTGGTAATAAAGAAAGGTAAGTGTAAAAATAATTTTATAGGCGTTGTGATGTACAAAAATAAATCAGATAACTAACTATCAATAAAGATCGACCCCATTGTTTTGAAATAACACAATTAAAATTTCGCGAATAATATCCATAAAGTTATCGACACTAATAATTTATTAAGCTTAGTTAATTGATGGTAGCAAATCATTTGGTGTTCAGAATTAAACTTTTGTTGCTTGTAATTTCTAAGAATCTACCAAAGACAAAAGCTCCCTCAGAGCAAAATTTATCTCCCAGCAACTTTGTAATTTTATTTTGACTCTTTGAACTTTTCAGCTTGTGCAAACGATTTTTGTTTGCGGATCGGCCCCCAATTCAAAACATCTATTAACTTCGGAAATTTTGAATTGTCTTATAAAATATTCATTATCTTTAAGGTTTTGGTGTGAAATGTACGGATGAAAAATAAGGAAAATTTTCAGGTATTCTATACGAAAGATAACACATAAAAACCCACCGCATTTTACATGAACAATATCATATTCATTATTATTGGCTTCGTCTAAATGTTTTAAAATAATAATATTAGACCAAAGCGAGTCAACCGCTCTATTTCGCGGAAAAGTCGTTGGCAAAGTTGTTTCTAAGCTTTAAGCTTGATGGAAAATTTCGCAATATAAAAAACGATCAGATTCCAGAAATAGCTGCCAAAATAAATATAACATTTCCTTGTTGAAAATGGGAAACTATATAAATAGTTTTCCTATCGGAAATAGTGTTTTTTTACAAAGGTATAATTTCAGCTCTATAATGCCATTCCTTCAAGCTTAAATAAAAAGTATAAGTTTTTTTAAATTAAACTTTCAACGGTTACTGGTTGTGCTCTCAATGGTTGGATTCCCAATTGATAATTTTTTTGATTGTTTTATTGCTTTTAGCTCCATCTGTAATAATCTAAAATATAAAAACGTAGATGGATAGAACGGTTCTGTTCTGTACTAGTCTTAATTATCACATAAAAAACATTTACAACTTAAAATTAAGTAACTTATACACAGCTCTCCAAAATTACTCTTAGTTAAAATACTCTCTTCGTAGTCCATTCGTTTCAAATTACCAGCAAAAAAATTATGTATATTAAATAAATATTTTGAAGTTTTACTTAATATTTTGTTAATGTTATGATCAGTTGTTTAAGTTGTATTGTAAGATGAAACTTTAATGACGAAGTTAATGATTCAGCTGGAAGAATTTTGTTCCAAGTGATATTACATTTGTAAATCGATCGTCCAGATGGTAAACTGTTTTTTTAAGTTATTTGATTATAAATTACATCCGTGGTATTTTTTAAATACATTCTTATGCCCTGGACCGAAGCATGTCAGTACAGACACAATTACTAATGTACCATGCCGACGAACGGATCAAAATCTTATCCATTTTTTATTTGTATATTCTTGGCAATCCAATTTTCACACGTTCGTGTGGGTAAACAAATTTAGTATAATTGACTGAAATAGGAATTCGGTTTGTGAAAGGTTTTGTTCGGAGAGATCTATCGCCATATTTTATTCATCCATGAAACACTACACGAGATTTCCATTAGAGGTTTTATACGTCTTTCCATACCGCCATTTTGAAAACAGTGGACAATTCAGATACTGCAAATTTAAATGCGCATTTTAAAAATGATTTGTGATTTAGTTTTTATATATATTTTTAAATATTCACATGATCGTACTAGAAATTTCATCATAACTATTATAGATTAAATTAAAAATGAAACGAACAAGAAAGTATTATAGCTCTTTTTGAATTTTGTGAAATTATATTGAATGCTTTTATTGTATTGCTACTGTAATATTTCAAGATATGTTTTTTATTTAGCTCAAAATAAAGTTAAAAAAATCAAAATATCCGTTTATGCTAAACGGAAGCTTGAGAAACTATACGACAATCGAAAATTCCTGTAAGAAAATCACCTAATGAATTTGTCTAAAAATTTTTTCAATGAACGAATTTAATTTGGCCAGCAAATCGATATTATAAACCATTTTGTCTTATACCTATCACAATTTTAGGTGTGACAATGATATTTAAAATACAATAGTTTTGTCATTCCTTTATGTTCTTTATTGATTTTATTTTACAAATATTTTTGCTTTGTTTCAGATGGACTTCAGCGTATCTTCTTCATTCATAAATAAATACGTTCAATAACAACGATTTTTTTTTAATAAAATACAAAAATGCTAGCACTTTAGACTACTGACAATTCTGTGAGCTAACAATTTAAAATGAGTTTGTGTTTTTAAAAACAATTCTTTAAATATTTATATTTTGAAATATATATCTTGAAAATATTTGTTTTATAAGAATAAAATACAATGTGTTCGCGACTTGAAACTGATTTTTTTATTACAATATTAAATGAATCGTGAAATAATGTTAGATTTCATTGATATCTGTGAAAGGAAGAAATCAACACTTAATATATCTTGTTTGATTTATTTGTAGAAGTTTTAAAGACCGTGAGTTGCACGATTTTGGTCATGCCAAGTAAAGTAAATAAAAACGCAAATCATTTAAAAGCAAAATGTTGTTCGGTTGCTTGAAATTTTACCGTTTTCAGACAGCTTAAAAAGCGTTTGTTTTGTGAATCGTTAATTACGTGAAAAATCGAAAATATCCCGTTAATAAAGCATGCGAAAGAAGACCAAACGATAACGGATATCCGTTAATTCGTCGATAGCAAAATGTGAAAGCCTCCAAGGGTGGTGAGACAGGCGTCGTCAGATGGCGGACGACGTCGAGGTTTTGTGGGACCGGCTGTACGGCGGGAGGGAGAACTCGTCGCCCGAAGCGCTGGACTTTGGCGGTTGGCCGCTATCCAACGTGACCTGGTCAACCAACGGATCGTTCGGCGGACAGAATGACACGACTGATGATTCCGTCAAACTCCTGCATGTCGTCGGCAAAGCGATTATCCTCGGCCTAGTCATTTTGTCTACTGTAATAGGTAAGCTTCCATCACATATTACATACTTAGCAGAATAACAGTTTTTTTATTACAGTTTTTACCGGTCCGTGGCACAGTGTCAACGTTGTTGGCCGGTAAGAACGGATTTTTTCAGTTGATAAATCCGTTCAAAAGAATGGGTGTTTGTGTTGTTGAAAATCCTTTCCCACCTTTCCTATCCCAAAGAGGGACGCATAGCAAGAGCAATTAGCTAACCACTAGTCCTGTCCGAGTCTTCGTATCCTTTTCATCTCCTAATCTCTTCGTAAAAGAGAGCTTGAGCAACTGAGTAACAGCAGTTCTCGTAGAAAAATGTATGTTGAGATAAACTCCGTGAGGAGTCCATATGTTCCAAGTTGGGAGCGGATATGGTTAAAAAAAAAGAAAATACTTTCAGCTAGAGTTATCAAATGATATTAATCGTCTATAGGACCGTAATTGCTATTTTTGTGCAACATATAGATAAAGCATAACTGAATTGATTATTAAGTTAGATGCTAAACCTATCTTTTCAGCATGGGTAAGAAAGATGGAATTTATCGTTTTTAACTAACCGCCTTATTCAAGATAGTACGGGCAATGGATGGAGAAGTATAAATCATCATAGAAATCCAACAAAAAAATATGTATGTTCAGTCATTTTGAATTTATATTTATAGTCCCTTGTGGCCAAATAAGAGAGAAATTTCGAAATCGAAAAACACTATTCATCTTACTAGGAATTGAAACTTTACCCATATGATCATAAATTAAGCAAGAAGAAAAAAAAATGTACAAGTTTTAAAAACATAGAATATCGACTATATTATTGTTTTTGGAAATTTTATGTTATAAAAATAATGCCATCTAGCAAATAAAATATGCTATGTTATTTCTTAAAAATCTCAGCTACAATGAAAATTTTTATATTTATGAAATTATTGAATAAAATATTTAAATGATACTTTTTTTTAAATTATTTGATGTGAGCAAAATAATCAAAGACGTTTTCGACAATCTAAACAGCGGAGAGGCCATTAATTGGTCTTTTCCCAAAGGATAAAAGAATATTATGTCAATTAAATTGTTCAAACATATGTTTGCATTTTAGCCGATAATATTATATGTATATATATTATATTATGGGATATTTTAATCCATAAAGAAATTTTCATCTTTCAAGCGTTACTATTTTTCAGACGAACCCAATTTTAATATTATGTTCGGCTGCCTGCTGAAATTTTATATTATTCAAAATTTCGTGTTAAGTGGTTCAGTGAAAAACTGAATAAATTATACACAATTTTCACCATTTTTTTTTACCAAATTTAACAGTTAAACGATATAGGTGATATTATTTGAATTAGTATACAATTTAAGCTTTTATACCAACACGTAAAGTTAAAATAAAGCTTTTTTTTTGCTTTTTATTATCTTTCATAATACAATATATTTCAGTGCCAATCTTTTAATCAGTGCTCAAGTTTACAATGCGATTTTAATTAAAATTATAATAAAAAAATCTAATTTATCACTAATTAATCAACCTTCAAATGTCATTATTTTTAACTAATTTAAATAGCCTTTGAAATATTTATTATTATAAAGATTGGTATGAACTTAACTTCGACGTAACGAAGAAAATAATTGATATTTCAAAAAAGTTACAGCCCATTATACCGAGCATAACACTGTTGATGCAGAGTTACCAGATAATATTAATGGAGAAAATTATGGTAAATTTTAAATGCAGAATAATTAATGTTATTACTAAAAACATTTGAATTTTTTCAGTTTTTCTAACCAAGCATTTTTCTAACACATTCAATTACAATTTTTAATATCGAATTTTTATATCTTGATAAAACTATTTCTCAATTTTTTATACATTCATGATTTGTCACCCGGGATTTTTTTCATTATCTTGTGAATTCAAACTGAAAATTTTTGCCGCATGTTATTTTGTTTGAGATTTGTTATTATTTACAATAAAATAAATTATACACAATTTATCAATACAATCAATATTTTTTTTATAGTAAAATATGCAAAAGTAAATAAATTGGATTTTCAGATGTGGAACACGGTGATACCGACAAGAGAAATTTCATTACGTTCTAGCAGCACCAGGCGGTTTAAAATTCATCCATATCACATGGACTATGCCGCATACAAAAATTACAATGCCAACGATACGTTACTGGGTTATTTGAAATGGATGACAAAAAATACCGCCTTTTAAATCGATGGAAGAAATTATTTTTTATTCGAATTTAAGAGCTTGTCCTCCTCCTGTGATACCATCTGGCAGCCCTATGTTGATAGTCCATTAGACGTTGTATGAAGGAGAGCATTTATCGCGTGTCTACGTTTAAGCGAGACTAATTTTTAAAAGCATTTCGCATTAAATTTTACGTATGGGCTATGAAGAGAAGTAAATGACATTTAAATATAGTCGCGTTATTCAATGAGACCATTTGGGAATACTGAATTTGGTAGACTAATGTAACCTGGAGCTTTTTAATGTAGAAGCATCGCAAAATGTTTTTCATATTAATTATGATTGTGTTGCTTTACGAGAGGCTTTGCTTGAGGTTGATACACTCGTCTAGTGAATATGTAAGAACATCAGACACAATATGTTTGATTATTTGGTTGATTATTCTAAATGATGTCAATAGAAAACTCAAGATCGGATTTGAAGGTTGAATTCGTTACAAACAAGAGTGAAAAGTATGCATGTATGAATAAAATGGATGAAAGTTCTTAACCCATTGTACACTGCGTTATTCCTTTTTGTGTAATCGCCGAGAAAAAGTGACGTTGAAATACTTTTATGCTGAAATAATGATTTGATAAATATTACAAGAATTATTGAATTTATAAACTCAATATCAATATATTGTTGCACTAACTGTTTGGATGATAAAGTTATGAAACTGAAATGAAAACAATTGTTTGAGTTTTGTGATTTTCCATGAGTATAGCCGCTAACGATTCGGGTTTCACCTCTTGTCTACTTCATTCATTTCAAGTGCACAACTGAGGGTAAACTGAATTGAATGAGATAATTATTTTTTTGCAACTGACACATAGCCGAAAGAATGTAGCTGAGAACTATGACAGTCATTAAATCTTCAATTTTCTGTAAAAAGATCGATATTTCATACTATGGAATTATATGTAATTCTATTAGTACGCTTTTTCAGTTGTCAAAGCGTACATGCACGTATTATCACGCAACTTCTACCCGTATCACAAAACATCTCTCGTTCATCAAGTAAACATTTATAAAAAAGTTCATAAAGAAAAATATTTGAAGACCACGTTACTCGTAATCCAAGTTTCGTCGGCATACGCGTATAATATCAAACAAAGTGTAATTTTTTCTTATTTTGACAGTGTTATAAAACAATTAGATTAGTATGTTTTCTCGTGCCGTACCGAAATGTATCCCACACCTTAAATTCTCCTTCGAGAAATATTCAATATGCTAACACAACAAATTTGGTTAATATTGTTCAGAAAGTATTATAATAAACTAAGAAGTGTATAGTCTTTTTGATATAAAACATATCCATTATGGTGATTATAATTTTCATTTCAAGTAAACACTGAGTTAAACATGAAATTTTAATATTACCATTATCACTAGGATGTTGTGAATGGCGTCATAATTATAATAAGCCTATATTTTCTTATAGAATACAGTATCTGGTGTAGTTGACCTCATAAATTTTCTGCTTAAAAGGGCCTCACAGTGCAAAAGAAACAACCCAGGCCGGTAACAACAGCGTTTCAAAATAGCTTATGCTAACATTTAATTTTGGAATTTCCTTGCATCATCTAATATTCGTCGCTAATATCATTTTATAAAAGGTTATACCGAAAACAATGTGGCGCAAACAAGGAGGCTCGGAAAGTGCTCGATTCTTACATTATCTTATATATAAAACCGAAACGGCGTATGTATGTATGTGGGTCTGTAATTCCCATTTGCATTGTTGTTGCAAGTTCAAACAAACGAATTGATTTCGCTCGCGAAAGTTTCGACGGTAAATTTGTTTCGTTATCAATGTGTGTGTAGAGACTCAAATTACTCGAGTATCGAGTAGTACATTTTCATATGAACCAAAATATCTTATATATAAAACCGAAACGGCGTATGTATGTCTGTGGGTCTGTAATTCCCTTTTGCATTGTTGGTCATTAAGTTGCCAGTTGTTTCAACTTGGCCCGTCTGAATTTACGCGCCGAGGTGAACATAACCCCAAACTGGTCCGAGCGAAGCCGGGTTCGAATACTAGTATAATATAAGAGTGCGTACTGAAGATCGGATACTATTCAAATACAGTCACCCGAACTGAAACAATACAAATGAAAATGTGCTATTTTCAATGAATCTGTGATATCTCTTCAAATAACAAATAATTGAAATCAGATTTCTTGTCTGCCTCGGGACTTCTACTTAGTTGCCAAAGTATCAATAATGAGGATTGTGATCTTCGCGAGCACCTTTCAAAATGATTCTTCTTCTTTTACCCCATTTTCTCGTCTGCGCTGTCGAATATAAATAGTTACGTAAGGCTTTTATCACCGCTCGAGCCACGAGACAGAAGAATTGAGAGTCCATATTTCATTTTCATCTCTTTTTTATAATACGTACCCTGGTCTTTTCAATTTCAAGTCAGCTTATGTAACTTTGAAAATAATATTATTGGGCTTGGTAAGTTGGTTAACTCTCGAACGACGGTCCCTTGAAAATAACGTATGATCCGAGGGGGGAGACTAAAAATACCCCAGTGCTATGGCTTTATTAGCATAGATTACATTAAAATAATGTTATATTATGCTTTAACGTATCTTATAAATCGTTTTAAAATATATATATATATATTAAGATCAATAGTTTTCCTATAATTCTTCATATTTTAAGTCATGCATGAACGGACATGCAGATCGCATTGATGTTCAAGACAGACTGGCGTAATCAAAATTGTTTGCGTGAGCGTTTATCTACGTCTTTTAATGTAAAAAAGCATCCATTTGATTTGAAACGTACGTTTGATCGAGGCGCGTTTGAGATTTTATAACGTTATCGTATTGCGTATGGGCATTAAAGTTTGAATCCTGGAAATTGGTAGCGACAGTATAAATGGTTTTGGGCCAATAATAATCCGAATTATTTTCTTTTTTTATTAAATTGCGACGAAACAAGTCCATCAAAATCATATTTTTTTACTGCAAAGTGTAAAAAACTTAAAAACAAAAGTTTGCACAATGTATCAGTAATATTTAAGATAAAGTGGCAGTGGTGGTAAATTGTCTTACCCACCGGGATGGAAATGTTAAGATGAGCTGGGACGTTATCCATCTTAATAGGGAAAAGATGATACATCAAATATTAATAATAGTTTTACAAGATAAAGTTGATATTTCTTTTGGTCAATGCTATTATTAGTTCTGAAAGGGATGTCCACTAAATCTTACATTCGCCTAGTCTGAAATAGAGTGGTCAACATCTTTGGTGTGGGCTTGTATGTCAGTACGGATATTTTCATGAATTGATTAATAGATTTCTGTTCGATATTCAAATGTTTATGATCTGTAAGATAAGTTTCCTTTTATCCATCCGATCCTAAAAACGAGTAAGAGCAAATGTCAATTTAATAAATAAATTGATATAATTATATATCTTCATGAAAACAGCTTCAATATTGACACTAATGTAAAAATATATCAAAATAACTTTTTCATGTTAAAAAGTGTGTATACACATTTTATATAAAAAAATATATTTTATATCAGCCGACTTCCTTGCATTTGGATAAGAAAGTTTCATCGCTTGGGATGATAGTATGTCTCGTTTTTATCTACATATTTTTATAAAAAAACTCAAGCTAAAAATACATTTTGAGCTAGAAATCGTACATTAAATAGTCTGTTACAGGATTTTTCAGAGTTGTTTTATTTCGACTACTGATTCAATATTAAAATGATAAACCATTGAATTTTTAGTAAGTAATCTCATGTTTGACATTTGAACATTGGGTATTGTAAAAAAACATGACCGTCGTTATATTTTATCTTAAAAATAAAGTCGGTTTACGGACGATAGTTTAACGTGACAACGTCATAAGAAAACATTGATGAAATGATTGCATACTTTTATAAACAGTTGTAAACAGATCACGTGTAGGTACTGTAGGTGTATAAGTTGTGTGCTGCCGCTGTCTCTTTCTACTCAGACGCATCGACCAATCGAGTGGAAGAGAGATAGATGCGGCACAATCCGAACGGTAGGCCGATCGTGCCTCTCTATCGCTTATCCGCGCTCTCGCTCGCACGCTTGCCTTCGGCGTAACGCGACAAACGGGACAATGAATCATGTTTTTTCGTGCGTGCAGCGGGCGTTCATCGATTTATAAGACGTTGTCACGTCAATAACATCAAGATTTGTCAAATCCTAATATTATTTAAGTTGTTTTGTATTGAGAAAAATAAACATCTTATTTTAACATAAGACTACAAATTTAAATTCTACTTTCATATTGATCTATGTTTAGTGATATTGAACATAGAATTGTTAAAACAGAAGCACTTTTAATACTCTTAAAGAAAAACTAACAGTATAATTTTCTGAGTAGGCTAATTTTTTATAACATTATATTATATGATAATCAAAAACTGTTTTGGGATTCAGGAAATAGTTCAGCATGTGTTGATTATCTGGAGCTGAATGAATGTATTGCAACAATTTGGCTTAATAGTTTTAGGTACCCAATAATTACTGATTCCTGTATAGTTAGTAGATTTTTTTGAGGCAGTGAGAAAGGTCAAGAAAGAATCTGAGTTACATTACATGCACGTCATAAAACTACTCACTTGGAACGCATTTCAGCTATAATTCATAAGACTCTAAATGAATGGAAATATCCACAAAAAAATTAAATCACAACTAGGATTGTATAGATAGTTGAAAATATTCTTATATAAAACTTGTATGAAGCGTTATATAAAGCCTTTTTGAATTCTATAGAATTTAATATAAAATTTAAAATAACTTTGATTATTCCACGTATTGTGCTACTAACTGCGACACGTGTTTCGCCTCTTTCAGAAGCATTTTCAGACTTACTATCGCAAAGTTTACTTAAGTAATGAAGCAAGATTGATTCTAACATTTTAAATTATGAAATTACAAAATGGATATCGGGTTTTTTCCCTTTTAAAGGATGCAAGAAGGGGGTGATAGAATCGAAACAAAGCAAAAAAATAATGATATTAATGAGCTGCAATCAATCAGATTGGGATTTTCCCTTTTAAGAGAAGCAAGGGGGTTATAGAATCGAAACAAAGCAAACAAATAATCATATTTCTAATGACGTTAAACATTACAAGCTATTAAACTAATAAACTAATGAGCAGCAATCAATCAGATAGGTTAGTGATTACTCTATTAATTGGAAACAATGTAAGTAATGGCGAGTTACCTGTCCTTTTAAGGATATTATTAAATAATAAGCAAAAGTTGCGATAGTAAGTCTGAAGATGCCTCTGAAAGAGGGGAAACACGTGTCACAGTTAGTAGCACAATACGTAGAACAATCAAAGTTATTTTTAATTTTATATTAAAATGAACTTCCAAAAAGTTACCGCCGAAACCATCGAAAGTATCTATAGAATTTAGTTTTTAAATTTTTATGGCTTTAATTATTCCATTTTATAAAATATTATACCATAGTTTACGAGCTCAAATTAAATTTTCCGATATATGAGTAGTGTATATATTAAGTTTTGCTCTAGAAAACGATGGGTTAATCTAAAATATTATAAATACAGTTCGTGCTATGCTTTATTCAACAAAGCTTAAAACGTACGGCGTGTTCACAATAGCACACC
This sequence comes from Himalopsyche kuldschensis, assembly GCA_028554975.1. Taxonomy (NCBI): domain Eukaryota; kingdom Metazoa; phylum Arthropoda; class Insecta; order Trichoptera; family Rhyacophilidae; genus Himalopsyche; species Himalopsyche kuldschensis. The sequence continues at coordinate 2,385,385 of JAHFWI010000033.1, read as the reverse complement.
GATATTACTTTAGGTTTAGACGACCTTTCTAAAGAGCCGTCGAAATATTTGAAATTGATGCAGCATTATGTAGATAGTTATTGTGATGAAATTTATTATATTAATCTGCATTATCATTGCCAGACTATTAATAAATATAATTTATTGCTGACTATAAAAATAAGTAACGTTTTCAATTTTCCTTATCATGCAAAAACATGGGTTAGTAATTTATGAAGCTGTTTAATTATTCGAGTCGGTGTTATTTATAAGTGTTGAGAAATATTTCATTACGATTAAACGTACTGCTTTTCTGTCTTCGCAATATAATATTATAAAATAGTATCTGTCTTGAAACGAAAGTAAGTTCCTTCTAAGATTTAAAATTGAAATTCAAAATTAAATAAGCCTAATAAAAATACCTTGATAAATTTCTACGAATCGTAAGTTACTGAGAATATAATACAAATAGAGACAAATCTTAAAACTATATTATATAAGCTTTCTTTATGCATTTTTAGATGGTTCTAGAAGACTCGCGGCTTGTGAATGTCTCTGAGGGGGAATACAATAATTATTGTTGTGATCTGTCTTCAGGACATCCATTGGTTTGGTAAAACAAATAATTAATAAATAATTATTAACGATTAATATTAAATTTGAATTGTTTGAATTTTTTACTTTTCCATGAGTTTTGTCGCTAACGACCCGGGTTTCGCCTTTCGGCATCTTCAGGCATTTCAAGTGCACGGATGTGGACACTCATGGAAAAGTACAAAATTCAAACAATTCAAATTTAATATTGAAATTCCATCAAGCACCCTCAGTCGAAATCCTTAATTGATGAATATAAAATTAATGAAACAAGATATTTTTTTCTGGATGACAATTAATAAAAACCACGGTGTAGTTTTTTTTATTTTAAATCATGTCAGATAAGCACGATGAACATTTCCAATGTCGATCGAGATTATTTCATGAAGAAAAGACGTCACAATAATGTCTGGGTTTGAAAAACGTTAGTAATTACACGAATATTTTTAAGAAAAATCAATTTTTATCGTTCATAGAAGTCATCACCGCAGATCTAAAGCATTTCCCTCATCTTTATGCATGATCTCTCAGAGATAATAGTTGATGAACACAGACAGAGTTTCTTCTTCATCAATACTAGAAAAAAAAATACCTTTCGGTCTACAGCATTTTTCAAGCTGCGGCAAAGGCCGCTCTTTATATTTAGAGCATCTTTAAAGAAAGATGCTTTAAATTTTTGTTTGAATTCACCTAAAAAATATTTAATTGAAGTTTCATGTTTTTAGCCTTCTGCCTTGGAAAGGATCCACAATCAAGTATTTTGAAATAAGCACATCTTATACAAACTTAGTTGGCACTCAATTATGGGTAATCTTATTGGTATTTTTATTTTGTATTTTTAACAATTTTATTTCGAATGAGCAGAGGTGATAATTTGCAACGAATAAAATTTTCATCTACATAATCAAGGTAGCATTTGATTGACGAATATTTATTTTATAACGAATCACTGAATTATTTGAGATAAAAAAAATGAAAGAATGCTTTTGTATTACAAATCTTATATGAGGCATTCATTGTTAAAATAATGTCTCGGCTCTCAACCCTTTAGATACATGCGCTGCCATTTTATAGTGAGTCTTTTAATGAAGTATTTATTTTTAATTTAAATTACGGGGAATGCCTTCTCTTGATAAGCTTCAAAAATAAAATATATCCCATGAGGAAAAATCAGGATTTCCGCATTTAAAAAATTGCATGATTTTTTTTATTGATTGAGTAGGCATTTACTTGGTAGAACTCCATTATAATACGGAAAGAAAAATAGCAATGTATTTTAATTCTACATAAATTATTTTATATATTTGTTGATAGCTATTTCGGCTTACGCCTTCGTCAGAACTATGTTTAAAACGTGTATTAGAGATAGCTTATATACCTTTGCTAGACAGGGTGCCCCCTACATAATCTCTTTCTGTTGAAACCATACCTACGTCACAAGAAAGAATTTAAATAAGTTTGATTTATTGGTCTAAAGTAATGGTGGGAAACAATAATTTGGGTATTTTTGGGTTATTGGATCGTGTGAAACCACTTAAAATCTGCAATGTCTAAGTGTATCTATTTTAAATTGTTTTAAGTTTATTGTTTGTTAAAGGTTTTAACAGAGGTGATTTTTTATACCTACGTTCGTCAGTTAACGACGCGCAAGCTGACATGACGCATATCAGTTACTTGTTCATTCATTTGCATTATAAATAAGAAGTTTCATTTATTTGTTTTGAATTTTAATCTGTAAAGAGTATTTTGACCGGATTTGATTGATGCCTATTATGTGTAAGTGCTTGCTTAACATATTCTTACTAATGAAATCTAAGGTTGTTGTAAGGTTAATAAATAATATACTATGTACTCATTTTCAAGTTTCGATATTTTATAGGAACACCAAGTTACCTTATCTTTTGTCACTATCAAATTAAAATAATGTCCACTTTATTCACAATAGTTATCTGTTGTATTTAATTATTTTCATAATTTGTTTTGTTTTCCACATCAACGTCTTCAGTAGTTATTTGAATACAACTCATTAGTCATCTGCTAATTAAATTGCCTTGATGGAACAAAGGTTCATTAAGACCTGTTGTGGTTGTTTGTTCAGTCTATATACCTACCGAGACGGCAGAAACACAAGGCAGCCATACATAGTAGGTGATGGTTGCGAAATGGAAATAGCAGCAACACTTACAACCTCCGCGTTCGGCGTCACAAATAATCACAGCGAAAACATATTTGCTTAATTAATCATGGTTGACTCTAGATAATATTTCATCTTGTATAATATATCAAACGCAGACAAATCAGTTTATTAAATTTAGTTTAATAGTGCAATTTATAGCTTCAAGTCACATCTATTGTACAAGTTAAAGATAGTTAGAATGAATCAACAAATGATTAACCCTGATTGAAAACAATAGTGAAAATTAAAAGACGTCTGTACCTACTAAATAACGTGATTTAATTGCATTGTTAATAATAACAAGTTTGTGGATTTATTAAGTTTTTAAAAATATAATTATGGATTCATAAATCGATATTCATTTTCAAATGCAACGAGTATTCGGCACCTTACTTTGTAAAGGTTCTAACTACTCTTGACACTGTTTTGAGATATAAGCGTTTGAAGTATCGATTGATTAAAATTCACTTGTAACAGTGAGCAAGTAAAAAATGTTTCATATTACTTATTTTAAGCATATTTTTTCACAACTTTTGCTGAGAATGATCTAATGATGGAAATAATGATGAAAATCTTAGAACTTTGTCAAATAAATTTAGTCAAAAAAGTGTGCAGATGCAGTGCAACTCTGGAATTCGTCCTGAAACTCCGTTATTTAACCATAGATAATTCTTAAATTCATAATTATGATAAAATGCGGTAAATACAAGCTTTTCCGACCAAAACGCCATTTTAGACAAAAATGTCAATAAGAACCTTTTCAAAGTAAGGTAACGTATTGTTATCTGGTTATCTTCACTAGCTTAACGAATCCGTTTTTTTTAATCAAAGTTTGCGCCGGAATTTTTTTAGTATTTCGATTCGTAACCGAGTCATTTTGACGCCTCTTGTAATATTGTCATTTTAAATTCGGTTTTTAAATCCCGCCACATTGCATTTTGTTTTATATTAAAAACATTATACACCGCATCATAAGTAAACATTCTGTGTCAAACGAATATTTGGATAAAAATTCTGAAGCTGCGATAGTTATTATTTTTTTAATTAAACTCTGAAGACAACTAGTCCTTTCATTGTGCTACCGCTTTTCTTGAACACTGTGAGTAATTGCCTGCGAGACAGTTGGAGACGCCAGGCCGGGTGATTATTATAAATTACTAGGGGGTAAAGAATGGCAACCCCCCCTTCTCCCAAAAGGCTGTCCCTCAGACGCCACTGGCTGACAGAAGAATCAAACAGACATAACCATTAATAATAAGAAGCGCAACACGTGCTAGGTCAAGCTGCCGCCGCTTCAGAAAATGTGTATAGCTTGGTTAATTTCTCGGCTAAAAAGGCTACAAAGAATTTGGGCTTATTTTTGAATTGCTAACTGGCAATAAATTAACCCCGATTAAAAAGAGAAAATTGGCTAACCGTTATTATTTATAGTAAAAAAATAAATATAATACACCTCATGTAAAAATAACATTTTTTTTCTACACTTTATATTCTTAAAAAAGATTACCTCAATCGCTAGGAGATATTTGTTTTGATTAACAAGTTTTTACCCTCAGGTATATTAAATAAAAATATATATATATACTACGATTGCTGAGCCGATCTATGAATATTCCCACAAATAAGATTTAAAAATTGATTCAACTGTGTTTGTGTTAAATACACTCATGGAGGTTATCAAACAAATAATCCATACCTATTTGAATAAAAAAAGTTGTCCATCATACTTTTGGCACTGTTAACTCTATTTATTCTTTTAAATATCAATTTGAACACTCTCAATCGTGCGTCTCAACATATGAAACGCTATAATTTAACGGGTGGCGGAATATATATGGATATATACTAATAGTAGTGATAATTTTATTTATTTCTTTCTAAGTAAAGTTAATTTTTGTCTTCCCACCAAGAAGTGGTCAAATTTTTATTTTATTTTATGACCGTCTTCGCATTTCTTGTTTTTTTTTTTAAAATTTAATTGATGACAAGTAAGTCGAGAAACACACTATGCAAAAATACTAGTGTGGAATTCTACGCGGAAAGGATACATAAACAAAAAAAAACACATTTTTTCTTCTACCCTGCTGAAAATGTTCGAAAGATGATGAAAATGTCCGAAGATGAGCGAAACCAGTCGTGTAAAAACAGTTAAAAAATAGGTTTTATTCATTTAAACATTTAAAATATGTTTAATTTTTGATTACTATGCGACGCCAACATAGTTTGCGATGTGATAACGTATATTAAAGACTATAATAAGTTTATCAAAATACGGCTAGAGGCTAAGCAAATGATTTTCTCGTATTTTTTCAAAAAAGGATTATTTTTGTCATCTTTAAAAGTGATATCAAATTTCATTCCTAAAGACAACACCTCTCAGTTTGTAATGAGCTGTGATTAGAAATTAAATTTGAACAACAGTATGAAGAGTTGTAGGAATCACTACAGTAATATTGCCATGTAATTATTTGTTGTACAATTTATATTGTTTGTACTCAAAATGAATTTTGTTCCTTGATAGGCCACTAAGTTTGAGTGATATTAATGAAGGTTCACTAAGAATTCACCGTGAAGATAGAGTTTGATCTTCTGTACGCAAGATAAATCAATTACACCCAGTTTCCTATAAAATGATGTTTCAAATGTACCTACTGAATTCTTCAAAGTTGACCTTGGTAGTATTACGTCAGTATAGCCTTTAAGTCCCGAGCTCTGTTTGCTTGGCGTTCACCACGGAGTACAATAAGAGAACTTTATAAAGGCACGTCTTATGTCTTAATAGTGCAAATGCAATTGAGCCTTTATATTAACTCACATTCAAAATATTTTAATATGAGCTTGTTATGACTGAAAGATTATTTAGTGTTTGTTCATCAGCAATCTAATTGTAAAACTGAATGATTGCGCATTCAATAAAACGTTTGATTCGGAACATGCAGGCAATAATTATGAACCAAGTGTTTTCCAATATTATAACTAAAATACATAATAATTAATTTATTTAACCAATTTACTTGAACTTCATCTTAAAAAAAAATATCCGACACATTTGCAACAGTCTTTAGAGTATTTTATCAGGGGTATATAACTTTTTTTTACAAACACATGGTTAGAAATATATCGATATTAAGAATTAATACATATTTTATAAATTGAACCTACTTTAGTAAAAGTTTTTTTTACCAAATTTTGAAACATAGTTTCCTGGCATATCGATACATTGCGAAACTAATTCGTTGAAGAATTGTTGATTTTCCTGTATGTAAAGCTTCCCCAATCGAACAAAACTTGTGCAGCTGTAATCGGAAAGCCAGAGATAGTAGGCACTCAGGTGACAGAAAATCATGTATTCAGTGTCCACTGCTAATTATAAGCTTCACATTTAGGCCATAGCCAAATCTATAAAAAATGTTCACACTGTTTGCCTGATAATAAAATCACAACCACCTAATTATCTGCAATTCCATGTGTCATGCCTTTTTTAGCGGATATACTTAAGAAGATGTAAATATAGCGCTATAAAGCAAAATCTGACCATATAGACTTATAGAGTATAGACCTATACTCAAACAAGTAATCCTTCAATTAAGAGGGATTGATTAAGTGCACCCCAGTAAGTCTTGGACACATGTTCTCTCAGGTAAGAAAAAACTGTAGATAGTGGAGGAGGGAAAAAAGCACAGACTTAAAGTTTGAAGGAGTTTTATAAGATTAATTTTCGTTGAATAAATATGTGTGTATTCATATTGAACTTTTATGCTCCTCATCTAGTGAAGCGAATTAAGCCTTTTTCATAAGCGAGCCATTCGGTATAGTTGTCTTATCATAAGGTTGCCAATCACTGGTGTACAGTGTTGCTCACAAGCAAATACTACGAAACAAGTAACCAACTAATTGTTCTGCTTAACAATGTGAGTAATAATAATATGTTTGTATAAAAGCTTTTTGAAGTAAATAAAGCATTTTCAGCCTTGAAAGCTTTCATTGAAGGTTTCAAAAGATCTTTTTCGTTTACCATGAGGATATTTAAAATTTTACACAAAGTTTGAAGAGATTTCAAGAATCTCTTCTAGAAATCACAGTTAATGTTTATTGTAATAATTTATACAGTAATAAATAAATAAATAACATACGTAAAGGTTTGTGTTCTTTAAAAACTACTAGGATATTTAATTGTTCAATAACAACTATTGAACACAAACACAGGTATTTTTTAACAATTTAAATATTAATATTATTTTCATTCATAAATTTTTTGATATTCTAATATCTCTTGGAACGAAAATCTTCTGTATAAACTATCAACTTCATAATATCAAATTTCATTTTACAATTCAACTAAAAATCAATTGAAAAAATTGTTTATTTCACGTTTTGTGTTACAAATAGTGACTGATATTGAAGTATATTCTTGAGTGAATAGTGAAGTATATCCTTTTCTTTTGACATAAATGTTGTCTTACTCTTTTACTGAGACAAATTAGTTCTGTTTGAATTGAAAAATTCTCAAATAAGTAATAAAAAATGTATTTCATTTTTAGGATGAAAAAAAATACGTGTACATTTTTACGGAGTGAAACGTCATAAAAATCTAAATTTACTCTCTCATACGCAGAAATTTATAACTCGTCCTTTTGAAGTGTATTCTGTCTTATAAAATGAAACCCTTTTTTATGGAAATATTATATTTCACATCGCAAAACGTATCAGTCATCATGCCAGAGCTTCCCGCGATAAAAACACCATAGCCACATTTTGTGAGCTATTTTGGATGCGCGTTGTTTTATTTCATATCAAAATATCTGTAGTTCAAATGTCGCTGTATATTTATGGCTCGAAAATCAACAAAGAGTTTGAAAGGGAACAATTTTTTGATGCGAATCAGTATCTTTCTGGGAAATTAGACTTGTAATATTGAGTGAAAAACTGCTTATTACATTGAGTTATTTATACTTTAGAATATTTTTGTGCGATGTATGGCCACAAAAAATCGAGCTATTTTCTTGATGTTTAATAGTACTATGGATAGGTATCGCGACCTTTAATAAACTCTTAAAAATGTTATAGCTTTATTTGTTTATTTCAAATGTACACAATGCAATATCGGCACCTTCTTTTGAAAAGGTTCTAACTGCTCTTGACACTGTTTTGAGATATGAGCGTTTGAAGTTTAGATTGATTAAAATTCACCTGTAACAATGAGCAAGTAAAAATGTTTCAAATTACTTAATTAAAGCATATTTTTTCACAAGTCACGCTGAAAAATAATGATCTTAAAGATCTAATGATGGAAATAATGATGACAATCTTAGAACTTTGTCAAAGAAATTTAGTAAAAAAAGCGTGCAGGTGCAGTGCAACTCCGGAATTCTGCAAGCTCCGTCATTCAACCATAGATAATTATGAAATTCATATATGTTTATGATAGAATGCGGTAAATACAAGCTTTTCCGACCAAAACGTCATTTAAGGCAAAAAATACAATTAGAACCATTTCAAAGTAAAGTAACGATATGTGGTAAATAATTTTGTGTGCAGTACACAGAAATTTTATTGGTTTTAATAATTTAATCTCATCTGGTGACAAAGACGTAATAGGATATTTTTTTATACCTTTTCAATACCTAAATTTCAGTAGAATATATTGTAAATAAAAAAGGTCAAATTAGAAAAACATTATTGAATCTATCAAGTAAAATATTGTTTTACATGGAGCACGGATTTGATAGATGCTATTTATAAGGAGGTGAAAAACATATATTGAAATGAGCCGTGAGTTCAAGGGTGAAAATACTTCATTATTGAGTGAACCATATTAAATAAAAGCTTTCAGTGTAAACGCAATTAAATCGTTTCCTTGGACGCATGATAAAAAAATACAGGGTGTTTGTTACAATACATACTCACAATTAAATGATTATTTTAACATTATATAATAAATCAAACGCAAAGTTTTCAGTTTCATGTTGATTCAGTATGTGTGTTTGTGAAGACTAATTATTATAACACGTTGAAAACATAGCAATGTTTTTTAGTCCTACAGAAATTACATTATATATTTGTGATGGCTATTTCGGCTCACACCATCGTCAGAACTGCGTAAGTCGAAATAGCTATCATTCATATATAAACAATTTCTGAATGATTAAAATACATTGCTATTTTTAACCTTGTTATAGTGGAGTTATACAAAGTAAATACCAACTCAATTAAGTAATTATTGTCTTACAGAAGGAAATAACGATGTTAAAAGTTTATTATACTTTTATAACTTCTAAATTGTTTCTGTTAAATTATAATTTAATTGTTTTAAACGTTTTGTAGCGTGACACGGTCCGTAGTCGACTGTCAAAGTCATTGGCTTCGGCTGTGATGCTCACAGGCTCAAAGCCTAGTACTAGCAATTTCATTTTTTAGAGATTAATTTCATATCACGTGTCAAAGCTTGCGATGAGCGAAACCGGTCCTGATCAGAATAAGTGTGAAAATAGTAAAAAATACTATTACTTACTTCCGAAAGCAGTCCATTAGCAGTAGTGTATTTTTCAAAAAAAGCTACATGAAAAAAACTGCTAGGTAATTCGAGTACACATTTATTTTACAAGTGGCAACCACCCTGTGGCCATAAAACCGCAACGGGGTGGGGTAAAAGTTTGTTTTAGGGAGTCTGGTGTCAGGAAAACATACATAGTACGTGATCGACCTAACAAATTGTATTTTATCGCTGAACACTTAATACATGATCGTCAATCAGGAAAACGTCACTGTTATATTGGAATCGTGAGATTTAACGATTTCTAGCTTTGGTTAAATGTAGGCTCATAGTTACATGTGATGAATACCAGATACAATAATCCAAGCAGATTCATACATTCAACGTGTCTCGAAACACTTTCAAAATGTAAATTTAGTTTAACTGAAAATTTATTGTAATACCAAAATATTTTTTTGATCAGTAGCTGACATCCATGAAATTCGTCTATCGACAATTTAAATTTATTTTGTAAAGAGCTTTATATCTTCTTAAAATAATTCAAACATTTTTTTTACTTTTGAAAATTTCATTAAAACTTAAGCTATATAAATAAATACCTATGCATTTTTTTATGCCGTAGATGCGTTCCGCCGAAAATCGCACAAATTGAAATTGCACAAAAAAAGTTATGACGCATGTGTCAAGGTTACATTGTAATAAACAGGTGTTACACAGGATTTTTCACGTACAGTGCCTCAACAACGCGTTGAGACAACGCACAAAAAAAGTCGCATAAAAAGAGGTTTTAGTGTAGTCGATAAGTCAGTGGTACTCAATGTATTTTGAGTTGCGACTTCTTTTTATAATAACCGAATTCATACACTGAACACGCATAGTTTCCAGTTTCTTGTATTTTGGGAAACACATAAAATCACTATGCTACAAAATTATCATTTTAAAATTGAAAAATCAATTCTCACATATTTATTATATTTACCGAAAATATTGCATACATAAAAAGAAAAATGATATTGTAATAAAATGATGCAAAATATATGCTTAATTTTCTCTGAATAATGTAGGTTCTATACCAGTGGTTCTCGCGGAAAATTTCACTGTGGCCGCATCATAAAGATAAGTGGTCTTATGAAAATGTCTGGTGGCCGCACCAAATTTTTGTTTTGAGTCTGTTGTGTTTGAGGTATGTCAAATAGACCTAAACATGTTTGTCAATTTACTATTGGTATAATTGCATCCGAAAAATTCCATTTTTAGAGTCTACATATGTTGAAAAATTAAATTTTAAAACCACATTTTTTAAAATAATTAATCTTTTCAAAGAAATTGTCGGTGGCCGCACATGAGAGCCACTGTTCTATACCATGCTATATTAAATTTCAATAATGCAACATTGAATTTTAATAATATTGGAAATAAATCTTGAATTGAAATAATAGTTTACTTAATTGAAATAAAAAAACATGCATGATAAAACACTATTTAGTATACACATAAGCAACATTTCTAGACAAAACATTGATTTATTCAATAAACTCAACGGCATAGAAAATAATGCTGAGATAAGATTTATATTAAAGTAATGGGTTTTGCTCAGTCACCACCCTCTTGAACAGTGATACTTAACCGGTTACCCACAAACGTGAAATGAGCTATAGCTGCCATATCAGTAAAAGGTGAACTTAAATAGTGGAACAATAACATGAAATTGTACGGCGTACATAAAACAATCAATATTTTTTTAAATCTAAGCAAATATTAAATTTCGTTTCAAGTATTTCATGATTCCGAAAAGGTTAAGAACTTCTGCTTCACAGTATTCAGCCCAAAACACGTTCTCAATTTTCACCAATCACGAATTTCCAATAATGGCTGAACACTCATAGATTCCTGATTAGTGGACAAGCCAGGCAAAGTTTGGCGTGCTTAGTGGAATCGAATTCCGGTCGAGTGGCGTGGCATCATCAGCGTCGACAATTTGTGAATGTTGATTTAAGCTTAGAGCATTTTGCTCAAGGTACAGGATCATTTCAGCCATTGTAGCGTAGCCCGCCTTTTATATATACGTATACTAATTCTATTCAACGTATTCTTTATAATTTTTCTGTTTCTTGTTGACTAAGATACAATGTAGTAGAACGTAGTTTTTGAGACTTTTTTAGTTATTTGTCACAACGCAAACAAATTATTACAGAAACATTAAATTACCAAGTACATGCACCGCAATGAAAAGATTATTTATGTAATTCAATCATTTGAACTGAAAAGAGCATACATACCAATATTGCTTTTTATACGTAAGTCTTCGTCTTTCTTACATTATTGGTTTGTGAAAATGTATGGAAAAGTTAAATGTATAAAAGAAGAGCAATGTAAAAAAATAACAAACATTTGTTTCAATTTTATAATGGAAAAATGTTTATAGTTAAGTGTTTTTGGCTGTATATTACTTCTTTAAAGTAGTATTCCATGTTTCTTCCATGAACTGTATATAAGAAGTTGTGGATAGTGGAAGAAACATAGCATTAATTTCCGGGTGGGTCCAAAATGATAACAACTTAACTTTTGAACATTCCAAGAATAATGAATATTGCAAAATATGAGTATGTATATTTAACATTGATTCGGTGTTGGAAAGATACAAATATTTTGCAAATTAATAATGAAATACTTATATGTCAATAAGAGTGTAAAGAAAATAATAATTGCCTTTAAATAAAATTTCGTTTCTTGATATATCTACATGTTAAATGCTTGTCTTGTAATTAAATGAAGTTTTTATTGATATTAAAATAATGGTAAATGTTGAATTGTATGTATATTTTTTCGCTCCTATACTGCATGTCTGTGTATATTTTTCTAGTTCAGTAAAAAAGCATGCATTAATTTTCTGATTGCTATATATTTATGTGTAGAAACCTGCTCAATTTTAAACTGATTTTACCTTATTTACTTGTCCAAAACTGTAAACATGTTTACTATTGTCTCATTCCTAATATCTTCAACCGTGTCTCATCAGAGAATGGTTGAAGGAGTTGAGTATTTCCTTTATTATAGGAGTATTAAGGCTGCAAACAGTAGAATTTGACCATGGACCAAGGGCGATCAAATGAACTGGCATGGTTAAATGTTATATTATTACTAGATTGCTAGTATATTCTAATATTCTATATAATTTGTTATTTTAACAATGTGGCCATATAAACTTTTAATGGAGTGGTTTCTATTAGCACTGCTTGTTACAATTTTTTTTATAGATTGTGGAATAAGAATTGATGGGACTAGGGTAAGATTATTGGTCAGATATTCGCTCTACAAACGTCTCGTTTTCGCATTGGACGGGAGTGGGAAGAAGATTAAGACAGCAAAAACGATTAAAAATATAACTAATAGGTATGGGAATCGATCCTATGACCTGAAACCAAATATATTTACACTCGACTACGGACCCGAGAAATAAATTTGTTAGTAATATAAAAAGAGTATTAAAAGAAACCATTAAAAAGGATTCGTATTTTCTTTTACTATTGATTATTTTTAAAGACTAAATGTGTGACAAAGAGGCTGATATTTAGTTTTGGTGGCAACACTTATGTTTATAAAAATAATACAAATAATTGGCAGATGGACATTTATATTATTTTTAAATATACCACCCCCCACAGACACATATACATAAACGTCTACGGGTGAGATTAAATCCACACCTAAAATTGAATCAAAACCAACGGCTCACGAAAAGTTGTTCGTCAAAGATCCTCTCTTGTACCTGTGACTTTCGTAGAGTTGTCCACAAGGGATAAAAGTGTACTTTGAAGCGACAAATAACTGACAGCATTTTGTTTTTGAAAATGGAATTGAATTCTGTCAAAAATTTTAAATGCGAACCAAACTTTTACAGAGACCAAAGATCTCAAACTTTTAATTGAACGGATAAACATCTGATTGACGCCATACTTTCTGTCTAATAATTATTATGTTGGATAGTTATTTATAATTTTTTTCTCAGAATGAAATCATTTATTAAAATAATTCATAAGAAATATTGAAGTTTTTTTTTAATAAAACTTTTCAACGATTTTAGGAAAAAGTTTAATTTTCAAAAGACAGGAAATTGAGCATTGGACTGTTGCGTCAAACTTTTTTATAGCTTCTTTATTAATATTCACGTCTGTACAGAAAAATACGTGAATATTGATTCACGTTTACAGTAGACAACTTTACAGTAGTGACACGATTTTAAGAGATGAATAAGACCGGTTTGTTGATATATATTATATATAATAAAGCCTTTTTACCAAAGAATTAAAAGTCATTTTTATTTCCAAGTTTTATTAAAATAAAGATGGTGGTAATGTTTATTCAATATTGTCTATGGCTCCATTAGATGCTGTTCGGTTTTATTCGTTTAAATTCAGAACTCGTGTATGAATAGTACGGAAAGAGTTTCTTCGACGAATTTATTTTACTGTACATGTGCAAAATCAGGCAGCCAAGTTGTTCCATATTCAGATTTGATCATATTTATAGAGTTGGCAGGACTGCGTGATTTCCTCTTCTATTCAGAACTATCAAACGTCAAAAGTTTTCATGTTACTTGAATGTTATAGAATTTGAAGCTCACGGAAAAGTCAAAGCATGGATAACTTCCAAGTTTATTATTTTATGAAAGTGTTGATAAAAACACTATTGAAAAAATACACCCAAATTTAACGTTTGAGTAAAATAATTTACTATTTTAGTTATATTATTTATGATCTATGTAAATCTTTCTCTATCGTAAAAACAGTAAAACAAACCTTTTTGAATTTGATGGGTCATTTTACAGTCAAAATAAAGTCTTAATATCATTAAAAATGAAAAGGTTACACAGAAAAATGGCGTGGAACCCGAATAAAGTTGCAAAAATTAATATTACTCGTATATATGTAGAGTATACAGTTTAGATTGTTGCATCAAATGTAAGGAAACGGTAAAAGCGGACATCTTTTTTATTACAAGATGACCTTGGCTTCCCAGACGAAGAAAATGGCTACTGAGTTTTTCACAGGAAAATCAAAGGATTTTAGCTGGTCATTAATATGGAATTATATAGAAATTCGTGGTAGTTAAAAACGGAAAGATATGATCAAAAAATGATTATTTGCATGCAATGTATTTTTTTTGCCTCCACACTTTTCGTATGAATTTATGTATATGTAAACATGGTGACCAATGTATAATATCTTCTGTCTTATTTGAATATGCATTTTACGTTAATTCAGCTATGCGTTGCCTCATTATCAAGCACCATTTTCTTATTTTACCTAGTGCAAAGCTTAGATTTTGTTTTTATTTAAAACATGTTTCTTCATAAATTAATAGTAAACACGAACCTGAGATTTGTGAATTTCAATTACAAGGAATCTGAAGCTTATGACAGATTTTTTTCTTAATTTACATGTATAAATGTTTGCACAGCTTTGACTTTTTATGCTTGCTTATAAAATTAAAAGTTATCTCACCTAGGTACACAATTATGAAATTATAACTAATCAAAAACCATATCTCGTAAATTTCATCCCCAAGATTTATTTTCGCTAAACTTACGCACCAACTTCACTCTATCACTAGTTTAATGTTTAATTTTTACCTGTAAAAATGATGTCTTAAAATAGCTCCATAGTTATTTTGGTTCGTATATTTAATACGTGGAGAATTTTAACTATAATTTTAAGCAGAAACATGCCTTTGTATATACCATTTTTTCAACAAAACGGTAAAAGCTAGGTACATAATTCAATGATTTTATACTATGAAGTATAAGCGGGCTTATTAACAGAGTCCAAAAAATATTTTCTCTAGGCCACAATAGTTAGTTAACGATAATTTAATAACTGTGCTTTTTATTCATATGGCCATGTGCCTTTTCAGTACAACAATAGTTTCAATTTCCTTTGTTGCAAATAACACAAATATAAACTGACTATCATAAGTTTAACTACTCTTTTCAGTCAAGGTAAAATTTTCTATTAAAGCCAATAATTTATTGCGCCACAAAAAGCACAAGTTTTGTAGTTATGTATTTTACGTTTTAATTTACGTTCATTGTGTTTAATATCTTGAAATAATAATTATATGAATTAAAATATGTCAGAATGTAGGTATATTCCACAATTGCTTTTTAATCTACACAGACAAGTAAAGTGGGAATTTTGGAAGGTTTTTTTATATTCAACTAGTATTCGAACCCGGCTTCGCTCGGACCAGTTTGGGGTTATGTTCACCTCAGCGCGTAAATTCAGACGGGCCAAGTTGAAACAACTGGCAACTTAATGACCAACAATGCAAAAGGGAATTACAGACCCACATACATACATACGCCGTTTCGGTTTTATATATGTACTACTCGGTACTCGAGTAATTGGAGTCTCTACACACACATTGATAACGAAACAAATTTACCGTCGAAACTTTCGCGAGCGAAATCAATTCGTTTGTTTGAACTTGCAACAACAATGCAAAAGGGAAATACAGACATACATCCCCCGTTTCGGTTTTATATATAAGATATGTATATTGAAAACTGAAGTGTCCGTTGAGGGAATGCTTGTGGAAATTTTCATGCTTGATATACGACCAGACAGGAAACATATTGATGGGGTAAATTTTAAGCTGTAATAACAAGTTAAGCTTTCAAATTGTTAAAGGACGATAGCTGAAAAGGATACGACGTAGAAAGTTTTCATCGATTAATTCGATTTCATGATTCCTATTGAACTATGTTATATGCTGAGAAATAGTTTTATTGGTGCTGCTGATGATGCTTTTAGTTTCCACTTAATAATACACGGTGCAAATTATAATTACAATTACCGAACAATTTAAGAACAATCAAAAATAAATTTCATATCTTAGACACAGAGAGGCCGATTTGGATAACCAATTTTGTGGATCCAATAATATTAATTATGAGCCTGAATATTAATTATTTCAATTTATTCCCCTTTGACCCTCGGTGGAAAATTATTATTGCCAGCAGACCCCGAGGGTCGCATGGCATAATACACCGTACCAGGTCACACTGTTTTAATCCAAGACGAGAAAATTGGATAACACAAATGGGACTCAATTCACGATGTGATTTCAAATTAGTTCGCTTATTGTGAGCCAATATGGTTGGGAAAACTAGCATTTAATAGGCATGAATTGTTTCAAATTAAAATTACCAATTTAGGTGTGTGGCTTTGTACACTTTTATTTCTAGCAAACCCGACAGCAAAACAGACGCACATGTTCGATTCATCGCAAATATAATACTAAGAAGTCTTTGATTGCAAATATACTTCTCATTGAAAATGTATTTGCAATTTAAAAACAAAACGTTTCAAAAACGAAAAATTATAATTTGAATGATATTGTTTTTTAATGACAAGATGATGAAGCAGTAAGAAGTAATAAAATGGAATTTGCTCTTTTCAGTTTTTAATTCGATGGCATCCAATAACTATGTTTATTAATATTATAATGTATAAATAACTTAATTAACGTTTAAACAAATTTAGTAGTCTCATACTTCGTTGTTGATTTTATCTAGTAAATCACAATACTATTACAGTGGAACCCCGATCTTACGTTCTCGCATTATACGTTTTCCCGCGTGGTGAGTTCATTTTCTATAGTCCCGGCATTTAGTTCATATATAAAACTTTCCCGCATTAATCGTTTGTTTAATACGGTCCCTTGAAAAACGTAGAATCGGGGTTTCACTGTAATATGTTTTATGAATACGTTCATCTGTATGTGTTTATGGTGTCTCGAAGAAATATAAATTTAATAATCAACCGTAATAAACGTTTTTTTGTAGTTAATTACTAATTGAATTATGGCCATTGCAAACATCACAATTTGTGCAAGTGACACTGAAAGCGAATTTATTTTACTCTTTTAAGTGTTTTATATAAGAATATAGAGCTTCTAAGTTTGGTTTGAATAATGGCTAAATAATCGTTTTTAATAACGTTCCACGAAACAAATATTGCAGGGTACAAAATACTGGTTCACTGCAAATCTAAAAGATTCTTTTTTGGTATTTTTATATATTTTTCTTTACCTGAGAAACAAGGAGGAATAAAATAAAAATTATACGATATCAAAGCGTCCGTCCGTGCGGAACTCATCGAGATTTTCGCTTCGACGTTCATAACGCTTTGTTTTTTTATGATTTTTGCGAAGTTTTCTTTGTAAAATCGACATGTATGCTTTCAATCAGTTGTTCAATAGCACACGTACTCGACGTGTTCATAAATGCGCGCCCACAGCAGCCAAATGCATGTCTACTAATGCACTTTATTTTCAATGCATTCTATTCTCTGCAATTTACCGAGCGCAAAACTGTGACCGGGAAAACGGCATCTCATTTAAGCCATGCAAATATTTTCACATAGAGAACACGATGATCAAATTTGAACTTCAATGTTTATAATACAATGATTATAAAAATGTGACACGTTAGGCTTTTGAAATACAGCATGCAATTGTTAAAATTTGCTTTGCTTAGTCACTCGTTTATAATCCGAATGAAAACTAAATCCCGAATACAAAGCTATCAATATTTATGATATCCTCGTTTATCGCGTCCTGCTCTATCAAAACAGATTATAGTGAGTGTGATTAGCAATCGCAAGATTTTTTATTCACCCCTAAATAAATCGTAGAAAGACAGAACCGTAGAAAATATCGGTTTTAGTTATGTTGAAAAATACTGTTCTTTCTCGTGTATAATCTATTTTTCAACAATCGCTCACGTTTTATTTAGCTATGTAGTTCATAACTTAAAATTGATAAAATCGCTTATCAAATTATTCATGTAAAATGAAATACTTATGGAACATATGTACAAATGGATTATAACGAAGAGGGGTGATGAATATAATACATACTTACGAAACAATTTCTATTTATTTAAAATTTGTGAACCAGCTTAGATCTTTGTCATTTCATGGATATACCGCAATCAAGTTTAACTGTTAGGCCACGTTCCTTCTAGATAATGACGATGAAATTAATCTAGCAAAAATCATACAAACGGATACAATTGTGAATACCAACATAAGAATATTATTTTTTAATAATGGACGCTACATGTGATAGATTTAAGCCCGTCAAAAGTAATTAGCCCAATCGAATTTAAAAACTTAATTGATTGTGAGATTTTTATCTTGTGATAAAGACGTCTTTTTTTTTGATGAAAATGCTTCCTTGCTTACTGAATACAATTGGCATGTAACATTGTGAGATAATTAATTTATTTCAAGTGGGTTTTACCCTTCCCAATCATTGCATTTCATTAGTTAATAATTGTGTTATGTTGACGGCATTTGTAGTATAATTGTTTGTTTATTTTGTTTCTATCATCCCCTCCTTGATTCCCGTAAAGAGGAAAAATCCCAAACTTAATTTTGTAATTTATCATTTTAAAATATTAGAATCAATCTTGCTTGATAACTGAAACAGAATTTGCGATAGTAAGTCCAACGATGCATCTGGAAGAGGTGAATAACGTGTCACAATTAGTAACACAATACGTTGAACAACCAATGTTATTTTGTATTTAATATAACTGAGAATTAGGTTGTATTTATTATTTTAGGTTTTATATTTATTTACACAGCAAAAAAGCGATAAACAATATTAAAACTTCATAACGTTATATGCACGTTTTATAGTTATATTGTTTGAAGCATTTGATTCCATAACGCCAAAGTAAAAAGAAACGATATCACATTTACTCTATCTATACACAATGTAAAATGTCATCCATCTGTAAAGAACAAATAAAAAAGCACGAGTTGTTTAATGAAATGTTCTCAAATTACAAGTGTATTGACAAAACCATTAAAAGATTCAAAAGGAGAAGTACAGTTGGAAAAGTTTCGCAAAGAATACTAGACTACGACATAATATATAGCGTAGTGCTTATAAGCGAGTGTGCGTGGTTAAAATTTTCCTTTTATGGTGGCTGGATGACGGGTAGTTGTAAACCTTTGATAGGCGTATTAGGAACAGAAAGTTTCCGTGCCAATTATTTTATTGGGGACTTTATTTTTATTCGGCTCTCGTGTCGAATGCTTTTTTTTACAAGCCGAACCTTCCGCTAGTTTAGTAAAGCTCTCTTACTATTACAGAAGTTCACGATAGTTTCGTTAACATTTTATGACATTGTTTGAATAAGAAAAAAACAAATTGATATTACAGTGACTTTTGAATTTCGATGGAATGTTTTATTGTATGCATAATATATATGAGTAGAATTGTTGTTCTGTAATAATTCATACAAATTGAGAATTATGTTGTTACATATGTCATGCTCAATAAATACAATACTAAGATATGGAATAAAATATTTATAAATAATTTGAATGAAACTGCTCATCATCTTCAGTCCACTTTCACTTGTGTCGCACTCTTTAGCCTGTATGATCTTTCACATACATTAATTCGCCGGTGATAACATTTATAATGTACTGAAATTTACCTGACAGCTTGTTGCATTCATCACGTTTGTAGAAACATAAATTTTGTATACATATATATATATATATATAAACTAGTGAATTTAAATAAACTAATATCCTAATAGTGGAAACGAAGTAATATTATGGATATATACATCTTAACTCTTTCAACTACTTTGTCGAGTCTAGTTCGTCACCATATAGGTAACGCGAAACACTTTGTCGAGTCCTGCTCAAAATTGTATATAATATATTTATTTGCAAAATATTTGTTTTTAACTAGCCTTATTTCAAAATCAGTATTTATTGGATTGTGTGCTTTATATAAAGCTTGTAACATGACATAATATTGTATATTTTTCGGTATGTCGTTCAACCATGCTAATAAATACGCAAACCTTGTGATATCAATCAATTTCTCAAATCTTTTGAACAGTTACTGGAAAGAAAAAAATAGTATATTGAGGAGTGGTAAAGGTTAATTACCGTATATGCCCTTTAAGCCGTATCCAGTGATTTTAATTAATTCTATGGCATAAAGCTCAATATAAAAATAAATCATTCAACAAATCAAATCACAGAAAAATGTTGGTAGAAAAGACCAATCGTCAAATAATTGCTTGCAATATTTTCAATTGAATCGGCAAGGTAGGCGAATGAGATGAAACCTGCACGTGTGTGCCAATTAGGGATACCAAACCCTTAAGCCCTCAATTGAATAGCACATGCATTCAATGCGTTTACATTTAGATACGAAATCGCCAATTTATGCCATTGTTGTATTGAATTGATTCCACTATTCAACCGTGGATTTAACCGTGGTTCACATTTTTTTGACTTGAATACTAAAATAGGTTTGATAAAAGATTGTGTAAAGTAGTAGAGAAATTGTTAAGCACCGCTGTATAGCGAGAACAAAAGATGCTGATTTGACCCATTTTACGAAGATGCGATCGAAGGTTTTCTTAAGTAAGAAAAACAGTCGTGTCATAAATATTCAGTCGAAAAAGAAATTTTTGAATAACATCCAAGGCATTAATTTCTGAAATGTAAATTCGATATAATGTTTCGCCGTGAAAAGATTATCAATAAAATTAACGTCCATATATGAATATTTATTAAATTTGAATCGTTTGAATTTTGTATGTATCCATGAGTTTTGTGGCTAACGACCCGGGTTTTGCCTTTCGACATCTTCAGGTATTTTAAGTGCACGGGTTTACAAGAAATGGCGCGTATTAAACAGTTTGTATCGTTTATAAAGCTTCTACTTTTATATTTATATATAAATGACATAAACTGTTTACTACGTGCCTGAAGATGCCGAAAGTCGAAACCCGGGTCATTAGCGACAAAGCTCACAGAAAAGTAACAAATTCAAACGATTCAAACTTTATATTGAAATTTCATCAAGCACCTTCATTCGAAATTATTGAATATTTATTAGTTTAAATACGATTGTTTTAATCGGGTGAACTAATCAAATGTACAAAAGTTAAATGTCAATAATTTTATGTCATTTATACAAATCAAACAATGTATACGTCCATAAAATTAATCACATTCGTGATAAAACCTTAATAAAATAACTAAATATTAGAATCTGTTTAACGAAGTAATAAAAACTCTCCAATTAACAGTACAAATAAACATAAATTAAATGTGCATTCAATATTTTTAAAAATAATTTTAAATGGCCAGATTTATTATGTATCACGTTTTGAGACCACTGATTTAGAGTAAAATGCTTTTTTTGGAAACGCGGTTGTTTGTCCTTCGTAGTCAACGATTTTGAACCATAGTCGTCGTTAGCTTTTGTCTTGCCTCTTTTATGTCTTTGAATCGGTTGGACTTTTAATTTTATATATAGTTTCGAAATTTAAAATACTTTCGCTTTAGTTCGATATGTAATTATTTAAGTTTGAATAAAGTCCATTACAGTTTGTATTAATTACATTCAAGTTTTCAAAAATCGAATTATGTTAAAAGAATAATTTTAAATGTGTTAGTTGTTAGTTGTTTATATGAAGTTAACTATCAATTTCAAAGTAATGTACTGTTAATATAATTTTTAATTAAATCCTGTCTCACGATTAAAAAAACCTTCAAATTCTAAAAAATACCTATATCTAAATTAATTTTATGTTAAATTATTCATTAAAATTTGGTATACCTTCGAAAATTGTATACCTACCTCTGAAATAAAGAATGTATTTTTCACAGTCATAAACGAATTTTATGGGCGAATGAAATATTTAATCGTTGAGTGAGTATGTTCGATAAGCCAACCGAAAATGTTTCAGGCGATAAGATTAATTATTATTCAGATAAGATAAGTTTTGACTTATTGGAAGAAGAATAGAAGACTGATTTTTTACTTATAGTTATTTTGAAAATATTTTATATTATGTTAAGAAAATTTCACGATACATTACAATAAACAGATTGTTTGAAAATGGCGATTTAAAAATATTAGAAACGTTGTATGTCTTGCACGACAGTTCTACTGATATTTAAAATTTTGATATTAGTTATTTAACAAACATGCAGTTGAAATAGTTATTTCGACTGTATGTTTGTTCGAAACTTGACACTTCCGGCATCACCAGCTCTCTTGTCATATAATATTTTTGAAATACTTTTTAATATCCGTGTTTCCCCCTTAAAGTTCACATCATTCGCAGAGACCACTTCCACCCGCCTGTCACACAATATTTTGCATCGTCAGTGTTTGCACCGAGCATACGTATGCCCGCGAAACGAACGATACTTGACAGCGCTACTATTTTGTGACTGCCTCGACTTGTATGCCTATGTTTTGATGTTCGATCTAGTTTTGTCATCGGAAGTTACCAGAATTATTTGCCTCACTGATTGATGTCACACGACATCTTATCCCTGAAAATAATGCACAAAAAATGATGAAAAATAATAAAAAAACTAATTGGAGAACAGATTTTTTGACTACTAATTTTGTGGATGCGTACTGTTAATTGATTTTCAACAAAAATCAAAAACTAATTCTATTTAGAACAGAACTGTATCATCTGTTGAAAATGCTGCCGATGATCGAAACCGGTCCTGATCTTAATAAATTCAGTGTGGAATAATGAGTAATATTATAGATCTTTTTTACACTCCTTTTATACAATGGTAAAACAGTAATTCTACATATAATATAATATCCGTTCGAGTATTCAAACCCATGATTTCACACCCGTGTGTTTCCATAAATTTCATGTAAAAATAGTCATGGAACTTAAGGAGTATTTAATCTTGGGCCATTTTCGCGCCACAGGCAGAGTTTATTTATTAAAATACATGTTTTAATATTTTTTTATTTTGTATTATTATATTATCAAGTCATTCGACAAAGTATATACAAATAATATGTACTCGATAATTTTTCCGTGAAATTTGTAGATATATGAAGTTGTGAAACGTTGAGAAGGTAATATTAAGTTTTTCTAAATGGTATCATTTAAAACTTGAAGAGGTTATATTTCATTAAAATTATCGCTTCAAGCAAAAGCAAGAAAACATTAGTAGCTAGAAAATTAACCTCATTATGCCCAGATAAATATTGCCTTTTTAAATTAAATTTATTACACAAAATAAATACAGCACCTGGCTAAATCAATGTTAAGTTGGCAGTGAAGTTATCATGGCATTCTTTTCTATGAGTGATGATCACTATATCATATGATTTCGGAGAATAAAACATCAGCATACAATCTTCTGAGGTGTAGTTATGATATTTTGCCATATAATTTTGTGTGTTTTGCGTACGATTTGTTTGGTATCGTTCTAGATTTCTAGCCGTACAGTATTCGTTTAAGCTGGGCGAATCAACAAGTTGTACAAGCATTCTTTATCAATCGAAAATATCTAACGATGCAATTCAGAATGTTTTCAATTCACCTCTGTCTCAGTGGATAGTAGGATATTATTTAATACTACTTTTTTTTATTAATACAATTATTAATTTCTAAAATAGGACAAAACTAAATAGGAAAGGTCGCTCGCCACTGCTAACATTATTTACAATGAAGAACTCATTAGTTAATATTTTGTAATGCTAACGTCTTTAGTAGTATAATTATTTGTTTGCTTTGTTTTGATTCTATTACCCCCCTTCCTTGTTTCCCGTAAAAAGGAAAAATTCCAAACTCTATTTTGTAATTTTATCATTTTAAAATAATAGAATCAGTCTTGCTTTATTACTTAAGCATGTGATTACTTTGCGATAGTAATTCCGAAGATGCCTCTGAAAGAGGCGAAACACGTGTCACAATTAGTGACACAATACGTGGAATAATCAATGTTTTTTTTAAAAAAATATATTAAATAGACTATGATATGAAAATTAAGCTATATGAAAGGAAGCTTAAGCACTACTAGATTATAATTTATTTTATTACAATTCCTTAGCGCTTATCCTTTTCCCCAAAAAAGTGTGAAACCGTTTTCAGTTTGATTAAAGCACGTTATTTTGAGATGTGAAAAGGTTAATTTGCGACTGAGATCTAATTGATAAAAATCTAACTTACCGTTCAAGAAAAAAAAAGTAATCTTTTTATTTAAAGTTATCTTGTAAAGTTATTTCAGGGAAAAAAATGTACATAAAATAAATTCAAATGATTAAACGTTGACAGTTACCAGAGATTGTGCAAATTGATGGAAAATATTATTAAATCTCTAAAGTTTATACAGGTGAGAATCTGTCAAGGTCATCCGATTCCACGCTTAGGCTATGATATCTGGAATAGGTATGAGTTTGACACATTTGAAAATTCTGTCAAAAGAAAATTGAGATTGACACAAATCAAATTGTTTTAAATACGAATACGATAAAAACCAACGAGAACGAAAGCTCTTACAGCACCTATCAGCGTCAAAGAATGTCATGTTGAAAACTGCAACATTTTGAGGGTTGCGAGCTTTCATCCTTGGGATGTATGACTGCAATCAAAGATCTCGCTATCCAATCGGGGATCAGCTGAGGCACCTTAAAAAAATACGACAAATCTATGACTTGTACAGTTGAATTCAGTTAAAAAAAATATTCGTTCCTTAGAAAAAAAAATTGTACGCGCGCCATTCACTGCTTCAAAGAATCGACGTGAAAAACGTACTGTTATTGACGCTGGCTCATAACATTATTTATTGAAAAGGATAATTTCATGATGGTCAGCTGTATCAAAATATTATGAAATTTTTATGGTATTTCGGGTTACATGAAAGAATTTTTTTAGATTGAATTAATGTTTTAATAAATATTGTTAACACTTGAAGCTAAAGCATATTGTATTTAGTGTAATTATAACAGTGAAGAAATCGTGCGGAATCGTTCAAAAATATGAAAAACAATGTTATCGAGATATTTTTAAAAAAAAATGTGTCAAATGTTAAAAACGAATGATATATTTATTATTCGATCGGAAAATGAGCCACTATTCGTTTTTGAGATCGGTTCATGATTAACTCTTTATAAATAGCCAACATACTATTACGCAGTGAAAAACCAAAAAATTAGCTAATATCGTTTGATAAGTATTTTTCCAATCAAATTGTAAGATACGTATGTAAATAATCTAGCGTTACAAATTACGACAAACGTAAAAAACCTTTGTTTTCACTGTCTAGTGAATTTTGTGAAACAGTTTGCTTGCGAATTGCTTATTACAAGAATGACTAAATTATTGAAAAAAATAGTATACATTGGAACTGGAAGTCGGATTTTGTCCATCTTTATAGTAAATATAATTTACATTTTTTTTAACGACACTCACAGAATAACTAAAGCATGCATTTTAATTTTAATTTCGAAAGCATCCTCAGAATTGAAGTCTGATGATGTTTCTTAAAGGGGCGAAACACGTGCCACTATCTGTTACACAATACGCGGAATAAACAAAGCTATTTTTTAAAATACGCAAAAATGAACTTACAAAAAGTTACCGCCGAATCTATTGAAAGTATAATCTGACGTATTTTTAAACTTTGAAAGCTTTTATTGATCTCATCATATTTTTCAATCAATTAATATTCTTAGTAAGCCGCGAGTAAATTGAGGTATAAATTACATTGTTAAAACAAAAGCCTACATTTCATCGTTAGTGTCAAAATTAATGAGCAAATATTGATTACCACGCTTCGCTTTCTTCGAAAGGAGCTGTTTGAGGAAAGTCGTCTCGCGATTTTTAGAATGGACAACTTTGAAAGCTTCGAATTGGTGGCGTAATTAAATTAACATGCAAAGTTAAGGGAGCAGACATCTGATGTAAGCTGCTTCCATTATGGACCCTGTCGAAAGTCGCGTTGACGTCTTTTGTCACGACTCGACTCGACAATCGAGTAAAATTTTGCGTTTATCAGATATTCGCAATTTAAAAGATGGAAGAAAATTGAAGCATATGATAAGTATTCTTTAAACAAGTCTCTTATTATCTGCTTGAAATAAGGTGGATATATTTTAAGTAGTTTATAAAGGTAGCAATTTTATTGGAATGAGCTTCAGCTATATGATCATCCATTGTCAATAAAATAATTGATTCAAATTTATTTGTCGCTATCTGTATTTTCACAAAATTTTCACAGTGAAGCAAAAACATGTTTTTCCAATGAATTCGGCGGTAAATTTTGTTAATAAATTTCAAAATACAAATTGATAACATTCTTATGTCATTGGCTGTGTCATATTACCAATTTTAATTGTGGATGAAATATATATTATTCAGGCTAATCACAAAGTGGATTTTACATGCTTAATTTTCCTTTTTATGTTGGAACTGCCAATTTTTGGTGAAATAAACCATTCATTTAAAATATGACTGTTATATTTAGTTTAACTTGTACTTTGCTATTCTGTTTAACACAAGTTTCATCTATAAAGTAGTAAAAATCAAGCCTAAATTATAAATACTGCAATTGAAATTATACTGTTACTGTGAAAAATACAGTTTCATGTTGTCTAGCATCTTTCCACATTAAATAGAAAAATAGAATCTCACAATTAATTTTCATTGATAAGTTTATCTGAAGATCAAAGAAGAAATACACAAGACACAGTTAGTAGCACAACCAGTGGAATAAAAAAACTATCAATTCCAATTTTTTTATAAACGTGCAATGAAAAGGTTTCATATTGAAGATAGTCGTAATAAATAAATTGAGAAAGGTAGTTTCAAAACCAATAATGTCACCCACATGTATCTGTCTACATATTCAAAATATTCGTGATACGGTTTCTTATTATGATAGTATCGATGAAAAAGGCAAACTAACCTAATTAGTCACTTTTAAGATGTTCACTGTCAATAATTGGAGGAATGGCATTATAATAAAAATAATAACTCATTTTTCGTAGGTTCATTGAATTTATTTAGATCACGACCGGTTTCGGTCATCGCGAGCATTATAATTCCCTTGAAAAATTTCTCATTTAAACGATTACTATGAGTTCATGGATTAAATAAAAAACACTTTTGAAAAAGACAAAATTTATAATTTCAAAGTATATAAAAAAGCTAGAAAATGATCATGTTAAATTAGTATCATATTTTAATTTTAGCTATAACTCCAGCTTATATTTGATAATCTCTGACATTAATATACGTCACCTTTTACCCATTAGCGTAGTAGGTTGACTACAATTCCTTAATAATGAGCCATGTCGAGCGCAATAAGTAAGTGTGTTGTTACATAAAATATGTTTTTATATACTTGCTTTATGTTCATGAAATACAATAATAAAATAGAAATGTCGCGTTATTTTTATTAGCATATAGCAAAATAAGAAGAAGAGAAGCACGTAGAAACAAACAATTTGAAGAAAATAACTTCGTTTTCTACATAATTATCTTTAAATCTTTATTATTTTATCATAGATATTTATATTTTACCATGTCCGTTTTCAATGGACGGACTCTTATTGGAGCTTATTTCAATAAAAGTTATTCTGTGAGAATTGTTTCTTACTAAGTTTCTCAACCTTTTTTAAATAAAGATGAAGGATGAGGTTTAAACAACACGAGTGAGAAGCTTAATGCTTTCTTGAAGATCGCACGGGTGGACTGATATTTTCTTTGCCTATGTTTGAGTAATTTTTTTTTTTTTTTTTTCAAATGATCTGTATATATGAAAGTATCTTTAATTATGTTCAATGACCAATAACTTTAATGTCATATTTTTGTTACATTTGGCAGTGTATCCCCACCGACAATTATTACTGAATCAGCTGTTAACTCTTTAAAAGTGATAAATGCTTGATATTCAAATAAATAATGACCAGGATCAGTGAAATTATCATTTAAAAAAAGTTTTATTTATTGAAATAGACTGCCCTTTCACCAAACACGTATGATATGTATGCTCTTTACATCTATGCATGAGGGTCGCTAATGAATAATTCCCGCCAGAGCTAACACGATTCTGGAAAACGATGCAATTAGCTAATTAGCTGTTATCCTAGCTTGATCACTGTATTCTTTACCTAAATGAAAAGGGGACGTGGACGGACTTACTCAGAAGCAGTTCTGTTACTTACCGTTAAGAACTAAATTCAGACCGGATGTATGTGACTTTTTTTATTTTACGTGGCTCTTTTAAATAATTTCGTTCCCGATATTATTTACTCAGAAAACTTTGGGCTATTATCTCTTAATAATGAGATTTATTCTGACGTCTTTTTTAAGAGCTTTTAGTCAGTGTATTGAATATTATATAAGCTCATTACTTTTTGTCTTCCATAGTATAAATTTTGCATTTGAAATTGAAATGTTATTCTAGCTACATTATCAAAATTTAAATCAAAATGTTATTGTCAGATCCAATAGCGTTACAATTTATATAACAAATCAATAACAAAAGTAGTCTAAGCCAAGCAATTACGAATATAAATAACACCATAATTCAATGGAATGGTTTTATTGTTAATTTTTTAAGTAATTATATTTGTTTAAGCCTTGTGTATTAATTTATGATCCAAACTTTTGAAAACCAAACAAGAGGGTTAACCATTAGGTCAAAGGTCTTTTTGAAATTGAAATTTGCCTTGAAAAGTATATTTTTTATGCTTGTATATTCTAATGGTATACACGATTAGAACTAATAAATAATACTGCTTTGACATTAAAAATAATTAAACAAGGAAAAGATGATTACTGAAACTTTTTTCTTATTTCTACTTTTTTATCAGAGTTCTTTAAGCCTTGGGACTTTGTCCGTTTTAATTTTATCCTACACTTTGAAATAATAAATTGGGAACGTTAAAAAAACTGATGAATTTCAAGATTTCTACGAGGTATTCTTATTTTATATATTTTAATACGGTAGGAAAATAACAATGTATTTTAGTTCTATATAAATTATTTTAATATTTGTTGATAGTTATTTCGGCTTACGCCTTCGTCAGAACTATAGAAAAGTTCTGACGAAGGCGTAAGCCGAAATAGCCATCAACAAATATATAAAATAATTTATGTAGAACTAAAATACATTGTTATTTTCCCACCGTATTATAATGGAGTTCTACCAAGTAAATGCCTACTCAATCAATTATATATTTTAGATATGATATGCCTAAAATATATTTGAATATTTTTTAAAGCTTTGGAAACTATGCGCAATAAAAGTTTCACTTTACTCATAGCAATTTTTCAATTTATGAATATCACTTTTCTATTTGAAATAGTTTTAATGTAAGCGAATATTAGCAGGGATTAAAAGGAATTTCGATATCAATATCTAAATGCACAATTTTTTAAATAAAATTTTATTCGATTCACGGCATTATGGGGTTTTCATCATTTATACATGTTCGATCATGAAATAAATACCTGAATTCTTTTTTAGGTGTATGTTTAAATTCAAATAACAGGAGTTAATTTTCAAAAGTGGTCAATTCCAAAATATTTTTTTTCAACTGCCAGTTTTAGATGAAACTTTTGAGACCTATTTTATTCACATGGAAGAGTTTGAATGTTTACACATTATCCGTAATTCTTTAATTTAAAACATATTTTAAAAATATTGATAGTAAACACAAATTTTCGAGGAAAAAGTAATGAAAATATCTGACATAGTTAGTTTTTCAATAAATGAATTAATATCGATTTTTAATAATATGTTGACATAAAGGGATATTAATATTTGCGTAAACAAATAGGTTAAAATATGTATTATTGGTATGGTAGTAAACTAGATAGATCTAATTCAGTAAGAATATAATTAAATATGCTCATCTTACCCAAATTGTGAAAGTGTCCGTTGCAAACTTTGTACAACCAGCATCACCGATCTTATGAACTATTCCAATGACGGTTGAAATAATTCCATAGTCGCCGTGAGGTATTAGGGACCAGGGGCTTCTCCTGTTGCCCTTAATTTTGCAGCGGTGTTTGAAAGATTTGGAACAAGCACTGTTTGAGAAACTTCTTAAAAGCATCGATTCGCTTCAGAATTCGAAGAGACATAAATTTATTCATACAAGTTTTTTGCATTATCATTATTAGATAACGGATAATGAAAACAAATAAAATAAAAATATATTTTCTATTCTATTGAATTACTATCGATAAATTAAATGAAAAACATTAAATACATACAAAGATTCTTATATTGTATCACAAAAAAATTATGATAGCGGTGGGATTCGAACCCACGCCTCCGAAGAGACTGGTGCCTTAAACCAGCGCCTTAGACCGCTCGGCCACGCTACCGATGAGTATGCTTCTAAAATATAAGTGATCAATTGCATATTTTTAACATAAATGATAATGAAGATACTAAATATAGTTTTCAGAGCACATATTTGATGAAAAAACAAATATAAATAATACTTGAAGATTGTTTTTTTTAACATTTTTACTCGCCCAGTCGCGAGTAAAAATCAGTTTTTACTTTTTATTTGATTTTTCGTCTATTTATTTTCATTCTACTTTTGATGAAAATCTGTTTGAAATATCTTGGTTCTTTGCAACATAAAATGAAAATGATGAATTTATAAATATATTATAACACAGCCTTTTTTTAAGCCTTGTTAATTGTTAAAAAAAATAAGGAATATTTAAAGCTAAAACAGAAAATACACACTGTGCCAATCTAATAAATTTACGTACATTTAATATTAATCATTTCACACGATATAATAATTATGCATATTACATAATATGCAACATAAAAAATCCGACAAAAGAATTCGACAAAAAGAATTTCGTGTCCCGGAATTAGTATGCAAAATTTTTATTTTGATTATATTTATTGGAATAAGCCGTCAACTGGTTAATGAAAAAGGTAGATGTGTTTCATCGGAAATAAAATGTTGATTAGTTATGCGTGGTACACACATATATTGTATACCACTGGCATTCCTAAGTAGACATTTTTGCTATTAGTAAATGTATTTTTAATACAGAAAATTCGTATCTAAATACGAAAACTTAAAGTAAAACAACCACACGATTCAGTTTAAGAGTTGATTAAAATAAGAGGGCGAAACATAAAGAATATTTAATTTTCATGAATCGGCTACTATGTAGGCGGATAGTAAAATACCACCATGCGAGCATACCCTCAATACGATTTATGCAAAAGATTTGTAGAAAGAGAAATAGAATAAGTTTTCTGTGTGGTAAAAAAATACCCAGATTATTCCACGTATTGTGTAACTAACTGTGACACGTGTTTCGCCTCTTTCAGAGGCATCTTCAGATTTATCGCAAAGTTTGCTTAAGTAAATTGTTAAGAACAGTTAGTTAAATAGAATAATCAAAGTTATTTTAAATTTATATTAAAATGAACTTCCACAAAGTTACCGCCGAAAGCATCGAAAATATTTTTTTATTTATTTAAGAAAAAAGCAAATCATGGCGTTACAGCTGACGCCAATGCGCCATGGATTTGACAAATATAAATACATGCATTTATATATATATATATACATACATACATGTAAATATATAATAAAAATCACAAATTAATTAAAATTAAAAATAAGATGAAAATTACAATAGTCATAAAAAATACAGAAGGGAAACATTATTATTAATATCACATTAGAAATTTTCAAAGCAGTCAACCGAGTGAGTTCTGACAAAATCAACTTTTATTCATAAAATATAGTATTCGTCTGAACTCACTCACGTCAATATGAAATATGTCGATATCCGAAGCAATGCCGTTTAAAATTGTTAAAGCTCTTCCCAGTGACATTCCCATTGGCAGACTGGTTCTACCCCTTGGACGAACAAACAACTCATGTTCACGATTCCTCAAAAAATTATCAGGGACATTCAATTTAACATTCTCAAGAATGGTGGAATTCTCAATTTGGCCTCGGATTAGTCGAAAGAAATATGTGGCCAGGTACATTTCTCTTCGAGTATTCAAACTATTGAACGTGAGCATGCCTAAAAGAAAATCGGTTGGATAAAGCCATGGGTAGTGTCCGTATGTCCTCAAATAGAGAATTCTCAAAAACGTCTTCTGAACCCTCTCCACCATAAGAACATATTTCGCACCTCTTGGGGCCCAAACAATCGATCCACTCTCAAGCCGGCTTCGAACTTCGAACTATTATGCGCACACACACTCTGTTATCGTAGTGTATGTGTGAATTCTTATAATTGTCAAATATGTATATCACTTTTAATGTGTTGAATGGAATAATAATATAAATAATAAAACAATTGTATCGAGGGGAGAGAAATAGGTCCTGATTTTGATAAAACTCATGTGGAATAGGTACTAAAAACGTGTTATTATTTTTACAAGACAAATATGTAATATAAAATTGTGATACGATAGTTACTGATGTAACGAATAGTTAATGCAACCATAGCACATGTTTTTCAAAATGATTGTAAACTATGTATGTTGAATTTCTTGTAATATATTTTTTAAATTTTGTGGTACTTACCGAAAACTTTACGCAATTAGAGCCTTTACTTACGTGCATGGCCAGATGGCCAGCTGCTCGCTTTTATACGCAACCACTTCCGTATAATGTTTTTTTTCTTCTCGCAGCCTTGAACCAAAAGGGAAATATCACCATTACAAAGTGCTGCTAAGAAAATACCGTCCAGCGCAAGCGGGAAAACAAACTGAAATGAAAACAATCAGAAGGAAAACGTGGACAGTCAAACGTTTTGTGATAAAAAATAACATTGTTAATTGAAAAGATTTCACAAAAAAAGAAATAACCTTGCAGCTTTTTGTATTTTCCACGTCTTTTTTGTGTAAATATATTTCAAATTTATGCCATACTGTCTTACTGATTTCAGCAAAATTTGTTTTTTTTTTATATTCAGTAAATATGTTATTTTATACAGTACAGTATTTCGGTAATAAAAATAACGTACAATTTTTGTCGTTTTCTTGTCAAATTGAAGGTTTTGATCTTTTTTATTTTGTAAATATTTAGTTTCTGAAATGATTTAAATATTTTTTACTCAGCAATAAATCATTATAATGGAATTGTATGGGTTAATATAGTATTTTGTTTGTGAATATATTCACAATGTTACAACTCCGAAGTAAAAAAAAACATCATTTTTACAGGATTGGTTTTAATTCATTTGATTAACTTCGATTTGTATTGCTAAGTAGAAAAAGTAATTTCAAAATAGTGTATAAATATATTTTTGATGATCATTTTCATTAATATTTTCATCTTCCAATTTTATATCGTTAATATATATGTGTCAATCAATCGCTTGAACTCTAATAAGGGTTGATGTTTTTAACCCTACGGCTGTAATTTATTAATAGCTCATGTTAGAAATTTCTTTTCCATAATTTGCCTTACACATTTTTTGGTTACATATTTATAAGTAGATGAAAAAGGGAAATCTTAATATGTATATAACATATTCTGAACAAGTACTTGGCGTCATCCCCAAAAAAAATATTTCTTTACAATCTGTTTGCCAATGCAAATCAAATACTTTTGTGTACAATTACAACAGCGGTAGATAATGAGCAAACAGAAAATGATTTCCCGACTTTACGTAGAGTTTTTACGAGCAAACACGGTAGGTGAAATTTACAATTCGTTTGCATGGAAAAAGGTTTCTTTTATCTGCAGCCTCCGAGTCTTTGATCCCTCGGTGTCACAATGACAGATTGTAAAACCGCTAAATAAAACGGATATCCAACGACAACAGCGGGCGCCACTAGGAAGCATTTTTTTTAAACAAAGATATAGCCTACGGCTTGGAGTAGGAAATGTTTGGTCCAGGGCAAAGATTTTAGTCAATGATGCTTTGTGCTTGTGATTTACATTGAATATTATTTGAACGAAGCATTGAAGTTTTACAGTGCGCTTCTGACGATATAAAATATCGCGTAATTGAATAAATTTCATTAACTTGTACTAATAAAGAAAAGCTTATATTTAGCATATAACTGTATTGTGTGAATACACAATGAGTAAAGCAAATTTTATGCTATGAAAAAAGCAACGATGAGATATTTGAAAGCATTGCTTAGAATTGAGCATCATATTTATTTTTGGCTGAGTGGCTTATGGCTCATATTTTCTTATTTTTTTATCATTTTTGCATAAGTCAACATAAGTATTACACGAGAACAGATTTTTATTCAGTTTCCCAAGCTATCTTTTAATAAGACAGAATGGGTAGAAAAGATAGGATATATACACAACTAGTAGGTAGCTTAACACTCTCGCTACGTTCCGTTTTAAGGGGTTATATACAGTTAGACGGCCGAAAAAAAGTGAATTTTCTAGAATTTTTTCTGAGAAAACTTTTAAATTTATTGATCCAAAAATTTATACACATATTATGGTATCTTTTAACTGTATTTTAAGACTTAGTACTAGTAAAAATATTTATTTGAAAAAGAGCTACAGCTGATCTCCAGGAGCTCCTCTCAAAAAAGACGTTTTGCGGTGACCACTATATCTTAAAACTGAATCATCTGAAATTAAAAACCAAACAGATTTCGTTAAAATAATGTTAAATCTAGTAATTAATCGAAGGAATAAGCAAAATATTTTTTTGGCAAAATGGCGGTTTTTAAAAAAAAATCGATTCTTCACCGAAATTTCGGCCTTAAATTGTTTATAAAAAAAAATATATTTATCGGAGAGAAAAAATCTTCGATTAATTACTAAAAAATATATTTAAGAAGGTCGTGTTAAAATTTGAGACTAATCGGTTTAGCCGTTTTTGAGTAATGTTGGTCACCGACTTTGAAAACACCATTTTGAGAAAAACGCGTTTAAAGTTTGGAATGCATTTTACATGGGATAAAAAAACTCTGAAACGCCTTTTCAAATTTGCTTGTAACTTTGACAATATTCACCGGAACGATATGAAATTTTCTGTGTGTATTCTTAAATATATGTACATTAAGAAAATAAAATAAAAAAAAAATCGATTTTTTGAAAATTCTAACTGTATATAACCCCTTAAAGATCAGATGTGTTTGAGAGGTAGTTTTAAGCAACACAGACACAAATAATTAATTCGATTAGCCATGAAACTACATAGACTGGGCTTCGAACCCTGCGCTCCGCAACCGGAATATGACGATATTATTGAAGGATTTGACATTGAAGTGGGTATAATGGCATTGAGTTGTATTCCAATACATATTTTAAAATAGTGTCACGTGTTTCTACTCTTTAAGAAGCATCGTCAGACCTACTTTCGCAAGGTGGCTACAGTTCTGAGTATCTATACCCAAGCCAACACGGTATCTCAGCCTACTGTACGTGAATGTATTTATTATAATAAAAAGGAAAACAAATCTGATATGAAATGAAAAAAATGACAAAAAAATGACGATAATTTGGCAGATGTCTCAGCTATTTTGATGGCACGTTTTGTTGTTAATGTAATACTTGATTCACTGGAAGATTTTTTTTTCCAATACTTTTAGTTTAAAGCTATGAACGGAAATTGAATATACATGTCTTGTCAGTTAGATTTTTAAAAATATTTTCGTATTTTTTTTCAATTCCAATTTCCAATGAGAAACTAAACTTTTAGAGAGCACACTAGAATTTAATTAACGATTATTTAAGAATTTTCAAGTTCTTGAATATAAAAATATTTTACAGAACATATAACAGAATTTATATTAAATTTTTCCTATCTTTTTCCAATGCATTACGTATACATAAGATAGTTGTCTGATGAGAAATGAACAAAGCGTACGTATAAAAAATAATCATAATGAGATATTTGGAGCATGTTAATTTTTATTTATTAATTAATTATATTCATTCTGCGTTTGACAGGACTGTCTCCGTTAATTATTCCAACCTAATTAGCGAGCTTACAGAGTTGATCTTTTCGTAACGTAATACTCTTCCAACCATGTCCCGACAAGGGAAAACGTGAGGCAATATGTTCTCCTAATCTGCTATAGATAAAACGGATCGTAAACTTTGGGAACCGCAGGGTTAACTCAACTCCACGCTGGTAATTGAAAGTTTTTGCACATAGTTTGTTTCTATGTGAATTAATTAACTATTGAATGGAAACTTTGCAATAGAATGGAATCATTAAAATTTAAAGTACAATTTTAAACACTTAACGTTAAAAATACACATACATTATGATACTTAAGAGTCTATTTGAATTTTTAGTTAAAAAAGTTTTAGCAATAGTGTAGTCACACGCATAATTTTTTCTACGAATAATGAGAAGCCAATGAATGATAAAACAATTTCCAGCAGATAATGAGTAAAAATATAAACTAATATAATAAAAAATGCTTAAAATTACTACAATATTCCGACTTACATCACTAGTGATCAAAAGAATTCAATTGTGAATCAAATGGAAAGATTTTAAAATTATATACGTATAATTATTGGTAACTGATTTGTAAGTACAAAATATTTAAAACATACAATAAGGCCAGTGTGATTTTAAGCAAGTGCTGACTACAAATTAACATAAGCCGCCAATGCGCTTATTTTGTGTGCTTTTGTAGAGTGGCTTATGTATCCCCGCTATGGATATATGCGATAATAAATTCAGAGAGAATTCTTTAAATGTATTATATTAGGCATAGCTTGGTCACTTTTTGGTGGAAAGCAGTGGCGGCTGGTGACGGGGTGTTGGGGGGTGCAAAGGAAGATTCAACCATTTTTGCAAGAGTTCTTTCCTATTCATTGGATTTTAAAACACTTCTATAGCATGGACTTTCAATTCAGATGTTCGCAATACCAACTGTTTCTCTTCCGTAGTACGGAAAAATAGTTGAATCTTCCTTTGCACCCCCCAACACCCCCCAACACCCCGTCACCAGCCGCCACTGGTGGAAAGGCATTTTTTTAAATAAATAAAACACATTTGAAAGTAAAACTTGTACATGTGGTAAACGGACTATACAATTTGTTCAATTTATTTAATATAGGTTTATATTACGTAGATTACTTTTTAAATAAAAATCGTCAATCAAAGAAACTATAAACTACCGCTATTGTTAATTTCTTAATAAAAAATATTTTGAGAAAATTATCGCTAAGCACATTCTGTTCGTTCATTTATTTTTTAGTTGAAAATGCTCGCGGTGAGCGAATCCGTTTCTGAGCTAAATAAATTTACTATGAAATAAGTACAAAAAATGTTTTATTATTTTTTTAATACAATACACCACATTGGAAGCGTTCATACCAACTTGAAATAAAGGACCTAAATATTTAAAATGTCTTGAAATAATATTTATTTA
This sequence comes from Himalopsyche kuldschensis, assembly GCA_028554975.1. Lineage (NCBI taxonomy): Eukaryota > Metazoa > Arthropoda > Insecta > Trichoptera > Rhyacophilidae > Himalopsyche > Himalopsyche kuldschensis. Next base: position 2,347,938 of record JAHFWI010000033.1, on the reverse strand, counting down.
CTCTAGAAAAATTTATCCTTATTATATTATTATCTACTTGTTTTTTGTGTAACTATTTTTTGTTCTGGTACTTTATTTATATAGCAGTTTATAAAAGTATTCTGCTTTCATTGTAACATTTCTATGTTCTCTGAAACTTTAGAACTAAAAATTTGGCTCTTAGATTCAATTTAATCTGTCATAAGAGAGTGATATACGAAATGCGTGACTTCTTTGACATGGCGACAAGATTTTTTTTTTTTTTTTGACGACCCGGGTGACTAATGGAAATATTTGTAAATAGAGTGCCATAAATGTAAAGAACTTTCACATCGATGGGCACATATTTTGTTTTCACGAGCACTAATGTAAAATTCATCCCTAAAATGTAGCATCGCTGTGTAAATTTCTGCTGGTTTTACTATCGGCGAGTAATGGAAACATTCAAAAACCCCTAATGCACAAACTTTTTTCCCTTTAACGACTGCGCCTGGCTGTAAAATGGTTTCCAGAAAGTGAAGTTTACTTTTTTTTTGACACTAAAAGCCATAAAAAAACACGATGAAAATTTGAATATTGCGACTGTAAAAATAATCACCCATTTACGAAATTTCGCACGGCTATTTTGTTGACGTGATATTTTTACAGAATCAGTAGCGAGTGATAATACAATAGAGTAATAGAAAAGAATGAACATATTTAACATAATTAAGGAGTTGTTTCACTAACGACCCAGGTTTCGCCTTTTGATATAAACGATACAAACTATTCACTACGTCCAAAGATGCCAAGTATAATTGACTTAAAATAAAAAAAACATTTGAATGTGCTTCGTAATACGTAAATGAGTAGACAGCGACAATGACTTATGGCTAGGTTCATCTAATATTGTTCTGGTGATAACGTGATGCCGAAATACCTATCTACTGAAAAATAAATATAGCTATGTCCGCTTCCAATGTAAGGCATATGGACTGCTAATGAAATTTATCTAAACAGAAAGTTTTCTAGTAGGACCGTTTGTTATTTAGTAGTGCAATTTCGAAGTGATTAGGGATTTAAAGAATCGTACTAGGGCAGGACTAGTTAAAGGTTAGCTAACCGTTCTCGTTTCGTCCCGTTTTTAGGATCGGATGCGTATGGGAGGTAATTTTATAAAGCACATACAGAGGATTTCGACTGATGGTGCTTGATGAAATTTCTATGCCAAATTTTAATATGACTGGAACGTCAAATCTACTCGTGCATTTATAATGCACGAAGATACAGAAAGAAGAATCCCGGGTTGTTAACGACAAAAATCAAAGATGTAAAAGTACAAAATTCAATCGATTCAAATTTTAAACACATTGTTTTTTTGAATATTTGTAATTACAGCTGAAGCCACAGCACCAAATATTTTTAATTGCGCAAGACATACGAGACAAACTCTATGTTAAATAATGAAACACTCTAGAACAACTCAACAAAAAATTACATACATTCATGTCCAAGTTATTTTTTTTCAAATCAAAAAATCTGACCTTGCCGGGAATTGAGCTCGGGCCCTCCAGAACGCTAGAGCAAAGCATTTCCCCCTTAACCATGGACCCGACGACAATACTAATATTTACTATATAATGCAAAATAATTTTATACTGATTTTATTACATAGATTAGTTAAAAGGCTCTTCAAAATGTTAAATACTATTTTTATATACTTATATCCGAGAATAAGTATTTCAATATCAAAACAGATTTTGTCAAATTTATCACATACATTTCATAAATAAACTGCCATAGCGACCAACAACAATAAAAGTATTTATAATTCTCCGACATAGTGATTAAATTCGAGATTTATTTCCAGCCCCAAAAGCTTTGTTAAACTCCATATTTCTAATAAAAAATATACACACTAGTGATATTATGTTGGTCTTATCTGGCCAAGCCAGCCGTCCGCTGCCCGCCCTTTGTGCTCTAAATAGTTAGCGCAAGGTGTTTACCGCAAAAACGTACACATAAAACGACAGAGTTATGATAGTTCAAAAGAAGAGGGAGAACAGGAGGTGTACAGGCACTTAATTCTTTAAGCCTTGCTTAGAAGACCGCAAGAGAAGGATTATAACGGAAAAAATAAATAATGTATGTTTCAGTGCTCCACTGGTGTCCATTATTAAAGATCACATCCGCCGATATACGAGAATTTTTTTATCAAATTCATTACTTTGAAATTTATATTTGATTTAAAAATCAAGAAGTTGTTGTTATTATTATAGTTAAGAGTATTGTAGAATGACATTTTCCATTAAAAAGTCTCGCTGAACACTTATTGCTTAACCATGCGGTAATTGGAATTAATTAAACAACAGTGAAAATTACACGATGATTGATCATAAATTTATACATCAAATGAATTATAAGTTTTAAAAAGGCTATCACTCGGTGAGAGGAAAAATAGTTTAAATTATTTTGAATTTATCAAACAAAACAACAGTACAATATTATAGATATAGTGTAGCAAAAAAAATGCTTTTTATAATTAATTCATTTTTTCTTCTGAATTTGACACATATCGCAAAACCAAGATCTATTGTGCAAAGTGTTTGAATAAAAGACGGCGATAATTCGTATTATAATCTTTTACTTACACGCAGTTTATTTCGACCCAGTCTAATTTAAGCTAAAAGTCATGTTTTAACAATAATTAAGCACAATCCATTATGTTCACAGTGTAAACAAAATCAATCCAATAGCAATCACACTAAAACACTAATGAATACCACTAACAGAACCACTGGAATACAAATGGCCACAAAAACAGTTGAACTACTATAACAAACGAGTGTTAGATAAAAAAAGTGTTGCCAATGTAAAGCAGCTTGAAATATTTTTCAAAAAAAGAACCAAATACTGCTCAAAAGGCTTAGACATGATTTACTTATTCTGATATTTTGTTTTCATTTGTTGCAGGTATGTGAAATATTCAAAGATTTTAATGATCGCTGATCGTCAAATTGTTGGTAAGATTTTCACTACAATATATAGGATACATTGAAAATAGTAGTTTAAAATTTTTATTTAAACCGAGGTAGGTAAGACTTTATATACATAGGTAACAATATTTTTTGTTTTATATTATGGTAAAATATAATATTAAGCAATCTGATTGTTGAATGGGATTTTTTAAATCCAAGATCCACGTGAGATCTCATTAGTTTGAATCAGAAATATATTTTATATGTTACTAGTATTGTTAACCAGCTTTGCTCGGACTAAGCGACCAATAATTATTTAATGTTATATCATTCCCAAAGAATTACAGACCCACAGACATACGCCGTTTCGGTTTTATATATAAGATTTAATGACGAATAATTTTTAAGATTCTATTAAAATTACTTTCTAGCAAAATGTATTATGGAATTCTATTAAAATTTTATTTGAGTGAGAATTATAAATAGCATATGCAATATATTTATAAAGATATGTCATTCACTGTCAATTCCTCCTCAAACTTCAACATCCGCTGTCAATCCAGTGATGTTTTGGCCGGTTAATATCTTAAAGATACTACTGGATAACTGACATTGTCTGGAAAATATTAGTTATTAGAGCTTTATATAAAACCCAATGCCACTTTATTTGTAAAATTTACTCCATCTCTTTTTCACGTTTGTTATTTTTCTGTCTTTTGGAGTAAAGCCCAACATGTAAAATGTCACACTGCTACATTGGACCACCTTTTAATTGAAAGTACGCGTACGCTGATAATTGAAATTTTTTAAGTAATTGGAATTTAAATTTAGTGAATATATTTATAAGTGTATCAGAATTTTCTTTGATTTATTCTGGGCAGTTTCGTGATTCTAATTTAGATAGCATTTGTATAAAGTTCAAACTATGGATTGATAATGAAGTTTGCCAAAATAAATCAGTATATTCATATAGAGATAGTTAATAAGGCACTAAATCATAATATATAATTGGTCAATAGAATGGCTGAGAATCTAACCTAAAATAGTGAACATGCTTTCTATTACTGTAATATAGCAGATGCCTTACTTACTCTTAAAAATATTGTAACAGGTAGCTGAAATGTACAATGTAGATTTTAAATCCAGAAAATTGTGAAGGTTTCGTTACAAAAATCCTTCACCCAAGGCTAGGAATACGGGAAAATTCAAACCCATATAAAAAGCCGCGTAATAGTCGAGTTCTACCAATAGGCTAAAAGATGCCAAAACGCTGAACTAGAATCGTAAAAATTAACAATTCACATTTGAAATTGACGTTTAATTTAGATTTCCTAATAATAAAGTCTAACAAGATAAAAGAAGATAAAAGCAAAAAATAAATTGTTCAGAAATGTATACGTTTCTGGTCCCTCTTATTCTTCCTTAGGTCTTCTTATATAATAAAATTATGGTTCGAAGTGGGTTATTTTAAGGTCCGTTGTCAAGCAGCTTGCAGGCTCGAGTCTCGGTCCGGACATATTTATTTTACAATTAAATTGTTGAATTCTGTTTGAAGACATGGATGCCTGTGCTATTTAAAACTCACTACCACACATCTGATACTATAAACGGGACGTAGCGAGAGCGATAAGATAACCAGTAGTCCTCTTCTAGCCTTATCTTTTATATCCCTACTCTTTCCGAAAAAGAGAGCTTGAGGAACTGAATAAGAAGAATTTCTCGTATAAAACTGTTACTGAGATAAATTCCATTAGATGTCCTGTCATTTGCTTGTTTTTTTTTAAAGTTTATTCAGCTTTATAAGTATTTAAAAGTTTTAAAAGGTTATTCCATTATTGCGTGCTCAAAATTGCTTTGCAAAGAAAATTGCCTTGCACTTGCAAAGATATTTCATTATTAAAGTTTTTGTAGAACTTTATGCATAACTCAACTGCGAGCACTTTAATATATATTTTTTATTTTCACTATAAAGACAGCGTCTTATTAAAATACTGATGAAAATATACCAAATCTTACAAATTTTGCATCGGCAAGATGTATGGAAGGCGATAATTTACATAATAGAAGTCTAATATATATATATTTTTTGACCATATTAAACATACGCTCCCAACTTGGAGCATATGGACTCCTTATAGAATTTATCTCAACTTATGTTTTTTTTATAAATAAACTGCTAGTTACTCAGTTCTTCAACTTCTCTTTGTTTCGAAGAGAGTAGGGATGGAAAGATATGAGGACTAGGAAAGGACTAGTGGTTAGCTAATCGCTGTCACTATGCGTCGCTCTTTGGGATAGGAATGGTGGGAGGGAATTTTTAACAACCCATTGCCTCTAAACAGAATCGATTTATCGGCTGGAAAAATCTGCTTGTGCCGGGAATCGAGCTCGGGCGGTCTGACACGGCACCACCAGGCAAATTACTACTATTTAATATTTATTTAAAAATAAAGCCCTTTTTAAAAAACTGTTCATTACTGATTTCGCTCTTAACTAAAATTTCCAACTGATGTCACTTGCTTGCAATTACAACATGCTTAATATTAATTTCACCCTTCGATTAAAGTATTTCTAACAGTGTCTTTGAAAAACATAATTTATTGGATTTAGTCATTTTGGAAGGAACTGTCAGATTCATCTCGATATCGTTAGATATTATCATATATGCACATGGATTAACACAAGCTAATCAGTTTGTTTTTTTATAAGTATCTTATTTTGATTATAAAAATAAATAAAAATAACAAAATGAATAACCAAGGCGTCGGATTGATACCGCGATAAAAAAATATGGGCTCCATTTCATCCTCGAGTTGAAAGCAATCGTGTTTTTAATAAATAAAATTAAATCGAGTGTTATTTTTAAGGCTCTTCTTTTGTTAGCTATTTTTAAATTACTCTCTGTGTTGATTCTGTGCGCTTGCTTTTAAAACAAACAACAGAGTAGTGCACGATTTTTTTTCGACTGCCATTAATGTTTTTTGACGAGCATGTCAATTTATTAACAGTTTGGATTTGTCAATTGAGTAATTGTTGGTTCTTTTTTATATATTTCGTTTTTAATTGTCTCGTTAAGTTAATTACACAAAAGCAAAAGCATTTTTAGTACTTTTATTTCAATAAAATATTGATATGTTTGTTTATTTATAAATAATGCTGATGTGTTAATGCATATTTCAAGTTTAAAAAAATAATTCGTCTCGATGAAAGAAAATTTAGTCAAGCCAAGTATACATAACTGAGTGTGAACATTTTGTTGATTACGTCATACTCCGTTACGCAATAATTTTTTTTTAACTTCATGTGAAAACATTTCGTCAAATTTTTATCGCCGATTAAAAACTTAAGAGAATCGTAAAATTGTGTTTACCAAAATTCTATCAATTGATATTGAATTTTTTTCACAAACAGTATCAAAAGTTTTAGCTTTCCTATTCAGTATCTTGCATTTACGACTCAGAACTTAAATCAAATAAATTTATTTTACGATTTGGTATCAAATTCTGTGTGCATATTGCATTCGGTATAAAAGTGAATAAAGAAACTTGTACGTTATGAGAAAAAATAATAGTAATACTTGCAGAATATATCGATACGGATATTTCATAAAACATTTACATAACATTTCTGAAATGAAATTAAAAAACGATTAATGACCATACGAAATTCACCAGTCAGGTCCTATGCAAGGCATTCTAGTAGAAGTTACTTATTTATTATATGAAACATATTTTATTTAACGAAGTTTCAATGAAAATAATAATAGTTCAATACAAAATGAGTGTCACTTTTCATGACAAATTAAAACATTTCCAGATTGAAAGTTAAGCTATGATCAAGAATTTGATAATTGGTGTAACTAATAAAAAAACCAACGCGTGACTTAGCACAAAGTTGACTGTTCAGCAATATTGGTCAATTTGAAATGTTAAATGATAAAAAAACGGTATTTTATCTTGTCAAAGTCAAAATTTCAGTATTGAAAAAACTGTCAAATCACCGGTATCCCGGCTATCGTATTATACGTATTGCAACCCCTATTCGGATGTACCGATGCAAGTGCGAAGTTGTTTCCAGCAATAAAAATTCATGTTAAAATTATGGCTGCATTAATGCCACATAAATATTGTAGTGCAGCGTGAATTTAAAACTTCTCTTTGACCTTTTGATAGAAAGCATTTCTATTTTTGAAACTACAGCATGAATAATTCAAATAATTATTTAATTAGAAAGAAGGTCGTCCGAGAATTAGCTCGAATTACTTTTTGTAACTGTTCTATAGTACAAGGTGGCACCCAAAAAACATGTTAATTTCTTGCTTTAATCGTGTATATAGATAGATACACGAGCTGCATATAAAAATTTTGACTAAGTCGCCATACTATTCCAGCTTGACCAGCTAGTAGATATTCTAAACATTCAATGCAGCAAATCATTCCATACTGGAAATGTCAAAATTAAACAATGGAGTTTGATCATTTGGCCACGTTGGCCAATTGGATTTTTAACTAATTAAATCGAATAAAAACAAATGAGTGAGTAGATTTTAATATATACAAGATCTTATATTTTATGCATACGCATTCATGCAGCAATTTAGTTACCAGGGATTTTCCACGACCCTTCTTAGAACATTTTCAAACGATGAACTTTTGATTTTGCAAAGTTGCGTAGCGGGTAGTGGTGGCACAACCATGAGTGTGATTACTAATAAAAAAATAATTAATGCTGTTTTAATTCAAGATCAATGCTTGTGTTAAATAAGACATTTGAAGGACTGGCAGCTATCCAATAAAAAAAGAAATACAAAGTTTTCTTAGTACTCATAAAAATGTGATATTCTTTTGTTCATATCATAGCTTAATTAACATTATCTATAATGTGTAATTTTGATAAATTATTCTTAGTATTGCTACACACATTCAACACAATTTCTCTGACGTGCATACGATTTTATAGTGATAACCTATGTTTTTCTCCCATTTGCGCAGATTCAGTTTTCCCTTTGTACGCGAGAATGTCTAATATCATCGGTACAGAAGTCAATATTACAGCAATACAATTTTATTTGCTTATACTTCCAAAGAGCGTCCCATTGAATTGACATAATGCCACACAAGTAAAAGATTTTCAGTGTTATAAGATGTTAACATTTAAAATCATTGTATCAAATATAGAGTACAAAATGGCATAGAATACGAAATAAAAAAATATTTTTATTTGTTCATGCATTTCCCGGGTTTTTACTTAAATCCGTTTTCGTGACGACAGTTATTTAAAAAATTAAACAGCTTTTCTTAGTTGACACATACTGGTATTGAGTAAATGTTTCCAGCATTTCATTAATATTATAATTAACAATTTCGACTGAAGGTGCTTGATGGATTTTCATACTACAATCAAACATCCCGATAATTATTAATAAGCCCACTTATTTCATTAAAACTCATTTACACAAAATTTTCACTAATTCATATAGATTACGTTAATAGCAATTCAACTAAGTGATCTACTTCCTAGAATCCGTGCGCTTGAAATGCCTGAAGATGCCGTAAGGCGAAACCCAGGTCGCTAGTGACAAAACTCATGCAAAAGTAAATTGAAACGATTCAAATTTATCTATATTAATTATATTAAAATGCAGATATATTTATAAACTTTGCTTCAGCGAAGTTTTTGTATTTAAATAAATACCATCTAATATAACAATGAACGGTGCTTAGACATGCATATTAGGTATTCACTTTTCTTGCAAAGATATTTTCTAAATAAAAAAATAAATACTGCCAGTCAAGATTACCTGTATTTTTTTATTACTTAATTACTATGGGAATTGAAAAGATTCGTTAGCAAAATGTTAACCACAGAGACCGACCGAATTATATATACGGTCAGTTTTTAATCGAAAAATGCTTTTAAGCAAACTTTAGCATATCAAGATAATAAATAAAAAAGTCTTTTTTAAACTAATACATACTTAAATATTAATACTTCTGGCTGATAGACTTTGTTCATTATAAAACTTATTTTGGACAAGTTAAACCTTTTATCATTCTAGTCTTCGGTCGGCATGCCATCTTTGAAATAAATGAAAATATAATATTATTAATAATTGAAAATGTGAGATGAAAATTTTAACTTAATTTAAATTTTTAAAATGATTTTTATACTGAAGATTATTAACCGACCATTAATTTGATAGGTTATTACTGATTATGGACTAAAATAATAATTAGTTTCCAATAACATATTATTCCGACACTGTATGCACCGCGAATATCGTTCTGCTTCAGTGATATCTGCTCGGGACAGCTATCTGAACGAACTTTACTTGGCTTCGAGCTTCGCGATAATGGTACTGTGTTTATATACGTTTAAAGAACGTGTGCAGTCCCCCGGTTAACGCTATCAGATGAAAACTTTAGCATGCTTTAAGCTCGCGATACGCGACATCAACTTTCATTCGATACCGAATAAATGATGCGCATTGCAAATGATCTCGGATAACACAATGTAGTAGTTTCATATTTATTTTACCTATATCAAATTCAAGTCTGTTTCGTTAGTTAACTCTTAGCGAGCTAAGCTCAACATTGTATATGTAACGCGCAACTTCTATGTGGAGTCCTGCTCGACATTGTAAAACTTGGTTGGAAAATTATTTTTTAATAAATTTTAATTATCCTTTCTTCAAAAACCGTATTTATTGGATGGTGTACCTTAGTTAATGTATGTAGCATGACATAATGTGGTATATTTTTCTATATGTCGTTTTACCATGTTAATAAATACGCAAAGCCTGTGATATCAATCAGTTTCTCAAATCTATTGAGGAGTTGCTAGAGGGATACAAATAATATACTGAGGAGTGCAAATGGTAAATAAATATTTTCTATCTACATATGTTTGATAGCATACTACAATAGTAATTCAAACTGATTTCATTAATATAAAATGTAAAATAACTTTGATTATTCCACGTATTGTGCTACTAGCTGTGACACGTGTTATTTTAAATCTTATATATAAAACCGAAACGGCGTAAGTATGTATGTGGGTCTGTAATTCCCTTTTGCATTGTTGTTGCAAGTTCAAACAAACGAATTGATTTCGCTCGCGAAAGTTTCGACGGTAAATTTGTTTCGTTATCAATATATCTAATATATATAACCGAAACGGCGTATGTATGTCTGTGGGTCTGTAATTCTCTTTTGCATTGTTGGTCATTAAGTTGCCAGTTGTTTCAACTTGGCCCGTCTGAATTAACGCGCCGAGGTGAAAATAACCCCAAACTGGTCCGAGCGAAGCCGGGTTTGAATACTAGTGTTATATAAGAATGAACTTCCACAAAGTTACCGCCGAAACCATCGAAAGTATCAAACTGACTTCAATTATTAAATATTTGGATAGACAAAAAAAAAAATATAAATGTAGTCAACATAAATGTTACTCGATCGCTTCAGTCTATAAAGCTAAGACAAGACTTGTAGCTATACAATCGCTCTCACTACACTATTTTGAGTTTATCTTATAATCCATTTCAATCAAAGTTGCTCGATGATTGAAATTATGCTGCGCATTTGTTGGATTGGCCTCTTCGATCATTGACATTTCTGAACAGCTAGCATCCAAGCTATGAGGGAACATTTGATAAAATAATGTATTATTTATACCCGTGTATTTATTTCAATTCACAGAACAGGGTCTACTTTTCTTTGCGACGATTTCAGTTGTATTGTTAAACTCTGAATTATTTGCTTATAACATTTAAAGCCATCATATCCGTCATAATTTGATTGAATTTTTTTCACAAAAAAACTGAACGTTTTTAACCGTTGTATTTAAAATTGGAGATATAGATTTTCTTCGATCTTTTAATTCAATAAATATTGTCTTCTTTCATCTCAGTAATTCAGCTCAGCTAATTTTACATATGACGAAATTTACCAAATAAAATATAAATACGTATTTGTCTAAATATACTTTATGAGACTAATTATAAAGACACTTATAGCATTATGCAATTTTTCGTGTCTTCTTTAGCATTTTATTTTTACGAGTTTGCCAGGTTCTTCTCAAAGACAACTGTATAAGGATACATAGTATAAATATGTCACTTGGATAAATGTTTTAAGGAAAATTCCCGTTTACATAATTTATTATTCAGCCAAAGCTATAAATCCTGACGTAGAATTTTTTTCGGAGTGATGACAGCCAAAAGATAGGAAAGTATTGAATTTCGCAGAAAATGGTGTTTTATTGTAAAAACATATTTTTAGTTAAGATTTATTTTGAGCCTATATTCAATGGATTCGGCGAAAATTTTGTATCAAAATACATGTAACTGTTTTTTTTTAAATGTTATTTCACGGAAAGTTGATTATATAACTGATGTATCTGATACATTTGGAACATGAATCAACTATTCGCTAGAAAGCTGGAAAATTAATACGCTGAAAAAATTCACAATTGAAAATTGATTTATTTCTCCGAGGAAAAAAGGGTTTCGTTTTTGGCACATGTCATGATATCATCTTTTCACACTAGCGCACATGCCGTGCAGCTGATTTATTTTTCTGTAACGGAACTCAATTTTTTTATTTACTAATGTTTTTTTTTCGATGGTCATATGTGCTAAATGATATACTTTCATAATTTCAGTCTCAATACGAATAATGTAGTATAATTTTTGGATTTCGATCGGCTAAATAGTGTATCGAACTAAATTTTGGACGAACAAGTGAATGTACAAAGCTAAGCTTTTATTTTAATATCATTCAAATTTGAGAACAGCAAAACTGTGTAGATGAACTTTGCTGTGCTTGAATTAAAGTACATGTTGTATTTTTATCGGCGGTATATTCCCTCACTCACTCTGAATCACTAAAGCGCATCTGTATTACAAGTTCATAATATGTCAACTTAACCCCTAATACGCCATTCTAAAAAACCGCATCAAACCGTTAAATCACATAAGTCGATAAATAATATATAAAAGCTTATAATTGGAAACATGTACCTACATGGTATTATCTTCACCTTTACAAACGTTTCCTAGCCGGAGGGTGAAACAGTCGACCACCACTGCCACTTTATCTTAAATATCCATCAATATATGTATGCAATACAATGTGTAAACTTTTGGTATTCTTAGATCAATGTTTTTTACAGAACAAAAACTATGATTTTTATCGACTAGTTTCGTCGCAATTAAAAAAAAAAGTAAATAACTCAGATTATTACTGGCCGAAAACCGTTCCCAGGATTCAAACTTCACTGCCTATACGCGATAAGATAACATTATCTTATCTCAAACGCGCCTCGTTAAAACTTACGTTTCAAATCGTATTGATGCATTTTTCATTATGAGACCTCACGCTCATAGTTTTGATTACGCCAGTCTGTCACCTTAAAATATTAATAATTATAAGAAAACTATCGATTTTAATATTTTTATGTTAACAAATAATATTACACTTTTTTATACAATATATGCCAATAAAGCCATACCAATGTAACATTTTTCAGAGATCGTCTTTCGAGGGTTAAGTTGATTACAATGGCTAATATAACTATCGTTTCTGAGTAGCTAAGTAAGTGTTTAATAGTTAATTTTCCGATCACGGTTATTTACCTGTGAAGCTTTCATCGTAATGAATTATAATTAACATCATCAAAGTGTACCCGTGAGATCAGGTAAAGTGTTTTGTTGCAAGATATATTTGCAACGTAATTCAATCTCTTAAAACATTAGTCGAACATCTCGCGCAGTGCTGCCTTCCTTGCATCGCTTACTTATCGTTGGGTAATTATTTTAAGCTAGCTCTTCTAAATTGGCTGAACAATTTTCCTTTCCATGTATAGGGAAAGATACTCGAACGCAGCGAAGTGGTAAATAGGATGATACATCACAAAATTGTTCGATACTTTGCAAGGAATACACGGATAGATCGTATTACAATTAAACACTAGATTAATAAACTTTCTTACCGGTTTGAAATGTAAATTTTAAGCCATTCCAAAATCATGTAATTTTTTTTGTTTTGTTAATTTTCTTCGACTATAAAAATGCAAAATGATGTCATATGAAATGGAAGAAAAAGTTCATCTATCATCAAGTCAGGACATAAAAAAATATGTTAGATTAACTGGCCTCAGTATATCTGGGACATTAAATTAACTCAACTCTTTACCGCCAGGGAACCTACAAAAAATGGAAGTTAAATAAAAGCTTATATAAAATATGTTATATTTAAGTACAGGTGAGTGAAACAAAATTCATTTAATTTCTGTTCTTTTAGCAATTCAACAATTTTATTGATAGCTTAATAATTAAATCACTCACCTTCGAATGTGCGATTTAAATATTAGAACTTAACGATTAAATCAGTTTAAGGTTTTTATAATATTGAATATTTTAGGAAAGATCAATTACCGTCATTAATCTAAAGTAGATATTTCAATAACGGTAATCTAAAATGCGATTAATTTATCCATTCTCGAAAGTTTAAGTTTTTACAAACATGTTTTTTTGAGATTATATTTTTCTCTCCATATTATCGCATATCCATAATGATTCTATGATAACATGGTTGAATTAATATTGTCGTGTTGGGTGACACAATAAAGCTTTAAATTCAAGTTTGCACAGTTTGGAAACAGTCGACATGTCAGCAAAGCAAGGTTTTATTGTTTTTTTTACCACAAAACAGGAAACAAATGAAAGTGAAACAGTGCAAACCGAGTACCGTTTCAAGCAAAGGGTGTGAGTATTTATGAAATTCAATATGCGTCACTTCTGTTACTATGAAGACATTCTCGCATTCTTGCGACGATCACGTTTCATAATCAAAGTGTGTCGTTGAATATTGGAAATACGAGACGTCAATCGGAATAAAATTATATCGTGAATTCAATCTTCGCCATAACGAGGTTACAACAGTTTGATGCATCATGAGATAGATAAAATTACAGGTATGGTTCGAATAATATGCACATATCCCACAGATGCCCTTCGCAACGCAAAATAGGTTGTTGTAAACGGATGGTACATTTATCAAACATGGTAGAAAAAAAAGCTTTCAATTTACTTTGGCACTTATTATGTCTTCATGTTTGTTTAAAAAACTTGTTGGCGATTGAGTCAATTAATTAAAGAGTTTTACTCTAGCAATCAAATCAGTAAAGGTCCAAGGTTGATATCAAAATAAGATGTTTTCGATTTATTTTTGAGTGATTGATTGAGTGTTTGTGATGCATTTCTATCTCTTGTTGATTTGTTACTTTCCAACACCATTTAAGAATAATTATATTATGAATAATGACTTCGACTGAAGGTGGTTCATTGAATTTCCATAGCAAATTTAAATCGTTTGAATTTTGTACGCTACCATGAGTTAAAATAATCAAACGATTCAAAATTAGAAAGGATCTCTAAATGGAACGATGGAAACTGTACAGTTTCAGGGATAGTAGATCTGTAATATATAACTTTCTTATAAAGGTCTTAAAATTTTTGTTTTTGTTTTCTTGTAACTTGGTCTTTCTTTTTAGTTCGATGAGAGTATGTACAGAATAGATAACGCTAGGACAAACTAGTGATTAGATAGTCAATCTCGTTTCACCCCATTTATAGTATTGAATGGAGGGGAGGGAAAATTTTAGCACAAAACAAAATGCTGTGACTCGAACCCGTGAGTTTCATCATGGAAGTTGGCGTGAACCATTGCAACACAGGTCCGATAGAAAAAAAGCATACATACATGTATCAAAATAATAAAAAAGTAAGTTAAACATTGAAAAGGTTGTTATTTTTGAGGCATGAGGAAAGGAACACTTCTCTGGATTTCTACTAGTTTATTGACAGAATGTATTTTTTTTTATTTGCACAGAAGCTCAATGTTTTTGTCCACTGATGTAGACTGACAACACTCATACTCGTGGGAGCCTCACTCACTCTTGCGGTCATAATACGCAGTGGGGTCGAATGGGTATGCCTCCATTTTTACAACACAAGACAGTAATAATTTACCAGCGTGTAAAAATTCACGTTGACATTTTGGATATTTTGCAAAAATTGGGTGCTTCAACGAACGACAATACTGCCCCAAATGAAATCACTTTTTATTACACAAAACCCCATGCTTCAAACTCTAAACGACATGGTTGTGGTGAATGGAGTTCGTAGAATTGCTATATCGGCGTTTGTCGATGTATCAATTATTGTGGGCGTACTGTTATCAAAATGATCGAATGCAAGATAATTGTTTTGGTTATTTACTTGTTATTTTAACGAAAAATAATATATGCTATATTCTGTAAAAAATAGTTTTATATTGATTATTTGAAACATTAATAAGTATCGATGCGAAATTACTAACTAAGCAGAGAGGGTTAAATTATTTATTACCATTTAATTAATTAATTACATATTTTTTTCGATAAAACAAAATAATTTAATTTAAAAAGCACCGAAAGTATTTTCAAACATTTTTCATATAATCATACTTTATCTATTATTCTTAATAAAGATCAAATTTACGCAAAATCTTTCCGCATAAAAAAGCCTTGAAAAGTTTATTATGTTAAACTTTTCTTTCGTCATGTATACGCATTTTGGGTAAATAAGCAAACTTGATACGAGAGCCTTACGCTGGATTTGGAATTTATGTCTTCTTCTCGCTCCGATGAAAAGTTTTCAAATACCAAAGGAAGTAGTCTATTAAATATTTTGAGAATCTATAGCATTTGTTCTCTTCATGATGAACACAATATACCATGCTAATTTCACGAAGAGATATTATTCTGATTAAGAAGCAATAAAAAAGTAGTTACATTATGAATACGATATTATAAATGAATGAATATAAAATATATTATTAGAGACGTCATTGGTATACTTACAGATTTTCAAAAATCAATAAATTTCTAAGGATATACAGCATTAAATTTTGATAAAAATACGCCGAGCATTTAGAAAGATGCTAGTAAAACTATATGACAAAAGCATCACTTTTAATGAGTTCACTGTCAATACTTGGTGGAATGACATAACAATAAAAATAATAACACATTTATAGTACTTATTCCACAACAAATTTGTTGGATCAGGACCCGTTTCACTCATATCGAGCACTATCTAGCAAATAAATTGAAGCAAAAAAGACTCAACATGAATTGATTGAGTAGGCATTTACTTGGTAGAACTCCATTATAATACGGAAAGAAAAATAGCAATGTATTTTAATTCTACATAAATTATTTTATATATTTGTTGATAGCTATTTCGACTTACGCCTTCGTCAGAACTATTCTATAGTTCTGACGAAGGCGTAAGCCGAAATAGCAATCAACAAATATATAAAATAATTTATGTAGAATTAAAATACATTGCTATTTTTTCTTCCGTATTACTCAACATGAAGTTACAGAAACCCTTCGTCAATATTTAGAACTGTTTATTTATTCTAAACGTAGTTATAATGCGCTTATATTGAAAGAGTGTACTCATTTTAAAATTTATTTAAGTCATTCACTTAATCATAAATGGTGAGAGATCTGATATGTTGAGTTGATTTTTTTTATAAATGATTTCAGCGCCGATTGATTCGCGGAGATCACAATCATAGTACATTATAAGTACAGAAAAAGAAACTTATGCTCTGTGCTAGATATTTTTTTATAATTTTAGAATGAATCTTTTTTTATTTTAATAAGTAAGAAAATCTTTTTTAAAAGAGCTTTCAATGTTTATCTCAATGTTTTTAGTCAGCTTAACAATGTCTAATCTATGATGCATCCAAATGCACAATGTGCCTCTTACAAACTGACAGAATTCGTTGCTTTTTTGAGCATCTTAGGGACAATTATAAGCGTCTTAAATGAAACTAAAATGATTCAGATTTTTAAGAACATGACTAAATAATTATGATATATAGGCACCATAAAACTTTCTTGCTTAACTTTTGTATACATACTACTGTTTCGTTGTATTTCTTATCATTTGATAATGCTCAACATGAGCGAAACCGGTCCCGATCCAATAAATTGTATGTGGAATAAGAACTTTTTTTAATCATTGTTGTTCCAAAGTAGAATATTTGACCAAACTATTTAATTAATATGTAAATATATCAGAATGGAAAACCTTTTCATTTTTTACGAATTTGACGATATGTAAAAGTGTGGCAGGCGTAATATTCCGTAACACGTGTCACATCTATCATCATTCGTGATTTTGAAAAATTGAATTAATGTGTCTTCGTGATACATAATTCATGATGTGAAGGTTTTCTGAATACCAATTCGGTTGAAAAATATCCCGTGATGTTTTATTGATGGCGACATTTTCTTTTATTTGAGTGCCCCATTTATTTTGACTATTTTCATTTCTCACGTTGATGATGCCCCTTTGAGTACCACTTTGAAAATTGAAGTCTATTCTATGGATATATCGACCATAATATTTGTATGATAACTTAGACGGCTTGTGTAACCGTCTTATATATTAAAAATAACAACTCAACCATGAATGTATTTATTCTATTTAATACTTAAATACATAATTAAATCGCGTTGATGATGTCATTGTGAAGCAAGTGCAAAACAAAATTTTGTATAAACCATTTGGTACCTAAAAAACTGATTGTTATTTTTAAACATTGGCCATAAGGGAAATCAAAACACACAGAGAAATGAAGTGTATTTCGCGTTTCCCGTAGCCAATGTGTTAATTTTGAATAAAAGTCGCTCTCTATAATTTTTAATTTTTGATATATCAGTAATGCAAATTCTAAAGCTTTAGGTTTAGTGTTTTTTTTTGATAAACTACGAAAGTTTATTATTAGTAAAAATAAGGAAAAACGAAAAAAACTATAATCCAAAGCAAGAAATGGCCACATTTAAAATTGCATGTTAAAATTGTTGTTAACTATCACGGAAATGGAATCAAAATCTAAAAAATTGTGATTTTTTCATAGCTAACTATGTCATGAGAGGTCAAGGGGTGCACAGCAATACGCGCTTGGTCGTAAATTGTCGATTTGAAAAAAAAAGCTGATAAGTTCCTTTGTAAAAATGTTATCCAGCAAGTACTATGAAAGGCTTCATGATAGTTAAAAATAACATCCTACTGATTCTGCCAGGTATAAAAAATAATCCAGTTAAACATTGTGTTGTGTAAAGAAGTATCTTCAAACTGACACAATTAGAGCTTTATGTTGTCACATTCTACAGATATTAATTTTTAAAATTTAGCAATCATATAAAACTATTGTAAAACACGCTTAAAATCAGTTAAGAATTATAAGAAAATAATTGTCATAAGTATACTTAACGGCCTAAATTTTAAATATATTAGCTAACTAAACTTTAGCCATTATTAACTTCGACGTTTAACGCGATCGCAGCTTTAAGTTATTACGATTTCGCTTTCACATACTTATATATTTTATTTAAACATGAAACTTTTAACAAAGCACTCTTCGAATAATAAATAAAATGCTTGACCAAAGCGCTCGGATGATACGATAAAAAAGTTTTCGATTAAAAATATTTCCCATCGCTAAAAACTTTTTAATGATGAGTAAACTTCTACAGTGAATTGTTCGGCTAATCTTGTTATTTGTTTCAACATTGAAGTGCCAAAAAAAAGATGCAGTATTATATTTCGGCATACTGTTACGGATTCATTTTTTTAATATAGTTAAAAAAAAATATTTTATGATTGAGAAATAATCCACAATCAAAATACAACGTTTTTTCTTAATAGGTATCGCAGTTTTTCATTTAATATTTAGTGAATCTTTACTTCATCAACGATAAAACGTATTAATTATTGAAAAAAATAAAAGCTTCTTTCACGGTAGAGCGCTGTATTTCAGTACTAATAAAAAAACAGATCTTAATAACTGTGTTTCTAATTCTACCTTATTGTAAATTAAGCTCAATAATACAATTTAAAAAGTCCAACAATTGTCATGTCTTGTGTGACAAATAGTGACACGCGTTGCGCCTCTTTCAGAACCATCATCATATCCACTATAACACGGTTGCTTTAGTTATAAAGTTAGAGTGATTCTTATAGTTTTACATGATAAATTAAAAAACAGAGGTAAAAATTTTTAAGGATGCTGGGAGAGAAAGGTAGACTAATAAGTAGCATTTATTTACAAAGGATTTTGTGAGCAACCTATCAAATTAAAGATTTTATTTAATAACAATTTATTCTTTTCGATACTATTATTTGTTTCTAAAACATCTAACCTCTTCATTTTCAATTTTTTTTTATTTACTCAATGGAGTATTTCTTAATTACTTTTAGTTTCATATTAAAATGAAATTGCCGCCGAATCCATAGAAAGTATTAAACTCTTTTTTCAGATGCACTAAATTATGTCTTTTTGGATTCTTAAATACATTTAAAAAAAAACTATACGTAGCTTGCTTACTTTAATATGACACAATAGTTTTGAACATTTACTATGTAGTTGGTATACAAGGACTAAAAGAGTTTTCGACGGTCTAAATTCCACGAAAGATTTGCAGTGTCTGGACAATTATCCTGACGTGGATAAATGGGGAGGGGTTCTACATTTTATAACAAGTCTTGAATTAATCGCTGATTAAGAAAGATTTTGTGATAAATTATCGAAATCATTCAGAATAACAGCATTATATTTTATGTCTAAATTCTGACATCACTGTCCAGTAAGGTAGAGTAAATCATTATATTGACAATACAGACATTTGATTGCATTTTTACTTTGAATTAATTCTACGGATTGTTATATCAGTACGGAAAACTTAAAAATATTTTTTCAGTCGAGTGGACGTCCTATTGTAACTGAGCATCTCATTAAATGTTGGTTTAGTGTAGAGAATTTGTTGTTCTTCAGTCACTCAAATTCTCTTTTTATAGAGAATCAGTAAGTCTATTAGGATGTAGTTAATCTTCGCAAGTGGATAGGTTATTGTTTTTGAGGATTAGATGGTAATTCATGTCTTTAGACAAAAAACAATATTTTTTTTTATCCATACTCGTTTGGTCTCGTAGATACCACACTATTATATAATGAACACAATGAACGTTCATTGCTCTGCATTAGGCTTTGTTATATTAATACATGTATTTGACACTCGTATAAAAACAGTCAAACAAATCGCTTGCATTATAAACTGATGATGTTGATTATAATCGCGGTGAGCGAAACCACACCTGATCTTTATCAGAATATATGTGGAAGTAGTGCTATATTATGTATTTTATTTATTTAAATACTGTCTTTCAACCTAAAAGTGACAGTTAACACATTAAATGTAATTTAAGACCGGTTATTTAAACTAAGATATCGATATTTTGTAGGGAATTTTATCAATTGAATCGAAATAAATTTTAACTACTTTAACTAGGTGCTACTTGAAATGAAAGCTCTTGAGTCAATAAGACTCGGTGTGAACTATTTTTAATTAAACAACTCCTGCGCTCTATTCTATAAAACCCTAGAAAAGCTTTTGAAAGTATTATGCAAAGCTTTAGAGGTCCGGTAAGTACCTACAATTTGAGCAAAAAGGCTTCAAAAAACTTCAAAACATTTCACTACGAAAATAATACTATGAACAATGAATTCATAGGCAATCGAAACGATGTGATGTAGAACGTAATTTAAATAGATAATTTTAGCCAATATTATAGTATATTAATTAAGAGAATAAATCAACTGGCAGAAATATCGGTTTTAAAGAAAATTAATTTAATACTTTTTTTGTTTATAATAAGCAATATTCAATTAAAATGGTCTAATTATGATTTAAACAAGATGTATTTTGAAATATGACTTTTAACATGTCACAGTACCTTATAAGATATTCTCAAAAATATCGTTTAAAGCCGCGGAGTTACCTTAGTCGACCATTTTAAATTTTCATGATGATATCCTATGTAAGAAGTGAAGAAATATTTTTTTTATGGTACATGGTATTATTTTAATTTGAACTATGAAAACTGCGTGGCTAAGCATAATCTGTACCTGAGAGGTTAACTACACTATTTAAAAAACAGCTTTTTTTGCTACGGCCGCTTATAGTTTTTTTAACAAGTGTATGTTAAAATACAAGTGTTTTTCTTGTACTATTTATCTGTTATGATGTTACAGTAACAGTAAAAAAGTATTTTATTTAGTGGTAAGGTACACTTAGTCGTTTCAGTGCTGTTTCCCTCTCACCACTTATTATTTATCACAGGCAGGTAATAAAATTTATATCTTTTTGGTGTTGTAGCCCTCAGAACATATATATATATATATATCACAGTGCAATATTCCATTTGTTTTATTTTGTTCTAGTTGGATTACGACATAGTTGAGGATACCACATACAAAGATTTGAAATGCTTTTCTCTGCTTAAAACTTTCTACTGATCTTTAATAAAAGTACACACGAGACTTTGTCTATAATACCTAATATACAAATAAAAATAACCACTAAACCGCTGGTCTATTTTGCATTATTCACATGATCTCAGTAACTTTATTTGGTATTATCACGCCTAAATCCGCACATCTTACATTAATTTTATTTAAAATTGTGTGTCCCCGACCGTGTGTATTTTACATGTACACTTTTCAACACAATCAAAAAATGCTCTTCGCTTCTGAACGGGCAGTGGAAATATACAAACTATTTTTTTCATTTTTAGTCGAAACTCTTTTTCATATCTTAACAGCTGTACAAAATATCAACAGGTTTATAATCTATCAGCCCTAGCAAAACGTGACAGAACTCAACGTCACGTGGTTTAGAACATTTCAAATTGATAACAATGTAAGATTATCCTTTGTTTCTTTGTTCCAGACGTGTTTGTGATAAATGTGTCATTTATAAGCACGGCTATTTATATTATATAAATAAGAAACAAAGATGTCTAGAATGCTTGATAAAACATGTAAAAACTAAAAATAAAAAGAATTGAATCGTTCACGTTTTGGAATACTTGTAAAGTTTAAATTGTAAAACTTAACGATATTTACAGAAATGCATAACAAAAACATTCAGTAATTAGATTCGTGAGTCAAGACATGCTTTACGTTATTTTTAATAGAAAAAAAATATCAATATTAACAGGATTTGTTGAAGAAGTCTTTGCAGAGACTATTAATTACAATATTTGAACAAACAAAATGTTCACTTTTAAGGTGTTTACTGTCAATACTTAGTGGAATGGCATTATAATAAAAATAATAAAACATTTATAGTACTTATTCCACATTAAATGTATTGGATCAAGACCTTTTAAGTCAGGAGGATTTATTATTTTAATTAAAAAATATATTGTTAATGTATCATCAAAATTATTATTTGATTAACATAAATCGGAAGAATTTTGACACGCGTTCACCATTCGTCAAAAATTTTGAATAAAAAAATCAAACATTGGATTAATGAAATATTTAGAAGACAAATAGTCAGTGAGATCATGAAGATTGGTCATTTTTCTTGGTGGAATTTAAATATCAAATCTGAATCGTTTGAATTTTGTATCATTTCAAGTTCATTCATGCACTTGAAATTCCTGAAATAAAGGCGAATCCCGAGTCATTAATGACACAACTCATAGAAAAGAACAAAATTCAAGCGAATAAAATTTGAATATACGTTGCATTTCAAACACACGACACCACAACTCAACGAAAATATTCAAGATCCCTTCAAAATTGGTAAACAGAAATTTTGAACCAGTTTTCGATCCTAAAACGAAGAATTATATTCATGATATAAATATAAATTTATTCAGAATGAAAAAAAAACTCCATTCAACCGGAAAATATTTATATAAAAACCCAACATATCGATACGAAACCCTTTTCTCAAAGTTGAAACAAGGTGTCATAATATTTCATAAAAAAACCTGCCTTTATAGTGGATATAAAACAGCGAAACTTATAAATTTCATTGAATGTGTGATTTACTTATTTTAAGAGATGGCATATTTACGACGTGGAGAAAACCTCATAAGTTACTTTAATATTCTCTTTTTGGTTACATTATTTTATCACATTAATCATAGACCCTGTAAGATAAAAAAGAGATAGAGTGGTTTATAGCTCAAATCAACGACAGGCATTGTAGATTTTTTGGCTGCAATATATATATATATTTTAATAAGGGAAGGGTATATACCAAGCTTAAAATGAATAAATCATTTAATAAGCAGTCAATATACAAATTATCTGTGTTTTATTCCAATTTTGAGAGTTTATTCCATGGCAGATATTTGGATACATTGAGGTTTTTTGCATATATATACGGTGTAAATTTACGAAAAAAATCGTTTTTATTTAGAGTCAAAACTATTTAAAATTCCCTAAGTTTACACCGTAATTGACGAATATCGAGTAAATAATACAAGTTTACAAGAAAAAGCATTTTATCTGAATAATGCGTGTTTGAATGAAACAGGGCTGTGGAGTTGTTAAAAAAATGTTCGACTCCGACTCCAGTATTTACCAAAAGCACGACTCCGACTCACACTCTAGCTAAAAAAAGCGTAATTTCGTCCCTTTAATCCATTTTTTTTTATTTACATATGTGTATTTAATTAAATATAAACCCTACCAATCGGGCCAATAGCCAAATTGACGCTTTGCCGGTTTTGGCTGGCGTACTACCGTTGGACCTGCACATACAGGTACGCGGTGCAATTACTCTTTTACTGAAGGGCATCAACACGGATATTGAAGGCGTCCCTCTGACGCCACCATTGTCGCAAAATATACGAGAACATTATACTCTCCGTTCATTCGTATATGAGCTGGCGTAAAAAACGGCTCTAACAGCTTGTTAAACTAGGTGGTCTGCGTCCACCAAAGGGCGTCAAACATATCTTTTCTTCCCAGACGTGACCTGGAGGCTCAAGGTGAATAGTCTAGCGCCTGGACACTGGACTTGCCAGTGTATAACTGGACATGGCAAGTTCAACGGCAAACTATTTGGATTGGGCCAGTTGGTTGAAAGGCCGGATTGCACTTGTGGACACGACTATCAGGATGCTAATCACGTACTGTGGGACTGCCCCGAGATGAATGCCAAACGAGCTGAGCTGTTTGCTGCGGTCCGTCCTCATACGGGCCCAATATGCCACGCTGACTTGATCTCAACCAAGGCCAATTTTGAGGCATTCGATAAATTTGCAACATCATATGGGGAACGGGATAATCTTGATTCCTCTTCAGATTCAACGCGAAGTAGATTAAACTCCACGGATTCTCAGTATACAGACACATAGGATACTTAATATCACTCTAACAAAGTGGCTGAGCAAGTCACATTATCTTTTTTTTTCCCCTTTCTATTTTTTTCTCTTTAAGCACCTTAGTGCATGGTCAAAAGATCAGTCCCGTGCAGCTCTGTCTCGGGCCAAGTAAGTGAGGAGTAAATTCGTTTCTTTTCTTGATCGTATTGCGTTATGGAAGGCGACTGTGAAAAACGGCTGCACACACATAACGGAAGGGTGGTGGGAGAACCAACTTGTTCACCCAAATATATAATAGCCAAATTTGACATATTATATGCAAAAATAAAAAGTACAAACTTTTCAAAATTTCCGACTCCGAGTACAACTCCGCCAAAAAGCTCCGACTCCTGAACCCTAGAATGAAATCATCTTGTAATTTTTATACAAATATGTAAAGAAGAGATGATAATAAAACATACATTTATAAATATATTCAAGTCATCATTTGCAATAAACTGTTATGTAAGCGCCTTTTATAGACATAATAAATATAATAGAATATGTAGATGAGATATGCCGGTTATTTCATAAAATATAAAGCAACGCCATCTGTCTTGACACGCAGAGCTTTCTCGAGACGTCTACGCCGTGACGTCATTTTCCTAGCTCCCACTGGACAACTAACACGAAACAGCTTTCACTGTAATTTTCTTACACAATTACAGTCTGGCTCTCAGACAGTGCTAATATTAATAATCGTGTACTTTATACAATAACTAGTACAAGGATTTAAAATCTGGAGCGTGTTTATTAGAAAAAAGCCTACATACAGAGCATAGGTAGGTCAGGGATTAAAAAAGACGCTAAAACTGGAGACTTATTTATTGCTTGCAAACCTTAATTGAAATATATGACTGATATTTATTATTGCAATTAATTATTTAGTGTATGACTCATTTAATAAATGGTCACGAAAAAATAAAACGTAGAATTATATACGTGCCAGCATCTAAACTCAATACCTATTTGTAAAAAGAACAATGATACAAATGGATACTGATTAAGAACAATCTTCCAAGCCATTTTAATTTATTAATAATAACTAATTTGACTTCTTCTCTTTGAGAAGCATTAAGCATACAACGGTATTATATTTAATTCTATATTTGAAAATACTGTTCACAAAGCTACCGTCGAATCATTTGAAAATACCGAATGATGCTTTTTATTGTTGCTGTGATATAATCTTCTTACATATAAAACCGAAACGGCGTATGTATGTCTGTGGGTCTGTAATTCCTTTTTGCATTGTTGGTCATTAAGTTGCCATAAAAACGAATATGAAAGAAAATATGTTTGAATATTTATCGGCGAAGACATTTAGTCAAAATGTAATAAATTAGTCTTCTACTGAACTTTTCCCGGCTTTTATTATTAATAATAATGTTTATTATTTACGTGAAGGTATTATTTGACATTTCTTTGACAGCAAATTAGATTTTTTCCTTGAATTTGGACATTTTAATGGGCGAGAATTAAATAATGTTTGTGATTTTATTTTAACTCTATTTTGGATGAAAGATTTTGTGATATAATTATGTCGAATGATATAACATTAAATAATTATTGGTCGCTTAGTCCGAGCGACGCCCGGTAGCAATACTAGTTATAAATAAAGTTCTAAGAAAATTTAATAAAAATATGCTTTTCTTGCGTTTCTTGACGAAATATAAGAAAATATGTTTTAATGAGCTGAATTGGTGAATATTTTAAACGAAATATAATTTAAGCTTCATTGATGCCTTTTTTTTCAGTTAGGCTTTGCACAAACACTATTATATCACGTTTACATTAATTTAGGCCAGACAGAATTCAAAATTGAGCCCTAACCCTTTTCTTCACAGTTCTTATATAACAACGTATAAATTGTACAACTTTTATCAGTGGATTTGGTAAAAAAATATTTAAATATTGCCACCTACTAACTTACTGCGGTACTAAGTTTAATATTTAAGATACAAATATTTACCATATATACTTTAATATTTGTTATTATATTTTTCTTTTTGGACCTTAGTATGCTACAAGAGCTTCTTTATTTGTTTTTTTATTATTATTGAAAATAAAAAAAACATTAGTCTCAATTATTTTGCATATTAATGTATTTTTCTTTTGTTTCAGTTATGTTTTTTACTAACGTAACGGAGAAACGTTTCTAAATTTTCGATGTATCTGTTATGCAAACATGTTAATATTTAAATTTATTTAATAACATGCGGTTAGTGTTAGATTTATTCTAATCAGTACGTTGTAATTAAAGTATATCAGCACTGTTTAATGGATAATTTTCGTCTTCAATTTTTAAGCTTATGTAACAGTTTATATTCAAAAAGTTAATTAAATGGTTTTTATTTTGTGTTTTATGTCGTTAAACTTTCAAAATTATTTCAACGAATATGTTTATTGCTTAATCAAAGAGTTTAGTATACATTACCTGCTCATATAAAGAAAAAACGTTTGTTTCAATAATTTAATATTATTGTCGACAAAAAAGATTTATTTTTAACAAAACCAAATATTTACTGTTTGATTGTTCTATGTATGGAAATGTCAGATTAAAGCTATGTGATACACCCAGTTAATTAATTTCAGAACATTTTAGCTCTTTCGCTGTTATTTTTGAGTGTCATAATTGATTTAAATATACCTTATCTATTACTTTGAACTAACTTAATATTTGAATCCACAACAGTTTCTCAGTGTTATAGAACATGTTAAGAACACCTGCGTACAATCAAACATTAGGTTTCGAGATAACTGCGTTGTTAAACTGGTAAACAATTATATTCTACATATAGTTCTGAGTTAACTGGTTAATGACAGATCATAACTTTGCCTTAATACCATTCTATTGTGGAAGTATGTCTTCTTTGAAAGAGAAACTCGGTCGATAAATTCACATAAAAACATGGCTGAATGGCTCGATTTCCGTTATCTGTATTTAAGCGGTAAAAATGTACAAAAAAATAACTATGCTGGTAAAATATAACTAGCTTGGTAGAGGAAAAGCAATTACAAGAATAGAATTTTCAGTTATCTGTTTGTGCGGCAACGTTTTCGTTCTTTGAACACTTTTGTTTAAACACAGCGTGAGGTAATTTATTGAAGAGCTGTCGGTCCATTCGTTCAAGCGTTCGCTAAGAAATGTAGCAATATAAAAACACAATAAAGATATATCTCCCATAGCCTATTTTTCATCTAATTTGTTCGCGATGAGCTTTTGAAACGCTGTTGAAAATCGTGAAACAAATATTACCGAACTGTGTTGTTGAAATTAAAGCATATTTATTATCACGACCACTGTCTTACAATGGATGAAATTAGGACTTCTAATTTTTTTAGTTTGCCAAGTATTTCACGAGTCAAACTTGTTGGGTGGTACTTAGTATATGGTTTATAATCAATTCAACGCGAGCACAATTTAGGTGCGATGACGTATAGACTGGAAAGGGCGCTTCCAATGACTAGGATAGGGACGGGGCGTATGTGAACTCAGCAGTATGTTATTTTACGTTATTTGTTCACGACCAGTTTTGAGTAGCTAAATCTCTTTCTAGTGTACGTAAATACGAGATTAAGAATCAATTTAAGTCATTAGTAATTGTGTTACGAGAATGATAAAAATATTACCTAATATAAAATTTAAAATAACTCTGATTATTCCACGTATTGTGTTACTAATTGTGACACATGAACTTACTATCGCAAAGTTTTCTTAAGTAATAAAGCAAGTAGATTCTAATATTTTAAAATGATAAAATTACAAAATGGAGTTTGGGATTTTTCCTTTTTCGGGAAGCAAGGAGGGGGGGGGGGGTTGTAGAATCAAAGCAAAAGCAAACAAATATGTATTCTACTACTATAAGTATAATATTAATGATAGCAATTACAAAATATTAAGTAATGAGATTCAATCTGATTGAAATGCTCTGAAAGATGCGAAACACGTATCACAATTAGCAACACAATACGTAAAATAATCAAAGTTATTTTAAATTTTAAATTAAAATGAACTTCCACAAAGTTATCAACGAATCAAAGCATCAATATTACCTAGTTGGCGTTTCACTGTTATGAATTTTTATAATGTATGGGGGATTACAGATATGTTTGGTCAATATGTAGGCGACGAATTTAAAACTGTATATATAACTAGGCACTGATCAAATAAATAAGAGCTTTTGTGTGATATCCACATTCCCAAAAAAAAAACTTGGCTAAATAAATGATAAAGGTGTGAGCAATTATAGGCTTTATTAGAATGAACGAATCGTTTATTTCAAAGAGAAGAGTTTTGAAACTGTATAAAGACGAATATACTGCCAAAGTATACCAAATCATTAATTTAATTTAAGTCCTGGAACCGTCTTTCTGAGTCAATATTTTATGTATTTCAAAATATCGTTATAAGAGATTGTTTCAATCATCCAAATGAAGCTATAAATGGAAATAAAGAACACTTATGGATGGATAAAAATAAATGTTAAACCTACAACCCTCGCCAATTACCTGCTAAAGGTTATATTGCCATAACCGTGTTTGGTATTCATCTTTTATCTCGTTTACCTTTCCATTTAACGTTTGAATGCAAAGAACATGCGAGTTTTTCTTTTTTCCTTCCATTGAAATGAATTGAAAACCGTTTTGCATTGAGTCGCGATAAATATTTGAATGCCAAGAAAATTAATGGATAAATATTTTTTATCCACGTTTTGCACCTGGTATTTTCGTATGGATAATGTATGTATGAATGTATGTGTTTTGGCCATTACGACGAAATATTTGTTTGGTAAAAAAATAACATTTTAATTATAAAATTTAGTTTTATATCAATTTTATTAATACTTTTGGTAAATTATAGTTATTAAAAATAATAACACATTTTTGTACTCATTCCATATAAAATGTATTAGATCAGGACCAGTTTCGCTCATGGCGAGCATTATGAACTGATAATTAATAATTCAGAGCATATGGACTCCTCACGGAGTTTATCTCAGCATGTTTTTTTTCTGCGAGAACTGCTTGTTACTTAGTTGCTCAACCTCTAATATTTCGAAGAAAATAGGGATTGAAAGTATGCAAAGAGTTAAGATAGGACTAGTCCTCTAGTGGCTAGCCGATCGCTCTCGCTACGCGCCACTTTTGGGATTGGAAGGGATTTTTTAATAACACACACACCCATTGCCTTCGAACAGAAACCAACGACGTTGGCCACTGCAAGTACCGAGCATTAGATTCATATGAACTCAATTCATATGATTCATATAAATTGAATTTATATTATACTTAATAGATATGTAATGACGTATCATCTTACTTACAATTTCGTTATTTCTTTATTAGCAAAAACTGTTCTCGGGCTGTTATTTTTTTCTGTAAGTTGTAATATTCAATTTTAACTGTCGATGATGTTAGAATTTAAACGACAAGATGACGGTGTGGTCTGCCTTTTTTAAACCGCACTCAAGTTCATAGTGATACCGCCTGATATTGTAGGTCATCAGGACTCTCTCGAACGATCTTATTATCACCTCAATCAATGATTATAAGACCTAAACGATTAATATAACGCAAATAAATTCACTAAAATCTTGTAACCGACTTCTAAAAACGACGTCTCTCGTTTAGTTCATTCGCGACCGCTTCGCGTCGATTGGCTGAATACAGTTCAGGCCCGAACGCTTCGCGTCGATTGGTTGAGCTCTTTTGCACACTAGAATCGTAGGGTATAAATATGCCTGTCAAAAGCCAAATTTTATATATTTAGTTATAACGGGAAAATCACCGTCTGTGGTATCCCTTGCTGTTTCAGCCCAGCTGTCAAATACCTCGGGGTATTTCTGGATTGCTCCCTCACCTGGTCTACGCACATTGCAGAAGCCAGGCGGAAAGCTCACGTTGCAATTGGCGCGTTGTACCCAATATTCAATGCTAGAAGCTACCTCAGCATGGCTAATAAGAAGGCACTATACAACATGGTAACTAAGCCAACCATGCTGTACGCCTCTCCCATATGGTCTGTAGACATCCCCGACAGCAAACTTCTTCTCCTTCAGAGGGTCGAAAATAAATGCCTACGCATAATCACAGGCTTGAATAAGAACGCCAGCACCCGATACCTCCGGGCGTGGTATAAAGGCCCTGACATTAAAGAGACCCTACGCCTCCACCGTGCCAGTTTCGTGGAAAGCTTGAAGCAGGGTCCCCACCTCGCTCCAACTCTCCGAGCTGTGAAAATATCTAACTTTAAAAACCAACTAAAGGCCTCTAAGAACCTCGTCAGGACGATGTCTCAAACCTTATGCTCCACCCACCTTTCTCCTACAGCAATTTCTTCAACAGTGGAGGCAAGCGTGGAAGAAGCCAGCAGCACTGCCAGCTTCTAAACTAACGCCCTAAAAGATACATTTTAAGCTACGAGCTAGGCTCGTCGATTTAGTAACAGTTAGGGACTGGGCATGTCTACTATAAGAACAAGTAAACTCCTCAAGTTTACGTAAACATTACGAGCAATTCCTAGTAAGAATTGAAAATTTTTAATGATTCCAAGACAATCATTCTCGTAAGGGGTTTTTCTTAAGTGTTTTCCCCACACAAAGCCCTCAGCTGACAGAATCTTTTAGAAAGTCAATACTTAGCTAGCTTACATGCGGGAAAGGGAAACAAAGACTTAGTCTGTATCCACCCTAGCAACAAAAATAGCCAGGAAACTAGGAGCCCGCCTAGCGGACTCCACATATAGTTTCAGTAGGAAAGTAAAGGTAGGAAAAAAAAAAAAAAAAAAACCAAATTTCTCCCAGTCGTTATCGTTTAT
Organism: Himalopsyche kuldschensis; assembly: GCA_028554975.1. Classification (NCBI taxonomy): domain Eukaryota; kingdom Metazoa; phylum Arthropoda; class Insecta; order Trichoptera; family Rhyacophilidae; genus Himalopsyche; species Himalopsyche kuldschensis. The sequence continues at coordinate 2,316,896 of JAHFWI010000033.1, read as the reverse complement.
CCGAAGTTCTCAGTCGTTTTCGCTCCTGCCTATCGGCAGGCAGGAAGTCGCCATATAATCGTTTTGTTAATGGCGATTATAATCCTGTAATTTTAACTGAAATTACATGTCTTACGTTTTCAACTGCAATTGTATCTGTATTTTTTTGTAATTGTAATTTGAGCAATGAACTAGCCCACCCTCGGATAGAGTGCGGTCAAGAGAATACCGATTGAAATCTTTACATGAGATACCTTTCTTCCCATCTTGTCCCTAAGTTCCGTCGTCGAACGCTTTGGAAGGATGCTGTCTGTTGCTGTCAGATTGAGGATGAAACCCTGGTCGTCACAATAGTGAATAGATTATACAGGGTAAAAATATAGCTATTTCCTATTAACCTGAATAAAACAATTGAAAGCAATACAAATAGATGATATACTATTATAACCTACTATAGATGAAATAAATGTTTTATTTAAAAAAACATATTGCAGAAGAATTCTTTCATATAAATGACAACATAGATTTTGGATCTAGTTGAAATGATTTGATGTGCTTGGTGACATAATAAGTAGTTTTAGTTTTGAACTAATGTACGATTCCAAGTTTTCATTGAATTATCTTTGCAATATAATTTTACGTATCATAATCACGTATTCTATGATATTTTCGAAAATTATTTTTGATTTGATATAATAAATATCTACATATTTTGGTATGGCCATGGCATTTGTTTATATTCGGATCCAATATTATTCCAGTGCCCCAAATGTGTCGCCTCCTGACGACCGCTGGGCTTGGTGATCAGCTCAAAACTTATATCTTATATCGATAAAATATTTCTTTCTTATGTTTCAAAAAATTTTCATAACTTTTGAGACTGTTCGACCCGTAAAAAAGAAAATCAATAAACTGTTTTTATACGGTTTTATTATCACTAAAAGTTTTTTGATACTGTTGAAACAATTGATTTATATGACATATCGTATATAAGATAAAAAAAATCATTGAAGCACTCAAGCTTTACACTGTCCATACTTCAAAACACGATGAAGCTTTTTACTATATGAAGAGCTACGCATCCTATCCCACGAAAAATATTGAGTAATCTGTGCCTTGTTCTTATAACAAGTATTAATGAGAGTGTCATAATTTACGAAGCACAATAAAAAAAACATCTGTTTTCAGTTGTCAATATGTGAAAAACTTTTACAGTAAAAAACTATGACACGTGTTTCTCCTCTTTCAGTGGGATTTTGGACTTACTATCGCAAATAATAACACACTGCGTGGAATAATCAAATCTATTTATTTTTTCATTTTATATTATAATGAAATTCCACAAAGTTTCTACTGCATCCATTTAATTTATTTAGTTGTTTGTTCTTCCAAGGGGTAGAACCAGTCTGCCAATGGGAATGCCTCTGGGAAGAGCTTTAACAATTTTAAACGGCATTGCTTCGGATGTCGACATATTTCATATTGACGTGAGTGAGTTCAGGCGAATACTATATTTTATGAATAAAAGTTGATTTTGTCAGAACTCACTCGGTTGACATCTTTGAAAATTTCTAATGTGATTTTATAAATTTTTTTCTCTCTGTTTTTATGATTACAATGTTTTCATCTTATTTTTAATTAATTAATGATTAAAATTATGTATTTACATGTATGTATATATATAAATACATACACGTATTTATATTTGTCAAATACATGGCGCATTGGCATTAGCTGTAATGCCATGATTTGCTTTTTTCTTAAATAAATAAATAAATAAATAAATAAATAAATTTAAGTATTAATATATATATCTACTAAAGATTAATCGAAACCTTCAAATATACGAGTGTTCATCTCTGCTTATAAAAATCTCGTTAAAAATACAAATATATTTAATATAATCAGAATATGTCATTCACCCCGAAATTTATTGCTTTTACCCATACTCAAAGCTTAAGAGTTCCGAGCTTTCTCTAGGAAAACTTTTATGACGAAATAAACGGATGACAGCAGAGTGCATTTTGCAGGCGTTTCATTATTTTTAGTGACATGTTTTCGTGTCATGTAAATATTAAATTTGTTTTTCATTTAATACAAACGTCACATGTCAGTGTCATCAGAAGAAAACGCATTAATAAAATTTGAGCACAAAATTAATTTGAATTCACAAACCACTGAAATCATCGAAAATATAAACGCATCCAAAAATCGGAGAGACGTAAAACTTTTCAAAAGTGATACCATTTTTATTGCGCTTAAACAGTTAACAAGATAGTTCAAAGTTATTGTTTGTTTGTCAAGCAAATAATTATATTTATACTCAAACACTCTAGTTTGATTGTTATTGTTAAATCAAATTCATATCACACTTTAATATGAAATAAAACAACTTGAACGCATGATACTGAAGTTCCTACTTTATATAGAATCTTTTTTATATTTTTATAAAAGAGCGCACTGTTAAATAATATTGGTATTCATCTATTTTTGAAAACATTTACCTTTCACATTTCAACTCGCAAACGTGTTCAGTTACTCTATATGTATGCATAGAATACATTGGAAATAGTAAAAGTCAATGGCATACGCCGGGTTAAATGAGGTTCACAAAAATACGAACAATGGCAATTTGCATCTTTTTGCGTCTGTGTAGCGCTGTAAAATTGAATGTCCCACGTAAAGCATTACTTTGCTTATAAAACAAAGTATTTTGCTTACACTTAAAGCTTGAAGACTTTCGCTTTTCTACTGTTAACATTTTCTATTCCTGCTGAAAAGGTGACTGGGCTTATGAAACTGATCTCTGAAGTTTTTTCTTTAATATAAATACAAACAATATAGCAATTTTTAAAAAAACTTACATATAAACTCTTATGATAAAGAAGTTAAACAATCATCGAACAAAACATTTCACTTACATATATAAAATTGCATTAAACGTCACAAAAAGGCACGAACATCAAGTCTTATTTGCTTTACATAGATTAAAAGATTGTTCCTCTGAAATATTTAGAATGTAATTTCTCATTAATTTAACAACGCAAAAATGCCACTATCATAAAACAAAGATTTTAAAATGTTCCTACTGTTGCATTGAGGTGGCGATATGGTATATTTTTGAATTCTAATCTTAAAATCTTTAATGATTCCCTGAGTATAAGATCATATCCTTTTGCCTTTAAAATGAAGCAAAGCTGAATTATTTCTTTCAAAATAAATACGTAAAACCAAAGTCTGTTGACTTTTAAAATCTTTTATTTAATATATAATAATATATTGTCTACAGTATTTGAGCGAGGGCTTTAAAGTTTTAACTGCAAGCAGCACGTGTATTTGTGTAATAACCGAAAGAAAACCTGGACAAAAGTGTTTTCCACCGTGGAAAAGGTAACATTAGTTGTCGCTCTCAGAAAAACTTTCCCAAAAGCTTGTTTTGTTTTTCCACGAGAGATACGAGACGATGTTCGTTCTTCAGCGTCAGATGAATTTCAAATACTTTTGAAATGATACTTCTCTTGTTTTTTTAAAAAGTTTTCGCATATTTTGTCTACTGGGGATAAAAAATCGCTTAACGATCACATTACGTAATCTTAAAAGGCCAGAGGCATTTTTTTGTTCGGTTTATTTTGGATAAGCTAATGCTTTCATTGATGTTTTATTTCGGATTGATTTTGAAACTGATATTTCTACGCAAATTCAAAAAGATTAAATATATTTTTGAATAAAATTGTATTCAACTCTACCCTTTCTTCAGATATTCTTACCTTTTGGAAAAATGAGGTAAATAATTGATTAAAAATATTTGGTTACAAAATCATATGCATATGATATTTCTTGTATTAAAATTTGAATTCAAAATAAATTCTGTTTAAAAATAATAAGAAACGTTTTTCAGAAGACACAATCGGTAGCATATATTCAGTTTTAAAGGTCAAAAACTTTGTAGAAAATATTCAAATATGACAGACTATATCTATATTTATAGACTAGAATAATTATAATTAAATCGTTTTAGTTGAGCTTTGGAAAACAGTTTATTTATTTAAAGCGTGCAGCGGTGAAAACTGTTCTTAAGAAAGACATTTCGAAAAATCCTGAAAGCAACGTCAAAAAATTCCGGGAGCTTTTAGTTCCTCCTGCAAATTACAAAATCACACCGTGACGGACTAATGTGTTTGCGCGCCTGCTCCAAGCTTTACAATGAGAATCCAACAACCCTACTGGAAAATGAGTTCATTTTCATTAAGGCTTGACAGTGTTTTAAAATCTATGTTACAGAGCTTTATCTTACGTTGGTTCACCAGCGCAATGTTTTGAAATAAGGAATTGAGCACAAATTAATATTTACTCCACATAGTGAAACTCAAGGCTATGAAGTTAATATTTATAGGTTGTATCTTTGCCTTGAAGTAAACGGATATTTGTTGGCGCTTAAGAATATAGCTGATATATTGCCATACAATTTCATTCCATGAATTTAAATTACAGTACTTTTTATAGAATTGAAATATTTCACTTACATTTAAAATAAGGTAAAAGCGTCTTTGTATACTGAATATTTACAATGTTTTTCAGAGCTGTGGGATGTGTCAAAATTGTGTCACCATATAGGTAGTTATTATGTATTAGAAAGCTTTCTATTTGGTAGATAACATTTTTTAAATACAGGTGTGTAAAAAATATCTTAATAAGTAAATTTTTAAATTATAAAAAAAATAAACGGTCACATTACGATTATAGAAACATTTTGAGTCTTGTTTAAAAAAAGTGAGCGGATTATCGAGTATATTATAAAGGAGAAACCATTATTATAAAATAATGTATGATATAATTTAAATGTGTGCATAGTCCATTTAAAGCGACGATCCTAAATATTCGCTAAATTATTGGAACAAAAATTATATTCGAACATATGAGGCAAAATTATTAACTTACTGTTAAATACCGTATTGTAAAGGTCGATTAAATTTTGCATTTTTGTTCAGCAATATTATCGTTTATTGTGCAACAACTACTAGAAATATTATTTTTTGGTACCACAAGAACTATTTGACAATCAAAAATTGCTCATCTGTAAAATATATTAATCTTTGTTTCTAGTGGAAGCGCTACAATACATAACATTTAAATAAATCTGGCTGTTTGTAATGATCAGCACAAACATACAAACATAGATTTATATATCTGTCTGAACACTTTGAATCTGGCACATTCAGCGAATATTGACAGGTGGCTTTTAATTTCTAGCACACTGATGTTTGGTTAGGATTTAAACGCTGCATCTTATAAGGTGAGCGCATTGCCGTCGAAAAATTAAGCTGTGAAAACATGAATAAGAAATGAAAATTTTTCTACTGAGCTGTATTTTTTAAAAAATATTTTACAATTAAGCTTGTGGCTTCGGCTAAGCATCATCAATTTATAAATAACTAGTATTTCTACCCGGCGTCGCTCGGACTTAGTGACCAATAATTATTTAATGTTATATCATTCGATATAATTATATCACAAAATCTAACATCAAAAATAGAGTTAAAATAAAATCACAAACTTTATTTAATTTAATGACAGCCCCATTCTCGTTCATTAAAATGTCCTAATTCAAGGAAAAAATCTAATTTGCTGTCAAAGAAATGTCAAATAATACCTTCACGTAAATAATAAACATTATTATTAATAATAAAAGTCGGGAAAAGTTCAGTAGAAGACTAATTTATTACATTTTGACTAAATGTCTTCGCCGATAAATATTCAAACATATTTTCTTTCATATTCGTTTTTATGGCAACTTGCAACAACAATGCAAAAGGGAATTACATACATACATACATACATACGCCGTTTCGGTTTTATATATAAGATTCTTAAATCACATGACATAAATGCGATACAAATTAACTCGAGACAGACGTTCAAAATCGAAGGTAAAATATATTATCACTAATAATCGGCCCTTTAGAAGGTTTCACCAGTAATCAATTTTACATATTTTTTAAAACAAATACGACTTTTCTTCAATGTCTTCAAAAGCAATGCATGGGCTTTCTGATTTATTTGCCAAATATAAAATAGTTATTTATTCTAATGTGTTTTTTAAATGTTGAATGGAGTTATGAACAAGAATGTGAAATACTATAAAATTCAATACGCATTGATATATCTCCGAATCCACATATCCTTACAAATAATGTAACATATTATTTTGTGGCATTCATAACTCAAATCCGGCAAAATTCGAGATGCGTTTAATTTATCTTAAGGAACCAAAATAATATTTATAAATCTATATTTGATATTGAACATATCGGGACTTGGTCCGAGATCATTAGATCGTAAGATTTAAGTTCTTATCACTAGACCACAGAAGTTGATATTTTACCCGATGGTTGATTAAAATATCTATCTAAGTCAGCGAAGTATTATGCGTATACAAATCGTATAAAGTGAGCCAAGTAATCGTGTGCTTTTATAGTATTATTTACAGCAGCCACTACTTTTAGATGAGAACGGACTTAAGTCTGCGAATGGCTCCTCGTCGATCTGGCCATGGCAGCGTAGTAGCGCTTCCAAAGCTCGTTGCATGTATTTTACACCAATCTTAACACAAACTTATTCGACTCTGCAAAAGTTTATGAGCAATAAATTCAAAAGACTGCAATGATTTCGTCAACACTCTTTCGCCGTCTAAAAGATGTACGCCATATTGGTTTAGTAATAAAATTTTCATAGCAACACCATACGGTGCTTTATGAATACACAGAATGTATTAACTTTATTAGCTAGATTGAGAGCTTTTACTTTGCATTCAAATAAATTGGATTTCTGGCGAAAAAAGCCCGCTTAACAACGCAGCTGAAATAATTTATTTACTGTTTTTGACTCCGTTGTCATCTTAAAAATATGTTCAGACATAATGTTTTCAAAGCTGACAATAAGCTGATTCAAGAATACTGCTTACAATGCTGAATAAACAAGCAAACAAATCTTTTTATCAAATTAGAATTTTTTGAATTTTGTACTTTTCCATGAGTTTTGTCGCTAACGACCCGGGTTTCGCCTTTCGGCATCTTCAGGCATTCCAAGTGCACGGATGTACTTGAACTGACGCGTAGTAAACAGTTTGTATTGTTTATATACAAAAATATAAGTAGGTCACTAAGTTAAAAGGTTATTAAAATGTAAATTAGCGAAATTTGAATGAATACAAGTTTCCATGATTTAAGTGGGTTTGTTATAATTACGGGGATTTTTCAAAATATTAATGACCAGATGATAACATAAGAATATTTAAAATAAATCTAGGGTCCTATCCGTCGTCTCGTTAATGAGTTGATTGATTTTAAGCCTTTATTATTATATTACATTAATGATAGTAAGTGAATTGATATTTAATAATAGCAAGTGCTTGAATTGTAAATAAATGACAATTATTAATAAATGACAATAAATTAAAATTAACAATTATTTAAAAGGGTACAACAATGGTGAACTAGGCAAATATAGTTGTTCGTTCAAAATTGGCAGACCGTTGAGCTGAGCTCGATTAATCTCTAAGATTTCTTGATAAAATAGTTTAAACTCACCCCTGTTAGTATGTAACAACTTAATGCCTGAGTCAAAATTAAACGTATGGTTTTCAAGAATTAAATGGTTGGCGAAGGTGGAGGTATCTTTTTTAAGCGAAAAGCGGCTAAATGCTCATACTTATATTTAAGGTTCTAGCAGTTTTACCAATATAAAATCTGGGACACTCACTACACTGCAATCTATAAATCCCAGATTTGTTTTTATAATTTATAACATCTTTATTATTTATCAAAATTTTACCTAAAGAGTTCTTACAGTAGAAAGCTGGTCTAACACTTTCTGAGAGCTGTTTCTTTATTTTTAAACTGGTGTGTCCTATGTAATTAATTCTCCGCCAAAACCTCATATCACCTGAGTCTTTCGTTGTTAATCCCTTGTATAAGATTTGTTGTGCTAACTTAATGCGTTTTTTATATAAAAGATTGTCTATAAGAGACATATCATAACCATTGTTAATGGCGATTTGCTTAATGATTTTTAATTCAAGATCAAAATTTAATTTACTCAAGGGAATACTGACAAGTCTGTGAATTTCCGAATGAAATGCAGCTAATTTGTACGACATTGGATGTACTGAGTTTTTATGAATACAAGCATCTGAAAAAGTCGGTTTACGAAAGATCGTGAAATCGTGGGTATCGTTTTTAATGTCTATAGTAAGGTCAAGAAAGTTTATTTTCTGTCCTCCGACTTCCAGGGTGAATTGAATATTATCGTCCAAAGAGTTTATAAAATTATGGAATTTGGTGATTTGTCTATCAGTTCCGTTAAATAAACAAATAATATCATCTACATATCGGAACCAATAAACTATTGGTTTGACTTCAATGTTATGACTAAAAATGATTTTCTCTAAATGGTTCATATAGAATTCAGCTAAAAGAGGTGACAGACAGTTTCCCATTGCAAGGCCGTCAGTCTGTTTATAGAGCTTATTATTAAATTGAAAGTAATTCTGGTCCACGCAAACGTCTAAAATATTAAGTAGTTCCGAAGTAGTTATTGGATTGACTCTACTGAAATTTAAGGAATCTTCGATGATCCTTTTACATTTGTTAACCGGCACATTAGTGAATAAGCTGACGACATCAAAAGATATGAGCTTTGAGTTACCGGGGATTTTAAAAATTTTAATTTTATCCACTAATTCTAAAGAGTTTTTTACGCTGTATAATGGTTTAAATCCACTGTGGTGACGGATAAGTGAGTTTGCTTTACTAGAAAGTTTATAGGCTGGGGCATTTAAATATGAAACAACAGGGCGAATTGGGATTAAGGGTTTGTGTAATTTTGGTAATCCATAAAATTTAGGAGCTAGTGGATTACGCGTAGTTAAACTAAGCATGTCTTTAGAACTAATTGTGATTTTACAACTATTTATTACATCTTTAACATTTTTATTAAATTTGACAGTAGGATCTCTTTTTAATTCTTTGATTTTATTATCAGCGAGAAAAACATTAATTTTATTGACATAGTCTTCACGCGTTAACAGGACCGTGGTATTGCCTTTATCAGCCTTAGTGATAATGATATTATTGTCTTTAATTTTAGTCTTTAGATTCTTGAGGGTGACTAACTCCTCATTGAATGTATTTTTATTTTTAATGCAAGATAAATAATCCTTTTTTAGGATCCGAGAGCATATGTGCTTACTAGTAAGGTCTTTATGTAATGCGATTTCTAAGTCTAACGCAAGGTTTTCGAAATCCGATTTTTTATTGGGCAAAGGTGGACAATATTTAAGACCTTTTGATAAAAGGTTGTGCTCGTCTTTATTTAAAGTAATTTTAGAAAGGTTAACTACTCTATCAAAAAATTTAATCGGTGGTTCATTGGATTTCTGTGATTTTGATAAATAATAAAGATGTTATAAATTATAAAAACAAATCTGGGATTTATAGATTGCAGTGTAGTGAGTGTCCCAGATTTTATATTGGTAAAACTGCTAGAACCTTAAATATAAGAGTGGCTGAGCATTTAGCCGCTTTTCGCTTAAAAAAGATACCTCCACCTTCGCCAACCATTTAATTCTTGAAAACCATACGTTTAATTTTGACTCAGGCATTAAGTTGTTACATACTAACAGGGGTGAGTTTAAACTATTTTATCAAGAAATCTTAGAGATTAATCGAGCTCAGCTCAACGGTCTGCCAATTTTGAACGAACAACTATATTTGCCTAGTTCACCATTGTTGTACCCTTTTAAATAATTGTTAATTTTAATTTATTGTCATTTATTAATAATTGTCATTTATTTACAATTCAAGCACTTGCTATTATTAAATATCAATTCACTTACTATCATTAATGTAATATAATAATAAAGGCTTAAAATCAATCAACTCATTAACGAGACGACGGATAGGACCCTAGATTTATTTTAAATATTCTTATGTTATCATCTGGTCATTAATATTTTGAAAAATCCCCGTAATTATAACAAACCCACTTAAATCATGGAAACTTGTATTCATTCAAATTTCGCTAATTTACATTTTAATAACCTTTTAACTTAGTGACCTACTTATATTTTTGTATATAAACAATACAAACTGTTTACTACGCGTCAGTTCAAGTACATCCGTGCACTTGGAATGCCTGAAGATGCCGAAAGGCGAAACCCGGGTCGTTAGCGACAAAACTCATGGAAAAGTACAAAATTCAAAAAATTCTAATTTGATATTGAAATTCCATCAAGCACCCTCAGTCGAAATACTTAATTAAATCTTTTTATGCTTAATATGAACATTTTTTATTGAATTGTCTTTTTTAACTGGTAAAATTTCACTATAAAGTAAACACAGTATTAATTTCTTCTAGATATTTAGATAAAACTTTCATTTACAGTCCCAAAAAAACACATCCGGTCCGGAGATGTGTGTATTCACTATGCTTTATGCAATGATGGTGTTTTATGGCTGTTTATTGCAGTTCTGAAATATTTAATAAATCAGAATAAAAGCATTTTTTTTGCAAGAAGAGTAGTCACTATACATCACCGGATTGGTTGTGTTTTTTGAAACTGTAAAGGGAAAGATAAAAATTTAAATGTAGTTGATAGCTTAGTAGGCTTTAAATGCCCTAATGCTTAGAGAAATTAGAGATAAATATAGTGTCGTAATCAATGAAGTAACCCCTCTTTATGTTTTATCTCGAAAACTTACTTTGTCAATTGTTATTTGATCAACATTTACAATGATTATTGATTTTATTGCCAATAAATAATTTTTAATATGAACGAACGATTATAGCTATTTGGTTCAATAAATACACTAGAATGGAACCAACAATGAGTAAAAACTAACTATTGAAACCCATTGTAACGAGTTTATGTATCTCATCATATTTTTATTACAAATAATTCACGAACATAGCCGTTAAGCCGATAATAATAAAAAAACAAACACTATTCGCGCATTCAGATTTTTCGTTCACAATACACCAAAGGAGAGATTATTTTTCCATCAAATTTCAATCCCTCCCAAAGTATCATATACATTTTCTCTCGGTGTAAAAAGCTCAGGTTTTACAAGGAATTATTTTAAATTACAGAAAGAAAAACAAACGAGATAATAATAATGGAAAATTTTACTCCAGGGAAATGAAAAAATGGTTTGTTTAAGCTTTCAGTCAGCGAATAAATCACAGGTGCTGCAGATTTATAGCCCCTTGAGTAAATACAGATTGGTCAATTCACTTAAATACTCATTATCCATCAATATTTAATTTATCAAAGTATCACGGATTAAGAATACTGAAGAAAGTTGCACGTCTTCTTTTCAAATTTTGATTTGTTTCACGGTCAAAAAATAGCCATGGCTTAGATTTTATAAGCATATCGTTGATAGCTATTTCGGCTTAGGCCATAGAAAGAACTATGCTCAAACATCCATTGACTTATCTATAACTGGTGTAGACAGAGGACACAATACATCATATCTTGTGTTCTAGCATCCTTATTTCATATTTTAATAATATTTTTTTAAATGTGACAAATTGATTTTATGTATTTCTCGTAAGTAAAGTTGAGGCTCTCCAGTTCCATATGAAAAAATATTTACCCTTTAAAATTATTTAAAAATTTAAAAATTTACCCTTAAAAAAGAAAACATATTTTTATGTGCCAAATTTCTCAATAGCTTCAATTTTCATAATCGTTAATTACAAATCGCTACGCTTAACATGTTCGTTGAGCCAATTGCATTACATTTCTCTCCCAAACAGCCACCGTCGCCAGTAGACCCGGGGAGTTCAGTAGTGGCAAAAAAGTTTAAAAATTAATAACTTCTTTATTTTTTGTGGTATCGAATTGAAATAAACGGTATATCATTCTTGACTATAAGTTGTATTTTATTTAAATAATTAAAAAAAATTGAGGTTCCAGGAATAAATCATAATACTGCTCTAAAGTATACTCGTTGTTATATTACATATTTTAGTATTAAAAACGCTGAAAATTTATATATTTTGTCGTTTGATAAATATAAATAAATTGAGATTGTCACCTTTAACGTGCAACTTTAATTAAATAAAAAAATTCAGGCAATTAATTATCTTGTAATGTTTTAGCATTAGTTTTTCATTTTGTGCAAATTCTTAAAAGAAGGGAAATGAAAAATAGTAGACGTAGTTTTTTTAAATAATCAAGAAAACTAATCAGGTATCCCGCCAAATGTAATAATTATAATCCTGGCAATCGCATATTATTAAATCGCGTGTATAAAAATGTATATTTATTTAAAAAACAACACGTCATAGCTTTAGAAAACATAAAGGATGGATTCGCTGAGAGATTCGAGCAATTTAAAACAAAAAAAAGTATTCTCGTGTTCATAGTAAATCCCCTCAACACAAATACAAATGAAATCAACATTGAGCCATTTGGAATTGATGCTGGATCGCTTCAGATGCAATTGCTAGATTTAAAATCTAAAGACTTGTAGAGTAGCAAGTTCACAGAACTCAGCAGCAAGTTGGAAGAGTTGGAGGTCCAGAAATACATGCACATCGCGCAGCATAAGTGGACAGCTCTAAAAGAAATTCCACGAGTTGAGACCCTCATATTCGGCGCATGGAGTAGTCTTCCAGAATGCTATAGTGAGGTGAAGAAGTTGGCATATGGAGTTCTGACGATCTTCGGGTCGACATATTCGTGCGAACAAGCTTTCTCTTGCATGAATATAATAAAAAGTAAAATTAGAAGTCAAACTAAAACAAAAGTTAAAAATTTAGAGTTCGACTGAGGGTGCTTGAAACTTAAAACAAATTGTCAAAGTTAATGCCTGAAGATGCCAAAGATTTAATCGAACTTTCAAAAGACATGCAAAACCAATGCACCCATTGTTTGTAATTACATATGTATCTATATTTGTGTTTTTAAATGAATAAATATTATTCCGTATTTTAAGGCGTTTATTTTAAATCAACATTCTTCATTAAATGCACGATATTCAACGATAAATGGTATTCCATTAATAAATATATATATAACTATATACATATCATTATATTTCATATTGAAAATGATTTTAAATATTGAAACAAAAAATTTATTGGCTCTTTAAAAACTGGGAATTTTTGTAAATTGTAACTTTTGGCTCTTCCGATTTAATAGGTTGCCGACTCCTGGTCTAGGGCCTTTACTAAAAAGATGGAAATATCTGGGCCTGAGCCTAAAGTTATGTTATGCGATTTAATAAGTTTGATTATTTCATCGATTTATGGCGTTTTATTGAAATGTAAACATTCTTTCAACGATAAATGGTATTCCATTAATAAATATAAGTGTCTGATGTCTTATATACATATCATTATATTTCGTAATTGAAAAATGATTTTAAAAAAGCAATTGAGTATACCAAAGTAATCTAATATAATTAACATATCTTCTTTAAAGGCCTAAACTTTGAGATTAGTTTAAAGTCAGGTCTTATTTAGGAACTTCTAAATCCATTAAAAATCCATTGTGCCTACTAGAGCAGCGAAAACGGTTCAAAAAATAATTACAAACGACCTCTGATTATTATATTTAATTGAAAAAAAATTACTAAGCAGAGCAATTTAATATAATTACATACTTGTAAAAATAATAAATCTCAGATAAATGTTACATTTAATGACATAAAGCGACTTAGTTCAGACTGACGTCACTTGTTATATTCTGATTGAGGTGACACACTCTGAGTTTTCACGTACTTGAAAAATAATAAAAAGAAAACTAAATTTATATCCCGCCATTTTTTACTAGAATTAAAAAAGTTAAATTGACGACGTTAATTTGATGCGGTTCTCCCTTGATGTACTACACCATCCAGATTTCTTCTTTATTTTGCTGGAAAAAGTATTTTTCACGAGGGGTTAACCGCGAACATTTTCGCGAAAATAAAGTCCTGGGGTGCTTTTTTATTAGGAAATTTTGACTTTTTGTAGGACAAAGCTATTTTTCATTTGCATTGGAGTTTTATAATTATCTTTGTTTGATTAACTACGCAGGTTTACGTTTCGTGATCAATTCGGAGAAAAGTGGACCGGGGCGAAATTTTTATTAATTGAGTTTTATTTTCAACATAGAAACTGTTGATTGTGAAAGAATATTTTGTCTTCCTTTTAAAAAAAAGAAGGAATAAAACGAGCTAAAAAAATAATTGAAAAGTAAACCTTTTAGAATAATAAAAATTGATTTTAAAACTAAAATCAAAATGATTAAATATGGTTTAGGATTTCTACTGAAGGTGTTTGATGGAATTTCATCATCAACTTTGAATATTTTAAACGTTGTACTTTCCATGAGTTCTGTTTGTAGCGACCCGGGTTTCGTCTTTTCGCATCTTCAAGCATTTCAAGTGCACAAATGAACTTCTTTTTGTCGACTAACGACATGCGTTTAGCATTTCGACATCTTCAACAATTTCCATTGCACGAATCAATTTCAACTGATGTTTAGTAAATAATTTGGTATCCCTTATATATACGAATAAATCTTGATTAACAACGGGAAGCTTTAAAACTATATCGCCCATCTAAATATTCACCATTATTTCCCGCTCTTAAAACTGCTTATGCACGGGAATTCTATTCGTTAAAAGTTTTTGTATTTTAAGACTGTTTTTCTAACAAAGAAGCCTTCGGCTGTTACCTTTCTTCATCCACTCCTGACAACCATTTGATACCGCTTGTAGCTACATCTACATAAAAATACACAGTCGTTGGTGTCACACTTAACATTGAATACCACGGATAATTTTTAGTATCTGAGTATGCAATACACACACGTAGAGGCTATTGCTCTTTAAACATATTTCCATATGTATTTCAGCACTTCAAGTTTGTAAGTTATTTTATCATTATCTGCCGACACGGTTTGCTTGCGTAGCCACAAATAATCTAACCTAACCAAACATCGCTGAGCCAAATTGTATGCTCGATCGTTGCAAAAGTATATTTGTTAGCTCTAAAACATACCTGGTGAATTTTGTAGAATGTAATAGACATTTTTTAAATGTTTTATGAACGAAATACAACAAAACAATAATACTGTACTAATAAATTGAAGATGAAATTATATATACAATATTCATGAGTTGAAAATGCTCACGACGAGAGAAAAAATTCATGATTATTTGATTCAGTAGTGATGTTGGTAATAAAAAGTATCGAAATTTCGTAAATGCAAAGCTTTTCATAAAAAAACTGACGACATGGTATTTGTGTGAAATATGTTTTTTAAATAAGAGCTATTATTCTATTAAATTTATTTAGAAAATTGGATATTTATTCGTAATATCAATTCAAGGAAATCAATAGTAGACAACAGAGATGAAAAAACCTAGGAGAGGTTGAAAAGTAATTGGATATACTGCCGTTCCAAGGGAAAGGCAGTAACTCGAAAATTTTCTGATATTGATTTATGAATGCCATATTTTTGAAAGCTATGTATGGTGCTTACTTTTATAAGCAGTATACTAACTAAAAATATAAAAATAATTTGTAAAAATAGATATCTACGAAAATGTGTAAGTAAAAGAAAAGCAGCAACTCTAGTTTTCTGAGTAAAGAGGCATTCAATGCAATTAAAAAACTGCATGTTTACAAATAAATTAGTTGCACCAACCACTTTTTTATAATTTCGATATACTTCAGCTTATGTCATGTTTCTTAAGAGTTTGTCATAGTCACTTACTGCCTTCTTGTTTGGAACGGCAGGATAAGTATCTTTGTTGATTTGAGTAGAATAGAGAACATCGATGAAATTTCAGTCATCCATATATTAAGATGCGCATTCACTGATGTAAATAAAAATATCTCTTTCTGGGTGACAGCAAGCAAATAATAAAATTTAATTAAACCCTTAATTGCTTACATGCAACACTCGTTTCACAAAATAGTTGAATTTGTACACTCTACGTGTAATATTATTTTATGTATGAGTATAAAGCAATAAAACCGAAGTTGTGCTTTCGGTATGTAAGCTCTGAGCTTTTTTGGCGAGATGTGGCATCCAAAAGCTGGCGACTGAAAACAGACAGCCACCAGAGCGCTCCACAAAGTGGCTACAGATCCAATTGCGTCAACGGATGGGTTAAAATAGTCGTTGACAACCATATACAGCAAATCATAATAATTAAAGCCGCAGAAAGTTTTTATTAATCAATTTAAAACCGATTATTGATTTTGCTATGCGACTATGTACGCATAGTCAAAACGTCAAAAAAGCATAAACAAGCACGCTGTTTAAAGCCCAAAGAAATACTAGCCTAAATTATTTTATGTTAAAAAAGACATTGGAAAGTAATTTTGCTGTAGCAAAATAATTTGATATAAAACGAAAGATCCAGACGCTGATATGATGAGAAAAATTGCTGGGTATGTAGTTGAGTAGTCAAAGTTCTTTGATTCGGTGGTGGTACTCACGAACTCGAATTCCAGTACGAACAGTTTTTTTTAAATAGTTTTCATTTAAAAAAATGTGCAGTGTTAAACTTTCACCCATCTTATGGATGACACCGATTAGCTTACCACATATCCTTGTATCATTATATCCTTAATAAGTTATAAGTATATATGCATATTAAAAAATTTTCAAATTCAGATGACGTTTATGTGCCCCCCCACATGCAAGTTTTAACTGAAAAAAATAGGTAATAGAAGTTTTATTAAAATAATTATCGCATTAAAGTGAATGAATGTTTTTGTGTTTCAGTTATTCAATTTTTTTATTACACAAGCAGAAAAGAAACTAAAGGTGACATGCAAGTTTTAACTGAAAAAATAGGTAATAGAAGTTTTATTAAAATAATTATCGCATTAAAGTGAATGAATGTTTTCGTGTTTCAGTTATTCAATTTTTTTATTACACAAGCAGAAAAGAAACTAAAGGTGACTTTTTAAATACTATACTCTTCAGATCATTACCACATTATAATATTTTCTGCTAAGAATATAAATTAAGCTGTGCGTATATATATAAGTATATCTACACAAACTAAGAAAGACTGAGAAAGTCACATTTTCTTTTTTTCTCACTACTTTTTTAAAAAGCGCAATAATACATAGCCACAATATTAGTACAGTGCATCTCTGCAGCGTTACAAGAGTGAAGAGGAAATTTGCTTGTTTTATTGATCGGTATTGCTATATAACATGTGAACAAAATAGTTCATGTACACACGCAAATGGGAGTGGTGGGTTTATCAACTTAGAATCAAAATTACCACGACGTTTTAATAATAATAAATATTTTTTTGAAACTTAACACCACTGATTTCCTATCAATGAAAAATGTAACGTTCTTCAGTATCGTTACGAGGTCATGTAGTATGAAACGGGGGAGAATAAAAGGATGAGGGTGTAGAAATCGACCACCGTAAATAGTGGAAAATATATTTCAGTTACCGAGAGAGCCGGGAAATATTTATCAGGCAACAAGTGAGAGGCATTGTGATGCAAACAAAGTTATACAGCGGATATTTCTCAACCGATTTAAATGCTTGACATAATTGTTGCGTTGTACAATTGTCATAATATTTTTAAATACAAGTTACGTTTTTGTAGAAACGGAATGGAATTTGTTTTGCTCTCATAGTAAATATGATCTTAATTGAGTTGTACAAGGATTATACAATATTTTAATGGCTTGTTTGATAAACTACTATTTTCAGAACTATCAAAAAGTTGTACGTTTCTTACATTTGTTCTAAAAATGACGATTAAGGTTTACAAATATTTTTATTTTCACTGCTAGTATTTCAATATATATTATCGTGACAAGAAAAAGTTAACTAGAATACTTATACATGTTTAAATTTCATTTTTTGGTTCCCAGCAGCATATATTTTAAATATTCAACCTCATATCCATATAAAGTCATTTTTTTATAGTTTATTGGCAGAATTTCAAATTCAAATCTGCTTTATCATGAAACATCAATTATAATATGTTTTATTTTGTACAATTTGAATAACTTAAAATACTTTATTTGCTTGCGTTTCTGTATAAATAAAACTGTTAAATTTACAATCCTATATAATTACCTTAAATAAGTTTATATTGTATAATGAGCTATAAAATTAGCTTTCACTCAAAGAAAACATGTCTAATTTTGCAAAAAAGTAAAAAGAATCTTCGTCTTTGACTTTGCACGCGCGATGTTCATTAGACTAAGGCATACCTATTTACCAGACGCGTGATATAACTCTAAATTATTTCCAAAAGCCATTATCTAAACGAAAATGTAAGAAGATGTGAGAAAAAAGAAAATTCGCGAATATAGGGGCAGCACTCTATTACATGAAAACAGTAGCGAGAAATATTAGAGGGTGTGTAATGTTATTTAAAAATATAAATTTTACATCTGGGATTTCAATGTCGTAGTTTTTACCTCAAATGTTTAAAAGATTATTATAATGAAAGCATTCTACGATATCTCTTCCATATTTTTTCTAAAATAACGAGAATGGAATTTGTTTAAGTAAGGTCAAATAAAAGGAAGACAGAAAAATTCCTGACAGTTATTGAACCACTGTCCATTCATACTGCCCTTCCAAGCAAGAAGGCAGTAAGTGACTCTGACAAATCATTGATAAAAACTACATATTATATTTTTTGAAGTTTTAGTATTCAGAATTGATAAAAAGGGGTTGATGCGAAAATTAATGAATTTCTTTGTGAACAACCAGTAAGTTGTTGCATTGATAGGTTCTTTGGCAAGAAAACTAGAGTTGCTTGCCTTTTTGCGCAGCAGATGTAAATTTTTTACAAAAGGCTTTTGAGAGTATTTTATTTATTATACTGCTATAAAAGAGAGTTCCATATATTATAGTTTTTATAACTCATTTCGTATAGTCACTGCCGTTTTTCTTGGAAGAGTAGCACACTCAGTAATAGTTGGAGAGTTTTCTTAATTGATTTCCCCATTTAACGATACTTAACGACATGTTTTAAGCTGATAAATATTTGGGACAGTATATGTAGATATTAAATATGAAAAATATAATTATACTATTATATCTGTCTTTTCCATGAAGTTTGAAGTTCTGAGGCACGTTAGCGTTAAAGTTCTTCGCGTGTCCTTTGTTTCTAAGTCTAGTCATAATTCTGCAGGTATGAGATCGTTGGGTTACAATTATGGTACATTGTCTTGTGAAACATTTTTACGAAAAAACTCGCGAATAATATCTGTGTAATAGCGAATCACGCACATACCATTGAGCATTACATATATGCCTAAGTGACTTATTTTGAATAATCTGCAGTCTTCAGATGTTTAGTGAGCAGACTTTCACATTGGTGTAGGACTGTAGGATCCCTTATTTGGAAAATAGTCAAATTAAAGAGAAAAAAAGATTATTTTTATTTTATAACAATTATTCGATTAGAAATGAATAATTTCATTTATTTTAATAATTATACTTTATATTCAGAGAGCACACCTTTTCGTTTGCTTTAATAATTTCGTTATTAATTGAATTATAAAATAAATTGGACTAACGAAACCGTGTAATCTAGAGATAGAATTATTTCTTCTCGCCGGGATTATTCTCAATGTATATTGGATGCAACCAACCCTGCAGTGAATAAAATACGTTTGTGGCAAGATGGCGGAATCGCGGATTCACCGTAACACCACATTCTCGTGAAATTGTGACACTTTGGGACTGGCAGAGACAGTGGAAAATCAAATTTCCTGTTGGTTTTAAAGTTTATTTGCCAGCTTTTGCTATCAAAGCTACGTCATTTATATTAGAAATGGGATAAATGTCATATTGTGGCGCGTATATTAGTATAAAATGAATAGAAAACACTTTGAAGATGCAATGTTGTTTAAATTGTATATTATTGTACATTCGAAAGTTAGAATTAAAATAGTAAATTCTTTATGCGAAGGATGAAAAGAATAAGTATTTTTAAGGTGTTCACTGTCAATACTTGGTGGAATGGTATTAACATAAAAGTTATACCGGGTTTGCTCATTGCAAGCAACTACAAATTAAAATGAACCTCTTTGTCCCTTGTCGGTCCCTGTGGGCTAGTGGAAAGAGCTTTGTTCTAGCGATCATGGGACCCGAGTTCAATTCTCGGCAAGGTTAGATTTTTTCAATTGAAAAAAGAGATCTTGGGCTGGGTGTATGTTATTTATCGTTGATTTTGTGCACAACTGATTCATTATTTATCATCGAGTTAATCTCGTATGACTTTCACAATTAAGAATATTTGGCGCATTGGCGTAAGCTGTAATGCCAAATATTTTTTTCTAAAAAAAAGAACCTGATCTTAATAAATCCAATGTAGAATAAGAACACAAATTTGCTATAATTTTTGTTAGAATAAGTATTGATATATCAAATTGCATGGTATCAACATGATTATTCTCAGTCTTAATATTTGTATAGAAAATTTTAAAATATACTAATACTCAAATAAAATAGAATGCATCAGCAATTTTTTCAGTTTTATTTGTTGCTCTTGATTAATCTAGCTACTAGAAACAATAAAGATTTCGACTGAAGATGGTATGAGGTCAGCTCATTCATTTGTGCATTTTGTGTTCGGATCATTGGCGACAAATCACATGGAAAAGTGAGCTTAAGTTACAAAACTCGAAACAGAAAGTTCTCGATTAACAAAAAAAAACAAAAATGATTCCATTTCATTCATATTCTGGTGTTTGTGTTGTAAAGGGTTTTTCAATAGGGACGCTCAAACTTTTGAGGTTAACACTCGTACTTAGTTGGAAAATCATCATGGAGCAGTACAAACCAGAGCAACGCTTGCAAATTATTCAAATCTACTACCAAAATTCGCGTTCGCTCACCGCAACTTTAAGAGCATTACGACCATTTTATCGTCGTCATCACTTGCCTGCCACATCAACAATTCAACGTTTGGTGCAAAAATTTGAAAGCAAATTGTCACTACACAATGTTCCAGTGCCAGTGAGACAAAGAAATGCACGAAGTGAGGAAAATATTGCCGCCGCTAGAGCATCTGTTCTTGATGACCCAAATGAGTCACTGACACGACGTTCTCAACAATTGGGCATTTCTGTGACGTCATTGTGGCGAATTTTGCGAAAAGATCTTGGCCTACATCCATACAAGATCCAGTTGACACAAGAACTAAAGCCACTTGACCATTTGAAGCGTCGCCAATTCCTCAGTTGGGCTGCACAACAATTTGAAAATGCTGCTGAATTCCATCGAAAAATCATCTTTAGCGACGAAGCTCATTTTTGGCTCAATCGATATGTAAACAAGCAAAATATGCGTTATTGGGCAGGCATCAATCCACACGTGCTTCACGAAACACAATTGCATCCCGGAAAAATCACTGTTTGGTGTGGATAACATGCCGGAGGTGTCATTGGACCATATTTTTTTGTTGATGATGCTAATCGTCATGTTACTGTAAATGGTAATCGTAATCGCTCCATGATAACTGATTATTTTTTGGCCTCAATTGCAAGGTATGGACTTGGCCAATATGTGGTTTCAACAAGACGGCGCTACCAGTCACACGGCACACGCAACAATTGACTTATTGAAAACCAAATTTGGTGAGCGTGTTATTTCGCGAAATGGACCAGTTCAATGGCCGCCTAGATCATGCGATTTAACACCATTGGACTATTTTCTTTGGGGCTATGTTAAATCTTTGGTCTATACCAACAAGCCGGCGACGTTACAAGAGCTAAGAGAAAATATTGAATTGAGCTAAGAGAAAGAATTTATTATAATTTAGTTTAAGTGATTTAATAGATAAACATACCACAAGTCTAGGATCAATTCTTAAAGTGAGAACTATTTAAACATAAATTGAGAGACTTTTATTGAATTTACATAAATTAGGAAAGCGACATTGTAATAAAGTAATCATATCCATTGTTATATCAAAACAAATATTAGTTGAACAAGATTTTTTTGTTATATTTGATAGTTATTTCGGTTTCATACCATTATCAGAACTGTCATACGAATACTTCAAACGATAGTTTGTATGAATTTGTTTGTTTGAATCCTTAGTAATTTTGTCGTACAATTGACGTACCACGAATAATTTATATTTATTATATTTGAGAAATAATAAAAAGGGATTTTTTTCTCGATTAAGATTAATATTTTTTTAAACAAAATCTTCAGCTTAACTAAACGTGATATACAATCATGGCTTGTGAAGATAATAATAGATATCAGAGTTCTCAGTTGTTCGTTTGTAAGTAATGTGTGGATATTATAATAACGTTCTTGTCTGTCTTGAGTAAATTTCATGCTCTGTCAGATTGCCTTTATGGATGATATAAGCGACTAACATAACATATTTCTTTGATGCTAGAAACAATAATTATTTCACTCTATACATTGTTTGCGGTGGGACGTTTATTATATTAAAATAAGTATTTATAAAATAATCAATTTTGTACATACGACATGCGCTACCCGACAACTTTTTGAAAATAACAATTTACCATTAAGGCATAAAGAAAAGGAGGGGAAGGAGTTGCTAGCAACTAATATTTTGTTCACCTGTAGCTGTTGTCATCAGAATTATTGCCAGCCTTTTAAAGGGCTGCAAATTGAAATTGAAGCTGGTACATTTTGCTGTAGTTTTTATTAGTAATCTCCCGTTAAAACGCATGGTTTTCCAAATATGTGTATTGTTAGTAAATATCCTGTGATTTTTTCTGATTGACGTCCTTTTTACATCGGTTGCAAAAGAAGTTTTTCAGATCAATTCAAAGTGCACAGAGGTGGGAATATTGATTAACAAATATTTTGTTTTGCATTTAAGTTTCTTTTCTTATACTGTCCTCCACTCTTTACAATAAATCAATTAAATCTAAAATACAATGATTTATAATATGGAAGACATTCAGATAAGATTCATTGGGCGTTCGCAGTGGGACCGAATAATGTTAGTGCGTATCATGAGAAGAAGCACAGCAATTTATTGGTGATAGAAAATCCTGCTGATGGACGAAGAAGAAGAATACTTCAATACGTGAGAGTCTGTCACGTTTAACTTACCATAAAACGTTGGCAAAATAGATAAAGGATTCAAAGATTTAAAAACATCATGTTTCGTATGCATCACCTCCATTTCTGTTTGCAGTCAGTATTTGTAAAGAGATTTTTAGTCAATTGAAATTGTGTGAACACACAAACTTGAAATACAAATAATTGCTATACATAGTATTTCAAGCCTAATCATTTTTTTTTATCCATTTCTACTTTCAATATAGAGCATATGGCTTCCCAATGGAGATATAAAAATATGTTATTTACGAAAACTGCTCGTTACTCAGTTACCAAACCTTTCATTATTACCATGAGAATTTGTGATAGAAAGGATACGGCTAAGACAAGTCTAGTGGTTCTGTAGTCGTTCTCGCTACGCCATGTTTATAGGATTGAACTGTATGGAAATAAAAAAAAACAGCACCAGCACCCATACCTTTGAAAAAAATCAATCGAGTGAAAAAAATCCTGTTCGTACTGAAACTCGAACCGTGAGGTCTGTCATGGAAGTCAGTGACGTTTAACAATACACACGGGCCCAGCAATAGATTTACAGCGGTAGCAAAACATATTAATCCATAAATCAATGTGAAATGAAATTTCCATAAAATTGGTTACATACAGCAGATGACTTAAATGATACGTCACCTTTTTTTATATACAGTAAAAAAATGATGCGTTTATTACATCCGAATAAACACAAAACAAATTGAGAAAAAATATTTATCTTTTAATGGTTTATTAGATAAAAAAAAAATACAATACGGTCCAAAAGTTTAAATGTCTTATTTATTCACACGTCATAAATAATAAAATATAACATAACTCACAATAACGTATTTGATGATGATCGAATGATCAAAGTTGGGACATTAAATATTCTTTTAGTGTTTTTTACCAAAATGCTTTTTGTTTTTATGTAAGTATAATTTTCTTCACCTGAACGGTACACAAAATTCATGAACCCAATACATCACTGTAAAATATTGTTTGGGCCGTTTTGGTACATGGTTTTTTTTATGAGATACGAAAATATGTTCGCATATAATGGGGCATTATTGTGCGTTATTTATGCGTTTGTTTTTATTTATGATTGATACGGCAGATATGATTTAAATTGTATCAGAATAAAATAAGGGTTGCCAGCATCAATGCAAACCCAGCGATATTCATAAATAGTTGAATGAAAATAGTCCCATTAAATCTTTTAATTTTTTTACACTCAAATTATTTTTGCTCACATAGCTTAATTTATAATTCCTAATAATTTAGGATTTCTGTTAAGTGTTCTTTGGTCATTAACTTTCTTAAAATAATTGCTTATTATATTTTTCCCCGTCTAATATTTCTAATTTTTATATAAATAGCATTGTTTTAATTTATATGTCATCAGTTGATAATGCTCGCGATGAATGAAACCGTTCCTGATCTTTGTAAAATTATTTCTAAATCAATTTATTTCCAATTTGAATTGTTTGAATTTTGTACTTTTCCATGAGTTTTGTCGCTAACGACCCGGTTTTCGCCATTCGGCATCTTCATGCATTTCAAGAACCCTAGATTTATTTTAGATATTCCTATGTTATTATCTGGTGATTAATTTTTTCAAAACCCCCATAATTATAACAAACCCACTTAATTCATTGAAACATGTGTACATTCAATTTTCGCTAATTTACATTTTAATAGCCATTTAACTTAGTGATATACTTCTATTTTTGTATATAAACGATCCAAACTGTTTACTATGCGTCAGTTTAAGTACATCCGTGCACTTGAAATTCCTGAAGATTTCGAAAGGCGAAACCCGGGTCGTTAGCGACAAAACTCATGGAAAAGTACAGAATTCAAACAATTCAAATTTGATATTGAAATTATATCAAGCAACCTCAGTTGAAATCCTTAATTATATCAATTTATTTCTGTTGCCTTCACAAATACTAACCAAAATAAAAAAACAACAACCCATTCGTTCAATAAATTAATAAACTGTAAAATATTTCGCGAAAAATAAACTTTATAATACATTATATTTGGCCACTCATCCACAAAATTCAATGGTTCCGCACACTTTACCCAATATTATATAGAACATAGATGACTCGTTAAGATTTTCAGTTGAGTTATTGAGATTCATAGCCGGCAAAAGCATGTACGACATATTTTCTTGCTGATATTGCTGCATGGAGCCATATTTTCCTTATTTTATCAACTAGAATAAAAGTAAGTTTTGAGGTCACGCTACATAAAATCTGATAACTTATTTGAGATTGCACACTGTTTGTACAACGGAATTTATTTAGTTAGTCTTTTTTTACATTAAATATAACACTTCGCTAAAATTGATTAGTGTTTATTTTTATAACTTATTTTATATCTACGGTAAACGTAGCTTAATTTTCTAAACGCTTGCAGTCTTATAATGTTGCTTGATGGCTTTATATATTATACGTTAAACCTTTCATATTAATCAAGATAAATTTGACAGTGTGATATGTTCAAATCATAAATCATTGTTTGTTAGCAAATAATTCGTTCTTTCACACGTTCAGAAATATAAAACTAGCATTTTTTGTGACACAAACTCTTTGTCTTTTCATTTTCAGTTTTTCATATGATTATTATACCAGTGTTTGCTTTTGTAATAGAATACAAAAACAAAATGATTCGTATCCTGAAATTCCTTACGAAATTATCCAACACCGCGATGCGCGTTAGACAAAATAAATACATGACCCATATTGGAATACCATCGGCTATTATGATAATATATCGCTTAAAAAAAATATATATTATGCTTAATATATCGTTTCCACAGGCTTTCATATTCAATAAAGCCCAACAACGCTTGTGACTGGGTGGGTCGCTTTCACTCAATTTTCTTTCTCGCTTTACCAAAGTAAGGGTTGTTCGTTGAATAGCATAACTAAAAAAATATAAATTTTTTTCAAAAAATTCATCACCAAAGGAAATTCAGTCTTCTTATATGTCACGTAGTTTTTTTAGCAATTAGAAGCTTCCGAATCTTATAAAATCAATAAAATAAACACAGTAAAAAAATTATATTATCTTACATACTTAATTTAGTCTAAGGTATACTGCTAAGTAAAAAGATTTTGTTTAAATTTTATTGCAACAAACTCTAACCGCAATTTGTGTGTTAAACTTTAAGTTTCTATGATATAACATGGAACCTCCGTGTTGGAGAAGGGTTGATTGTACTCCAAAACTTCCGTTTTACTTGGTTTCGCACTCAAGGTTTCAGAGCTTTGATTTTAAGTTTATATCTGTGATAGTTTCATCTTTTTCCATACAAAATATCCGGTCATTAAAGTAAAAGAGAAAACGATAACACTAGTAAACTTTTTCTAATGACACTCTAATGTCTTCGGTGACTTTGAAAAGTTTGTTTAAGAAACCGAATCAAGGATCCTTTTCGTTAAATAATGTCTATTTTACTTTAAATATTGTAAACCGTAATTCTGATTAATAAATTATTTCTCAACAAATATAAATTAACAGGTATTTAACAGTTAATCATAATTTCTTAAGCGACTCGTATATGACGTCTTTATCAGGATACATCTTCATTATATTCAATTTTGTGAATGTATTGCCACACCATTTGACTGAATTTATTTATTCTGTTATAAATTGCATTTACGTAAGACTAACATTGTAATCATTATACGTTAAGATTATTCGAAGGTGTAATACTATGTAAGAGATTTGTTACGTCCATTTCTATTTCAATATAAACGTGATAAAAAAAAATATTTGATAAAGAACATGATTTACGTATTTTATATTTTACACTCAAACTTAAATTCCAGTGACACCTTATTTTTCTATGGAAAAAAATAAAGCTTTGCGCTTATTGTTGAAATTTGTGTTAGCTAATAGTATTTTTCAATCTACATAATTTTCGCAATAACTCCACATTTTTATTGAATGATCAGAGCTGGTTTCAACTATGGTGAATTTTTTTTCTAAGCCATGCCTTGCCACCAAGAATTGTCAGTAGTATTGACATTGAAAAGGTATATTCTCTTACTTGCTTTATCTTAGTAAAAGTGGTTTTGATAAAGCTATTCAAAATATTAAATATATACCTACCTATTATAAATAGGATAGTTTACATACATACGTTATTTAAAAGTCTGTTAACTGTGGGTCATTTTTTTTAAATTACAACGTTAAAAATTTACTGATAACATTATTATGAATCTTTGTAGCATATGCCATTTTAAATGTAGACAAATTTAAAAAAAATCTTACAATTGATTCACCCTTGCAGGATATACACTCTCATAGACTCGTGCTACTCTCGCGGGCTGTCTCACAGAAAGCTTTTAGGCTTTTATTGGTGGAGTAGCCACCTCTTCCTCTCATCCTAACCCTCATTTCATCAGCTCCCAACCCTCCTAGTATAGAAATCTTACTTCCTCGGGCCAGGAACATCTGGAGCGATTTCGCTGTGCTATACATGATATCGCAGAGAAACGAGACACTTCACAAATTAACGAAAGTCAAGATAATGCTTTGAGATAATATTGTAGTATAAAATCTTCAATCGAATATCGAAAATTCAAAAAACTCTGTATCGTAACTGATCTTATTTTTCTATGTTAGATATATCGTTTCACGTTTTGCTCTTATTTTAAATTAGAATTCAAGAATACAAGTAAGTCGCTAGTTTGTATGCCATGCTTAATTGATGAATGTTTGTTGAAATTTAATGATACATACTATAAAACAAAATTCAGGGATCATTTCCATACTACTATGTCAAACATTCGTTAAAATAAATATCTATATTTCAAACATGTGATTGAAATCACCCATTTCATTTTTAGCTGGTTTTCCGACGGCATATTATAATATTATACATCACATAAAATCCAGATATTTTTAAAGCCATGTCTGCTTTAAATGTAAATCACATTAATTTTCACATGGGAGCTTAGGAATATATATTGGTATATATAATATTCGATTTTAGGCCTGTCGATCAAAAATTTCTGTCAGATTGAGTATTCTAGATTATAGAAGAATGAGAAAAAAAATTAATGCTAAGTCTTTAACTCATCACCCAAGATGGTAAGCGATGGTCCAGAAGAACCGTAATCTTTGTATATTCAATCATATAATCGAAACCGAATTAAACATACACCTTCAAGCAACAATGGGAAATCTTTAAAACTGAAAGACCGCGTTCATCGACATATTAGAAAACCAAAGAAGGCTGCAATTAAGAAAATCTAATAGCTTAAGCTGCAGACAGTTTTTAAGCGAACGAAAACAATGAAAATAAAATATTTGATTCAATTAAAAAGCTTTACTTGAGAAACGAGAAGGAGACATGTTCGCCAGCCCAGCCCAAGAGCGTTTACCACTTCTATTCGGCCATTAATGATACAAACTAAACCGTTAATTTTCTTGTTCCACTTGGGCTACAAATAATCTTTCATGTCAAATATTGTAAATTAATCTATTTTAGAAAAATACATACACTCCATTAAAATGTTATCAGTCAATTGTTCGATATGAAGTTATACTGAAAAAAATCATATTGAGCATTTCTTTCACATTATTTAATCACAGAATTAGTCTTTTTTGTGTCAGTTCTGTGCATCTTAAATAAATAAAAATAGCCATGCACAGTTATTCTCGAATAATCTAATTGAAGGAAATTTCTCTGAATTTTGAAATGGATAGACTACTATTGAAATCAGTGACACTAACAAGTATTTATAGCTAAATTCGTTCATTAGACTCAAAGTTAAACGGTCACTAGATGCCGAGTGTTCGCTTCTGATAAACTATAATTATAACATAACAGCAATCAACTAAATTCCACGTACGCACGCTCTCCACAATTTGATAAATACAGTACACGAACCCTACGTGTCAGTGGCGGTTCATCATACAATACAGTGTATTTTAAGCATTTAAAATAATCA
The DNA here is from genome assembly GCA_028554975.1 of Himalopsyche kuldschensis. Taxonomy (NCBI): domain Eukaryota; kingdom Metazoa; phylum Arthropoda; class Insecta; order Trichoptera; family Rhyacophilidae; genus Himalopsyche; species Himalopsyche kuldschensis. The sequence continues at coordinate 2,287,852 of JAHFWI010000033.1, read as the reverse complement.
ATTGATTCCCTGCATCAAAAATATTAAAAAATGTACTGCAATATATCATATTATTTTATTTAACATTCTTCGGATTAGAACATGGCAGAGATCACTTTTAAGGTGTTCACTGTTAATACTTGGTGGAATGGTATTATAATAAAAATAATAACACATTTTTAGTACTTATTCCGCATTAAATTTATTGGATCAGGACTGGTTTTGATCATGGCGAGCATTATAAACTGATTGGTAGTGCTCAGATAGAACTCAGTTGATAATGCTCGCCATGAGCGAAACCGTTCCTAATGCAATAAATTAAATGTGGAATAAGTACTAAAAATGTTTTATTATTTTTTTCATGGCAAAGATGTTAAGAAAACTTGATAATATTAGACTTAATGTTAGAAAATATTATTTACACAATAATGATATAAAGTTCATAAGAAACTAGTACTCATCCAAAGATTAAATTCTTTTGCTATAGTGTAAGTATAATTTTATATAACGAAATGATAATAAACTTGTCTCAGCTCAGGTTGTCATGAAACAATTTGATTAATTGACTGCGAACTATTATGTTTATTGATAAAGCTTTTACTACAGTATCGCTGTTTATTAAGCCTAGCCGTACGCCACTGCTTCATATCCCTTTATCCTGACGCACTTGAAATAAAATGGGATTAACGTGAATGGACATGTGTAAATATAGCTCGGGTGTCGGTTTGAACTTTGAGATGGGACATACGATCTCGGTCTGCTGACCTACAGCCAGATTTTCAAACAAAAGATCTATTTTTCACGTCTATTATGATAATAATTATCACCCACAATATTTCACAGTCTTTGTAGTAAAACATAATATATTTTAATAATACACTGTAACCTTTCTACGATATTGAATCTATCAAATAAGTTTATTTCAAAAGACATGTTTTTTTACGTAGGTATATCAAATGTTTATAACGCCAATAAACAGATGAAATTTATGCATCTTTTGTTAACATCAACCAAAGAATATTATATACTAGTATTGCTACCCGGCGTCGCTCCGACTAAGCGACCAATAATTATTTAATGTTATATCATTCGACATAATTATATCACAAAAAATAGAGTTAAAATAAAATCACAAACTTTATTTAATTTGATGACAGCCCCATTCTCGCCCGTTAAAATGTCTAAATTCAAGGAAAAAATCTAATTTGCTGTCAAAGAAATGTCAAATAATACCTTCACGTAAATAATAAACATTATTATATTAATAAAACCCGGGAAAAAGTTGGTAGAAGACTAATTTATTATATTTTGACTAAATGTCTTCGCCGATAAAAATTCAAACATATTTTCTTTCATATTCGTTTTTATGGCAACTTGCAACAACAATGCAAAAGGGAATTACAGACATACATACATACATACACCGTTTCGGTTTTATATATAAGATTATGGAACAATACAGGGTTCAATCATCACGATGCATTTTCAAGTAATGAGATATGAATAGAAACAATGTTAATTATACGAAAGTGAGGAAGACAAGACATGGCTTAGTAAACCATTGGCTCTTGGTAACTTAACCAGTTTTAATCTGTCTTTTAATTAGATTTGTGTTCGTCTGCATCATATTTTAAAGCATATCGCATGCCCAAACAGTGAATTTGAGAAGAGACTACCTGAATAAAGTCCAAAATATATCCATTTCGCCAAAACATGACAGATTTATAATACTTGACTTAAAGTGTATACCTTAAGTATACAAAATCTGAAAGATCATAAGAATTCAAAACATGAAATTAGATTCTATCAAAACTAAACACAAAATCTTTTTCTCAAAACCGCTTTTTTTAAATTAAACCTTGAACTTTTAAGATAATATAAACTACCATATGATTTGTCATTAACGACACGGGTTCCAGAATCGTCAAGCCATTAATTATAAACTCGAGTGACTTCAAACTGACCAGCTAACCATTGAACTATTCACATTTGATGTTGATGTTCATCAATGTTAAATATGATCAAGCACACCCTCAGTCGATATCTCAAATGATTCACAGTTATCAATAAATAAAAACAACTACATACTTACAAGAATGCACCACTTAATGTTGAAGCTACGTAAAAAACGTACATTTCACAAACATACAAACATATTTTTTCTATTGTTTATGGTAGAGTTTATTTCTTCTTGGAATGAAACTCGCAAAAGCTTCACGAGCGATCGTTTTTGCATTGCTACAGTACGTAACTTTACACAATAATCTCTAGAGGCTTCATTTTATTTAAAAGCACTCGGCTAGGTTCTTTGATCCATTTTTTGTTTTACGTTTTGATGTACTCTTAGCTTTTTCGTGAGTGGCAGTTGTAAGGCTATAAAACGTAAACAGTGAGAACATTAAATTGCATAATCTGATCATGCTGAAAGGTATGGTTTTATTTTAAGCTATTGTCATTGAAATGTTTTGATAAAATAATTTTATTAAACGAAACAATTTTGGTAAATGACTTTTAGAAAACAATTATAATTTTGTAAAATAAAGTTATTTTACTGTAATTCACCGAGAGGAAAGACCTACAATGGACAATTTTTCCTATGTATATTAATTATGGGACTTGCGTTCAAAAGAATGGATAAATGTAACATTTTATATACATAATCTATTCGATTGTTTAAACAAGGCGTTGGAAGAACGATTAGTTGAACACTCGCCTTTATCAAGTTTTGTCTTTCTCCATTTAGGTACAGTCTACAAAAAAATGAGCGCTTGAATAACAACCAGTTGTAATAAAAATTATAAAACATTTTTAGTACTGATTCCATGTAAAATTTATTGGATCAGGACCGGTTTCGCTCGTGGCGAGCATTGTCAACTGATACACCGAAATTCAACGAAACAGTGATATTTATACAAAGTTTAAGTAGTAATTACAAGGTAATAATTACATAAATATCACTGTTTCGTTATACTCCTTATCAGTTGACAATGCTCGCCATGGGCGAAGCCGGTCCTGATCCAATAATTTTTTTGTGTAAAAAGTACTCAAAAGTGTTTTATTATTTTTATTATAATGCAATTCCACCAAGTATTGACAGTGAACACCTTAAAAGTGGACAACCAGTTGTCTAAAAAAAAACGTTTGTTGAGATGCTTCATTTGAAGTCCATATATTCTGGATGTGGTAAAAAGTGAAAAAATTAATTGAGTCAGTTTTGGTTGGTATGTTTGCATTTTTCACTAAATGGACAAGAATTATATGGAATAAGTTAGTAAAGTGAACCGTTATCCAAATTTTAATGTTATAAATTTTATGAATTTCACGAATGTAAAAAAATCGTCTGCTGATAGATGCCACTGATACAAAATTTAATTTTCTTAATCCGCCTTAATTGAGTGATTTTTGTATTTATTGCGATATTTAATATATAAAAGCTTATTTTATTTTACAACTTGTTGGCATATATATTTAAAGATTAAGCACAAATACGAGCGCGATCGCAGATCTCATTAATCTTAGCAAAAACAATTGCATTCTCAACTTTACTAACTGAACTGAGAGACTTCTTCTTAGCGTCTGAATTATTGCATTGGTTGGCAGCTTAAGAGAATTCTTACAATGTATTTTAACTAAGACCTGCGGCCTTTCAGACGACGGCAAGCCTAAACTCGAACGAAAGCTCGTAATGTACATTTTAATACTTTTCACGGCGCTGTTGCTTTTACATCAACAATAAAAATCCTAATTTATATGAAATATAATGGTTTCGTGACATTTCGCTGCAATTTTAAATTGTTGCTTTATATGAGTTTTGCTTTCATTTTTCTTTTTGTATTTTTCGCGTTCACGACGTATGTAGCACGTTGACGTCTGCTGTTATATTGTTTATTGTAATATTAACTGATTTCACAAGCATTTATTTATTTTAAAAACTTTTTGTAGATCATCAAATGACAAGAAAACTTCATAAAATAATTCAAACACTTTTCATCAAAATTCATTTCAATTTTAAACTTCGTTTTAATGTATGTATTCAAAGCTTGAAAAAAAACTTGGCAATAAAGTGAGATGAAATTGATATAAATGTATGTAAATAAACATATCTTTAGAGAGTGTTGTATTTCATTGTAAAAGAATGTCCATAATATCCTCACTTACCTGTTTTTAAGATAAATTGAAATGTGAAAGATTATTCTGATAGTTCCTCGTTGGAAGTGACTTCTCAACTAGCTACCCGCTTTTTAAATTTGCCTGGTCTTCAACAATTACATTAAATTAAGTATTTCGACTGAGGGTGCTTGATGGAATTTCAATATCAAATTTGAATTGTTTGAATTTTGTAAGTTCAAGTACAACCGTGCACTTGAATGCCTGAAGATGCCGAAAGGCGAAACCCGGGTCGTTAGCGACAAAACTCATGGAAAAGTACAAAATTTAAACAATTCAAATTACATTGAGGTTGGTTAGCATCAATCTCCAAGCTTTTCATCAATTGCGTCTATAAGCGGCTTCTCCACTGGTCTCTAGATCAGGCACACGCTCCACTTTATTTAATTCGTTCCAGCCCATTTAAATAAGGCTAAATAATTAATATACTTTCTGTAAGCGAAGGAAACTAGTAATTAAACCCTATTTTAACTAACCCCTCGGCCCATATTTGTGCGTTAGCAATTTATACCTGAGAATTCTTATATCAAACTTGCAAACCTGCTTTCATAAAACGTGTGTCGGTCTTGATGTAGGAACTAGGTTAATGGGTAGTTAACTTCCAATATTAAAACACTGAAAGAAGATTTTTAAAGAACAATGTATAGTTACTTTTGTGATGATTATAACAAAGCGCTCCCTGTTACGTTAACGCGAGTAATAAAAAAATTCTTCCGTAAAGCGGATCGGAGTATTAGGTTTCCTTTTAATGGTGGAATATATTGGGAAAAAAAATAATAAGCCTAATGGGTCGTGATGGCAGAAATTCCACTCCACTATTTATTAATGTTTTGTGAAGTAAAAATGTTCATTTTTCCGGGCAGTAAATTTCTTTCTGTAAAATAGGTCATTTGACACAGGCGTATATTTTGGGGAGAGTTTTAATATATGGTGATTTTTTGTTTGATATAGATTGAAAGTTTGCTTTATCAAAGGAAAGTGGGACAGTTAAAATAGGTTAAACACAATATACAGTGAAAAGAATATTCTCGTTAATTGAGATTTATGTGTGCGGCTTTGCTATTTTTTTGTTCTTTGAATTACATATATGGACTTTTTTTGAAGTACATTTGTAAGTGAATATTTTCATTTTTGTGACCTACCAACATAATGTGTAATAAGATGACTAAATAATAGTAATTGTAAATTTCGCGTTTATTAGTTACATATATAAAAGATAAAATATATATTTTTATGTTTTACAATACTTAAGTATTCGTCGATATATCAAGCTGGTCTAACCATCCGTTGGAACGATGGGCCATGCTTACTTAGTGGCTAATAGTGCAAACAACTTTTATCTCAAAATTGTGATGTGACTTTTGACAGAAAGTGACGAGACCTCATCTTATTACTTATATAAGATTTTCAGCACAATAAGAATACGCCTCCAAATCTTTTTTTTTTCTTAACAGTTGCTCCTGAGACACTTACGTCTAGTAAAAAAACTGCAGGTACCAAAAAACAGTCCACGCCACTGGATACTGACGCTTAAAAATATTGTATGGGTTAACTGTTGTGGGTGGGGGAGGGCATGTATGTAAGTCAACTAAAAAATAATACAACGAATTTTATCGAATATTTGGTAATACAGTTTCTGTCAAACAAATAATATAATGTAGTTATTACTTTTGAATTATCTACATTGCAACCCTTTTTCGTGGAAAATGAAAATGAATTTCCCCTCCCATCGAACTTATCCATAAACCATATGAAAATATTTGAAACTTTTAATGAGTCTCTCGTAAAATAAAATTTATGAAATTGCGACTATATTTGAATAGTTTTGCAATATTCGAACGAAGAGAACACAAAATATTCATTCATACGTAATTGATATTTCAATTTATAAAATATTATTTTAGAAAAGATTTTATTATTAATAAAATTTTAAATTAACCAGTCCGAAAAAACCACTGTCACATATTCTTCCACTTTTAGAATTAAAAATGATTGGGTATACATAGTTTATGCGAAATATTAAGTCGTAAAAAATATATTTTTTTTTGTCAAGTATTTGTTGTTATATTCATTTGATATGCTGTTTTGTTTAAGATGCTTTGATAATTCAACAACAATCCGGTGCTACCTCTAACTTTTTCTCTTTCGCTTAGTCGTATTTTAAATGAAAAGTGTGAAAGAGATACAAAGACATTTGGTGTTTGCTGTATTATCCTTCTTACTCATGCACAAGAGAGGCAGGAGATGGATAAACATTCACCGCACGCCGATGATACCTTTGTAATTGGTACAAAACCACACGTTTGAGAATACATACATACATGGATCGTCCAATTATGTTATTTGATTGTTTGAATTCAATAATCTGACAAATTGTCTCGTATAATATACTTTGGTGTGGACCAATGATAAGAGGATTAACCCATCGATACCCGAGAACATTTACATCACTGTGTACCCTCAACTAGCATATTGAATGCTTTTTGGAAGCCACTGCGATCACGAACAAAAGCAACCGTGTAGTAAAGTTTGAGATCTTTTGTCATGGGAATCATTTTCTCGGTAAATTATAAATAGGAAAATTGATTATATAAATTTATTAAGTTTATGAAAAGATGTTCATTTTGATTTTGTTAATTATTTATCTTGTTACCCGGAATTTTAATAATCACTGAGTAAATGTATGCTCTGTGTTTCTTTTTTGTTTCACGATTAGCAAATAAAAACAGATTTATAAAAAAAAATATAACTAGTAATATTAAAAACGCTTGTGAATGACGTCATATTTCTTTCTACTAACTGACCATTGAAAACATTCTCAGATTTTTTGAACGCGTATTTTTTTAAAACTGTATTTGACCACAATGTACGACATATGGGCTTTTAATTTAAAAAAGCTTATTTTTACTCAGTTGATCAATCTGTCTTTTTTCCAAAAAGCTTAGCACATGACATATTTCTATGACTATCGTTACATCACACAAGCACACAGATATTAAAGCTACAGAATATTATATTACTTATATATTTGTAATAGTTTCGAAACCGAAACCTCTGTGGAACCATTCAAAAACCAAGGTTTATTTATTTACTTTTACCAGCAATCAATCAACTGATTCAGTATAAGTTTTAGTAATGTTTTCATAAAGAGCAGAATAAATTGAGGTTTTCGGTTTACTTAATTATACTCAATCACTCATTTTTTCACTAGTGGGAGGATAATGAGAGAAGGTAGAACTTGTAAATATCTTTTCGTCCTCGGCGCTTCACATTCAGGAGCGGTAACGGGGTAGTGAGAATTATCAAAACATTCAAGACACTCGAACGTTCAGCTATAAATCGATTAAAATGTTAATGTATGAATGTTTTATTCCGGGACCAAATACCAAGACCTTGTTACTGAGTGGCTGAAAGCTTAACAGCGTTGACCAATCAACTGCAAAACTAGCTTTTTCAAAATATTATTAAAATGGAATAGAACTTTATATAGATAAAAATGTGTAATTTATTATACTTATATGGATAGCAAATAAAGCTTTGTGGTAATTATTAATTTCATTTAGAATTTACGTCAACCGGTCTCCATTTTGTGAAACATGGTCCCATTAGCGGCAACCATTTGCGGGAAGGAAATACTTTATAAGTTAGCGATAATAAGTTTCGTAATGTCATCACGACCAAAAGTAATGGCCTCTTGGTAGAAACTTGGCACCGCAACCAACTCTCGCATGCCTCCGTCCAATGTACTGTCATATCTCATTGGGAAATTATTTCATTTGATAGAAATTGCGTAAGCGCGAGGATAATTTATCAACACTTACAATTAAGCTAGTAAGCACATATTTATATAACGTTTACTCTTTCTATTCAGTAAGCTCAGTATAACATTTAAAATTCGTACATCGACTGTTTAAACCAGGGCTGTAGAGTCGGAGTCGGAGTCGTCGCGGCGCTTTGACCGTTGAGTCGTACTCGGAGTCGGAAATTTTGAAAAGTTTGAACTTTTAATTTTTGCATATAATTTGTTGATATATAGTTTAATACACATAAATAGGAAAGGTAGGAGAAAACGTGACGACATTAAACTTTTTTAGTCGAAGTCAGAGTTTTTTTGGTCAATGTTGGAGTCGGAGTCATCTTTTTGGTAAATGCTAGAGTCGGAGTCGTAATTTTTTTAACGACTCCACAGCCTTGGCTTGAACTACAAACCGGTCGGCTTCTCAAGAATGTTGCCTTTAATTATCTATATTACTTTAATTAAATAAAACCCCATTTCATTATAATTCTTCCAAACATCATTTTTTTTAATACCAGAGCCAGCTTCTCTCATCGTGAACTGATAAGTTGATAATGATCGCAATGAGCAAAACCGGTCCTGATATTTTTTTTGTTTTGTGAAAGTAGTACTTTAAGCTGTGCTCTGTTTATTTATTTACATTAATACTACTTCCAAAAAACATATAAATATTAGGACCGGTTTCGCTCATCGAAAAGATTTATATTTTTTAAAAATGCTCGTGATAAGCTGGTAAATGGTAAGTATTACTTAAAAATGTCGTGGAACAGTATTTAAAAATTAATATACAATTTTTCTAATTAAGATTTTTTAGTCTAAAATGAGATGTTTATCTTATATATAAAACCGAAACGGCGTATGTATGTATGTGGGTCTGTAATTCCCTTTTGTATTGTTGTTGCAAGTTGCCATAAAAACGAATATGAAAGAAAATATGTTTGAATTTTTATCGGCGAAGACATTTAGTCAAAATGTAATAAATTAGTCTTCTACCAACTTTTTCCCGGCTTTTATTAATATAATAATGTTTATTATTTACGTGATTATTTGATATTTCTTTGACAGCAAATTAGATTTTTTCCTTGAATTTGGACATTTTAACGGGCGAGAATGGGGCTGTCATCAAATTAAATAAAGTTTGTGATTTTATTTTAACTCTATTTTTTGTGATATAATTATGTCGAATGATATAACATTAAATAATTATTGGTCGCTTAATCCGAGCGACGCCGGGTAGTCATACTAGTACATCATAAAAGAGAAAAAATTATAACTTCGTTTCTCCACTGGTTGTGCTACAACAGAGACACGTGTTTCTCCTATTTGAGAAGCTTTCCAGACAAAAAATAGTATCACAAAAATACCGTATAATACATCAAAAATATCTTTATTCTATTATTTATTGTATCACTGACATTTCCTTTTAAGGCCCCCAAAAAGGATTGTGTATATGAGTTCACCATAAATCAAGTAATTTATAGTGGAAAAGTAAATAAACTAATTCTATCAGTTTATTTATGGCATAAAGCAGCTTTAAAAAGAACGCATAAAAATAAAGTTTGATGTTTCACTCGAGCAAAACACGATGTAAATCATTGTGCCAGAATATAAAGCGTATTTTTAGCCGGTCGGTAAAACTTGCGTATTTACATGAATCAAATACTTTAATACTCTGCTAAATACTTTAAAAAAATATTACAATAACGCTTCTGTGCAGTGCCGCATTTTATTTCTAGCATTGGCAGTCGGTCTAAATGGAGCTCTACTTGTCAATCTGAAACCAAAATTGATTGAAAACTATTGAAACTATTGACAGACATATAATGTATCCAGTGTACAATGAGGTCTTAGATAGCAACTTGTTGTACCGCAAACCAAAGCAATATTCAAGAATATCGACATGAAAATACTTGTCAACTTGGCTTTGAAGTTCTCTATGCTTCCAGCTCCTTTAAACTTAGACAATTTTGAAAGAAAAGAATCGAAATTGTACTCACTGTTAGAATTATAGAAAAATTAGGCGTTAAGTATTGACACTACCCAATGTTGTGAAACACTCAGAACAATCTCGAGCGATCCTATGTATAATCACCTCACTCAATGAGTTATACCCAATACGATTGCTTTTACATTAATAAATTCATGGTAAATAACTCTGCATCATAATTTACAGCGATGTATTGAGTTTGTAAAAACAAGTAACCGAAGTCTTAGAACGACGTCTTCAGATCGATACTGGAGCAACCATCCTCGAAATGGTGCTTCACTTGCACAATCCAAGCAATGTGATATACGTGTTGTCGCGCCCAGCCAGCTAGGTCTCCCTCTAACTTCAGATGAGAGTCAGGTTGTCTAGGTATTAATCAAAAATCTGTTCTCTGAGAATAAATGTGTGCTCAAATTGGGCTTAAAACATCTGATAATAGATCACTTTTAAGGTGTTCACTGTCAATACTTGGTGGAAAGGCATTATAATAAAAATAATTTATTTATTTATTTATTGGCAAAAACTATTAAAAATACATGGCATTACAGCAAGCGCCAATGCGCCATGCATTTGAGAAATTAATAAAGATTACATAAAATATTACACAAAAATAAGAAACAGAACAGAAACATATTATTTACATAAGAAAACATAATTTTTAAACAAAGCATCAAGTTCACTGCCGAAGATGTCAACATCAACAGGCAGCGCATTTATCAGCCGAATAGCCCTTGCAACTGGAGATTCAAAAGACCTACGTGACAAACAAGTTTTGACAAAGAAAATTGATTTGTCTTTGTTACGACCACGTAGGTAAAAGCTGGGAGCATGCAAATTTAAATTTTCAAGGATGTCAGGGTTATCAACTTGGCCTCGAAGAAGAAGGGAAAAATGTTTTAATATTGCAATTAGTCTTCGAGCTTCAAGTGAGTGAAATGACAGCATTCCTAAAAGAAACTTGGTTGGATAATATTCCATTAATGAATTGTCATACGGAAAATAGTTGAATTTTTTGAAATAATAATAACGCAGAAATTTTTTATGAACTCGCTCCAGTTGCGACTTAAATTTAAATTCATATGGACCCCAAATAATAGATCCATATTCTAGTTTGCTTAAAACTAAAGAAACATAAAGAGTTAAAACACAGTAGGGTTTTCAAATGGCTTACTTTGCCGAACTATGAATCCAAGAAGTTTACTAGCCTGCAGGGTAATTGAAGAAATGGGAATGAAACGTGAAAGAAGAGTCAAATGTTATACCAAGATCAACAACTTCAGACAAACGCTGTAAAGTCATATTCGATATCTCATATTTATATTTGATAGGAAATTTTGAACGAGAGAATGAAATGCAGAAACATTTCGAAATGTTGAAGTCAAGTTTATTTAATAAGGACCAATTTACAATTGAGTTTATATTATGCTGTAGAATAGTACAATCCGACTCATTCCTGATGGTTGAAAATAGTTTTAAATCATCAGCAAAGAGCAGATACTTTATTCCACTCATACTTAGCACAATGTCATTTATAAAATGAGAAATAAAATAGGACCAAGGTTTGATCCCTGTGGCACTCCAGAATATGTTGGAAAAATTTGTGATACGCACCCAGCATATTCAACATATTGGCGTCTATTTGACAAATAAGAATGAAAAAAATTGATAACCTTGTTCGAGCTTCCTATTGCTTTTAATTTATTTATTAGAATAACATGATCAACCCGGTCAAATGCTTTGGAAATATCCGTATAAATGGCGTCAACTTGACAATGAGAATCAAGAGAATGCAAAATATACTCACTATACACCATAAGATTGGTTACAGTAGATCGCTTTTGATCTAAAACCATGCTGGGCATTAGTTAGTTGACAATCAACATGCATATAGATATATCTATGCAAAAGTGATTCAAAAAGCTTGGCTGGTGCTGATAAAATAGCTACTGGCCGAAAGTTTGTTATCTCAGACAAAGAGCCTTTTTTATGAACCGGTCTTATACGGGTCAAACTCCAACATTCAGGAAAAGTGAAGGTACTTAAACTTAAATTGAACAAATACAGTAGTGGGGTAGTTAAAATTTCCCTGCAGCCTTTAAGTAACCATGGTGGAATACCATCAGGGCCCACTGAAGATTTTGGGTAGAGACGTGAAAAAGCATATTTCATATCGGACTCGTCAAAATTGTTGATATTTAGTGTTGGCCAGTTAGAATGCACATACTCGGATTTAGAGTGGGTGAAGTTTGGAGGAGTTTTTGAGTAAACCGACCTGAAGTGATTAGCAAATCCTTCAGCAATAGACTGGTGACCATTCAACACACTACCATTAAGAGACATAGATGAGAGCTAGTTAGTCAGGACCGGTTTCGTTCCACTAGCGAAACCGGTCCTGATCAAATAAATTTTATGTGGAAAAAGTACTGAAAATGTATTATTATTTTTATTATCTGATAATAGAGTCAAATATGGGAAAAAATGCTAACAGGAATTTAAGATCCAAACGTAGTGGTGGAAGAATATGTTACGATGCTAATAAAGGTAGTGTTATGTAATTACGTATTTCGACTGAGGGTGCTTGATGGAATTTCAATATCACGGATGTACTTGAACTGACGCGTAGTAAACAGTTTGTTTCGTCACTTGGAATGCCTGAAGATGCCGAAAGGCGAAACCCGGGTCGTTAGCGACAAAACTCATGGAAAAGTACAAAATTCAAAAAATTCTAAATTGGTAGTGTTATGTTGTTAAATAAAGCTCATCTTACTATACAATATGTGAAAGAGATGTTCAATATTATATAATGGTTGGAAAAACAGGAAAAAGGGTTTTCTCTAAGGCTCTGAAATCAGGCAAACATAGCCGCAGGTGATCCAAAACTTTTAGCTACAATTAAAAAGATTCCATAGGAGTAAGAAGAAACTAAACTCAAAGTTTTTGAAGTGGTACCACATTTCATACAATATTTTCTTTCTAAAATAATCTGAAGTATTTTTTTTAGTTTATCCTAAACGTTAAGTAAAATACGGGTCCTAAATGGTCTTATTCCGGTCATATTTACAAAAAATGATGAAGTGGAATCTGTGTGAAATTATGGTGATATATTTTATGTTTTACTTTACTGTTGTACTTGCATAATGTAGTATAAACTTTTCTAATAAGCCATAAAACGATGCAATAAAAAAGATGCCACGATTTATATTTATACTCATACAGCTCAATTTTAATATTAAATATACAAGCTGAAAAATAAAAACAGAATGATCTGAGGCGATATGCGATAGACGAATTTTACGATTTAGTTTGTCTAAATATGTTTCTTAAAAGAACAAACATTCTCATATATTGTATACAAGCAATGAAATGGTTGCGTTTACGATTTCTACTGTCGCGCCATGTCGTTGTACTATAGTTTTTCGGAAAAACCTTTCGACAAGTCACCGATGGAATTAAAGTGCTTGCACCGGAAATATTTTTTCCATCTTCTTTAACTATATTCGATCCTTATGTGGAACATTTTTTCACCATGCGGCGTTTCCATGATTTCGTGATCCCTCAGCTCTGACAAGTACATACATCCTACGGTCGTCTAGGTTGCTGGAATTCCACTGGTTAAAAGAAGCAGGCAGGGCTTTGGCTGCTGGGAAGCATCCGCAGCACGTACATTAGTCAGTTTGAAAGTCCTTTCATGGCCGATGACGTATCAGTCACAGACAAAAAGCAATGCTGTTATTTATAATTTTTCCAAACTTTTCCAAGTTACCGTGACTCAATCTTGAATGAAAAATTTGATGCTATTATTTGACGACATGATTATTTTTAACTCTTATTTTCTTATATGACCTATAGATTCATGAAAACGTATTAAGTCGTATTTTTGTGTTAATTAGTTGAGCCACTTTAATTTATTATAAAACAATTTGGAAAACTGAGTTATTTTAAGAAAGGGAATTAAAATTTGAACTAATAATTTATTTATATATGTTATCCTAATCTCAAAAAAGTACTAGGGCTTACGACTGAAAAATATTACTCATTAAGAACATTACTCTACAAATTATCAGAAGATATAAAAATGCTGTAATGTATTTTATATAGTTTTTTGCCAATAAATAAATAAATAAAATCTCTCTGTGATTAAACTTTTAAACATAGCAACGTAATATATATTTTTAAGATTAAAATATTTTTACCCTAGGTTAATTATGTATATGAATACGGCTTTTGTTACTTTTACTTTTTATCTAAATAAATCACCGAAATTTTAGCCTGAACTAAACTAGCCTGCCAATATAGAATGATTGATGGCATTTGAAAAAGCTTTCATATTTTATAAAAAGATTCCTTTTAATACTATCATCTACCGTTTGAGAGATTTCAGGAAAATACTCTTTGTAGGGTTTGGAAATAAATGTCGCACATTTCGAAAATTTCATTGCTGATTTTTAAATCTTTGTATTTTTCTTTGAAGATATACCCTACTTATTATACGCGTAATGTTAAAAAGTGTTTTTTTTAGTAATAAAATGTCGTCATTTTTATGGAATTTCTAATAAAGTAGCAGAACAGCATTTTTCTTTATATTATAAAAGTTTTCAGAATATAAATTTGTCATTTGCTTTACGGAAAGAACAGCATGCTATATGCGCGACGTGTCAAAGAGCGAATATTGCAACCCACTTCCCCACCGGTCATAGCACGTCTTTACGCCTTATAAATTAACCGAAACGAAGAATTTTCCATTAGCGGTGGTTGGCAAAGGTCCGCTTCGATGGCAGGCTCTTCCGGCAGCTGCATAGCCTTCGTCACTCCACGGAAAACTCCCAGCGATACGCATCTACACCCCCGGCACTGTTATATCTTATTCTCGCGTAGAGAAACCCACTTTTTTATTGCCACATAGTATCTTTGCTCTTTGAAACGTACCTACAAGATAAGTACAAATACAGCTCATATAAGTTTAATTAATTGATAAGTAAAAGAGGTAATCCAAATAGGATTTAATACAAAAACTCAACTAAAATCATTTGGTGAGCCAAATAAAATATTGCATGTCTCTGATTTCTCACACCTAAATATTTTGATTAAAATGATATTTTGTATCTTATTAGAATATCTTTACCGGTCGGTGTATCTTTCAAACTCATAAGATTCAAAATTTCTTCTGTCACATTCGTTTGATTATCAACACCTGTGATGAAGAAAGCGAGCTGAACGTCATTTTTTTTTATATTTGTTGTGTCATTTAATTCCAGTGAGAAATATGTTGAGTTTCTTAAAAGTGTGTCATTAGATGTTATTTTTCAAACGTATTTTTAAGTACTATTATAAAATCGATAATTTTAAATTTTAGACAGATAATTACCTGTTTTATTTCTTTTTTGTATGCCATGCTTGCTTCTTATCAATAATATAACATATGAGTAGTCTACATTGAATATGAATACTCGGCCAAAATTATTCTATTTGAGTCAATTCGTTACTTTTAATTACGTGCATAAGAGCTTAAATACCATTATACGTTTCATAAATTGATTCTCAAATAGATTGTTGTATTTAAAGCCATAGATGTATCATATATATTTCTTCCATCTATACTTATAAATAGGACGTAGAAGAGTCGATAAGCGTAATAATAGTCCTGCCTTACCTCCATATTTATATCTTTGAGAAAATAGAGAGGTTGGACAACTGAGTGACAAGCATTTCTGGTAGAATTTTTATTTAAAATACACTCCATATGCATAGCATTTGTAAAAGATTATCGTAAAATCTTGGATTACTTATAAGGCTCCAGTAGTTCACATATCAATATACCCCAGCTAATAATTGGTGACAGGAGTAGTGCAAACGTCGTTTTTCTAGTGAAACACTACCCATGTAAAAATACCCGCGAAACACTCAGATGTTTTACTATTTTATGCGTGGTGGCGTCAATATAATAAAGGTGCTATCTTATTGACCGTCGTAAACTTTCTACCCTATTAAAACTCTGTCTTTCTACTTCAGGGATTTCATACTGTGGTGGATTTACTCTCCGATTTCGAGGAAGAATGCAGTAACTAAACAAAGTTAATTCTATATTTTCGAGAAATGCTTTGTACGCATGACAAATAAGTATTTTAAAAACTCTTTGAAGACTGACATAGTTTTTTTTAAACGTTCGGGGTATTATACATACGTTATCATACTATATTCATATTAAATTTCAAGTGACCGTATGGAAAAAAAAGACAAACACGTGATTAACATAAATGACCTTGCCTTTAATTAATTCACTTAGCATCGTAGGTTTAGTTATACTGGATACCTCTTCAAACGTATTTTCCTCTAATATCAAGATTTTACTGTAATCGGTATATTTTTCTCAAATTATACTCATATGCTCACCACAATAGCTTAAGTTATGATTTAGTTTTAAATTAAATTTCTTTATTAGATCAGTATTTCAGTTATCCGCTTTATTTATTATACAAACATGCAAGCACTTAGAAGTTTTGAAACTACTAATTGCAAAAAAACTCTTCTTCATTCAGCTTTTACCGTAAACATATATAATTAAACTCTATCAAGTTTGTAATTAAAGTCATCTTTAATCTGTGAAAGTTTTGTAAGTTACCAGGGATACTTTTGCGAAATACAACCATGGCGTTCAATGAACTTTAAAAACAGCGCTTAATGCACTTTTGAAATTGCTTGTAAAATACTTCGACGAAATTACAGACGACTTTTTTGGGATTGAAAATTAAACACACACACAACTTCGTCGCAAAATTGAATGTAGACATTTTATTTTATCCATTCAGTAGGATTTTTATTCTTTCGATTTTTAAGATCTTTTTAAAAGCTTTATCTTGACATTTGATAAAAATAGTTAATGCATTCTTTTTTGAAGAAATAAAATTAAAGTGAAGCGGATCTTAAAATAATTCATATTCAATACCGACATACGTTATGTTGATATTAATGACTTAACATAAATTTTACTGACTTTAATATTGCACTATAGTAAAGGAGAAGGCGGTTTTATGATAGTGTGGAAATTAATAATCTTTTTAAGTCATAGTGCCGACACGCGGAAGTGCCTTAAAGCTGTTTTTACGCGAATTCTGTATTGGGTAATTTCATGTTCAGATATTTAAAAATAGTAAAAGCTATGTGACATTTTTGGTGCTATTATACAGCTTTTTATTAGACATGTATCATCGAAACTTTTTTTTATTTTATGAGACATTTAGATATGGAAAATTTTGAAAGGATTTGAAATAAAGTAGTTTCGCTCTGTTTTCAAGATACATGAAAATTGACTTTGCATAATAAATACTAGAGTTCATAGATAACTATTTTTAATAACCATAATATATAATGCGGTAACTAATAATTCAATTAAAAAATAGCAATTATAATTAACTCATATCAGTAGGCTTCAATCAACTGCAAGGAATGACATTATTGCTACCGGTATTTTGTTTTTTAACTCCGAAAAAAAGCTTTTAAAAATGAAAAGAACCGGTTTTTAAGTATTATAATAACGATACAAATATTTAATAACCTTTTGTCTTACAAGCTTTTCTTAAAAAAAAACACATTGAATTTATGGTTTTTATGAAAATGTGCTTAAAATAAAGATATTTGTTTCACTATTGGTATTTCATATTGCGATGTCAATTGTTCGAAATCCTCTTACCTCATTTTTTTTTGTATGAATGATATTTAAAATTATGATAATTGAAATGAATTAAATAACGGTGTTGTTTTATTTGTTTTGTACTGCAACCCCTACCTTCAACGGCAGATTTTAAGTGTATACTTGTTTGATTCTTTATTCAGCTTATTTATATAATTCTAACATAACCTTTATTTTGTTTCCAGGTAAGCCAACATACACAATCATGCATTCTCTCAATTGTATTGGTGAGTTTTCAACACGAACTATTATAATGTTATTTGAAATTTATTTTTATTCCCTTATCAATAAAACTGTTTATATGCATCATATTAATTCTTCAAATTATGCTGATAATTATTTGAATCAAGGCATACCAAAGCTCAATATAATTTACACGAAGAGTTTATATTGTTTATTCGCTGACTGAAAATGTTTCTTTAATGCTGTTTTCACTTACTTCTGTATAAATGAACTCGCAACTGACAAAACATTGAAAGCGGAATGTACAAATCAATATTAAAAAACGGCATGTATATAATGGGTCAGTAACTAATTCAAGTTTTGGTCAGTTAAATAAATAAATGGTCAGTTAAAAATCAAAATGGTCAGTTAATATTATAAACGGTCAGTTGTCATTGTATCAGTGTAAATGTGGTCAGTTATTAAATAAAACGGTCAGTAATATATTTTAATGGTTAGTTATTTATTAAAAACGGTGAGTATTTAATTTAAATGGTCAGCTATTTAAAAAAAATGATAAGTGTTAGTTTGACAGAATTTTATGACGTGTTATTTTTATTTTAACTGACCATTTATTATTTTAACTGACCATTTATTATTTTTAACTGACCGTTTTAAGTATTTATAACTGACCATTTATCGAATTAGAAACTGACCAAATAATTAGTAGTCTTAAAAAACTAATAAGTAAACTCAAGCCACGATTGATATATTTTGAAGTTTATTATATGTATGTAATATATCTGAAGTGCTGTTTTCGGTAGTTTGGTTAATGACGTGGTTTCAGTAAAGCTATTGACAAAAAAAAGCTTTGTTAAATTTTAAACATTATTTACAACAAGGAAATAGCACTCTTATTAAAAAAACTATAATCTTTGATCATGTTTTTACCAAATATGATATTTTGAATGACCTTTTACCAGCTACTAAGAAATAAAGCGATTCGCAAATAATTTATGCGATATAAACGCTACACTTTATTGGGTGATTAAAAATTCATATGCTTCTGCTACAAACATTTTTAATTACAATGATATACATTAAGATAGTAAAATAACGTATCACTATGACTATTTCTTGAAATTGGATTTAATCAACTTGAGTAAGTGTAGATTAAAAGCCTCTTTAGAAGGTTATTGTATATTTATAGGCGGATTCATTAAACAAGGCAAAAAGATATATTTCCATATTTTAGTTAAGTCATTATAGCTACATGCCAATTAGTTGTCTATCTACAATTAAGTATTCCTTAAATGCATCAGTGCTTTCAGTTATAAGTGCAAGTATACCTAATATATAATTTACTAATGAGCTACACGTTAAGCTTACGAGGTTCGTGGAAACTATAAAGTTACTCAGGCCGATTTGAAACTTGATGTATTTATTATGGTATATGCTTCTACCCGCTTTTGTGTAACCACGTCATAGTTGACGCTATCAAATAGTTCAATTAGTTTGATAATGCTGTGCTTAAAGAAGAATGCATTTAATCCTTGAACACAATGATGGATGATTTCAATTTGCTATCCCAGCTTCTCGAGGTTACGAGACACATTTATACTGTAATGAAAAGTGTGTTGAGTCATCCAAAAAACGCCCAGTGGATTTTAGAATGATTTCACTTACGGTGAACTCTTGCCACTCATTTTAACACACGTAATTAAACAAAGCTCGATCTTTCAAATCAAGTTCAAGTTAAGTAAGTTTGTGTAAGTTGATGTTTTTTAGCTATGGTCACTTTTAATATTGAAATACGGAATATCAGAAGACTATTTCATTGTTATAAGAATATAATTTAGTATAATTTATGCCCGGTCCGTGATGCAGTGGTCAACGTCGTTGGCTACCGTGTCGGATCACCCAAGTTGAATTCCCGGTACGACCAGATTTTTTGTCGATAAATCGGTTCTGCTCAGAGGCAATAGGTGTTTGTGTTGTTTAATCTCTTCCCACTTTTCCGATCCCAAAGAGTGACGCATAGCGATTAGCTTACCACTACCATTTCTACTCTCTTCGAAAAAGAGAGGTTGAGCAACTGAGTAACAACCAGTTCTCTTAGAAAAACATATGTTGAGCTAAACTCCGTGAGAAGTTCATATGCTCCAAGTTGGGAGCGGACATGTTAAAAACAAATACTTTATGTATTCATAATTTCGAGATAATTTGTGTCACAAAAATAGCTGGTATGTCAGTTTATAAACTTCTATCTTTATGTAGGGTTTGATGGAGTTAGCTATAGACTATAAAAATTTATTCATCAATTTTCTTGTTAGTCTAAAAAAGTTATGGGACAAACGTAAAAATTAAAAAGCGTGCCATACTACCTATATAAATCCATATCAATGCCATAAAGCAGAACGCTGTACACGGGAAATAGCATTTACAACTTATTTACGGGGCCGGATTTTCTTTACGTGTTGCTATTTTTCCCATGTGCCATTTACGCCTAGCTAATAGCTGGGCAGGCCAAGTCTTGAATAATTGCACCTATTCGAAATCGCTTCACGCTACTGTGTGCTAGGGAACGCCCAGTATAGAGTGCCTTAAATCTAATGCGATTGTGGGAGATAGATTGTACAGATAGTTAACAATAGTATCATATTATTCTTAATGTTTTAAATATAACTACTCACTTAATAATGTTATTATTAAAGGATTTCCGCTTGATGGAATTTCCATATATAATTAAAAATTTTCTTTTTAATGAGTTTTATCACTAACGACCCGGGATTGATTTTTCGGCATCTACACATATTTCAAATTCACGAATGAACATTCAAATTCACAGTTTATGTCGTTCATGTACAATAATAAAAGAAATGTCATTTGAAACTTATTGATGGCAATATGGATTAATTAGCAAATCTTGATATATTAATATTGTCCAATCAATTGGATATCGCATTTATATATCTATAATATGGAATCGCATGAATAAAATCATATTTTTATAAGCAATTAAAATTTTATTAAGACGCTCATGGAATGGAAATGAGTACTAATTTATAGCGGTGGTTATTATCCGACGTCATGTTATTTTAAGAATCCGATTATTTTGATAGCTTGAATTTATTAATATTTTACCCAACGGGCGTGTGATAAAGTGTGATATTTTGAATGAAACTTTTTCTTCGTCCTTAATCATAAACAACAAGTTGAATGAAATAAATTATTTAAAATTCTATAAATATTAAGTACATTTCGACGTGCATCTAATAAATGTTTTTATGGCTTTCCAACATAAAAAATATATATCGTAAGAAAAACTTTTTTTTAAAAAAAAATTTAGAAAAAAAAAATATTAGGCATTACAGCTTACGCCAATGCGCCAAATATTCTTAATTGTGAAAGTCATACGAGACTAACTCGATGATAAGTAATGAATCAGTTGTGCACAAAATCAACGATAAATAACATACACCCAGCCCAAGATCTCTTTTTTTTTTCAATTGAAAAAATCTAACCTTGCCGGGAATTGAACCCGGGTCTCTAGATCGCTAGGACAAAGCTCTTGCCACTAGACCACAGGGACCGACAATAGTTATTTATTTAAGACTTCTTAGATAAAATTATCTCGAATAAATTCCCAATTATAGTTTGTATTGTACACTACCAAAATCATGTATATTGTGACTAGAAAAAGCAAAATATTGCAAATGACCTTTAGAAATCTGTATTAGAATTTATTGTTATCCTCATTAAAGCTTCATTGACGCCCACCCAATAAACGAACTGAAATAATTCCATTTCGCTTAGCTGACCAAATTTCACTTTGAACGTTGTAATCATATCAAAAGCCGACGAGAGAGAAATCTGGCTGACGAAGTTTTCTGCTCGATTTTACAACGTTTAATTTCACCAATTAAAACTTATTAATTACTAAGTCACCATTGTTAAATATTGGTTTTGCCTGAGAAAGATGCCATCAGTTCCTATCTCCAGTGCAAACAAATAATTTAAACAATTATTAAAAACAACACTTATACGAAAGTATTATTGTTTGCTAGAAAATTGGCAATTGTTAACATTGTAAATTATATATTGTATGATTTATATATTACTATATACCATCATTTGATTTCCAAGACCGCAAACAGTTCAATTCTAAAGTAACATTATCATTTTTACTGTAAAAATATAGCTGTTTGTATCCTTACAATATTCGCTATATCCTGAAATTAAGATTTCATTTTACTTCACATACTCAATATCATGCATTTTTCATTGTTGTTCTTCTTTTGAAAAATATGGTAAAATTGTATTGAACAAATTTTTCTCAATTTCGTAAACTATTATGAAGTAAAAAAGCTTGTACCGAAACTGGTAACACTGATATAGATTCACGCATTGTCCTGACAGTTCATTATTGGTTAGAATAATTTGCAGGGATGTAGACCCTTTTCTGTCAAACAAAACGATATTGAAAGATTTTATCTTGTGTTTGTGGCGCACTTTTGAAATTGACATAACTCATACAGAAACATTTTCAAAGAGGTGTACGTACGTATTATTTTGTTATTTTATTTAATATATTACTGAAGAATCCTTTACAAAATGTAAAGTATATATAAAAAGGATATCAATGGATATGCTTCAAACATAATTTAATAACAGTTGGGTAGCTTTTGAGAATTCTTTTATCCGTAGGAAGTTTATTATATGCTTTGTCTAAATTATATTGTTCACACAGAAAAATCAGCCTGTTTATAATTGCTAAAGTATTCACAATATGAGTTAACATCCTTAGGTGCTGGCCATATTGAAGGAGGGTTAAAAATAATATATAAAGCTAATTCTAAAACAAACAATGTGGTCAACAATCTCTTTGGTTTCGGTTCCACCTGTTTGAATCTCTAAGCAAAAAGTTTCACACAAAAACTTACTTCACACGTTTCAAAAACGAGGTGAAGCATTAGTGAACGAATAGCGCTTTTCAAGTTCAACTCTTCTCTTTGTATCCTCTCTGAAAAATAGCAGTCAGTTGAAACACTTTCATATATACCTTTAGGATTCCACATGCTCCACACTTTGAGTGCACATGCTTGAAATAAAGCGAAATAAACATTAGGATTACGAATATATGCAAAATAAAATTCATATTTATTTTATTATGTAAGAGATAGAGATATATGTTCTTCACCAACGAAAATAACATACCAATTTTCGACAAAACAATAAATGACTTTTGGGACTGTGAAGTATTATTTCAACTGTGAAAGTGCTTTTTATTTATGTCCATGTCCACTCCGAATAAGAAGCATATCGCCTCCTCTCCGATATTTCTTAAATATATTTCGCTTAGTTACATAAGATTAGGGATAGAAAAGATAAGGCTAGGACAGGACAAGTGGTTAGCTAGTCGCTCTCACTACGCCTCGCTTTTAGGATTGGATGGAAGGGAAGTAATTTTACACAACACCTAAATAACGTCAAGTGGCCAACAATTTTGGTATAAATTAATATATTTAAAAACAACAAAAAAATATGTAATTTTGTACGAGTTTCCAAGCCTGAAATAATTTCTTAAGTTTCCTCAAATAACTTTGCAAAATGTCAGTAGAATTTAATTCAATTGAAGTTGCTATAAATAAACAGTCTTTTTTACTTTTTTTTGCTAACTTACTTCTGTTAAAAAACGGCAAACTTATGCTTGTTTGAGTCATTCTTTTATTTACTGAAATGTACCATCATGTCAACAGTGGCCCAAAATGGCTTAAACGAAATAAATTATAAGATATACTACTCATTTAAACCGCACTAATTCATTTACTAGCTGTAGAAAATTAAATTAAAAAAAGGTGTTTCTAATCGGTTCAGCAAAATCAACTGAGCATTTTCATAGAATATTTTTTATACAACTATAATATGATAGTTTAACATTTTTTATATTCAGTACGGCAACATCCTTGTTCACACAGCGGATATTTAAAGTATAGTAATAAAATTAACGCTATGTTTTTGTATTAGAAATGCTTGTAAGCATACACTTTGGACGCTTAACTTTACACTATTGCAAGTTTTCTGATTATTAAATTTGCATTGTGATGGTTAAGTCCTCCCATTCTAAATCGAATTAGATTTTACTATGGAAATCATATTGCAAACCAATATAAAACTATCGATTATCCGGAGCTTTACTTGATACTTTAAAATTCATTTGTAAAAAAAGGTTTTATTTAGATCAAAATAAATAGAGCTTGGAAACAGAGCCATTGTTTAAACTGGAAATGTATTTCTTTTAAATACAGTCTATTGTTCATATTAAAATAAAAACATCGTTTTATTACAATGATAAATTCTTAGGTCTTGATTGTTTTCCTCCAGTTTTAAAATCGACGAAAGCGAGGCATACATATCCATACATATTTAGTTCTATAAGGAGTCCATATGCTCAAAATAATCATCGGATATGAGCTTGAATTATTGAAATCAAAATTGTCTCTCTTTTAAACAGGTAAATGACCTTTTTAAGCATATTAGTGGAAAGTGCATTTATGCTTTTTTCCCTTAGGAAAATTGTATTAATAAATTTTGGAAAAAATACTTTTACACGAATTTGATTACACAATTTTGCAAAGTTTTGTTATTTGAGATTTTTATTCATTCTCAAGATTTTTATGTCTCGATGCAAGTTTGGTATAGTACTAACCAATAAGGAAAGACAATATACATAATACGATAAGACATTGATGACGACATATGCATATGATATGATCAAGTTTTCTTTCAGTGTATGCAACGACAGTTTCTTTATTTTTATGTTGGTTACACTTGTTTTGTTCATCTGTCAGCTTTTAAAAAACGGAATTTTATTTCAGTTTGTCAAATCGTACATTTCAGTCTTTTTGTATTAACTGCGAGAATTCCCATGAAGTTGAGATTTTTACCCGTTCGTTAACTAAAGTTGACAAATGTGATAAAAAAGGGACGGCAGTGATTTGTCAAATAACAGACGAAAATGAAACATTTTTTCGCTTATAAATTTATTTGCGCTAACTGCCAAACGAACAATATTTATATGAAACAGACAAACACCGGGCGACATTTTGAAATAAATGTTTGCCGAGCATAAAAAGGCGAGTATTTCCAATCAACATCTTTATTACATAGGTACTAAATATATTTCGTATTGAAACATAAAACATGATTTGATTCCATACATTCATATCAGCATCTTTTTTGCAATTTTAACAATTTCAATTACTTTATGGAGCATTTCGTATCTTTATTTAGTACTTTAAAAGTTGTGTAATGTATGTCCATATTGTTCAAGGATAGAATGATGTGGAGTTAATAATCTACTATTGGAAAAATAAAAATAGATTTTATAATTTACAATATTCATTTTAACAGTTGCTTTACTCAATGTGTAGTTACTCACATAAATTTTAGAAATTCTGGACTTCGATTATAGGTATTCCTCCCTTGTATTTTTACAGAACGATTTATATTATAACAGTGATTATAATAAGAACACGTCCGGTGCAGCGTGGAGACTTTGTCAAAATTCCGGGATTAATTAACACCAATACGCGTGCAAGTGTGTTAGGTATTCATAAATAACACACGGTCCTTCGTTTTAGTTGCAAAATTCGGTAATCCGCTGACGTTTTTCATGTTTTCAGGAAATTAAGCAACAACTTTACTACAATTCAACTTTAACTTGAATTGGCTTAAGCTACTTCTATGAGTATTTATAATTTCCGTTATATAATTTTTTTAAATCACTATAAAGGCATAAGACACCATCTTTACATGATGTGTAATGGCTACAGATCACTAGAGCAGAAGTTTTTTTTCTACCGTAAGGGAAAGGTTAATATGAAGAGTCCTCATAAAACGGCATTTTTTCAAAGTGTCAAAGTTTATTCTATGTGTATATTAAATAATTACATTTAATGCAGTTTTTCTCAATGATTCATTTCACCACCTTCGCAATAACAGTAAAATATGTAATTGTCATTAAACTTCTGAATGTTGGATTTTAAATGGTTTTCAAAAACAAATCAAACGTATGCATGAATTCTTTCACTCGGTTAATTTAATAAAACATTTCGCTGATTGTTATATGATCAATGAATGTTATTTTGACACTTTTCCGACCGCAGACGCATATGTGGCGTCCTGCATCATTCAAGCGTTATTCACCACGGACGTAGCATTGGCTTTTTAACACGTAAAACTTTGCAGCCAAAATTAAAATCGATGTTTATTTTCGCTTCATTTTTTTTTTCAAAATTAGAACAAAGACTGAGAACCGATTTCATTTCGGTATCAACAATTTTACTCCTGAAAAGTCCTTGGTAGTACGGAGGATAAAGCCCAACATTTGCAATGCTTTGTTGCAAGTAGTCTTAATGTGATTATTGAATGTAAGTTTGCTCTCAAATTGTACGCCAAGATCTTATTATATTATAGATTTATACTTTATAGCAGATGCCAGATAGATGATGTCAGATAGATGATATTGATAAATTGCTGGAATGTCCTGAAAATTTCATTGAAAAATTTCGACGCATACAAACCTTACAGAAATTTTAATTGAACAATCGAAATTTGCTGATGTTTATCAAAGATATTGTCAGTATTTGAGGTATAAATCATGCATGATAAGTGCTGCTAGTAAAGTGATTACGTTTTTTTTTTGTACAGTTGATTTGTATATAAAGTATTCTTCGTGTTGAAAGAGAATCGCGTGTACTGAAAACACTTAAGGTATCATGAAGGGGATTTATCATAATAAAACATTTGATTGATTTATGAAATCAAGTTATGCTTTCTTGGTGTAGTTTTGGGAAATCTTTAACGTACTTGTATACACTGATAATTCATCATACTATTTGAAGACAAATGTAAATGATCTGAAATCGACAAGACTGTGACACTTGTAGCCAAATATTTACATTATTTAGATTTTTCCATGATAAAAATACTGTTTTTAAAATAGTTAAAAACTATTCGAGTTTTATCTGCAACCAAACTTTTTTTGACGAATATTCAAACAAGTCTTACATATTCCAACATTTACGAACAAGCCGTTTTAAAATCATTTTTAATTGCTTATTAAATGTCGTTAATTAAACAAAAACGCTGAAATATTAACAGTTGCTGTTCTTGATTGAAAATTTTTCAATTGACAGACAAATTGATTTATATTTGGTAATTAAAATGATATTCTTGATCTAAAAATGACACGATCGTGTAATGCTTATAAATATATATTTGCAACGCGAATCACATCAAAACTAAACAAGTCATATTTCTTATTATTATAGCCACTTAAAAATACAGTGCTATTTCAACTGTCGATAATCACTTGTATCCATAATCATAATAAAAATTTCAAGAGTAAAAAAACAAATAAAAATAAAGAAGAACATCGTTCTATTTTTCTGGAATATTTTATTTATTTTATTACGCCCAATTACTTAGGAGGTGTCTGTTAGTATTTTTTAAATTAATTGGTCAAATGTAGGTCATTCAAAACATAAATGATATTTTCAAAAAGCTTTATGAAGCAACACACAAAGCACAGCATATTCAATTTAATGTTTATTTTATAACAGTAAAATACGGAGAATAATACTTTTTTCGTGCCAAGAGTAAAAATAATGAAGTTTATTTATTGCAGTGGCGTATATTATGTTCTGTATTATAAATAAATTGTTTTATTTGATAATCATCTACATAAGACAGAGCTATCAAATCAATATCAACTATTTTTAGTCCTATTTAACTTTATTGAAGTTTTCTCCGTTTGAAACTCATTTATAACATTATTTAACAATATTTTGATAAATAAAACACATTTTACAGTGCTACTTCTCCATATATTCTGATCCCTATCAAGATGGGTTTGGCTTATTTCGAGCGTTTTCAACTGACAATACTAGCGATGAGTAAAACCAGTCTGTATTTTTATCATATTACATGTGGAAGTTGTACTATAATATGTATTTTATTTATTTAAAAAATGCTTTTTTATCAAAAAGTGACCATTAACACATCAAAAGTATACATATAACAATATGCTATATACATCTAAATGTATGTACGTCATATTGCTAAAGTCACTACCGCCACACAAACTTGTTACATGATGTTTTCACAAGCGAAACAATTTAAAAATATAAAATAAAAAGTTCGATTTTAATAGGATGTATATTGGTTTCAATATCTTGTTTTTTGTCATAGATGATTCTTAATTAACTTATCATTCGAATAATTCTAATAAACTTATTTCGTAAAAAGAAGGGTTACACATAGGGACTCCAATTACTCGACATCTCAACTACTCTAGTATCGAGTAGTAAAATTTTAAAATACTCGAGTAGTTCCAGATGTACCAAAATATATACATACATACATTTTTTTAACCATGTCCGCACCCAATTTGGATCATATGGAATCCTCACGGAGTTTATCTCAATATATGTTTTTACCACAGACATAGACAGTAAATTTCACACGTAAGAAACGCAACGTTCAAACAATACGTATATATATTTTTCAATTAGTAAATAAAATTTGGAAATAAATCTTCATTTATAAATGACGAGTATTACTCGAGTATTTTTCTGAATACTCGAGTTTCGAGTACTTGAAAAATGGACAAGTATACTCGAGTATCGAGTACTCGATACTCGAATTGGAGTCTCTAGTTACACAGAAAATTGAAAATTAGTCTGTTTCACAAGTTTCAGAAGAACTATAAAATATACTCAATTGCTATGTATTTCAGATTCACGCAACCATTGGCGATATCTACTGAATGATATTTTTATACGTTCATTTCGTAATAGTTGTTATATTGATCTAAGCAATAAGTCATTTTTCATTATATTATTAAACTTTTTAAGCCACGTTCTTATAAGTAAAAAAAAATGGTTGAAGTCCTACTTACTCTAAACATGTCACTCGCTTCTGTGCGCTTTTTGCAAACACGTAAACGTTTACTTTTTACGAGTGACTTGTTTTTCAAAAATCCATTTTACTTTAACCTTCTCTATGGTAGAATTTAAAAACAAACTTTCATATAACGGGAAGAAATATTCTCCGAAGTTTTTCCAAAGTGTTTTCCAAGTTTTGTTTTTATTCACGACAATGTTGCCCCGTAATCTAATACAAAATTATGCATACCGAAAAGCTAAATAGCTTTAATTTAATCTGTAAATCTCGCCACCGAGACGATTTCATATCTATCTTTCCTTCAGAATAAAGACGTTTCGCTTACCATATTTTGGGAGGATATTAATAATTTAATGTACTTTACAAATTTAAACATAAAACGGATTTTTGAATTTCATTATTCAGCAGTTATTATTTTACCAACAGAGTAAACATGTAAAATTTGTAGACACCATTTGCGTTACGAATTTATAAATTATTATCGTAAGCCGAAGTTTAAAAAATATATAAATTTTAATGCATTAAATTATAAAAAAAACCTGAAATTACAACGGTGCAGAACTTTTTAAACGAGTAGTCTCAATGTGGGGCACTTTTACTATAGAAATTCAACAGTTGACTTTAGGATCAATTGTGTTTACACAAATAAAATACATTTTTTTTATTTAAACTCCACATAAATCCACGTAAAGATCAGAACCAGATTCGCTTCTCGCGAAGCTATAGTAACTTATGTGTAATCAGTAAAAAAATGGTTTTATTTGATTAAATGTGATGTATTTCTATCGAAAATTTAAGGTTGAAGCAATGGAATAAAAAGTAATTTTATTCTTTTTTGACAATGATAAATGGTATTTTTTTTATCCATTTTATAGATTGTAAGTTGTCATGTTTGCTGGAGTAAAAGAAATTAAATATAAAATACAACGAATATATTATTATATGCCTGCTTTCAATAAAAAATGGTCCATGACAATATACGCAGATGAGAAACCGGGCCTGATCTTTAAAAAGTATATGTGAAAGTTGTACAAAAAACGAGTTAGATTAAAATATTAAAATACTCTTCTTGAATTCTTAATTATTACGGTGTACAACGGTTTTTATATCATTTATAATAAAAACTTATTTAATTTACTGAAACAAAAATGTAAGAAAATTATCAATATAATTTAGTTGAACTTTTAGTATGTGTAGTTATATTATGCAGCCACCAGCAAAAAAGGCTATTGCTTTGGTAATCTAGTGGAAAATACGCTATCAAAATGCATCGCAGTGTCTCTAATATTTGCATAATAACTTTCAATACCTTTCAAACAACCTCTGGGGCAATTTCCAAAGTGATCGATGCCTAAAGTTGCATGTAGTTTCAGCCGACTAGACTTCTGTGACAATATCTTGTTGGAAAATTCCCGGCCATATATGTACATAACCATATTACGGCGACTCTTAAAATTTTCTGTCACGTTTTCACATTACCTTTAAATGATCGTTCTCAATATCACTTCTAAAAAATAGAATCAATAAGAAATGATTACAGGATTATATGAAAGCAAGCTTTGATACTTGAATTAGTTCTCAATTATCTTTTTTGTTGAATTCCGCTACAAATGTGGTGCTTTTGGTATTCGCTTTTGCTCAACATAAGTTTCTAAGGGATTTTATATTTACTCAATTGCTAGAATCTCTCTTTTCTCGAAGATAGTAGGAATAGAAAATATGAGTCTTGAACAGGAATAAAACTCAATTAGCCGCACCCGCTTTGCCTTGTTTTATAAATCGATCAGGTGTGGTAGGTATTTTTGGAAAAGACAAGCATCCATGTCTCCAAATGGAAAGCGAAAATTAGATTTAAAAACGAAACTGCCAAACTGGGATCCGAGTTCGAGCACTGCGCAACTGAAAGTAGCTACGTTGAAACTTAACCACGGACCCGGAGATTTGATAAATTAAAAAAATAAAGCTACGCGTTATTTTTATATGCAAACTCGGATACTATAAAATTAACTATTTTAAACATACATACATTTCTTCTACCTGTTAAGTTTGACGGATTATAGAATTATATTGAAATGGAAAAGTAAAACCACTTATTGAATACGTCCATATCAAATTGTGTTATTTTTCTTATACTTGAAACTTTATATTGCAGAACCGAGCACTAAATAAACTTTTAAGAGCCTTCAGTCATAACAAATTTAAATAAGTGATATTTATTAGAACACTAGCTGTACCCTGCGCGCGTTGCTACGCCAGCAACTAAAATAAATTTGAAGGAAAGACATTACACAAATATTCAATTCAATTTGCATGTATTCAATACTCGAGAAATTTGTAAAAAATCGATATCAATTTTTGGGGGGAAGGGGGTTTGTTTGGCGGGGTGGGGTTTGGGGGGCGTATGGGAGGGTAGGCCAGAAACCTTCGAAGAAGTGAACTCGAAAAATTCGTAAAGTTAAAAAAAAATATGGGGGTTGGAGGTTGGGGGGTGGTTGGGGGGAGAGGTTAGTAAGCCAAAAACCATTGCGATAGAGTGTACTCAATAAATTTGTAAAGTTTCACATCGATCGGTCGAGTGGTTTGGTAGTCCATAGCGGAAATACAGACAGACAAACATTCATTTTTATATATATAAATATTAGATGCCACAAGTACAAAATAATGTTAAGAAGTTTTAAGATTATGTGGTGGCATCATTTGTCTTATTCCTTAAAGACAGCCAGTAAATTAGTGCACATCATTCAATCAACTCAATCTACATTTTTGAATAACAGAGCACTGCAAAAGCTGCTTAGCTTAAGGCAGCTTTAGGCGTAAAGCATATCAACAGGTTTTACTTGATATAGCGGCAGCGCTTTTTGCTATGGCTTATAATAAATGATCTTGCTTCACGGACCCCTCTGAAGATATAGCGAACCAAATTTTGAGAAACTTAGACTACGTTTAACGATTTTACGACGAAAGAACACTTAGACGTCGATTTTTTTCACTCATTTTCACATGATATGCGGGGCAGTGTTGAAGAATTTTAATTACCGCCCTTGAGCCAAGCCACGTTTGAGGCGATGTAGAAAGCAAAAAATTTGTTACTGTAAATATTTTAAATTGTTTGTTTTGCATAGCCAACACATAATTTTACCATATTTATTTTCATCTGTGAAAATATATTAAAACAGGAATGCCTTATCTTTGTCACATCTTAACATAAAGTAAACAAATAAAAAGACTCATAGTTTAGAATGTTTAGTTGAATATTTTATTGATAGTTTTTGTTATTAATTAATACATGAAAACAAATTCACTCTGACTTCTTTAACAGTTCACTCGGGCTTGCGGCAGCCGTTTATACTAAATAAATGTTCTCCCTTCTGACATAAGAATTCACATACCGCACTCAGCCCACGCATTCAGTATATATCAAATTAGGGAATTTAAAATTTTCGAACTCTGGCAATCTATTTTTTTGTCGGCGTCATTCAGCACATTCTCGCAGCCCCACTCTTTCGAGTGCATAAGTAGCGTGGTAAGTCTGAAGCTGCATCTATCGAAACTTGTCCGGTCATTGGCGCAGTGGTTAACGTTGTTGACTTGCGTGCCGGATCACCCGGGTTCGATTTCCGGTACGAGCAGATTTTTTCAGTCGGTAAATCGATTCTGTTCGAAGGCATGGGCGTTTGTGTTTTTGAAAATCCCTCCCCACCTTCCCTATCCCAAAAAGTGACGCATAGCGAGAAGGCTTAGTTTACCACCAGTCTCTTCAAAAACAAAAGAGAAGTTTAGCAACTGAGTAACAAGCAGTTCTCGTAGAAAAATACATGTTGAGATAAACTCCCCAGTGAGGAGTCCATATGCTCCTGCTCCATATGCTCTATTCGGACATGTTTAAAAAATAGAAACTTTCATGCAGCAATATTAAGAATAAGCTAATAATATGTAATCTTCCATTTAAACAGGTTTTTATTCCTGATTTTCTGATTTCTGATGCCTCTTGAATCGTTAGTATAAAAGTATTAGAGAGAAGATATTAAAAAGATCATTCCAGTCAGATCTTTTAAAAGCCTTATTTGTACTTCCTTAATTTTAAACATTAAATTATATAGAATATTTCAATCCTTAGTCCTTATATTTATAAAATTATGTGTGGAAGTATTACAGTAAAATGTGTTTTATTTGTTGAAAATATTTCTTTTCCACCGAGAAGTGACAGTTATCAGCTTAAAAGTGATATTTAATATTGGTGCGGGTTTAATTTTCATCAAGTTTTCAAAGTGTTACATTCCCCATTTACGACGTACGTGTAAAAGTACTTTAATATATTAAATGTAACTTTTCTTGGGTTCTCTCACCAATGATGTAATTTGGCTTTCATGTATAAATGTGAAGTTTCATTAAGACAGATGAGACATTTACTTTGCACAAGTTCCACCAACCGTTATCGTTTCCTGAATGTGAAGTGATTGCCTTATCTAACGTCAAATGCAGAAGCACTTTTTAAAAAAGGCAAAGTCATACCTCGACATTTAAAATGATATAAATTTTTATATGGTAAGTTTTAATTATAACAGAAATACTTTTAAGTAACATTTGAACTATGAGAAAACATATAAAACTAATTTTACAGAGTGAATATAATAAAGTTTTGCTTTGACAAGCATTGATTGATTATCTTTTTAAAAAATAGTATGAAGAACCATATAAGTTTCTTTAATGTTAAACAAAAATCACAATTTATCCCATTACAGCTGATAGGCGCCATCCATTTACAAATATTATGAATACAGTACATCTAAAACTTTTTGTGCGGTAGATGCGTTCCGCAGAAAATCGCACAAAAAAAACTATGACTCAATATTAGAACATAATATGTGCAAGGATGCGCGTTGCTCACATACAGTATGTGAACAACGCGCTGCTAATTATGTACGTTATAAAATACGTAGTTAGCAGTATAAAAAAATGCATTAAAAAACCACGTAACTTTGAAATCACGCAAAAAAATCGCGAAATAAGAGGTTTGAGTGTACACATTGTAAGAAAAGCGGGAAAAAAATAAAGCATTCTCATAAAAATACAAACAGTTCGTTGCTGAATATGTCCGTCTCTTAATTAAGGCATTGATCATCGAAACAAGAATCACTATGACCGGCTTGGCGTAAAATATTATAAAAAAAACATGTTATTATCATAGTTATAGTTGATAATTTTTGACTTCGACAAAAACCTATCCACGTTAAATTTTATCAATTGTCTAATAAGAACCAATAATATTTTTTTTTTAAATATTAATCACACACATAACGGTACGGCGATCAGTTCAGTTAAGGAATGAATTCAGATAGATCATTTTAGATTTTCTTAAAACATTTATTTCTTAAGTTGAAACATCATAGAAGCATAGAATATTGTTAGCAAGCCATATTGAATTGAAATTATTTTAAGTGAGTCCATAACTTGTGTATGTCGTAACATTTAGAGATAATAAAAAATGTCAATATTTCAGTTGGGGCAATTTACTGGCCTCGTAAATTATTGCAGAGGAATTGTCAAGCGCAGTGGTTATCGTTAAATAAAATGCCATTTACCACTGGACGTAAAAGTGGCGTATTTTTCAATCTATTTTTATGTAGTTGAATGGAGGAATACATTTGTTACTCGCTACAATTATACTATAGTTTTTATAACTAAAAGTTCAGTTTTGTGGTAAAAGCATCTTTCGTGATAACGAAATGAATGAAACAAGTTTCCCAGCGTGTAAGAACTTTTTTTTCTTCTAAGTAATCAAGGAATAATAAAAGTGCAAGATTACATTAAAAGAGTGACCCTCATTGACCCCCCAAAACTCACTTGATACATTTTTTTTCCACGGAGTTTATCACAATATATGTATTTCTACGAGAACTGCTTGTTACTCAGTTGGTCAACCTCTCTATTTCGAATAGAGTAGGGATCGAAAGAATATAAGGACTAGGACAGGATTAGTGGTTAGCTAATCACTGTCACTATGAGTCACTCTTTGGGATCGGAGAGGTGGTGAAAAAATCTGCTCGTACTGGGAATCGAGCCCGGGTGGTCCGACACGGTAGCCAACGACGTTGACCACCGCGCCACGGACCGTGATGATACAATACCCAGATATTATGATTGGGTAGTTGGGAAGGAATTAAGATATTACAGACATCCATCATCCATGTCTTTGAACGGAAATTCTAAATCGATTAAAAAGCATGGGATTTGACCCCATGAATACTGCAACCGATGACATCAACATTGACTACTCGGCTACATAGTTTTAGTTTGATTTTTTGTAAGTTTTGTATTTTTTGTAGTTACTTATTCCACATTTCCACAGTTTAGCTCATCGCTCATCGCGCGTTGATAATACTAATAGTGACTCAATTGAAAATGCTTACGATGAGCAAAATCGGTCCTGATCCTAATAAATCAAATGTGGAATAAGTACAAAAAATGTGTTTTTATTTTTTTAAATAAAGCCATTCCATCAAGTTTTGACAATGAACACATTAAAAGTGATAATTTTATCTCGATATGCAAATCATTGATGATACTAATTTAACTCTGTCGATTTACCAAGGAAGAATACTTGCATTAGAAATGGCTCCAAAGATTATTGTATTAAACTGAAATGAAAATCTGAAAGCAATTTTCAATACATTTGATGTTTTGCTCACCTGTGTGTGACTAAATTTAAACATGTTCTTACGCATTGAAAGATCGAGTTCATAATTTTACCTCATTAGACAACGTGCATGAACCGACTTTGTCTAGCATTAAGTTATATTAAAATGCCCTTTGAAGTTTCATCGAGAACGTTGATGATTATTAATCCTGTTAATAATCCTAAGAGAGGTTCAAGTTGAAACCTCAAGGGCTATATCAAAAAAGTTTTTAAATAGGTAAATTCTGAAGTATGTAAATATAATACGTAAAACAAAAATATTACTATTTTCGATACATATTTTTTCTCTCTAATTTAGGAGATCGGAAGTTTTACACCAAGTATAGTTAGAAAGTAGAAGTTCCTATGACTAAGTGATTGACTACTATAATTTACCGAATCAAGTTGATCTATCTTTTGTAAAAATAAACAACCATATCATTATCAATTTTGCTCCTTGAAACGTTTGTAAACCAGTTTCATTCATTGAGTCCTTTATATAAAAATGTAGAACGAAATATGTGTAGTATTTTCATTCCGTGGTCATCGTTGTTGGCTTCTGTGATGGTTCTTCCCGGGTTCGAGTTCCGTTACGAACAGATTTTTTCAGTCGATAAATTAATTCTGTTCGAAGGCATTGGGTGTGTGTTGTAAACAATCCCTTGGCACCCTTGCAATCACAAAGAGCGTTTAGCTTACCACTAATCATGTCTTAGTCCTCGTATCATTTTTATCCTACTAAGTAGTTATCTTATAAAAAACATGCTGAAATAAACACTGTGAGGATTCTATATGCTCCAAGTTGGGAACGAGCATGGTAAAAAAGATATTGCTGCTCAAATTGATAAACGTTTCAAAATGAGTAAAAATCAAATATTATGAAACAAATTATTAATCGAATCAAACAAAAACGCCGTAAAATAAATTCTTTATTCAAAATACCATAAGGGTAATAAAATATAGTTCATATAATAATATTTCATTCAAGTGTGTATGTTTATTTTTATCAAAAGTTTCGCTGTGCATAATTCACATTGAAAATTTACCTCAAAACTATTGTTATTTACGAGCGAACTTGATAAGGTACAAAAGCACAATAAAACTAAAAATTGCAAACGCTAGTGTTTTTGCACATACATATAATATATAAAAGCTCTTTCAGATAGAATATGCTTACACTCTGATAGTACAGCCTTACATACCTAAAGACCTCACATACAGATAACGAAACAAAAATAGGGATCGCAGCATTGTATTTCATTTCTAAGCATTTTGTAGATAAACTCTTCGAATGAAAATTATAATAGACAGCCGAATTTTAACAATTTTATATTCTCTTGCAAATAATGATATATTATTTTGTGTTTTTCATCATATGTTTTTGCAAGTAACGTTTTAAGTTGTTTTGTATTATGGGTATTTTTATTTACCATCTTACGCCTTTGTTGCTCACAAGACGAAACAAGTATTCTGTATAGTATTATATATTTTTTAAAACTGTTTAAATTTTATTCAGGTTACAAAAGTACGTGTGTGATTTTTACAATTATAACACCGTTTTATTATGAAGTGTCAATTCGGATATTTAAAAAAAATAGAAAGAATTTTAATAACCAACTATAACTTTTTAGTTTAATAATTAAAATAATAATATATGCAAAAATATTGTCATATATGTACATTTAAATCCTGTTCGTTAGAATATAAGCGCAGCATTTCAAACATTGTGAATGGGCAGATAAAGAGTTTGAATCGTGTGTGCGTGCTTTGATGTGTATTGAAAATTTAAAAAAATATGATACGTTTATAATGCTCTTTATTTATTGAACCCCTTTGCCTTGTTCTTCATATTTTTATTTGTAACATAAATATATTAATACATAATCGATATTAATAAATTATCGGCCTAGATATTTTATTTGATCAGTATAAACATCTTCTGTAGCTTATATGAGGCGCTATAAAAATATTTAAGTATGTATACAATGTTTACACTATTTCAAATTGCGTTGATATGATGACAAGTAGAATCCAGTTGTATCTGTATAATAAAAAAACATAATTCGTATAGCCCATTCTTAGAATTATGATATTCCTTTAAAATCCAGCTAATTCTATTTATCCTTACGATGAATTGATTTAATACCAGAATAAACTTTTACGATATCTTGTACGTATCCCAATTAATTCATAACATCAATGCTCGAAGCGGTTTCATGGCCCATTAATTAAAATATTATTTATAATTATTGGTTTTCTATGCATAATTCACAATTGACTTAAAGATCAAGTTATTTACAAAATATTTGCGATACTTTTCTCAGTCGAGAATAATACCGGAAAAGGTTGTAGTGACACCTTCTGTATATTACGTTACATTGAGGCTATGTCTTTTGAAATCATTCAAGACTACCGAGGTGGATGAACTCATTTTCGCTTAGATTTAACAATAAAGACAAGTATCGAAAAGATCTGTAAAATCTCTATAACGAAATATGAAGTAGCTCACATTTTATATCTTTCTATTGAATATGTAGTGGTTGTATGTTTAAAAATAATTGACAAATATTACATACTCATTGTTATCATTGTATTGGTGGCCTTTTCAGAAGTTTGTATAGTATGCGCGATCGGAAATATTTTTCAATTATTTTGATAATAGATTTCTTGTTATATTCATCATATGAATGAATCTAACCAATCTTACTAGTCTATCGTAAGATTTTTTATACAATGTAATTATTGATATTGTCATCAGACAGAATTATTATTTGATTTATTTTATTTGGATTAAACAAAGTATCTTATATTACCGGC
Organism: Himalopsyche kuldschensis; assembly: GCA_028554975.1. Taxonomy (NCBI): domain Eukaryota; kingdom Metazoa; phylum Arthropoda; class Insecta; order Trichoptera; family Rhyacophilidae; genus Himalopsyche; species Himalopsyche kuldschensis. The sequence continues at coordinate 2,249,613 of JAHFWI010000033.1, read as the reverse complement.
TTTAACATATAAGAATTTATTTACAAGCCAAGAAAAAAAATATTTGTGACACAGAAGTCGTAAGTCCTCGTTTTACTTAATGTATTTTTGGTTATATTGGCAAGTCTATGTCGGTCCCTGTGGTCTAGTGGCAAGAGTTTCTCGTTTTTTTTTCAATTGAAAAAAGATCTTAAGGTATTTACCATCGATTATTTTTTAAAAATAAAAAAAATATAAAAAAAAATCTTGTTCCATTAAGATTAGTCTCAGTACGTTTTCTTGATTAACTTAAGTTTTATAAAAAGATTTTCAGTTTCAAAAGTATTTTTATCAAGAATCTAATCAAAACTGGTTCAAGTATGTGACAGCTAATCTTATTGTTATGTTTAAATGATAAAATCTTATCAGTTGAATTTGACATCAAAATATAATTCGTCGTTCTGACGAATAGTGTTAAGTCGGAAATGTTTGTTATGTCAATGAAAGCAAATATTTATTGATTACTGAAGTTGCTTGATAAAATTTCAGGAATCAGATTTGAATCGTTTGAATTTTTCAATTTGTTTTGTCGCACCAGTTAAAAATCATTGAAGCGTGTTTAGTCAAATTAAAAAAAATACGCTTTGGAATTTATTCGAGGGTGCCTAGTAATATTATTCCTGAGAGAAACAAATATGTTCTATTACTGACAAAATGAGCTTTACTTTTTATTTTCTCTTTATTTTTCATCCCTTAAGACGTTTTAGCATAAGATTAGCAGCTTTATTGCAGATAACGTTTAGAGCTTATACTTGAAAACTTTTGATGGGAAACTTTTTTAATCGCAATAAATTTTTAAGGGATCGCGCAGTAATTTTTCATGTTACTTTCATTTAATAATGATGAAACTCGTCGTTTTTATTATGTGATGTTTTTATGTTTTTAATTTGTAGTAAATAATACATCTAAAGGGCGAACTAGAGTTTAAAAACAAACTAAATTTTGATTTAAACATCATTTGATACTTTATAATATAAATTATTTAATAAGATGAGAATAGCAAAGTATTTAGTTACCCAAGAATTTAGTTAATGTTATTGATAGATATTGTATTTTTCAGTGGATTCGGTAGTAACCCGTGACTTACTTGTTCTTCTTCATCACCATTATTTTATGCATCAGTATACAATGGCGTAGCAAATGTCAAGGGTGTCTAAATGTTCCGTCTCTGAGAGTGTCTTTAGAGGAATTGCACTTTAGTAGCTTTTGTGCAGAAAATTAATCCCAAAAATTTGTTTAAAAAACATTCATAAAATACTGGTAATTTGTTTTACTAGCGTGGCCGATTGCTCCAGTATACGGATGGATCGAGTTCTCTATACTTCTCAAAGAGACGACACACGTGTTGGAATCACTTACACAAACTAACTAATAACTAACTAATAAATAGTAACTTTTTTAGTTTGATATTAGATATTTTATCATTCAAGAGAGACTTAATACTTGCTCAATCATAATTTATTTCAACGGAACTCTCAAATTTTCATTGGCGCTTGCTGTAATGCCATGTATTTTTTTTGCCAATAAATACCGAATATAACATTAAAAGTAGTAAATTTATTTAAATAGTTGTGTATTTTTAGTATTATACTTTGCAAAAGATTTTAACAATTGTTTTCAAACAAAAATATTTTTAAAAAAATGCTTAAGATATCACTATTTCAGGCCTTTTATTTTTGCTTTATATTCAATTTCACGGCACTTACACAACAAATGAATAATTTTTCAATAATTCTACGAAAGCACCGTTAGCAATAATGCGCATTTACCACTACAACCCCTAGACCCTTGCCAGGCTGACTTTCTTATCGCCGCAGTCCGTAACTTTCAAGTTTATTTACACATAAATTAGTATAATGATCTCAATTGAAAACAAGTACAACCCTCTACGCCTCTGCGACATTTTGTAGAGGCGGCCTACGCGCTCAAGACTTCTTTTGCCAACAACGCTAAACAGTAGTGGCATTTGAAGATTATGGATAAATAAATCAATATAGTATTATAAAAAGTCCCGATAAACATATATCCAATATATTTACAATTTAATATATAAACCCATATGATTTCTTTTATGTACATTCGATATATGTTCATAAAATGATATTTTAAAATTTAAATAACACGTGTTTTACTAAAATACTTTATTACTGTTTTATTTTGAATCGTTTGAATTTTGTACTTTTCCATGAGTTGTCGCTAACAACTCGGGTTTAGTCTTTCGGCATTTTCAGGCATTTCTCATTTCACTGAGGCTTGAACTGATTGAAAAAAAAGTTTATTATTGAGTTAAAACGACAAATCAGTAGAATAAATATATTATGACAAATATATTGCTCCCATTAATGGTGCCACTATGGTATGTGGTAAACCTTATCCCTTTCGATTATAGTCTACTTAACTTCCCCAAACACAGGCTCCAGCATCGGTTCTGCATCATCCTATCCTTTTCTAATTAGGAGTGCAAAAGTTTTTTAGATTTGCAGTAATCTTTTGCTATAAATACATCGTATGTGAAGAATTTTCATACATCTCCCAGTATCCGAAAATGTCTATATTTTTTTTTCAAATTTAGAACGACAACCGTAACCGCATAAGTGGGTTTATTTGATTTATTTTTTGGAACCTTATTTTATTCTTAATTTGGACCTGTATGGTTGAATAAAAGGTTCACATATTTCAACCCCTTCCCCACTGAGCCGATTTACGAATATTCCAATAACTAAGATTTCAAAAAATAATTCATTCGAGTTTGTGCTTATTACACTCATGAAGGTTAGGTTATAAAAAAAAATTCTGTTATATTTTACATTGTAAACTCTATTTATTTATGTAAATTTGCAACAAATCGCAATCAGGCGTCTCAGCATGTTAAACGCTAGCAGTTAATAGGTTAAAAAGCTAAATCAGTAGTCGACAACTGACGGTCGCTGGCGCTTTCTAGTATTAGGATGGTTATATTAAAAGTTCAAAATTTATTTATAATCTTTATACAATACGATAAACCTGGTGACACATTATTTTTGGTTTATGCTAATATAAATAATTCAAATAAAACAAGTTATTTTATAAACGTATTGTTTTAATAAAAGGGTTGTTTTGTTAAAATTTTTAATTTAAAAATGTTAATTGACTTTACGGAAAAACACTTTCTAGAAATAATTTATTTTTTAACGCGTGTTTTAATATTCAAGGCATTACGTACGCTTGGCTTTTCGTGTTTTGGATTATTATGTCCAAATATGCCCAGTAATATTATAAAGTCATATGTTAATTTAGTAAATGTATAGTTGCTTAATTTATTGTTTTAAGGGGATGTAAAAAGTACTTACGTACTAAAAAATCGTAAATAATAAATAATAGAGCATTTTTGTTTAAATACACATTTCAAATGATTTATTTATTCTATGTTTTTTTCTTCGTTTTAGATTTTTGTGCCTTAATACACAACATAACTAGGAAAAGGAATTCTTCTCGTACATATAACTATTTTTAACTTATAGCAATGTCCGCTCCCAATATGGGAATCAAAGCATATGGACTTTTAATGGAGACTATCTTAATGGAATCTTTCATAAGAAAACTGCTGGTTACACAGGAGCTCAAACTCTATTTTTCCAAAGAAAGTGACGATAGAAGTAAAAGCCTGGCCAGAAGTAGTAGTAGTCACTTCCTTTCATCCAAGACTCTATTTTGAGGATCAAATGATGGGAAGGATTTAAGATATCACCTGCCTTCTAACAGAAATTCATAAACTGTTTACACTATGATTCAAGCCCCAATAACTAAAACTGGTGTCAACGAACACTCGAATACAGACTCGATTAATGAAACCACAAACTATTATATTATTAAAGCTAATTCTAGTAGAATATATAGTGGGAATAATTAATATTGGATGATGGCGTTAGTGACGATTATCATGGTCAGGTTAAAGGACAAATTTAGCACACTGCTTTTAATATTACTATAAAATTGATCTTTAAGCCCAAGGGACAATAGTTAATTTTCCTTTAATCACCAGAATAATTAAATACAATTTATAAAATAAAAAACTTAATTAAATCATATAGAAACTATACGAGAACTTCTAGTTTCCTGGTATAATATTTTTTCTGGGTTGAGTACAAATCTTTATTTCCCGCTCCCGCATATAAAATATCTTGGCACAGTCTTGCTAAAAGATTCTGTCAGCTGAAGGTTTTATGTAGGGAAAACGCTGTCTCCTTGTCAACCTAAAAGAATGATTGTCTTGAAATAAAAAATTAAATTCTTATCAAGAATTCTTCGTCATGTTAGTTTAACTTCAAGAGTTAATTTTTTTGTATCAGGCATACCTTATCTTTAAATATTGAATATACGATCATGTTTGGCTCAATACACGATCTATAATTACTATGGTTTTTAACTTCATCCACGTCCACAAAAGACAGAAGAACTACTTGTATAGTGGCAACGTCCAGAAAAGAATCTTGGGAACGTTATTATATTGGTTTTACCTTAATATTGGTACTTGGTTGGTCTGTGACAGTCTCTCTCCAAAGGTGGCGTGTTAGAGAGAAAGTCTTTCATATTTACGGCCCTTTCTACTGATTATTATGTACTGTTAACAGTCACAATAAAGCTGTACACGATACGGTACAGAAAATCTTCAGAATGCCGCTTGAAAGTGTCACCTCCATTGATTTTTGAATGCCGTCGGATTGGTAGCATGCGATTCACTTGATAAATACTGCTTTTATGGTTTGAAATAAGACAAATACAAAAAAAACTGAATCTGCTATTTACTCTTTTTTAGTGGCATTATATTTTTTTTTCGATTATGAGTAAATTTCTCTCGTATGATAATTAATTAATCAAAATATTTTAATGCTCATTTTGTGTGAACACTCCACGTCAGAATTTACGTACTTAGTGTGTACAACATTTTAGGGTTATATTAATAATGAATTCCCATACTCGAAAACTTAAATCTTCGCCTCAAAATATTTAAGTTTATCAAAGTAAGCGGTTGCGGTTTCATTACAAAATCATTACAATATCCATATAAATATAATATCCCAACATAATCCCAAGAATTGGTTTATCCTTAACATCATACTTAGAAAAGAATTGTTTTATATATAAATTTGATGTATCGGTAAGCTTTTTCATCAGTGTTGCTCTTTTTAATTCACTATGCTTAGAATTTAAATAATATATATATATATATATATGCTTTCGGCGTCATTGACTGCGGTTTATGTTCAAGCATATAATACAATACTGTCGGTCTTGTAGCCGAGAGGTTAATATATAATGGTGCTTTCGCTGGCATATATTTAACTATAAACGTGTACATGTTGAAAATATAAATGCAACGTAAAAAGAACATATGTGCTTTTATTTTCACTCTACATACTTACTTACATATGTATTTACACCGTTACATACTGTTTTCTTTTATTTATTAATGTTGCTCATATAAGAATAAAATCTGTGGCTGACTTATGGTATAAACTATAAGAGTTTGAGTTTCAATCGATCGAATGACTTTATGTATGCAAAAAGAATTAATTTTATGACTCTATAGTGAAAAGGATAATGAGCAGTTCGCTCAAGAAAATTAACTGACCAAAGTTATTTGTTTTAAAAGAAACAAGTTTTGGATAGATTCTGTTTTATTAATTCATATTATTTATTATGGTTCTTTCAGCGATGAAAAGATTAGAAAATCTGTCAATATATTTTTCGATTCTATTTTTGTAATATTTTATCGCCCCATTCAAGCCAATGATGAACTATATAATTTATTTAATAAACCATTATTATGTTCTAACGCCTTACATGACTAAGAATTTTCATAAACTTTTTGTGCTATTTCCACAATGTTATAGATATCAGAATGATAAATAAATCCAACAATTTACATAAAATTACAAGGTTTATTTAAGATTATCTAAGATTTACAAGAAATGATAAAAATTTTAAATTAATTTAATTAAATTGTCTACAACTAAAATTTTAAGGAACTCTTACAAATAAGTTACCTTGAATCCAAAAATGGAGCCACGAATTAAGCAAAAGACAAATTAAATGATTTTAAAAATAATTGCTAAATATTCATTTTCAAAATTGAAAAATTCCATTGAGAACCACTAAAATAATTTCAATAAAAATTATTATAATGATGATTCTAAACAGCACGATAAAACGAGAGTATTTTGTATTCTGAAAATTAGTTTTTATTTTATTTTAATATAATAATCTAAATAAAGCTTGCGTATAAAGATAATGAAATCAGTAAATGAATCTTTCAATATGGCAATTGGAGAAACCAAATCTTCCTAAAATAATAGAAGAATATTTGCTCAATCAACGTTTCCAACGATTCAGAGCTGACCTTTTCTAGATAAACGATTTTATGCTCCAGTGCTGTGGAGATTGAAAAAAGTCCATATTCTCTTTTGACTTTTGAAGATACTAACTTTAGTTTGAGAAAAGCTTTAGAAAATTAAACGAAATGATATGCGATTCACTGAATTCTATACGGCAAAAAATATGAAAATTGCATCATCGCGACCATTAATAAATTTACTAATTTTTGACTTGTACTAGCAGTACATGTATAGCCAAAGAAAGCTGATATCTAGATATTTATTTATTTTTCAAGTCCTGTCACATCAGCGTTATAGCTCTTCACCTCATCTCATTCATCTAACGGGTCGTCTTAGGTGGGCGAAGCGATCCGGCGCGCTTTAAAAGCGGCAGAGTTTTAAAATATCAAACGGTCCTCGCCCATGCAATTGTCATATGTGGGCGACGCGATCCGGTCAGGACGGCATATGTCGTAAGTCGCCTCAAGTGCCTGACTCATGGCGCGCGCGAATCGCTTGAAAATATCAAACGGTCCAAGCTCACCAGAGCGTTAATTGCGTCTGGCCGAGCGATGGTTTATACGACCTTTAGTCCGCTACGTTTAAAATTAATTGGTTTTTACACGTCGCCGCAGCGCACCGCAGCGCTTCGTCTCGCCTACCTAAGACACGGGATAACAGATAAATAAATGTTTAATTTACATTCCAGTCACCGTAGAAGTAAATCCATCAAGAAGCCAGTACAAGAGACAAGCTTACAGAACGACTTTTTCATATAACACCCGTACATTCATACATAAATAAATACAAAGTGTTTTAGTGTTGCAATATATGAGGAAAAAAATAATTTTAAAATGATCGATCGTCAAAGCGTGGAACATTATAGATCTGTAGATTGACTGATTTGCATAAATATCGATCAATACTGACTTGTTTGTTTATGGCACATTTTGATACAAAGAAACAGCTCCACAGCTGAAGCCACTCGATCACAAACCTAGATAAATATTACGTTTAAAATATGAAAAAACAGGAATACCAATATTGATATATCCGTTTGGCAAAACAATCCTTACATTTGATTCATAATATAAAGTAAAAATTGCGTTGCGCTAGAAACCAAAATATAAGAAGAGCATTTTGTAACGTTGTGATTGGTAATCTTAGATGTCACCTACGTAACTACAAAAATAACTAATATACCCACCTTATCAGAGCTTATGACTCGATTTTTTTTTACACAAGCTAAAACAAGCAAAAAAGTATGTTTATTGGAGAAAAAAACAGCATTTTCTTACGTTGATGGGGTACCATAAGCTCTGTAAAATCGTTAATAGTCAGTTGTTAGTGCTATAAATATATGAAAATTGTATGCGTTATATCTCGGATGGTCTACAGAGCTTGGGAATGAAGCATGTTCAAAGTATGGACAGTTAAGATAAATAACTAAAATTCCAAAAGACTACGAACACGAAGAAGCCAGTTTTGCTGTTCAGTAAATTAGTTTCCAGGTTCAAGCATGATGCATGGAAAGACTAGGACTGGAGAACCAAGCGTGATAATTCTTGAAAGAGATAACAGCCTGGAAATTCTGTAGGAGAGAATTTGTAACAGCAGTATGAAAGTTAAATAATCAAAAATCAGCAAAAGCAAATATAAAACATTTGAGATCTTTGACATCGGTTTTTATCTTCGAGTTGACTTTTTAAAATTTATCATTGAGTTTATCCTTGCGACTTAATAAAAGAAAAATATCTGGCGTATTGGCGTATGTCAAAATATTGAGTTGATTTACAAGTCAAGAGCTGCTAATCCAAGTCAGCTGAATAATTTCAATAAGATATCAAAATGTATTAAGCTCGCAGAACTGACTAAAATATTTCAAAATTCTTTTTAAAATAAGAGATTGTTCTCGCATATTAAAGATTGTCCCGTATTAATAGATGCGTGAATCAAATTACCAAATTGTGTGACTAATATAAATTAAATCCGAATCTTCATGAAATTTCCACGACACTGCCTAGTCGCACAAGAACTAACATCTACGTTTAATCAATACATCCGGGTGAACATTTTCTCATTTTCCGGAACGAGTCAAGATACTATTTACATAGTGAGTGGGTACGTTCGTAAACTTTGGCATATTTTTTCTACAAAAAAAAATACAGAGAAGAGACCATTTGTGGATTTCGTTAAAAATTCCACGCATCATTTTAGAAAAAGGCCCAAATAGTGCTATACAAAAACCGTAAAGAATTTTAAATGCCTCTTAGTGGTGGAAACAACCCTTGTAAGTGAAATTTTGCGAATGTGAGTGTGTAGCGTTGAACAAGAAATAAGCAAAATAACCCTACGTTTACAGTCTTGTTATTAAGCATTAGTGTTTATAAAATAAAGGAAGCCGTTTCGTTTGCGCGGTCTTTTTGGCTTAAAAGTTGACAAAAATGAAATAACGACTAATAAAATAACATCATTCTTTTTATTAAAATTTCCAGACATTTTTGTATTATTAAATTAAAATATTTTCACAATGAGTTTTTTGCGGGAATTCTTTTTTGTCTCAAGCATTTTTTTTTTTAATATTTTGATTATTCACTCGGAAATCATTCCTTTCGGAGCAAATATAACTAAGAATGGGTAAATTTTATATTTAGATGTCAAATGCATAATAATTTATGATGCTTCGATCGAATTATAAAGATATGAATTACGACATCGATGATCATTTTTTTTATTTTTATTTTAAATAGAATTCTCAATTTTATTTAATAAAAAGATCCAAGAAAGCTCAAAGCATGACGCAATGTAAACCGATAATACCAATTGCAATGCTAGAACATAATGCTTAGTATCAGGGTGAAAAAATAACAATGTATGTTCTACAGAAATTAAATTATATGTATATGATTGATAGCTATTTCGGCTTACACCACTATTGTAGTTCTAACGATATATTTGACAATTTCTGTAGGACTAAAATACATCACTATTTTTCACCGTGTTATAATGGAGTTCTACCAAATAAATGCCAGTCAATCAATATAACTTAATATTTAACTGCAATTTGACATCTTTTAAACCAACCTCCATTTCACTCGAAGGCAACAAAGAATAGAATCAAAAGCAATAATAAATTGATAGATTACTGCGATAAACCATTATTATATGTATCACATGCAAATGTCCATCCAGATAAATCGTAATCCGAACCTATGGTTGCGTGCTAATTGCTTCTTATGTCACATTATTTTTATTTAGTTGGAAAAAGAGACAAACATCGTTAATTCTTGATAGCAAATAAATAATTGCTTACTTAAAAAAAACCTGATAGTTCTGACGAAGGCGTAAGCCGAAATAGCTATCAACAAATATATAAAATAATTTATGTAGAATTAAAATACATTGTTATTTTTCTTTCCGTATTAAAAAAAACCCTTTGCGTTAATCACATATGATACGTTCGAAAGCAACGCAGCTTGAATCTATGATTTTTTCGGCCAACCGATAACTAAAATTATGTTACATTCGTGTTCAGCAAAACTTTCTGATTCTTAAATCAAAGAAAAAATCTCTCTCGGCAGTGTTATTATCATTATCGTCCTTGAAGAATATCCTCCATCTTTATTTCAATAGTTCAATCGTCTTCTAACTGTTTTAACACGTCTTTAATATGGACATATCATTACGTCATCCAACTTCCTATACAAAATAGGACCACCTGTTTAAAATATGTAAATAACTTTTACTGATCATTCTTGCCACATGATTTGTTGAATGATTGTATACACTTGTTAAACAAAGGGCAATTAAAATGTGTCGTGATTTTTTATACTGAAATATTATTTAACTTTTTTCAGTTGTTACAAAAAAAAACATTTATCATACATATAGATAAAAGCTAAGCCAAATTTTCGTAGCATCTGTGATAAAATTTGTTTTTAATTTTTGTATTTTTTTAAGTTTAATTTTTTTTTTCAGACAAATAAGGGGAATACAGGGTTAAGTGTAATATAAGCGCATTGTCGTACTGAAAGATTCATTCTTTGGGCGTTATTTGTAAATACAGTTCACAGTTGAGTGGTTTCCTTTTCTTTTTACTAGCTCAAAAAAGAATAAAGGCAGTCTCAGACAATTAAATAGGTTTTAATAAAATACATCAAAAGTTCAACACCGTGAAATATATTTTTATTTATATTCAAGATTTTTTCTTATTATAACAACTGTCCCTTTTCTTAGCGAATATGGCTTTATCTCTTGATTAAGTTTTTATTAGTTTATACTCGGTAAAAAATGTTCGACAAAAAAATTGTTTATACCATTATAATTCTTGTATATTCTACAAAGCGTATTAAAGTCTTAGTGATAAATTCGTAATATGCTGTTAATGTTAAGTCAAACTGATGTTGGTGATTTAAAATGTAAAGTTTTACTTAAATGGCTATAAAATAGGACTACAAAAGCAAGTTTATTATTCATTTTGCAAACTAATGAGAAAATCGTTCTGTAATTAAACAAAAAACAACGAAAGTCAATCTGAAAAGTTTTAACTGTCACACCGGCTTTCTATTTAAGTATGCATAACGTAAATGTATAACGGTTGTCCGTTAAATTTAAAATAAAAAAGAAAATTGAATTGGATTTAGTAAGCTGAAACCTTCACCTTGCCAGTCTTGATAGCGTTAAGCTTTAATTGGATTATAAAATTGTGTTCAGAACGAAAATATATATTATACAAGTATTTTTTTTTTCAAATATACGCTCTCGATGATGGTGAACGAAAAGGCCTCTTAAGGCGTATTTAAACTTGGCGGGTACGTTGCCGAGCGAGTGAACTCGGCCGAATACAAAACAGTCTGAACGCGACGTACAGTACTCGGCCTAGTGAGGTCACTTTTGCCTAGTAAGAGTGAAATGAGTGAGCTAGTAAATATACCCTCCGATCTGCGAAAACCTTGAAGCCAAAAACCAATATTATGACTTCAAGAGCCTCGTCAGGACGATTACACACACTTTATGTTCTACTCTCCCTTCTCTTACAGGAGTTTTGTATATAGCGGAAGACAGTAGAAGAAGCCACAGCCTCCATCTAAGCGACCGAAGAGATACATCTTAAATTACGAGCCAGGCTCGTCTATTAAACTAGGGAACGGGCATGTCTACTATAAGATAATGAAAAACATTTTTTGGTAGAATTATAATCTTTTCATCATTCTCATTAGGAAATTTCTTAAGTGTTCTCTACACAGAAGACCAAGCCTTCAGCATACAGAACAATGTAGATAATCAATACATAGCTAGTAAACATGCAGGATAGGGAAATAAAGACTTAATCTGAACCACACTAACAAGAAATATAAGAGCCCACTTCGCGGACTATATTTATAGATTCAGTTGGAAAACTATGTTTATTAATATACATATGCTTACGCTTCATCGGCTGAGAGGATACTCTCACTGCATGTATCACACACTCTCTCGCGTAATCAGCGCAACAGACAATCGGTGAGTTCATTGATAACACTGATTCAGTTCTTAAACTCACGTTCCTGTAGCTTTATTTTCGTAGTTATAAATTTAGTGACATCTTATATATAAAACCGAAACGGCGTATGTATGTATGTATGTCTGTAATTCCATTTTGCATTGTTGTTGCAAGTTGCCATAATTACGAATATGAAAGAAAATATGTTTGAATTTTTATCGGCGAAGACATTTAGTCAAAATGTAATAAATTAGTCTTCTACCAACTTTTTCCCGGCTTTTATTAATATAATAATGTTTATTATTTACGTGACAGTATTATTTGACATTTCTTTGACAGCAAATTAGATTTTTTCCTTGAATTTGGACATTTTAATGAGCGAGAATGGGGCGCTGTCATCAAATTAAATAAAGTTTGTGATTTTATTTTAACTCTATTTTGGATGTTAGATTTTGTGATATAATATTAAATAATTATTGGTCGCTTAGTCCGAGCGACGCCGGGTAGCAATACTAGTATTTCATAAGGTTTATTTAATTTCCAACGACTATTCACGTTGAAGCGATATTAAATTGGACGAAATGCAAGTAAAGCTGACTCGCCAAAAACTTATATGCGTTTAGTGCTTACTCGATCAATATTGTTGCTCGACCGAACAATCGGCCGAGGATGCTCGACCACGTTCTCGTTTGAACTAAATGAGGCATTAGCTAACCGTTATCCTAGAGCCGAAAAGTTGAAAGGGAGGTGGGTTGACACAGACATCCATAAATTGATTGAAAAATCAATGTATGGAGGTATCTATATGATTACTTACAATAATGGTGGAAAGATTCCAGGCAGATTATTTATCATTATAAGATTTTGGAAACTCACGCAAGCTCATCCAAATCAAACGCGATAAAAATAAACGGTAGTTAATATCTTCCTTAGCTTAAGCAGAATAACTAGCAACAATATGAGAGAAATTGAAATTAATCTTAACTAAATACCTTTAAGTTTATAAAAATAATATGTTAGCCTATTGCCATTTTACGTCACTATTTATTTGAGAAAGAAAAAAGCCGTTTAATCATAGTGCTGACTAGGGTTTTCAATCCCGGGATCCTGAAGTTTTCGGGATTCATTTGTCATCAATAAAAGCGCTATAAATTTCCATTAATGTGCCCTCATTTTAAGAAAAAACGTGTACAACCAGACATATTTTTAATTTCTATTAGTTATCAGATTGCATTCGAACGACACCAATACTCTGGGACATTATATTTCAATCGAATATTTTCGCTCTTCAGTAATAGATAAACTGCCGAAATTTATTCAATTATTTATTATGTATAAAAACCAATATTTGTTTGTTTGTTCGTACTCTATGCGCTGCCACACAGTTCATCCAATTGCGATAAAGCTTTAGTGATTTGTTGTGTGGATGCCCACAAAAGTTTTTCAATTCACGAATAAGATAATGGGCTTGCAATTTTCACGAATAATGCAAAAAAAAACCTATTTCATGTAATTGTCTATTTCGTGTATTCGGTATAACATATATGTACATATATGTTATACCGAATAAATTAATGATTGTTTGTATGTCCCATATGCGTTCCTATACCGTTCATCCGATTGCGAGAAAACTTTCATGATTTGTTGTGTGGATACCTTCGAAAGTTTTGAACTGTACAGCCATTTCACTTCAGTAAACACAAGCACTTTCTTTCTTTGACTCGGATTGGAACACTTGCGGGGTATGGGCTAGTATTTAATAAATATGAAAAAAATCGAGCATTAAAAAATATTCCAAATCCCGGGACCAGTCTCGGTATCCCGAGATCGACTTGTTATTGTTATTCTGAAATCACAGAATCAAAATTTTGACCCGGGATTGGAAACCTTAGTGCTGACTAAAGGGCGATCGAGTTATCGAAAATATGGTATTTAAAAACATCTTGTAGCAATATTTTTTTTACAATTTACACATTTAATGTGCTTTTAAATTTCCGCTTGTACGTTTTTTTTTTTTGAAATGTCTATTCCTTGTTGACTTAACAGTTGATTAATCTCGCTAAGATCTGTACCGACATCATTCTGTCTGAAAGCTCCGCAAAGTTCGAATCAAATTTAGGCAATCAATTTCCAAGCGGCTTGTTCAAATTGATTTCTTACTCTGAATGGGCTTTATCAAACCCATTCCGAATAATTAGTACTTGTTCCTAAACACTCAGGAAACCGTCCAATGCCTTAAACTTATTATAAATGTATAATATCTAAACTAGCAAACAAATATTAAGTATATATTTGTCAAAAATTTGCATACACAACAATTTTAAGCATTAGTAAATTTGACTTTTAAAATCATTTGATTTCGACTATATGTGGATTATACTAATATCCAATATGTTTATTAATATTATTATTTATCAGTTTCCAATCGAAGCATATTTACATCTAATTAAGAATCTTGGCAAAAGAAAGAGACCTGAAGCAACTCATTTTTTTCGTAGATTGTGAAAATGTTAGCGTAGTAGGCTCATTGTTCTCTATACGACTTCTTCTTTTTATTCTTGGATAGGAAAAGTTAGAATATTTCGTTCAGATATTTCAGTTTTTTTGTACTGTACAAGTAATGTGTAATATTATGTGTAAACACCTCATTTAAAGTTGGCTTTAAATGGTCTGGAGGGCGCAAATCATGTTCTTTAACTTTCGTCAGTACGCCAATTCATGGAATGAAAACATTCAATTTTTTTTAAATAATAAGACCAACGTATTAAAAGTGGACGAAAACCCAATTATCACACATGTATTAGGCATTGAATTTGAAACTTTTTTCTGACAAGTGTCCAATTAAGTAATGCATGTTTCCGAATTTTCTGAATACCCATTTAATAGTGATTATTGGTCATAGACACCAGAATTGTACGTACATGTATCCACATCAATTCGATTTAAAGCGGTTTCATACAATATTATCAATTAATCTTATTTGTTTAAATCGAAAGTATATTTTAATCGCGTTTACTGCTCTTTTTATTTGAAATACGATAGCGATTCACGCACGTTCTCATAAATATCATGAAATGCCCACCTTAAAGGATATCGTTCTTTTTAAAAAGTAAAATCAAGATATCCATAGGCGTACACCGCAGTGTCACCTTGGGAGTTTTGTAAAGGCTAAACGGCGAAAGGGTTAAAATACTATGGCGTTAAATCTTGGCCGCCACTGTGCCCACATTCTCAAGGGTCAAAAACCATCACGGCTCGTGGCGAACAATCAAAATGGTATAAATTTTCACGACTGACTAAACCTCTCAACGAATAAAATTGAATCAAACCGAATATAACCTTTTCACTGCCAATACGTATTTCTCGGTTAGCGTACAATAGATTTCTGAACAACAACGCCTGTCCGTCCATTTTTCAACGTCTAGAATTTTTGTAAAACTTCGATAAATTTCTCTTTGTAAAATTAATTCTCATTTTTTAACATTGCAGAGCGTCTGTGCTTTAGTTGGTAAATTTTCTAATATATAATATTATAAATCAAACAAGTGGTGATCGATATTATAGGATTATGAAGTATATCTCAACCGAAGATTTCTTTTAGAACTCTTTATTAATCAGTTGCTCAACCTCTCTAGTTTGAAGATAGTAAAGATAAAGTGGTTAGATAATAGCCCTCGCTACGTCCCGTTTTTAAAGGATCGAATCTGTGGTAAAAAATTTTAGACAAAACAGATATCCAAGACTTTGAACAGAAATCAATAATTCGTTACTGCCCAGACTAAGGCTCAAGCCCGTTAGTTCTGCAACCGAACATTGAAACGAACCTTACAAACACGACGTAAAACTGTGTTTTATAGAGAAACAACCCAAGCCGTGTGCAGAGCACTATAGGGCGAATAAAAGCAACCAAGATTCGTGTATTTTTTTATGCTTTATTTGGTACAAGTTTTCAGGTTTTATTGCCTCGAACAAACAATATTTTAGTTGTTGTATTCATTGGTAACATATGTACATATATATGTAGCTGCAAGTTAATAAATTTAGTTTTGGGTTCCCTTTCAAACTTGTTGATTACTTAGTAACAATAAGTATCAAATTATACTGAGAGCACTTTAAAGGTGGGAACTGTCACCCCTTGTTGGAATAGTAACACAATTTATAGTAATACTTTGTCTAGCATTATCAGCTAAAGCGATGAGCAAAACTTTTTCTGATCTCTATCAGAATATATCGGGGGTGTAGAGACATACGGTTGAAACTACAAAAATGGCTGTTTTGAGTTAAATATAGCATTGTCATACTCAAATGTTCTTTAAGATATAAAAATATGAAACTTGTACGAAGAGCGAAGAGCAATTTATAGTAATTTTATTTATTGTTTTTATACTATGAGTGTTCAAGAAAGAACGAAATTGAAAATGTTGAATTCTAATATCATAGAATTAGATTTCAAAGAACATACTTTACAAGATAGAAAATTTAAATAGTCCGTATGTAGTAAATATTTTTAAAGGACCTATACCCTTTAACCAGTTTTTATGCGGCTGAAAAACTTTGGCAAGTCGTGTAGTCTAAATGAAAGCACGTAAACCGGTCAGACGAGTCATAGATAGAAGACCAAAATGACTGTTTGCTAATTTGGCAACCCAAAACTTCGGAACACGAAATCGGTCAGCATGAATATCGGATTAATCAACTGAAAAGACGCTAAAGGAATCTTAAAATCAACCCTATTAAAACTTGCTGGTAACATGAAGTGAAACGGACGATTTGTTTTTCCTCTGATGAAATGATCTCCAAAGCATTCATTAAAAGATTTAACTTGAGTGGATTAAGATTAATGGCCAGCATTTTATTGAATAATACCAGTAAGCTTGGCAAAGAAACCGTTTTAACAACCAATTCTTTGAGATAAATTTATTAAGTGTTATTTAAAAATTCTTTGAAATAATTTCATGGCGGAGTGAGTATCGATGTCAGTGAAGTGTCGAGATTTGTTGATATTATGAAAGAAAAATAAAACAAACATTATGTTACTTAGTAACGATGCCACAACTTTGAGATTATAAACAAAAAATGTAATTCAAAACAACAGTTTGAAGTGACAGGCATTACGTGACACTACTGTAAGTGATTGAGTTAAAAAAGAATCTTATTAAAAGTGTAAGTCTTAAAAAATATTCCAAACATTTCATTATATTTGTATGAAATAAATTTATGACTGTAGAAACAAGCGCTTATCACATTTTTGCTGTTATTTCATTATAACCTGGTCCAGATACTTGTCTTTCAGTAAATCTTCTGAATTCAATCATATTTTTTTTTTTTATATATATTTCAAAATTTTAAAATATTTTTGTAATGATAAGTAGCAGCTTTTGTGAACTTTTGTGCGATAATCGATTAACCGAGTATGCCTTTCGAAGCTTTTCAGCGAGAAGACTATTTGTAAACTAATATGTTTTCTTTAGTATTTGATTATCAACAAGAATTGACAATTAATCCTTTAAAAGTGGCACATTCTTTAACTATCATTAATCATCAAATATAAAATATCTATAAGTTTGGCCAAAATAATAAATAAGATTAATTAATTGTTTAGCATTTTTCAGCTATCAATTGAAACCAGTATTTACTTTTTTTACGAACGGTTCAACGATATTAAATGATAATTATTTTTTTATAACACATTGCTTTTTTATCTACTTCTTATTCTGAAAAATGAATAAGTGCCACTCTCTCGCTACTAACTTCCACTTTACAATAAAGTAAGAATCGAAGCACGAGTGATTCAAAATATTATTCTTCTCAAACAGGCAAAATACGTGCGACACCAAGCTACACAGCGAGTAGAAAAACGTATTTATTGCCAAATCTATCAAACTTAATATACATACATATATTCATTAAATCTAGAAAATCTAAAAACGTAACCTACGACTTCTTGTGTATAACATGGGTATTGTTTTGTTGGCGTATTGTGCTTTTTTGTAAATCCGTATTATGTATGTGATTTAAAATTTAAAACAATATAACGAGTAACGTCACAGTGTCGCTTCGCGCATAGTTAAAGTGACCGCATTTTTATATAAGACTAGCTGTACCCTGCGCGCGTTGCTACGCCAGCAACTAAAATAAATTTGAAGGAAAGACATTACACAAATATTCAATTCAATTTGAGTCAATTTATTGATTTTGTAAATTTTGAAAAAATTGTGACATTGCAGCTTTTCGTTTCAATTCGATATTTATTGAAGTGCTGTGGGATACACAATATTTCTTGTTTTTCCATCTGGTGCGTAGACGAATAAATCAGACGGTTTTTCGACGCGTGAGCAGGCCACATAGAGCTGCCCATGTGAGAAGCATGGATTCTCCAAATTTAATCCACACACTTGCAACGATTGGCCTTGTGCTTTGTTGATAGTCATTGCGAAAGCGAGTCGCACCGGGAACTGCAAACGTTTGGATTCGAATGGCATATCTGTCGGGATCATTGGGGAGCGTATGGGGGGGGGGGGTATGCCAGAAACCTTCGAAGGAGTGAACTCGAATAATTCGTAAAGTTTAAAAAAAAAAAATGGGGGGTTGAGGTTGGGGGTGGTTGGGGGGTGGTTGGGGGTGGTTGGGGGTGGTTGGGGGGTGGTTGGGGGTGGTTGGGGGGAGGAGTTGGTAGGCCAGAAACTATTGCGAGAGTGTACTCAATAAATTTGTAAAGTTTCACATCGATCGGTCCAGCGGTTTAGTAGTCCATAGCGGAAATACAGACAAACATTCAATTTTATATATATAGAAGATAGATAAATGACTAATCAGGAATTGTTTCATTAATTACGACACTGAAATATACAAAAGATTTTAAATATCTAACACCCTAAAACATTCCCTCACACGTTTTTAGTGTTTTACACATTGATGATTCCGGCGCCGCCCCACTATGGAATATCAATAATATTTTACGAGTGTGGACAATATGCTAAAACCAGTTATGTTTCTACTATTAGATTTACAAAATTAAGTAAAATATGGCCATTTGAGAAAATATATAGTAAGTCAGGTCAAAGAACGTAATTCCCAGTGTATTTATATAAATACATTTGTCGCACATATACCATTAATGCATGAGTAGAAAATACTACATTGTATTTTCTGTACTTAGACGCTACAAATCAGACAATAAAACTCAGCGGATCTACTCGCAATTATTAGTCTACATAAATCTTTATTTTTACTACTGTTAGAAGTGCAGAATGCAATGAAAATGCGCTGTAAATTATTACCCTTTATTATTTATCAAAATGGAACTTGTCTATCTTACCCATTTATGTTCGACTTAGATAACACGAGAAGTCAAGTCGAAAGATTGATATTTAATAAACAAAATTCGGTTAAATTATTTGAACGTGAAATAACAATATTTGAAATACGAACTAATTATTTAAATTGATTGAATTGACCTTTACTTCGTACAACTTCAACGTTTCAATTTAAAAGCGTCAAACTTTTTAGTTCTACGGAAATAATAGATGCTCGTTCTATTAGTTTTACACCAACGTCAAAACAAATCTAAAACAAATTTTACATATCTTTATCTATTCCAGCTTATAATAAATATTAACTTCAAAGATACGTTGATATTTTTACTTCTTTTAAAGAATTCTATAGGATTTGTAGTATTGTTAATCTAGAGGCTATTTTGATATAAATATGATAATGTTTGAATTACAGAAAAATCATAAGCAAACATTGAGAAGTTTTTTGTAAAGCACAATCAATTTCAGGACAAAAACCAAAACCCACACGCGGCTAGTCAAATAACCTCCGCTGACACTTTACCCTTCTTCTGACACCCCTGGGATTAATGCTTCAACTAAATTGTGAATATATCGCGCAAAGATCTACCCGCCCCTGGAGAGCTTTTCCCACTTTCACATCCTGTACGAAACGCGCCGCCCCTGGCATCCAGGGCACGTTAATATCTGTCAAGCGAGCCGAACGCGGTTGTACGTGCCGAGGCTTAGAACTAAATATTACCTTCCGGTGCCAGAGATCAACCCCCTTCTCTTGTATTCCGATCGAGACATATCTTTTTGCGGGGCTTAACACAGGATTGATGAGGCTTTGAAAACAAGTTTTTAATCAGCTTAATATTTAACCTTATTTTTCAAATTAACATCGAAGCTTTAGGCATTAAAAATCTTATCACGTGCAAATATATAATTCTTAATTAAGTTGAATAGAAATATCAAATTAAGAATAAATTTCTTCATATAAATGCAAACGGTTATTGATTAGAATATTTATAAGCCATTTAGCTTCCTACGCGGAGCATATGGCCACCATTAGGGATATGTTTCCCAGCAGCCTCTTTTTTCTCTCCCAATTAATAATTACAGGGTTAAAATTTACCTTGTTGGAAGAAATTTCAGGCGAGATTTACGTTTATCTGGAGCGTTCACAGCACACTTCCAAACCATGTCTTTCGACTTTTTTTAAGACATAAAAATAAACAACTTAATTTAATCCAAAACAAAAAAAAAATAAAAAATTGTACGGTTCTAGCAGGTTAAGAGAGTGGGGTGGTGTCTGTGTGAAAGAATTTTAATTGCTTTGAAATTCATGGAAGAATTGGGCATTTTGTTAATTTACTACGATATCAATAAATTTCGTGTCCCAAAATTTGATGTATGTATATTTTTTTAATTGTATGTGAATAAAATGAAAGACTATAACTAATTGACATAATCATTCTCTTTTTTAACTATATTTAATTGTGAATTTATTTTTGAATTTTCAAATAATCATGGCTAAAATTGTACATGATTATCGCACATTTTGCTTGTTGCATCATTATGTTTAGAATCTATGACTTCTTCAGCCGTAATAATACTATACAACAGTGCTTTGTTTTGACAATCTACGAATATGGCATAGAGAAGGCATGCTTACAGTGTCTGACACAGACTTTTGAGAAATATTTAATTACAACTTTAAGTACTGCTTTGTTTCAATTAGAACATTTTTGAATATCTCTATTCGCTTAGAGGTGAAAAGGCCAAGAGATTTTTTTCGACTTATAATTAAATGAGATAAATATTATGACGTATTATCGCTTTAAATAATAATCTTCTTCAAATTACGATCGTAGGTATTGAGCGGTACTATTTCACCGTTCAACCTATTGATGAAAGAAACTGGATACTTAATGAGATTTAGAATATTTCTTTTTACAAAAATATGAACTGAGATCAATCTATATATATAAAAATGAATGTTTGTCTGTCTGTATTTCCGCTATGGACTACTAAACCGCTCGACCGATCGATGTGAAACTTTACAAATTTATTGGGTACACTCCCGCAATGGTTTCTGGCCTATCAAACCTTCCCCCCAACCACCCCCCAACTTCCACCCCCCAATTATTATTTTATAAACTTTATGAATTTTTCGAGTTCACTCCTTCGAAGGTTTCTGGCATACCCCCCCCCATACGCCCCCCAAACCCCACCCCGCCAAACAACCCTCCTTCCCCTAAAAATTGATATCGATTTTTTACAAATTTCTCGAGTACACTTCCGCGAAACTTTCTGGCGAAAATTTGATGAAAATGAGTTTCAATGAATTATGTGGGTAAATAATAATTATCGAGTATATTAAATGTAGTATAGAAAATACTAATAACCGGAAGATAATAATATAGAAATGTCGATAAATAATTCACGGGTTTTAATCTGACCTATTATTATTGAATTGATTGATCTCAAGTGTTTGAGTTTACAATGAATGATATAATCTCAAACACTTGAAATCGAGCGACAAAACTCATGGGAAAGTACAAAATTCCATCAAAGACCTTCAGTCGAAATTCTTAATTTATCTTTCAGCTCTCTCTGTGTCCATTGCTAGAAAAGGATAGATGTTGGATGAGAAGAAGTATAAGCATCACAATAATCAATACATTTGGACACAGATTCCGATCATATACTTTTATTCATTGATTTTTCAATCCAACTTTCCAAGCCTTTTTTAACTAATTTTTTAAACTTTTTATAAAGATAATGATAAATCAAATACATTGTAAAAAATACAACAAATATAACGTCTAAAAATAATTATATTTAGCACGACGCTTCAACGAACAAACCACATTGACTGTTATTTTCTGTTTTACGTTAGCCCCTTTTTGAGACAGGTAAAATACTACCGATTCCCAAATACTAAAATGCGAATTGTATCACTGAGTATTGACAGAGAATGGGAGGAAATAAACGAATAAATATAAATCCTTTCCGAGAAATATAGGTCTATCACCTATGATTGATCGGTGAGTACATTGTACAAATGTATTTGTTGTATACCAATAGAATTACGAAAATCAATTATTCAACTATCTAGATATATTTTAGCGATATAAAGCATCGATTTCCAATACTGCTTATGTCACAGGTACACTTAAATAAAACTCTTTATGATTTAGCTCTTGATTTAATTCATTTGTTAATTTAACACCAGACATGAATTTTATTATGGGAATACATTGTCATCTTTGTCCATTTTTTAACATTGTACGTAATTATTATTGAGATATCTACAAGCTTCGATTGTAAAATAAAAAAATCGCTGCAAATGATTAACAATAAAAATTTTAAGCCGTGTTTGTGAGTGAATGTGACATTGCGAATCTATTTGCATGCATTCTTTCGAATAACATATTGAATTGAAGATAGATAGATATTTATTTAGGCCATATTGTTTATGTCGTGAATATACAAAAAAAACATCTTTTTGTACGTAATGATTAAAAGACATTGACTGTAAGTTCAAGCGTCGAACCAGTTCAGTTTTAATACAAACAAAGTAAATATATGAAAAGAAAAAATAAATTGTCAAATTGTTTTCACATTGAGCAGTCAATATAACACTTCTTATGAGTAGTCTTGTTTCAGAACCAGTAAACTTACATTTTGTAAATTTCAAACAAAGTATCTTCCGGATTTCACTATGACATTTTAGCACAATAAAGCTTTTATCTTCAGCGTAAGGATGTATTCCTGTTACAGTAATAAAACAAATATATTTACCACCAACCATTGTTCGATGCGTACTAAAAGTAGCTTTCAATTATTTATGTAAGAAGGGTTATAAAACCGGAAATAAAACGAGGATTCAGATTTCAATGTCAACAAAATGTGTCTTCAATCATTTATTCAATTTAAAGTATATATTAACATACGATATTAACAAAAGTATGGGTTCAGCAAGAAACATACAATATTCAATTATCTATGCTTTCCTAGAAAGATCACCATACATTTCCAGGATTCACACGTAAGTACAGGGTTTTTCGAAATCCGTATTTATTGTCTACCCTTAAGTTTTAATTAAATATTGCAAAGCAAAATATTTTAATAGAATTATGAAATATTAACGCAAATGGTACCCGATTAAATAAATTTCAGTGAATTTCTAATGGTTAGCCTCTTAAATTTAATCCCTTCGATTTTTTTTAAAACATACCTTCACGGTTCACCTTAACGTTAGTTCTAGGAAATGTGCTTGTAGCTCAACGCTCGTTGATCGGTCGTTCTGCGAGATTAATCATTAAAGAACACCAGAAGTCTTTTTTCATTGTTTCATCATCAAAAACCTCCACGATTTGTTTTTTATAAACTCTTTATTCTTAAAATTAAAACATCATACAGCAATGTTTCCTGGAGGAATCTTTTAAAGAAGTTTCAAGTGTTTTTGTATCATATACTTCATAACAAAGTATTAATTGAATAAAGCTGTCCAATGTATTTGAGGCAATAGTATTTATCGTAACAAAAAAACCTACCGAAATCCTTTAATAAAATTTCTAAAATCTAAATTAAGCGCAAAAACAATAATTTACTGTATTTCTTACATAATAAGAAATTCGTTTATAATTTTAAATATAATTTAAGTATTCGTTGATTATAATTACTTAGCCAGCAAATCAGGCCATGGTTCATGTAAATTAATGCTGTGTTTATCGTAAGAACTTGAAATTTACTACGATATCGTATAATAACATATTATTCAGACAAAAATTTGTGAACCAAATTCTAAGCTTGAGAAGATTTTCCGTCTTTACATTAACATAAAAAAGATATGGATTTAATTTAGCTTATTTTCTGTTTTTGAAGTAGGTCAAAATAATGGCCTAATTCGCACTGGTAGTAAAAGAGTATCAGAGCTTAGTTGTGCGTCATTAAATAATAATATACTGAAATATTTATTATTTGTGCATCATAAAATTCTACGAGTAATTAAGCGCCCATCGTTATCAGAGCGTTTGAGGACAATTATAAAACATCCAAAAGATAAAAGCAGGCACGTATCAAATAGCTGGCACTTTTCAGCCCCAGCACAGGGGCGGCGGCAACGGCAGGGCGCCTCATTTTCTTGTAGAAGTATTTCAACGTCGTGGATTTGAGCGAATGCAATATCTCAACTGTCGGTTTTTTCATGCCTCAACGGTTTTCACAGCATATCATATTGTGTGACTTTATACTGCCTTTTCTTTTACATAAACGTCACGTATTCCTTTTGTTTTGTTTACTGTCAGTGGTATCTGTAGAACAAGAATTTTAAAAATCACGATTTGTCTTAAAGCTTTGTAAAGTAACTAAATTTTTAATTAGCACACTTTATTTACTAAAACAATGGCAGAAAACAAAATGCATGATTATCTGTGATAGTTCATTTTTACAATTAAGGTAATGAATGTAACAAAACGCGTCTGAAATGTTTATTGTTATTTCTTGTCTTGAGATGTAACGTGTCTCTTTTTACGGCAAAAGAAATCTTGTCGGGATCATAATAATACTTAATATTTGTGGGTTGTTTTTTTCAATTGTGCCCTATTTACACCGATTATGTGCTTTCAATAATTTTATACTATTAGATGAAATGAAAATTGGTTTCTAAAATATCTTTTAACAATATTTTGTCGAACTCATGAACGCTGGACGTTGCAAAATTTCAACAATTCGCTCATAAGCTTTTTTCACCCGTATAACCTATAAATACAAATATATCAAAAATAGCATATTACTCAGTAACTCAACTTCTCTGTTTCGAAGAGAGTATGGATATAAAGGATATAGAGGATATAACTAGGGATAGGACTTGTGATTAGCTTGTGGCTGTCGTTACGTCTTATTCTTAGGATTGTATGGGTGTGGGATGGAACGCTGTACAATACAGAAATCAATTTCTCTTAACAGAAAGCATTAATTCTATTAAACAATGTGTTTTGTTTGGATTTAACCACCACCGTTCCGCAACCGAAGCCAACAACGTTCACACTCGACCACGGACATGATTAAACCTAGTGAATATAATATTAAGATCTTTATTAATAATTGTACTTATAAATGTATTTATATTAGTCGTTTATCTAAAGATAGTGTTATAATTCAATTCAAGTATTGTGACATCCCTAGTGCTTCTACGTGTGGGCTCGCGTGCCGAAATTTGATATATTTATATTTTCTTGTTATTTTTCCTTTGGTTTACGCTACCGGAAATTCAATTCATTTGACGTTTTGCTGGGAGTATTTATGAACATATACAGAACGTTCGAAGAAGCACATAAAAGTCATAAAGACATTTTTATTGAAAACCACCGTACGTGTATTATCAGTTGTAACAACAGAAAAATATTTTATATTCATTGCAGATTTGAGGCATCATAAAGCAAAAATACGTGCACATATTATAAATCATTCCAAATATTTTTTAATGATACATAACTATCAAAACTCGACAAAGGTATAGAAAAAAATATTTAATCTTTTCTGCATGCCACGAAAATCGCAATCAGAAACCAATGAATTAAATGGCAATGTGTTAAATTTTATTTCGCTAATAATAAATTAATTTGAATGCTAATACGATTTAAAGAACAAACTATCGATAAATAATACATCGTTCACTGCTAACCTTTAAAAGAGGGTTTTTTTCCAGACCTAATTTTATCTCAACGGAGAAAATAGTACTTTTTATAATGCATTATAAGTGACATTACAGTGAATTTCCAATAAGCTATATATTGTCCAATGGCTTAAAATCACAAATATGGTCCACAATGTATTATTTTTAATAATCTATGATTCTGAGCTTGTCAAAGCTTGAGCTACATAGGTCCTCAAAATCGCTATCACATCAACTGTTATATTTCAGTTGTTGCTCTTAATAAATTTACAAACACTACCAAATACAAATCGTACCAAAATAGTGTCAAGGATCGAACTTTATAACGGTATAATATACACTTTCAAATAATAGTTAATGATTGTCTATCCAAAGGCATAGAATTGAATGTAATCTTTTTACCCCTTCTTTATCTACCAAATCTTAAAACCGATCGTTAACAAATCGATAAGTTAACAACTATTATTATTATACTCGCTTCACCCTTGTTTCATATATACGTTAAAATAAATGAACTTTTGCATGACTTGTGACCAGTTATTATTAAATAGACTAAGTTTGAATTGTCATTATATGTTTTGAACAACCTGTAGTGATTTTTGAAGCTTTCCACAAAGCTTTCTCATGATATTTCATCGGATTTACATTTTTTTCAGTTTGTAATATTAAATCTCTCAAGACGCGGAACAAAGGGAACGAAAATCAGCTTGCGATGTTGAAAAAAGGATCTACTTTATACGGCTACTATTTTGTGAAATCAATTTTACAAATCGTAAACCCTAACCCACCTTTTGACGTATTTTTTATTACTAATATACCTATAACCAGTCGTTTTTACTGCATGAAGTTTTATGAAAATGAAGAAGCGACTTTAGCGTCACTCGATTGCCATGGATGAATGGGATCAGTCTGAAATCCTTAGTTCGCATTCGCTTAAAATAAATCCATAAGTTGATCCTGGAAACGGGATGATTAGGTAGATTATTTAATAAAAAAAATCATTTTCTGGTGCCAAAAATGAGTCGATAATTTACTTCTAGTCCTTTCAGCTCTCGCATATCTCGAATAAACACTTAATTAAAAAACGGCTACGAACGAAATCCTGGCCTTTTCACTGAATCATTTCTGTTTTGTATTTTGAAGAAACATTTTGATAGCATTATAGTTTAAATGATTTTTCTGAACTACTTACTCGTCCCATAATCAAGCTTAGGGATAAAAATAATTTGACTTGGACATTACTAGTAGTTAACTTTTAGTTCGCTCTTGCTAAGTTTAGTTTTAATATCAGATTAGTGTGGGAAAGGATGCTGGGCAACACTGCATTCATGATTCCAAACAGAAATCAATAATTCAATTGATAAACGAAACTGCCCAGACTGGTATTCAAACCTGTGAGCTCTGCAACCGAACCACACTCGACCACGGAACCGACAGCGTTTGATATTCACTGAGAAATATTTTTCAGTCACTATAAAATTATGGCTGGGATTTCAAAATACGCATGCAAAGAAAAGCATCATTTTCAACGGCAGGGCGGCCTTTTTTCGATAGAATTTATAATGACAGAAAATTGGTTAAAGGATCGCTTTCAACAATGGGATAATTTCCACCGGGGCATTCATTACCCACCTGCCGTACGGTCACAAGGGATTTTACGAAATAAAGCATTTTATATGACCAGAATTCGAAATATTAACTTTGGACGCTGTTTTAGAGGCATTGTCAGCTGCTCGCCGTGATTTGGACTTTTACTCTTTAAATTATTAAGGAATACAAACAAATAAGTTTTTATTTTCTGGAGAGATCTTTGATTCATTGTAATTTCTTAAACAATGGAAGTCATTTATATATTATTTTTTTTTCATTAGGAAATAATTTGTACGTGGTATAAACCAAAGTTTTATTAATAACTTATTATTACCATATAAAACTAGGATGGTGGAACAGAGAAGAAGATGTATTGTGTATAGATGAAGTCCACAATGAATAATCCACAAGAACTCAAAGAGAAAAGTCAAAACATAAAATTATAAGCCAGTATGTATAAATTTTTTGAGCTTAGCTTTAGAGGATTGGGATTCTGTTGTGATCATATATCCATAATTTACCAAAAACTTTATGGCTTAATACATATGTAGGTTCCCAAAATTATTTCACCCATGGCCAGGGGGCCTAACAGACACAAAATTACACACGGCCCCCCTCGAAATTTCCTTCATTGCCCCATTTTTGCTTCTCAAAGCTCCTCTCCTCCCCTTGGGCCCTCCAAACCCCCACTGTGAGAACTTATGGCTATAGAGAAAAGATTTTAAAATTACTAGGCAAGGGTCTTCATCTTCAAGTATATTAAGGATAAAATAATGCAGGCTAAAACATAGCTTTGACGATGGCGTAAGCCGAAATAGCTATCAACAAATATACTAAATAATTTCTGTAAAATTAAAATACATTGTAATTTTTTTTCACCGTATTATAATGGACTTCTACTAAGTAAATGCCAAATCAATCAATTTATTATGAACTCATCGTAGAGAAGTTAGTATCCCATGGGTAAACAAAGGGTTTTTAATACAATTTTATACAGATACGGATTTCAATTTGATCTGAACGATTTGTAAAATGATATCTGATTACACTGCGTAATTGTGTTATTTAAAATATCTACATAAATTTACGTATTTGACCACTGACCAGCGTTTGAGTAGCGCTGGTGTAATGTGTCCAAAATGATAGACTTTGCAGTCGCATTAAGGAAAAATATTAGTGACTTTTATAAAGTATCTTTATTTTTATCTCTCTTACTTAAAAATACGAAAAATTGTAGATAATTAAGAAACCGTAATGAAGATATTAATCAAACAGTTCAAATTTCATTCAAATAGAATATGAATATATGTCGATTATATTATAAAGGTATATAGTTAAAGCCTTATTTCAAAAAGTTCGTTTGATTCATCGTATTTGAAATGGGTATTATATAAAGGTTTTATAAACGTCATAGACAGACATATCTTCAAATATCGGTAGTTGAAATAATTATTCATTGAAATTTATGAACGCAAATTAGCTGGGGATTTGAGTGCGGAATTTCAGAATGGATGTTGGAAGCAACTGGGGCACTATTAATATACTTTTCGATATTTCAATTTATATCGAGGATTATATTAACGAGATATAACTTAGTATTGAAAAATGTGACCCGGTGAAGGTGTGTCAAACGCGTCATCTTTATTCATAATTTTTTACCAAACTTTTTCTTTGCAAATTTGAATACATTATAACGTCGAAAACAAGTAAATATATATATTCGATTGCTTAATCAATGAATAAACTGTTGATATCTTAAAAAAAATAGTCATTATTTTGATAAAAAAAAGTCCAGTAAAATGTTAAAGTTGTTCCACAATTTTAAAGTTAAGCAAATTAATTTGTTATAAAAAATAACACTGCCCCAACATACATTCACTGGAAACGCCATTAAAATTAACGTTGTATTTATTTTAATATTTAATTGTTCTGATTGATTGAAGAATACTTCTCCCAGCATTTTTTTTCATATACTGGTACTAGCTTCGACAGTTTTTTGAGAAAAAAACTTATTTTCAATACTCCATTAATATCATTATACGAATTTAAAACTCAGGCACACGCGTAACTTATTAATCTTACTGGACCGAACTCATAATAAAATATTATTTTTCAAGATTTATTTCGGTATGAAGTGACTACAATTTATCACGACTTGTCAGAAAATATGAAATTGACATTTGCAGCATTTCATCAATAATTTTTAATGTCCATCATAATTTCAGCTGACGATTTCTTTTTTTACGCTGAGTTTTTAGTCAATTTTTCAACGCTGTTGGCATCAATTACGGTGTTCTCGGACTCAAATCCTAGTAAAGAAAGTTTACTCAATTGATTTTTTCATTCAATTCCTAAATTTCTGTTCAAAGCGTGAATGTTTCTGGTGCCTTAATTACTTTCAACGTAATCGATCATAAACATGTATTTCGAGTTAATTATAATTTACCGACAATGCTATTTCAGATGTAAAACATCTGTTGAAATAAACCTTGGAGTTCATATCGACTACATTGAAAACGGAAACGAATACAGAAAAAAAATCGTGCCGCTTTTAACGACTTGCTTGAATTATTGTAAGCGAAAACTTCTTATGAAGTACTTCAAAAAGCGTATATGCAATTTGTATTGAATACAAAATGTTTTTGTCTGCCGAAAAATAATATTTTATCTATAATCGTTATATCTTCACTATTTTTGTTTGTTTGCGTGTCTGCAAAAGCTCCATAGAAATTGCAACTATGCGTTTGAAATCCGAAACCAATAAGTAATAAAAGCTTTTCTAGCTTTCATTCTTATCCATGCTACATATTTCATTTTTTTTGTTCTTTCATACATAATGTTCTTGCTCCGTGAAATACGACAGTGGTAGAGTTCATTGAATTTTAATATTCATGGCGCAGCCCGTTTCAGTATTATCTTTTTCTTGGTCTCGGTATGCATTTATAATAGAATGAATGATAATGTTATTTCGGATAATATTATTATGATCACGATTTTCAAAATTTTACAATATTCATACAATGGGTCGTGTAATATGTGATCTCGTTACTTTCATGATTACATAAAACTATTACACATTTATTTTTATAAAAAAAAAGCGGTGGGTTATTAAATTAATAATAATCAACCACAATTTAGTTTTGACCATATTCGCTCCCAATATGGAGCATATGGTCACATATTATCTCAACATGATTTTCATACGAGAACTGCTTGTTACTCAGTTGCTCAACCTCTCTTTTTCGAAGAGAGTATCGATTGAAAGGATACGATGACTAGTGATTATCTAATGCTCTTAGTGGAATGCTCTCGCTACGCGCCGTTTTGTGGGATCGGAAGAATGGGAAAGAATTTTTAACAACACCCATTGCCTTCAAATAGAATCGATATATCGACTGGAAAAATCTGAAGACTCGAACGCGGCCGGTCCGTCACGGAAGCCAACGAAGTTGACTACTGCACCACGGACCGGTGCCATTTAGACACAAGAAATATTTTTTAACTATGCTTAAACCAGAACTCTACTGACATGTCATAGCATGTAGTGGTGGTCATATATTGGCAGCAAACTTGGTCAAAGAAGAATAATAAAGGGTATTCAACAAAAATATTGCTTAACCTTTGAATCTAAACATCATTTTCTTTTTTATTCGACCGAACATCTTATATATAAAACCGAAACGGCGTATGTATGTATGTGGGTCTGTAATTCCCTTTTGCATTGTTGGTCATTAAGTTACCATAAAAACGAATATGAAAGAAAATATGTTTGAATTTTCATCGGCGAAAACATTTAGTCAAAATGTAATAAATTTGTCTTCTACTGAACTTTTCCCGGCTTTTATTATTAATAATCATGTTTATGAAGAAGGTATTATTTGACATTTCTTTGACAGCAAATTAGATTTTTTCCTTGAATTTGGACATTTTAATGGGCGAGAATGGGGCTGTCATCAAATTAAATAAAGTTTGTGATTTTATTTTAACTCTATTTTGGATGTTAGATTTTGTGATATAATTATGTCGAATGATATAACATTAAATAATTATTGGTCGCTTAGTCCGAGCGACGCCGGGTAGTAATACTAGTATTTAATATAATACATTGACATTCTTTCAATCGACTTTTCACGACATCTGTTTCCTGTCTCTCGCGACACAATAATATAGCTTTTTTAAAGATTAATTGAACCATCCAACATATCCTATATTAATTATACAAAGTCTTTTTCTTCGTGAAGTGATTAAAATAATTCTAGTTTGTCATATATTTATGTAGGTTAACGACAGCACTTTACTTAATATTAAAGCAGGATTTATTTTCCGGTTCAAAATTATAAAGGTTGACGTATAAGAGTTTAAGCTCGCTGGATGGATTTAACGTGGCATGATTAACGATGATACATACACTAGATTAATCCTGCCTTTGTATTCCCGTAAAGGGAGCTAACTATGCACCGCTGCAGGGTGAGCAAAATCAATAAATCGGCTAACCGGTTTTCATGTGCGCTTGATTGAAGAGCATGTATCCGTTTGATATTCTGTCCGTTTACCAATCAGACTCACATTTTTTTAATAGAAAAATATAAATATCGAAATAATTTTTTCTCGGACAAAATATTTTGATATAAATTATTATTGTGTCTTTTTCACTTTTTTTATGACTCGGAACTCGAATATATTTAAAGACAAGTAAAATAATTGACCATTGACAGTGACACCGTTCAACATTCACTTAGCACATACACACACAATCTGACTATATCGTTAACCAGGTACGAGTGCAGTGTTGTTTTGTTCTTTTCATTCAAGAAAATAAATAATAACAAATAAATATTCACAATCCATTAAAATTCGATTATTATCTCATATAATCATTCATTCCTTTTTACGCAAACTTTAAATTCAATATTTCAACTATTAGCCTACGCACGTACAAAATTAAAAAAAAACTTTTAATTTGTATTAAAGTATAAATGACAATCTTCGGTACCGGTATCGATAAAAATGTCGGTAAGTTGGCCGTCCCTAGTATGAAAGTATTAGGAGAGAGGTATCGCATGACTCGTCGCGTACACAAAATGCAATTTTCCGCATGCTCAGATAAATCTTATGGAAATTCTTCGTTTTTCCGACGCTGCCTTATTTATATAAACACGTAGTTTCGTGTCATGATAAACAGGAATTTAGCGATAGCTGTC
Organism: Himalopsyche kuldschensis; assembly: GCA_028554975.1. Lineage (NCBI taxonomy): Eukaryota > Metazoa > Arthropoda > Insecta > Trichoptera > Rhyacophilidae > Himalopsyche > Himalopsyche kuldschensis. The sequence goes on along the minus strand of JAHFWI010000033.1, from coordinate 2,217,010 downwards.
TAGGATTTTCCTTCTAACTATTGCGGCAATGAGAGATAAGAGGGTAAATAGAATAATAAAATGCAGACATCAAATCGAATCGCTATGATATTAATACAGAGTTGAAGACTTCTTCAGATATTTTCCAAATCAATAATATAGTGAAGGTTTCAACTCTTACCCCCATAACAGCACACCAATTTTTTTCTCAAAATTTCTAGGTACACTTGAAGTAAAAAAACATATTCAAAAAGAGTTTTTACAGTTGCGTTTGGATATACTTGACATTTCATCAAAGAAAATCAATTACATATATGCGTTGGAAAAGTATTGAATAAAAAAAACAAAATAATGATTTTTTTATGATGAAAGAATGAATCGTGGCACACCTCACATCACCGTTTGGCATATCGGTTGCAGAACATTGACCTAAATGTTGAAATTTAATGATATCACATATGCATCAGATCTATTTTTAATCAGAGATCATGTATTGCAAAAGGACCACAAGTGCAAAATAGCAATGTTCAGTTTTGAATGCAAAAATATCCTTGTATAATATTTCACGTTTGTTGTGTAAAATCAAACACATTTAAAAAATCACTGCCAATACTTGGTGAAATGACATTATATAAAAACTTATGAAAAACTTTTTGATCTTATTCCACTCTAGATGTATGAATATTCTGATGACAACTCAATTGATAATGCTCGCGATGAGCGAAACCGGTCCTGATATTAATAAATATAATGTGGAATAAGTTCAAGAAATGTATTGTTATGTTCTGTCATTTCAAATAGATTTAACCAACAAAATATCACTCGAAATATTGCACTAGTTATTGGATTTATGGCAAATATTTCATTAATAAATGTTAAAATTTCAAACTCTACTAACAAATTTGCACTTAGGGTTGTTTTGCATAGCATGACCGATATGGGCTTCTAATGATCGTTAAAAAAATACTCGCAGGATTGAAACCAGTCCTGATCATTTGAAAAAATGTAGAATTAGTGCTAAAACAATTTACCATTTTTTTTAAATATATCTCTGTATGGTGTTTGATCTATAAATTGCATGCAGCGCCGGGCGAAACGCAAAAATAAAGCGATGACGTTACAGCGCCGCATTTCACCGAGCTTCATTGTCATACCGAATTGAATAGCCTTAATCAAAACCAATGAAAGTTTTCAATTAAATATTTTCCAAGAGTACAACCGCGCCACGGTTGAACGGCATCGGGCTTTATTGTGATAGACAGAGCGTAAACAAACTGGTCAGTTTTGAAAGAGATTAGAAGTATGCCGAACAGTTTCCTATTGTTTGAACGACTAGTAGTAATACTATGTAGCCGTCTCACATGTTTTGCTATAATCGATACGAAAACCATGAAGAATATGAGTGGATTTTCTTAGCTGATTATGTTCAACGAGCTAGGTTTTCTTACCACCACCCGTTGTGTATATGCAGCTTATGTTTCATGGCCGCCTTTCACAACGCTATCAACATAAAAAAGGAATTTACCTCTCACATTCATGGCCCGAGCAGATCTGTGCGGTCTTAATTTTGAACCGTGCACTGTTGTGCCTTAAAATAGAAAATAAAATTAATTGGAGTGACTAGCTCAGCCACTGAAATCAGTTTTATACAAAGCATCATAATACGGTAAGAAAAATAACAATGTATTTTAGTTCTACATAAATTATTTTATATATTTGCTGATAGCTATTTCGGCTTACGCTTTCGTCAGAACTATGTTTTAATCGTGTATTAGAGATAGCTTATATACCTAGGCTAGACAGGGTACCCCATACATCCCCTCTCTGCTCAACCATCCCAACGCCATATGGAAAAAAATTAAATAAGTAATTGATCTGGCGTAATCCTGAGAACGTTAATCTGGGTATTTTTGGGTTATTTTTACCGTGTGAAACAACTCAAAATCCGAGTGAATCTATTTTAAATTGTTTTTAGCTTGTTGCTTGTTAAAGGCTTTAGAAGAGGTGATGTGTTAATTGTAATCTGTTCGTTAAGAATGTCATTGGATTAAATATACCTATTAATTTCTAGCTGTTCCAATGCATTTAGCTTAAGGCCTTTATTACAGGAACGTAAACAAATCGGGACCGAATTTGGATCATGTGCTTTCTCTATGAGGTGGTTTGCATATTGTGAATCAGTTTTTTATCATTAAAGGATCTAACATTTTTATTTGCCCGAATCTAAATATTTCTTCCGGTCTTCCTGACATATACTACTAAATCACATGTACCGTAAGTCATCTTATAAATACCGCTCTCATCAAGTTTGACCGCTTCTATCAAACTTGATGTTAGATCCTTTAATAATTAAAAAACTGATTCACAATATGCAAATATACAAGCCAGCGTGGCCTTTTGGACCCGTGTGAGGACGGACCGCAGCAAACAGCTATGCTCGTTCGCTTCTCAACCACCTGGTCCTATCCTCACATCGAAAATAGGACAGGACTAGTGATAAGCAATTCGCTCTCGCTACGACCCAGAGAAACTTTAAGACAAGATAAACACCCATGTTATTCGAACGGAATCGGTCAATAATCTGAATAAAAATCTACTCTTGCTGGGACTAAAACACGTGACGTGCATTGCGGAAGCCGACGACGATGATCACTACACCGCGGACCCAAGAAATCATACAGTTTATACCTACTATTTATTATTTTATACACTATAGAAGAAATAAATAAATATGTCTATGAAACTACTGCTAATAATACGAATCGAAAAAATATTTTTTTTCGTCATTGTGTCTGTTATCGGATTCATAAAACCTATGAATATATATTGATACCGCCCTAAATGGTAGGTTATCAGACCTCTCTCGAACGATCTATTTTCCACCTCATTATATGAGTTTAAGTCGATATCAGGAAATAAATTCATTCTAATAATACTCTATATTGAAATCTATAGCGATTCAATATAGAGTAATTTCAAATTTGTAAAAGAGACATTTATGTCGTTCCGGAATGGTATTGCGGACGTCTCGCTCTAAATGTCTCTCTTTCACACCCTGAGTGCATGAGATACGAGGTATTTCATGCAAAGTTCGATAGACCATAAATAATGGGTTATCGGGCGGACTGTGTAACGGTTTCTGTGTAACGGCTTTGCTACCTAAAGGAACCGCTTTTTTTTTCATACAATGAGTTAGTTAGAGATTGGAGAGCATTGAGTGTGGACATGCTTGCCAGATAAGTCTAACAGTCGTGGTTGAAGGGATTCTTCCAACTATAAGCCCTGGAAGTAGCCTGCAAGCTCCTAATCCTCTCCCTAAGGATAAAGTCTAGTAAATTCCTGATATCACCTTCGCAATTATAATAGTCGTGTATTATGTATTGTAGAACGTAACTTGTATTGTAAATCTATCTGTGTTAAGCCCGTGTGTAAAGTCTGTGAAAATTCGTAACAATTAAATAATGCGTGCTAACCGCACCCACATAACGCTTTGAGATCGTCTTTTGTTTATAAGAGCACCATGTTTCTCCTACTCCGTTCCCAAAATTCCTCTCCTGAGTGTCGGATAGGAGGCTCCTTCTCGATTTACGAGGGAGCCGAATCAAGGTCGTCTCAATATTAACTCCCAAATAATGTATATATTTTACATCTCGCTTTTATCTTAAGTAATAACGGCTAAGAGAAAAATATAGATTAAAAACCTTTAAATAAAGATCCTTTTTTGAATATTAACCAAAAAAACGTGCTTTAAAAGTTGTACAAAAAACTGTTTCGTGGTAAACATTTGGATTTTGTTAACTTCTTGGTAGCCAATAACGTTGTGAATATTCAATTATGTTTGAATAGATAATGGCAACATTGAAGGTCAATTTGAAACGAAGTAATGAAAAATAAAACATAAGACCCAAAATTTTCCTCCGCTTTTACGGCCCGCTTTCCTTCTCGAAAAAGAACATCTCGGCTCATTATTTTTCCATAGATTTAACAGGTTTGTGAAAAAATTGCAATTCCTGAGGCGCTTCACTACCACCCTTATTTTATTTATCACGAATGTTTTCACATTAGGGAGAAACGCGGCTCCTTCGGCAGCGCTTTTCAACTTAAGACCCAGAAACTTTTATTTTAACTTAACGTCTTCGTGCTTTTGATCTTTGCTTTTGTTGTTTTTTGCTTGTATTTTAAAAAATCTTACAGACTTTATATTTCTTTAAATTTCTAAATGGCTTTCACAATCTCATGAAGAATTATCAAGATAGTTTTTGCGATAGAGCGATGCAAAAAAACACATTCGTTTATTATCTATAATTCTATACGATAAATTTTGAAGAAATAAACGTAACGTAAATGCGTATTTTTTCATAAGTTTCAAGCACACGGACTTCTCACGGAGAAAACTGGTTGCCACTTCTTCGTATATGGCTAAAACTATTAAGTCGAATAAAATACTAACGAATAAAAGGTCTGCACGAGGATTTGAAGCCGTGGACATTACAACTGTGAGCCAATAACGGAGCGTGTTGAAAAACCTCTTTAAATACTGTTTTGGTCACTTGAGATTCGTATTCTTTCAAATAATAATAAACTTCTATAAGAAATAATATTTAATTATTTTGCATACAGATACGATAAACTGTCCTATGTATATTCAATTTTATATTTGTAGTGGTAAAACTAAGTTAAAACGTATACATAAACACAAAAAAATGTTGCAAAGGAATTTATAATTTTACAAATTTGCATTTTATTTCACTAACTTAGCATTCATGTTACAAGATGTTTTTTTTATTATTTACAACCACTTTACTGCCCTCCAAAACCCGACCAAAATCAGGTACACAATTAATTTTCGAAATGATGTCAAAAAATTCTTCATAAAATAAGCATTGTCAAAATACCACATTAAACGTCAAATACACACATTTAAATGTCTTTTACAGAACGAGATATAAATTTTATTTAAAAATATACGTATTTCAAAGAGATTAAATTTCAAAGCATCTGTTCGTATTATTAATTCAAAGCACGCCTTATTATACATACATACTCCTTCTCGTCCCGAGTATTCTCAGAAGTGTGATAAAGTAGCCACAGATCATCCAGACAACACTTGATAAGTGATCTTTTAAATTGCTATAAATACGTATTACGTATACGGCTTTATTTTACAACCCTCGTCAAAACAAACGAATCACAATGAATATGATTACAACCAGAAAAATTTGAATTTGGAACGTTTTTTATTTTTGTTATGTTTTGCGAAATATTTCAATTTCTTGTAGATATGTTACTTGAATCAATATTTATACTTTGGAATGACATTTCTGTGTCTACTTATTAGACTAAAAAACTCTTTTTTAAGACCGCTGTTGTTGCTGACTTGATGTTTTTTATTCATCTGGAGGCATTTCATTTAGTAAAAGCTTTAATTTTTTCTGCTATGCTCTGCTGTTATATTATTGATACAAGACATCAAAATATTATGTCAGCATGTGTGGTAGAATATTTGCTTTTTGTTTTGAGCTTCAACTCCAGTAATATATATTAAAAATAATAATACATTTTTAGTACTTTTCCCACTTAAAATTTATTAGATCAGGACCGGTTTCGCTCATGGCGAGCATTGTCAACTGATTTTGTGTGGAAAAATTACTAAAAATGTATTATTATTTTTATTATAATGCCTTTCCACCAAGTATTGACAGTGAACACCTTAAAAGTGATTGTTTTATATTTTAAGATCATGTGTTTACCATGTCTTCTGAGATATCTTACCTTCATAATTACGACGAGAAAGCATTTGAGAATCGCTTTAGACCGAGAACCGTTCTCAAAACGTTAAAAAATTATCTGATTCACCAAAGAACCATAAGGCATCTTGAAAATGATTTTCTGTTTACTTATCAGTGTACTCAATAGACGTATGCATGGGTGTGTATGTGTTATATATATTGATTGAGTAGGCATTTACTTGGTAGAACTTCATTATAATACGGAGAGAAAAATAACAATGTATTTTAATTATGTAGAATTAAAATACATTGTTATTTTTCTTTCCGTGTTATATATATATTGATGTATGAGTATGGTATACGAGATTCATATTCATAATGAATAGTGTATATATAAATGCATAAGCCATCATCTTGAACTGGCTTCACAATGGATTGTTCACCACTACAGCGATCGCGTCCTCCTGCCGACAACGATGGAAAAATAAAGTAAAGTATATATTAAAACTAAGCTCAGAGACGAAGGAGTTGGGATGAACTATGAAGCCAACACGCATTAGGACTTGAAGCTTCATCAAATTATTCTCTCCTAGTTAGAGATTCAAAAAATTCTAAAATATCTGGCGCATTGGCTAAGTTCTGAAAGATTTAATGCCAATTTTTTATTTCATATTTATTGTGTGTGTATCAGGTAAGTGTAATAATAATGTCATTATCATAATGGTGTACAGTTTTTGAAATGAATTACCCAAAATGAGGTAGAAAGAAAAAATGTTTCGTTTTTACTTGTTGCACATGTGAGGTTTTTCTAACATATTCCTGACATGAATATAATATTATCAATTTAATATGGCAGCCTTTTCAAAGAATTGAAAATATCATTTGTTTAAATGAGGCACTTGCAAGATACTTCATTTTAAAAATACATAGTAAGAAGCTATACTTGTCTAAGTATAAACGAAAATCTTCCAATCCTAAGTAGACAGCACTCTCTGTATCCAGCAAAATCCTTTTGGATCCCTTTGAACCGTACAATTATTATTTTTTGGAATAATTTACTTTTTCACTTATTTTTTATAGGTGAATATTTAAACAAAAGTTAGCAAAGCCAAAGCATCTCGTTAAAAAAATATCTAAAAAAAAATGATTGAAGTATTTCCAGTAAACGTAATTTTTTAAGTTCAAAGTTTTACTAAGAACATATTTTTGTTTAATTGTGAAGAATTTTACTTATTTTTTCTTGCTGTGAAAACGAAAAAAACTTTGTTTCAACAACTATTTCTGTGTATATAACAAGTACACCAGTTCTTTTTTGTAGCTTAAACCTATTCTTTCTTTTGGAAATTTATATCACTACAAGTATAAAAAATGTTTATTCGTTCGGCAATATTTAATTTCAGACCAAATTCGATTAACATGAACTCATCTCTCAGACAATTTACGTTTGAAAAAAAACACAAGCTTTGATTATAATTATATTCTAAAATAACCATTCCCACTGTAGGTACATTATTTATAAATTTATACGGTTAGAAAAAATACCGTTTATTCCTTATGGAATGCAAAAAAAAACCTTTGTCAACTCATCAAATTTAAATTGCATAGCAATAAACGTGTTGAAAAACAATCGGATTTTTTTTCTTTTTTTAGATTGAATAAGACAGGCAATTAGCTGCCTTAGATAGAAAAGATAAATGTTTTTCATATTCATTCCTCTAGGACATACATGGGCAAAGATCCGGGATCCGGCCCTCGGAGCTATTTTATCCGGCCCTGATTCATCTCAGCAAAGTAAATAAGAAAGAAATTAATAGTTCCAGAGAGGGATAATATTTTTTTAAAACCATTTTTTAGTCCATCAGCTCACACAAACATCACATATAATTCTTATGGAGGTAAATAAAAAAATATATAAGTAGTAAAATTGTGTTTTATTCAATTAAATATTACTTTTTTATGTTTCATAATTTGGTCCGGCCCTTCACTCGGAGACAAAATGATAATTTGGCCCCAGACCTAAGAAAGGTTGCCCATGTCTGCTCTAGGAGATATTGTTGGAAATAATAAAATAATCATATGAATATGTTTTATTCTTGTTCAAATTTTATTTTTAGCATGGCTGATTCCACGTTAGGCATGAAAATATTTTTATTTCCACCAACACTTTTGATCCAGACAATGTTTTGTAAAATATATTATTTATGATCAAACTTTTTGAAAAACCGTAAAACTTTGTACCAAAGAGTATGTTGATTATTTATCTTTTATCTTAAGGGGATAAACTATGTTAAACATTATTTCATATAAGCATGTCAGTTTTGAGTGAAATTTACAACGCTTTCAGTTTGCTTAAAATAAGAATCAGTTTCTTGGGAAACGTAAGTTTATAAACAAGTACAATCGATACGTGTTTCGACAGTTGGGTTAATAAAATAAAATCTATCGGTTCTAAAATTTCAGAAAGAAGAAAAACTTTTTTTTCCCTTGCAGCTTAAAGGGTTTTATGAGTTTTCGTAAATAAGTCAATAAAAAGAAGGTTTTATGGATATAAAAAAACATAATATAATCATTTTCACGTATTCTGCCAGGTTTCATTCTTTTAGTGTGCTATCATCAACATTACGAGCGATTCCAATCCAATTTTTGCATTTGGTATTTGTGGATATTTTTCAATAAAACTAACTTTTACGGCGCAATATGCCTACCTCTGTAGTCGTTAAATTTGAGACTGAACTCTACCTTTCGTTCTCGACCCCTGGATTAGCTGAGTTTTTACTGCTTTTATGAAAAGTATCTCAGCATATCTAGTATTTTATATGCTTGAAACGGAACTTTTTTTATGAATAAATTCACACCTTTATGAATACATTGAGGCGTTGAGTTATAGACGAATGGTAATCGACAAATCGTTTATAAAAGTGTCTTGTATCTTCAACATTTGAATACTTTAACGTCGTTTTACGAAATACCGAATTTTCTCCATCGTATGCTTTTATTATCTTACTAGTATTGCTACCCGGCGTCGCTCGGACTAAGCGACCAATAATTATTTAATGTTATATCATTCGACATAATTATATCACCAAATCTAACATCCAAAATAGAGTTAAAATAAAATCACAAACTTTATTTAATTTGATGACAGCCCCATTCTCGCCCATTAAAATGTCGAAATTCAAGGAAAAAATCTAATTTGCTATCAAAGAAATGTCAAATAATACCTTCTTCATAAACATGATTATTAATAATAAAAGCCGGGAAAAGTTCAGTAGAAGACTAATTTATTACATTTTGACTAAATGTCTTCGCCGATAAAAATTCAAACATTTTTATTTCATATTCGTTTTTATGGCAATTTAATGACCAACAATGCAAAAGGGAATTACAGACCCACAGACATACATACGCCGTTTCGGTTTTATATATAAGATTTTGATATATATCTGTCAATTAGGATAAGGCTTATTGATCCTTGGTGTCGTAGAATTAGAAAATTATTGGCTAGATATTTAAACAGTGGAATAATCTGCTTTTACACCAAATTGTGAATTCATTTGATGACGATCAAATTTCATAAAAAGACTCAAAAACAATCTCACAAGCAGTATCAAGAATAACGTACTGATAAAACCTATCAACGGCGAATGCTTTGTACTGCTATTATATAAAATTGCTGCGTTTGCAAATATAATGTTTATTATTGGAATTTGAAAATTAGGATGTCTTTTATAATTGACGTAATGTAAAATGATGCTAAACGTGTCAAATAAAGAATATTCAGAAATCAATTATCGTTAAATAAAATTATAGGTTTTTTTAGCTGAAATTATAACGCTATTTTGAATGAACTGAGCTACCGTAATATCTTCTCTTTTTCTTGACTAAAAATACAATTGAAAACTACCCTTTTAAATGACTTATGTACTTTTAGTACAAGGTATGATATCGTCGTCTAACCGAAGTAAAATATTCAAGCCAGTTGACCCGTCCAAGTATGATTTCTTTCGCTTTTTTAAATTAAGATTCGGTAACCATTCTTTATTCAGTAGTATAAAAAACCAAATTGGACGCCCGTTGTGAAGAAATAAAACTCACATATATCGTTAGAAAGGCAAAAGAAAAAAATCACAGAAAAAATCTTACACAATTTATAGAGAATCGTGCGAAGTCGCATGTTATTTTGTCAAAAAATCTCGCTGAAAACAGCAACACGTGTTTTTGTAAACTTTAGACAACTCAACGACGCGCCACGTCTTTGTGTGCTTCCTCACAAGTGCTGTGTGCTTTCTTTTCATAACCCGAAAGAAAATGGAAAAGTTTTACTATATGTGCATGACAGTGAAGCCTTTTATGTAGCCAACGACCGCGTGTTTGACGGCGATTTGTGAGAAACGTGTTTGCTTTGATGTCATTGCGAAACTCTTAACATATTTCAAGTTCTATTTTTCATTCCCTATATTTGTATTCATAAACTTTAAAAGAGTTACAAAATAACCACTTCAAGAAATACAGCAAAAAGTTTTTGAACCTGACATCTGTTATTTTTATTAAAAAGTTTTGATTCATATTTGGAAGCATGGAGAATTTCGACAGTAAATTTCACCGTTTGGAATTGTTTTTACTAATTCTGTATTAATGTTTGACTAATAGAAGAGCAGTATCAACCGTGCTGTCCGATTTTGGTGTCCGTGGATTTTAAAATTGACGATTATTAAATATAAATCAATCTACAGATTTGCGATTGAAGGTACGAATGTAGATATCTTAAAACATCCCTATTACTTTTCCGACTCTAAAAACGTGGTTTTACGAAAGTGGTTACTTATAATAAAAATAATAATACGTTTTTAGTACTTTTTCGAGCATTATCAACTGATAATGCTCGTCATGAGCGAAACCGCTCCTGACCAATAAATTATATGTGGAAAAAGTACTAAAAAATTATTTTTATTTTTATTTTAATGCCTTTCCACCAATATTGACAGTGAACACCTTAAAAGTGGTTACTTATATTTAGATCCTGGTAAAGCCTCATTCTTATATATTTACAAAGTCGATGAATAACAAATAGTATTCACTTTACTCGGCTTTAATAGACCATGCAAACATGGCTTACATCATCGCATTTGAAAAACTTTCTAGTTTATTTGGGGATCGACGATACGTCAATTGTTAACTAAACTCGTCTAATATGACAGGCTCTTTTTACTAACTTCTTATCAACTTTTTTTAAGTGGCTGAACTTGCCACGCTTTCTTATCATTTTTTTTTTAAATCAGTCCCGTGCAGCTTTGTACCGGTCATGAAGTGAAAAGTATACTACTTTATTCGTCGATTGCGTTGTGAAACGCGGCCATGAAAAATTCGATTCATATATCCAACGGGTGGTGGCGAGAAACCAACTTGTTAAAAAATCGTCATAGGTAATTCATATTTTTCACATTTAAAGTGAACATTGTTTTCTATAAATGTAATATACCACAACATAATATAAGAATTTACAAAAAAGCCTATATTGGTGTATATTGGGCGCTTTGGGATATGAAAATTCTCGTATTTTGTGTCAACTTTATAAACTGTTGACTTTCCAATAATAAGTGAAATTCCCAAACCAATTTTCTTTTTCAACAACTTTAACTCACTTGATTCTAGGTTGCGATAAATATTCAGAAGTACAACAAGTAGCAGGAAAACATTTTCCGGCCGAAACTTGATTTTAATTAATGATTTATGGTACACAATTAAATAGTCGTTAATATTAATCGCAGTTCAGCGTACCGGGAATGGATTTAGTAAATGGTATATGGCTAATGGTTTAGCTTAAAGAGTTATTTGAATAATAGATGTTTGCTGAGCTTAATGACGTATCAACATACTTTGTTGTTATTTCAATACAATTTAAGTGAAGTACGTATCTCACTTTGTATTTCTATTTTTTTGTTGTAATTATTTCTACACATATGTTAGACCAGCGAAGGATAAATTTGGAAAATCCATGCTTTATACATGGGCAGCCGCATGTAGCCTACTCACGGGTTGGAAAACCTTCTGATTTATTCGTGTACGCACCAGAAAGAAAAAAAATTGTATGCAAAATGCTTTCTTTCTTCGAGATGCATTACACCGCATGCCGGGTACTGGCTAGTTTTGTTTATAAATACGTTATTAAAGTGCGCATTATATATTTTATTGGAAGTCCAATTTTATTTAAGTAGTAAAATAATTTCGTATTTGTACAGTAAAAGACGACGGTAAAATAGTATACAAAAGTATCTCACCAGACAATTTCAATTTCTGAAAGTAGCTCGCATCCATATTGAGTTTGGAGACCACTGCTTTAGATAGATGCTACAGCCGCATGTGAGAGTATATTTAATTTTTAAATTTTTAAATAACATAGATTATTCTGCGTATTGTGTTTCGCCTCTTTTAGAGGTATCTTCAGGACTTATTATCGCAAAGCTTGCTGAAGTAAATTTAACTAAGCAACCTTTGCGATCGTTAGTGTAAAGTTATTTTAAATGTTATATTACTTCTACACATGTTGAATTAGACCTAATATTTCAAGTTAAATCTATTGACCAGCATAAACCTGCAATATAATATTTAATAATATATAATTTGTTCACTTTAAAGGTGTTCACTGTCAATAAAAACATTTTTAGTACTTTTTCCACATAAAATTTATTGGATCAGGACCGGTTTCGGTCTTGGAGAGCATTGTCATGATCATTTAGAAAATTCACATTTATTATAATCGTTATAGTGTAGTTGTTGTATTCATGGCTTAGAATTTCAAGATTGATAAGATAGCCACTCACCGTGTCATAACTCTATCAGTGTATATCTTAATCTCTCTAAGCAGAGAATTTGAGCAACTGAATAAGAAGCAATTCTCATAGATAACAACTGTTGAGGTAACCTTCAATGGCGGTATAAATGCTCCACACATAGATCGGACATGATTAAAAATTCTACAGTTTATTCGGTGTATCATCAAAGCGGTATTAGACTAAAGCTTACCGTAAGGATTTAGGGAAAACAGACGTAGATACTCGGCATATTTTAAGCAACAACTTTAATTATTCTTATATTAAAGCTATCAATAATTCTGTCTTTTTTTTATTAATGTTGTCCTATTTTAGTGTAATAAGTTCTTGATATAAAGGGAATATATTTAAAGCATAATCTTCCATAAAAAGTTAACTAACATTATTTCTTTTAGTGAACAAACATTACTTTATAGTTTATAGTTACAATTTTTTAAAAACCATATCCGCTCCCAACCTGGAACATATGGAATCCTCGCGGGGCTTATCTCAACATTTATTTACTACGAGAACTGCTTTTTACTCAGTTTCTTAACCTCTTTTTTCTGAGAAGGGGTTGAAAGGATACGAGGACTAGGACAGGACTAGTGGCTATCTAGTCGCTCTCACTATGCGTCGCTTTTAGGGATCGGAAAGGATTTTTCTTAACAACGCAAGCACCCATTGCTTTCGAATAGAATCGATTTATCGACTGAAAAAAATCAAACCCGGGTGGTCCATCATGGAAGCCAACGTCGTCGACCACTGCACCGCGGACCGGGCATAAACTAAATTTACTGCATCAAAATATTAAACAATCGAGAAATCAATTATTCGGTGACGATTTGTTATCTCAGAAAAATGCACGGCGTGATTTCATTCTAAGATAAGAATTACAAACAAGGCCTCGATTGATATCGATATGCTTCTTTGAAGTTAATATAAACAAACTGTCGAACAATATTGCGACACCTAGTATGATATATAATAAGTACGCCAACACGGCTGTCAAGTATATTTACGCCCCTTTAGCGAAAACATAAATACATGTCACCGCACAAAAGCATCGGAAATTATTATTTGTAAAGTTTTCCCTCAGAGAAAAATGTAATAAATTACATCGCCTCAGAATCTAAGTTTTCGTAACGTGCAGCGAGAACTTTTAGCGTCGCGTCAAAAGTTTGTTTTTCTCCAAAGCTCTACCGTCTGACGTTTGCGAAATAACTGAAATAACAGATTTTAATCAAAACTCTTCTCTCCTTTGACGTAAATTTATTTTAATTGTCAAATTTGACATTCTATTATGTACTTTCTAAATTGTTTTAAATAGACGTTTATATTACTCATTTGTATGATTTGCAGCGAATAAATCTATTTCGGTGGAAAAAAAACAATGTGTTTTAATTCTAGTTTTAGTTTTATTCTATTTGTTAAAAGCTATTTCATCTTACGCCATTATCTGAAAGTTGTTCTTAACCTTCATTTACTCATCGTTATATACAGTTGTAAACAGGGTAGACAACACATATTCTTCTCCGTTCCACCATCTTAGTTTTACATGGTAATAATAAGTTTAATAACTGTGTAAATAAATGTGACATATTATTATTGTATCAAGTAGATTTATTTAAAATTGCATTAGCGCTTATTAACGGGTTAAGAAGTGGTGAGGCATTAATGGTGATCTGCCCGTTAAGAATTTCATTGGATTGATTATACCTATTAATTTCAAATTGTTCCAATGCATTTAGCTTGGGGCCCTCATTACAAAAATTTAAGCAAATCGGCGCTGAATTTATGTTATGTGATTCTTGTATGAGGTGGTTTGTAAATTGCGAATCTGTTCTACCAAGTAAATGCCAACTCAATCAATAAATTAATTTAGTGGTCAACAATATTGACTTATCCTAGCCGGCTAGATTTTACACTTATCCCCATACAAATAATTTAATAGCATATTAACCTTACAAAAAAATGATTGGTTGACTTAAAACCATAATTATTATGGCTTCAAGGTATTTCAATACATCAAACCTTTTGTCTTAAAAAACAGACATTTAACAGCTCCACTTTGTAGTTGCTATGACGAAAACTTGTAATATTTAAAATAATATAAAACATTAAAGCGATCTTAAATTTAACTTATTTGCGTTCAAAAACAATTATTATTAAATTTGTTTTGTTTATAACTTGTGGTTCCACCCGGCTTCTTTTTATAAAAATAAGTGTCACATTTGAACAGAATTTTACATTAATATGAGTCCAATCCTATTTGTAAACGGTCATTTGTTTTTTTTTAATGTTTGAATCGAAAAAAGAACAATTAAGGCCAGCCAATCAGAGATGAAATCGACGGGAAATAATCAGAAACGAATTAGGTACACACAAACTATGGTGTTTTCTTATAAATATGATATCTTAATCTTTTATTACACTTTATTGATTTTTCAGCAAATATATTGTTTCAAATATAGTCGTGGAAAACGAAACCTTGAACATTTAAAAAATCTATGAAAATAAAAAATATCTTGAATATTAAATAACCTGTATATATATCATGAAACCATGAAAACATTAGATCGTATAATAAAATAATATGTGTAAAGAATCATTATACCTTCGTTAATGTTGTTACTGATGGACTTTTAGATAGATTAATTTTCGTTTTCCTTGCAATTAGTTCTGATCATTTGTATTCAGGTGTGTATTTTTTCTTTCTTTGTTCCGGTCATTAAGGTACTAATCAGCCTGTCTTTCTACTTAGGTGAATAGTTTTTTTTGTATCGTAATCCTTTTTTGTACACGTGCGTACGGTTTTGTGTAATATAAATAAGAGGTAAAAAAATAGGTTACAAGCAAGAATTGTATTATTGATGAAGCATATTTAATTTTTAATCGTGATATATTATATTGGTGGTCAAATGAAGAACTATCAAGAGGTTTTATCAATAAGAAAATTCAATGATTCTTGTATTGATTTAGTAATTAAATATTCATATATTCAATGAAAGAAGTTTTTAAAAACCATGATATTTTATAAAACATTATTATTTGCTTAAATATTGTTACATAGATTGTTGTTTCATAAGCTTTACAATTTTTTAAAAAACATCTTCAGACTTAATTTACCGTGACTTTTTAACTAACTGATGTCTCACCCATCTATCTCAAAAGACTGAAATAAAAAAATACATTTTGTCATAAAAAACGTTTAAATCTTCACTCTATGAACTAACATGGTAATTTCGATTTCAGTACATCGAAACAGATAGAGATCGAGATTATTTGATGTTTTTCTGTTGGTTTTTAATTTATAAAGCCATTATTTTGAGTTTCAGAACATCCAGTTTGAGTACACTTACTGAATTACGCCTTCTAACGTTATTTGATGCTTCAATTTTAATTGATAGCTTGTACGCTATGTCAAGACTCATACATCTCCTCAGCTTGCCTTCAGTCCACTGAATTTGACTAACTGTCTACCACTAACTAGCTGGGTGTAACTGCCAACATCGCTATCTGCCAGGCCACAGAATTGCGGTTTATCAAACTTCAGACAAGCTTAGGCCTGCAACCTTCTGTTTTAACAGCGGTACATAACCATCTTAATATAAAAAACTTCTAAAATAGTCCCAGCCTGACATTTTCTTCACTTCCTCTTCATTCAGATCAGGTTTGTCGCTGTACTGTCATTCATTTGGAAATCTATTGACGGAGGGAGCTTTAAGCCCTATGGCGCATCAGCAATGAAGTTCTTCCTATCTCTCTAGCCTAAGTTTCCATAGTTAATTTACGTTACCTTCCCATCGTTAGTGAGAGGAGGGCGTGATCGCTGCAGTTGGGATTGATCCATGGTGAAGCCAGGTCATGAAATTGGCTTATGGATATATATTTATGTACAAAATATATAATGCATATCACTCTCCCATATGCCGTACCCATACATACACAATTGTATAAACATATGTATTTAAGTCTTTACAGTGCACTTAGAAGTAAACCGAAAATCATTTTCATGTTGCCAAGGGTATTATTGTTTGCTTGTTGCTAGGATATTTTTCAAACATATTCGCTCCTAACGCAAGGCAGTTGGAATTTGTCCTACCAGACGTTGTAAGTCAGTGGCTTAGACTCCCCTTTTCTGATAGGAGGACGATGTGGACCAAGACTAGTAGTAAGATTATCACTGCTGATACGCCTTATTTTTAAAATTGGAAATTTTTACCATTCGGACGTAGATCCATGAATCAATACAAAAATCAATTTATATAACTGTCTACAGTAGGACTCGAGCTGGTAAACGCCGTAAGAGAAGCCAACGGCTTTTACCATTCGGTAAGAAAACTGACCATTACAAATTCAG
Organism: Himalopsyche kuldschensis; assembly: GCA_028554975.1. Classification (NCBI taxonomy): domain Eukaryota; kingdom Metazoa; phylum Arthropoda; class Insecta; order Trichoptera; family Rhyacophilidae; genus Himalopsyche; species Himalopsyche kuldschensis. Next base: position 2,200,130 of record JAHFWI010000033.1, on the reverse strand, counting down.
TCAATCTTCTTTTTTTCCACGATTTTGCATTAAAAAGACTAAAACCCTGATAGCATTAATACTAAATACTTGAAAACCTATTTTATTGAAAAATTGTAGTGTTTGGTTAATGTTTTGTTGCCAACTTTTAGTAATAACTTTCGCTTCTGTATGAAAATTACCAGTGTGATTTTCCATGTGATTCAAAAGCGTTTGAAATTGGCTGCCACACAAACAATGAGCAATAAAAAAAACTGGTGACAAGTTTTAATGTCGTCTATAAATAAACCTAGGAAATACAATATTTTGCACGTAAAATATGTGGCTGCTATTGCCCGATAACATAATTAGATGCATTTTCATTTAAAAAAAAACGCATTACTTCGAAATCGCAAAATTTTCGTGGGAATGCTTTAATTTTTTTCGATCCTTTGGAATAGAGTGCTCAAATCTATGATTTTTCAAATCTTGCAACCCTTATTTTACCCTGCTCCACCCAAACCTTAAAAAGGGGTGTCTAGAGAGTACCTATGTTACAACTTTCTGTTGAAACACTCCATTGGTTGTATCTCAATAGAATCGATCGATAATTATGCCTGTTTATTAACCCCTATCAATATAAAGCTTATATTTTTTAAAAAAAAGCACTCAATTTAGCAATATAAATAAATTAATGCACTCTGAGTTCTTTTTATTAATTTATTTTGTATCCTGACGATAGTTTCCCTAAAACACCTAAGATACTGTTTATAGCGAATAAATGACTATTTTATCTTTAAGTGAATCATGGTGAGATACAAAAACCATTATTTCTGGAATAGAAGAACATTTGGACTGGAATACGTAGTAAATTTTATTGCATGCTTAACAATCTTATTTTTAATTCAATTTCAGCCGACTTGTGTTCTTCTTCCCCTACATCGAATAATAATGTAGTTTATTTTATCATTGTTGGCTACGATTTTACTTGAATATCAACGGGTCCGTGGTTGAGTATCCAAGTCATTGACTTAAGATTCAGATCTTACGGTGTCAAATGCCTGTACAGACAATGTAATGTTTTGATTATTCATATCTACTAATTTTTATTTGGATGATGTATGTGATGTCGAAAATTCCCGCCCACCTAATTTACCTTTAAAACGAGGCGTAGTGATAGTCATTATCTAACCACGAGTCCTGCCCTAGCCAATTATGCTATACCTACTCTCATCGATACAAAGAAGTTGAGAAACTGAGTGTCAAGCAGCACTTGTCGAAAACTTTCGTTGAAACAAGCCCCATTGATATTCCATATGCTCCACAATCCAAGCACACATTGCTAAACAAACATTTTACATTGATATAATTATAATATGTCATAAAAGTAAGTTATACATATTTTGAGTATATTAATAATAAGTATACCCCGTCAAACCAAATATATAAATAATAATGGAATATATTTAAGCATTTCTTTTTTACGAAAAAAATTATATTCCATAAAAAAATTCTATCTTGCCTTTAACAAATTTACTTGTATATATTCTATATTACATACGACCATCCACCGACCTTGTTTTTCTACTACGTGTTTGAATTATTTGTTTGTTATTTTTATCTAATAAATAAATATGTCTCATGTGAAAGAAAGTACAAATCTTTGATTCCAATTGCCATGAATGATGTAAATACAAGTATCAGCTTCTATAAAGGTCGTCAAGAGAACCGGAGCAGAATTTTTTTCGGCTTCATGATATTATGACATTCCCTTATGGCCATACTTCTAAAATAATACGTTTCACCCCCTTTCCAGTTAAGGCTGTACAGGCTGTGGCAATATTTACTTTTTGAGTAATACAAAAACTTTCGAACTTATGATAAATCAAAAGCTCTTTTTCGTAAGCCGTTACAAAAAGAAATCTAGGTAATAAATACATCAATAACATGAAATATTGTACGTATATTAATCTTTCAAAGAGAATAATAAGCTTGATGAATGAGATGATAATATTAGCAATTTTAATGTTATTTATTTATTTGTTGAAACTTTTTAATTCGGTTTTGAAAAATACTTTTTATGATAAATATACATTTATTAGTTCAATTCATATTCGTATATTTTGTGAGTTTACAATCAAATAATAAGCATATCTTATATTAATAATGTTACTAATCAAAACGTGCAATATACGATTACATTTAGTCTATTTAACACTTTGGAATTTAAAAAATGTACACTGAATTGATTGATTTGTAGAACTTTACTAGATTGAGGTAAGCATAGGAAAATATTAAGTGGCACAATAGTTTATGGTTATTTCGTCAACACTTCATCGCCAAAATTGTAAAAAATAACTTACTGACCGAGTAGTAATTGTCGTCATCTTCGTTTGTAGTGTACACGAGCATGAATCTCAGTGTTAACCTGCATGAATTGATTTTTCAATGTTTGGATTTATACTCAAAAGTCTAATTTCTCATTTGTTTACTCGATATATAGCGACAGTTATTAAAAAAATACTAGATTTTTCTTATTTCTATCCATTCAGTATCTTACCTTCAAATTTCAATATTCAATTCAAATTGACTGAAATAAAACGCAACCACATGAATTTTGATCACCTTATATCGTTGCACTGTATATATGAAAGATACACTTATGTTTTGTATAAAGCAATATGATAGTATTCCTTTTTACGACTCGACGTAAACATTTTTTCTGTGAATAATATTGTACAATGTCCTCCGAAGGAAAGTCGTCCAGTCAACTCGTGCGCTTTGTTCAATTGACCCTTGATAATTCAGACTAGTGCAGTTGACATGGATAAATGAATACATGCGACATATAAGTTCAAACATAAACTCATAAATAAATTTAAAAAAAAACAACATCACAAACAACGTTTGCCTTTCAAGCAAATATAACATTTATTTTCAGCACAGGAAAAAATCCTGGGAAATAAGTGACACTACAATTTACTATTGTATTAATGTACAAAAATAGTTCCGAATGAAGTGCAAACTAAGTCATATAATAATTGTTTATATGTGGATAAACTTAGAATATTTTTTATAAATAATTGGTCACAAGCGTTGCAATGCCCCTCAAAGAAAGAAAGTATTTGTGTTTATTGAAGTGCTTTCGGATGCACAACATTTCGATTTAATTTCACTAACATTGATCGGTATCGATGACATTTTCCGTTTGACGTTTCCTGTTTTCCTTTTGCCGAGTGTCTATGGTACGACACACGTGCCACCTACTGAAAGTTAATTGTACTATGTCTATAAGCTTTGCGTAAATGCAACATTAAGTTGTCAAAATGAACGGGATGGCAGCGCATAAAATCTGAAATTGATTTTTATATAAAAGACCTACTGTTAGCTAATTTCACTATGCCAATAACCTGCGCGCAAATGCAAGCAAAAAGTTTATCAAAGTTTCATTGCGATAGGATGAACGGTATGGCAGGGCATAGGGTGCGAACAAACAGACAAAAAAATATTGATTTTTATATATTAGATAATATAAACTATGGCTATCGGTGTTCTTATTAAGCTTGATTCTTAATCCAAATAACACAATATATTTTCCAAAATATTAGAAAAATTAGCACTTCTGCAACATACATAATTTATATTCATCACTTTTAGGTTGTTCTCAGTCAATACGTGGTGGAATAGCATTATAATAAAAATAATAACAAATTTTAGTAATTATTCCACATTATATATATTAAGATCGGGAGACCGGTTTCGCTCATCGCTAGCATTATCAACTGGCCCTGATACGATAGGTTTAAGTAAAGTTTTTGAATCATTGATTGTTGGCCGTAAAATGTATGAAAAAACCAATTTATATCTTTTTTTGAAGCTTCCTAACTTTACTGCAATATTTTCACTGTCAAACAGTTTTGAGTTTGTGATTTAGAGGTCGTCTTACGAATGCAAAATCAAATCAATAAATTCGCTACCTTGCATTTTCAGCTTCAGTAATTTCATCGCATATATTTTCACATATCTTTCTTAACAACTCACCACCCTGAGTTTTTTATAAAAGAATTTAAGCTGTTTAGTTTACGCCTTAAACGTATAATGATATCCATTAAAATACTGCGCTGCATTCATTTAAGAAACAATTCTTAAAGCTCTTAGTTAAAGAACAATACAGTCAACCCTCTTACAGAACCCTCTGCGAGAAAGCGTTTTTTTATAACGTGTGCTGCAGTCTTCAGGCAAAATATATATTTCGTCAATATGTAATATTATACAAGAATATTTATCAGTAGCTATACTTCACGTTTGATACAGTAAGTCATAAACAAATCCCCATCTCAGTGCTGCAGGAGGGTTAATTGTATTTCAATTATTATTAAAAGTTGGTTACTAGTAAAGTACTATTCAATCATTAACAATCACTTTCGATGGATTCGGCGGTAGCTTTGTGGAAGTTCTTTTTAATATAAAATTTAAAACAACTTTGATTATTCCACGTATTGTGTTACTAATTGTAACATGCGTTTCGCCCCTTTTAGAGGCATTTTCGGGCTTAATATCGCACTGGCTGTATTTTTTCTGTGATATTTTGCACACATTATACGAATTAGACATGATTATTTTTAATTTATGTTTTTATTATTAACAATTTATTTTTATGAACAAATCCAGATTTATTAGACTCAACCTGAGTCACTTTTTCCTTCTTGCGTAACAAGTCAAAGTTAATACAATCAAAATAAAACAAGTATGCTAGTGAACGATTTTTTTAAGAGTGCGTGATGAAATTAACAAATTACTGAAATAAATCTCTTTATGATTCGGAACTGTTGCAATAAAGACAATAATAAAAACCTAATACAATTAACATTTTTTTGCAACTTACAATGTAAAATTTTCAATGCATCTTTCTAATAATCATTTATTTAAGGAGGCACGTGAACTAACGCAAAGTTCATGTTCCTGCAAAATCTTATTTCTACGAATAAAAAGGGAATAGTATGAAGATGATGCAGGAAATTTGTTTGCAAATATTTTCCAATTTATTATCACGAGCTATAAAATTGTATCGCCCGGCAGTCAGACATGTTTAATGCAAATGTCAGCGTTGCTTTAGAATTGACATGGAAAATCGGATTTTCAACGTGCAAATAAATTTCAAAAATATTCAAAGCGCTCGCATAGTTCAAGGCCCAAGAAAACTATTATTTCCCTGGAAATCGCATACGTTTTATTCTTTAGACAATCGACAGATTCTTAAACTGTTAATAGTATTTAATATGTGGCTGTTTCCAATTATAATGTAGCCGCAAAATGGATTATCCATACAAAGTATATCGTTAGTGAACCGCTCAAACTTTCTCTACGGAGAATAGAGAGATAGTACGATTTGTATTTAGTTTATTTGAATTTTATAACTTTGCATTCTGTTATTGTTATCCTTGGATTATAAACATTATCATACGATGGTGATTGATAAGTCTAAAATCATTTGCTCGATCTCTCTTCACAGAGGGTAAAAAAAAATTTGATGCTTGATTGCTTTTCCTGCTTACGGCAAAGAGTTGAAACATTTAAGAATTCAAGTTATTCATATCTTTTAGAGACGATTAAATTGATCTGCCTAACCGAGTTGGACGAAAGCTCAAGATAGTTGACTACTCGAGTACGCTGCGGCAAGTAATACAGTTTATATAGTTACAAATTTCGACTGAAGGTGCTTGATGGAATTTCAATATCAAATTTGAACCGTTTGAATTTTGTATTTTTCCATGAAATTTGTTGCTAATGACCCGGGTGTCGTCTTCTTACTGACTATCAGTTCAAGTACATTTGTGAACTTGAAATGCCTGAAGATGCCGAAAGGCGAAACCCGGGCGTTGGCGATAAAACTCATGGAGAAGTACAAAATTCAAACGATTCAAATATAATTTAGTTGATGTTTAAAACAAAGTGATAATGACTATTTTGTCATTATTAAGAAGAAGCATTAATTTTTACCATTATAATTACAGTATATCTCGCGTTATGAAATATGCAAACATATTGAAGGAATTTATCGGTACGTGAAAAAAGATAATTATTTAATCCCACATTTTTTCATTACGTTAATTTAATAATGTTACGAAAATAACGGTGTAACGACAAAATATTGTTACGTTCCCAATTAGTAACAGACACGCGTAAAATTTACAAATAAAAACCAACAAAAACAGAACGATAACACTCTGCTCTGGAGACTAGGTATTTGGGAGCTTTTTTATCATTCACCCAGCATTATTATAACAAGATTGCGTTTTTAAACATAACCATAACGAAAAACTGGGATATGATTTTTTGAAACCAAAATTTTTCATATTTACAAAATAATTACGACAAACATGTTGGCAAAATTATTTTGTTGTTGTTTTAAACATTATCATATGAAGCCGACTGTCATTGCAATATTTACCGCATACGTTAAAAAATGTTTGCCTTGTATCACAAAAATAACTTATTTACTTTCTAACGTTTAGTAATTCATTAATTAATATTCCTTTTGGTATGTCCGTTCTTAATGTGGATCCATAATATGGACTGTTAATAAATCTCATCTCAACAGAAGTTATTCCGTAAGAGTTTAATTCTGCTCAGTGACACATTTTAATTGTCCATCTCGTAGAACAGAAATCAATTTATAAAACTGCCCGTGATGGGGCTCGAGCCAGTGAGCCCTGCATCCGAAACCACTCAACATTAAGTCCGATACAACATGGCTAAATTTGAATTATCTTTTCTACCGAGAAAAACTTCCATCTGCGGCTATCTATACTATTAAATGTTAAACTCTACGTTTGATCATCAGTGAAATTTTTCAAGCGTAAACAGTGTATATTGAAAAGTCATTCTTATAATTGAGTAAATTCAATGTTATTTGAATTCATTTTTATTAGGAAACTAGCTGTACCCTGCGCTCGTTGCTACACTAGCAACTAAAATAAATTTATTGGAAAGATATACACAAATATTCAATTCAATTTGAGTCAATTTGAGTGTACGCCAGAAAGTTTCGCGGAAGTGTACTCGAGAAATTTGTAAAAAATCGATATCAATTTTTGGGGGAAGGGGGGTTGTTTGGCGGGGTGGAGTTTAGGGGGCGTATGGAGGGGGTATGCCAGAAACCTTCGAAGGAGTGAACTCGAAAAATTCGTAAAGTTAAAAAAAAAAATTGGGGGGTGGAGGTTGGTAGGCCAAAAACCATTGCGGGAGTGTACTTGAAATTTGTAAAGTTTCACATCGATCGGTCGAGCGGTTTAGTAGTCCATAGCGGAAATACAGACAGACAAACATTCATTTTTATATATATAGATAATAATAATCAACTTTTTCAAGCATATGTACTTTTGAAAATACAATTATATCTTTTCCTCTTATACTCCGTTTTGGTATTCTTGAAGTTTGACGACCGCTTTTCTTTGAAAGTAAACCGCTGTTTTTTTTAAATAACCTCAAGAGAAATTTTAATATTCATTAGAAACTAAAATATTCCATGCTGTCAGATACTATAAATGTGCTTAAAAGTGTAGTGAAATGCATGTAAACAGTCTTTATAAATTGCATAATAAATGCTATTTTACATGGAAAGTCATTCTATCGGGACGTTAAAAAGCATTTTTACGTCCTTAGTGTATAGGAATAAATTAAAAGTTTTTTTTGCCAGCGAAAATAGCTTACTGCTCTGCACCCTTGAGAACTATGTTTATTCATGAACCAATTTCAATTCGATTGGCGATGTTGCAGTGTAATTTCATAGAAAATAGTAAAATACTTTATTCCGTACTATTTTGTGGTATTAAATTTTTAAGTCGTAGAGTTAAAATGAATTTGCACATAAAATCTATACGCATAAAATGTAACGTTTTAAAATACTATTAATCTTCAATTTTCAGTTGGTTTTTTATTCATGTATATTGAAAAATTATAATTAGAAAATAGTAGATATAAAATTGATTAAACATTCAATTAAATTGAATACCAAATTTTTCTTGGAAATCTAGACCACAGCGCTAATGTTATCTCGTTCTGTCATATTTTTCTAAACGTCTCTCGATGGGGAAACTAGTGAAAAAGCAATTTCAAAAAGAAACATTTCCAATTTGTTCCTTTGTGGGGCTCATTAAAATATCAAGATTGAGCGGGGGGCCATTATTTTTAATTTAAACCAAGGAGCTTTGACATTATTAAAATTAAATTTGCCAGAATGATGGCTCTTGCTAAATTGCGAGAGCAATCATTCCTTAAGCGGAGAATATTATTTTTTTCAATCAAAGGCATGATCATTATGAAGTCTTTTGATAAAAAAATACATATTTCTTTTAGTGTTAATTTCAAAAATACATATTCAACACATTACCACAATGATTTTACAAAACCCTCGATATTTCAAAATAATCAGTAGTTATTCTCAAGAGCTGTAGTGAATTGGTGCCACTTTATTTGTCGGCTTAAATATCTCATACAGTGAAGTAAAGTAATGTGTTAGAAACACAAGTTGTTGATGGAGTAGGCATTTACTTGGTAGAACTCCATTATAATACGGTAAGAAAAATAACAATGTATTTTAGTTCTACATAAAATAAACTAATAGTTTTGACGAAGGCGTAAGCCAAAATAGCTATCAACAAATATTTAAAAAAAATTATGTAGAACTAAAAAACATTGTTATTTTTCTTACCGTAACACAAGTTGTGTTTGAAAAGTCGAGAAAAATTTCCATTACCACAGATTTATTTGTTTGATAATAACTACCAACTGTTTTTCGCACCGTCCCAAGTTTGTGATTTATTAGATATTAAGGTGTGACGTTTCTTTTATATTTCTTTATATACTATTCTTTTAATATCAGTCATTTGCCTAATATGTCGCTAAGTTATCGAATAGTAAACAAAATTCTTTAAATATAGAGTAATTATCAGCTGAAGACTTGAAGATAAACTTCAAATTAAAAATGATGCTTACGGGGTTTCATTAAAAAATAAAACACATTTCTTAGTTCTACTTTCACATAAGGATCAGGAACGGTTTACCCATTGCGAGAATTATCAACTGGTAAGATATTCGTTGAAATTAGGTTATTTTTATAAAAATAGAAATATAAGACAAGGCTTAAGAAAAATGAAAATAAATTTAAACTATTCATACATATAAGCAGAATTCAATTCTCATAAATCATCAGTTGATAATACTCGCGATGACTGAAACTGGTTCTTTTTTTCATCAGAACGTGTGTCCAACTAGTTCAAGTTAAAGAATGTGTCTTATTTTATAATGCTGTTCCACTAAGAAGTGACAATTAACACCATAAAAATGAATTATTTAGCAACAGGGGGAGCATCAATTAACTTCATCTGCACTAAAGATAAAACATCACAATCATAAAATTATAATATTGGAGATCGTTCGATTAATTAGTATTTATTCATTTACACAATTCACAATTCGGCCTCTGAGAGACAAAGAAACCGTATTCATTTTTTTTCTACTTTTCAAGAGAGCCAAATAACAGGTTTCACCAGTAATTAACGTTACAAATCTTTAGAGACATTCTAAATTAAGTATGTGTTAACTATAAAATAGTAATTTAATCCAGGTGTCACCAGACTTTTTGAGAAACGGGCTGGATTGAATTTTTTTAAGCTTGGCGGATGACAAATAAATTCTTGTTGGAATCCAATTAGAATATTAATTTATATGTTCAAATATAGTTATATAACGTAAAAAAATGTAATTTTTATTGGAATTTATAGTGGAAATTATTTATTATATTTTATAGGTTATACGCGAGCCGTAGTTTGATGACCGTTGATTTAATCTAACAGGCAGAAATATCCCGCCTTTTTAAATAATTGTCAGTAATTCAGTCAGCTCCGTCAGCTTTTGATATTTGGTAAGTCTTCGTGTTGGTGGAGAAATCCCAAACGAAGCCCGGAAAGAGTCTGAGCAGTGACAACACTGATTTTTCCTTACAAAGCGCATCGTAATCGAATCGTAATCGTAATCAAGGTATTGCTATTTAAACTAACTCTAGTGTAATCGTAACTTCAACGAGGAACCATTAAGCAATGTGTGCTAATCGCACCCCATAACGCTTGAGACCTTTTTTTATTAGATCGAGGTCGTCCCACTATGAACTAAAAAAATATTTTAATACTTATTGAACTATCTTCGTATCGGTGTGTCTCTTTTACGCATTACGTAACATTAGGTGGGTCCATAACTCAACTCAAGTTACGTTTCTTTTATACTAAGCTGCCAAATTTATAACGGACGAAGATTCTATGTAATACTGACTTATAATGGTATTATTTCTGTTTCAGGAAACGTATTCGTAATAGCAGCAATCCTGCTGGAAAGACACTTGCAAAACGTTGCAAACCATCTCATCTTATCCTTGGCGGTCGCTGACCTCCTGGTCGCTTGCCTAGTGATGCCGCTAGGAGCCGTATACGAAGTAGCTCAACGCTGGACGTTGGGTCCTGAACTCTGTGATATGTGGACGTCGAGTGATGTGCTTTGCTGTACTGCTTCCATCCTGCATCTGGTAGCAATAGCACTTGACAGGTATTAAAATCAATACTTTGTGGAAATATAATAGTTAACACATGGCATGTATCGTTTATGTGAGATATAGCCAGAAGATAAATTTACACTTTTTTGTAAGCTTGGAATATAAACATATAATTTACACACAAATATTCTGTGATCTTTTAAATAAAATGTTGTGCTTATTTTCCGGTACGCTAGATAATTAAAAATAAATCATTACGACAATAGTACAAATCTATAACTAGTTACAACACAATATTTCTCATCGATTAATTAAGAACAGTTAGTTACACAATACGTGGAATAATCAAAGTTATTTTAAATTTTATAGTAAGATCAATTCTGTTTCCTAAAAAACAGCAAAAAAATATTTTCGTGAAATGTCATGAACTGGCTTCACCATGGATTACTTATTCAGCGACTACAATTTAGTATCAATTTTTTTTCGCATACTAAATGAATTGGAGGACAAATTTTTTTCTCGCGCAAACTAAGACATATAGTAGTTTGGTAGTCTTAGCGTGTTAATAATATAAAAACAATCGTTTGTTTTACATGTCAAATAAAAAAGCATCTTTTTTAATTCATGTTTAAGCTTACTCTAATTAAATGTCAAAGTTACATATTATTCCATTATATTATTTGACATTATTAATAAAGAAAATCTGATTTATATTATCTATAAGTAAACAAGGTAGCTTAAGAATTAATGTTCCATAACGAAAATAAGCTTTTATTCTGAGTACTGTATGTTCAAATCATGTTCATTTAACTTTTTCTTATGTCATAAAAGGCATCTTATAATAAATAATATCAGATGCTCATTACAAATTTTAATAATTCATAAAATTTTGTTATTTCATCGCCAATATATGAAATATGTATTTTTTAATAGAAAAAAATGTATACACATTATACATACATATTGAAACGTGCATAATATTTCTACGAATCATATAAATTTCTACTGATTTTATTTTCTTTTTATTGTTTACTTTTTAAGTGTAAGATTAGATACTATGATAAGGAGCTTTGTAAAAGTGCTTTGAAAACCGCAGGATATAAAAACTCGATTTACAAAGAGCAGCATAATGTGCCAGACTTGAAAGCTTTTAAAGTATGTGCTTTTGCCATTAAAACGTGTTACATTTTACATTAATTGCGATTTGGTTTTTTTCTCACAGTGGTTTTTTGTCTAATGGCCTATCTCTTTTGTCTTCTCTCTTCAGATGAATTTATGTTTTATTTAAGCCATTGCACAGTTTTTACAAAATTTATTAGGGTTATTTTATGTCATACCTACTTAGATATTGATCGATATCTTACAAGCTTCAAAAATAAAAAACAGATGAAACATTTTTCATTAATGACATATTTCAATATAAGAAGCCAGTGTCTTTGTAGAAATCAGTGGATTTTTACAATTGCAACGGTTTCATTTGTGGACAACATACAAAGGAATTTGCAAATGGATTAAAGTTACTTACCTTAGAACAGGCGTTTAAATATTTATAAAAAAAACGATAGTAAACATGGGATACATATTGTTACTGAAATTAATCTAACGCCTTAAAATATTATGAAATAAAAATACCATTCTTCTTTAAATCGTATTTGCTCACTATATGGAACATTCGAATGCATTTCTTTTTGGACAAGTAAATGACATTAGAATAGGCAAAGAACTGGTTATATATCAGCTAATTACTCTCTCTCTACTCCTCTATAAACATAATATATTGGGTAAGTGGCTAGAAATAACATTAAATACCCCCAAAGATATATTAAAAACTGTATGGCACTAACGAGGGTTAAAATTTTATGTTAAATGCAAACAAATCAATCCTGTGGCATAATGATTTTCTTGTATCTATTATATAATATTTACTTAGCCATGTTATCTTAGCGATAAAAGAGACAGGAATTTGAAATATCACTTCAAATAATAATATGATAAAAGGACTGTATTAATTTTGTTTGAAGATAGCTGGCTATTAGAACACTTTTGCTACACCCCACTCTATCGTGTGCAATTTGAATCATATACAACTAACTAACAATTGCTCTCCCTATAACCGATATATGCAATGTGAAACCCAAGTCTTACGATAAATAATTTTACAAAATTGTTGATAAAAACTGTATGTACCAATTCTGGTAGGTATAACTATATTGATATAACGGTGGTCTTGATTCTCACTGTGAAATGGGATTAAAATAATATTGCATAATTAATTCAGAGAGCTTAATATCTCTGTCCGGAAAAGTTTATAAAATGTCGACGATTATTTTCAACGATAAGAAACAAAGTTAAAAAATAGTTTTAATTAAAAATTTCACCACTATCGTTTGTAACTTATTAAATTTTCAACCATTGTTGAGCTTATTTTTTAATAGAAGAGGTATTTAGGGTCACGATATTAAATAGTAGTTATGCAAAATAACAAGTCTTTACGCCAAAACTTTGTTTGTATTGCTGTAATAAAGTAAATACACAGTAATAGTTTCGGGATAGTTTTCAAGGGAAAGACCCAAGCATTGTATGAATATTTAACAGGGTCTAAAAAAACGTGTAATGTGGTTTGGGCATTTGATATTTATAGTTTTGATTTGTTTTAATACCCCAGCTTAGGGGCATTATAAAAAGACACTTACGCGACGAAATTCATGCTATATTTTTTTAATTTTCTTTCTGCCATAAATATATAAAATGTTAAAAAAACATGCATCAAAACATTAATAATTCACATCCTTTAAACTTATAATTATTATTGCATTTGTGACAATATTATTTTTAAGGATTTGGCAATTATGATTTATAAAAATGCTATAATGCTCATTGGGAGTATTAATTAAGCATATCGGAAGCCGTCTGTTGCATAACACTTATTAACCATAGTGCCAAATGGGATATTTAGCGACGTCTATTAACTATGCTCCGTTTTAGAGAAAAATAAACTTTTAAGAACCGGTTGACGATGACTGTCTCAACCCCGTTTACCAGACAAACTAGGGTAAATATGGTGGGGTGGTTTATACATTCCCATGGACGCAAATTCACTTGGAATCAAATGACGAGCTTTATGACACAGTAATTGGATTAGGGGATAATACTTGTATTGCGGATTTAACCAAAGTATTTTTTGAAATACATATTTTATATCAATTAGATACGCTGACAATGTATGTAACTGTTATTTATTTTTTATTTCCCATGTCGTTTTTCTACGTATGTTGCTTGCTATTCAGATTCTCAGCCTCATTTTTCGAAGAGAGTAAGTATAGAAAGGATAGAACTAGTGGTAAGTTATTGCATTTATATATAACACAGAAATCCATTTTTCCGAATAGAAATTAATAATTCAAATGAAAAATAAATCTTCGTGAAATGAGATTTGAGCTTGTGCGCTCTGCAACCAATTTCAATGACGTTGACTACCAACTTCGGACCCAATATTGTTACTAGGCATTATATATATATATATATATATATATATATATATATGTATAACTTAAAACTAAAAAGTCTTAGACAGAGCTTCAAATATTAAAAAACCTTACGACGGGTTCGGCGGTAAGTTTGTGGAAGATCATTTTGATAGGAAATTCAAAACTACCTGTTGTTATGCTTGAATTTGTATTTTATGTTTTCATTTTTCCTTATCAAGAAAATCTATTCGCTTACTATATACTCCATAGATCTATCTGTCCGCTCTTATTCTCAAGATAAATGTTTGAGGGATTGACTTACAACAAATTGTCATACAAAGAATTTATTTTGAGATCCCTACATCATTATTTTTACCACATTAAAAGCGGGTATGCTTAAACGCTATAGTCCGGTCCGTGGCGCAGTGTCAACGCTGTTGGCTTGCGTGCCGGACCGTCCGGGTTCGATTCCCGGTACCAACAGATTTTTTTCAGTCGAAAAATCTGTTCGAAGGCATGGGTGTTTGTGTTGTTGAAAATCCCTTCCCACCTTTCCGAACCCAAAGAGCGACGCATAGAGACAGCGATTAGCTAATCACTAGTCCTGTCCTAGTCCTCGTATCCTTTCCATCCCTACTTTCTTCGAAAAAGAGAGGTTGAGCAACTGAGTAACAAACAGTTCTCGTAGAAAAATATATGTTGAGATAGAATAAGTGAGGAGTCCATATGCTCCAAGTTGGGAGCGGACATGGTGAAAAAACAATTCAATTCGTTTATCATATGACTAAAAAGTTTTCGCCAATCGAAAAATAAAATAATCCTTTCCACCAGTTCACCTCTTTGACATATTAAATATATTTTTGTTTTTATGTTTTGCTGCAAAATTGTTTTCAAGTACAGCAAAATGTTTTTATTACACTTCCCGTACAACTTTCGCAAATATTTTGATGCCGGCACAAGGAACTCGATTCAACCACTCGCAAGAAAGTTTGCGACAAAACCAAGTGGCTTAGTTCAACTATTATAGATTGCAGACCTATCAGACGACACAAACAATGGTGACAGGGGTTCGATAGCCCGATATAAAACGCTTTGTAATCGACTTAAATAATAACTGCTTTTATGGCCAGCTAAACTTTGGTGTGTATAGTTTGCTATGGTAAAGGAAAATACGTACCCTTGTATTTTATAAGTCAAATCACACCAGAAGAACAAAGTTCATTTTAAGCTTATTAATGGTATGACTTCTTTTCCTGTTTCATTTTCTTTGGGAGCCGTAAATTGACAAAATTTTATATTAAAAGTTAAATTTTATTTGCTTTCTCACTATTATTTTAAATAAATAAATCACAATTTCATATTGTGTACACTTCCACATATATATATATGTATATATTGTAAATATTGGGACCGGTTTCGCTAATCTTAAGCATTTTCAACTGATTTACAAAACCAAAAACTTTACAAAACGTATTTATATTTTTAATGAAAAATTATTGTTATATTTTACCAAAAAGGTAGGAAGCACATTCTAAAAAAAATTATAATCACCAAAAAAGTGTTCCAGTGGTTTTTATAAGACTTGTCAAAAAAACAATTAAGTAAATCATCTTTTTTATTACTGACAGCTTAAGAAGTTAATTATTATGTTTAAGTTGACACTTAGAACGAGTCGCCGGTTAAATAAAATACAACATTGAGGAAAAAAATGTTCTCAATTGACGAGAAATAAGTCAGGCTTAGATTTTATGTTTTAAACGGCATTTTCTTACAGCTACAAAAAATGGTTGGCTATTGGTTACCACCCATTTTATATTCAAAAGTTACTTGTATATCTATAGTTTATATCTGAACAGCGGTAAAGTACCGTAAAACGAGGTGAAAAGAGACACTTTTTACCCTTCACGACTATGTATCTTCATACCTGCGCCACATAATTCAAATATGAATGGCTTGAAACTTGTTTCTATAGTCCTACTACACATTCATGGCAATATTTTTCAAATATTCACTATCGTTACACTATAGACACTGTCAATTTTGTTTGATGTCTCTATTCACAATGAATCGGGGGTGAATTGAGACGAGAGAGGGTAAATAGACACTTGGCAGGTGAGTAGAGACAAAAATACAGATTGTAATGATTGGAATATATGAATCTCTATTATATACGAGTCTCAATTCATTCCGTTTTACGAAACTTATTAACAAAAAAAAACATGATTGATTTTAATTTTCGTGCTATAAAAGAGAAGTTTTTAAGGGGTCAAAAAGTAAGGACGCACAGGCATTAAACTTAAGCACGTTTGTTTCAATTTTGGCTAAGCATTTAGTTTGTTTGGTTTTGTCATTCGAGAGATAGTATTAGTCATTGTAAAGAATTATATATAAATAGTAAAAAATATACTGGATACTTGGTAAAGTTGTGCTAATGTTCAATCCTTGTTTTTGTCTCTATTCACTTGCCAGTATCTATTCACCCCGTTTTACGGTAATTTATGAACTACTGTATATAATAATATGTACTCAATAGGAAGTTGGCTAAACAATTGTCTGTACGTGTCATACGCTGTCAGTCTAGCATATGACATCCTCCCATACAGTTCCCATAGAATAATGTGTTTAGGTACATATTGTAGGTATTCGAGTCTTGATGTAACTAATCAGAGAATGAGTTATGTAGTGCCAATTAAGTTTATGAGGATAGTCGCTAGAGGCGTTGCGTCTGATTGCCAGAACAGAGAACTCGGCTTCCAGCTTGTTTGTTACTAAATTCATTCGATAATTCAATAGTCAAGCAATTTAATTACGCACTCGGTTGCGCAGTGACGTCCTGGAAAGCCACTTAATCCGCATCCAGTTCACAGGGCATTCCGAAAATCATTTAATTGGAAACTTTGGATATTAGAGGACATATTGAATTACACAAGACCGATCTCTGAAGCCTTGGTCTGTATATCAAGCAGTATGTTTCGTCGTTAAGCTTTGCGAAATATTTTATTTTATTTTCACAATAAATTATCGTTGTTATCTTAGACAGGGGTGATCCTTTTATACTAATCCTTTTTTATATGCTTAGCTAGTGTGTTAATAGTTGTCAAGTGTGTGTTGTGGTGTCATTTCAAGTTTTATACATTATTATCAACTCTAATGCAAAAAAATAGCTAAAATAATTGTATGATTACTACAAATAACGCAATACTCTTTGATGGTGTTAACTGACAATTATTGGTGGAATGACACCTTATTTATTTAAATACTTGAAACACAATACTTGCTACTAATTCCACGTCTTCAATAATGATCAGGACGGGTGTCAGTTGTAAATACTCGCTATGAGCTTCACCGGTATTTTCATTTTTTTTTAAACTACGTTACTTGCATTTTGAGAAAAAATACTATACTAATAATAATGAATACGTAAAACAAGTGCTCCTCGATTTCGGTTTTGCAAGGACAAATAGTTATGTTCATACATAATATTAGTTTACACGATAAAAGCTTGCTACTACTTGTAATAAAGTTTAAAAAATGTTTATTCTATAATATTATACCAACTACAGTTCGATTTTTGTTACGTTGCTATCTTATTTCTCTACCAATCTGTCTGAAACATAAGAGTGAGTGTCTTGATTGGATTTAATTTATACGGCTGTTTTGGAAAATCTATCTGAGTTGATAACCCTGACATCCTTGAAACTTTAAGTTTGCAGGCTCCCAGTTTCTATCTACGTGGTCGTAACCAAGACACATCAATTTTCTTTGTAAAACTAGTTTGTCACGTAGGTCTTTTGAATCTCCAGTCGCAAGGGCTGTTTGGCTGATGAATGCACTGCCTTTTGATGTGGACATCTAAGACAGTGAACTTGGTGCTTTATTTTAAAAAAAAATCTTATGTAAATAATATAATCTGTTCTGTTTCATATTTATTTTTAAAAAAATCATTTAATATGGATGTTATGTTATTTGTCAAATGCATGGCGCATTTTCGCCTGCTGTAATGCCATGTATTGTATATTATTTTTTGCAAATAAATATTCGGTTAAGGCTAGGTTTCATCATTAACACACAATTTATCTTGTAAAGTATAGACAGTTTTTTAATTCGTGGTAGTAGTCGTACCTACTGACCTATTTTCAATCTACGTCACACATTATGATCGCGGTGAAAATTATTATTATTCACTGGCTTGGAAGCACCTCCAGCCAAACACTTGAACTTCCACCGGATGTTGTAATATGAATACTAAGAAGGGGAATAACCTACTACATTTTTTAGAGTAAGAATGTTATACTACTTAATTTTGTTGAGAATTTACTGAATCGATACTCAATTTATTTAAAATAATGTGTATTTTTTTGATTTGCGCGTCAGATCTTTTAGGTCATGTTATTGAAAATTGTATGATCAGTTTAATGATAAGAATCCTGCACACATTGATATAAGTGACGCTTCAATGTTTTATTATTTTATAAGTATTCAATTAAAACCTTTAAAACACTTTTATCCAAATTAAGCTGATTATTTTCTTCAATATGATTTATTAAATTTATCAATCTAAAGAGAACATTTAAGAGAACAACGGCAACAATAATTATTTTATGTTTAAACATTAATGGATGCTGTATTCTTACATTCTGCACTTACATTTAAACAGTGAGGACTAACGACTTCAATTACTCGATATTTCAACTACTCGAGTATTGACTAGTTCAATTTTAAAATACTCGAGTTCTCGAGTATACTCGAGTAGTTTCAAACGTACCAAAATATGTATTATAAATTCAATTTTGAGTATATAAACCAACGTTTAATAAATAAATAAGCTTATTTCATCTCATTGATACATTTATTTCAATTTATGAAACGTTTCAAAAATAATAGAGAATTTAACGTCTCAAATTTTATATTGGTCTCTTGTCATCATTAACTTGTCATTGATAAGATAAGTCAGCAGAACCCAAAGCAAAACTAACAAAAGAATCTCTCGCATAGCATAGTCTACGAGTACTACTCGAGTATTTTGAAAAATACTCGAGTACAGAGTACTTCAAAAATGGACGAGTATTCTCGAGTATCGAGTATTCAAAACTCGAATTGCAGAAGACTGCTAAAGATATTGAATACTATTATAATGTCATAGTCTCGTTAAATTCAGCTTCATTTCTCACAATTTAACCATCAATGATTAATCTGTAGCTCAAGTGGTAGTATTAACTGTCAGTTCAAGTACATCCGTGCACTTGAAATGCCTGAAGATGCTAAAGAGCGAAACCCGGGTCGTAAGCGACAAAACTCATGGAAAAGTACAAAATTCAAACAATTAAAATTTGATATTGAAATACCATCAAGCACTTTCAGTCGAAATCCTTAATGTTTAATCTGTAGTTCATAACAAATTGATTTGCTACATTACAACGCATCCAAACATATTTTTGCTAATAAGATGTGCATAATAATCGACGCTTTCGAGACCTTGATATCGACCCAAATATAACGACTATTCCAGATACTTGTACATCCCGAGTGCGGTATCAAGTTTCTTCACTATGTAGGAATCTACTAACTGGATCAGCCAAGATTTTGGAGTTTTCTTTTTCAGAAATAAAATATGATATACGCAACCCTAAAGATGGGCTTTTAAAACTGCTTGGATATCGTATTTCAGTGATTAATTGTCTCCCTCGGTGACCTTTTTATGGTACTTTTATGGGTTTCATTTCTCTTGGTAGTTATTTCTGTGGTTTTATCTATTAATAAACTGGTTTCAGGTTTCTATTCTCTAGTTACAATAATGTTTTGACTTAAAAGTTTCATAGAGAATTTATTTATAATATTATGATATAATAGATACTTTTAAACGACAAAGCTTCGTTACAACTTCGTTAAAATTTTACACAAAAATATTGCAGTTTGTTGTATAAATTAAAACTTTAATACCTGAAATAAAAATGCACAATTTGCAAAAGAACAGCTTAAAAACATTTTGTTATGTTCCATTGCCCATTGCATAAAAAAGTTACAAAACTTTCTTATGGTTAAATGAAAACGGATGAGATCTTAGTATAAGGCAGTGATGCATAACCTGCGGCCCTCAGTGATATTTCATGCGGGCCGCAATGACAAATATCAATCAACCTTTTTCTTCAGAACTTTTTACGGACGATAGATCACTTTTATAGACCCTATAAATATCGATAATTTAATCAGTTTCACCCATGCGGCGCTCAAACTATCTGAAAATTGATTATCTGGCCCTTCTCAAAAAAAGGATGTACATCACTGGTCTAAGATGTGTTTTTATGCACCATATTGCGAAACATTTTTTTTGCGTTCAAACATCTGAAGACGACGATGCGTCTCTGGATTAATACATCCATCGCAGCATACGCGTCTGGCGCGTACGCTACTAAAATATTCACCGAGTGAATATATCGCGCTAGGCGTGTAATCTCATCCATTGCAATATCTGTGTCTCCAGTCCTGTTCACAAAGTTATTCACTATCTTGTTCGGTATCTATGTGCACTTTACACCTAGATTATTTCGCAGTGAACGTGTTATTACCTTTTGCCATTTAAATGAACAATGATATTTATTTTCGGGTAATTAAAATTTTATTACTCTCGGTTGAATTTTTTGCCAATTAGTGCTTGATTTATTTCAGGTATTCAATAAAGTCATGCTAATTTAGCATGTTTGTTTTTACTTTGAACCAATATGTTTGCAGAGATCAATTTAATTATTTTCCTCTAAAATTCTATGTATCATATTATATTTCATCATCAATTTGAATATTTACTCAATTTTTAAATCAAATATTGCTGTCAAAAATTTCAAACACTAAATAATTTTATTTGGTTATATAAATATTCTTTTCAATAAAATGTAGTACATTTTTATAATACGAATATGTTTTTTTAATCGAATCAATCATTGAAGTTTTTATACATCTTATTGAGCCGAAAAAGCACGTATTTTTACTTTTTATTAACAAAGAAAGTGGTTTTACATATAGACTTTTGAGAGCGCTTAAATTTGTGTCGCTTAGCTGAGCTTCCTATGTAATAATTGTTAATCTCAGGTAGTGCTTTTTGCGATTGAAGGAAAAAAATATTACGTTTACAGTGAAGTTTGAATTCTAATTCGTATAAAGTTGAATAGGTGATTTAGAAAATAAAAATGAATTTCGTACAAATCCTTGAAAATTTGAGTTTGAGTTAAGTACAAACAATGTATGTACCAATGGCGGCTCGTGGATGAGACATCTGGGTGTGTTGCGGTTGATTAAAAATATTAATTAAACTTTATTGTGATTATATTTTAATATTTACATCAAAATTATTTTTTGTATCCATGAATCATCAAAACTATGAATTTCTTACCTTAGCTAAAGCACTTTCAAATTAAAAGAAATATAACTGGCGCTCGCACGGACGCAACACTGCTGGAGAGTACAGTGTAGGGACTCCAATTACTCGACATCTCAACTTCCCGAGTATCGAGTAGTAATTTTTTAAATACTCGAGTAGTTTCAGATGTACCAAAATATATATTATTAATTCAAATTTGTGTATATAAATAGATGATATAAAAATAAATAAGATTATTGTATTTTTTAATAAATTTCAAAAATAATTGAGAATTAAACGTCTCAAATTTTAATTTGGTTCGAAGTTTTGTATTTTTATTCCCACAGTAGCAAAAACTGTCTTTTGCTGTGGACGTTGGCTTAAAAGTTAGCAATGAATTAAATAATGCTATCTTGCTTTTCTGTCTGCAGTTTAAAATAAAATAAAATTTGGAAATAAGTCTTCATTTATAAATTACGATTATTACTCGAGTATTTTTCAAATTACTCGAGTATCGAGTACTCGATACTCGAATTAGAGTCTCTAGTACAGTGCCAACTACCAGCCTAAGCTTCTATCTGCAAACTCACCTCCCCGCGCCCATCCTTCACCCACTCGAACATATTCCATTGAAAACGGTACTGCACATGCGTCACTTTCGAATATATGTAACGCAGTGTGTAATCAATATTGGATGCATTGATATTTTCACAGTAAAGGCACATAATTTTTTTTATATTATACATAATTTATTTTTTCTCAGATTGCTTAGGGTTGCCGCAGTTCTGCAGTGCGTATGGACGAGCCGCCACTGTATAAGACTCTAAAAATAATTTACTTTTCAGCAAAAATCTTTAGAGTATAAGTGCGTTCTTATGACTCCAATGTGCTCGCACGTGTCGACACTTTGACCTGAGAAAAATATTAATTATGTTACGGGTGAGAAAATATATTGAATTAATTTTTAAGTGCTTAATTAAAATGGCCGTTTCGCGTCTCGGGTAATGAATGAAATTAATGATACAGATTAAATAAGATGATCTCATAACCTAGATTTCCGAGTATAATTAAAACGTTTCAATTAAGAGCTTATGAATTTATACATTTATATCCCCTGTAGGATTTATTTGAAATATGTCTTTGCTTATCCAAATGATATGTTTGTTTAAAAGTGAATGACTATTTTTACCTTGGTTGGTTTCATTTTAAAGCACACAATATACAACTTTCATACGCCTCCTCTCAAAATTTATCGCAGACAAATCAATAAAGTAAATATTATATGTTAGCTTTTAACACAACCCTTCTTTAGCAGAAAAATAGTAACTTTTATCAAACTAAGGTAAACCTAATCGTAAGAAGGTTAAATATTAGATCGAATGATGTTTTAATTATAGCTGGGTTTTAGTCAATATACACATGTCTAAATGTAAGCAAAAATGCTTTAATTGGTGTTATTCGTTTGTATTTCTTGAATAATTACTTTATGAAAATGATCCAGTTGTAAACCTAAGCAGGAGTACAAATGTAATAATTTAAGCAAAAATCAGTAACGATCCGATCCAACATTACCTTTGAAATGTATATTTTTTATTATCTTCCAACATTGAGTTACGTTTTTTAATACATTCTGTCAGCTAGCTTGCAATAGTGATCTATGCATTTTTCAAAATGGAAAATAGTTTATAATTTAATTTGAATCGTTTGAATTTTGTACTTTTCCATGAGTTTTGCCACACAGTAGATCAGTTCAAGTACATTCGAGCACTTGAAATGCCTGAAGATGCCGAAAGGTGAAACCTGGGTCGTTAGCAACAAAGCTCATGAAAAAATACAAAATTAAAATGATTCAAATGAAATTTTTCTCTTCTTCTTCGGGGCCAAGTTGATAACCCTGACATCCTTGAAAATTTAAGTTTGCACGCTCCCAGCTTTTACCTACGTGATCATAACAAATACAAATCAATTTTCTTTGTCAAAATTTGTTTGTCACGTAGGTTTTTTGAATCTCCAGCTGCAAGGGCTATTCGGCTGATAAATGCGCTGCCTGTTGATGTGGACATCTTCGGCAGTGAACTTGATGCTTTGTTAAAAAAAAATGTCTTCTTATGTAAAAAATATGTTTCTGTTCTGTTTCTTATTTTTGTGTAATATTTTATGTAATTTTTATTAATTTGTCAAATGCACGGCGCATTGGCGCTAACTGTAATGCCATGAATTTTATATAGTTTTTTTGCCAATAAATAAATGGATTCAAATTTGATATTGAAACTCCATTCGAAATTCTTAATTAAGTAAATTATGTACCATTTTTGGTGGGAAGGTAAGAAATTCAGAACTTTTTCTCCCTTTCTCTCTCAAACACATTGAAAATAAGTGTATTTAACTCAATATTATGTTGAGTTATTACATAATATTCTAGCTGTATCAATAGCGCATACCCAATTTTGCCTCAGCTTGGGTCTACATATGACATGTTTATAAATTTACATGTCCAATTTCAGAATACAATTCTGCAGAGGAAACCTAGACAAAATAGACAGCGAGGGATAAACTTACCAACACCCCAACGAATACTTTCACAGATTATGTTTATATTATTCAATGGTGATACCTTTGCACAGCAAAGTGGTCCCTGACCTTTTTTAATATCACGGCATAATATTCCCAATACGCAAATACGAAATCACATAAAAATTGCTTGATGCTATAGCATAAAAAAGCAATTCTTTCAAAAATTATTCATTATTTTCTTAGTATTAATTATTTATAGTTAAATCGGGTTTTTAATCAAATCTGAATACCCAGTAGTTGTCAAAGATTCTTCCATACAAAAATATTTCACATCGTCCACTTCACTATACTTGCTAAGTAAAAAACATACCATGCGGAGAAAAAAATAACAATGTATTTTATTCTACATAAATTATTTTACATATTTGTTGATAGCTATTTCGGCTTATGCCATCCATAGAACTATGTTTAAACCTGCATTCACTCATTCTTTATATACTGTTGTACTGAATTGAAAGCTTATGTGGATTTTCATTAAGTGAGGATAAAAAAAAATCCAGATTCAATTCAATCAATAAAAAACATACCCACTACTTCAAAACATTTATATTGTAAAACTATCGTAAAAACTATATAAAAATAAGTATTTTATACACTGATCGTTTAAGAAACATACATTGAATCTGAAGCACAAAAGTGCTTATATGTATGTATATTTAATTCGAATCGTTGGAATTTTTTATATTTCCATGAGTTTTGTTGGTAACTACCCGGGTTTCGCTTTTTGGCATCTTCAGGCATTGCAAGTACACGAATTAACTTGAACTAACATCTTATATCTGTTATTAATAACTGGATGTTTGACTTTCAAAAATTGTTTCTTTTTTATTGACTTTTTTACATTTTTTTTTTAATTCAACTTGAAATTTGATAACAGTTATGTCAAAAATTCCCTCCAATCTAACCGATCCTAAAAAAAGAGAACTATAAACTTACCACTAGCCTTGATTTCGCTTTACCTTTAATTTTCTACCCTTTTCATAAATATATAGGTATATTGATTAACTGAACAACAATCAGCAGTTGTAGAAAAATATTTGTTGAGATAAACTGTATAAGGAAGCCAATTGCTACACATTAGAACCCGCTCAATAGTTTAACAATGTGTACATTTTTAATCTTTGTTCTTTGGTAAAAATATTCCTGAGTTCATTTTGGTAGACCTCAATCACGCAATAATAATAATAATAAATTCATGTGAATTTCAGCGATTTGAAAAACCTTTACACATATTTTTAATGTCGGTTAAATGAAAAAATGCAATGAATTCAGTCGATATAAGCTTCGATTAAAAATGGAAAATTTAATTAAATGAATAGCTGAAATCTACTGATTTTTCCCAACTGACTACTTACATACTTCTGATATGCAATAAGACTATAATTTACTGTAAATTTTTTACAAAGTAAGACGAGATTGGCATAATAACCATAAAAACAGTGAAATCCATCGACAACTTCCGCTGAAGTCATTTCCTCTGTGAAAACTCAGTCGGAAAATCAGCGGTGGGGAGGTAAGAAAACGTGACAAATTAAATACATAATAAATTAACATTACAATGAAACTTTAGTTTACAATTAACTGTTATGGTATATTTTACTATCGAACTTATTTTAATTTGTGACGTCAATAACTTGCTGCTTAACTTACAAATAAATAAACGCAATTCATGTCCTATTCTCTTTATTGTATTTTTCATTGGAGGGCTACCTACTGCAAGGTTGAAATACATCTATCTTTTTTTTAATATTTCATATGTATCGATTTTACAATAGCTTAACACTGCCTTTACGTTATCTAGATTTATTGCAGCAATACAGTAGTTTACATTATTTTTTCCTACATTTAATATTACATATTCTCGATGACAATCTCTCTAAATTAACTCGGCTAACTATTCTTCCTCAACTTTACCACAAACACCCATGTCCAAGAAATAAACGCTTAATTTAAAAACATCATAATAATACATTGAATTTTATATTTGTCGGGTCGTTGGTGCAGTGGTCAAAATCGTTGGTTTCCGTGAACGAACCTCACGGATTCGTGTCCCACAACAACATTTTCGCAGTCAATTTATCGATTATGTTAGAAGGCATGAGTGTTTTCTAAAACTCTTTTTTCCACCCATCTGATCCTATAAGTGGGACATAACAGGAACGGTTAGTCCTGTTCTAGCCTAATCCATTCTATTCCTTCTCCCATCAAACTAAAGAGAGTGAATGATAAACAAGTAGTTCTTCAAGAGAAAAGTATGTTTTGATACCTCCTCCATTAGGAAGACTTATGATCCACATTGGGAGATGACAGAGATTTTCGAGCAACAAATCAAATAAACAAATCAAGCGTCTATGAAAATAAGGAAAAAGTATATATAAGTTTTAATGTGATATTTATAGTTTTAATTGAAAAATACGATATTTTTTTTACATAAATTTTCTCGACTCCACTGCCCTTGTCCATACATTTGGCTCACGATAAACCTTAATTTTATTATTTTGCTGTAAGGCAGAGTTTTCAATTGAGTCTTCACGACTAAGAGCACTTTGTATGCAAAAGGACGTATACCTTTCACCTGGCTTACATTAGTATTTAAGTTATTGTAGTAATCGAGAATCGGGAATTAAGTCGCATTAAACTAAAATCAATTTAAGCGATGTAAACTATTTAAGTCGTTATTAATTATTTTTACACTTTTGAGAGCGTTAGCCGAAATAGCTATAAACTATATATTTTTTTATGGAATTAAAATAAATTACTATTTTAGTACTCTTTTTACCAGGGCTGTGGAGTCGGAGTCGTCGCGGCGTTTTGGCCGGAGTCGTACTCGGAGTCGGAAATTCTAAAAAGTTTGAACTTTTTATTTTTGCATTTAATTCAATTCAATTTCATTCAGTTCAAGTACATCCGGGCACTTGGAATGCCTGAAGATGCCGAAAGGCGAAACCCGAGTCGTTAGCGACAAAACTCATGGAAAAGTACAAAATTCAAAAAATTCAAATTTAGTATACGACAGATGACGTTGTTTTTTCAAGTACTACATTTGAAAAGGCTGAAGGCTTACATATTAATATATTTTCAGATTAGCATCGTTTTGTAAAAAGAGTTGAAAAAAATATTTGCATAAAGACAACTCGTCGTGATTTGTTGGCCTATTTATAACGAGTGCCAGACGCTCCATCGTTGGCATGGATTAGGCAAAGGTTTTCCCATTTATGTATGTGTTCAGTCAGTATGCTAATTCTGTCTAAATGCAACTC
This sequence comes from Himalopsyche kuldschensis, assembly GCA_028554975.1. Taxonomy (NCBI): domain Eukaryota; kingdom Metazoa; phylum Arthropoda; class Insecta; order Trichoptera; family Rhyacophilidae; genus Himalopsyche; species Himalopsyche kuldschensis. The sequence goes on along the minus strand of JAHFWI010000033.1, from coordinate 2,172,974 downwards.
CACTAAATAAACCCAGCCATACGTTTTATCATACCAGTTGTTCCTATCTAGATTTCAATCGTCTTTTCAGTGAACAATTCCTGCTGCGACATTTTGTTAATTTGTAATGTTTCGTGGCAGTGTTTTACAATGCTGCTACGATGGTTGCTAAGGCGATGTTAAAAGCAATGATAAATGCGGGAAGAATTTACATAAGCAGGGAAGAATTTTATTTATTCATTTCAATACCTCCAATGCAGGTTTCTGCAAGCCGTAAGTTATTTCCTTTTGAATAAATTAAAGAAAAGGAGCCAACGGGTACTTTTGTTATAAATGCTGAACCTATTTAAAATTTTGAAAGATATTTGACGTATCAAAAAAAAATTATAAGCACATTGCTCTTAGCGGTTGTTATAGTAAAAAGAATACCCTCTGGGCCTGTAGCTGGCTGGTTTTTGGCAGCAATTTCCACAAGATTGAATTTCATGATGTAGAATTTTATGCATTCGATCTTTAAAGCGAAACATAAAATATGCTCTTGACTAACTACTACTCTTTCTGAACCGCATCCTTTGTCACTTACATCATCTAAAAATAGACAGGTTGAGCGACAAAATAACAAACAGTTCTCACACAACAACAAAATACTTCAAAGCTTTCAAGCTTAACTTTCCTTTAAATGTAACATTTAAATTTACGATTCCAGTTTATTTTACTAAAAAATTCGTTTCTGTTTGGCTGTCGTCAGTTTCGTGTCTGATTAGTTGTGGTTTAATATTCTTAATTCGTTAGATTCAAATACATTTAAAAAAACAAACGAATTTAGTTTTGTACATCAAGAAAGAGTAATTCGAAATTCTTTGTTAATTATTTTTCAATATGTTTTCGCAGAACTGTGATAATATAAATACATCATACAAGGCTACTAAATTAAACAGAAGCATTTTGTAAAATGAAAATTTGCTGTTCAGCCTAAGAAAGATTTATTCAGGGACCTACTTACAGTGCCCTAGATTAAATGCCACAGCACTTGGCTAAACAAACATTCCGATAGATGTGGTAGCATTGCAAAGAAAACTATATATTTTTTAAGTCTCAGTATTATAAGAATAGCGTTTCTTTTGATTAACACATAATTAATTTCATTGCATGTTTTTTATGTAAAAACGACAAATATTTCTACAATGAACAAACAAACTGGAGACAGAAAAGGAAATACGAAATCGCATGCGTATAAAAAACGTAAACGAGGCGAAAACTTTTCGACGGCAATTTGGCCGACTGTGATTTTTCGTTTAACAAAAGAGGAAACATTATACTTACATATTTTTGATTAAGAACGGAATAAATATTCTTCAGACGAAGAATATTTTATCTTTGAACCTGGAGCTTTATTTATTTCTTTGAATATAAAGTCGTGGAAATAATTGCTCGGGACATTTTTTCGTTATGTTGACAAATATTGAAAAAAATATTTCGGTCAAGATTTTTACATAACAGCTTTACCGGGAAATTGGATTTGAAAAAATTCTCGGAAATTCATTTAACTGCTCAATATACAAATTTAACGATATTTTCATACAGCGGATTCAATGAACATATTTACTTTATGATAAATATTAGGTGTGTCATAGAATTTACGTAAATTCTTATTTAAATAAAAATAACATGAAACATATTAATAGTAAATATTTGAAGCTTTAGCGATATGATTTCAATTTCCCTTTTTCGAATTTGTATTTTACATTTATTTATAATAAAATAAATTATTAAATGCTTTCTTTTTTTCATTAGAGTATAAAAAAAATACTTCTGACATTTAAAATTTATTGTTCTATTTTTTTATTTTGGCATTTATTAGGCCTACAAAATAATACATACCGGGAGTTACATTGGAAAAACATCAGTGTTCTAAGAAATGCTTCATAGATACTTACATATGTTACGAAATTTAAGAAAAAAAATATTTTATTTAATTTTTAAAAAATCCAACATGTCCGCTCCCAGTGAAGAGAATATGGACTCCTGATGAAATTTTTCTGAACAGAAATGTTCTACGAGAAGCTGCTCGTTACTCAGTAGTTCAACCTCCCTTTTGCGAATAGATTGGGGATAGAAACGATAGGATTAGGACAAGATAATCAATAATTTAGTTGAAAATATAAACTGCTCGACTCGACAAATTTTATGTCACTTTCGATGGATTCGGCGGTATCATTGTGGAAGTTCATTTTAATATAAAATTTAAAATAACTTTGATTATTCCACGTATTGCGATACTAATTGTGACACGTGTTTCGCCTCTTTCAAATCAAATCAAACAAATAATTATACTACTAATGACGTTACCATTACAAAATATTAACTAATGGGATGCAATTAATCAGGCAGGGTTGGGTTCAACCCTTTTATTGGAAATAATGTAAACAGTGGCGAGCAACCGGTCCTATTAAGGATATTATTTAATAACACTTCTTTTTTGTTAATACTTCTATTCATTTTTAAACCCTTTTTATTTACTCGGTGGAGTATTTCTACATTACTACTCTGATTAAATTTATGATCGTTTTCTTTTAATGATTGGCAAACTTTTATATTAAATTTTCTATTGTTCACTGATATTTGTTATTCAAAGGTCGACACTCTCGGCTCTTGGCCTATGTCCAGTGCAATCCTCGTACAAATAATTTTATAAATTGGTTTATGAACTCGAGTTCAATGGCATGGACGTTTGAGGCTTAGGTACTATCGGATCGTTAAAACGGGATATTGCAGCATCGGTCTTTTACTATCTCCATATTTCGATCCTTACCCTCTTCGAATAGAATGTGATCTGAATAAAGATGCCACATTATACTCTATATTGGGAGTAGACATATTTAAACAACCCTTAATTCGAAAACATTTTTGCTAAACAGACAATTTTTATGTTGTATATGTTCTACAACATTGCTGGTTTCACACACCTCGTGATTTTTAAAATGATGATCAACTCACAACGAAACATCCTTTTACGTACAATTTGTGAAACATTAAAAATCATCGCTTTAAATATTTGCTTTGTTAAGAATCACAAATTTATTACTCTTCTCAAATATCAGTTATTCGATAAAAAGGTTAACTATTACCAGAGTTAACTTTTTTGTTTTTTTACCATGTCCCCTTCCGATTTGGAGCATATGGACTCGTCACGGAGTTTATCTCAACATATGATTTGCTACGAGACCTGCTTGTTACTCAGTTGCTCTACCATTCTTTAACGAAGAGAGTAAGGATGGATAGGATGCGAGGACTAGGACAGGACTAGTAATAAACTAATCGCTGTCACTATGCGTCGCTCTTTGGGATCGGGAAGGTGGGAAGGGATATTTAGCAACACAAACACCCATTGCCTTCGAAGAGAATCTGCTCGTACCGGGAATCAAGTCCGTGCGGTCCGTCACGTCCAATGACGTTGACCACCGCAACACGGACCGGGCACTCACAATCTTAGCATAAAGAAACATCTTTTTCTGAGTCATAAACTTTTCATCGATAGTCATAAGACTCAAAAACTTATCATTCATCTCAACTATCAATAATTCGATATTTTTTTTAAACCAAACCTACCAGAGTTTCAATTTATTGTAATACCAAATATTTAAACTTTCGATTCACATTTATTTAAATATACCTACATATACTTAATATATCTTTAATTTCCAAAATGTCTAGTTAAAACATACCATCAAAAACTCATATTAATGCAACCTACTCTCTAAGCATAAAGGGTAAAATATACATATAATATGTCTTCAAAGTAAGCGATTTCTCGTGTTTATCTTACAGAAGGTACTTGTAAGAAAATACTCATATTCCAGGCGACAGAATTAATTATTTTCACTTACTAAAAAACTTATTCTTGGAAAGAAACGATTAAGAGCCAGGTTGTGGTAGACGGTAATTTCCTCATTAAAGCATAAATAATGAAAAGTTCCAGCATCCACCGTTGCAGAGCTTTTAATGATAATGACTGTCATAGAGAATTTATTAATTGAGGTTTTAAGATTTGTTCAGAGACTGCAAACAAAACTGTTTTAAATATTACGATATTTCAAACAGTCAATCAAATTTGAATTGTTTGAATTTTGTACTTTTCCATTTGTTTTTTCGCTTTCGACCCAGGATTCATCTTTCAGCATCTTCACGCATCTCAAGTGCACGGATGTATTTGAACTGACGCGCAGTAAACAGTTTGTATCGTTTATATACAAAAATAGAAGTAGATCACTTAGTTAAATTGCTATTAAAATTTGATGTTAACGAGTTACAATAAATTAAGTGGGTTTGTTATAATTATCGGAATTTTTGAATGTAGTATCGCAATACTAATGACCAGATAATAACATAAGACTAGCTAAAATAAATGTAGGGTTTTATCCGATTAGTGATAGTAAGTGTTTGAATTATTAATAAATGATAATCATTTAAAGGGATATAACAATGGCGAGCTTGGAAGATTAAGTTGTTCGTTTAAAATTGATAAACTATTAAGCTGAACTCTGTTAATCTCTAATATTTCTTGATAGAACAATTTATACTCGCCCTTGTTAATATGTAATAAATCAATGCCTCAGTCTGAATTGAATGTGTGATTTTCAAAAAGTGAATGATTGGCGAAAGAGGAGGTAACTTTTTCTTAACGAAAATATTCACTCTTATATTCAAAGTTCGAAATGTTTTACCAACGTAAATTCCTGAAGATGCCGAAAGACGAGACCCGGGTCGTTAGCTACAAAATTCATGGGAATTAAAACAATTAAAATTTGATATTGAAATTCCATCAAGCAGCCTCAGTTAAATTATTAAATTCTAAAAAAAAGATATTTTCAATGTTTATATTTTTAGGTTAATGACGATGATATATCTGTTGCCAACGAATGGTATGAAATTTAATCTCGAGAAATGTATTGACTATCCACAATAAGATGTGGGATAGCCATTCCATTCCCATGAGAGAAAATAAATCAAATATACATTCAACATATCGACAATTCTAAAAACTTCCGAAGTAAGCATTCTGAATTTTGGATATTATAAGAACATCGTATTACCATATTTATAATATACTGCTTTCTATTCAGGATGGTGATGTGAAAATTTTGTATCGCATTTATAGATTTCGTAGAAGTATTTTTGTTTTCTTAGTCTTATTTCCCATCACATAATATACAAAAAGGTAAGTAATCGTTGCTAAGTGATCAATGATATCAAAAATTATTTCCGCTCAATTGGGTAGTGAATAGAGACTCCAATTACTCGACATCTCAACTACTCGAGTACCGAGTAGTAAAATTTCAAAATACTCGAGTATACTCGAGTAGTTTTAGATGTACCAAAATATATATTATTAATTTTAATTTGTGTATTTAATAGAAGATTAAGAAATAAAGAAGCTTATTTAATTCCATTAATACATTTATGTCAGTTTATACAACATATATTTCAACAATAATAGAGAATCAAAGTCTCAAATTCTTTTGTTGGTTAAGTTTTGTTTTTATAATTCCCGCAGTAGAAAAACTCTCGACGATTATTACTAAAACGAGTATTACTCGAGTATTTTTCAAAATACTCGAGGATCGAGTACTTGAAAAATGGACGAGTATTCTCGAGTTTCGAGTACTCGAAACTCGAATTGGAGTCTCTAGTAGTGAAGGATTCAAGTGTCCATATTATCAAGACTTTATGAATTGATATATGAATTTGTATCCAAAAGGTATTCACTCGTTGTGTATTTGCAGCCAATGATTCGCGAACACTTTTCACAGCGTTATCGACAGAAAAATTAAATAATATAGTGTCTAGCCCTCACATTTATGGCCTAAGCAGATCTGCACGGGACTAATTTTGAACCATCCACAAGTTTTCTTGTTGAAATAGGAAATGAAATAATAATTTAAAAACTATCTCAGCCACTTGAATCAAGTCGATAATAAGTAACCTGTGCAGGTATATTTCGTGTACTGAGAGCTGGTCGTGTTAGACGAGTTTGTTGACTAAAGAATCGAACCCTCTTACAATATATATTCTTTGATATTGCTTGAAATTGTTGAATGGCTTACAGTGATTAATTATCGACTGGAAAAAGCTCGGCTTATCCATAGATTAACTTGATAGAATGATTTTCTCAAAATAGCATATCACATTGCATGAGCTTTTGTAGACAATTACTATTAAACTTCTTGCATGACTTCAAATGTGTGTGAGACAACAAATAATTTAATTCTTTTTTGTTTTGACGGATGTAAGAGTTGTACTATATTACAATACGACTCACCTATACAAACATACTAAATAATCTATGATAACATTTTTACTGCGACTTGCTCATTATTTTGATTGTAAAATATTCGAACAGGTGTAAACAAAAGACATGTAAACCAAAAACTACTTAAAATAAAACATGTCTTATGGAAAAGTTTTAAATTTGGAATTGTGTGTGATATCTATGTTCTATATCTTAAACAAAATGGCGTTTGTCGTGATTTATTTCAGAAGATTATATGAGACTTGTATTCCTAATATGAAAAAAAAATGTAATACTTAGGCCGGCGATCACCTGATTACGTGAAAAAATATGTGGGCTTGCCATGATAATAACAATATGTATTTCCCGCCTCAGTAAGTAGGGGGGGCTCAGTTGCTGCCACATAACCGGGAAATGGCGGTCGGTCACGACACCGCTACCAATATTGCCGTCTATTGTTTGTTTTTATCTGGAAGAATTATGCAATCGTCGGGTGACAAAAACTCCTCGAATGACCGCCGTAAATTCAAAATGAAACACTTAAAACAAAATGGCCGTGGACGTGATGCTAGAAAGTGGGCTCCATTTAGCATTTCGGTCGAGAGGTTTTGCATGTTTTGTGCTGCTTCAGCCGTGTAGTGCACTCGGATATAAAGGCAGCTTAAATAAGGCGACTAATTCAAGCCAGTTAAATTATTATTCTCTGTTGGCGTTTTTATCCAAGTCAGAGAGAAACTGCAACCAAAATGTAAATCGGTGTAAATTTTATTATCATTAATACAAAATTACTGTCGCTGAAGTTTTATGAGCAGATATGTTTCAATAATTATAATTTTGCTGTGATGCATGACTTCCGTTTGCCTAGAACTATTGAATTCCATAGACAAAAAAATGCATGAGAGCATGAAATTATTTTTGGTTTTTACCATGAGATTTGAATTTAATAATAATTAGATTAGAATGAACATTTTTTTTGTTAAAAATAATCGTTTTTGATAATTAAGCTTCGTGTTAATGAATATTGTAATATATTTATAGATTCTAATATGCATTAAAGCCACGTCTTTGAAATGATTATGAACGGCTTCGTTCATTACTTGCATTTTCCACTGACAAAAATTTCATTGCATATTTAGTTACGGAAGCGTACGGCCTAAGAGGCAGCGTAGTGAAGAAAAACTTGCTTCACAAATGCAGGTGGTCTCATTGGCTATAAAAAACGGTGGAGAAAGGGTTGTCAATTATCTGAGCCAATGAGGCATCTGTATTTCTACGGCACGTATTTATCCGCTACGCTGTAAAAAAAAACGCTGCCCCTCAGGCCGTACACTTATAGCGAGACCTTTACATATTTTCAGAGTACTTTGCCGTCATCGCTGCACTCACCAACATAATATATAAAACGCTTCCATTATCATATCTATTTATAATTTACCAACGCTGCACTATCTAATTATCTCCTTTGATTATGGTTCTTAATTTTATTTCAACACGTTTTGCTATTATTCAAATCTGAAATGTCACGCGTGTTCGAATCATCAATCAACGGCTAAATGTCATGGAAACCGTAATATCAATTATTAATGCAACGTGTCACAGTGTACGTGACCCTTAATTGGCAAAATCAAACCAAAAATAAGCGCTGCGATATCGCCTGCTCTAAATAATTCAAATTGATGTGCTAACTTTAGCCAGTCAAATAATACATGCATTCATTTTATAATTATGTATTACTAGTATTGCTACCCGGCGACGCTCGGACTAAGCGACCAATAATTATTTAATGTCATATCATTCGACATAATTATATCACAAATTCTCGCCCATTAAAATGTCCAAATTCAAGGAAAAAATCTAATTTGCTGTCAAAGACATGTCAAATAATACCTTCACGTAAATAATAAACATTATTATTAATAATAAAAGCCGGGAAAAGTTCAGTAGAAGACTAATTACATTTTGACTAAATGTCTTCGCCGATAAAAATTCAAACATATTTTCTTTCATATTCGTTTTTATGGCAACTTGCAACAACAATGCAAAAGGGAATTACAGACATACATACATACATACGCCGTTTCGGTTTTATATATAAGATATTTATTCTAACAATTGAGCTATTTTTGACGTGTCCGTTCTGAAATCAATTGTTGGATATATTTATTTTGATCTACGACAGTACTTATGTCAGTCGATGGCGTGATGTTGAAAAAGCTATTAATAATACGTAGCAATTATTCTTGGGGCATTAAATATTATGTTTTTTTTAAATTATTTATATTAATGAAGCTTTACTTATTACTATCTAATCATTCAAATAATTTTTATTCAATTATGTTTAGTATCATACAATTTTACTGCCATAACACAGGTCTGAAAAAAATATATATCTTCTTATATGTATGTATATAAAACTCAAAATGTGTTTATTTGATCTATTTTACGCACAGCCATACCGTTTCATCCGATTGCAATGAAACGAATGTGCGTTTGTTTCTTTGTTCCGTATGCGTTCCTATGCCGTTGCACGCGTTCGAAACCCTTCTGATTTATACGCACCAAACTGAAAAACAAAATTGATGTGTATCCAAAAGCAATTAATACACTTACTTTCTTTGATTGGCATTGCAACGCTTGCCGGGTACTGGCAAGCTATACATAAAAATGTATTTTTCACTCAAATATAATTGTTGATTTTGACTTTGAAGTTGCTTAGTGAATTTCAATATAAAATTTGAATTGTGTTCTTTTTCATGAGCAGGTTTCTCATATTGGCATCTTCATTCATTGCAACTACACAAGTGAGCTTGAACTGACGCTTTGTAAATAGTTTTTATTGCTTTTATTTAATAAAGTAATAAAAGTAGGTCATTAATTTCGTCGTGTCGATCTTAATGAGTTTCAATGAATTGACTATTAATGGATACTTAACTGAACTCTCATGTGATGCTAAAATAGCTATCAAATATGAAACATAATTTCTATGAAGTTAAATACAGTATAAAGAATGGCTCTCTAAAGATTAAATTATTCGCCTGATATTCAAATATAACTCACTGGTAGGTATATATTTGTATATACGATACAATCTACTTAAAAGTCATTGCTTTATTTTTAAACTAAAGTTGACAACTATCACTTCAAACGGTCTCTCAATTTGACCCACTTTAAAGAAGTCCTCCCTTATATGGTCGAGAGGTAACTAATTGCCGGCGCTTAGTTGGGAAATTCTCGTGAATATGAAAAGGATTTTCCCCGCAGGTAATTATCACATCCGCCAGGGGGACGATTTTAGGCCCCGCTCGAAACAATAGAGCCTCTCTCTCAGAAGAGTCGTTGCCTTACGTTTTAATTACTGCTCCCCTCATTTAGTTTTTCAAGCACGTCTCTATGATTTTGCAAATTAAAATGCGTGCTCGTCGTTTTGCCAAAAATAATGAACTGGAGTAATATTTTGAAAATAATTTAACTAAATATCTGGTACCACTTTTGAAAATTTTTCATTTGATTAAACATGCTTTTGAAATGATTACATATGTTATAAACGTTCAATTAATATTTTGACATATAAATAAATTTATTATTGAAGCCGTTTATCTTTACACAATTATAATTTAGAGAGACTCTCTTATACAATAACTGTTTTAATAGACAGATAGTTAAATTAAATCTCTTAAGCATTGTTCTAAATATGTATTTGTAATCATTTAATATCAATCAATAGTGTTTGTCATTTTAGTAAGCAACTGCCATGCGTTAGATATTTTGAAATTCCGGAATCAAAATGTGATTGTATACTTAGAGAAAATCAGTATGTTCTTTTTTGAAACGGTTTATGAGCGATATTCAAATATAATCTTATATATAAAACCGAAACGGTGTATGTATGTATGTGGGTCTGTAATTCCCATTTTGCATTGTTGTTGCAAGTTCAAACAAACGAATTGATTTCGCTCGCGAAAGTTTCGACGGTAAATTTGTTTCGTTTTCAATGTGTGTGTAGAGACTCCAATTACTCGAGAATCGAGTAGCACATTTTACAAAATACTCGAGTACTCGAGTAGTTTCATATGAACCAAAATATCTTATATATAAAACCGAAACGGCGTATGTATGTCTGTGGGTCTGTAATTCCCCTTTGCATTGTTGGTCATTAAGTTGCCAGTTGTTTCAACTTGGCCCGTCTGAATTTACGCGCCGAGGTGAACATAACCCCAAACTGGTCCGAGCGAAGCCGGGTTCGAATACTAGTAAGTAATATAACTCAAAACTTTGGACATTTCGTTCTATAGAGCTTTCAAATTAGCTAGCACAATTATCATATAACTTTAAAACGAAATAGAGGCGATATGCTTGATACTTGATCTACAGTACATCGTCCGTAAACAAATGAGCTAATGAGACCTAATCTGACTCTATTATAAATAAATAAAACAATATTTTACTACTACTTACACATTAAATTTAATAAAGTTCGTAAACATTTAAATTATAAAAAAAATACATGTGAAAGTATTACAAAAAAAAGGTTCTTTATTTATTCAAAATAATTCTTTTCCACAAATAAGTGACAGTTAACTCCTTAAAGGTGACTATCCTAACTCGCTTGGCCTCATTGAAATAGTACATTAGTGTTGAAGCGTGTCGTTTGCTTTCTCGCTCTCACAATCCTTTATCAATATCAAACACAGTGACAAAACAAATGACTCGCGAGAAATCCAATTGGAATTGAAGCGGGAGAGCAATCGATTTTAAGTTCGAATTGTTTGATTTGAAACAGATTTATTAAGCAGTTTGGAATCGCTTGGAATATGCCGCTTATTTAACGGATTTCGCAGTTAAGACATTACATTATTTTCAATAATAGCACCAAGCAAAACCTTACGTGAATACCATGAAGGTGATTTCGCTGTTTGCGTAGCAGCCTCTCTTATACTGTTGAGTCATAGATAATATTCAATTGGAAGTGATTCTAGGAAAAAGGCCTTTATTACATGTAAAGACATATGCGTGACTGAACCCAATCTACAGAATACAGTTCCGATCGACAGTTTTCGTCAGAGGCGTATCAAGTGTGTTGCTTCTTTTTTTCTGTATTAGAAAAAATATTTAAGGCATGTTTACTAAACTAATACGTTTCTCATTCTATCCAGTGTTTTTCATGTGTGACCACCAAAGGATTTGATTGCGGCCATCAACAACTTTATATTAAATATTGATATTTTAAAAAATGTGGTATTAAGTTAATTTTTCAACAAAGAACATAAAAATGAAATATCTTTGAATGCAATTAATACCAAAAGTAAATTTTTCAACATGTTAAAATGTACATTTGATAAAACTCAAACACAAAACAAAAATTTGATAAACACAACGACAGGTACAATTTTAAGTGAGAATCACTGTTCTATACAGATTGAATAAAGAAAAAAACTTACTTCCCACCGCCATGCTATTCCTAAAACGGGAAGTAACGAGAGCGTTCAGCTACCCACTAGTACTATCCTTTATATTCATACTCTTTTAAGGTGTTCACTGTCAATACTTTGTGGAATGGCATTATTAAAAAATAGTAAAACATTTTTAGTACGTATTCCACATTAAATTAATTAGATCAGGATCGGTTTCGCTCATAGCGATCAGTTGATGATTAAGATTCAGTTAATGATGCACGCTATGAACGAAACCGGTCCTGATCTAATACATTTAATATGGAATAAGTACTAAAAATGTTTCATTATTTTTACTCTCTATACTCACTTTGGAAGAAGAAAGGGTTGCGTAAATGAGTAAGAATCAGCTCTCGTAAAAGAATTTTAGTTCAGATAAACTTCAATAGGAGAACACATGTTCGACATTGGGAGCGAACATCGTGAAAAAAAAACAATATTTACCCCCTCGCTTATGTACGTCATGGCGTCACTGCTCTTAATTTTCTCGGATGCCAATATAGAGAGACCTTCGACCAATGTCACGGCAGCCAATTGACGAATGAAGGTCTCCATCATTAGGGCCTACCTCTATTCAACCGATGGAATACTGGTGTTTTTTTTTTGATAAGACACACCTTACATCTTCATATTGTAGCTTTGCACGCAACTTCAAAGATGATTTTCTATCCGTTTATTTGCCAAGCTATTTTTTGCAATTCCTAATTATTTTTCACGCCTATAATATTTTTATAATACTTTCAAGGTTCAAAAATTAACCTCTTAAAAGGCATAAAAGGTAATAATACAGACAAAAATATTTTGCCCTAATTCAGTATAATCAAAGTAATTAATTTCTTAAAACGGTTAATTAACTCAACTACTACATCAAAAAATTTTAAATAGAATTTTCATCGCTTTTACCGACTTGCTTTGACAGTTTTGAGCTGGTGACTTTCAGATTTTAATTTAATTTATTTTTTGACCGACTAAGGTAAATGTAGCAGTAGCTGACCGTTTAAGTGAAAATTTCAACAAAAATAACCGTTAAGCATTGTACCGAATGATGGCAAAGCAAGTATACTCATAATGGATCATATATGTCTTAATTAATATTATGTAACAAAAATTACGAAAGGGCCTGCTTAAAAAAATTGTGTTAAATTATTTAAAGCCATGTTCCTGTTTCATTAGTTTACCATCTCACATATTGAAAAATCCAGTAGTTGACCGTGTCTAATCAGGGGGCATAATAGTGAACTTTCTGTCAGAGTTGCCTTAGAGCTTTCTGTCACACCACTCTTGGTTGAATCAAATAGCAATGGGTGGTTCAGGAACAAGGTACACACCGTTTCTAAATGGATCAATTAAGAAATTTGATATAATACACTTTCCTCACTAAGTGTTGTTTTCAAAAAACCACCTTGGCACTCCATTGGCTATATGATAATGTGTTAGGGGCTCATGCCGACCACAGATGCCTTAACTTGTCTGAACTTTACAATTTAGAGCAATTCCGCATCTGCATTTATTATTTTGGGCCATTTTATTCTCAAAAGGTCAACTATTGGTACATGGTCAACTACTAGTACATTAACCTTAAGTGGTTATTTGTTTTGAGATCAAAAAATTCAATTGCGGAATGGAAATTTTAACTGTTTTTTGTATCATCAAATCGTTCCATCAAATATAACCACAGTTGTGTGTATAACGTGTAGGTTTTGCCAAAATAAACATGTCTGAAACTGATAAAAGTAACTACTATACTAATTGACATTGCTACAAGATAGAACTAGAGTGATAGTATGACAATTTTTCTTAATATATCGGCAGTTGTGCCAAAATTATTTGCAACACTTTCTACTCACTTTAAAAACAATAAAATATTTATTAATTATAGATTTACCATCATTGCTTGACCACTGCCGAATTCGGAGCTAAAATTGTTCCCATTGAACATTGAATCTATATTTTTTTCGTAAAAATATTTGTACATACAAATTTTTCTTCATTTCCATCTTGCGTATTAAAATTTTCAAGTAAATTAACAATTTTGTTTGAATTTGCAACATCACTCACGCGATGATATTGGCCAAGTTATAATCAAGATGGCGGCCCTCGCTATCAGCCAAGTTATAATCGTACATCTATACGCTTTTCTATTTTAAGCACATTCTTTGACAGAATGTTAATTACATAATCTTGGAATGATTAAAATTAAGTCGCTGTTGCTTTATTAATCTATATGTTCCTAGATAACAACCAGCAATAATAAAAACAACTGCTAACTAAAAGCTACAACAACATTCATATGTATACCTAAAAATACATAGTTCATATATTCGGAAACGGAAATGGTGAGGAAAAATAAAATCATATTTGGTATACACTATCTATTATATATATCTTCGACCTATAATTGTTGCCTTGATTTTTATTTATTCATTGTTTTCGTTTATTTTTTGGAACAATCTATAATTTGGCTGCCCCATAATGAACGAAACAGAATCAACATTAACCTTCCACGAGCATGGAAGCACTTCCTTGATGACTTCCTGGAATATTTCAAACGGATATTTGGAATAATTAAATTTTATTTCTGTACACATGTATTATTTTATAATTATGAGCACAACGAATCGGTAATTATTTGAAATCTCAGAAATATATTATGTTACAGAGTGAATATGAATATAATAAGAACTTTACAAAACATTAGAGATTAAAGCAAAAATCCACGAAATTTTTTGTAATAATAAATAATATACATTCAAATAATAAGATTACATCTTACTACCTAATCTTAATTACTAAAAATCTGAAATCGGTTTATAAATTCTATTTGCTAAAAAAATTGATAGCCTTAAAGGGTGTAAACTTTTATAGCAATATAATAAGTAAAACACTCGCTAAAAAAAGTTTGCAACTGTAGTTTTCTTAGTAAAAAGGTAGTCAATGCAACTACTAACCGCTTGTTTACAAAGAAATAAGTTAATTTTCGCATCACCCGCTTTTCAAAAAACACATCATGTAATTTTTCTCAAATATTTGTGAGCCACTTATTGTCTTCGTACTTGGAAAAGCAGATCACTAATTAATCCTTAATTTTTAACGTTAATCTATTGAGATTTTAAATCATTATAATTCTAAAGCTTACAACAACACCGGCATCATAATAGTTTTTCTTTCTGAAACATATGAAACAACAGTTAGTATTGATAAATATTAATCCATTACATTAAAGGTATAATACGATATGACTCTGACGTATGTATTTAATATATATGTTACAGTGAAACTGTATTCTCAGTGAAAATATATTCTTCTCCAAGCTGTCATTGAAATTAAATTTGACTGTCCTATCTTCAGCCCAATGTTTGTCTGTGTTTTTCTTTGGTTCAATTTTTATGAAGCTACTTGCTAAAATTTTAGGCCGGCAAATCATCGACTTGGGCCATTAATTTCAATGATCGTGACCAGTGAAATCATGTTGTCATACAAATCTTTTACTTGATACATTTTCACTGAGAATTCAGTTTCACTGTAACATATAAGTATATATAAATTGAGCACCTTTTTTGTTTGACTGGTTTGCTTCCAACGTAAATCATTTTCATTTAATAACAAAAAAAATACGTTTAAATTTATTCTATCTGCTTTCTCCATTTCGGTCCCTCTGTCTGCCAAAGCGTGTGTATGTATGTGTATGTAAGCGTAAATATCGAAAGAAAAATTAACGCACATACTCTTTTTCTATGCCTGCGCATCGATCGCATCAATTGAGTGAATGCTGATAGGGTTTGATTGGATTTCTTGCAAATGAAATGATACCATTGATACATACTAAGTTTTAATATAAGGTCAGATTATTGAACAGAAATGATAAAGTTTAAATAATAAACATTACATTACAATACAATGTTGGATATTTTTACATTTGGACATGACGTCTCGTTTTTTTTTATCGATGAATTGATTTCTTTTCAAAGTCATGATTATATATATTATAATATATGAAATTCCTTTACCTTAAATCTTGTAATTATTCATATTTCATTTTAAAAATCAATTAACACTAAATATAATCATTATAATATGATTTTTAGTTCTATCCAATTAGCATAAATATTATTTTACGAAATTTTACAGCATTATACGAGGGGGTATGATATTTTATAAATGCAATAAATTTATTTAATAATTTACTCATAATTTATATAGTTCAATGTATCAATCAATTACCTGCGTTATATATCAATTGCTACTGCGTACATATGTAGTTCATTGTAAGTTTATGTTGTGTCCTTATTTTTTCAGATTACGACTATTCATAAAAACACATAATTTTCTCTTTGAAGTTTTATAATACGAGCTCTAAGCCTCCAGAAGTAACAAGGTACTAGCGGCATTTTCTATATTGTAATATATGGAGTATATTTTTGTTAGGGTAACACAATATGCGATATACAATTCGCTTTATTTGTAGGGCTTAAAAGGATTTTTGCACAAACAACATAATAAACATCTGAAGCATGCTTGGACCTAGTTTTATACAGGATGAGACACAAGTTTTTTCAATAATGATAATAACTTATATCCTTTCACCCGATTCTAACACATTTATTTTAAATTAAAGAAATACATATTTTCTTTAGTGGTGAATTGTTGACTCTAATCTCTACATTAAACAATCTAGTAAACAATGAGGTATAATATTAAATCTAAGGTTTCAACTGTTATTTGTTGGTGGAAGGCATAATTTTAAATAAATAAATACATTTTATAGTACCACATATGCTCAGATAAATATCAGGACAGGTTTCGTTCATCACGGCCATTATCATCTAAATCAGTGTTTCTTAACCGGGGGCGCCAGCGCCTCCTTGTGGGCGGTTTAATGGTCTGGGGGGCGTTTTTATTTTTTTAGCATTTGGGGGGCGCTGCACGAGTTCAAGTGGGCATTGCGTTGTCTCGTACATCGCGACTTGTATGAACTTTTAATACCAGATAGGAT
This sequence comes from Himalopsyche kuldschensis, assembly GCA_028554975.1. Lineage (NCBI taxonomy): Eukaryota > Metazoa > Arthropoda > Insecta > Trichoptera > Rhyacophilidae > Himalopsyche > Himalopsyche kuldschensis. The sequence continues at coordinate 2,156,263 of JAHFWI010000033.1, read as the reverse complement.
ATTTAATCCATTTTTATCAGATGTAGAAAGTGTCAGTCAAAATTTAAAAGGACAGTTTACTGAGCTACAAAATGACTGTGAAGCTAAAATAGTATTCAATCATTGTGATTATAATGTTTTTTGGATCCATTGTCGCCATCAATACCCTGTTATGTGGAAAGAGGTAAAATTACCCATCGTAGAATTTCCTTCATCATAGTAGAAAAGGGATTTAGCGCAATAACGCATATTTTTAAAAAAATCCTGAAATCGATTACAAATAAGCCAAAGAGGAGATTTGAGACTGTATTTAACTAAACTGTATTTAACTAAACCTAATATTACGAAAATAGCACAGTCTCACATGAGGCTCAAGGATCTCATTTCAGATCCTTGATGTTTATAGAAATAATCATGTTTTACAATTTTTTTTGGGGGGGCGCTGGATAATTTTACTATGGTAAAGGGGGCGATTCTTTCAATATGGTTAAGAATCACTGATCTAAATAGTTGTAGTGATCAGTTAAATCGAATCGATTGGAGCTAAACCGCTTCAATGCTCTGAATCTTTTCAAGGTTACAAATTAAATATCGTATACTTCACTTGATATTCGTGGAAAAGCATAATGAATTTCTATTGGATTAATTTTTAACGATGATTTTTTTTCTCCAAAAGTCCTTTTAATGATTTACTTTATTTGCCGTATATTCAATTTACTGTTACTTCAAACGTATTTTTTTTTTTTCATATAAAAATACTATTATAATATTAAAAAAATATTATAATACGGAAAGAAAAATAACAATGTATTTTAGTTATACAATAGTTCTGACGAAGGCGTAAGCCGAAATAGCTATCAACAAATATATAAATTAATTTATGTAAAACTAAAATTCATTGTTATTTTTCTTTCCGTATCATTTTGTATGCTTATGTAATCATTAATAAAAAAAAATATTTGTGTTAATTGAGGGTTTGAAAAATAGTGCAAAATACATTGTTTTTTTCAATCATCATGTAATATTATAAAAAAAAATAGTATAAAAATAGTGCATCAGGTTTTTCAATCATCATGTATTATAATAGTATATAAAGGTTGCGAAATATTAGCCCTAGTACATTCTCAGATAAAAATAGACCATTCTTTATAGTAACAAACTTCTCCCTAATGAAAAAATCTACTCGGTAATTGATTAAATTGACCAGTTATTTCTTGTGGTACAAGGTTACGTCCAGTGACGTCCCAAGGTTTCACTATCAGTAGGGGATGAGAAGATAATTCCAGGCTTGGTGTTATTTTTATTTTTCTGTAAATGTAATAATATAACCATTAAGGGCAGATAAGATTGATTGAATTAGTTGCTTGCCAAATATTACTATACAAATACTTTGTATTTGTGTTGAGTCATAAGTAATGTCGTATTTTTTAAGGAAAACCAAAATCAAAAGGATACAACTTTATACTATTACTTATGACTGTTTCCCATCTTTTAAATATTTTTTTATACCTTTGCGATAAAGCTTTCGAAATTGAAATTAAAGAAATTGATGCAAAAAACACATACACAGATATTCAGTATTATTAACCAGTATTAGGACTATCCTTGAAGAAGGAGGGTAAACAAAGACCCCAGTGTTTTGGCCTTATTGGCATAGACTGCAATAAAAAAATGATTGATTATGCTTTGACGTATATTTATACATTTTTCTGAAAAAAAAAATCATATAAAAATCCCTATTTTTCCTATAATTATTCATATTTAAGTCGCGCATGGAAACGATGACGTTTCCACTCCAACGGCTATGGCGGACTTACAATGGAGCCGGCAACTAACAAGCCAATGCCCATGCACGAATTCACATTACCTTATCTCTTATCTTATCGCCTTTTATTGTTGCCAGATATGAAACACTCCGTCCATGTTATCTATGACTCACTATGGTCACGTTCACTTATCGCTTATTAGACTGAAAAATTCCGACTTCTTCTCTTTTTTAATCGATTACGGCGCAACTAGCCAATAAATATCTAATTTTTTTCTGCAAAAGGTGTAAAAAACTATGATTTAAGAATATTAAAAGTTTAGACATCGTATCACTAGTATTAAGATAGATATTTAAGGTAAAATAGCTGTTGGGACAAAATCTTTAGTGTTCGGGATGGCTAGGTTAAGACGTGAAAATAAAATGTTGTTTCAATTAGCTTTCTTCAAATAATTTTCCTCCTGAAATGAAAGAAAATGGATCATGTTTTCTTGGAAAAGTAAAATTTGTCTTACACTTAAATTGTATGATGTAAAGACTCTTAAAAAAGGTTTTTATGATTATCAGAACGTAAAGTTTATTTACTTTTTAACCCTTTAAAGGGCAAAATTAAATATGATGAAAATCGAATTTAGACGATATTTAAAATATTTATTAACCATATAAAAAATTTGTTATCGAAAAAGAAAATATGTATTTTTATGTCAGAAGCATCAATATTTTCATTGGTTAATTCATTGACTAATTTATATTTTTTTTGAGTCAATTGTGCGACATTAAAGTTGGAAGTTTTTCCGTTAAAACATGACGATAAAATAATTTATGGGATTTTTTTTATAAATGTATGTGTATTTGTATATGAAATGATTATAAAAACAGTTCTCTATAAATCGCAAAACAGCCTTCATAATTCAGGTCCAAATGCAAAACATTGCTCCAAAGCAGTTAGTTGCGCGCAAAAACGGCCAATTGTTAATTTAAAGACTTGCGGATAAAGAAATTGATTTTTGGGAAACAACGCAAACTTTCCATCATTTGACAAATTTAATGACGAAATAATATTATCGACGATGCATTTTGTTACTAATATTGACTTTACTATGGGTGGTATTGCTTAATGCGAGTGGTTAATATATTAACCAATTTCGGCATTTACCCTATAAAGGGTTAAAATAGCCTACCTTCATAAAACAACCACTTTCACACATAGTGCCTAATTTTCATACAACGTATTAGCTTATGGAAGAAAATTTCACTACGTTTTCTTTAAGTTTCGTTTCAGTTCATATAGATAAATAACATAACTTCACTTTGTGCAATTTACGCGAAGAGCAGTGTGCCAAAACTTGCGAATTATCAAACTTTATATCAAACAGTAAAACAGCATCCAAACTGAAAAGCGTTCATACATTTGGGTAGGTTAACATCCCCTTTGTTAAACTTTCAAATAATCGTTATTTAGTTCATGATAGAGTCGAATATTTAAGTGAATGTAAAACCGTCTTTGTTTAGCCGTAAACAACAAAGTTTGTAAATTGCAAAAGTTTTTGTTTTAATTCTCCACTTGATTAAATTTCACATAATAATAATGTTGGCTAATTCCTAATATACCTATATAATACATCGAATACCTGTATAATTTGTGGGTTTCTTGCCAAACCGAATACGGTGGTATTTAATCAGTTATTTTTTATTGAGTTGAAATGATAGTAGTTGGATGAAGCATAGATCATGTTTGACTTGACCTCGTTATCATAATCAAATTAATACACAAATTATAAAACAATATGAGTAACACTGGAAAGTTCTCACAAAAAATTGCGCGTAATAAAATAAATTTTCAGCTGAAATTCCGATTGAGCTTTTAGAATGCAGATCAAACATTTCATGCATTCACGTCAATGTGTGAAAAATGTATCAGCAAATATTTTTCAGCCGATCAAAAAAAATTAACATTATATGCATATATCAAAATATTATGTCAAACAATAATATTTGTAACGGCACAATTTTAATTTATTTAAAGTGCCATGGATATTTTTGTCAAGCGAACAAAACGCTATTGATATGATAAATGGTGAATTTTTTAAATTCAAAATTTTTAACTTAATTTTTTTTAATTTTTAAAAATAGAAAAAAAATATTTGGCATTACAGCTTACGCCAATGCGCCAAATATTCTTAATTTTGAAAGTCATACGAGATTAACTCGATGATAAATAATGAATCAGTTGTGCACAAAATCAACGATAAATAATACGGAAAGAAAAATAACAATGTATTTTAATTCTACATAAATTATTTTATATATATTTGTTGATAGCTATTTCGGCTTACGCCTTCGTCAGAACTATGTTTAAAACGTGTATTAGAGATAGCTTATATACCCTTTGCTAGACAGGGTGCCTCCTACATAATCTCTTTCTGTTGAAACCATACCTACGTCACATGAAAGAATTTAAATAAGTTTGATTTATTGGTCTAAAGTAATGGTGGGAAACAATAATTTGGGTATTTTTGGGTTATTGGATCGTGTGAAACCACTTAAAATCTGCAATTTCTAAGTGCATCTATTTTAAATTGTTTTAAGTTTATTGTTTGTTAATGGTTTTAACAGAGGTGAGCTATTAATTGTGATCTGATCGTTAAGAATTTCATTGGACTGATTATACCTATTAATCTCAAGCTGTTCCAATGCATTCAGTTTTAGGCCCTTATTGCAGGAATGTAAACGAATCGGGACCGAATTCGGATTATGTGCTAATTCTATAAGGTGATTTGCATATTAACCAAGAGTGACCAAGTAAATGCCTACTCAATCAATAAACGATAAATAACACACACCCAGCCCAAGATTTCTATTTCAATTGAAAAAATCTAACCTTGCCGAAAATTGAACTCGAGGGTCCCCTGATCGCTAGGACAAAGCTCTTGCCACTAGACCACAGGGACCAACTTATAAACTTTTAATAAAAATAATAATACATTTTTAGTACTGATCAAATAAATTTTATGTGGAAAAAGTACTAAAAATGTATTATTATTTTTATTATAATGCCTTCCCACCAAGTATTGCCAGTGAACACCTTAAAAGTGATTTATGAACTTTTATTTTAACGTTTTCTTAATTTATTTTTTCAGGTATTGGGCAGTGACAAACATAGACTACATCCACCATCGCACAGCACGGCGCATCGGCCTGATGATACTCGTCGTATGGGGCGTCTCGTTCCTGGTCTGCGTCGCCCCAGTCCTCGGCTGGAAGGATCCAGACTGGGACCGCCGCATCGCCGAAGAACTCCAGTGCATCGTCAGCCAGGATCTCGGATACCAGATATTCGCAACGGTGTCATCGTTTTACCTGCCGCTTTTCGTGATACTCGTCTTGTACTGGAGGATATTTCAAACGGCGCGCAAACGGATACGGAGGCGGCAACAGGGCCAGGCTAAGCCGACCGGACCGCAGATGGGGGCGCAAGCTGGCGTAATGGCCGCCGCGGGAGGAAGCGGAGGAATCGCCGCTGCGGTCGTCGCCGTCATAGGAAGGCCCCTTCCAACTTTATCAGAAACCACGACGACAACCGCATTTACGACAGTTTCATCGACAAATACAAGCCCTGAAAAGGCATCATTTGCCAATGGCTTAGAGCCTGATCCTCCTACTGCCGATTGCGTCAGTTCGTATGCTCCGACAGCTTATCAACATTATCCAATAAAGCGGAAACCAAAAGACACAGCTGATTCTAAAAGAGAAAGGAAAGCTGCCAAAACGCTTGCAATAATAACAGGAGCTTTCGTGATATGTTGGCTCCCTTTCTTTATTTTGGCGATATTGCTCCCTACCTGCGACTGTACAATCAGTCCATATTTGATGTCATTCTTTCTGTGGTTGGGTTACTTCAACTCCACGCTTAATCCTATCATATATACAATATTTAGTCCCGAGTTTCGGCACGCGTTCAAGCGACTCTTGTGCGGTAGGAGAGGCGCTCTGCGGAGACGGCGCCATCTTGGCGTTCGCCATTTCCAGTAAAAAATAAAACATTCGACAATCAGTGAACATTGTAAATAAGTCAAAACTATACGCTATAAAAACAGTGATTATTAAATATATTAAGACTTATTAATTATCTACGTGTTGGTTCTAAGAATTTTTAAGAGTGGTAAATTTATAATACGATAAAAAAGACAAAAACTAATGGGGATAGGTTATTAATGAATATTTTTACTAAATTTTAATGAGCAGGTAATTACTTAATTTTTTTTTATTAAAATTTATACTATTTTCACTTTGGCAACATCGAGCCCTATGATGCCAAATTAGAAAACTGTATGTCTTATAACGTATGTAGTTCAAATTATTTAAAAAAAAAAATGAAAAGTAGTAAATGGCGTTCATAGACATTGTCGTAAATATACTTTGACTATAGCAAAATATGATTTGTGATTTTATGTAATTTATAAAGTTATAATAGATTCAAATATTCGGCTATGTTAATAAAACCATCTTTTTAATGTATGTTACTTTTATAAAAAATAAGCTATATTTATCATATCAAAATTGTAGTCCTGTAAATACTATTTTAAAATTAATAAATTGTCTGCCCCGATAAAGTTAATTAAGATTTAATATTCGTGTATTTAAATTAAAAATAAACCATTATAAATCAAAACTTATCGTACGTTTATCAAAAATCTATTCGAATTTCGAATGTATGTAACCGTTAATGTAAACTTTTTACATTCGTTATTTAAAATTTCCATTCGAATTTCAAATGTACGTTAGAGTTAACGCAAAACTGAAAGCAATTAAACTGCCAACTCCCGATATTATTGTGTTAAATATCGGATATCGATTTTTTAAGCTGGGCAGTTTTTTCTAGTCGCTGAATTATAATATCTTCGTACAATACTCCAAAGACCAAATCTTATGAATAAGAAAAAAAACCAGACTTTTGATTCCTCTCTTGAACTGAGAGCAATACATCATACAAGACTTATGAATGTAAACATTGTAATTATTGTGGTAATATTAAAAGTTACTTTAAAATGTGCAATTAATATATGCATCATCGATTCCTTAAAAAAGATAAAATAAAAATTATTGGATTGATATACTACCAGAACAATTTTATAGGTCAGTCTTAAATTACCATTAACTGAAAAAGCGAAAATGTAAAATAAATTCATGCTTCAAATATCGGGTCTTTTTTCAATAAACCTTCATGCTTAAAACTCTCACACAAATACAAGATTTGTCAACACTTTTTAAATTAAAACTGAAGAAGAATAATCAGTCAAGAGGCAAGATTCCAAAACAAATTTTATAATTTTTCTGATCAGATTTAACCAGTAATTTGACTAAAATTATAATAAGTTCACTCAACAAAATCACTTGTAAGCTGTTAACTGTCACTTCTTTCAATATTTCAATTAAATCAAACACACTTTTTTACTGCTTCAACATTTAGGTTTGTGGAGATCAGGACTGGGTTGGGGATTGTTGGGGATCGGGACTGGGACGCTCGTCACGAGCTATATCAACTGAGCAGTAATTATATGTATATTATTTGCTGTATTCAAATTCATTTGTTTAACTTCACCTTTACGTAACCTTTTGAATAATGAGATAAAAATTTCATTGATGACCATTTTTTTTTCACAACAAAACTTTATTCATTTTTTTACATTGAATTATGCAATTTTACAAGTGTGTTTTATATTGATTGTATAAGCCGTTGATTTTTTGACAAGTCATTTAGCAACTCTAAATAAGGTATAGCTTTTATAAAACTATTTCCTTACCAAAGTTTATAAAATTGACGGCGATATTGAGCGAATAAATTAAGGTTTTCTAAAAACGAAAATCAAATTATCTTTATCGTTCTATTTTCAAAGTCAACAAAGCAATTGTAATATTGAGTAATTTGAAACAAGATTGTACACTCTCTCAGCTCTCAAGTCTCGTTCAAATATTTTCCAGCTGAAATGCTTTTGAATCTTTACACGAAATTAATTAACGTCAGTAAGTATTTCTTGAGATAGATTGATTTCAACAGACTAAATCCCCTCATAGCTAAGGCCAAGTTTGTAATCTGAACCGTTCTGGTCTAGTTAATATTTGCAACTACGCTGTTTTCTTAGACACTTTAACTTAACTACGCTTAAAAAACGCAATATATATTTTAAAATATTACCAGATACTCGAATCAATTACAAAATATATAGACATTGCAAGCACACAAATTTATTTCTTTCGTGTTGATAAATCACATTCATCAAATATAATAGTTTTGTGAAACTGTACTAATCCGGCATTCGCTTTTGAGGCTTCTTTTTATCAAGGTTATTTCTTTGAACTGGAACTCGATCACCATTCCTTTTTTTCTGTTTTCAAGCACACATAATTTAAATGACACAACTTTACGATGTGCAGCATTGGTAGAAAGTTATCTTACATTCTTAAAAGCCAGTCTTCTTCCAATTTATTTTTTGAAATATGAACAGTATATTTCTTCTTTTAATTATGCTATTAAGAGTCAGATGCCGTTACAAAATAGTTAATGTTTATATGAATAAAATGTAATTGAAAAAATCTGACTGATTTATTTTAGTATATTATGTTTTTTATTGAATCTGTTTAAATTATATCAATCCAATAATTTACTTTATATTATAGATACCCATTTAGCATATATGTATGTGATGTGCAATCATGTGTATGTAGTTGTGTGCTGGACACACTCTTTCCTGGTGAAAATTGTAAAGGCGTAATTTTGAGCTGTTTAGTTTCAAAACTTACAAAAGAAAAGTGTAAAGATAAACTATTTATTTCAATTGACATGACCAAAAAGGATATGGAAAATGAAACCAAATTTGTAAATGTTTTGAGAATTTTTGACTTTACCGTTTTACTTGCTGAATACAAGTTTAAGTTATTATTGAGATATCTTTTTAAAATTTGTTCCATTAATAGATGCCATATAAGCTTCAGTATTTCTCTTCCGCTTATATCAATTAAATGTTAGTTAGTAAATTTATGCCTATTGTGGAATTTACAATATTAATCTTTTTCGAAATCAAACAGATGTTTTTAATAGCAAAGTGATCTCGAATTGAATCTTGTATGAACCTTAAGACTGGTATAGATTGATGATATCTCAAAAAAATATGTTTCCATTAAAACAAAGATTCTCAAAATAGTTTTTTTCGAATAAATTGATTCATAGGTTGGTCAATAATGTGCTTAATTAAATATTATATAATTATTTTGAAACTATGCATCTTGTAAATCCAGGAATAGTCGTATATACTCCCATAAATGTTAGAAATTTCACATTTCCAATGCCACTGTTTTATAAATAAAATAGAAATTGTCAAGTCTTTTTTATTTTTATGATTTTTATCGCGCCGCTATACTTATATTGCCAATGTGATAGATTTGAAAATCGAATAAAGCTTGACGGCTTCGTGTAAATTACGTTGATTTTTACTAAAAACTGTCAGAACTGCGTTATCATATGTATTTTCGGAGTAAAAGTACCATAGTTATAAAGGCACCTCCGATTTAACGTTGAACAACTAAGACCATATGTGAGTATGAAGAGATAAAACATCAATATCATCATAGGATTTAAGCCGAAGATAATCTCAAATAAAAATTACAATTGGGGAAAGACAAATTAGAAATACGGTACTTTTCAACGCTAAGTCTGTTATCTAGTATAGTAGCCAACGCTTCAGAATTGTTTTCCATTTTGATCAACCGTGTATACACGGGTTCTCACTCCATAACGAATTTACTTTTCACCGATCTAATGCTGACGTAGGAAAGACTATCAGCCATGTAAGAATTATTTCCTAAATAATTATTTAATATTTTTCTCTATTTAGAAACATAAAAATACCTTCTTTTAACCTTCTCCGTTTAGATGCTTCATCATGAATTTATATTCTCCACAGAAATTGTATACATCGATTAGTTCATTACAAATCCTTATTCTTATTATATGTATTCGTATGATAACATTTTGATGAGCGACTTACTTACTAGCTTCCTCGATATGCTAAATTAAAAGTTCTTATGCCCTATAAAGAACATGGTTGAAACACAGGTTATTAATGTTCTGATATTAGGTAAACATGTCGTACAAAATTATTGTAAATTGGTTATAGTTTTTGGTTTATAATGCTCGTTACAATAAACTGTACAGCTAATTTCCGCATAGATATCAGCTGTTTGAAAACGAGCAGTTAAATATAACAGGCACTTAAACAAGATGTATGGAAAACTTACGTTATTTAATGTTAATATTTATTTTAATGGTCGCACTTAACCAGAGCCACAATACAGATGATACTTAATATATTATGAATGCAGCCATGAAGCTAAAAGCATTAAATTATTCTAAGTAATATTCAGGTGGCTAAAATTTATTAAACTACATTATAATTTGATGTTTGGTCGGCGTGCTTCTGTCAATACCAATATTCTTTGTTGCAAGTTAACGTTCTATTATATTTATAAACCACTTCATACGTGAATTAATTTTTCAAAATTTACTTAACCATAAAGTTATATGTGTGAGTGTGTTCAAAATCCACACAGATCGTCCGAGATTCATAAATGAAATAAAAAACTCACTAAATGGAATCACACATACATATGTGCGATCGCCCGGTGTAAGACGTAGTGTAATCGCGCAAATGTACGGGCCCGGTTTAGCTCGTACTGTAAAAATGCTACACCGGTGCGGCGCCCGGCGTAATTTGGTTAAATTTTCAGAAATAGTGGATCAAGCGAATCGAAGTTTAATTTATTACTAAATGCGAAATGCATAACTCTCACTCTATGAAGCAGTCTGTTTTTTAGGTGAAAGTGTATAAAAAATGAACCATCTGTACATTACTCAAGTAAATCCAAAGAAAACATAGAATTCTTGCTTCACGGTATAGTCTACACAGCATTACGTTAGCATATGGGTCTGGGTTCAAATCTCAGCAGGGTAAAAATCAAATAAGTCTTTTCAGATCTTGGGCTTGATTGTTTGTAATAATTTTTCTCCTCGAGTATATCTCATGGTTTTAATCAGTTTAAAATAACTGGTTGCTTTAGATTTTATCAACTGCAATGTGAAAATAGTTTACTACGTGGAAACTAACAAAGTATCATCTTTGCTTCAATTATTTTTTCAATAACACCTTTTTTCATCTCTCACATTGTCAATATAATTATTCGATGCGAAAGTAAATGAATTTTACAACAAATCAATGATGTAATTATGATTTCTTATGCAAATCTTTGCCTTTCATAATACGGGTTCTTTTAGAGAAAATTTAATGGTCCTATTTATGTAAAACCCATTACAAATAATATATAATACTGTGTTTATGTCATCCTTTGCATGCTAAGTGTGCAAACCGAAATGTTACGCAATTTACTTTGATGTAGAGAAACTGTTTAACATTAAAAAATAATCTTTAAACTGTTTTTTACTGCTGTTTAAAATGTTTCACTTTTTTATTTACTGACGTGTTAAATTTACAGAGATTTATTCGACTTGTTTACGAATGAAATATTTACCGTTTTAATTACACACGAAAGAGTTTATTGTGTGCATACGTAATGGGGGAAAGCTTAAAGTATAATACCTTTATTTAAATATATAAATATTTAATAAAGGACACCTTCTCAAGCTTATATTATATTTTTCTGCAATTAATAAAGCTTTATTTTTTATGAACTATAAACTTTTTAAGCTATTCTTGGCATTTGAAAAGACGAACGAAGAAAGAATTGAATTCGCTAAGGAAAATGATGCGCTATTTAGAATTAAGAGAATGAAGTCCTTCGTTCCAAAATGATAAATGGAAGCGTTATAGATTTACCACTTGGCCACGGCGATTGACTGAAAATTACAATTATCTTTGAAAAATCATCATCTCTTTTTAATATATGGACTGCCAACTGGATACACAGAATACATCACTTAAACTATGTAAGTGGCTGAGAAAGTCTTATTTTTTTTCTTAGCACGTATAGAGCACGGTTAAAATGTCAGTCCCGTGCAGCTCTGTATCATGTAGCGTAGCGTTGTAGGTGGAGATCAAATGTATACTAACAATAATCTGAAAATAATATGAAATCTGTTATGGATAAATTATTTATTTACGTTAAACAAGCAGGAAGGCATTTACATATAAACCAATCTTTAAAACAGTTTATTATCAGAAAAATAAAACTATATAACTAGTGCTTTTGAAAAACAGCATTTAAAGATTTTCATGATGCACCCACGTCCTTCAAGTTGGGAGCGATAATGTTCAAATAAATACAAGTGCGTGATAAAGGCTCTTGTTGACATATGATCATTTTATGAGCATGAATTTCTCATGAGATGTTTTGTGACTAGGCTTATTTTGGACAATTATTCAAACGTCCTTTATTGATGTAATGCGAACATAATTAGTGTAATAAAACCCTTTGTCTGTTCCCGTGATAAGCGCCGCAGGATAAACCATTGACCGTTTAATGATAACGATGTCCTGAAGCCATCAGGAAGTATAATATTTAAACGCAGAGTCAATATTTTACACGTTCTTTCGTATGAAGTATTAATAACATGGTTTCTCAGTATTTTTTCAACTGACGACCTTTATCATCAATTCTTTGCATATTCAGTATCAAGTTCAACTTATTAAAATGTACTGATTTAAAATAGCTGATGTAAAAGTAAGTCATTTCTTTTAGGTTGATAAAATTTGCGATGAGTGAAACCGTTCCTGATATTCATCACAAAACATGCGGAAGCAGTCTATTATATATGTTTTATTGATTAAAAATTATACCTAGCTTGAATGATTTGAAGAGGTATTGTGAGTGCCAGGACTGGTATAGTTCGAAAATAGTATTATATTGTAGAATACACAAACTTCTGCAAAGAGCACATCGGTGCAATTTGTGCCTCACTTTTGATTGGAAAGCAATTTCATTTGAATTTTTCTGAAATCGCAAAACTACCCTATTTAGTTGTTGAAATAAAACAGCAGCGCCTAAAATATTTTTGACACGACAATATACATAATTAAACACTGAACAAATCATATTCATTGGTCGTCATATTGAATGACCGATCGGTCATGAAGTACTGTGTGCGGGTGATCTAGGTTCTCATTCTTAATTGTATCTAGTGAACTACTGAAATATTTGCATTTCTCGAATAAATTTTGTGACTCGTTTTTTCATTCAAAAGGGGGAGATTCTAAATTTATATTGTGCTTCCTGCTTTATCCACTACTGTGCAGGACTACCGATGGAATCAAAATCAAGGTAAGTTTTTAGAATATCTTGAAAGACTGGCGCGTCATCATAGATTGTTACAATTATAAATAAAACTTTGTTTATTTACTATTCATTTGTGAACAAATATCTGGAACAACTGGCTAACGCGACTCACCGGTTGGGAACCAGTAAGTAAATAATTTATGACAAAAGCCCAGTGTCCTTTCCTTGCGCTAAAATTCATAAGCATTTGTTCCACGTTTGAATTACATATCGGGGTCTTCCATTGTTCAGGATATGAAATTTGTTTATTCATACATAACATTCACGTTACTGAAACAACAAAGGAATTAACTCATTTAAGAGCAGCGTATTCCATATTAGGCAAAATAAACAGCCATTAACTGCTGGTTTTTCATCAGTGTGTACAGAATAGATAAACTTTATTGCTATTGAACTTTGTATGAAATTAAATTGATAGCTTTGTTATTCCACGTATTGTGTTACAACTCTGTAGGTACTTCTCAAAAAAGTAAAGTGAAACACGTTTTATTGCTTGTTACTAGAGACTCCAATTCGAGTATCAAGAACTCGATACTCGAGTATTTTGAAAAATGCACTAGTACCTAATACTGGTTTATAAATAAAGATTTAGTTAAATTTTAAAAAAATATTTGGCATTACAGCTTACGCCAATGCGCCAAATATTAGATTAACTCGATGATAAATAATGAATCAGTTGTGCACAAATCAACGAAAATAAACAGCCCAAGATCTCTTTTTTCAATTGAAAAAATCTAACCTTTGCCGAGAATTGAACTCGGGTCCCCTGATCGCTAGGACAAAGCTCTTGCCACTACACCACAGGGACCGATAATATATGTATATTACTTAATCGTTGCGCTTAACTGAGTCTTACGCGATTTTAAAACTAATCTTCGAACCATTTTAAAATTTGAGACGTTTAAATCTCTATTATTTTTTAAACATGTTTTATAAATTGAAATAGATGAATGATAAAATTAAATAATCTTATCTATTAATGTATCGGAAGATTGTAGATGTATGGTCACAGGACAGAATCCCAATCCTCTCGAGCTAAGCTCAAAAAATTTATACATACTGGCTTATAATTTTATGTTTTGACTTAACTCTTTGAGTTCTTGTGGATTATTATAAAATTTGGAATCAAAATGATTAAATCTGAAGAATATTACTGATTATTGTATGAGTTCTGAAAGAAGAATTTGTTTTTTAACATTAGCTTATAATAAAATAATTCTTTTTATTTCAAACAAATAATAAACTTATGTGACTGTCTCTATCTGTATAATATTATTATTTGTGTAGTTTGTGGTTGCATTGTTGCTCCTGTAAATCAAAACAAATCGATTTCATACATATTGCGAAGTATTCTTTATGATCTTCTATAATAATAAATTTAAAAATTAAAGACGAAAAATTTCAAAAAACGTCGTAAGCCTTACATTCATTTCATTTAATGTGATTATTTTTCATAAATCTTTACAAAAATTCTGTCCCGTGACCATATATCTATAATTTACCATTGTATCATCTATTTATATACACAAATTTGAATTAATTATATATATTTTAGTTCATCTGAAACTACTCGAGTATTTTAAAATTTTACTACTCGTTACTCGAGTAGTTGAGATGTCGAGTAATTAGAGTCTCAACTTGTTTACCAATAAAGAATAACAAAGTATCAATTCAATTTTTTTTAAAATACATGCATATTCAACGTTCGATTGGCGTATAACTTATAACATGTTCTAAAAACCCCAATCATACAGCAACATATAACTTATGATCCATTAATTAATACAAACGTATTTAAATGCATTTCCAAGGGCGAAATGTTCGTACAACTGCCATATATATCGCACCTCAGGTAAAATGGAGTCATATATTGGCATTTACTATCTGCCAGTTCAAGTTCATCAGTTCAATTGAATGCCTGAAGATATCAAAAGGTGAAACCCTGGTCGCTAGTGACGAAACGTAAGGAAGAGTAAAAAATATAATTTTTAGTTTCATTAAACACCCACTTTCTTCAATTGTACACATAAAACTTTTTTGTGCGGTAGATGCGTTCCGCTGAAAATCTCACAAATTTTTTTAACATAACATGTATAAGGACGCACGTGTCAAGGTCACATTGTAATAAACAAGTGAAACACTGGATTTTTAACGTAAAGTATGTGAACAAAGCGGTGTTTATTACGTTATTGCATATGCACGTTTACATTTTATATACACATACATACATAGTCCCAAAAACATATTTAAAAAACCGCAAAACTTTGAAATTGCGCAAAATAAATCGCACAAAAAGAGGTTTGAGTGGACAACAAGAACAGATATAACAGAAGTTAACAGTAGTATAACAGATGCTTAGTGATCTCCTTTTATTTTTTTTATATAAACCACACAAGTTCAAGTAAATCCGTGCACTTGAAAAGCCTGAAGATGACGAAAGGCGAAACCCGGGTCGTAAGCGACTACCGACAAAACTCATGGAAAAGTACAAAATTCAAACAGTTAAAATTTGAGACAATATCAATTCTTACAAACAATGTTTTTGACTCTATTTTATCTGACGTGCGATGTACATAGGAATATGCGATGAGTTGTTCGACCATGTTAATATGTTTACAGAATGCACACATCCCTCGCCAGAACAGATTCCTTGCATCCCATTATAGCAGAGGCTTCTAAACTGTCCTTGGAAAATAATTCAAGACAGAGGATCCTTTCATCTTTTCCAGATTTTTTCAAACTCGGCAGTTTCATATTTTGTGCTAAGCACGTTATCAATGTTAGTTGAAAAAATCATATAACAATAGTAAATTAAATCCAGTCAGGTCCGTGGTGCAGTGGTCAATATCGTTGACTTCCGTGCCGAACCATACGGATCCGAGTACGAGCAGTATTTTTTTCAGTCTATTTATCATTTCTGTTCTAATGCATAAGTGCTTTTGATCTAAAAATTCCTTCACACATGTCCGATCCTATAGGTGGGATCATCTAACTCAAGAATTCAAAAATGAGCCGCGGGCCGCAAAAACACCATTTTAGATATACACCCGATCTTTTTACATTGATTTCAAAAGTGGCGCACATAAAAAAATCGCGGAAATGGTATCCAAAATACAAGAAAAAACTTATTTTTCAAATTAGACCTAAAAAAATTTTTCAACAAATTTAAAAAAAAAAGTGCTATTTAACGAATTTTATAAATGCATTGTGCTTAAATAAGTTTCAGAGCAGAGTTACCAATAATATCGCATGAGTTTGCGCACCATCTTGTCTGTAAAAAAGAAAAATCACATACCTTCGAATAACTCGAATACCGTTGTGAATAACGTAAAATCGAAATCACTAAAAAAAATCGTTTAAAAAAGAGGACCGGGTGTACTCTATTTATTATCACGAAAAATATCAGAAGAATGAAGCTGTTTCGAAGATTAAAATTTTTCAACAAGCTCATTTTTAAAACTGCTTGTGAATGGTCATAGAAGAAGATGGAATCAGAATTAAGCTGAGGTTCAAGATCGAAAATGTCTGTTCACATTTTTCGTGCAAAATCTTTAAATTGGTCGAATTTGTCTAGCTGAGATCATTGTAAAATTTGCAGATTTCGTCACGATGGTGTAAATCTCTTAAATCAGTGTTACATTGCAGATAAAATAATCTCAAGTTGTAGCTCTTTCAATACAGTTTTAATATCTAAATATTTAAAATGGATCGCTTACTAGCGCCAAACTTGTCTCAATTTTGTTACCAAATCTTTGTGAAAAATCGGCATTCAGAGCCTTCATAACACGGAGTTAATAGTACTTAAGTGTAGCACGATGTCCAGAGTAAATGAAAAATCACAAATCCCTAATCATCAGTATCGAGAAAGTCGTAACATTCTTCATTTCCAAGAATAAAATTATAATATTTTTATTTCCCGAACTCTTCAAGCACTTTTCCAAGCAAAGGTTTTTAATTTAACTGTGAAAAGGAATATCTGTATACTCACTCAATATCTTGAAGAATTTTTATTTTATTTTCAATATTTTTTTAAAAAAATATTAAGAATTTATTCTTACTTAGAATTAGGATTTATGTTGGCGGGCCGCAGAAAACACTCGGCGGGCCGCAGTTTGCCCGTGCCTGATCTAACTATTGGTCCTATCTCACTCTTATCCTTTCAATCTATACTATGTGATTTTTTCGTACTGGCAGCACTGGCCTGCAAGAGACGTCAATTCAAACCGTCAAGGTTGAATTTGAAAGCTGTCAAATTTAGTTTCAATATGATTTAACTGGCAAGTGCCAGTGATAATATATTATTGCGAGTGATAATATATTTTCGCTAGCGAAAATGTAGTAAAATAGGCTTTCACTGAAATTCCAGTGATAATATATTATCACAGATTCTAATACATTTTCGCTGTAACATATATATAAAGAGAGGTTGACTCAATGCGTAACATGCAGTACAAGTCGAAAAAAATACTTTTAAAGATCTCCATTAGGAGACCATATCCTCCACAACGGGAGCGGACATGGGTGTTTCTGGCAAAACAATGATTCTAGTGCACATTTTGAAATTTTTTTGTTAACCATGAAAAAGTACTTAATGAGGTTAATATATCAAATGCAAAGTGAACACAACATTAAAACATTTATCTGTCACTTAAAATTTTTCATTATAATTGTACCGTTAGCGAGGACGCCACCATCGCATGGTCGATATTCAATATTCAATAATCAACCAAATCTGTTTATTTACTTCCACATTTTAATATGCATGATATAAATAAAAAACAATAGTGTACATATTTTTTTACTAAAACAATACACCCTAAATGTCTTTTGAAGATATCTACTCGATGGGGCCATTTTAGTTCCAAATTTGACGGTGTTCAAGTAATGATGGTACATCTATAGTAGGATAGATGCGTCAATATTCAATTCTAGCATTTTCAACTGTGCGTTTAGTGTTAAAAATCTGTAGTAGATAAACAATTAACTCCTGAAGAACACACACAACAGTCTCTTGGGTCGTTGTTCTACTGATGAATCAACCATTTTGACATATCACTCGACATTGTCTCAAATTAGTTAGCTGTTATCATAAATTACTGAAAACAATACATATGTATATATATCGGAGACTTTTGACTTTTTACTATCTTCTCAATTTTGAATAATCATGAATGGCAACTAGTTTACATCAGCATCAAAAATCTGTTGATAAATGCTCTTTGGAAAATTACTTATATGTGGAACGAATAATGTGCAAAAATTTTAGCCTTGACATTAATTTTTGCTAGTGGCTGATATTTTTCGTTTGCGATTGAATGAAACACATAAAATATTATATCCTGCTGTGCTGGCTCCACATATATTCAATATGAAATAAGAAGTAACATAAAACCGTCTCGGTATTCACCAACAATATTTTTTATGGAAACGTTGCCGATTTTGGGAAGCTTGGAAATCCCTCCACTTTCAAAATTGGCATTTTGGTATCCGAGTATTTACTGGACTTGCGCAAACTATTTGCGAGAGGCGAAACTAATATCGCTCAGGCTGTTCGCGTCAGCTACACCGATACTGAATTTAGCATTTAGTAGCTTTATCTCGCAATATATTTTCTTAATTATGATTATCATTGTTAGCTTATCCAACTAAAAATTTGATTTCTTAGATATTAATCGACGTTATTGAAATTGTCACTACTATACTACATTTCCAATCAAGAAGGCAAAAAGTGACAAACTTTTAGAAAAATGACATGATGTTTTTTGAAGTTTTAAGATTAAGAATTTATTAAAAGCGGTTGATGCGAAAATTATCTGTAGTTGCATTGACTGCCCTTTTGCTAAGAAAACTAGAGTTTCTGCTTTTTTCTAAGAAATTCTTATATTTTTAGTATTATATAATATAATCTAATTTAATATGGTCATGGGCTTAAATTATTTATCGTGCTAAAAAGTTTTTGGAACCATTTGAGAGTAGATTCCAACAATTTATTACTATGGAAATTACTATGGTAATTACGTCCAATGCTATCATATATTATAGTTTGGGTCTTCGCAATCAAGACTCACGATGAAATAATGCCATTTGATTTGTTTTTCTTTTCTTTTCAGAAAAGATACCGACATCCAATATCAAACTGTATTTAATAAATCGTTAAATGAAACAAACATGCCTCAAAGTATTATTCAAAAAATATATATGTTTATACATGGTTTTGTTTTTGAAATACTTTAGGGCTCTTAATTAAGGTTTGGTATGGCTGTCGACCTCTTTCTTTTCAAGATCCAGTCTTTTTACAAGCTTTAATTTTTAATTTATCTGATTAAAAATGGCAATTATGCTTAATCAACATATAAATAAAAAATATAAACATTTTTTGTGCTTATTTCACTTTAGATTTATTTGGATCAGGACCGGTTTCGCTCATGGAAGCAGAAAAAATGCCTCATTATTTATTTAACTAAATGCCAATCCATCAAGTATTGACAGTGAACACATTAAAAGTGATCAATGAAGTTAGTACAGCTAAACTTTCTTTCTTATTTATGAAATATATGTAAATTAAAACAGTGTTTAGCGTCCCAACATATTTGGTTTGATCAGTTGAAAATACTCGTGATGTGCGAAACCGGTCCTGATCCTAACAAATCTAATGTGGAATAAGTATTAAAATCTCTTATTTTCTTTTGATATAATGCCACGTCACCAATATTAACAGTGAACACCTTGAAAGTGATATTTATATATATGATTGATTAAGACACTTTCAATCATTTTTATAATATACCTTGAAAAAAATCTTTTAAATTGACTGAATGTTTTACAGACTAAATTTAAAAAAAACTCAATTTATGTTACCTGCTAAAACATAGAAATACATATGACATATGTATATGTAACAGTGAAAATGTATTCTCAGTGAAATTGTATTCTTCTACAAGCTGTCGTCGAAATTAAATTTGACCGCCCTATCTTCAGCCCTATGTTTGTCTGTGTTTTTTTTTGGTTC
The DNA here is from genome assembly GCA_028554975.1 of Himalopsyche kuldschensis. Taxonomy (NCBI): domain Eukaryota; kingdom Metazoa; phylum Arthropoda; class Insecta; order Trichoptera; family Rhyacophilidae; genus Himalopsyche; species Himalopsyche kuldschensis. The sequence continues at coordinate 2,136,167 of JAHFWI010000033.1, read as the reverse complement.
ACTTTTTATGAAAGGAACTACTTGCTGATTTTGTTTCATTGAAGCAAACCAAAATTTTAGGCCGGCAAATCATCGACTTGGGCCAATAATTTCCCTGATCGTGACCAGTAAAATCATGTTGTCATACAAATTTATTACTTGATACATTTTCACTGAGAATACAGTTTCACTGTAACATATATAAAAAATGCTATGTTAATAAGATTTAAATCCAAGAAAACCTTCAGAGAAGATAGTTAAAATAAATATAAATACTCTACTAATTTCCAAATCCTACTGTTCAAATATTGTACAGAATATCCCTGCTCGTTGCTTCAGCGGTTTTGTTTTATGACTAACTATCTCTCCATGCCTTTCCTCTCGCAAAAGTGGACCCGGGAAGTGAAAAGAGACGTTACCTCAGCGAGGAGGTCATCTGTAATAAATGACCTTATCCTAGAACCTCTACTTAACATCGCGCACTAATAAGTATTTATTATTTATGGCAAACTGAAGCTGCCGGCTTATATTGTGCTGTCGAACCTCCGCCATTTTATGCTACCTACTTACAACCTGTCTTCAAACGATGTATGTTCGAAAATATATAAAATTATGTATCTTTGTTCGCAATGACCGAGTGGTCTTACCTTATAATGTACACAGGGCTTTTCAGATGAATTCGATACCCGAAGCTTATGTTTCTGATGCCCGTTATTAATAGAACTCAAAAGTATGGAAATTAAAATATATATATTACAGTGAAACTGTATTATCAGTGAAAATGTATCAAGTAAAAGATTTGTATGACAACATGATTTCACTGGTCACGATCAGGACAATTATTGACCTAAGTTGATGATTTGCCAGCCTAAAATTTTGGTTTGCTTAAATGAAACAAAATCTGCAATGCAAAAGCATATGTCACTAGCAAATTCTACCACAATATTGGAATAATCTCAGTCAGCACTATCAGACATTTCTACTGTTAATAAAAATAATAACACAATTTTCTCACGATTTTAAAATTCAATTAATGTTTTAATACTCATTCATTTTTAGTTAGTAAAAAATCGATTCATTCATTTAGTGACTTATGATCTTGGTTGTAACTTTCCTGGCCTTGAATTATTGATTTTCTTCATTTTCACTTAGCAAGTTACTTCCGTCACAAAAAGGTCGTATGTTTAAGTATACTGCATCAAACGGTTTGACGATCTTCCAAACAGTAAACTTAAAAGCTTGGAATCGTTTCAGTAATTTTTACACGTTACCTAGAACTCGGAAAATTAAGTTTATTTCTACTGGGTGACTGCCAAAAATAATAAGGTTGCAACCATTATCGTGAAATAACATTTTATCATTTGTTATTAATTTGTTAAAACAATGTAACCAAAATACATGTTCTTAAAGTATATTGGAAATGAATTTCTTATCATTGTTGGCACATTATAATATAATGAAATAGAATAAACTCAAGGCAGATAATTTCTCTACTTGTTCTTCATTTCTAATTGATGCCGATAAGAGAATCTGAGAAAATTGTGGAGTACAAACAATGATGTACTACATATTTATAAAAAAGGAAAGTTTTTCCATCAATAATTGACAGTTAACACATTAAAAGTGAGTACATAATTAGTAAAACAATTATTATTAATATGTACATGCCATTGTGTTTTTTCGGTGGATTCGGTGGTACTCTTCGTGGAAATTCAGTAGCGTCCTTGCGATATTAGGTCTGATGATGTTTTTGTAAGGGGCGAAACACTTTTAGACACACAATACGTGGAATAAACTAAGCCATTTTAAAAATTTCAAAGTTTGATAATTTAAATCGTATACAAAAAAAAATACGTACACAGACGTCTAGCTGTCTTCTAGTCCTCTATTAATTCCTTTCTTCTTTCTTAACCCTTTACGAAAGGATATGTTAAGACTTGTAAATTATATTGATATGAATTCATGTTCCAAATAAGCGGATACCAAAGTTGTAAAATTTATTTTGAAAAATGCTCCATATTCTTGAAAATAGTGATGGCAATTACATTTTTCGTATACTTACATATATATATATCATATAGTGCTTTTAATGTAAATGTTATATACATATATTTGTATAACACTTAATAACAGCCATAAAAACGTCTTCTTTTATTACCCACTTAATTTGTTTTGTGTGTTTTTGTTATTTTTAGAATTTTACCGTGCGTAGAGGCTAGACCTCGCTACAAATCGTCTTATTAAGTCCGAGCATCCCGCTGTATTTTTAGATATTTCGGTATTTTTTTCAATCTAACTAAATAATTACCGAGAGGGATGTTTTTAGACTTGAATGAACGGACAGACAATAATAAGTTTTTCCACTTTGGGTTAAAGATGTTTTTCTTCCCAGACTTTAAAAACAACAGGCAACTAATTGATTTGTTCAACCTTTCGCATACTCTACGCTTTATTCAATGTTCTCGTTTCCAAGAAAAGCTTTTGTACTGCCTTTTGGTTAGAATAATAAGGAGCAAGATTAATATTTCTACCTGTGGTGTAGATACGGTATATTTGCGATTATTCAAATTCATAGAATTTGAGTATAATAATAATTCATTTGATCTAGTTTTTCAACTGGAAATTAGAATGTCGAATTTTCAATGCTTTTCAGCGTTTGAAACATGAGTGGTTAAGCTAAGCTCAAGCATGATTAAGCCGAAGACAACATTTCAATCCTGTTTACTGGTTCTAATCACCAAACAGACATTGTTTTTATATTGATCATTTTGTATGGTTCTTTGTGATTTTTACAGTTTCTTTCCATCCATCAAATTCAGCAAACAAGGAAGAACGATTAGTTAAATACTAGCTTTATTCAGTTGACAGTAATCGTGATGAACGAAACCGGTCCAGATCATCACAAATTATTCGTGGAACTTGTACAAAAAATTGGCTTTATTTATTATTATATAATCCTTTTCCATCAAGAATTTAAACAATTTACACCTGTAAAAATGATTAGCTTATAGTTACTACTTATTGATAAGTATGATAAAATCGCAGACATATGCATTTGGATAAAAGAAAAAAATCTACATACTTATGTATGTACGAATGTCTGAGGGAATAGAGCCCGCGACTGTGCAACTATGTGTTAGAAAGTAATATCGTTTGAAAAATATGTTATAAAATATTGATTTCAATACAAATATCTGGTGCATTGATAATTGGCTGTGCAATTTTAATATTTCAATTCGTACCTTTTCAAACTCCAGTTTACGTAGAGTTAAAGCTTACAAAGTTTGCTACAAGATCACACTAAACTAAAAAAAAGTAATGCTAAAGTAAACAAGCACCTAAAAGCACAGTAATATTTAACCATTAACAACCATAATGAAAAATTATTGGGCTTAAGTTCAAATAAATTATATAATCATCCCCAAACTTTACTGAATTACCTAATTGAATATACCGAAGGAATTTATTCCGAAATAATATAATAAAGTTTTGGGTCTCCCTCGCCTCTCGTTTTCCCGCGCTCGAACCCTTCTGTGGTCAGACTAATTTGTCCTTACACGTTATTATTTTGAAATACGAGCGACTCTGGCGGAGGGCAAAGGTAACTGGAATTTATCCAAAGAGCATCTACGCTTTGTATCTTGACATTATCGAAGGTGAGCCTGGGTTGCCAGGATTAAATAATTATTATAAAATGATATCATAGTTTTAAACTCGCTCCGAATATTATATTTTCGCGAAGTTTTCGTTGTGCGGCTCAAAACTTCTATGTATTATGAGGTTGTTTGCTATCTTTTTATGTGAATTTAATTATAGTAATAAAAAAACCTGCAATGTTTTTTTGACATTCGGATAATAATACTTTTTGGATCTCGTGATTTTCTAATGGCATTACAGATACAGCGCCAAATAATTTGAACTCTTTTAATGACATGAGATAAACAAAATTCACACTAGAATTAGTCAAGAACTTTTTCTTACTGATAGCTACCTTGGATTGGTAATTCTCTTGCCACTAGACGACAAAACTGACTAATGTTTCAAAATCTTAACGGCAATAATTCTGATACAAATTATCGATTTCAATCACTTTAATTATTTGAGCTGTAATTCGTTAAAATGCTAAAAAGAAAATCAGTAAACAAATGAACATCGATTTTTTTAAATATCAAATTTAAGCAAAATTATATTATTCCACAAATTGTGTGACTGAAAAGTGTTTCGCCTCTTTCAGAAGGATCACACTGTCGCACAAATGCTTCTGAATATGGCGAAACACGTGTCACTGCTAATCACACAACACTTGAAATAAAGTGGGTTGCTTTAAATTTTATATTAAATGAACTTCCTTAAAGTATCATTTTTTGACAATTATATTCGCGTTGTAACGCGGATGAAAGATTTACAGTTATAATCAAATTGTAATGTATTGATTTTTTTACATTAAGTACAGTTTTTATTTGCACAAAAAACTGTCAATTGAGATTGTTCGAAAATTTAAAAGAACTTGGATTTAAAAAAACACAATAATTGACGTCTACTGTTTTTTTTTGACACAGACTATCCTTTTTGATTAAGTTACCTTATAATAACGCATGCCTCAATCCTTGGGTACAATTTTACAATCCTGTCGTTCCCCATTCCGAGTCCTTGTATGCTAGAATATTTATTAAAACAGTATCAAGATAGAATATGTGTGGGAAATAAATCTGTGAGTCTGTACTAAGCTTAGAAATAAAAAAATAGCCATACAAAACAATGAGCTCCTCGCGATTTCCGTAGTTAAGGAAACAACTTGTTTATTGATCACTTTCAATACTTGGTGGAATGGCATTAAAACAAAATTAACAACTCATTTTTAATACTTATTACCAGGGCTGTGGAGTCGGGGTCGTCGCGGCGAAATGGCCGGAGTCGTACTCGGAGTCGGAAATTTTGAAAAGTTTGAACTTTTTATTTTTGCATAATATACATATGTCAAATTTGGCCGGATTGGTGGGGTTGATATTAAATTGAATACACATAAATAGGAAAATTAGGCAAAAAAAAGTGACGATATTAAACTGTTTTAGTCGGAGTCGTTTTTAGTGTCAAGTTGGAGTCGGAGTCGAACTTTTTTGACCGACTCTTATTCACATTCAATTTATTGGATCAGGACGGGTTTCACGAGGAGCTCATTGTTTTGTATGGCTATTTTTTATTTCTATACTAAGTACAGACTCACAGATTTATTTCCCACACATATTCTATCTTCATAGTGTCTTATTTAGTAAAGAGTTTTAGCATACTCGAGAAAGACTCGGAATGGGGAACGACAGGATTGTAAAAATTTATCTAAGGATTGAGGCATGCGTAATTATAAGGTAAAGGTGTTTCAGATTTATTTCCCACACATCTTGATACTGTTTTACTAAATATTCTTGCATACAAATTACAAAGGCTTGAATTGGGGAAAAAATATGATAGCCTTTACTTTTTCGTATATTATTATTGGCCAATGTATGACGTATTGGCATCACGTGCAATGTGTTGTATTATCGTTGTATTATGAACTACTATTTTATAATTGCTTTTGTCTCATAACCTTAACAGTCTGGACGTTACACCAAATATTAGAGTGGGAAAAAATTAGTCCTTGTCTTTTTTTAAAAGACTGAAATTTAATCTACTGTAGGCGTAAGAAGTAAAACGAAACTCAGCCGAACAAAATAACAGAATAATTTCATTACTGATATTTATTTTGGTATACGGCATATTGATTGTGAAACAAATTCTCACTTTTCTGATGAACCCAATTATTGTTGATAAAAGAAGCAATGAAAAACATTCTTCTCAGGTGCCTTGTTTGTTTACTTGGCCACCGCAGTCTAATTGTGTGTTCGTTTTGTTTCAGTCACCTTAAATTTGTTTATCGGAATACGGGGGGAAGTTCTAACAAAATCCAATTATTTATCTGAATGCTTTGTTCCGTCTTCTCTTAATAAAAAATGTCAATAACAGTTATGCTTTCAAACACCGACGATGTTATTTGTCTCATACAGATTTTCGCTCTTTGTCTCGAGCATAATAATATACTTTTAAAGTAAATGTACCAGTAGCTGACAGTTTAAGAGAAAATTTCAACAAAAATAACGATTAAGGTTTAGCATTGTACCGAATGATGGCAATGCAAGTATACTCATATTGGATCATATGTCTTAATTAATATTATGTAGCAAAAATTACGAAAGGGCCTGTTTAAAAAAAGTGGTGTTAAATTATTTAAAGTCATGTTCCTGTTTCAGTAGTTGACCATCTCACATATTGAAAAATTCTGTAGTTGACCATGTCTGATCAGGGGCCTTTTTAGTGAACTTTCTGTCAGAGTTGCCTCAGGGCTTTCTGTCACACCACTCTTGGTTGAATCAAGTAGCAATGGGTGGTTCAGGAACAAGGTACACACCGTTTCTAGATTGATCACTTAAGAAATTTTAAATTATACACTTTCCTCACTGGGTGTTGTTTTCAAATGGCCACCCTGGCACTCTAAAAAATGTGACGTTAGATATGTACATAGACTATAGACAGAGAGTAAAACGTTTTCTGACTAAATGTGACTTCGGTAGCGGGATTAGAATAGTCTTGTGACTTCATATATGGACTTCCCCTCCACCCAAACTGGCACTCCATTGGCTATATGGTGATGTGTTAGTGGCTGATTTCGACCACAGATGCCTTAACCTGTCTGAACTTTACAATTTAAAGCATCCCGCATCTGCATTTCATATTTTGGGCCATTTTATTCTCAAAAGGTAAACTACTGGTACATGGTCAACTACTAGTACATTTACCTTATGTCCCCTAAGATTATCTCAACAAAACTTCTGAAAGTGAAAGAAAAAAACAGATGAAAATCAGTGAAGTCACCTCTATCTCCGCAGTGAGTCAGGATAGGTGGATGGAGAAAAAAATAACCAGTTCAAAGGAACCATAGACAATCAATAAATTGGCATGGTTAAATCGTTTTAATTTTGTACTATGTATGAGTTTTGTCGTTAGCGAGAAGTCTTTAGCGATAAAGCTCATGGAAAAATACAAAATGCAAACGATTCGAATTTTATAATTTAAATTCCATCAAGGACCTTCAGATCAAATCCCTTTAAATAAATCGACGTGTGCTTTTCTCTTCTGATAAAATATGAAGGAAATTTTCGATAAAGTTTTAGTATAAAAACCGTAGAAAATAGCGAACTCGACAAAAACAGGACAGGTGGTTGATAAAATGCAAAATTCAGTACAGAAGTACGTCGAGTATCTTTTAGTTTGATTGATTGCCGGGTGTTTCATCAGTGATACACATAATAAGTACACACAGTAGTATAATGCTCCGAGTGTGTTTATAGTTATGCCACGGATTGCGTACTCAACAAAAATAATCATAATTAATATACGATGTCTACATTCAACAATAACCGCGCAATTATGAAAGCTTCGCCACATATCGTGTCAGTAAACAATGTCACTTTTTATTTTCAGCCGATCAGCAGAAAATGCTCACGATGAGTAAAACCGGTCCTGATCTTACCTGATATGTGGAATAAGCACAACAAAATGGGTTTTATTTATTTCAATATAATGCATTTCCACCGAGTATTGACAGTAAATACCTTAAAAGCGGTCTCGTTGAGTGAAATTAAATTAAATATGTGAGGTAATTTTCGATGTGCGTTTAAAAAATATATGCGTTTCTCATTGTTTCAAGAAAATACTTAATTATAGTATGTTCTTGTATGTATTATATTTGTAGTAAAATTAATTTGTTACCCAGTGTATCTACTATCGTTATTTAATTTTCCCGTATTGATCCGACCATCAGACAATAAAACTTAACATTTCCCGAAAACCAATAAAACACCATTTTTATGAATGCATTTAGTGGCGTATCATTAAGAGGTTGCCACTGGCATCGAAGATTGTTTCAAATTTCCAATAAAAATCTCACTTACTCTTTTAAATCCATGGTAAGTTAATATTTTGGCATACAAAATTATCCAGTATCTATTTATATCCATTTTATGACTGTTTACAAAAAATAATGATAAGTAAAGGTTGTTATAATAAATAAAATACTATTTTTTGCAATACTATGGCAGGATTAAAATCCTTGGATGTAAACATTCATACTTTATTGTCAAATTATTTTACGGTTTTTTCATCCAAAAGAATGGATGTCAGCGTAATTTAGCTAACTCCACTTTTGGCTGAAACTGACTTAATAATACCATATTGTTGTATCATGCAATGTGCATGTCCCGTAAAAAATTTATAACCAAAACTTATTTTAGTGAATTGAAAAACGTTTTAGGAAAATATGACTCCATTGTCGTTCTAAAACCTACACTGCTAATTATCCAAATCCGCCATTTTCTATTGTCATCTGTCATTCATTCGTTGTGGTGGTACAAATAAATCGTTTAAAAGTCCTATTTGAAAATTTCCCGATCGGTTTGAAAATTCCAAAATAATCAGCTCTCCCCTCCTTTACCTTTACCCTCTCCTGCGCAATAGACAAAAACGGAGATAGCTAATTTACTCTTTAAGCTAGTGATGCACAAACGCGGCCCGAAATGGATTTTTTTGCGGCCCAAAATAACAAATAATTCATCAACAAATTTTTCATTAAATATGATAAAAAAAGTATTCGCTATATGAACAAATTATGCAAGTAGCAACGGTATATAAAAAATCAATGTTATTATTTAATATGATTATATTCCCATTGATATTATTGTGTGACCGAAATTCATTTTTTTAAATGAGTCATATCGTTTGCGATTCAGGTGCAGTCTATTTTTAGATTATTGTTTTCAACAAACGGATTTTACCACATTTTTAGCACCTACATTTGCGAGCAAGCATTTTCCATATTAAAACTAAATAAGTCTCAACACAGAAACCGCTTGAAAAATGATAATCTCAGTGCTGTATTGAGGAAAGCAACCACAAACATTGAACCCAACATCAAAATGCTTGCTGCCAGTATGCAGTGTCAGAAATCTCTCTAACTTCCATCGTGCAAATCTGCACGTAATGTGAAGCGGAGATGGATCGAAATTGCTGATAAAATTATGTAATTATGTATCAAATTAAAAGATAAAATATAAAATTTATATCTCATCTAGTATCAATATTTTTCTTCACTTTTACCCTTTGCGGCTCGCGAAAATTTTTAAATGGATAAATTGGCCCTTCTCTCAAAAAGCTTGTGCACCACTGCTTTAAGCCATCGATATATATTTTGTAACAGCTAAAAGTAATTAAGAGGCTATGAGCGAATACACAAAAATGAGAAGCTATTTCCGGTTTTACTGCAATAATTTATTACTTAACACCATTAAGTGGCATTAACAATCATGCTGAGAAAACAGTAAACTGGTAGGGTGGCTTTTTAATACTTTGGGCTGGTACGTTTTTTACTTTCTTCGACAACTATTATTGCATTCTTCTTGCAGGATATCCTTCAATGACATTACCAATCACTGATACCTTACACGTTAAACTAATTATACTAGCACTGTGAATCTTTCTAAAAATCTAAAGATAATGTCTCCTACCTACTACAATTTGAATAAATTAAAAAAAATTGATTAAGTTTTCAGATCTTTGTTGTTATTTTTTCAATATTGAAATATTACAATTACCATATCATTGTCATGTATCGATAAAAAGAACGTCTATAAAGTATCTTAACAGAAATATATATTTAGTTGCTGTACCTAACCTTTTTTAAGAATATAAGGAGAATATGAGTAGAGAGAAGCATTTAATTAGTTTGATCAGTATCTTATCTATGGTTTGATCCTTGTTTTTGGTTCCTCAAGGTCTTTTCAAAAAGCTCTCTTCCAAAGCTGGGGTGCAAACCCATAGACAATGTAAGCGACTAGAATGAATCTAAATCTAAGAGCGGTGACCATTGGAATGGCATAATTACGAAGGTGTTAATAACAACTCATATTTATGGGAGTAAAACATTCTATATTTTCACAACAAGGAATACAATAAGTTATTATACAGTTGAAATAAATTAATAAATAATTAAGTACTATAATAACAATAATCAATCATAAAATAATAATTGCATGACTCAAAATATAATGACTAGATTGTTTCATTTAGCATTCATTGACTTACATATATTATTTAAATAAAAAATATTTAATAATATATAATAATACCCAGATAAAGAAATATTGCTGGATAACCAATAGTCCACTCTGTTCGAAAAAAAGTTTGGCAATTGATTGACAAGTAGTTCTAGAAACTTATATTGAGATAAGCTTAAATAGAAGTGGACATGGTTAAAAAAAATATTCCAAATTGAATCCATCAAAAAAGATGATTATTTTCAAAGTAATTATGGTAAATCTTAATCTTACTAATTTAAAAAACTAACTAATAATAAATTAAGCATATCAAATATAACTAGAAAGGATATCATTGGTTTCAATAATTGATACTAATTTATCTTTGGAATGCATTTTGTATGGATCATTTCTTTAAATTACTTAGAATAAATATATATATGATAATAATATACACCTAATTTAAGATGGTAAACTCCATATATAATCATCATGCAATAGAGAGTGACGACATAGGATTTCTGATCTAGTTTTTGCGTATTCGTGATTATTGGTACATATGTTATATTGAACATTTATTACCATTTGATCAATCTCCTTTGTATGATGACAATGTGTTTGAATAAATTATTATAACTAAATAATTGCACAGGTATTAGTAACATAATAAATACACATTTTTTGTGTGATTATTGTTTGATAAAAAACAATAAAATTTTGAAAACCTGTTAATTAGTCATGATATATTATCGGGTATTGAAGTAAAATTATAATTACATAATTAATATCAGCTATTAGGATTAGCTTAGACTTTTGATAAAGCCACTAATTCTTTACATCTGGATACGTTTATTTTTATTATAGACCACAAACTACAAGCATGTATCGTTGTCAACATATGGAATGATTAGTACACATTAAAAACTGTACATTTTTACATGCTGTAATCACTGTTTCAACAAAAAATTGTATGTTATAATTTAAACATGTTCTTATGTTATTAAAAAATGAGTATTTTAGGTACTTATCAAATAAAATCTCTTGGTTTAAATTGCGTTTCAGTTCTCTTCTGAAATATCAGGCAAAATAATTTCATTGCACATTTATAAATTAATATTCTAAAAACAAATATACCTACTACAACTAAAATAAATAATTTAATATTAAAATAAATAATAACATTTAATTTCATTGACTTAGATAATCACAGTACATTTTTGTTTGGATTGTTGTTTTTGAAGTGTTCAAAAGACATCCAAAGAGACTAGAATGAATAAATAAAAGAAAATATTTCTTTTTGTATCATCACTAATTACAATATTCGGCAGTACATCATTTTAATATGAGTATGTACCAAACGCAAATTGATAAAGTTGAGTAATGTTATTTAATTTACTTGCAAATCCACCATTTTGAAATCTAGCACAGCAAAAATCCGTGTCATTATTTAGTTCCCTTTTACTTTCTTAACATTTGTCATTCATTATAATACTTCATGATGTTGCCACACTAAAGAAAATTTTAGTTTTATGTTAGAAAAATTAAATCAATCCTGCACGCATTTTGAAAGGGATGTCATTTTCCTAGATATTTGACATTGTTGAAAATTATGATCGGAAATAGAAATCTATTTTGTATATCCTAGACTATTTGTGGTATTATATGTTTGCAGATAAAACAGTAGGAAAAAATTTCTTTTTTAACTGATGTTAAAACAGTACTGATATTTGTACAATTTTGAGGCGGATCGGTTGCTACAACTCTAGATATGGCTCCATTTTATATTCGCAAAATATTTTATCAACCAACAGTCTGAATAATCTATTGATTCTTACTGATTGAATTTTCTAAATACCTTTATTTCATAACAAAATCTGTAATGAATTAGGCCATTAATAAATATAACATCAGATTAAATATAAATGTTAGTCAAATGTAATAAAAGTTTCCTTGTCTTTTAAAAATTAGCTTATTTCCAGTATTTATCAATCCCATCCGCCACATAAAAAAAAATCATTACTGCTAACCAATTTTATTTGCAGTGTCAAGAAATAAAATTCTTTTTATATAAGTAGATTCTATGCTGAAAAGATTATCAAATGGTATTTTAAATTATTTCGATCTATAGGACATGTTACTGATAGGTTTTAATCCTATATTCATTATAATTTGGTTACCTTTGATAACTTGTTAGTTGTCTTTTGTTTGACTTTAATTTTGGCATAATAGCGTACGGAAGTTTCTTATAATCAAGCCAAAGTAATTTTCATGAAGTATGTTTGTTTCAATTATAATAAAAATGGGTGGGAATTCATAAAATGTATTCAATTGTATGGTGACATGTGAGGGGGGGAGACAGGAGATCTCAAAGGTGACAAAGTGTGAGCTGGTGAAGGGGAAAGAGAATGCGGAGATGAAGGTCGGCTGCTCCAAGCGCTGCTTGATGAATGCGAAGAAGGTGTCGGTCGACGATAAGGAATCGGTCTTTTGCGAGCACTACAATTTAGTAATTACATATAAGAATACAGTTTTGCAAAATTCATAGTTAGTATTGTAAAAAAGTAATTAATATCAGTTAATAGAATAGATTTGTGTAATTCAAACATGTTTGAAAAGCTTGTATTAATAAATGTTAAAGACTTATTTTCCTCATGTTTAGTTCAAATAATCAACATGGCATGCCTACAATCAAATTATTGTTATTTTTATTAGTTAAATTATCAGTAAATGAATTGAAAATTATGAGGTGGGTTTCTCACAGCAAGTTCAATTGGCATCTTCAAGTTAAACTCAATTAGACAATTTTAATTCCATGACCAAGGAAATCATGAAATGCTGATTTTTCTACCCACTAAATTGCGTGAGAATGGTCTTTCCGCTTATAGAACATGAAAATGAACTGTTCCTCCAAATATGTTTCATATATCAACTTTCAGTAGTTATTTAAATGTTGAGAAACAGCGATCACAATGCTATTCTAACTGCTAGAATTGTTACTTCGATATATTATAGTTTTGTATAGTAAATTTTTTTATTCTGTTCTTATATCATTTAATTTTGCTTAGGACATTAGTTTGTGATTTTTGAAAAACAAATATTATGGATATTTTATTATTAACAATAAAATCAAAAAGTATTCTTATAATTATTCAATTAGTCATTTGGCTCAAATTAGACAAATACACAATTCCATCCATCCAAATAACAGATGTCAGTCAATTTGTAACTCATAATAATTTCAAGAGCTGTTCTCGATTCTTGTATGTGCCAGAAGCATGCATTACAAAATGTAATAAAATTATTCATTAGATTTGTTTAGTTACTCTTTTTACATGCACTTACTGTGTGCAACCTAATCCCACTTTAAATTAACTGATTTACCTCCCATATGATATAATAAATAAATAATTTTGTAACTTTTGATAATCTTGCTGAAAATTACCATTGTGTTAATATTAATTTTTGTATATATCTTTCTACTTTACCATTAACACAATATTTTATGTTATATGATCTTCAATGTGCATCGTAGAATGGTTGTCATTTTAATTTCATAAATTATGGCTGTATTGCCTGATATAATTGATGGGCAATATTAATTTATTATTTGGTGACGGTATATTGTGCATAAATATATTTTCTAAAATAAATTAAGTTATCATGCTGAACACAAAACACATAAGTTACAAACCATGCAATAACTTATTTAAGGCACTAACTTACTGTATTTTACATGTGTGCAACTATAATTTCTGTGAAAGACTGAAAAAAAACAATAGATAATACTTAAATAAAAATAAAAAAACAAAATACTGAAAAACAATTTATTGGCAATTCTATGTAGCTGATACATTTGTAGCAAATAATTATAAAGGGGTACAAAATCGCATGTTACAAAACAATATCTACATGTATAAGTCAAGTTAAATATTTAGTTGAATCTTACACAAAAAAGAAAATGGAGTGTAGAAAATTGAAACAGAAAAAAACTATAAGGCCTAATCTGAATCGTCAGTATTGGCAGAACTGGATGAGGATTTTCTTGCAGGTTTGGGTTTGCTAAAAAAATAAAAAGGAAAAAGAAATGAAATAATAAGACATGGCAATAAATTCAAAAAATATGAAAACCTTTTCTTGGTGCTTTTGGTGACTTTAATTGAAAATAACTAATTCTTTGGCAGAGGTTACCAGATTTTCCTAGCCATTATTTCCTGCTGTGTTTATTTTTTTACTGCTTTTTAGTTTATTCATTTTAGCTGTTTTTAGTTAATTCATTTGATAAACATTGTATTTCTTCAATCAGTAAATAGAAGATTTTTTTTTGTGTCCAAATTTTTAAAATGCTTAAATATGCAATGAAGATGAAATAATAATTGAATTTGATCATTGATGAATGGTGATAGGTATGGAAGGTTGACATTTTTGCCAACAACACAGAACCTGGACTCTCGATAGGACCAGAATGAATATTTCTACCAGCTAGGCAGTTTGTTCAGTGCTCATGATTGGGCAACTCCACAGAATGCTTTGTTTGACATAATATTCCTGCGGTCCACTCATTTCTTCAGAACAACTAATGTATAGAATACTTGTGAATGTCAAGTCAACACAGTTAAGTGGTAAAAACTGAGTGGTGGTGTACTGAAAAATGGGTAAATTATAAATATTTATTTCGATGTTTGATTAGTCAACATTTGGCAAAGATGCCAGGCAGAAAGATATTGTTAGTAAGTACAGTGTTGCCAATCCTAGCTCTAGGCTTTCACCCCGACTCGTTTGTTCAGTCGAAACTTAGAATTTTCAAAAATACGGTGTATAGGTGTATTCCATATTATCCTAACCATCTCTAAATAGAGGTGAGCGGCTGACTTTAAATCAGTTAAAGTATTTCATTTACATGGTACAAAAAAAATATTAAAAGTAATATTACATACAAATGACGGTATTTAGTAGTTCTCTGATATAAGATCAATTTAATGGTTACGTAAGAGAAGTTACAAATGCGTGTATTGAAAACTATCAAACTAAAGGAAAGTATAACATAAATTTATCGATCGGTGATTCACATGATAAATTATAATCTATCATAAAGTAATGTAAAAGAGGCATTGGGAAATTTATAATGATAGAAAAATACTGTGTTTATAATAAAATGCAAATCAATAAAACATCAACTAACTAAAATGTAAAAAAAAAATATAATAATCTAAATACATAATACACTCAGAAAGCAACATTTATTGAAAAAAAAATCTAATCGCTCAAGTAAATACGATGGCAGCAGGCTATATATGATTACCTGGTGATGCGTCGTCTATCTAAGAAACTGGGAGAACCAATACGTCGAGGAATCGAAGGAGACCTGGAGCGAGATCCCGAAACAGATCTAAAACATAATTTATAATGCATACATGATTGCATGTCTTTGAAATTTATAGAACTGTACCGTACCGATGAAGAAAATTTAATCTATCCAATATTTTCAAATCAAGATTATCCTTGGAACGGCGTAACATTGAATATAAAAACACCCCTATCAAATAACCTCACACTTTTATTTTGAGCATGTCTTCATCGATTGTGGAGATTCTAATAAAAGTTGTACATTTGTTGATCGTATCTTTTCAAAGAGAATGAGGATAGGATGTGGAAGAAAAGACCAATTGTCTCCGGATGCCATTTTCAGGACCTGATAGGGCAAAGTGAGAAACAATGAAAATATCACAGAAATCCATGCCTCTGGAAACGAATCCACCTAATTGAAAAATATAATTATGAGGAAATTAAAACCTTGACTGCGCAAGCAAGTCGGGACAACAGCCCAATCAGCTACAGATACCAACCTTATGCACAATTATCAGGAAGACAGTATAGATGGTAACACGAGGCATATTAATTTATAAAATTTGAAACCTGGATGAGGCGGAGCCGGATCGTGAAGACCTGGATGATCTGGAAGAGTCCGAAGACGATGAAGACGAACCCGAAGAGGAGCGGGACTTTCTTTTTCTTTCCGTGGGAGACTTTCGTTTCCTGTCAGCTGGAGACTTCTGAGATCGATCTCGACTGCTGCGTCTTGAACTAGCCGAGGAATACTTTCCGCTCCAACGCCTATGAACGGTATTGAGAAATTAGTTAATTTCTTTTCTGCATTTTATTTGTGTAAGTCTCCTGAGAGAAATCAAAAAGCATAATCTGCCATAGAAATCTTGTAGCATTAATATATTGAATCTGTTAATAGTAAAGATATAGTAAGTTAAAAAGATACAAAATTTTTAGAAAAATACTGAAATAAGTTCAAAATAAATCAAATTGTTACTATTACTACTAGGTACAAAATCAACTGCAGATTCCAAAAGCATAGGAAAGTTTGAGTAAAGTTCATTGAGATAAACATTTAAAAAACTCAAATGCTGGGATTTACCAACCTTGAGGAAGCAGATGAAGAAGATGATGAAGATCGTGAGCGTGACCTTGATCTCGATGAAGATTTTCTTTTATCAGGCGTCTGCAGCCGGCGTCTGTTTGCCTCTGTCGGGGAACTTTCACATTTTTCTTTGGGAGCTTCTTCCGGGCCATTTTCTACTTCATCTTTCTCAATTATATCTACTTTAGGCAGAGCTTTGTTTTCCGGGGATATGTCCATACTTTCTGAAGACGCAGATCCGTTGCGGTCCAACACGCTGGGCAACATGCTTCTCGGGACGTCAGACACTCCCGGTATACTCGCATTAGGGAGAATAGGGAAAGAAATATTTCCTTCTTCCCTTGCTTTTTGTTGAAGCCTTTTCTTCTCGACGGACTCTTTAGCGATGGCAGCCAAGCCAATTTTTAGTAAATCAAGTTGTTTAATTTCACGGTCATCGTCGTCGTCAACATTTACAATTTCAGATACATCAGCGTAGTCTTCGTCCTCGCTTGAAGAAGCACGAAGTCGAACCACAGGTTGGGGCATCGCTCTCAAGGACTTTTGTTTTCTGGAACCGTCATTTCCGGAAGTATCTTTCGAGTCTTTCTTCCCTGAACTTTTCTTTGACTTGGCAGGTTGGCTGGCAGGCTGAATGTACTTAGACTTGTCTTTTTCAGAAAGCTTATCCAGGATGTCTATATAGCGTTCGGGGCTCCGTCACGCTGGAGAGTAGCTGAGACTGGAACTACTTTTGGAACCGGCAGAAGGGCTTCTTTTCTCGTTCGCTGATACAGAATTCAGTCCATTTTTACTATTTGATGGTACCACTGTATCGTTGGAATGTATTCCAATAGTAGTGGCGGTCTCAGGAAGTTTTGACAAAGAACCTTCTGAAATAATAGAGTTCGTCGGTAGAACAATATCCTTTAAATCGTTTGCACGTTTTTCATCAGGTATCTTTTCTAAGACATCCGATGATTCAATTGGAATTTTTTTCACCTCTAGACAATCATACGAAACCGATATATTATTCTGTATCTCGACTCGTACACATTTTTCTACAGTTTCTTTTACTATCGGTGTATCATTTTTTATTTCAGTCTTAGGGGCATCTTGCGATTTTTTAGTTTCATCAGATGGGATAACTTTTCTCGGAGGAGAATTATCGGGAGTGCGAGAATGTTTATCTGCGTCGTGCTTTTTGCGCTCCTGATTTGCTACAGACTGCACGGTGCTTTGCAGAGTGGTCCTATGCTTTTTAGGAGGTGAGGCATCACGATTTGTTGAATATTTGTCGTTGTGTTTCCTATCCCGAGGGGAGGTGCTCCTCGGACGCTTGGGAGACTTCTTTCGGTCAATCGAAGCCGATCTTTTGGGAGAGACCGGACGGTGCCTTTCGGGCGACAGTCTTCTAGAATGCGTTCGATTATCCGCATCTCTCCTCCATACTTTTGGGGATTTACTACTCCGATCGCGGTGAGAATGTTTCGGCGACCTGTTATCTCTGTCTCTCTTTCTAACGGGAGACTTATACCTTTCTTTTTGCTTAAATGAAGGGGAACGGCTTCTATCTCTTCTGGGGGAATGACTCTTTTTTTGTGTCTTGGGAGAACGGCTATCATATCGTTGTGGCTTTTTGGAGTTAATCTTGTCTCTGTCGGGCCTGGGAGATACGCTTCCCCTTCTATACCTCTTTTCAGGTTCATTTCTGGAATGCACAGGAGATCTGCTGACATTCTCTCGTCTGCCTCTGGAAAACGATTGGTCTCTATCGTTCTTGCTGTGACTAGATCTGGGCTGCTGGAAGTCTCTCTTGTTGCGATCTGCGGGAGAATTATCTCTGCCCCTGCGTCTCGGCGTCCTGCTTCGGCGGTGAGAAGTTTCCACGGGAGATCTGCTCCTTCGGCGGGATTCTGCGACTTTCTTCAAATCGTTTCGCTCTCTCGATGGACTTTTCTGAACGTGCGAAGGTTTCCTTTTATCGTGACGGTCATCTCTGTGGTCGTTATTTCTTTCGGTTTTGTCAAACTTTGATGGTTTTATTTCAATCTCCTCGGATGGGTTTTTTTTCGAATTCAATGCAAATTCTTTGTCAATTTTTCCAGATTTTTCGTTTTTATTTTTCTTGCTCCTATCGTGGGAATCTTTGTCGGAATTTTTAGTATGAACATTTGTCGGTTCAAAGTTGTCATCGTTGCGATCTTTCTTTGATTTCTTTTTTGGAACATCAACAGGGGAGCTGCAATAAATAGAACCAATAATATAACAACTAGAAAAACTCATCTATTCATATTTCATATTCTACACTCTCATGAATGCATACATATTATGTGTACATGGATAGTAAGCGAAAAAAAAGTATTCCATAAACAATATCGGTAAACAAATTATGATAGATGAACTGAAAAATAAATTTAAATATAGTTACCTATTGCGACTGCTGTCACTGCTCTGCTTCTGTTTGGATGAGCGTTTCTTCTGGATAAAAAAATTATGTGTTAATCAACCTGAACTCCTCAAATACACAATTTTTCTAATAATAAATGCTTATTTTAAATAGCATTATTTGATTAAAACATTTTTTTTAAACTAACATGCATTAAAGTATCCCTTTTACATGAATTACAAAAAAAAAATCTTCAATATTCTTTATGGAGAATTTTTTTGAATAGAAGTAGGTAAAAGGGCTACCGTTAAAAGGTTCTGTAACATATAAATAATAAACAACAACATATTTACTCATTATTAATCAATGAAATATTGTTTGATCAATCCATAGAGATTTAAAAAAGTAATGTACATCAGGTATCTCTGTACGTAAGTGAACAGAAATTGAAGATTGACGCGTGATATTACTTTCATGTTCTCTATGAAATAGTCAGAACAACAATGTATTTATGAAATATCTGTACCCACAGAGAGATACTCAAATAAAAATTTTGTACATTCTGAGTGAAGACGACAACTGAAAAAGTTTGTTGTAAAAACATCACAATTTACTAGGTACTTTTAAAAAATATATATAAATTATAAAACACCACCTGCCAACCGATTACAAATGACCATATTGAGAAGAGTTTGAATAAACACTCACATCATTTAAGGACTGAAATATTTTACATGTGTGTGATGCATATAAGTCATTTAGAGAAAAACATCAATATCTCCAGCTATCTGTTAAAGCATACAGAATTAAAATCACTTTCCTGGGGAATATATTTTTGTCATTCCGACAAGATAATAAAACAGAACCACCAGTTCTCAGTAAATTGAAATTAAATAAGTGTGTTAAGACTTTTAAAATCATAAAATATAGTATTTAAAAAATGTAATTGATAAATAAATAAAATTAAAATTAAGAAAAACTTACAATTTAGCTCACTCCTGTAATGTGTGATAAAAAAATGACTCACTATTCAGAGGGTTAAAAATCAGATATCCTTTATTCAAATCAAATTCTGTGTCTCTCAACAAGCGTCATTTATAAATACATATATGTAACAGTTGGGAGATGGTTAATTGAGAATGAAAGTGCATTGATGAAAAGATGTATTGAAACAATCATTTAAGACAATAATAATAAGTCTGATACATGAAGTGTATTCAAAAACTGTTAACAGTTCGATTTCCAAAAATGTCATTTGTGTTATAGGGATACTTACTGATAAGGCAATCTCTTCAAACAGAAGCTATCCTATGAAATGATGCGCAGTCATAAACAAAAGATATTTACTTCCGATTCTTATACACAGCATGGTTAAATCAAAACAAAATAATTCCATTGGTAATTTCAAAATGCAAGATAGGTATTGGAAAAGTGTGAAGAGTGACAATCGTGAACCGGAGGTACGGGCCAATTTATAACAGGTCTTCTCACCACTGTCCAAAGACACGAAACACAGAGATATGTCACCAGAAATATAATGCACTAAAGTAGAGAAGCGGCCATCTATGGGAAGAGAGGAGAAGTGAATACCTTGCGCCTCCGCCGTTGCTTTTCCGACTGGCCGCTGTCCGAGTCGGAATCGGAGTCTCCTTCCTGGCTGGAGGACGAGGAGTCGTCGCTCGAGCGAGACCGTTTCTTTTTTTTATCCTTTTTGGCTGACGAAGCTGACCTACGATTTTACACACAAAAATTCAATTGGATTCTTTGCTTAATGCGTTGCAGTTGAAAGAAAAAAAATATAAAATAAAACAGAAGAAAACAGCTCAGCGATAAGAGTTTCGGTAATATAAAACTTTTTTTATACAGTGGAAAATGCCTAACGCCAAAATCACAAAAATATGAAACAAAACAATTTGTTCCTCGAAATGAAAATATAACTACAAATTTTGACTAATAAATAATGAAAATAAAAACCATTTTGACAACTGTGTGTGAAATCTTCCACTGTCCACTGTGTAGAAAAATAAATTCAAAAGTGGATTATTATATATGACTAAAATATAGTTAAGTTCTACAATTTTATAAATTCAAATGCCAATTTCTACAATATATTAAGAGAATAATATATTGGAAGGCATCGTATCGTGTCGCTGAACTGCGACACTCGCATAGATCACCGACAGAAAATTGATGCATTCGACACAAATCCTATGTGACACAAAAGTTACATGTTGCATTTTTTAGTGGACAATAATGAAAGAAAAAATTAATGCATATAATGAGATACGACACATAATAATAAAGATATAATTAACAGTCTTTTTTAATTGATAGCAGTATTGTTACCTTTTTGTTCATCGATTAGGAATGACTTATAAAAGAAACAACAAGATGGCGATTAAAATAAATCAGTCGTCATTTGTCTAACATAAAATATGTATAAGGCATTTTTGGGGAGACAGAGGTGACAATAATGGCTATTTTACTTGCTTCATTTACCACAACAAGCGGTGGCATACTTATTAAGGATTTTTTTGGTACAGGTCAATTACAGGGGCGCCAGTTTCGTTTGTATACTAAATAAAGGTGTAAGTAACACAACTACAAACAAACAAAATGTGTTTTTTTGAGAATGCATGACTATTCAATACAATCAGATTTATCTTTATCATTAATATATCATGAATACATTTTAAAAACAAATCGCTTTACTAATGGTATGCATTTCGACAAGCACCTCACACTCAATTGTTTGAGTAAAAATTTGAATCCATTGTTTTAGTTTTACCCAAAATCTAATTAATCCCGAAAAACGTGTTTTCCTCAATACTAAAAACATGCAAATCTGCGAAAATAGTGGATGAAATGACGATAATAGACATTTATTATGCAGAATCACTCATGTACACTAATGAAAAGAATTGTAAGCGCACGTCTCACAATAATCGACAGATGATTGGTTTCATCATCACAATATGCAATGATGCACTCACCCACTTGGATTTCGTTTGGAGGCACCAGGCTTTGGGAACCCCTCCAATATGAATTGCTGCTCTAAAGTTATGCTTTAACATAGATTAGTTCCATAAACTAACATTATGTTAATGTTCGATAAATTGCACTACACACGAACGTGCTATATCACTACTGCTGTATATTGAGTAGTGGAGAATTGATGCACTAAAATTCTGAGCAACATGACAGAACCTAATTCTAGTGCTACTCATTAATAATGCAATACCTTTTATAATTTTCAAATTACATCCAGCAAATGAATGACCTAATATAATTCCGACAAGTCAACGTAAAATTTATTTTATAAATTTAAAAAAAAAACATGGCCCATACGAGTATTTTTGTTTTTAATATTTTAGCTACATTGCTATCTATGAAAAGGGCTAACTTTGTTTTGCTTGTCTATGGAAAAATCTCTCAATTGTCAATGGTGAGTCTGTAACACGTTAACGTACAGACGCACAAGTGGCGCCCTTATAATTGATCAGTCCCTATTTTTTTTTTAATTTAAAGAAACAACAGCACTTAAAAAATTATAGAAAACAAAAGCTGTCAGTTGGAAAGAAAAATAATTGTTGTTAAAATAATTTTTGGTATAAAATTAATTTATATTATATTTATAAATAAGTGTAAATTTTTTTGAAAAATACATTGGACAATGAAATTGGCCGGAAGATAAATGAGTGAGAATATATCAAAAGATGAAGAAACATTTAATATTCTGATCAGTATGTATATATTTATATAAGTAATGAAAAGATAATTAAAAAATTATAAAAATATATATATAATCAGAACACATGCAAAAATAATTGTTAAATTCATTTTTATTGCTTTAAAAAAAGTTGGAAGTTTAGTGAGAAATTTAAACTTAGATAATTAGTGAAAGTTGGAATGTGTGCGACAAAAATTTGCATCAACGAATGCATCTTATGTACCTGTCTTTTTTGTTCTTCTTTGATTTTTTCTTTTTGTCCTTTTTCATTTCTGGAGAACTGTAAAAAAAATAAAAAAATCCTTTAGGAGGTTTTGTAAAATCATAATACAATACGAGAGTGATGATAAAAGAAAACGAAACATTTTTACAAATAATGTGCAATAAATTAAGTGTTTTAATACAATTTAGAAATATTTCTTTCCTGGTGTATATAAATCATTCAAATTTTTATATCATTGAACAGTGTGAAACAGAGCCAGAAAAAATTACTTACACATTATAAGAAGAAGTAGATTAGTACTAAAAATAGGTCCATTGAAATAATAAAGCAGACAGACTTCCAGATTGTATATTATTTAACATCATAAATGAACAAGTTTCAAAAAGACCTAATAATTATGATTACCATATTATAAAAAAATTCGCTTTTCATCGATTTATATACAAATTAATATTGTCAGGTACGAAGCAAATATAAGCTTTTGAGCAAAGTATATCCCAAATAAGTTATGTGTGTGAATCAACTGGGAACAGTAAGTTGTTTAGAGATAAAGCTATAAAAAAAGAAAAACATTACCCATTCTTGAATTCCAGTATAAATGGTGAAACAATATACAAAAAGTATTATTTATTTATTACAAAAGAACACTTACAAAGTCTCATTGAGAAGCTACTTTTGTAAAAAGATTTTGGTAATTTCATTTATGTGAGATGAGATATACAGATAAAAAAGTTGTATAAAATTATACACAAAAAACTACCACAGCATCGTTTGATTGTAAAAAAACATCTGTCTATTAATAATATCCTGATAATATAAATGCATATTATGTATTATCTTTGCCTAAAGTATTGAATGTAAATGAAAGGTTGTGAGTAGAGACTCCAATTCGAGTATCGAGTACTCGATACTCGAGTATAATCGTCCATTTTCCAAGTACTCGATACTCGAGTATATTGAAAAATACTCGAGTAATACTCGTAATTAAGACATATTACCAAAGTTTATTTACTTATTTAAAATATATTTTATCGTTGCGTTTAACTGAGTCTTACGCGTGGTTTTATTGTCAGGTAATATGTGTTTTTGCCGTTGACAATGCTGTGCGAGAATTTCTTTTGATACTTTTGCTTTGGGTCCTGCTGACTTATCTTATCAACGACTATGATGACAAGAGACAAAATAAAATATTGAAAAATAGTCTTTTGATTTTCCGACTTTGGATGCAGCTGTGGCATAATCAATTAAATGTGCTTATTTATTTATTGATCATTCTTTTATTATTATTAAACATTTAAATACACAAATTTGAATTAATAAAAAAAAAATGGTACATCTGATACTACTCGAGTATACTCGAGTACTCGAGTATTTTATAATTTAACAACTCGATACTCGAGTAGTTGAGATGCCGAGTAATTGGAGTCTCTAGTTGTGAGTATATACCTCGACTGCCTCCTTTTTTTCTTGTCAGGTGCAGCGATGGCCGGTGTCGTTGGCGTTGCGGTCGGCACGGGTGGAGCGATGGCGGAGCGTCTGCCGCCTTGCAGGCTGCTGCCTTCCACGAAATTCGATGAAATCCCAAACGCCTCTCGGAGCCGCGCGTTCTTCTCTTGCTGGGCTTCAGCCAGCTGATGCGTCTCGCGAACACTAAAAATCAATAAAGCATTTTTCTCACACGTGAAAATATAATACACAAAAGCAATGCATAACCTTCAAGATCAAGAAAGAAAGATGCCACAAAAAAACAACACTACCCATTATCTGCTCGGCAATGAGTTTAAAAATAGAATACCGTTAATTGTCAAAGATCTAAGTAAGAAAAATAGCATTTCTGTATTGTCAGTCAAGTTGTCGACCTAAAGTGCAATGCAACTACAAACAATATACTCAAAGATGTTCTGAATCACAACATTAAAGAAAAAAAAATTTTTTTGAAGATTTCCAGGTTTCATTTGGGTGAATCACATTTATTGAACACTTGAATAAGCACCAGCAAGTTAAGGTGTGCGATGGATACATGATACAGTCAATTATTTCATTTTATAGACCTGATGACTGATCGCATGGGTCGGTGCCGACTTCCGTTCGAGAGGTAAACCTGGAGATTATCAATGTGACGCTGCGGAGACAAAGAATGCGAAGAGCACACGCAGCGACAGCAGCAAGACCTGCGGGCTTTGTGCTCAGCCTCCGCGAGCAGTCCGCGAAGATCCCTGGCGACGCACTCCGGACCGACTTCTGCGTCCGGGGTGTACGGTGTCGGATCGAATCCGATGGCTCCGGGTCCCACCGGTCCGTATGGGCCGTGAAGATGCGATGAGAGATCAGCCAGACGGAGGCGGTTAGCAGTGGTTTCAGTGGCCCTGCGCGCTTGAAGAGCTCGTCTGTATTTGGAATTCCTTTCGGCGAAGACGGCCTGGAAAGTGCCCCTCCAGAGACGTCCAAAAAGCACTCTCTCGTCAGGTTCGTCGCGTTTCTTCGCCGCGTCAACTCTTTCAGATCGTCCGCCGTAAAGCATTATTTATAACGGATTATGCAAACGTTTATAACGCGCGTTTAAATATTTATTCAAAATGGTTTTGCGAAGATAATTAATTTTAACATTTAATAATTTGTAAATAATTTCACTTATCAACTATGTTTGGAAGACTGTCGTAAGACACGAGAATGAAGCCGACGGATGCTCGTGTAAATGCGATACGTATCCGCGACTTATTATTTATTTGGAAGACTTTTACGATTTTGCTTATAATTATTACATATCAATTTAGTTTATCATTCAGCTCCGACATATTCCGCGGGATCCGACGAATGCGACGCCGAAACGGCATACCTATCCATTGACATTGGAAATTAACAGATCCCTGCCGCCGCGTCTGTCGGATATCCATCGCCAAATCACTAATCGAATTCTTATCCCTGTGTCAAATTCGACACCGATTATTGCCAGCAACAAAAAAAAATAAAAAAAAACCGACGGTCGCGAGCGCGGCGGTTCGCGGCGAATGCGCGAAAATAAAACACACAAATTAACTATCCGGCGTCCATGGCGGGAAGCGCACCGGAGGTTGCGAGGAAACTGCCGAGAAAAACAGGATGTTCGCGAGAGCGCGCCGATGCGACGGAGACGGCTATAGACGATTTTCGCGAGTGCACGAGGGACGGAAAGTCTCGGAGGCTGCAGGAAAATCACTATTCGAACAAGGTTGACAGTTTGTTAGAAAATAAATTTCAATCGTTCTAAACAGAATATTGATTCAATGATTATTGCTGCAACCTCAAATATATAAATTGTACCCTTAACCTTTCTACCTTAAAATGAAGGTATAAAATAACACTGTTATGCAGTTAAACTATCGGGATAGTGGAGGATTTTCGACTCAGCTTTATGCAATTTCAATATCAAATTTTAATCGTTTGAGTTTTGAGTTTCGCTTAACAGTTGATTGTGACAAAGATTTACAAATGTCGGCATTTATCTTAACCCATTGATTACGGTGTGCACAAATTTGTGCGTAATTAGTACGGTAATTAAAAAGCCACGTAAACAAAGTGTTAAGATAATCAGTTAAGGTTAAGATCGCTCCGTGTGGCGGCCATATGCTCCGACTAGGGAACGGATATGGAAAAAATTTAGTCATGTCTCTAATTTGTTTTCACGAATATTCGACTAACGTGAAAAAGACAAATTTGAATCCTTTGATACCCACATTGAAATTCATTGAAACTCATTTACATCAAATGTTCACGAATACACATAGATTACGTTAATAGCAATTAAACTTTGTGATCTACTTTTATTTTTGTATATAAACGATACAAACTGTTTACTTACGCGTCAGTTCAAGTATATTCGTGCACGTGAAACGCCAGAAAATGCCGAAAGGCAAAACCTGGACAGTTAGCGACAAAGCTCGTGTAAAATTATAAAATTCAAACGATCCAAACATAGATTATTATAAAAACGCAATCTTCTGTTCAGTGCCGAAAAACGAATTCGTTCGAGATGAAACAGGTGCATAGTTAAGAAGCGTGAATATGAGACGACAATTATCGTTAATTAGTGCAAATTCAAGGCTAACAATATACAATAAAAATTCAGACTAGGCATTAGAAAAGACCAACGCATATTTTAAATGAATAGAAATCTCGTAATTAACAAATCTACCGGCAATATAATACGTATTTCGTTAGCCACTTTTTCAAGTTTTATTATAGGTAGAAGCCCTGCACCGTTTCCCTCGTCACGGCGCCTAATCAAGTATACAAGAGAGCTCACTGCAGCTGTGTGTGTACGCACTCCTATGACACCAACACAGCCTCGGGGCGGAGAAAACAGGGGGATGAAAAATGGGGAACGTGCGACTGGACGGGGAGAGGGGGGAGGGGCGCCGCGATCGATACTACCCAACCCACCGTCAGAAGCACTTCAACGCTCAAACAGATGCGAAGAATAATAAAGGAAAATGTACGCAACATAACATACTTAGTTACGCACACATACACGCGTAACCTTATAGCCTACTGAAAACGACAGTGATAAATTCTTTGGCATATGAAATATTTTCCCGAGGTTGGCATCAGCTTAGAGAATAAAGTTTTACTCTTCATCATTCGTCAAATAAAATAATCGGGTAATCCAATTAATTAAATCGGCAACCATTTCTGTCTTTATTTAACATGTAAATGACATCACAAACTTCCAAAATTGTCCAAGACGTCAGATGCATGTTGAAAATGTACAAAGCTCTTACCACTAAACTACAGATGTCGACACTTTTCTATGGTTATTGCTGTGTAGATACGTACATATATGTACGTATCCACTCCCGGCTAGCGTACCAAATTGGTCAATAAGAATTCTCTCTATCAAGGAGCATCAAATACCATACCACTAACGCCTTTGTGAACATCGATTCACTTACAGAGGCTATGTAGCCAATTTGTTTGACCTTCAACCTAGAGCAGTGTATCCCAATCACAGTTCGCCGCGGAACCCTTTTGTGCGGTTATATTTTACACGATAGACCGCCGAACTATTTTTTATATATCACATAAAAAGCGTATTGCCGTCGAAATAGTTCTTATAAGGTCAAGAATTATAAACCATGAAATGGTATTTTATATTTTCTAAGAAAAGTTATTAGCAGGTGTCTGGATATAAGCGTACATCAAGGTGTAAGTTTTGATGCGTATATGCTTTTCGACATTCGGATTCTCTGAACTAGAATAACTCAAAAAGTATCAGTCAATTCAGATCTAGTCCGTACTAAACCCAAAAGTCTACCACGCATTTAGTTTCTTATCGCTAAAGAAGGCAAAATAATTCTTTGACACTGACTGTTTGAACCAATGGAAAATAAAGAACGTATATCATTGATTAGTGAATAAAGTAACGTCTAAATATAACAAAATAGTTGTCTTAAAAAACACCTTACACCTTAGCACAATCCTCAATGGTCGTCGTGTTTGCATTCGCGGCTTTCACGGCCACAATCCATGACGCATAAGCGATTCAAGACAAAACAATGCAAGAACAGATCTTCCAACACGCTAAGATGTTCACAAAATATTGTACCTTCGGTTATTTCATTTTAAAATACTTTGACGACAATGAAGTAACGCAGTAGCTCAGCAAAGAAAACCTACTTGGGTCTCTGATACCTGAACCCTATAACCTTTACCCGCATGGCGAGTCAATTGAATTTCCCATTTCCGCTCCGTCGACTCGTTTGGAAAACTCATATAGGATTGATCAACGCAAGCCGATACATCTACATCTTGAAAGCGTGCAGTATCTCACCCCGTGTCTTAGGTAAGCGACGCGAACCGGCAAGAGAATTTAGGCGAATCCAGTCAATTTAAAACGTAGTTGATCAAAGGTCTTATGTGCCATCGCTCGGCCAGACGCAATTAACGCTCTGGTGAGCTTGGACCGTTTCATATTTTCAAGCGATTCGCGTGCGCCATGAGTGCGCACTTGAGGCGACTTGCGACATATGCCGTCCTGACCGGACCGCTTCGCCTACGTATGACACTCGTATGGGCAAGGACCGTTTGATATTTTAAAACTCTGCCGCTTTCAAAGCCGCGCCGGAACGCCTCGCCTAGATTCGCCCAGCGTAGACGACCCGTCAACGATCATATCCTTCGACGGCTAAATCGTATACGCAAAAACAAACAATTATCTCGCTAAGCGTCGTTGCATAAATTGTATGAGCAGTCGTCTCACAAGGCTGCCGCTATGATCTAAATAAGCATTTTCATCTCCGTATACACCACAAACGTGTGGTCAGTGGCGACCGGTGACAAAAATATAAGGCAGTGAAAAAAATCATATTTACACAACAAATCCATACAATTTAAGAACTGCACTCAAAATATAATCGCGAAAAGCCAGTGCAAGTTGATACATGCATTCGGCAACGCCCGTCATAATTCGGTGATGTTTTCTCAGCACCGAATGAGGAAACTTCACGAAACAAATTTTGCATGTGGCTTGGTAAATACTGGCGTGGCGTCAAAAAACATTTTTGGGTCTTTTTCAACTCTAATTCGACATTACATGTCATCAGCCGACTTCGACAAACGTATTATTATAATTTTGGCGACGCCTGTTTACTTGAGCGAGCCTGCTATGGGAACACTGGGAGTAAACTGGTATATTTCTTTTGATATTGCTTGAATATAAATAGAGAATCAGTGCATCATTGCAGCCGTCCCTACATACCGTTACATATTTATCACAAAAATATAAATTCCAGCCAGCTCACGCGAACATGCGAAGTAGGCAAATTTTGGACAGTGTCGAAGTTGTTTTCAATGGTGTTAGATACTGCAATTAAAAATAAACAAAATTTGCCTGCGTCGCATATTTTACTTACACACCCGAATAACCATGACCGTGAAGAAGACAAAACCATCACATCATTGCAGCATTATGCAAAAACTTTTTTCAATTACGGTTAATTGCTAATGCACCATGTATTATTAAAAGACAACAAACAACAAGTCATAATCTCAAATGATTGTTTTTAAATCTTCTCATCAAATTAATTCTGACGACGATGACGTGATGCCGAAATACCAATCAAATATTGTTATGATTTTTTTTGTACTAAATACGCTATTTTTTACCTAAAGAAAACTCCAAATTTAAAATTGTTCCCGTTAGCTTCTGGTCGCTAACCAATATGCAAGAGTGACTGGCAGTTTGCTTCACGAAACAATACCGTAAAATATATTTCCATGCTATTCAAGTTATTTTCGGCTAAAATAAAACCTAAAAATCATTAACCTCGTATGTAAATGAAAACGCTGTCATATAAATAAGTTTCCGTCCGGGTATTTCTCCAACGTACATAATAAATCAATTAAATTTGTACAAAAACCTTTTCGCTCACATGTAAACAATCAGATAGAAAACACCGGGGATAAAATAAAAGTAATACCAGAAAACATTATTTTTCTCTGTAGATCAAACTTTCTCTTTGACATATGACTTTACCATAGCCAAGGTGAGATGATAACAAATTATAAGTGAACTTAAACTTACATCAGCCTCCCGAAGTCATCTTTGGTCTGTTTGTCCAGGGTGTCTCCATCCATCAGGGTGGTGCGGTATGCCGCGATCTTTTCCTCGACATCGCTCCGGCAATATCTAAACAAAGTGGCAACACTCATCATACTGATTTATCACAGATGTATAGTCTTCTGATGCTTAGTCATAACACCCGCTTTATTAATATTTTAAAAAGTTTATCAACATTAAATATCATTACACTTTTACATTATTGTATATGTTTAATTAAAGCGACGTTCTTATGTGTTTAAAACAAAATAGAGATACACAAGAAGCAATAATTCACGTTATATTTGAGGTTATAATATTTTTGTTTTTTTTCGAATTTGGAGTCCAAATCAAAATTTAAATAAATCGAAACGGCAGGTCTGCAAAACGAAGTAGCCCTACGCGCGCCGTCGTCAGTGCGTAACGTGCAACTGGGGCGCATTGGATCGCATATCGATCGAGCCGCACGCGCACTTGGCGTAATGTACAATTATTACACTAAAATGTAGAGGGAAAGACCGGCTCACCCTTGCCATAATCACCGAAGGGTGAAAAATTATACGGTAAAAAGTGGACAGCTGAAAAATCGCGGAGACGTCAGAGGGTCGCGTGCGCGCAGCAGTGTGCGCACCAGATCTATGTATCTACACAATTACATCAATCTCAGGAATATCAAAAACGAAGAAAAGGTGGGAACCCCAATGCCTTATTTCGAATGAAAATTATTATGTTAGAATCAGTCTTTTATATATAGTTATTTTTTACAAGTGTTGGTAAATTATGGATGTATGGTTACGAGACAGAATTTTTGTAAAGATTTATGAAAAATAAGCAAATTAAATGAAATGAATGTAAGGCTTACGATTATTTTTGAAATGTTTCGTCTTTAATTTTTAAATTTATTATAATAAAAGATCCTAAAGAATACTTCGCAATAAGTATGAAATCGAGTTGTTTTAATTTGCAGGAGCAAAAATGCAACCACAAACTACACAAATAATAATATTATACAGAAAGAGACAGTCACATAAGTTTATTATTTGTTTAAAATAAAAAGAATAATTTTTTTATAGGCTCATATTAAAAAACAAATTCTTCTTTCAGAACTGATACAATAATCAGTAATATTCTTCAGATTTAATCATTTTGATTCCACATTTTATAATAATCCACAAGAACTCAAAGAGTAAAGTCAAAACATAAAATTATAAGCCAGTCGTAAAAATAGCATGTTACGATCTTATGTTTATACACACAAAGCTAAATATGTGTTAAAACCAGGGCTGTGGAGTCGGAATCGTGGAGTCGGAGGTTTTTGGCAGGAGTTGGAGCGGCGCTTTGGCCGGAGTCGTACTCGGAGTCGGAAATTTTGAAAAGTTTGAACTTTTTATTTTTGAATTTAATATGTCAAATTTGGCTTTTGGCCGCATTGATAGGGTTCATATTTAATTGAACACACATAAATAGGAAATTTAGGGGAAAAAAGTGACGATATTAACCTTTTTTTAGTCGGAGTCGTGTTTTTGGTCAATGTCGGAGTCGGAGTCGGACTTTTTTACCGACTCCACAGCCCTGATTATAATGTATACGAGGAAAAACTATGACAAATTATACATTCATCAGTTTCATCAACATCAGATTATTGTTTGAGATTGTTAACAATATTAAATACATATATTCCTCACGTAATCTGATACCTGGAGTATAGTGTTACAATCAAACATGTCGAATTGACGCAATAGTAAACACACTGACCGTTTTCAGTACAAAATGGCGGCAATTTTGGTATTTATGAAGTTGCAATTATTTCTTGTAGTTTGGACTCGATTAACGAGGTTTAAATTAAATCATTTTTTATGCTGAGTAGATGAGCAATGGACGTATAAAATTTATGCAGAGGTTGATAAATCAATAATTAAAATTGTTTCAATAAAAATCTATTTTTTGTTCAGAAAGTCCGTACAGTATTTCATGATAGACTGACGCTTTGTTTAACTAAGATTCTTATATATTTTTGTAAAACTGGTATTACAATCTTTAGCCAGATTTCCCACCCCCTGGTTTAGATTTACGGCTACCATGATGCCCAACCCCACAAGTTCAATATTCAAAAGTGCACATTGTGAACAATAAAGATAAAGGAAAGATATCAATATTCGATTTACATAAATAGTTTATGGCTATAAAACTGTTTGTAATGATATTGAGATGTCGTTATAAACGCCCCATCCCTATAAAACAGTCTCAACACAAAATTCTATATTCAAAAAATAATAATATTACAAATGCGAAATGCTGATAACATCGTCTTCGAAACTCGATAGCTGTATTTTAAAACCGTGATTATCGTCTCATAAATTATCTCGAGATTTTGCATTTAACAGAGTCGGCGTGAAATGAATTCGCTACACAAAAATAAAAATATTAATCAGCGGTCGCGTTGCAAAAAAATTACACCTACTTAGAATCTCGAGTTTACGCTCATGTTCAAAGAAAACGTAATTAGTTAGAAAACCCGAAACCGACTGTTCGCGTAAACCGTAATTATTATTTATTACCAGGGCTGTGGAGTCGGTGAAAAAAAGTCTGACTCCGACTCCGACTCCGACTCCAGCATTTACCAAAACCACGACCACGACTCCGACTCCGCCCAAAAAAGTACAATATCGTCACTTTTTTCCCCTAATTTTCCTATTTGTATTCAATTAAATATTAACCCTATCAATGCGACCAAAAGCCAAATTTGACATATAAAATGCAAAAATAAAAAGTTCAAACTTTTCAAAATTTCCGACTCCGAGTACGACTACGGCCAAATCGCCGCGACGACTCCGACTCCACAGTCCTGTTTGTTACACATAACGTATGAAATACATAAGTTTTCATAGAAGTAATATTCCCCCTTCCATATTAAATTTGATTTTGTATGTATAGCTATTCCCCCACTGCAAAATATTTTTTCGGAGTTTTAAATTAGAGGTGCATTTTTTTACACAATGAGATTTACGACAAACTCGGTTTGAATATATGTAATAGCATTTCAGGACATACAAATTAAAATATCGGAGTGTAACATTATTCCTCCCCCCCCCCCCCTTATGGGAGAAAGGGTAAGGAAATTTATGATGTAAATTTTAGAAAAAACAATAGATAATTTCAAGATATTGTCTATAGCAAACTATTTACGGCGACTTTTCCAAGAGATTTTAAATGACAACAGTAACGGTTTCTCAGTTCAATTGAAAATGCTCATTAGCAAAACGAAATTATTTCCGATTCTTAAATTATACAACTTATACTGGTTTCGTAATAATAATATCATTATTAATGTATCTCTAATTCTTTCAAGAAATCATATGAAAATTCGATAATATACCTTTGTCGTACAAGAGAAAATGACCAAGTGTCGACATGGTAAAATGTTGAAGGAGACTGCTTCAACATTTGCAAGCAATCTAAAGCCCCATCATATTGCATTCATATTTATTGCTTTTTAACAATATAGGTATGTTATATTGAACATATTTTCCAGAACACTAGTATGCACTTTGTTTATGGGTCTTTTTAATTACCATAGTTATTAGGCACAAATTTCTGCCACCGTAAACAATGGGTTAAACAAAGCGTCAAATAGTTATGTAAACCATTTTCGTCAAAAATTCACTTGGTCACTTACACTCTTATGACGACAGCACAATAATTAAAGAAAATATTCCAAAAAAAAGTGCAGTATAAGTAAAATTTTATTATCATAATAAATAGATTAATAATATTAAAAAGTCATTGCTCTTTCGTTGATAAAAAATAATGAAGACAATTAAAACTCCTCAACGTCACAGAACAAATTAATTTTGATTACGTGTCGCAACTAAAGAAAGTGCACAGTTCAAAAGCTCCGTTGAACACCGACACATTCTTTGAGAATATTTCAAGGAGTGTAGTGCTGACTATTTTTTACTCACGATTATTTCTAATTGAATAAACTACTCTGAATTTTACTAAAAAGGTGTTGACTGTCAATGCTTGGCGGAAAGGCATATCATTCAAAAAAAAAAAAACATTTCAGTGTACCAATTCCACGTACTCTATAAAGATCTATTGGTTGTTCCACATTGGGAATAAATCTTCATTTCACATTCTTCAGAGATGTTTGGGATCATTGGCGTTACATTTATGGTTATTAACACATTGTATGCTGAGAACACGCCTAGCGTGTCCATTCTCATACTAAAAAACAGGTTCAGCATTGAAAGCATTTAAGTGGTTTTAAGCCAACAGAGAATAATTTTACTTAGATGATTTTACTTACTTTTAAATGTGGCATAAATTTTTGAATACTGATTATTGCACATTTGAATGTTTATTTCTGAGGAGCCCATGATCGTGACCAATTGGTTACAAGACGGCGATTTTACCTCACATTAATTTTTAAGTGTGTTGTTAAGTTTAATGTCTTACAGTTTAGTGCAAGGCATTAATTCTAAAACTTGCCCACATGTTTTAAAGTAAAATTCCACAAGAGGCAGAATATTTATATTAACGTGGTAGTAAAGAAAAGGGATTTATAAATACAGTAAAAGTGTCATAGTCGAGAATTGAAAGATCATCAGGATCATGAAATGATTGCAGACTGTTAACTGTTTATACAGCAACAATGCTCAGTTGTAAACCTACAAGACACATTTTTTCTAAAAAGTGTCCTAGTGCACTATTGTAGCGTTGTCGACAGATAAACTAGTGATAAATGAAATCAGTCTTGATCACCAATGAAAATTATGGAAGTACTTAAAATTGTGTTTTATTTTTATAAATATAATGCAATATGATCAAGAATTGAGAGTAATCACCATAAAAACGTAAGTGACTACAGTTAATAATGGCCAAATCAAATCTAAATTTCCTAATAGGATAATAATTATATGAGGTAAAATTCATTCAGATTGCAAAGCCTTAGAAGCGTTTAAACTGTATGTTCAAAAGAGTTTTTGTACTTCATTATTTACTTAGTGTTCTCATTAAACTAAAATAGGACACCTGGTATATTTAGCATCACTTTTTTTTGTTTTATGAAACAGCAATATAATTTCTAGTTACCTTCAAATTTGATTTTTTGCCAATTTTTTTGTCACGCGGAAGAACTCATGACAGCTCTCGCATACATTTGACAAGCCATGTTTACATCTTGGAATGATGGAATGTGTTCCATAGATAGATAGCACTGTATTATGAACATCAGTTATCACATTTTTAAGGTTAGGTAAATGTGTTTGTATGATAAGTCAATTAAGCTGCTTACCCTTGCTGCTCCAAAGACATCTTCTAGTTCAGCACATTTGACTTCTATTTTCCGTTTTCTTTCGTGGTCCAAGATATCCTTGTTAGGTTGTTTGTTGGATGCAGAATCTAGCTGTGCAATTTCTTCTTCGGTCCGATAGTTGACTCTGTCTTTAGTTTTACGCACAACTGCCCAATTTCTTTGAACATGGCCATTGGTTCCAGAGCCCCGAGGAGTCTGAAGTCCTATTCCGTTATACATTATTCCTCAAAATACTAAAAAAAACAAAAGGAAGTTATTTTACTTGCAATCAATAATATTGAAAAATATGATATTTCCAGTGATATTAGAGAAAATACATGATGACGCAAGAGTTTAAAGACTATATAATTAAGTTCTTAACTATCGCATAAGCTGTACATACGTTATTCAATTTATAATAAAACTGCAGTAAAAGTCAAATATACGACGATTGTCCAAACGGACGGCTCACTACGGCCATGATTGCGACAAAATTCATAGAGAAATGTTCGAGCCTAATGTTGTCTATGCATGGTGCCAACTATACCCACCACTGTGCTAGTTATGAGGGGGGGAAAAGTTCAGAATTATTTTTTGAAAAACTTTTAAATAAAGTTATTTTTATTTTTCTAGTGTGAGGTTATTTAAACATTAAACTCATTATTATTACTTCTTAATTTAATATTATTTTTACAAAAATAGTGCAATTTTTTCATGTGGCTACTCCACATAACTATGTGGTACTGAGTTTGCTGTCAAAACAAACCATAGAATAATTTATTATCAGCTTAACAATAGGTACTGTCAATGTTCCGATAAGATATTATTTTAATGGAACAGATTGCTCAACACCATTCGAAATCACAATATCATTGAAGTAAAGGACGTAGCGGTTGAAAATAACCTCGTTAAAAACGATTAAAACTTGTTAAAATGGTGAAACATCATGTTGTGGACGGCTATGAAGCTTTTTGCAAATTTGTCGAAAACATGACAAATAAAGATGATCCGTATTATTTCTTATACACCGGTTCCAAAAGTCAAAATGGCGAGAGCTGGTGCCCAGATTGCGTTATCGGTAAGGACATTTTTACAATGTACCTATACTTTTCCATATTCAAATTTCCCGCAAGCCGGTTTTTCATCATATTGTTTTGTTTTTATTTTATTTAGCGGATCCGGTAATTGAAAAAACCGTGTTGAAGGCTCCTGAAAACGCCCACTTCGTTACTGTTTTTGTAGGAGACCGGAAAACGTAAGTATCCGCATTATATAAATCAATCATTCATAAGAAATACAGAAGAAGCGGAACAATCTATCCAAACGTATAGCTATTAAATTATTGGGCATTATAATAATCGCCTCCGCAGCCTCTGCTTCGTAATCAAAAACTCGAAGCATATTTTTTTTTCAATCTATTGAAATCATCTCTAATTATCAAATATTATCCTCGTTTTCTAATTCGCCATTATTTATGGTGTAAAATAGCTTTTATTTAAAACTATATTTATTGCTAAACCTTTTTTATGGTCCCAAAAAACACATCTGATCCAGTGAAGTGTAGTCACTACGCTTCATGCAAAGATGGTGTTTTAATTGGGATTTATTGTATATATCATTAATGCCACATGGTAACTTATAAGACCAGTCATTATTAGTTTTCATAGACAAAACTATATGCTTCCTAGAACTTTTTTCTTTGAAAGAAATCCGTGTAATAAATAATACGATATGATTTGTTTTCAAATCTACACGCAGATTCAAATTAATGCTTAGTGCGTAATTTTATAAAGAAAATTTCGGGTGCTTAACTGTTAATCCGGTGATAACATGTACACTAATCAGTAAAAATCTCATCAATGTTTATTATAAACCTATAAGTCGCCCAAAATTTAATGAATAACTTTTATATAGGCCATAGCATTTTTCATTAGTGTAAACTTTTTCAAGTGAAAGAATTATGAACAAATAAGACTTCACTACGGAAAACCTGCGGAGGTCTCACGATCGGTTGTTAACAAGTTCATTCATTTTCAGGTGGAAAGATTCAAATTGCATGTTTCGAAAAGATGCAAGAACTAAACTTATGGTCATCCCAACACTAGTGAAATGGAAAGGACCACAAAAGCTTGAAGCTGAGAAGTGTGCAAAAGAAGAATTAGTGGAAATGATGTTTACAGACTTCGATGACTGAACCCGTACTGTCATAAGATATCTTTTGATACGATCTTTGTAATTTAAACTTTATCTTGTTACTAAATAATTATATTTTATCAAATTTAAAAAAAAATCTTTTCTTATTATTTTTTTTGGCATGAATCTTTGTAACCCTTTTTTCATTACCAGAAATAAAAACCCATGTATCGTTTAAGAATTTACCACTTTTTTTCTTATCATAATGTTTCCAGTCATACATTTCATTCTCGTACTCATATATTATGATTCCACTCTAAATCTCTAAATAGTTAAGACTGAATTGGCATTTTACTAAAATATACTTACTAATAAACCGACAAGCTGACAAATTTTTCTATGCTGAAAACTAATTGGACAATGAGAATTGATGCTCAACTGTTTTGCTTTGAAGGAATGGCAATGGATAACGCATAAAGCCCAATACGTGCACCCATTTTTGATAGTAGAAATAGCGCTACAGTCCAAATGAATATGAATACCTACATTGTCTCACTATAATATCTGTATATCTTTGGCAAACACACAGTTTTTAATGATTTTAAATGCTAAATGTAATCATTGATTTTTCTTGGTGTGACACTTAGACGTCAAGTGAAGGCCATGAGCAAGATATGATCTTGACAAGAGAGAGCTGACTTATGCTCATGTAAGCTACTTGCTCATAAACAGATGGGGCTGGGTGATGAAGATAGAGAAATATCGAGTTCAACATTGAAAGTATTACATTAACACATTGGGTGCTGAGAACACGTTTAGCGTGTTCCACAGCATATTAAAACAGGGCTGTGGAGTCGGAGTCGGTGCGGCGTTGTGGCCGGAGTCGTACTCGGAGTCGGAAATTTTGAAAAGTTTGAACTTTTTATTTTCGCATTTAATATGTCAAATTTGACTTTTGGCCGCATTGATAGGATTGATATTTAATTGAATACACATTAATAGGAAAATTAGGGGGAAAAAGTAATTTTTAGTCTGAGTCGGATTCGTGTTTTTGGTCAATGTCAGAGTCGGAGTCGTGGTTTTAGTAAATGCTGGAGTCGGACTTTTTTTTTCCGACTCCACAGCCCTGAATTAAAACACAGGTCCAGCATTGAATGTGTTAAGTAAATTATATTATTTAAAACTCATGAAAATACTTTCCTTCCAATGTAAATAATAAAACGTTTATCAGGTATAAAACTTTATTTGGCTCGACAATAACAGTCATTTTTAAATATAAAAATCAATGATAGTTAAAAGCTTAACAATTTTTTATGTCACATTATTTCCTAGATATAATTGAATTACACAAAAACTTATAAAGCCACAGATTCACTCTTCATTTTTCAGGTGTTTTAATGTATTATGTTCTCATTTTAACTTCAATCACCCATCAACATTTCAAAACTTATTTGATGATAAACTTTTTTTCAATATGTAGTAGGTAGCAATCACTTGTTTGCCACTGAAAAATCTTTTCCAATAAAAAATTGGCACACAGAGCTAGGGAACTTAATGATGGTGGTTTCAATAAAACATGCTTCAGGATTAGGTAAAATGGGAGATGAAAAATGAAAGATTAGCAGTCAACTATGCTACCGTGATTCTATTGCTACTTATTTAGATTGTCAAAATTCACCACATGAATGAAATGATCTTTAGTCAAATAGTTAAAGGATGCTAAAATATTGTGTAATTATGTAAATGATCTACAAAATGTGTAATTCTGTACAGACATAATTTTCCTGTAAACATTTTAAGAAACTATTTAAACACGAATCAAATAAAGAAGTAAAATATAAGAATAATGTAGCCATAAACCCAAAAAAAAAATATGAAAGCTTATCTTAAAATTAATAAGATGACACCTGTTATGGTAAACCTTATTTGGTGTACATACTTAAGTAATTAGGTATAAAAAATCTATAAACATTTAAAAAATATATAAAGTTATTTCATCGTTCCAACAGATCATCATTTTTGTTTAAACTATAATAATACATATTATTTTAAATACATCATTTGGGAAAATGTACAAGGTATTGTAGCATCATTATTTCTAAAGTGCTACAAATTTACAAACAGCCAATTATTAAATTTAAATGAAAAAAAAACACATTTTCATATAATATAAAAGTCCTCATTATCGTTTGTTTAAGTATCCATCAATGAACACCATTGCTGGCATCGTCATCTACTAAAGAGTTCAGCGACAGATCACCAATGGGCGGACTTATTAGAATATCATAATAGATTTTCTTGTTTCGGAGATATGATGAGGTATTGTCAAACACTGCTGTATCTGAAATAAAAAAAAAATATATTAATAACATCAATTTTATTCTGATAATGGCAACACTATCGAATTATTTAAAACAATTTGTTTCAATGATTCTCTTAGTTTCATCAATTTATTAATGCATGTGCAATTGCAAAAATCTCATTGTTTTATGATTAAGATAGTTTCATCAAATAAGCTTTGTCACATAGCTTAAAAGATGACAATGATTGTCTTCTGTAATCACGGTTTCAATCAAAAAAATGGTTAAAAGGTCCAAAGGATTATATTAGGGTTATAAGAATATCTATTTGTACAACACGAAAAACCATTTTAAAGACAACAAAACAATACTTACAAGTGGCAGGTCCATTCACTGATATGACTCCGGTATCGAGAGTTTTTCCAGATATTTTTCTTGGTGCAAGAACTACAGTTTCTAAACCCTCATGATCCAGACACAAAATGCTGAATTTAATATCATGATCTTCCACTCCGAATTCCCATCTTGAATACAAAAAAATCATTATCAAAATATTGTTTTTTTATTTCATATTTCATCCAGGTCTGCTCCGAATGTGCAGTATATGGACTAATGATACTTATTTTTGCACGACTATTTTTATAGCAACTGCTTGTTACTAAGTTTCTCAACCTGTCTTTTTTCCGAAATCAGTAAGGATAGGGCTAGAGCAGAATTGGCAGTTTTGTGCAAATTTTAGATGTCCACGCTTTTGAACTCAATTGAGTCACTTGTTTGTGCTGGGACTCGAGACAATGAGCATTGAACGCAGAGCTAACAATTGCATAGTCATAAAAAACTAGAGCTTTCCAAACAACATTGATATCTAAAATTTACCAATAAACTTTTCATTTGGTATTTATTTGAAAATCATAAATTTCACCTTGATAACAAGATAGAAACTAAGAAAGTTGTAATTAAGAAAGTTTAAATTTATCTTCAAAAAAAAAATGTTATTCTCATTTATGACAAAAGTGCTATGATAATTCGTGGGTGTACGGACACACGGGCGAAACTACAAAAAGGGCTGCTTTGAGTTAAATATGGCATTTTCATGCTCAAATGCAGTTCTATAAGATATAAAAATATGAAACTTGTACGAAGAGCGGCTTACCAGATATTGCTCGGCTTTCCTGCAAATCCGTAAGTACAAAGTATAACATTGAAAACTGTTTTGCCATTTATCTCAGTTCGTTGTTTTTGTAGTTTCGTCCATATGTCCCTACACCCACGAATTATTATGAACAAATAGATTCTGTTTCTATATAAACTTACTTCAAAATGCATCCTTTATCAGCACAAAGTAAATCAATTGTATATTTTTCGCCTTTCTTCACGACTATATTTGTGTATTGAGCTTTCTTTTCTTCATTTATATCTTTTACATAACGACTCTTTGGAATTTTTCCACCAGGCTTTACCTAGAATTCATTAAATTAATCACAACATCAACAACAACAGTCTTTAAAACTCTTAATTTCATCAAGTGCAGTGTAAAGATATGAGGATAGAAATTTTAAAATGTAAAGTGTATCTTTTCCTTATTTGAAATCTTGGGAATAGGTATTTCTAATATTTTTTTTTTTTTGAAGTTCATACACAAATTTGAGAGAATTTGCATAATGTTTACGATATGAAGTAGGAAAATTCATTGTTAAAATAATGTAAGCCTTGCACTTTTATCCAAAAATATTAGCACTTAAAGGGTTTTTTAAAATGTATTAAAGAACATATTATTATTGAATCAAGTTGAATACCTTTGATGGACATCTTGGATTTCCGTCTTCATCTACCTGTGTTCCACCATAATGTTTAGGCAATTGATCCTTATCTATTGATTGCAGTATAGCTGACTCCCATTTTGGTCTGTCAGCTTTAAAAATTTTAATTTTACTGATTGTGTGTTCATGCACAAATTTCTTCACTACTGCGAATGCCAACGCAAATACCTTAGGTGCTGAAAAAAAAATCTTTATTATAATATCGATAATAACTCATCCTTAATTTTCATATCAGTCGAAAGTGCTGACTGGTTAATGGGAACATGTGAATAAAATATTTTAATGCTTAAATCATGGTTTATGTTTTATCGTTTGCCAAAAACGGCCTTTTGCCATATAATATTACGACCCCTTAGAATAAAAGAAACGTATCTCGGGTTTTACTGGTTTTGAGTTATGAATGCCACTAAATAAAAAATAATATGTTATGTGTCAAAGAGTCATATCAATTGGAGAAGTGGATACGAAGATATTTCAATGTGTATCAAAACTCCACTAAGCCTCAAAACAACAAACGAAAATTAATTACTATTTTATATTTAACAAATAATGTCTTTAAAGATAATAAAATAATGTGTTAAAATATAGGTAAAATTGATTATTGGTGAAACCTGTTTTTTGAACCTCCTAAAAAGTAGAGACTTCTTGTT
Organism: Himalopsyche kuldschensis; assembly: GCA_028554975.1. Taxonomy (NCBI): domain Eukaryota; kingdom Metazoa; phylum Arthropoda; class Insecta; order Trichoptera; family Rhyacophilidae; genus Himalopsyche; species Himalopsyche kuldschensis. The sequence continues at coordinate 2,093,547 of JAHFWI010000033.1, read as the reverse complement.
TAGAGGATGCCAATGAATTAAATAAAATTAAGAATATTTGATCCCAAATAACTATGTTATTGTGTACATATTTTTAATTCTCATAAATTGTATTACTATCTAAAAGAATAAATTGTTTCTCTATTTTATTTCGTAAAGAAAATGTTCGATTTTAATTTATGTTAAAACTTACCATTAATAATGTAGCAAAACTTCAATATTTCTGGATGGTTCATTTCGTAAAGTTGAAGAAGTGTAATAACCATTTCACCAGCTGAAAACAAATTATAAATAACATAAGATTATTGGTATTATATTAAGGAGGTATGATGAATCATAATTGCTTATTTATTTATTATTACTTTTTTACCATGCCCTCATCAAATTTGAAGTTTTTCTATGAGAATTCCCAACAGTGTTTAATTTTGTAGGCTAAAATAATTGGTTGCATTTGTCTTTTGACAACGTCTGCTATAAGATTTTTAATTTCATTTTGCAAAAGAAAGTATGGATAAATTATATCAAGTAATTTTTTGTATTAATCTGAAAAATATCAGGTTCGTTGTGCATTGGTCACCGCTGTTGGCTGTTTGAGAACTCTTTCCCACCCATCCGATCCTGTAAGCGAGGGCTTAGCGTCAACAACTAACTAACCACACTGATCTTATCCTTTCTTTCCTTTCTCCAATCAAACATAAGAGAGATTGAGCTAAGAATAAAAATTACACTGAAATCGGACATAGGTAATTAAAAAAACAGATTTAATAAATGTATAAATAATACCTGGTCGCCATGCATATTGCCTCATTGAAAATCCTTCCATGTCCATTATTACAACTAATTTTAGCGCCTTATCACCATGCATTTCACCTTGCTTTCTAGCCAATGAAAGGTGTTCCTCGAGCACCTTTGTAACCATCCTTATGATATCAGCTTTTCTCACACAGTGCAGCATACCCCATACGTCAAGTTCAGCGAAGGGTAAAATAATAACTGAAAAGAAGAAAAAATGCCTTCACATTTAAATACCATAACAATTGAATTTTTGTTTGAGGGCGAATTGTTTAATATTAATATTAGATTTCAAATTGCGTTTTATGTGAATTCCGCATATAATACTTAATTAATAGAATATTTTTCATTGTCAGTGGAGTGGATATTGTGAAAAATATGTGTTTTCAATTACCTGGAGATCCTTCTTTATCAAATCCAGAAACACCACTCGGAAAATATTCTACAAGTATTTCTGGTGGCTCCCAAGTAGTTAAAATGTATGTATCTACTGCCCATTTTTCTCTCCAAGCTAACGACTGGAAAATTAAATTATGATTAAGTCACATGTGGGCCAGAAAGCCACAGAAAACATTTTTTGAATTTTACGTATTCGAAAAGTAAGTCAATATCTTCTCTTTAAAGATAATAAACATATTTCATTTACCATTTTTCTAAAAAATGTATAATTTTTGTAAAATAAATAAAATATGTTTGTACATGTAGTTACCACTGTGCGTTTGAGGCAATGCATTTTCGGTAATACAAATATCTATCAAAAGGTATTTTGAAAAATAATGATTTATTGTCGGTAAATATGAATATTTTTTATGGTTCTTATATTTTTTTTTATGTATTTCCATGTTGTTTCTTTGGAAAATTATTGTCTCAATAGTAGAGTTTTGTAAATTTTGGTCGCCCCGAAGAAGTTAGTTAGAAATAACTCACTAGTGCAAAGGTTCCAATTTTAAAAAAATAGTGCTCAATATAAATTCTTATATATAAAACCGAAACGGCGTATGTATGTATGTGGGTCTGTAATTCCATTTTGCATTGTTGTTGCAAGTTGCCATAAAAACGAATATGAAAGAAAATATGTTTGAATTTTTATCGGCGGAGACATTTAGTCAAAATGTAATAAATTAGTCTTCTACCAACTTTTTCCCGGCTTTTATTAATACAATAATGTTTATTATTTACGTGAAGGTATTATTTGACATTTCTTTGACAGCAAATTAGATGTTTTCCATGAATTTGGACATTTTAATGGGCGAGAATGGGGCTGTCATCAAATTAAATAAAGTTTGTGATTTTATTTTAACTCTATTTTGGATGTTAGATTTTGTGATATAATTATGTCGAATGATATAACATTAAATAATTATTGGTCGCTTAGTCCGAGCGACGCCGGGTAGCAATACTAGTACTATATATAGATAATTTAGCAAAAAAAAAATTTGTAAAAAGATAAATTTTGAATTAGATATTGAGGTTTGATTATGCACGCGTAACTTGAGGTGAAGAATTATTTTTGCGCCATCAATTACTAAAATGCATGTTATACTGCTAGTTTATTGAGAATATTCTATTATTTTCGCTAAAATGATAAAAGAATAGTACAGAATAAAAAATCTAATTGTTTTGCATTGTTGAAACAATCGCAACAATAATTGGCGAACGATGCAAGTCGGCGCATGTGCACACTGATGAAGTCAATTTGCGTTAACGTACGGTGGTATTTTAGACTACCAACTTCATATTTCATCAATAACAAAAGCACTTTTATTGAGTGGTTGACATATATTCAAAAGGATTTTATTACGAACCATATAATAAAAAAAAACATTTTTTTAGACGAAATCATAAGAAATATCGACCTTCAAGCAGGTGGTATTTTAATGTACCACTTTTTACTAGGTGTCCTAAAAAAGATTAAAATGTTACTTGGGTTTTCTCTCAAGCGTTGAGACTTGTATTAGATACTGTGATTAAAGATGAAAAACACACCTTTTAAATATAGATATCGCATTAATAAAAACATTTTATTTTTGAATGGTAGTCGACAATTACATTGTATTTTCAATCACCTATCTCAAAATGCCGTTTAGTTTATTATTCTGTCTGCTGCCTGTCAACTAACATTAAATGCTCATTTTTTATAATTTTCTGTCGCTAGATGTCGCTTAATTGAAGTGAAAATAATGACATTTTTTTAGTAAAAAAACGCAAATCAAAAAAATGATAATTCCATCCTTATTGGCTGTGGATTTCGTGACAGCAATGACAGATAAAGTAGAATATTCATTATTGTATATATTCCTCACGCCAAACTAGCGCCCTCGCTAATCGGCCAATTAATAAAGAAACTATTTTACTTACTTCTCTGAGCATTTTTTCTGCAGCTTCTGGATTCCACGATCGAGCTGAAGCAAATAATAAAAAGTTACGTTAGATGATTTCTTAGGAAAAGTGTCGCATCTTCTATGAGATTATAATATAAAAGCCTTGAAATAAAATACGTACGTATCATTTAAATATACTTTTAACTGTACGTGTGCAATTGTTATTATTACATTTCCTGAATAAGTTGAGTACAAAATATAGCTGAATGTTGCAAAAGAAACTTATATTTGACCTAATTCACAATTTTATTGGTAACTTACGGAATAATTTAGCTATTTATTGTCATATTAAAATTGCTGTAACAGTTTGATATTATAAAAGTAAGTTAATTACGCATCAGTCTTACCTCGTAGCCATCGCAATAAAAAGTAGTCATTATGCTCTGGTTTCGTGCAAAGGTCCTTGACACTGCGGCGAAGCTAAAAAATAAGAAATAGTATAGTAATTATAATGAAATTCTAATTAAGGCGATATAATACTTACCAAATTGATAAGTTGCCGTAAATGTATGACGTCACGCTCTAGAAGAAGGGGTCAGAGAAAATGTGACGTCATAAAATAAAGGAAAAATACAACAATTCTTGTTCAAAAAAGCACAATATTCTGAGAAAAAATTTCACTACAAACGATCATAATTTAAGGTAAAAAATGTGACGTTAGATATGTACATAGACTACAGACAGAGAGTAAAACGTTTTCTGACTAAATGTGACTTCGGTAGCGGGATTAGAATAGTCTTGTGACTTCATATATGGACTTCCCCTCCACCCAAACTGGCCCTCCATTTGCTATATGGTGATGTGTTAGTGGCTCATTCCGACCACAGATGCCTTAACTTATTTGAACTTTACAATTTAGAGCAATCCCGCATCTGCATTTCTTATTTTGGGCCATTTTATTCTCAAAGGGTCAACTACTAGTAAATTTACCTTACACTAAAAATGCAGCGGTCACAAATGATTGAAAGGCAAGTGTGTTTCATAATCATGTTTAAAATATTTTTCTCGTGAAAACATAGATATGCGCCGCTGTCAAACTTTGCAATGTTTATAATTATTTACATTAATTTTCTTGATTGGCCACTGAAAAGCGTGGGCAATGAAATGTAACACGAAAGTAATGTGAATTTATGTATCTGCGATAGTGACCAAAAACATTAGACATTAATTTATTGCAACTATGATCTGTTCCCATAATTAAAAATTATATTTACTTAGTATTTTATCTGTGGATTATATTCTTAGCTTTATAATACTAAGCCCTATCAAACAAAAGCTGTTGTTATCGTCGAAATTGCTACTCTTAAAAATGGGCTTGATATTAATATACATATACACGTATAAGAACAAATGTGTGACTAATAATTATTAATGAACATATGAAATGGATTGTTTTACAGTTTATATCGAATTTCAAAAAACGCATTGGCAATCGTCCCCTCGCTTAAAAACCTCTGCCATAGACGGTGCTTTTTTGGTTTACAACGTGAGCCATCGTCATGGTTTTTATCGATTAAATATTTCGTGCAAGCACGTCGCGTTTCTCGTTTAAATCAACAGAATATCTTTAAAATACTTCAAAATGTCAGTGGGTAAGCATAGTGGAGGAGACTCTCACAGTGATGGACCAAGAATCGTCATGGTATCGGAGGGATCCGAGAGCGATCTTTCCTCTAACTCCTCGTCATCCTCCGATGACGAGAATGACAGAGATATCATGAAGGATATAACCATTCCTCCGGAATATTGGCACATTCAGAAACTTATAAAATACATGAAAGCTGGTAATCAAACAGCCACGATGGTCTCGCTATCTTGTCTCAAAGACCATGACTTATCAACGGAGATAAATCAAAAAGCTATCCAAGACGTAGGCGGTCTAGAAGTTCTGGTGAATCTTTTAGAAACCAAAGATATGAAATGTAAAATTGGTGCGTTGGCAGTTCTGAAGGAAATTACATTAAATTTGGATATTCGAAAAAGAGTCACCGATTTAGGTGCCGTGCCTTTATTGGTGGTTATTTTATCAGACCCCACGAAAGATCTTCAAATTTTGGCGGCAGAAACCATAGCCAATTTAGGTAAAGTGCGAAAGGCCAGAAAGTCAGTGAGGAAAAATGGCGGGATTCCTAAGTTGGTCGATTTGTTGGATATCAGTGCGAGGTGAATAAACACGTAACGTTAGCAAAATAACATGAACGGTTTTTAATAAAAAAACACGCAGATTTGTAATTATATCGATATCACTGCTTTCAGTTGTCTCGTAACTCCACGTGCAGATTTATCCGATGAAGATGGAACTCTACTTGAAATAGCCAGAGCTGGTGCCAAAGCATTATGGTCCATGTCAGTTTCGTGCAGAAATAGAGAAGCAATGAGAAAACATGGGATTGTTCCACTTTTTGGACGTCTTTTAAAGACAGTTCACATTGATATTGCCATTCCTGCTATGGGCACGTTACAACAGTGCGCTTCAGAACATTCATTTCAACTGGCAATACAGACTGAGGGCATGATTCCAGATGTCGTGCACCACCTTTCCGGAGATAACACGGAGTTGAAAGTATATTATGTCCTGTCTTTCGATGTATTCATTCAACTCACCTCTGATATGTATTTCTTAGATTTTAAGTGAATTTTCGACACCGGAAACACTTAGTTTCAAGGTGCAATTAATTTTACAGCTGGTGTATTTTTTGCTTTGTCGAAAAAACATAAACATAAAAACATGGTTTCGCTTTGAGTAAAAAATGTTCTCACATTTAAGTTCCTCTAGTAAAGATCGTACTGAATGTTCTGAAAAGTAATGAGACCAAATGCATCTGACTTTATGTATTGTGTTCATACCTGAATGTAATCCGCAAAAAATTAAATACCTATTCCAAAATGAAGATTAAGTTTATTAACAATATAAAAGTAGCATTGTTCAATTGAATAATTGAAATGTTCTTTTTCAGATGTACTGCAGTCGAGCAATATATAAATGCGCATCTGACGGCAGCACGCGAGAAGCAGTGAGAGAGGCAGGTGGTCTGGAGCCTCTCGTCGGCGCCCTTGCGGGGGCCCGTAACGACCGGCCTCTCCTGGCAGCTTTGACTGGAGCGCTTTGGCGTTGCTCCGCTGACGACAGTAAAGGGGGAGCTCGCAAACGACTAGAGGCCTTAGAAGCAGTTGAAGAAACCGTCAGGCTTCTGGATCACGAAGATGACGAGGTTCTAACAAACGCTGCCGGTGCCCTAGCGGAAGCTGCCAAGTGGCCACCGAACAGGGAAAAACTGCAAGCGGCTGACGGTATACGGCGGCTTGGTAATTGCTCATCAATACTTGCCGCAACTTATCGCTCAATCATATAATATTCGATGTAATTTACAGAAAAAAAAGGAACGAGACGTATCGATAATTTGTACGATGGTAACGGCTAAGATGTTACCAATTAAGTGAAGTATCGTGATTATTTACCTCCCAATAATACTATAATTATCATACCGATGAGCGAAAAATAATAGTATGAAAAAACATTTGGTAAAACCAGAATTTCAAATAAGCCTCATCAAATAGGCATAGAAAAATTACTCATTCCAAATTCAACATTGTCTTGCTTCATATGCATTTTGATTAAAGAATACATACATGTTTGTATGTATATTAAATGGATACCAATTTTTCTTTTATGATAAATCGAGCCATGGTTTTGTCTTTTGTAGATGTCGGTCACTGGCTTATAATGGCTGGCTCGCAGACACACTCATCAAAATACTTACATATTCTAACTATGTATGTATATTCATTTAACCGCGATTATTCTTGAACAAATCTGTTTGGCGTTATAATGATGCGTTTGTCGTTATTCGCTGCATAGTATAATAATTTAATCGCATAGCGTGGTATGCATTTTCTTTGAGCTTTGAAGATCTTCTAACGTTACAAACGGGAAAGATTTGTGTCATAGATTGTCGCTAATTTTTAGTATGCTATGTTTATTTTCCCTATTAACCGATTGCTTATTTCTCATGGTGAATGCAAATTAAATATAATTCTTACGAAGAAACTCTCGTTAATAAATATGCAATATCAATTCATAACCGATTGCTGGCGTAAAAAATAATGCGTTGTGCTAGATATTTTTAGTAACAATTCATTAATATTATATTTTTTATACGAAGATTACTTAAGTATTCAAAATCGAAATCAGAAACAAAAACCGGTTTTTGAAGAGCATTTGATAAACAAAATTTAAATGGAATCTTATTTTGTCTTTTTCGGCGTTTACTTAGAACTACAATTTTGAAACCAATTTCATAAAATGTGATACTATATATAGCTGGTAATTTTTCGTTATAATCACGTCGTTTTCATCGTTACACGTAAAGATACGAAGCTTGAAGAAAATTAAACAAACGGTATTAATTATTCAACTGATTCTAAGTATGCATATTGGGAAAAAAATATTCAAAACAGTCACAAATATGTTTGATTTTTTATCGGTGACATTTAGGGGGTGCAAAGGAAGATTCAACCATTTTTGCAAGAGTTCTTTCCTATTCATTGGATTTTAAAACACTTCTTTGATAGCATGGACTTTCAATTCAGATGCCATTTTAATACCAACTGTTTCTCTTCCGTAGTACGGAAAAATAGTTGAATCTTCCATTTTAATTGACCTAGACTTTTGAATTTTGAAAAGTCACCACCGTCACTGGTCACAAATAAACACTTTAGAAAAGAATTCATATTTATCCTCTTTAAGTCTGTCCATATATAGCTGGTCCACTTTCGTTATCAATGAGGTTTATATTTCAAGTTATGAAAAATAATTCAAAAAATTAACTAGAAAGACTGACGCCATTTTTGAAATGCATGTTTCGGCATCGGTGAACTATTTTTTTAAGCAGTTTTCATTAAATAAATACAATATGAAACAAAATGCGCACACAATATCCATAAGAACATTAGGAAATCTTGCCTGCGGCACATACTTAGCTTAGCCAATCCAAACGTGATTCATTTCTATATTTTTTTCTTACACAACCGATACTTAAATCGTTTAAAATGGGTTTTATTTATTTTTATTCATTTTCACTATCACGTGTTTGTGACAACATGCTTAAAGCATTATATACTATTAAGAAACACGAATACCATAAAATTAAAATTCATAACTTTGATTTTCCACAGGTTTCTTTTCGCCTCTCTGATTCCGATTTACTTTAGTTAGTTTGATCTTCAGACTAACTAAAGTAAGTAGTAAAATATTTTAAATTTTGGAAATTTGGAGTTTTAACATTTAAGATCAGGACTTTGCTTTTATACATCTTCTGGCATTCATTTGCAAGTATGAACTTCAACGCATGGCAAAATGGTTCAAATTTAATATTGAACATTTTTCAAGCTCTTCAGTAGATATGCTAAAAAGTAAGATACTTAATTCTAATTGTTAGTCTCACAGAGTGTGTCTGAATATGTTTCTCAACGAACAGACACAAAACAGTAAAACAGGCAAATTATCAATTTTAATATTATATTTAACCCATTGGCTACGGGGAAATCTGAACATATGCAGAAACGACGAGTATTCCAAATTCCTGTAGCCTGTGTTAAAATATTTTTCCACAAAGCACGAATACTTTTTCAATAACATCTTCTTCCTCAATTTATTTCATTTAACAGTGAACCATTTGAACAGCAGTCATAAACCTCTACTCGAGAACGTGTCTCTGGTATTGATGGAATGCGCAAAGGATCCCGGGTGCATGGCGCAGATTGAAGAGTTAGATGGAGTCAGGATGATCTGGTCTTTGCTGAAAAACGACTCGCCGAGAGTTCAAGCCAATGCCTGCCTTGCACTGGGGCCCTGTGTCGACAATGCGACGGTGATAATGACTATTTAAATTCGTGTGTTCATATTTTGAGATCAACGTCGTTGGCCTCGGTTACATTGCTCACGGGCTCGAGTCCCAGTTCGAACGGTTCTCTAATTTAATTAATGGATCTCTGTCCACCAGTCTATGATGTTTCAAGCTCATCGTCGTCTACTCCTTCTGCAACCATCGTTAAAATAGGGAATAGCAAAATCTTTTATTAACCACTAGTCTTTTCAAGTAATTCTCATAGAATAGCTTCCGTTAAGATCATATGCTCCACATTGAGGGCGGAAATTTAAAAAATATTGAATTTTTCATATCAAAAGGTACTGATATATCTTTAATGTATACTTTCCCATCAAATTTGAATCTTTTGAATTTGTACTGCACTTGGAAATGCCTGAAAATGCCAAAAGGCGAAACCCGGGTCGTGAGCGACAAAACTCATGGAAAAGTACGAAATTCAAACGATTATAATTTGATATTGAAATTCCATCAAGCACCTTCTGTCAAAATTTTAAATTATAAAGAATAGTGTTCTGTTCATTTGTAACATAACAAATCAACAAACGAATAAATTTTGTTCGCATTCCACTAACTTGAAATAACGGTTTTTATCAATCTATCAAAAAAAAGAAGTAAATAATGTGTGCTTTCCAACCTATACAATAGAAAGAAGTTATTTGTAAAAAAAAATAAAATTCATTTCCATCACATTGAGAAATACCATCGGACTTAATCCATTATAAAATAAAAATTTGGGGGATTGTAAATTCTAATGAAAACTGATCTGAATGAGGAGACCTACTGCTTACGTGTGTCCATTATGTTCAATTATAATTATTATGATCGGTGATAGGTTTTCTACTTTTAATGAGTAATTTATGTGTGTTTACAGGAATCTGGCGTGTTAGTACGCAGTTTCGTGGGTGCACTGGAGCTGATCGTCTCGCTGCTCAAGTGTGGAGAGAGCTGCGTCTTGGCTGCCGTGTGTGAAGCCATTGCCACCATAGCCAGAGACCGCGACAATTTGGCCGTCATATCAGACCACGGCGTCGTGGTCAAACTAGCAGCCCTTGGTATGAGATTTTAAAGTATTTATTTCTTAACAATCATATATTTTAACCTCTAAAAGCCCTACGGTCTCGTATGGCACCAGTGATTATGGTGCACTGCGCTATCGGATTGCACTGATTTATGATAATAGTTTTCAGCATATAAATATTAGATTTCATAAGCAATGTCTTTGAGATACCGTTTCGTTTAATATTTTTGCCATAATCAGTAATATAAAGATATGTGTTATAAGGTTGACTCTTGGGATATGCGTTGTGTTATAGCCAGTGGACCGTAATAAATCATCTTTTTTCACATCATACAATATATTTCAATGCGGATCGAGATTTCTTTCTGTTTGGGCCCTAATAGGGGACTTCTATATAAATTGATTCTGACATGAAATAAATTTAGGAAATCTGATCAAGATATATTTCAGGCGTCATGCAATTGTTTATTCGAAGAACTCGTGGAAATTTTTGATATATTTTATAGTAACGAGAGTATAGTCAATAGCTTTTGAAACAAGAAAGGCTTTGAAAAAAGCATACAGTAATTAATACTCGTATGCAAATTCTTATGAAAGTAATTGGTGGTATGTTCATATCCCGCAAGACAAATGAGTTATATCTTAACCACCGTGGTTATATACAGCACCACGATTTCCATAATTTGTATTTAAGTCCATTTAGGTAATTTAAAATGGCAAAAATTTTCCTGGAAAACCGGTTTCGCTGAAACATAATTTTGTCTTTAATAGATGTCATATTGAATAAATATATTGTGGTTAAAACTGCTGGATTAATTGAATTAGCATTAATATGGTAGAAGTACCTACATTGTAATACAATAAAAACATACATGGCAACGTATTTTAGTTTTTAGCTGACGTCCTCGTTAGAACTATGTATACGCATACATTAATTTAACTAGATATATATGTATACTGTTTAGAGTGGTACACAATATATCATCTCATATATTCAACAATATAGTATTAAATGTGACAAATTAATTTGATGTATTTTTTAAAATGAACATAAATTAGTTTTAAATTAAGTTGATTTAGATTAAATTGGATAGGCCTATAATGGTCTGATTTACGGTAATGAATTGACTTTTTTCGCTCATTAAGAATGTCATTGGATTGATTATATTGATTAATTTCTAGTGTTTTCAATTCAATGCCATGCAAAACTGGTAGATGCTTTTTAGTCTTGTGAAAGATGGTTTCAAGATTTTTAAAAATAATTATAAATTGTAGACTTTATTATTCTTCTTTAAAACAGTGTTTTATCTATAACAGGATGTAGGTAACTACAAGAAAAAATTTCATTTGATTACACAAGGAAGAATACGTACTATTGGAAATGTCGCATGTCGATAAAAAATAACAATTTCGGCATGGAAAGTTTTTATGGTTCTATATATAATCTATCGTAAATGAATTCTAATCATTAAAAATGTCACCGTTTTCATTAAAAATAATAATGCATGAATAATATTATATTTTTTAAGCTTTTAATTATTATTGCCCGATACTTAACACAATCGTATTTTAAAAAATCCTGCTTAAGCGATGTTACATAGAATACTGTTGTATATATTATAGGTGCAGATAAAACAAAAATAAGAGTACAAAAATAAAATAGAACCTGTTTCACAGCGAGCGACCAAATCAAAATAACATCTCGGCCCACTGCATCTCAAGCCAATTGAAAAGATACACCAATGTATATAATTACTACAAAAAAATTGAAACGATTCTACAAATATTTTAAGATTTGACTATTTGTGGTGGCTGACAAAAAGTAATTAGCATAATTACATTATTAAATATGACAAGTCGGTCGAATTGATTGGTATGGAAAGCACAGTATAATATTAAACTTGTTTTCTTTTTCTCAATAAGGTGAAACAAAGTATAATCATGTTGATTTTCAATGTGCAAAGAGTAAAGACAAATAAGACAGTGAATTTGCAAAGCTCGAGTGGAGGAACTAATGAGTGCATTGGTCACTCATAACCCAAAGCAATGCATGGTTGCACCACCAACCCTCCCATCATAGCAATGGCAGCCCGTTATATATTGAAATAGCTGCTAAGTGAATTGATTTGTAGACACAAAAATGTAGACAATTTGCTTGTTTATTCTTTATTCATCTCAATTTTACATCCGAATCCGAATCGAAACCACAGACAATGTTAAGTGTTAGTAATTATTGTAGTTTTACTAAAATACCATAAGCATTATGTAACAGACCTTCTGACATGTATTAGTATATATTATAAATTGCCTTGGGCTATTCATAAATGAAACGAAAAATCAATGCCATGGTCAACTTGAAATTTGTTTATTCTAGTCTTTCGTCACGAAATCGAGTATGACGGCTTATTTTATTTCAGATACATTTTACACAACTCAATAAATAAGAATACAACATCGTTTCTATCACTGACCAATAATGTCGTATCGGTATAGGCATTGATTAAGTTCAGAATTAATATGATTTCTCAATGAATATTTATTATATCGTTGTGAAAATAACTACACTTAGTAATAACCATATATATTTTTCTAATATCAATCACCCACATTGATAAGCATATGTATTGCATATTTAAACTCTCTATAAGTAACTGGTTTTTCGTATTCGACACTGGATTTGAGGAAATTTGTATTGTTATTTCACTAATTTTAACTCACTAAGTTACACAGTCAGAAAATTAAGCAACACAAATTTCGTAACTATACAATAACTGAAATAATGAAGATAATCAAATATTTTTACGTGGAAAATACCGCTTTAATCAATGCTGTGGAAGATCAAAAGTAATTTCCAAAGTGCATTCCCTTTTTTACAGTAAAATATGAGCATTCTTAAGATCTTTAAATATCTGCATCTATTGGCAATCCATAAGAGTATGATGTTTGAGTAATTAGAGCTATTTATCTTTATGTATCATGCATGTATATCAGTATATCTTTTACATATTTAAAAAAAAAAACAATAAACTAAAATCGGTCATGTTATATTCGTTCAAAGAAATAAATTGAAGTGTACGTTGTGAATTAAATAATGTATATTTCACACAACTTATCTTCTTGAAAATGAATGCATCTAATTTTACGTGAACCTTGTCATACAATCATTCAATTTCATCTTTTATAAAGCACTATCTCAAATCCTTGTCAACTTATATTATAACTATTCACTTCTTCATTCATTTCAAGAATAACTTTTTACATTATACATAATCCTAATGTCAAAGACAATAACAATATTATGACTGTTTAATTCTAAGACATAATCTTGTATTATTCAAATCACTGAACAATAGAATATACCAGCTCTTGACAACTATTGTGGCGCGACACAATGTAAATACACTTATACAACACGGTTTTACACAACACGGATGAATAAATTGTGACATATTTTTATACAACACGCTTTATGTAACACGGTTAAGGGGGAAAAAAATACTTATTGTTGGAGAAAGTTTTTATGACATGGATATTCATGACATCCAAGAAATATTGGAGGATTATTGGAGGACGAAGAAGAATTAGTCGAAATATTGGTTGAACCTACCACAAATAAAGACTTAGAAAGCAGTTGCAGCGAAGTAGCTACATGTTTCACATTAAAAACAATGAATGACAACTTGGAATTGGCTATTAAATTCGTTTTTTTATTGAAAATGATCCTATAATGGAAAAAAGTTTGAAATTCAAAAGGGAATTACAAAATATTTTGGAACCATATAAGGAAATACGTAAAGATGTAAAAGTTAAAAGCAAACAATCGCTTATTACTGAATTTTCGATGATGAAAACTCACAACCTATCCCGAAAAAGAGTAAAACATATAGAATTCTAAGTGATAACGACGATGAATGATTTCAATAAAGTAAATTTATATTTGTTTATTTAAAAAAAATATGGCTTTTTGGAACGCAAACCCTAATTTTGTATGAACCTCAAACCTTTTATAACACGTATTTGTATAACACGACGTTTTTGTGGAATCATATAACCGTGTTATACGAGGCCCAAGTGTAGTTATGTCCAAAGCGCCATTCAAGTTGAAAACTGTAAATATTACTTGTTTATAAGAATACCATGTGTATCTGGTAGTGTAAAAATAAATTTAATAAAATTTCATTTTATGTATTCAACGATAATAAGATAGATCATTTTACAAAAAAGAAATTTTTGATTAGAATAGAAAATAGAATAGGAAATAGATTTAACCGTGGAAATGTTAATATTCATCTTATCGTGTAGCTTGCAGTGGCAAATATTCCAATTTGAATTCTCCCTTAACCACTAAAGTGCGTTATTCCTCTCCCCATTTAGTCAACAATAAGATATCTGGAATTTATATATTGTCTTTTACTACTGGATCAATGTGTACGGTGAAATAAATTTAGTTCCTGTTTTTCAATCAATCGAAACACTTGTAGTATTTTGTTACACAAGAAGTGTAATCAATTTTAACTTTAAATGAGATATTTAAAATTAATTTCTATTAGCAGATTGGCTGCGGGGTAAATCTGGACATATGGAGAAACGACGCGTATTCCACGTTCCCCGTAGACAATACGTTAGGTATTCGTCGAATTAATAAATATATTCGTTTTTGTAATGCTTATTTGAACGATTTTTACAATTGCTGTGTCTTTAAATAAAAGTTGAGAAGGGCTGCTATAAACACTAAAAATAATTTTAAAAAAACATGCGTTTATGTTTTTTCACAGTTAACACAACCGACGACGACCTTCGGCGAGGATTAGCAGAGGCTATCGCGTACTGCTGTGACTGGGCTCACAATCGTCAAGAGTTTGGCCGCCTTGGTGCAATAGAACCACTCGTAGGTTATCTTACTTCTAAAGATATACGAGTTCATCGATCGACAGCACTAGCTCTCTATCATCTCTCATTCTATTCCATCAACTGCGTGACTATGCACCAAGTAAGAACAGCTCGAAATTTTAACTATTTTCAGCTTATCTTGGCATAAGATGCAATTGCGTTCAGACTGTAACACGAATGCTAAATGTGTATTTATATTCAACACGATATTTTTTAAAAATAAAACTTAATCAATATATAGTAAGAAGGTTTATAATATTTTAAAATAGGTTTATAATGACTAAATTTTTTTTAATTTTTTTGAAAATAAATTGAATATGTTAATGATAATCGATGAAAATGACTCATGAATGCTGAATATTCTGGATTTATTTGTATTCTAAATGGCTTCCTAGAGAAATAAAATTTAATTTTTCAACGAAATGTTTATATTATATCCATTGACATTCAGATCAGCTATCATGAAACAAATCATCCAGTTTAGTAAAAGCCATTTAATAAGAGACACAATCAAATGAACAAAAGAAAAATGTGGTAGAGTACACTCTGACTTCTTTAACAGTTCACTCGAGTGTGCGGCAGTCGTTGAAACTAAATAAATGTTCTCCCCTCTGACATAAACATCCATCTACCGCACTTAGTCCACGCGTTCAGTCTTAATCAAATAAGGGAATTTAAAATTTTCACAGTCTAGCAATCTTTTGGTTTGTGGGTGTCATTCAGGACATTTTCACAGTGCCACTCTTTCGAGTGCATAAGTAGCGTGGTCAGTCTGTAGTAGGAAAACCGTCGTAAACGGGAATTTGAGAAAATTATCGTTAAATATTATCGCTCAATAGCATACAACTGAACTGTTGCTTAAATATATCATTATAATAATTACAAGATTTAAATTTAAATTACTAAAAAACATTTCGACCTTTGGCCGAGTGCAGACGTTATTGACTTTATTTACTGTACTACTGTTTCGATCGAAATGTGAATTTGTTTTAAAAGTCATATTTCTATATCTCTGTCAGTGTGGTCCAAGAAGTGATGTAATGTTTTGTTAAATAAAAATACATTATCGGCGTGTAAATGAATAAATGATTCAATTATTCATTTGGTACACACAACTATAACTCTATAACCGAAACGGAAAACAGATGTTAATATTAATTTTAATCAACTGATAATATTGCACCTATATGATAATAATCTCAATTATTGTCTACATATTTGGTTGCATGTGCATTATGGAATATTTTATGTTCAATTCATGTTCTGATAACGTGTATAATTATTTTGAACGGAGTCAAACAAGTTTTGTACTTAATAAAAATATGATCACGAGGTTTACTTATTACTTATGTAAGTATGCATTTAATCCATGACGGTCAAAGCAGTTTTCTTGGCAACCTTGCTCCTTGATCTGCCATTGCAATACACTTTTCATACTCACTATAATAGTTGCAATTATTTTTGAATTAGATCGACAGTTTTGCATTATTCTAAGCCTGTCGCAAAAAAATCACGTCTGTTTTATACTCCATTATCAGTGGTGACTTTTGGTCGTATGAACTGGTGGCGCCATCTTATAAATACCAAACAATTCGAATTTCGAATTAGGTACTTTACATACTTTTATAAGGTGTACATTAAAAGATGTCCCGCAATTCACATTGAAAGTGATATAAATTGAGAGAATTATCAGAAAAACCGCAACTATCTGGGCTGCTAGACCAGTGGTTCTCATGTGCGGCCACCATAAGCTTCATAGTCAATATTGGTATTTAATAAAAATGGGTTTTTACAAGTAAAGTTGTCAACAAAGACACTGAACGTTAAATATTTTGTATGCATTGCATTGTGAATCAAGAATTGCTATTTAGCAATAACTCAACACATACATGCTTAGGTCTCTTTGGCACAAAAGACTATCACAAAAATTTAGTGCGGCCACCAGACATTTCCGTAGCACTGCTGATGTTCCCTATGCGGCCACAGCCAAATTTTACGTGATAACCACTGTGCTAGACGTTCGAGATGGTTTCAGTTGTGAATATTCCAATTTAACATGCACTTACAAATAACAAATTTCTATATATACATATATTATAGTCTTCTTTATTTTAAGCAAAATTTATTTTCTCTGATTGAATTTTATCAATATAAATATATGACCATTTTTTCTTATCGTTCATAATGGTGACTCACTGATGTGTGATTTTTGAATTGTAGCAACATTGTTCACTATTCACATTACGCATGGAAATTATTTTCAAATTGTTATAGCGGCCTTGATCGAAGGAAGTTCATAAACGTGCGTTTTCTGCAAGTTATATTTTCGAATACACGCTGTCATCTTCCTACAATATCTATAAGAAACATGCTGGCAAAATTTAATTAAATGTAATGAAACAAATAATTGCTCTTCATTGTAAATAATATATTCAAGGAAACTACAAGGTCATTCTATGTTGTAGGTAATACTTTAATGAGCATTGTGATTGAATAAAATAAAAAAATGCCAATGTATATGTAACGGTGTTCGCTTATGCACGATAGCGAACTGCCAGATTCATAAAAGTAGATTAATTTGTTTGATCAGTCAATCTGTCTAGCTTGGCAACATTTTCTGACGTAAAATAAGGGGTTGAAAATCACATCTGATGTGACAAAATTCTCATACACGAAACTTAAATATTATCTTTGTTTTTTATAATTACCAATGCATATGTATTATGTTATGTAGGTTGGCGATGAGAATTCAGTACATTAATTTAGGTGTTGATTCGTTAAACCCATGTTTTTGGCATTATATTCGTGTATATTGTATGCATGCATCTTTTTAAATAGCCTTCCAAACTATCAAAATGGTATGTTTGGAGATCACTGTTTTCAGCCGACCTGATAACTAGTCGGAAATTTCTACTTTTCCATTATAAATGTACAATATAGTTTTATTATCTGTTAGAATGCAGCTGTCCATTCGATTGAAGGCCAAATGAGTTTCAAAGTGGTAAAATTTATTGTTACGTGGATGTAGTTTTTTGATTAATGAATGTAGCTATAACTTTGGTTAAATTTTTCTCCTACCAGTAGTCTGTCAGCTACAGTTTGACAGCCAATCTTTTATACAAATGAACAATGCATTAAACAACATCATCATTTATGTGTTTTCATTTCAGGCTGGTGTTGTCAAGTTTCTTTTGGGTACGGTGGGATCCTCAGACGAAAAATTGCAAGAGGCCTCCGCCGGATGTTTGTGCAATATTCGCAGACTTGCCCTAGATACTGACAGCGTCAAACCTAACCTCAAACAGTGACATGTCAATGACGAATAAATTATTAATTCAAAAAAATATCGTTTTTTTACTTCACCGCAGTGACTCGCACTTAATTGGGTTCAAAAACTTCAAAGTATCTTTGAAACTTAAATGTCACTAGTAAGAGATTAAGCCGCACATTTTAAAAATGTTAACACTTTCGACACACGTATGTGTAAATAACATATACATTTCACTTTCATTTGGTGAGGTGCGGCATTTTTGTAAGTGGGTTCAATTCGTTAGGGAAAATAATTCACCATCCTTGAGCGCCTCACCCATCTACTACGCTCGATTCGTATCGAGAGATTGTCTGTGTGTGTGTGTGTGGTATCTGTGTGATCTTCGACAACTCACTCGCCTATAAAAAATCACCCAACACTGACTTTCAAACAAAACACTTTTTCCTTATCTCTCTCCCCATGCGTGTGCATGCGCAGAGCGAGAGTGTTGTGTGAGCGTAAATATATTATTTTTTTTGTGCATGAAATAATACCTAACGCACTGCTCTCTTTCTCTTACACACACTCTCTCGGTTTCTACGAATCAACAAATGCTAACAGGTGGCACTGTTACCTAGTTTTATTTTCTAGCAACTAATTATTCAAAAAATAGATTTCATCATCACAGAACAATTAAACATCCCTTTACATATATTTTTTTTCGTATATTGAATTAATCTTGAATGAAAATATTTAAAGTAACATATCTTTTCTGGGCCTGTAGCCGAGTGTTATACGTTCTCATATTCGCTTGCGGTGTTTACAAGTTCGAATATCAGCTTGTTTATTCATTTTTCAACTAATTTATCGAGATGTGTCGAAGACAAAAACAATTAATGTCTATATTCTCTTTCGGTCGTAAAACTGAGCATAGTAAGTGTGATAAGGTCACTACTAATCAATTCATCTAAAAATAAAGTTGAAGTGTGAAAACAAGCAGTTCTTGAAGAACAGTTTCTGTTGTAAGGAGTCCATATGTTGTTACCAATTGGGAGCGGACATTATAATATACTGTATTTTATCACATCATAGGAAGTGCATTTTGCAATTGCTCACTGGACATTTGCTAAGAAGTTTTACGATCTTATTCAAGTGTGATAATTACTGTAAACATTATAAAGTAATTTACCTACAACATATCGCAATCTCTCAGAAAACATTGTAACTTTGTATAAGGCTGTAGCAAGCGGTCGACGCTCTCAGTTCATATCTGCATTTAAAATGATATTTTCGTTAATTCACACTGCAATTTTGATATTACGCCATTTTCTTTCATCATGCTTGAGAAAATGTTATGAGACGGCTTTATAACAATGCCTTTTATAATTAAGTTGTATGTATTACGCCAAAGGGATTGCTGTAATGATGTTGATTTACTTCCATGTTTATTTTTGGATTAAGGAACCGGATGTTGAAATCAAATTTTTTGCTGACAACAAATAAATATGTTTAATCTCTAATATATATTTCAAATCATAGCAATATACAAGCGATGAATTTGAACTCTCTGAATTCTAAACAATGACGAAACCTAATCTATTTTATAATTAAAAATCGTATATTAATAAACAAATCAGAGGATACTTTAAACTTTAAAATATAATATACAAAGACAAAAATTGTACATAACAAAATTAACAGGGTTCGGTTGTGGAGCGCACAGGCTTGAATACGTTATTTGGGTAAATTTCTAATGCGCTCAATATTTGATACATAAAAGATTGACTTGATGAGAATTTTCAGAACAGTCAGTCAGTCAAGACCTACATACATGCGAGAAATGAAATCACATACAAACAAGATCTAAAACTATTTGTGAAAAAATATTTTTTTATCATTCAGACCCATATGACTCTTACCACTAAACCACATAGACTGTTTTTTTCCTCTCCTATGACGCATTTAAATGTAGCAATTTCATCCGAGCAAAGAAAATAAAATAGTGAATGATATTATGTATCAAAAATGCAATTTCACTTTTCATCGCGAATTTGTTGTGTTATATGATTTTTTTTTCTCATCGACGCTTATCACATAATAAATATTGTTTTGTTTTTAGCTTTAATGCAATGTCAATATTTTTATCTCGACAGTGGGTCAAAAACATAGATATTCTAAATTTAAACAGATCTTTACATTTAGCCAAGCGTCAATTTTATTCAAACAAAAAACTTATGTATTCACGCGCCGTGACCAGTGTTTTGTTTTGTAGTGTAAAAATAAAATTACGGAAAAGATATTTATGGTCATTTTTTACTAGATTACATATACCACGTTATTTAAAGTTATTATTGTATCTCTTGCTCTATTAAGTTTTATTTATTTAATTGTATTATTAAATAACTTATTGTGGTTAATTATTGGATATTTAAGGTAATTCAGTCAACTGTAAAATATGTAACGCACGATTACGCCGGGCTAGGAAGTATTCATTATTTACTTTCATTGGGAAAGTAACGTGAAAGTATTGGCAACATTTTATATCAATGATATAAATTCAAAATTCGAATAAGAATTGTATGTTCGAAAATGGGACAAAATAGACAAGTTCGTTGTGAAAAGTGTTATCGTGCACATTAATGTTAATGCTTTAGAGTTTAGAGGTTAACTTCAAGATAATTATGTATTATTAAACTACAAAAAAATGATATAATTAAATGTTGATACCTGTTGACTGACATTAATGTTTATTTATAAGTTAAAAGCAGTCCGCAAATCATTTATCAAACATGTCATGTATAATATCATAAAGCCACTCGGTTATATGTAGATACAATTTTGCATTGAATTTCAGTAATTTTTTCTGTATAATTGATACCTCAGGTATTCTAATAAAACCTAAAAATTGAAAAACATGACATTTTTAATTATTCAACAAAAATATTAAAAGATTGCTTGTAAAATAAAAATGAATTCTGAAAACTGAATTAAAAATATGTATGCTATTTTGGGGACCCCGGGCGGGTGCCTCCTGCGCTTGTGAAGTAATCCGCCACTGCAGGAAACCATATTTAAGGATTGGTTTACGGAATTCATCTCGCGTTACTCGATGGTAATTGTGTGAAAAAGTGTACAATTTTTGACCTTACTGAACGAAAGCTAGATAAAAGAGTATGGTATGATAACAGAGCGGACATCCAAGCTTTTGCAAGAAGTAATTTAGAGCAGGACTAGCGGTAAGATGAAGAAGCTGTGGAGGAAACCAAATTCCACCTTATGCCAAAGGGCCGACGAATAATGTAATAAGGTTTTAAAAACTTGCTAATTATCACCAGAGACAGAAACTCAATCGACATACATAACATTCAGACCATTAAGATTCAAAATTTTGTTAACTATCTTGAAATGGATTTAATGGTGCATTTAAGCATATTGCGTAGCATTTATTTTAAAAATAGCTACATATAAACATCATGAATATTCACCATTTCCGAATTCGTACATCAATTGTTCGCATATACAAATGCTGAATCAACAAACGTTTGGAAATCAAATGTATTATGATTTCAATAGAAAAACAATAACAAAAATTGTCGTGATATTACTGTTATATTGGATTGACATTTATATGTTGCAAAACTAATGCAATTATCATAAATGTTTACTTCCTATTTTCAGAGAAAACGTACACAAAGTTATTGTTATTTCGCTAAATTTGTATTCATTTTCATACAGCGCTAGGAACCAATTAGGATTTTTTTATCCACATACTGTTCAATGATATTGTTTGAACTACAGGAATTTCTGCTGGCTTTTCTTTATTATTAAGTTCTTTTCAAATTTTCAAATTTTCATATTGATATGATGTGATTACTATTTTACATTTTCAATGGCGAGGATATTTTGTCTCCGCTTCAAAATAAATCATTACATAATATGTATTTCATAAATTGTTTTAATGATTATAATTCAATATGTGTTGGACAACGTATTAATATAACCTTGAGTGGAGAATGTGTATATTGTGTGTTTAAGGAGGTTTGAAAGATTACTATAATAATAGATTTTAAAAGCTTTAAATGGATCAGTGGATATAATTATTATATTATTATTATAAGGGGAGTTTGAATTTAAGTATAATATCTATGGTCTGACAAACGAAAGCTAATGCCACAGAGCTCACAACGTGACCAAGAAATAAATTTGCAATGTTTGTAAAAAGTTGTCAATCAGTTTAATACTTCCTGAATTTCTTTTACATTTTTAGAAGAACACACATTTACAGCATGTTGTAATGTCTGATAATATATATTTGACAATGCAATACTACAATAATTATTTATCAGTTAAATCAATCTGTCAAAGTTAAATGTATAATGAGAGTAAAAGTGAATACTAATAATATGATAAATGAACAATTATTCGAGTTGTCTTGGTAGCTGATTGTATTTTTCTACCGAACAGATAATTAGCATCTACGTAATTATCAATGATGGCATAATAATTACGAGATGCAATGACAACAAAACGTTGCGTCCGAGAAGCCTGTGCCGTTCTTGAAGAACAGCCTTTCACATTTCAAACGAGAAAACATCAGAAAATAATACAACTTCTTTGTTACAAAAAACGAAGCTGTCCAATTGCTGTTTCGGCTGCGTTGAAATTACCTTCGTGAACATAAAAATGAATGTAAGCAGCGCCGAACTTTAGCGCGGCATAATCCGGCAACATTCATAAATATTCAAAAATAATAAATAAATAGGTAGGTACAAGAAAATTATTTAGGTACCTAAAATAATATGTACCATTTATCATTAAATCTTGAGGTTTTTACAAAACAAGTCATCTCGTATGACAGAATATAATTTAGCGCTGACATTTTATAACATTTGGTTTAATAAACACACAATTAACATTTTTTTTAAATATATATTGACAAATGGTTAAATAAAATATTCGAAAACATATTTAAAATAACGAAATACATTCGATTGGAATCCTTAATGCAGTCTACTGAGCTGTTTTTTCTGTTTTAGTCATTTAGATTTAATTATTAACCACTTTACGTTCTATTGTTTATGTCGAGATAATGGTGTTGCTACAGATAATACGTGTTGTGATGATTATCTATGGTTGCTTTACAAATTAATACGATTCCGGTTTTAGATGATTATGGATTTCTTAAAGAGTCATACAATGATTGCTATGTGATACTTTGACGTTCTTGCGGGCGAAAATATATCGCAATCGCTTCTGTTTTAAATAAATGAAACAAATGAATGGTAATGTGTAGCAAGTTGAACGGTGCAATTGTTTTTTTCGCATTTTTATCAACGGGGAAGTGAAAGCTGTTTAAAAAAGATCACAAATTTGTTAAATGGCGTGTCAAGTTGTATCCAATATTTTTTCTTGTTAAACAGACATTTCGAATAATTTTGTTTATTTGACGTGTTCCACGACAATGTTGAATTTTTTACATATTTATTTTATCTAGTACTGTCAATACTAATAGTTATTGAAGAGCTCTCGAGTATGTAAACATTTTGACAACATTTTTTTCACACAAAATTTATAAAAAATATTAAAACTTTTTCGATTGTGCAATCCATGTACCGTCTAGTTTTTGGAGTACAGACTCATATATTTTTTTTAAGTTGGACCTTTCCACTCCAAATGTGGAGCATATACACTCCTAATGGAATACCATAACAATTTTAAATTGATAATTACAAAATTTAACACATTTTTGAATTAACAAAATGAGAAATTTTAAAAATTCACTCGAGATCAACTCGAGGAGAAAACACATCCAAAATACCAAGATATATTGTTTTCATAGTAATGTTGCCGTGCATTGTTCCTGGAGCATTCTGATCAAAATTCAAAGCCTTAACTGTTATGCTATCGACATCGACGACTTTAGCTAGGACTGGTTGGCAGTCAGAAGGCCAATCTTTTTTCTGAGACGGTACCTATGATGATCAAGATATTTTTACATATGCACTCTGTGTTTATCATCCGTGTATATGAACCTACTATTCAAAGTTTATAACTTTTCTTTTAAAAAGATGAACGAATGTTGGCTTACGTTAACGGATTTTTTTGTATCTAGAACACATATCTACTGCCAAATGCATCGAGTCTGGACAACTTTTAAAACATTGAAAGTCTTCAATCAGTCTTCTATACCTACATAAAGTAAAATATGTCAGCTTGCGTTATCAAAAAATATGCAAATTTTTCTTTTACCTGTTCTATATTTATATTTCTAAAATTAAGAATCAGTGTAACGATAATTAATCATCTAGATACGATAAAAAAAGATAATTACCGATCAGCTACTGAAGAAACTTAAACGCTATCAGAAAGTTCTGTTTATTTTATATCTTAAGAATGAATTATTATTTCAGATAGTCCCTTAAAGGAAATTTATGAAGACTTTTTCTTTTAACAATGTTTTCTGCAAGTTAAGTTGTCATGTGGGTAATTATTCAATTTTAGAATCAGTGTTGACATGCGAACGATAAAAACTTTCACGCCTTAATACTGACAAAATAAAATATTTTATTGATGTTGTTTATGGTGCGCCCTCTGAAATTCTTTTCATTTTAGGTTTAGCGTTGAAATTTCTAAATTTGAATCCAAAGTTGATATCATTCAAATGATAAATTTTTCTTTTCAAATGATTCCAAGCCATTTTTCGACACTTAGTTGTTATTCAGTGACTCAATCACTGTTTTGGAAATAATAAGGATGGAAGAATATGATTAAAATTATTAAAATATTATAAATCATATTGAAACTCATTGAGATTTTTACAAGCCACTCAAAAAGAAATGAAATCACAAACACACAACAAAATCTTAATTTGTTGCAATCATCGCTTGGGTAAAACTTTAATCTCTAGACCACAGACCCAGGTTATCTAATCTATCTCTCTTTATTCTTATTTTTAAGAAAAATCAGGTGAACTTAAAGATACGATGAACACCCATGCATTTGAATACAATTGCTTATAAATCAATGTATATATTTTTTAACGACGATTCTAGCACATAGACAAAGCGCAACCCAACAAGAAGAACGCTCAAAAGAATTGACCACTAGGCCACATCCCGAACATTATCAAGTTTGTTTTTCATGTATTGCATGATCAGTTGTTCATTTTATTATTTGGTATTTTAATGAATAAATATATTCTACGTTGGCGTAGTGATTCGTCTTATAAAATCAATAAACAACAAGAAATTCGTACCATTTTGGTAGTGTAAAATTCAAATTTGAAGAGGAACTGATTGATATCCTAAGAAAAATACCTATATATCTTTCAAGCGGTTATTATTGCTAATGACTTCAAAGCTAAGATTCTCTATAGCAAATAGCATTCGGCGAAATATTCTAAGACGATTTCAGGAATCAAGAAACTGTGTTTTTAAAACGCATGCCCGAAGCAAGGTATAGTCTCAAAGCTCTTAAGAGTCCTTTATGCATAACTATGAAAAAACAATGGATGCTTAAAACAAGGTAAACGTGTGGGGGGAGAGACATCATTGTGACGAAACCTTGAAGAATTTTGGTCCACGAACCAGTTAATCTTCATATTAAACTGTTATATCTGTAAACAGCACACCATTGTTTTAAGTATTTCTATCAATTGAATCGCGATGCATTTTTTTTTTTTGCTTATAATATACGCTTTTGCTGAGGCAATTAAAAATATACGAAGAAATCAACACCGCTGGCCTTGACCTGAATCACAAAGTGCATCATATTGCAGTGTACTAAAATCAACATGCTGTACGCAGCCTTTGCTTTGTTGTTTTACTGCATGGTGGAAAACGTAGATAAAATATCCATTATTTAACACTATTAGCAAATTTGGCTATCAGTTCTATTAGCAACAATTGGTGAATCTATGAATGGATTTTCCGATCCTGTAGCCGAGTGAAAACGATTTAGTGCTTCGGTCCTATTCCGTTGCGCGGCGAAGGTTTCGTTCTCTAATTTTTCAATCTATTTCTAAAAATGTATGTAACTATATGATCGACTATGTTGTTCCCTCTCCAACCTTATCTACTTGACCGTCGAAATAGGAGGAAAGCGGGCTGCTTACCTCTACGTCCTTTCTTAGATCAATATCTATATCAGGGGT
This sequence comes from Himalopsyche kuldschensis, assembly GCA_028554975.1. Lineage (NCBI taxonomy): Eukaryota > Metazoa > Arthropoda > Insecta > Trichoptera > Rhyacophilidae > Himalopsyche > Himalopsyche kuldschensis. The sequence continues at coordinate 2,067,197 of JAHFWI010000033.1, read as the reverse complement.
AGCCAAAGCGTCGATCGCGTAGCTATTCCAAGTCGCCCGCCTGTCTGGTGTACTAATTTACACTTACATTTTTTGATTCCTATTTTATTTAATATTCTTATATTTGAGAAATTATTGTGAAAAGGGTTGTTTTAGGTTGGTTAGTAGATAATGTTTCAACACCTTTTTATATTTAAAAAAAACCTAACAAACAAGTGCACTACCAGTAAACCATAGTCAAAAAACGAAATATTATCGAGAAAAATCAATGTATTTTATTCATAATCTATAATAGTTTATAATTCAGATTATTATTTCAGATGACTTAAAAGATAAAGAGCCATATTAATTTTATAAAAACTTTTTTTATAATACTCTGTAATGCAATAGACATAGCAAACAAATAAGTACATCTTAATAAATAAATGAATCCTTTTTTGCTTTTCAATACTATTAAGCATCGTGAAGGTGACCGTAAAATATCTTGCGAATATAATATACATAAATATGCTTTGCGTAAATCCACACCTTGCAAGCTAGTGTTTTTAAAGATCATACAAAACCAGTTTGTTTAAGATCATAAAATAGTACATTATTTCTTTCTACGACCAACTAAGATATTTACTATCCGCATGATTCCGACGATAACACAACGATTTCTAATATATGTTTCTTTAATGTGACAAATTTCAGATATTTAGCAGCTAAATACCAAATACTTGATAAGGCCTTTTTTTATTGTTTATGCCATAAGTAAACATACAGAAAAGAAATATACTAAAAAAATAAACATCGATTATCCGGTTCAAGTGATAATATTATGTTATATTTGATCGATGCACCATGACTCAAGAATTTATTTTTAAATAATACATAGATAACAGGTTGACAGATACGTGCAAATAATATTTTAATAATTTAACACTATATGATGTCCGATTCCATAACACGTCTGGGTTATAAAAAGTGAAAACGAAAAGCTAAATTTTTTGCATTATTACTAATGGAGAGCACACGAATTAAAACGGTAAAAATGACAAAATATTAGTTATTTTTAGTGACAAAGTTTTATATTAGCTTCCCCTTTTTTGAAAAATCTTATATTTAAACTTGTCGTGCTATCCAATCGAGTTATAATGATTTTATTAAAAGTAATGTAAAATCTTTAATTTTTTTAATGAATTTCATTTAAAATTAATCTTTACCATTTTATCTATACATGCGATGGATAACGTAGTACTAAACGTAAAAAACAACTTCTGTCGTATTAAAATTATTTATAAATTTTATTTCGTTGCTATTCTAATATTTGTTAAAGAAAGCGTTTGTTTCTGTATAATTCAAATTCATTGACCTCGGTAATAATATGTTTTCAATAAGAATGTTTATCAATAAACAATCTACATTTATTAAAGTTTGATTAAAATTCCTGTACAAAATGAAGGTATGTACCTAATTGAGCTTCAAAATATGGCCGACTGAGAAGTAGGCATTAAAAATATATTTTCAAATTCAATAACTATTATGCTTTGTGACTAGTAATCACATTTATCAATTTATTGTGGCTTTTCCCATAATATTCAAACCAAAGATTATTACGAAAATGTTAAGTATATACATCAATCAGCTGTATCGATTAGAAGTTTGAAATCCATCGAATTTCACATGCTCGTCCTTAAATTAAATTGTTTATTATTTTTTTATTGATAATACATATCATAACATTAAGTAATTGTATTTTTTATATCTATTTATTTTATCTTTTACAATAGTTAAATGGTATATTTAATTATTTCAAAATACAATATTTTATCTAATCAAGTTTATGTCAGCCGCTGAACAAAACTTAGAAACGATAGCTTAAGCAATCTTAAATAACATAATTATTATGTTTGTTGCGTAAAGAGTAAGAAAAGAAGGACAATGTTATTAAAAACAAGTAGTTTGCTACTATACGTTTTCAGATTCGCATAGGGCAGGGGTCACCAGACTTCTTGAGAAACGGGCAGGATTGAAATTTTTTAAAACTTGGCGGGCCGGATGGCAAATAAATTTGTGTTGAAATCCAATAAGAACAATAATATATACATATGTTCTAACATAGGTAATTATATAATGTGAACAAATGTAATTTCTAAAGAATTTTATAAAAGACAATTTTATTATATTTTATGGGTTTATACGTTGTCGTATCTTATAAGTACCAATTGATGAATTGAAATAAGTAGTTGTGAATTCACAACCAAATCATAGTTTTTCTTTATTGAGAGATTTATTTTCAAAAAAGATAATTTTTGGAGGGCTGGATGAAAATCTTTGGCGGGCCGTAGTTGGCGAACGTTGGCATAGGGGATGGATGCGGAACTGTGAAAACATCGCAGTCTTTTATTCATTTTAAAATAATGATACACATAGTCAAATTTGTTTTCATAAATGTGACCATTTCAGGAATCAAGAATGTGAACCAGTGATGAGAAGATGAAAACATAACAGTGCTGTCAACTGGCTAAATAAATGACCGATAAATATATAAATTTTAAAATTAAAGAGGATGACTTATATAAAAAATAAAATAATATAAAAAAAATTGTACGTAAAATTTTTTTTTGAATTTAGATTGCAATTTTATAGGGTACCTTCATCAATGCGAATCTCTGGTCATCGTCTAAGCTGGCAGAGGTCGATCCTGGCGGTGCCATCGTATGCTAATGAAATGTATCACTTTCACAAAATTAAATGTTTCAACACTTCGACTCTTACGGTTTTCTTCGAATAATTATTGAGCTCACCGCACAGCACGTCCGTTGCTTTCTACTGAATCACAACAATGAATCAAATCGATCACTCAATAGTAACATCGCGGATCAACCGGCTCGCTGTGAACGCGCCACTCCAAGGCGAACCGGAAAAGCGAGTACGATCGTTTGAGTATAGGTACATAATTACCCCGCATTCTGCACGCCCAATATAAAGGAATCGTAACTGCAAAAGAATTCTTTGGAAATGAATTTAACATTTAATATCAAATGTATTCCGTTTATTTCGCGTTTTCGTCATATAAAGATAAACTAAAATTGCTTGTTTACTTGACCAGTCAACCCATAACATTGATATTATTATTCCATTGGTTGTGTTACTAAGTGTGACATGTGTTTCGTATCTTATCTTCAAGCTATCTATCATTGTATCGTACGATTTTTATTTACAGCGTAGAAATTGATTCTACATCTTAAATTATGGCGATAGAGTTAATCTGACGATGCTTCTAGAATAGGTGAAACACGTGTCACATCTAGATGGCGTAGATCAGTGCTTCCCAAATGTGGGTAGCATTGCTTTCCGGGAGCCGGACAAAATATGTTTTTTGTCTGGGAAACCTTATGGAAGGCGCTGACGAAACAAGAGCACAAAAGTCTTATTTTATTTAAGATTTTATCTTTTCCATATTAAGCCCTAATTTCGTCAACCTACTTATATCTTACGATGAAACATCGTGCAAATGGTTCGAATATATATATCACTTATGTAGAATGAAATATGGAAAAAGTGTTTAACTCTCAAATACCTCAAATCGCACTTAAATAATTTGTGCAACAAGCTATTCACACAGTATACAGTATTGCGGCTTGTCGAATAACAAAGTTATCAATTTTATTGCTTCGTGGTATCTCTTTTCATAAAAGCTTGAAATGGTTTTCGTAATTTAAAATAACATTTTAGTTTTAGGGTGAACTAATTAATTACTAACAAAAAAATGGTTTCTGTAAAGTCGGTTTACGGACGATAGTTTAACGTGACAACGTCATAAGAAAACATTGATGAAATGATTGCATACTTTTATGAATAAAATGGAATCATTTTTATTGAATTATCATTATTTTGTATGGATAGAAGAAGGAGGAAATGAAATCTACAATTTAACATTTCACTTCACTTTATAAACAGTTGTAAACAGATCACGTGTAGGTACTGTAGGTGTATAAGTTGTGTGCTGCCGCTGTCTCTCTCAGACGGACTCCGCGCTCTCGCTCGCACGCTTGCCTTCGGCGTAACGCGACAAAATAATGAGTCGTTTTTCGTGCGTGCAGCGGGCGTTCGTCGATTTATAAGACGTTGTCACGTCAAAAAAATATTTACATACTGGCGTTGTATCTACCATAAATGAAGTTCAATATAATAGTAATTTACTTTTATAAGGAATGCCTTCATAAACAAGTTAGCTAGATAAATTTTATCAATTTACATTATTTCGCAACGCTTTGCTACTCCATTGTTTACATTACACTTCTGTAATATGATTTTGCTGTGGTGCTGTGCTTTAACCCCTCTCAAGCCATGCCAAAAATCTGTTGTATTCTCCCATGGAGCGCTTTCAAGAGCGCTGGCAAGCAATCGTCATAAAAGGTCCCTATTTTAAGCAAAAAGTATTTTTTAAAATGCATTTGCTCATAAATATATCCTTGCTATCATTTAAACTTTTAATTTCATCTTGTATAAATATTTTTCATAGTTAATAATTAAATAAATTACTCATGGGAAAAAAATTACAAGTTCTTAAAAAGTACAATCCTGTTGCTCAATTGAATTCATGAATCAGATAAAATATCTACCAAACTTATGAATTGGTTTTGCAACTTTAGAAAATGTTATTTGACTATGAGAAAGTTTTAAAAAGAAGTTTCGAACTATATTTTGACGACATACGATTTTGTGTCGTGCGTAGTTATTAAATTATGGTCGATTTTATTATTTAATAGAGTTTTGTAATTTCATAAGACGAATGAAGCAACAGGCATCAGTTCTCCAAAAATTGGGCAACTTATTGTTAATTCCATTCTATCATCATTTTAATGAGCAATTTCAATTTATACATGACAGCAACTGATGCCTACGAAGGTAGCAGTTATTGCCATTTTTCCGTACAGGTACCGGCTGCAATACAAAAATTCTTATTTACGCCATTTTTATTTGATTGTTATCCTACCAGTAGAGAAGATTACTAATAAAATTTCAAAAATATTTAATCAAACAAACCGTGAGGCCCAATAAAGTAATAAATTTTCCTCGACATATTCGGATTAAAAGCACTATTTGTCTATGGACATCTTCAGAATTTATTCTATAGTTTAGTCTATCATTATTGTCTATGCTTATTGTCATTATTGTCATATTGAAGTTGTGTTAAATTGCGAAGGTGTTATTAAAATCATTGTAAAATGAATGCGCCACCGACATTCGAGTCATTTCTACTATACGAAGGAGAGAAAAAGTAAATATGATTTTTTATAAATTATTTACGCAGTAATATTTGTATTTTTTAAATTCGCTAACATCGCTTTGCTATACTTTCAAGGGTTCAAAAGGAAGAAGATACTAAAGTAACGAATGCTGCCGTATTTACCGTAAACAAAGAAGATCACACCCTAGGAAACATGATCAGAAAGTAAGTTGTATTTTGTTTTTAAACACGTCTGATTGTAACTTGTATATCGACCATTGCTTAACCTCTAATTTTGATTTCAGTCAGTTGTTGAAAGACCCTAAAGTACTATTCGCCGGATACAAGTTGCCTCATCCCCTTGAACACAAATTTGTCATAAGAATCCAAACCACATCAGATTATACACCTCAAGAAGCTCTCACAAACGCCATCACAGATTTGATTTCCGAATTATCACTATTCGAAGAAAGATTTAAGGTAAACACAAGATTCAGTTATAACTATTTTTAACGAAGTTTTCATTTCAAGGCCACCTATTTTTTCATACAAATTCTTTCAGAATGAAAATTCTTAATCTGTAAAGACAACCACAATAATATTACTTCTCTAAATGATAATAAACCATGGTGAAATATGACCGTGTACAAGTAAGCTGTTGTCTTGGTCAACACCAACAAGTGCCGTGTCCGGTGCCAACAACATTCGTGAGGCCTGTGCAGCCTCAAGTTGAAACTGTGATTCTGATTCAAAGTTATTCTAACACTGTAACGTATAATTTCCCACCAGATGGTTGATATTGAAAGGCTTTTGACATTTACTTATTTCAGAGTTTAATGAGGAAGTTTCAATGACACATTGGCTGATAAGCACATAGCAATATATCCACTTTTTCTGTTGATTGAGTGATTCATTAGCTACCAATATACCGTTTGTACTTGCTATTAAAGTTTTCTCCAAATACTTACGATTCTTTAACTATTTTTCAGGAAGCAATCAAGGAAAAGAAGGAAGGACTAGATGTATAATAAAATTAACCACCTATAATAAAATAGTTTATTTCTATTGATATTTCATTAAACAGTTATTAATTTGTCATTACGACAGAAAATACTGAATATTGGAGAAGGGTAGGAATTACAATTTATTTTTGCTATCAAAGGAGATACAAATTTGATTTTCATGTTGTAAGGAATTTTTGTATTATGAAAGATTTTTTTTCATTCTTTTTATAACTATAGTAATAAATAAGTTTTAAATACAATATGTGTACCAGCAAAATTATTTAAAAAAATGTGTATTATTTAATTAGGATAAGAATGATCATTAGTGTGAATGCATCAAATTTACCTATCCTTATAAATATAATACAATGAGACAACTCGCAATAAATTAACTGCTTTTTTCTTCATTCTTAAAAAGACAATAACAAATCTAGAACGTAACAATGGGTTATACTGTTATCAATAAACATGTCAATTTGCAACTCTATAAAAATTAACAAAAACATTTACACGTCTCTTTATTCAATAATGATTTTATCATATAAAATTTGAGATAACATACAGATGCGTTCATGCTTTTTCATTTATTATTGTCAACTATAGAAAATCCACAAAACAATAATTTACTTAAGTATACATTTACAAGCGACACTTTCAATATTAATACAAATATTTTAGAAAATGGTAACACTACCAAAAAATTCTTGGTAAATAAAATTACAAATAATAATTCATACAAGCAATAATGTACATAATTATTAAATTCTATACAATAACAAAATATAGTTCTCGTGGTGAGGAAAACTTGATGCACTCTTAATAAGTTTCTTCATCGTCGCAGTCTTCAGTTGCATGTCCAAATACTAGAAACATAAAAATAGAGAGTGATTAGAGAAGGTTTTCCATTGAAGTTCAAACTTGATAGATAGTTATTAGGTTTACTCATTACATTTTGAAAACCAAAAGCATCGAGAAAAAACTGATTCAAAAACCTTTCATTCGTTGACATAAATAGTCATTAGGTATTCTATAGCACACAGTAAAAGATTGTTGAAGTTTGAACGCAACATTTTTCAACGAGTTTCATTAATAAGCCTACCAAAAGGATTCAAATGTAAGGGCTGAAGTGATAAAACTGGAATACCATTCTGTACAAAAAAATCTTATATTTAGTGTTTCTAACAACATCTTTAAAGATTTAAAAAAATATACTTAATATTAAACTACAGTATCAAGAGAAGCATCCAATACATCTGTGTATGAAAGGAAAAAGGAGAAAACGTCTAAAAGCGACACTTTTCAAATTATATCAAAACAAGATTAACAATTACATATTAAGAACTTTCTAAGAGAGTTGACACTTTTGATGGATCCGGCAGTATCGCTGACGAAATTCTAATGAACATAAAATAACTCAGTGTATTCCACGTATTGGTGTGACAAATAGTAACACGTTTTTCACCAATTTCATAAGCAACTGTGCAAAAGTAGGTCTGATGATGCTTCTGAAAGAGGGGTAATACCTGTCACTATTAATTCAGTTGTTGAATTGACTCATCCCTTTTCTCCTCGACTCATAATGTGCTTTGTAGTTATCTTGGCACATTTTTTAAGGTCAAACCCCCTTCTCCTTTCCCGCATATACATTTGAAACATTACCAACCTGTCTTAATTGTGGGGCAGAGCTACATCTTTATGTATAAACAACACATTTTAAGATTTGCTACTGTAAAGATAATGATGATCAAAAATGACTCAACTTCATGTGAGAAAGATATACTTTATACAAGATAGACAATATAATATTAAGCTTGTTAAACGACGAGACTGATTAAGGGATAAGATATGGTAAATATGATATGGAGAAAAAGGCAACAGAGATGATGAAAATGTATTTTTAATTAACTTATATTAGAGTAAGCCTTCCTTAGATTTGAATAGATTGCAGCAAGGCACGTATTGCGTAGCATGTTTATTACTCACTTTCACAAATGTCGCAGTAAGTTCTTTGTGCTGGAGGAATCTTTTTATCTCCTACCGCCATCACATCTGCGTCACTCGTCTGTCGGGGACAATCTTCAGTCTCATGAGCATCAAATATATCACAGATGTCACAAAACATGCGAGGTGCAGCAATCTTTGCTTTTAAGCCATTCCTGCAATATTCATTACTACTATGGTAAAGCTTAGAAAAAATTATAGTCTTATACACCAGGGGTGGCCAAGATGTTGTGTGTTTTGATTGACTTTTTCTTCTATTAGTTAAGCAAACTGTAGTCTAAAATAAAATGTATTCAAAAAAATGGGAAATCATTCCCAGTCATAAAATTAAATATTAAAAGTTTTATCATTTTTTAGGAAGTCAACCATGAAACGTTTTTTAAAATGGAGGGTTAATATTATTAAATTGAGAATGAAGCTTCCATCACCATGGCAATCATTATATTGGCCAACCCTGTTGTACAATGGTGAGAGTAATTTTGAATGGCTACGTGTTTGTTTCACCGTATGCATTAGTGTGCGTTCCGATTAATGTTAATTGAGCTTCCGACAATGTTCACAATACAAATATTATTTTATGCATATTTTGTATTGTTTCAAAGAACACTTTCATTCTGTTTTCCTCTACATTTGGGTTTTAGGGCCTAACATATGAAATAGCTTAGGGCTACATCTAAATCCGGCCCTGACAACAAGGTAAACTCAACATCTTCATAAACGATTTTATAATGCATACGGTGAACAGACAAGTATCTTGTAATGTGCCATGTAATATTTTTTAAATAAATGTGATAGAATAATGGGAAGAATAATTATGATTTCATGAAATGTGATACAGAAATAACTTACAGGTTATATTCGTCCGCCTCCTGCGGAGTGCAGCCCATCTCTAACACTTCCACTCTGGCTTTGAGTTCTTCATTCTTCTTTTGCATATCAACAATTACGGAGTTTAAGAAGCTTACTTGTCCCTCAACTTCTTCTTTTTCTTCTAATAACCTATAAAAAATAGATATATTATAAGTGTTGTGAGGTGGCTTTTGACATCAGGAATTGTGGGGAAAAGTACTTTTAAATAAAAATCAACAGCATATATTATAGCAACCAGACTTTATATATTATACTAGCATATTTTTATTCATAACATTTTACAAAATTGTATGGTAAAATTATGTTATTAATTTGCTAGTTTGACTGTGTTTAACAATCTAAACTTCTTGTTCTGCAAAGACCTTGCTTTCTCTTAAAAATGAACCTTTTAACATGTGGATTGTAAAAATATTTACTAACAGTATGTACAATCAAAATCAAACAAGGGATCTACAAATTAGATAATAAATCCCAAAAATATAATAAATTAATTAATATTCTGGCTTGGTCTGAGAGGTTTTTCAACTGAGTAACAAGAAATTATCATTGAAAACTCCTGTTGGGATTATCTTATGCGTCACATTATGAAGAGACATGGTTACAAAAAATATACATGAAAGAACATAAAGATAAACATATTCACATATTTATCCAGGAAAACAATTCATTCAAGGGTGCAACCCATCCACTGTATCATTATATACGTGATAAATCTCGTGATAACTATGCTCCCTGGATAGAATCAATGATGATAGATTTATTATTTGTAGTTTATTTACCTCTTGTTGTCAGATCCATTCTGTGGAGATTCTGGGACATTCTTATTCACATCACTTCCGTTTGTTTTCACTGCAGGATTAACACTTTTGTACTGTTTCAATTCTGCATTCAATATTACTAATTCTTCATTTAGGGTATTATTTTTTGATTTATAGTTCTGAAATAATTCAAAAATGTTTGAAATGGTATACAACATCTATCATAATTATTTTAACATAAGACAACAAAAACTAATTAGCTTGCTTCTATTATTAAGATTTCCGCTATTTACAAATAATTAAAACAAATTAATAAAACAGAAATACAGCAAGAGACAAAGGACTGGCGGATTTTTTTTTGTAAATACTGGAGGATTGAAAATTTAATGTTATGTATTGATTTCATACATGCTTTTAGGATTGTTTATATAAAACTGGATTTTGATTTGAAGGAAAAATTTGACATGGAAAAGTACAAAATTCAAAAATTCAAATTTATTATATTCTATGACATCAATGCTTCAATCGTCTTTTGTTGGAAACAGATGATTGAATTTATCTTAAATTTTCTTGGAAATGATTATGTATTTTGTTATTTTCATTGAATCTTTTGATAAATTTTCATAAAATTTTGAATTTATCATATACAATACTATATGAATTAAAGAAAATAATAACTCTAAAGCGGGTATGAAATGTAATAAAATTAAAAGGGACAACATAAATAGTTGGCGAAACCTAAATTTTAAGCATCCGTATATTAAGCAAACCTATAATAAAGTTTACAAAACTAAAAATAAATGTAATGGTTAATTTCAATGAGCAATCAGTATGTACCTTCAAATCGTTTTCAAATATTGTCAGTTGTTCACCATACTTGTGGGCGTCTGTTTCTTTTTTAGCAATTTGTTCATTCAATTTTGATAATTCTATTTTTAATACTTTAGATTCTTCTGAGTGAGTCTTTTTGGTATTTTGCAATTCCAATACCACTTTTTGTAGTTCTGTCTGCTCTTCGTCGGTTTTCTTATTACTGGAGGCTTCTAGATATGATATTTTATTTTTAAGCTCGACAACCAAATTTTCAACTTCTTCCAGCTTTGTTTTCGTTTCCGTTCGTTCATTTTCTAACGTTTCAAATTGTTTCTTTTTTCTGACCGCCTCGTTTCGTACGCTTCTATCTGCGCTTTGAACTGTTTCCTCTCTTTCTTGCTTTCACTTTTAAGAGTGTCGTACTGTTCTTGCAATTGGTTATTCAGCTGTTCGTAATTGGTTTTTTGAGCTTCATTAATAAGAGTAAACGATTTTAAATCAGCTTCAGACTTCTCTACAAGGCATTTTAAATCCGTACATTTGATATTGACTTCATCACATTGCGACGCTTTCTTTTCGAGTTCTTTAGATTCTGTCTCCATATTTTTAAGAAGCTTTTTCAAGTCACTGATTTCCTGTAAATGTGACACCTTAGTTGTTAATAATTCAGTGTCTAACAACTTGTATTTTTCTTCAATTTCTGATGAACTGAAGTTCATTTTTTTAAGTGAATCAATAGTAGTATTCAACTCGAAAATGAGAGCATTTTTATTTTTCAATTCAGTCAAATTTTGTTGAACTTCTTCTTTAAGAATGATTGTCTCGGACTGGACTGTTTCAAGTTTTTTCATTTCGCTTCCTACTTCGTTTAGTTTTTCATCCTTTGTTTTTATTTGTGAATTTAAGTCACCGATACTCTTTTCAAAGTTCACAATCTTTTCAGTCAATCCGCCGATTTCAGCCGTAAGAGCATTCATTTTACTATGGGACTCTGATGTCGCCGTTTCTGTTGATATTTTTTCTTGATTAATCTTAACAATTTCTTCTTTAAGTTGATATAAAACTTTTATTTGCTCTTGAGTAGCCGTTTCTTTAATGGTAACGTCTTCTTTTAATGCATTCAGATTTTTTGTTACGCTTTCGTATTCATTAGTAATATTATCGAGTTTTTTCTCCAAGTCGTGTCTTTCCTCAAAAGCTTTTTTCAAGTCAATATTGTGTGAATTGATTTGCCTATCTTTTTCAGAAATAATTTCAACGTTTGATTTAAGTTCAACTTGCAACAATGAACTCTGGAGATTCATTTCTTTTATAATAGCTACATTTGCAGCGTGTGATTGAACCAGGCACTCATAATCACCCTTCACTTTTTGAAGTTCATTTCCCACGGTATTTCCGAGTTCCTCTTTTGACTTTAATTGATTTTCCGCGAAAGTTTTTAGCTTACTGTATTGATCAGACATCTTTTGTTGAGCCTCTTGCAGAGATTTTTCATTTTGCTGAGACGTTTCCAATTTATGATTCAGCTCATTTTGAGTAGCGACAAGTTGATCTAGTTTTTCTTTCAACTTTGATTCTGATGCAAGGCCGTTGACCTGTAAATTTTCTAATTGCGTATTCAGATCGTTTATTGTTTTCATTGAAGCTTTCTCCGAATCTTCGATGCGAATTTTCAAAGCCGCTTCTTGTGAATTTTTAACCTCCAATTCGTTTTGCAACTTTTCCATTTCAGTTTTATAATTTGCTTCAGTCTCTGTGAGTTTACCGGTTAAGCTTCCTTCGATTTCAGAAATCTTTTGATTCAACCCTAGCAACTGTTCTTCGTGTTGTTTTTTGGAATCGCTTACTTGTTTCAAACTTTCAGCCAGAGCATTTTTCTCAGAGGCCAGCTCATTTTTCACCTGCTCTAAAAGTTGTTTAGACTCTTGTACGCTGCGTTCAAACGTAGATATCTTTTCACGATTTGTTTCTTTGATAACCTCAAGCTCTTTTTCGGAGTCTCTTAACTTGTTTGTGAGGGTCGTAAGTTGCTCACTTGAACTGGTAGAATGATTGTTCAATTGAGATATTTCATTTGCGAGCTTTTCTTTTTGCTGCTGCAGTTCGGTATATTTTTCATTTTCATTCCGTATCTGTCGAACAAGATCTCCGTTTTCAAGCTCAAGTGAGGCTAATTTTGTTGAAATTTCAGAATTGATCTTTGAGATTTCCTCTAACTTCTGTTGCGCTTGGGTCTGTGTTTCGGTGAGACTTTTAACTTGGTTCAGATGTTGTGAGCTCTCGTTTTCAATATTTTTCTTTTGTTTGTTTGTCTCTTCAATCGCGGAGACTTGTTCTTCTAATTGCTTCGTCACAGATTTCAATTTCAAATCGCTCTCTTCCATTTTTTTTGCGTAGTCAGATTGTAAAGCTTCAGCTTGCTGTGCAAACTGTTGCTTGATATTGTCAATTTCAGTTTTTAACGTCAATATTTCTTGTGCTTCATTTTTAAGGTGTTCATTTTGTTCAATTGATAATTTTTCAAAAACTTTTTGTGCTTCAGAAGATTTTGCAGATATTTCCGACAGCTCTTTTTCTTTGTTAATGAATTTCTCTTGCAGCTCATTCATTTCATTTCGGATAGATTCATTTTGTTTTGCCGAACTGTCAGATATGACTTCTAACTCTGACCCTTTATTAGCCAATTGAAGTTTTACTGCTTCTAATTCTTTTTTAAGATTGGCAATGACCGACTCCAATTGTTTATTGCTATCGGTTGAGGTTTCGGAATCTAAAATTTTGGCGCTCAGTTCCATTTTCAGTTTGTCCAGATCTTTCTTATGTGATAACTCTGATTCTTTCGCAGACGCGAGAGCTGTAAATGTAATCAATAATTTAGTAAGACAAACAGTATTGGAACACTCAAAAAAATGTCTACTGTGAACAAAGACACAAATTGTACTCATCATTGGCATAGATTCTTTCTAGGATAGTATTATTGTGTGAAAAATATCTAACACTTGTATAAAAAAATATTTACAATCTATCATTTCAGTATACATAAGTATATATACAAAAACAAGGCATGTTTTACATCAATATGGATGTGTTTTTGATGTTGTTTTAGAGTCAAAATAAAAGGCATCAATTTTGAATGGGAATAGCATATTTCACAGATTATTTCACTGACTGAACAACAAATAAATATTTTTTCATGTGATGTTTCATTGTTAATATTCAATTTATGTTTCATGCCACACTTACATTGGTTATATTCCTGAGTCCTTACTTCTAATGAAACCTGCGTTTTTTCTAGTTTAGATCTAATTTCGCTTAAAACGTTGTTGTGTTCCAACTCCATGTTTTGCAGTCGTTCATTTTGTTGTAGTATGTGTTTTTCAGTTTCGTTCAACTTCTCCGTGAAGGCAGAGATCTGCACCGAAGCATCCAACTGCACTTCAGACAGCTTGGTCTTCAGCTCATTGATAATCTTCTCTGAATCAGATTTTGTTTTCATTAACTCTTCGGTGTGATTTTTACCAAGATTTTCTTTGTCGCCATCCTTTTCTCTCAGCAAGACGTGTGCTTCATCTAACAGCTTTTGTAATTCAGCCGCTAGCGCTGCAATCAAATATGTTGTGTTAAATTTAGCTATTAAGGTTACAGTTAAGGTTTAAAGATTTATAAAAAAAAAATATTTGGAGTTTATTGCAATGGCATTTAACTTTTTGCTTAACCTTCAAAGGACGGTCCCTGAAAAATAGCATGTGATCCGAAGGGGGGTCTAAAAAATACTCCAGTGGTATGGCTTTATTGGCATAGATTGCATTAAAATATGTTATAGTCCCTGTGGTCTAGTGGCAAGAGCTTTGTCCTAGCGATCAATTCAATTCCCGGCAAGGTCAGATTTTTTCAATTTAAAAAAAGAGATGATCTTGGGCTGGGTGTATGTTATTTATCGTTGATATTGTGCACAACTGATTCATTATTTATCATCGATTTAATCTCGTATGACTTTCACAATTAAGAATATTTGGCTCATTGGCGTAAGCTTTAATTCCAAATATTAAAAATATATTATGCATTAACATATCTTTATACATCGTAGATACAGAGTTTTTTTCTACAAAAGGTGTAAAAAGCAATAATTTAAGAATAACCAAAAGTTTACACATTGTATCACTAATATTATGATAAATATTTGAAATAAAGTTGCAGTGGTGGTCAACTGTTACCCACCTTCCAGGAAAAGTTAAATAGACATTTTCAGTGTTACTGAGCTCAGGAACATTGCGCACCCGGCTGACATTAAGCCATGATAAGTATGATCAACGATTTATCCGAGATAATGAATTGTTTCAATACCTTGTGATGCTTGCAGTTCATCTTTGTGCTCGCCAAAAGCGATTTCATTCTGGGCTTTATGTTGAGCTTCGGATATAACGCACTGAGCTTCCAATTCCTGGACCAGTTTTCTCGAAGTTTCCAATTGCTTCTCTAGTTCGGCTACTGATGTCAATAATTTCATTTTTTCAGCCTGTAAATATATCACAACGACATAGAAGCTACCAAAATAATATTAAATACACTAATGTATATTTTGAGGAAGAATAAAGGCATAAGTGAATACAAAATGAATATAAAACTTACGGTGAGTTCTTCTTTGAATTTCTGAAACAAAAAAATATAAATTAGTAATACAGTTATATTATTTTGATCAGTCATTAAAATTTGAGCGAAGAAAGGAAGAGTAAATATCTATGAAAAAAATCAATGACGATTTGTAAGCAATGAGTTTTTGAGACGAGATTCAATTTTAAGTGATTATATGATATATAAATATTTTTTATTTATTATATTACAATATTATTCAGTACTTTACAATAAGAGTAGAAATGGCAGTAAAAAAATATGCCGTTCAAAGAAATATCATTGCTATCATTGGCAAGAGGATTAGAAGTATAGAGTTTAAAAATGAAAGGTGGTTACAGTAAAATCTTCTTTGTGTATGTTATCTTCCTCAGCGCGGAACATCAGATCTTCACCTTTCTGTTTTTCATCTTCCAGTTGCTGTGTAACTTCTACATAGTCTGCATTCATCTTTTCGATTTCTTTTCGGTACTGAAAATTATATAGTAAGAGAAATAAGTCATAAACATCTTAAAAAGTAAGCCAAATAAGCAAGATGTAATCAACCTCCTGCCAAAGAATTTCATCTTATTTTTTTAATAAAAAATCGACACAAAAGGTTTTGAAAAAAATATTTATTCAAATATTAACTCCTTATCTTTAAGATAAAACCCATATTTTCAAGGATTGTAAGGTTGACTATAATTTTTTTCTTCTTTTCTCTCTCGTTCCTCCTGAGCCGATTAACAAATATTCCAAAAATTAATTCAACAGTGTTTGCGTAGAGTAAACTCTTGGAGGTTATCAGGGAAAATAAGACATTTTACTAAAAATATATCTTGTAAGTGATAGATTTAACACTGTTAACTTGCAACACCCTGCAATCAACCGATTTAACAGGTGACACGCTAGCAGTCAACGTGTTAAAGGGTAATTCACAACTGTAAACTTAAGTTACTCCATGGTGACATAGATATTTTTCTAGGATAGCTTTATATGGGCTAAAAGATTGTAGTACAGTAAAACCTCGATTCTACGTTTTTCAAGGGACCGTATAAAACAAACGATCAATGCGGGAAACGATGAATGCGGGAATGTTTTAAATATTAAATAAACGCCGGGACTATAGAAAATGAACGTACCACGCGGGAAAATGTAGAATGCGAGAACGTAAGATCGGGGTTCCACTGTACATACAAAGTATTTTCTTTATAAAAACTGTGGTTCTAATGTAAATAACATAACATCAATAAATAATTTGGGGTAGAAGAAATTTGCAAGTGACCTTTGTTTTACATTGATTATTAAAGAAACAAATTTTTAGCTCATGCATTATTAAATCTGTCATCGCAAAAGAAATGACCTTTTTTCTAATGGCAATAAATTGATAACGTACATCAGCATTTTCTTTTTTCAAATTGGTCACAGCAGTTTCTATCCATTTGTATTGAAGGGACATCTTTGCCAGCTCTCCTCTTTCGACTTCCTGCTCTTTTATCAGGCGCTCTATGTGCTGCTGTTTCTCTCTCAGTAACTCCTAAGTAAAAAATGATTCTTTAGAATGCAAAATAATGGTCTGACAAACCAAGTAAATAAAGATATATCTAAAATAAAATAGTAAATATAAGGATAGGGACAAATGGATATCAAATCAAATGCTCATTACATACACAACGGATGGGTTATGATAAAGATTAACTTTATACTAACCGTTCTTTTATCGCTTGTAACAAGCCAACAACTTAAATATAAAAATAAATTTACTATTCCACATATTGCGTTGCAAGAAGTGACACGTGTTTCATCTCTTTGACAAGCATCATCAGACTAACTATAGTCTATCAGCTAATTTAGCCATAGACATAGTCTTAACCCATTGTTTACGGTGTGCACAAATTTGTGCCTAATTACCATAGTAATTAAAAAGGCCCATAAACAAAGTGTCAAGAACACAGTTAACTCTCTTCTATTATTATGTATTTTTTTTTAATCAAATTATTTTTAGACTTATATATGCTCTTCCTCCTCTTCTTTGTGCCAAAACAAAGGTTCTATATACACATCTGAATACATAAATTGTCTGCCTTGCGTACCAATCACTATCTCAAGGGAGAGGCCGCATGTTATATATTTTAAAGTTGGTTGCATTATCTTGCAAAAAATCTATCAAACCTAAGCAAAAAATATGTTGATCAAATCTATATTGATTATATTGACATATAATTGGTAATACCCTACTGTAATAAAGTAAAAATAGCAAAATGTTTAGTTCTGCAAGAATTACAAGATATATTTGATAGCTATTTTGGCTTAACGCCATCGTCAGAACTACATTCAACTGTTATAATAATTATTGTCTTCCCATGTATCTTTCTTATTGAAAGCAATCCTTTATATTTAATAGCCAAATAATTTTGAATTGTCTTCATAATATGAAGTTGAATATTATGCAACATCATCCTTTCTATGGATGTATTTAATAAAATCACCCTTACATGGTAAAAAGTATCAGTGGTAGACAACATGAGCAAGTGAAGTTTATTTAATTTGCCCAAAATTAACTAACAATAATATTAGCAAAGATCTGCAATGCCAGGTGTGTTTCGTCTGTTTTTTTTTTTTTTTAAATTGACAGAAAATGTGTTTTTATAAATTCATAAATAAGAGACTGTTTTTTTTAATTCCTAAACTTATGAATCACTTTCAAGTTGTTAACTGTCTCTTGTATTTCTTGGTATAAGGCATTTTATTGAAATAAATAAAGCACATTTTTTTCTGTACTACTTCATATATTTTGCAAAGATCAGAACCGGTTTTGCTCACAGTAAGCATTGTCAACTTGAATATGAACTGTGGCCCTGGTGGATAGACCGATTTCGCGTGCCTGCACACCGTGGCGAATGAAAAGTTACAACTGGTTTTTCTATTGGATTGACCAAAGAAGCAAAAAAAGTGTAAATTTATTTACACTACAAGTTAAATAAGAGTGCTATCAATTTTTTGTTTAATAATAACTATTCTATTTGAATACTTCAATGGTTCATTAGGAACTCATATGCTCCAGACAAGATTGAAAAATGTAATATTTATGAAATCTATTTTTTTATAATTCAATTGATTTATTTTGTTGAGTGTTGTCAGGTGGTGATTTATTTAGCTCCATACTTTCTTTGAATAATATTGTGACTTTTAAAACATTTACCTAATACCATTGCATCTATTTACTTACTTTTAATCAAAATGCCAGATGGCGTGCGCACAGCAAATGAGATTTGCAAAATAACAATATCACCATTCACAAAAGAATGTGCTCTTAATTTGTATCTTATTGTTTGTGACAGAATGCTCATGCATTTAGATAAACAAAATCTTTTCACGAAAGGTAATATTGTATTTTAACCATTTATACGCCATGGCGTACAGGCAAGCAAACGCCACGAACGAGTTTATTTATGAATAAATATCGTATTTTTAAATGAAACCTAATGCAGAGAACTTTTTTCAAGACAATATGATTATTAAAATAGCGATATGATTATCCGTTTTTATTTTACTTGAGGTTAAGCTAATAGATGTCGCTAGGGCTTGCACTTTATTATCGTAAATATCCCTGGAAGCGTTTTTTAAATCTTACATTTTTGATATTTTTTTTTCACTTTTCGATATTTCATGTTGCGTGGCATTTTCATGGAAAAATTGATGGTTGAAAATGGTGGCTGTGGCAAAAATCCATGGAATTTGCTTGGCGTTTAAAGGGTTAAAGATTGCATATTATACTGAACGTCGACGAAAAAGTCAGTTAACTAGTATGTGATGATACTATCACTAATTTCATTTTGAAGAAAGAGAAAATTGTAATTCACTACCCAAGGGCCTAATAAATTTCTCACTATTTTTTGAGTGAGGCATGTAAGATCCCTCATATAAATTGTACCTAATATTATGAAATGTCTTTTTGAAGATGACTGATGACCTATTACAGAATAATTTCTTTAAACTTCACCAATCTGTTATATTAATAATTCTTTCTTTGAAGTGATACTTATGTATAAAAGTTGTCATGTTGTCAGTATTGAACCATTGCTGAATGTGATTTTCGTGTCATTCTGGAAACTGTGTATATTGCATGTAAGACTAGTTTATTTACCATCAAATCAAAAATAGTGATTTTGTGATTCAATTATTATTAATCTGCTTGCTACAGTTAATTTATTTTTATCATGCTTGTTAATTTGAGAGATATTTTGTTCTATCTATGGTTATATTGGCAATTGTTGAGAGCGCCACTGTCAATGCAGTATGAAAACATGTCACTAAATACTACAGCTCGGAATAAATATCCGTGTGTTAATCTAGCCTTACAATAATGGCAGCATTAAATTTGATTTTAGAAGGATGGATAGGGTGGGAAGATTATAAAATAAATATCAAAATAAAGCAAAATATTTATTTACAAATTATAAATTATTATAAAATCAAATCTATATTAATACACATTATAATATTCTGGAATGTCCAGGAAGTAATAATTGAGTTGCGACACACGATAAAAACATTATAATATCTGAAAACATTTATATAATCAAATGCAATATTTCTAAAAATTGCTTATATTTTATTTAAATGTTTTCATACACACAAAAGAATTCAGATCTCCTGTGCTGATATAAGAATACTCAAACACATATTTTCAAATTTGGAATTGTCAATTGAAAGATGTCATCGTAATTTTAGAGTGATTGAATCACATAAATGATTCATTGATTTGAATTATTTCATCCGTAGAATCATTTTTCTGCAAAAAAATTACATAAACACGCCCACAGAAGTCATTTAAATTACCTGCAACGTGTTCTTGGCGTTCATTGGAGTGGAAGAAGCCCGGGGTCCGGATAGCCTCTGTCCCATTACAAATTCAATTACATTGATTAGACATTATGGTATTATTATGTCAAATCTACATTAGAGTTTATGACACTAATTAAAAATTACTTGGCTTTTCTTTAGACAATAAATAGTTATTATATTATTCAATTTATTATCAGACGATTTTAATTGTTATTGAGTCCTTATTAGAAAAGCTGGAAAATTTTTCATTAATATTCAAATAATTACGTGTTTTAGATTAATTAATTAATAATTATCAAAATGATCTCAACATAAATGTTGCCATATACATTTATAACTATTTTTCATTCCAATACAGTCAAACATCCATAATTCAAGCAAAGATTCCAGAGGCCATAAAAGAGTTGCCTATATTATTTTGATCAAATTAGACAGATATTAATTGTAAAAAGATTATTAAGTATGAATCAACAGTACTTATATATATTATGAAAAATCATACATCCAGGTATCAACAACCATTCATACTTACATATATATATATGAAACATTATCTTAACAATAGGTGTAGATGATTTATTAATATTATTATTTTAAATAAATTAATAATGTTAATAAATAATAGTCCATCGTAAATTATTATTTGCTTTTTTTATTTTAGTTTTTTTTTAATGTCAGTCTTACCACGACACTTGGTCTCGCCCGCCAAGTTGTCAAACACAGATCAAATGTCCATCATCATCATTTATCGAGAAAAAATTGTGTAGTTTCAGGATGGAAAAGGGTGCAAAAAAAATCGAAAAGTATTTTTGCTCGGATCCAGAGAAGTGCAAAACAAAATTAAAGTCCTTTTTTGTACATCAAATACCGATGCAATATTTCACATGCTTGTTAGAAAGTATATCTATACATAAGTATAGTACAAGCAGGTAAAAAATTAAGATAGCGAAGCTTACAGTAGAAATAATTGTATATAATAACCATCGCCAATAAAACACAAGCAAATAATGTACCCAGGTAATGTTAGATTGTAAAAAAAAGCATTAAATCTTTACACATATTATAATAATAAAGATATTTTCAAATATTATACAAAACAATTTTTTTTTTACATTGATCAAAAAGTGGAAATAGAATACAAATGAATTTATTGTGTACATAAAAAAAGATATTGATAAGATAAATAAATAAGCTTCGAGGAAACGAAAATAGATGTCGTGTGAAAGGATGAAAGCAATATCTAAAAGTTTTAAAATATATATCTTCTGTCAACATGCATGACATATCCATGCCATTTCAAAATCATAGAAAATATTTTGTATTTGATTTACTCTTGTAATTTCATGCTTGATGTTGGATTTGGTGCATGCATTTTTAAATCATTCATTGACATTCAGTAACAGTAATGATAGAAAATAGATATATTATAATTTTACATTTTTGAATTTTATGGAATGTGCAAATGTTGTACTTGTCATTTTTTAATATATAAATATTATTTTTCATAAAAAAGACAATTAATATTACTTATTCTCTTTTTTTTCAAAAGATTTCAATGGATTCACTCGAGCAAAGATCCAGTATCAAGGTGCAACATTTATTTTCAAATAATTTTCAGATCTCTACTTGCATGAATTCATTATTGTGTTTGCCGAAAAAAAGAAAAAACCAATTTCTTTTAGAATAGTACAAACAAATAGCAATACATGGCTCCGTGCTCAGATACCTACACCGATAGGAGGTGCATGCGGGTAGGAAGAGAAGGATCTGTAGGAGAAAAAATCAGCCAATCAGAATTGAAGCGATAGCGAAGCTCTTCAGTACATGGTGGTGATAAAGATGGAGTTGTCGAACATGTCGGGCGAGACGCATGAGGCGTGGTAATGTCTCGGCGAGGCGAGTCGCCAGGGGCTGGGCGAACGAGCGAACTCCACCGCCTAGCCCATCTGCGATCCGCCTACCTGTCCAGCTCCTCCGAGAGCCGTGACTCCCAGTCTGGGAAGATGCCGCACTGATCCGATGGACGAGGTCATGCTGATTACGGAGCCCGGAGGTGAAGAGACGCGGGAGCCGTGGACTGCGCAGGAACCGGGGCGGCGGGCGTTGGAAGGTGAGCGAGACACTTTGGAGGCCGGCGCAAACAGGCCGAAGCGAGGACCGCATTCGAAATACCTGTGCATATAAACTGACAGTTGCGACAAAAATGTTGTGTACAGAGAAAAAAAGGTAAATCCAATCATAGCATGTAGATAAAAAATATCGGAACAAAGAATAAACAAATCATTTTATAACATATGGCAACATTACAAAGTTTTTCTAAAATAAGAGGATTCACAATTCTGACGTGTCTTTCACCTTTTGCCTTCGACGGATCCGTCATTTTTTCCCATTGGGTCGTTTAGTTCCACGCCGCACCATAACCCTGCGGCGAAATCAGTGGGACCCATGAATCGTAAGATACCAGCTTTGCTTCCTTGACTGCTTGATACGATGACGCGATCGCCAAGTCGGATATCTGCCGGGCTTATTGTGGAGCTGCCTGCTCAAAAAAGATCGTTTACACATTCAGAATAAGCGTGATAAATAACGTATTTAAATAAATCATTCTTAACCAATTTCTAACAAAGAGGGTGCAATAAAGAAGAGCAATCCAAGAAATTGCTCAGTAGAGACTGAATTTATAAAGTCATGCAATTAAAAACTAAAACCAATGCTGGATTGATCATCTCACTCATTCTACTGCTCATGCTGATGACGCTTCCGTTGGGCGAAGAAGACCTCGGCATCCTTGATTTTGGCGAGGACAGTGTCAAGTTCATTTTACGTGCGGTCTCGAGGCGTTCGCCGGGGGACGGTGGCGGTAATCTGTCACTTGCTGTCGGGGAAATTGGCAAGGGGGAGTTGAGTGGTGAGGGCACCATGAGAGGGTCTCTTGTAAGGCGGGTGAGTCGGGAGAATACGCCTCTTCGTGCTTCACATTGGAAGTATCTGACACCAGCCACGGAACCATCGTTCTTGCCTGAAACATCATTTCGTATTTATCAATGTGCACTATATTACTACAATTCGAGGGTGTGAGGACATACGGGCGAAACTACACAAATGGCTGTTTTGAGTTAAATATGGCATTGCCATGCTCAAATGGAGTTCTATAAGATATCAAAATATGAAACTTGTACGAAGAGCGGTTTACTAGATATTGCTTGGCTTTCCTGCAAATCCGTCAGAACAAAGTTTAATATTGAACACTGTTTTGCCATTTATCTCAGTTCGTTATTTTTTTAGTTTCGCCCGTATGTCCCTGCACCCCCGAATTCACCTTAAACTAAGTATCACTTATTTGAATTGGATCAACTATCGAGTCATTCAAAAATCTACAATATTATGCTGAGATGATAATTGATGATAATCTATCTAATATTACGGAAAGAAAAATAACAATGTATTTTAGTTCTACATAAATTATTTTATATATTTGTTGATAGCTATTTCGGCTTACGCCTTCGTCTTCTTCGCCTTCGTATCTAATATTGTTAGCTGTTTTTCCTTAGCTTTATTTTTTATTGCGTTTTTTTTATATAATACTGCAATATTAATTTTAACCATAGCTTACCGATGGCGTCGTCTAGAACGACTCCAGCCCATTCTCCTGGTGCGAATTGTGTGTCTCCAATGTAGGCGATCTGTCCTGGTTTACTTCCTCCAACATAAACCCGTTCTCCGATTATGAAACTGTCCGTGTCTTCCGTCAGCACCACGCTGTGATCTAAACAAGAAAAAAGATCATGCCAATATCGATAAAAATTAAGTGTTCTTCCAATAACCTTCTTGATTTCGAACATCGAATTTGACCACCATAACAATCTTCGATATATGAATTGGCTACTCGGATAAAAAGGATATACCTAAACAAAAAAAAACGATAAACAAAAACCTGCCAAGCTCATCTGATTTCAACAGCAGAAAGAAAAACTTCCTGGTCGCAAAAGCACGGATAATCAATAATAATAAGCTTGAAGCGAAGCAATCACAAAAAGCACAAAAAAAGTAAACTCAATTGTAAAACTATTTGTTTAACTGCAGTATTTTGGAATATGCCTAATCGATCCGTCACACTGAGTCAATAATTATTTCTAATCGGCATAAGATTCTTAATTCAAAATATTTCGAGTTTTTAAATTTTATTCCCGAAACTGTATATTTTGAGCTTCGAAATATGCTTAATATTCACAACGTTCTTAATTTAAAAATTTCAGCTCGAAAACTAAAAATCAATTTATATTTGAATTGCTAACACAATTTGTAATGATGTTATGCGAAAATATAAGTAATTTCTTTCAAAACATTCAATAATCTCCATCGAATTCTAAATCGGTGGATTCCCAATCAATCTATCATATTTGTTTTCAGTTTAAATCGGTATGCTTGTTGACAATTTGATTGAATCATTATTCTAGAAGACTTCAAAGTATTTGCCGGAGGCAGAGTACGGAATCGAAATAATATATAGAGATAACAAAGATTTAGTTCGTAGGATTTGGATACTAAAATAGATTTATTACACGTTTATTTATAAATCTATGACAACGTCTGACGCTTTGGCGAATTTGTTAATCAGTAATCTGTACTTGAAATTTATCATATAGATTGTGCGTGTTTTTTTTCTTGCTAAGACATTACGAAAAAGATTTCAAAAAATTGGCTTTGCAAAAGCGTAAAATTGATATGTAAATTAAAATCAATTATTACATAATTAATACAACTACTACAATTAGATGATGATTGAAGATAATAATGATACAACACAATTGCAGTGCAGAAAATGTTTGCATAATGATTCTGTCAGTACTTATCTGTTTAAAAATGAATTTACCGAATGTTGTTTTCACACACCTTTTTAGATACGTGTTCATTTATTTTAGTTCGAGGAAAAATTAGCGAATATTATTTTTGACATTGAAACATATTGAGGTGGCCTTCTTCGTATATGATGAAAACAATGTAAAGTATTCATCGTTAACCAAACTATCTTAAACAAATGACAATTTGTTTCATTTGCTTTATATTTTGACTATGGTCAGATAATTCCAAATTTGAAATAATCGTGGAAATAATTGAAACTCTACTGTTTGTCAGAAAGTTTGAACGAAATAGAGAATTATAAGCATAATTTTAAAGTCATTAAAAGATATATCGCAACTTGATATAACAAAATTAGATAAATCAATCGAATTGCATTGCAGCTGTCTGCAACCTGCATATTATTGCATCACATTTATTTTCGTTTTGACAGTGAAACAAACTAAAATTGAAAATGTACCTCAGTTTCAAGTTTAGCTAATATATATATATACATCTACGCATTACTTGAATGAAATAATATAATTTACTATATTGACTAGGGTGCTTCGATGGAAATGGAATATCACAGCTACAATTGTTCACAAAAAAAACTATTTCTCCAATCTGATAGATTCAAATTACGTAAAGCATAATCACGAGCAACAAACTATTTTTGAAATACTGCATTGCAATGATGGGAATTATCACACGCGAAAAAGTAAAAGCTATACATCCATACCTGAAGTCCTCCTCAAGCCTGCCTCGCTGAGTCTGCGAGGATGGTGCTCCCACAAGGCGTCCATTGAGCTGAGGCTGAACGTGCTGCAAGCTGGATTTTTCACGTGCACAGAACACAAATAACACAACACAAGAGGCTAAGCTTTACAAAACAACTAAGTGAAACAGCATAGAGTGGAGGTGTGGTAAAAATGCTATCGACAAGACAGCGTTGGGTGATAATCAAATTCGCGCTCACGTTTATCGAGAAATGATTATAATAATATTTACAAGGTTATTATTTTATTATAGATTTTCATTGAGTCATTATTACGATTTCAATAACCATGTATATCTGCGATGGTTTGGATAGCAAGAAACAAATTATTCTGAAATGACGTAAGAGCTGGTTAACCTGCTTTTAACATTCAATAGCAAACGAAAACCGTTAAAATTATTCATGTATTAAATATATTGTAAATCAAAAATTTGTTCGGTATTATTTACCGTAACTAATCTAATGTGAAATTCAATTTATTATATTTAATCTTCAAATAGAATGGTCTCTTTGACTGAATTGGTATCAGTTTCTATCTAAAAAACGTTACAAAGTAAATAGATAGTTACGGTATTGAACATAGTTTTTATGATTTTAATTTATTCACTAGTCAGTTATACTGGTGAAACTTAAAAAGATCGAATTAAGTATAATAAACATTTTACCGTTCATTTCGTTGTAATTTTAATAAATATTTATGTTTTAGATAAATAAACTTTCTAAGCGATTGATTGCAATTTTGGTGCTATTATACACGAGTGTTTAATTATATTACCGTACTCTACAATTTTAAATATTTAATATAGGTAATTTTACTAAAATACGGTCACTGTATTTAAAGAAATTTATTGTGAAATAGCTACCTAGCAGTGTCTAACTTTCCGATGCCCCGCTTCAATCAGGTACAACCCTGAGATATCAATGACTTAAAAAATATTACAAAATTATCTATGATAGTAAATCATTATAAGCCACTACTTATAAATAATTAGAAATATCTAATTTAAAATTGGATACAAGCATAGTATTGACGATATACGTCATTCTATTCAGTAGAGACTGCAATATGAATAAAAACAAAACATGACATCATGATAGCAATATAGTCAAAATACTATTTTATTTAGTACGTATTACCATTACGTTGTAAATAAAAAAAAGGTTTCACAACAAGTAATAACACAGAATAGTAATTACGCATTACTACGGTATTATCCAATTTCGTGAGACATTCTAGACATTTAAATTTAACACATCGTGCGCACGAACTGTCAATTTTTCTTCCAAAATATCACAGAATAAGTAAATTTAAATTCGGTATGTTCAACTGTTTCGATGCCGTCAGCGCGACACGTAATGTTAGAAGGTGGCGGATTAGCGCATTAACCCTCCGTGGTTATAGATCGAAAATCACCCAACGCTCTGATAAAAAGTGATGTGATACAATAAGTATGTGAAACACAAACAATTATAGGCGGAGTGGCACTTATCGGTGTGGAAAACGGTCAGATCTGTTTGTAAACGACTTTAGGTTACATCGTCGAAGAAAATCCTACGCGTTTTGCATAAATCAATGAGAATTAAAACTTGGGATGTCCTCCGCGTAATAAATTTATAGCATACATTTATTATACATGCGGTACAAGGTGGGACATTGATTGTGTAACAATGTCAGCTCTGTCACACAGCACTACAGAGACCATTACTTGTTTTACAATTCATAAATTTGTCAATTACATTTACACTATAACCTCTCTGTAGACAAGCTGATTTCAAGTTACTTAAATGTCCTCCTACTTTAGGATAACATTCAGCTGATATGTAATATTTATGTATAGATTTATAAATCTTCAACTGTTTACATCACGCTTGAATATCACAATCTAAGCGTATTTAATTCAACCTATCAAATACCATTCAATGATATATCAATCACAAATATGATTAAATGAACCAATTAATAGCTTGATTAAATAATAGCTATTTGAATAGTGACAGCAAATTATGAAAAACAAACAAACAATGTTTCTATTAATACGTTTTCAGTGAACGTTTAACACCCATGCTTCAATAAAAAAACATTATTGTTATATTTTTTTGCGCTATCGAAACTCAAGGGGAAAAAAATCGTTTGAACCAATTCTGTCTCAATCCGTGGGCTATTAATTTAATCCACGCGTTGGCGACCTTTCTATAACACATTTTTTTCCATATTTTATTTCAATTGTCGTTAATAAATTGTGGATTTCACGGAACAACAATTCTTTAAAGGAAAACAAACTTCGCCTACGGTCCGAGCTAACAAGATTGCGTATGAATGAATACATATGTATTTTGATAGCGTCAAGTGTTTAATATTTATTACTCGTAAATGTCGCGATAAAAATTTAACTGTCATCTTTTGTAAACAGAGAAAAAAATTATATTACATATAAATAACTTGTAAAATGCCACAGCCACCCTGGAGAGTTTCAAGGTTGCTAACTGTTAATACCAGAGTATAGCCGGCAAGTCCAAATATATTTGGTCGAACATGGTTCAATTAATATGAATGTATACCACGAGCATAAGCACCAAATATATTTAAAGCATTGTCGATATGGTGTAATGTAATTTTTTGACTTGTATTTATATGGGGTAAAATAACGTACATTGACAAAAATATAGTTAAGTTATGACATCATAGACAGATCTGATCTCCGTACGTTGTGCACAACTTCTTGCACAATCCCAACCATTAAGAAGTGCCACTCCACAACATCGTAAATAACATTTTTACGGCACACCAATATCATAAAACAGACAATGGATCATCAAGTTTTTTTACCGTTGGTGTCAACTCGTAAAAACGTCATTTGAAAAATAAAAAAGTGTACATCAAAGTTTATGTTATTTACTCGCTATCATGCAAAGTAATATGTTACACACAATGAAACAATGTGGTCAACTACAAGCAGGTGCAACAACTTCATCTCAATTATTATCTATTTAAAAATATTTTGAAAATTATGTTAGTAATTCTATTTTTAAAAAAAAGTTACACGTAGACTTTGTAAATGTTATAAGCCAACGATTGTATTTTTACGTTATATTTTGTCTAATTTGACAAAATCAAAATATATCCAGACAATATCTACAATCTTTACCAGCAACTGTGATTATTTGCCAGTATTCCTTGAATGAAATAATCTAAAATAAAAATTAATTAAAAATTAACTTTTAAAATTAAAAAATATAATACTATCAATGTTTCTAATAAATAACATTAGTATTTAACAAATTGCACGTGTTAAATGTTAATTTTTTTCGTGCATCGGCTTTTAACCTGTTATTTGACACGTAAGGTTAGTTGCCACATAGAAAGTTTGACGTTCACTACTCACTGGAGGGCTTACGCTCCCTTGGCGAAAACCTGTCGCTGGAGTCGCTCTGAGAGAAGTTGATGCTGCCCTCTGAGCCTTCGTCCCCTTCCTCTTGCACGTCTGCACACCCAACATGCAAATACCACAAAATTCACAAACTAAACAAACCGCTAAATAGTAAAGCAGCACACTAAAACCATAAAGAAATGCACTATGATTGAAGAATGCTCTAACATTAGCATCAAGCCAACTAGCATGACAAAAGGTGCAAAGCGTGCATTTTTACTATATTTAAAAATGACGTTTTTATTATATGGAAACATTAAAACAAAACTCCAATATTCACACATTTTTTCTATAAAATGCTTCAATATATGTATTTGGTTTATTGATTGAGTAGGCATTTACTTGGTAAAACTCCATTATAATACGATAAGAAAAATAACATTGTATTTTAATTCTAAAGAAATTATTTTATATATTTGTTGATAGCTATTTCGGCTTACGCCCTCGCCAGAACTAGTTCTTTCTGACGAGGGCGTAAGCCGAAATAGCTATCAACAAATATATAAAATAATTTCTGTAGAATTAAAATACATTGTTATTTTTCTTACCGTAATATGTATTCGGGTTTGAAATGTACTCTTTAGATGCAGTTATCAATGTATATGTTTTATATTTCAAAAAAAGAACCAAATATTTTAAAAATCAAAACTTCGTCGACATATGTATTGCAGAATTAACAATAAAATTTAGGGGGCAAAGACAGTAACTATAGAATAGAATCACTTGAAGATATTACAATACAAAATCGATTTGGATAACTTTGTTTATTCCTTTTGATATGTTTTGTTGTCAGCAGACAAACAAAAACAAAAGTGATACGTCAAATGAAATTCCCGATGTAAATGTACTTCGTTAATTTTATTGATTGAATTGACATTTAACATTATAACACGGTGAAGGAAATAACAATTTATTTTAGTTTACAGAAATTATTTTATATATTCGTTGAGAGCTATTTCGGCTTACACCATCGCCATAGTTCTGACGATGGCGTAAGCCGAAACAGCTATCAACGAATATATAAAATATTTTTTGTAGAACTTAAATATATTGTTATTTTCTTCACCGTGGCTAAGAATGGATAAATACTCATCAAATTATAAAAGTGTGTGTAGAATAATGCAACTAAACATGAAACATATTATTCTATATTATAGTTAATATTGAAATAGATTTATAGACTATTTTATTACAATAATTTAATAACTATTATATAATCTATATGTTGTTATTATACTCAACTCAGAAAGCAATGAATTACGGTTTTAAGCCATCATTAAAAACTTACTTATCGAACTCGACCAAATAAGTCGTCGAGAGAAAAATGCATCAAAATTAGAAAAAAGATAAAATTGTCTATTGGCGCAGTTTGATTCTCTCTAATGTAATGTTCCAAAACACTCCCCCTTATTATCAATTTGTTTGTGGTGATTTAGGATAGACGCATTTGCTTTTTTGTACACGTAAATGTTACGAAGCAATAAAATAAAAGTTCAACCCTGAAGTGTCTTTTATGTTGAAGTCGTGAGTCGACGTATTACGAAACTAAGCTCAAAGTAAGTTATATTGCAATATGATTTAATATGTTAACTAAGAACATTACTGCAAATCTAACAACACACCATTGGTACCCCTTTCTCGATAATTGATAAATATATATAGTCAATATCTAATATTATAGTAATGTAAAGTAATACTATTTATAATATTTTTGAAGATTAAGTAGAAGAGTGTGTATATTTGTATTCCATTGTCAAGTATACAAATCTAAATTTTATTATCGCACACATCTTTTGATTTCATTCAGCATATCATCAGATTATTTTGGTTGATACAATAAACGAATTTTTGAATCAGATATCAATATTGTTTTTAATATACATACTATCAATTAAAACGGAGAAAAAGAGTACAAAAACCAAAGTCTATGATTTATTTTTATCATGTTTTCGCAATCATCGCGTTAAAAAAAGAACATTGCATGGAATTGCTTTGGTAATTCCAGAGATTAAAAAAACTTAACCGTGTCGCCACTGTGCGGAAACATTAAATAATTTAATTTATCGTCTATGGTTACTACTAACCAAACCACTTGTATTTTACTTTAAAACATCATCTGCGTTTTGCACCCTTGAAACGTCAACTAGTAAACGCTATCCTTCTTTACCAATATATATTGAATATGACGGTGTGTTTCTGGTGACATTTTGGTTAAAATACAGATCAAATAATTTGTTCGAACGTAAAAATTCAAATGAACAGACATCCAACAAAGATGGCTAATTTATTCGAGCGACATTATTCAAATTACGAAAACAAAATACCGTTGTGCACAAAAGAAGCATGACAGGTAAGTGATATTTAAAACAGAATAAAACAAGTGACGTATGTATATTTCGTAAAATATTGAAAATATGACATGATGCAACAAATATTAATAACATTGATCTCTGCCAAGGGCAAGACCAGATTCCTGCCGGCAATTATCACACTAGATAATTATATATAATAAAAGTATTGACTAACTAGATATTCGTTATTACCGTTACTTGTAACGAGTCACTGTTTTTAACATTGTTAACCTCAAAATACTTTAAACTAATGATTGTGAATTAGTACAATGCTTTTAATATAAACGCTATTGTTTTTAAGATCTAAAGACTACAACACTAAATGTATAACATTTAAGTCATTGAAGCAAAAAAGTTTTTAGTCCGAAATAAAAATCAATTGAATAAGTTTTTTTTTCCTTTCATTCAAAACGCTGTGATTATTTAATATCGTCTGCAAAGAGAACTACGTATGATGCCAGATATAAGAGAATAACCACATAGCCGGACATAACTTTTTTGCCAAAATGAGTATACCCAATATTTGATACACTTTTTTTACTCATCATTTTTCTACACACACTTTTTAGCGTTTGTTATTATGAATATAATTAGTCCGTTATAAATTGATAGTCATCTAAAAATTAGAACCTCCATAGAATGAAATGAATTTAGACATATTGAAACATGAGGAATGTTATGAAGATTAATTGATTGGAATTTTCTTCTGAAAAAATAATTATAGAGGTCACACCTACATACAAAGTTACTTGATTGCTTCGCGGGTATTTGACTGCGGTTTTTAATTAAATAAATTATCAAGTAACAACAACAAAAAAATACAAATATTGTATTTAAAAATACCAACGTATAAGAAGTGTATTTTAGGGTTAAATTTAATCTACTTTTAATAGTTTATAAAGAAAATAAATACTTTTGTTTCACATTTAAATGCATTGATTTATCATCCACAGCGGTTCGCGGAAAACTCATCTTATTAAATTATTGAACAATCCAACCTTTTTAAAGCGTTTAAATTAAAAATGACGATAGATAACAGACGAATTATTGAATATAATAATTTTAAAAACAGTATTTCGATCAGTCGTCTGTCTATCTTGAATTTTCCCCGCGATGAGTTTTTCGTGTGAGCAATTTGCCACGCAATCAATTTACTAAGTAAGTCGTTGCCAATTGAAAAGATCAGTATTCTACACACGAGCCATAATTTAAGTAAAAACAAATTGAAAATTCTGTCAGGGTAAACAAATAAAAATATAAATTCAATTATGACACTTACTTCAAATGCAGACAGAGCGTTCTAATTAATACAAATAAAAATATCCACAAATAATAAACCAAAAATTATTATTCATACTTCTTTTATTAAATATACGTTTCTATATTCGAGTTCACGGATCCCCGTAAAAAATACTTCAATTTGTCAAAATTCATTCGTTTCAAATTGAGTTGCTAAATTTGTCTATCAAATAAAATGAGAAGTAAACAAAAGTTATAGATTATATAC
The DNA here is from genome assembly GCA_028554975.1 of Himalopsyche kuldschensis. NCBI lineage: Eukaryota > Metazoa > Arthropoda > Insecta > Trichoptera > Rhyacophilidae > Himalopsyche > Himalopsyche kuldschensis. The sequence continues at coordinate 2,034,195 of JAHFWI010000033.1, read as the reverse complement.
ATATGTACTGGGTTGAATATGGTCAAACACATAAACATAAATGGGTGCTTACAAATGATGTACACGAATATGATGGCCCGCTAAAAACAGCATTTGTTTATTTAGCATATAAACGAACAATTAATGTGCTGAAATATAACAATTATCATAAATAGCTTCTTCTCACCCGCCCACTCCGAAAGTCCATGATTGTGCGCCAACTATAGACACCGATCAAATAAGCTGCCTTATAAAATAATTCCATACAATAATAGTGTACAATACAAATATTTCCACAGAAACCTGACACACCTAAAATTCATTTAAAAATAAATATTTAATGTTTACATTTTTCATCGAGATTTTTTTATCACGCTTTTGGGTTTCCGGAAGTTGCACGTTTTTTCTCGTATTGATAAAAGCATCTCGGACCACTCCAAGTACTCGAGTAATACTCAAATTTACACATGAAGATTTATTTCCAAATTTTATTTACTTTTAAAGGTTTAAATTTTTAAAAAAAAAATACATATAATGTTTAACCGTTGCGTTTAACTGAGTGACTGAAATAACTGTATTCATGGAGTTAAATAATCTTATTAATTTATTTATCATCTATTTAAAACAAAGATTTGAATTAATAATATGTATATATTTTGGTACATCAGAAACTACTCGAGTATACTCGAGTATATTTTACTACTCGATACTCGAGTAGTTGAGATGTCGAGTAATTGGTGTCTCGAACTGTAACCAATGAAATGGTTAAATTTGAGAAAAGTGTATACAATTTGAAATAATTTTAGTGCTTTAATGGTTACAACACGAGAAAAGATTAGGGTAAAATTATTAAATCATAAAATCACAAAACAAATGCACCATTATAAAAATATTCAGCATATAAACTTTTTGTACGTATTCTAAGTGTGTCAGTTTTCTATCCTCAAAACAGTGCTAATTTACTGGCAATACTAAATATAAATAATAGTGCGTAAGATTATACCCTTCTAAATTACTCGAGATTTTTTTCAAATTCCCTCACAAACCTGCTAAGTGTTTTCTGGAGTAATCGTCGCTGGTCTTTCTTCCATTTTCTGATGTGGTGGATCCATCTGAATTAAAAGCATAACACTCTCACGAACTGAACAACAAAACCAAACAAAACAAAGGCATGCAGCATCACATGTGATCAGAACGCTTTTAATGAAACTGGTATTCAATATTAATTTGCGGTAATTACGATGATTAATGTGATCTGTCAAATATAAGCAAGTTATTTAGATGAGACATTCTAGAATAAAAAAATTCCGCATAAAATGAATGGAAAATTATTCATTATTAATTTACGATATTCAGAGTAATTATATTTTATTCTGTATTTTTTTTACAACAGATAGAATAACTAAGGAAAAATCAGTTTAAACAGTATAAATAAACTGTTATATTTGAATGAATATTAAACTATGATAACTATGTGTATTTTAATCATTTTAAAATTTATTTACCTCTCAATAGTATATTATTATCGCGAATTACTCAAATAAATTGAATTACACGTTTTACTTAAATAATATCTATAACTATAACATAGCATGAATCTTAATTATACTAATAAAGAATTTAAATTCAAATACGAATTACTCAAATTCAATTTTTTGAAACACACATATGATAATTAACAATTTTAATATTCATAGAATTAATTTTTCATCATTTATACTGGGTACATGATATATTTAAAAACAAGTTTAATTTACGCTTCGTAAAAAAGTCGAATGAATAAATCAACAGTAGTATAATTGCTCGGTGCATTAAAAAATATGAATACTGTAAGATTATCCCATCGTTTATCATAATAAAAAAATGAAACATATCTACTTACTAGTTTGACAATAGTTTTATCGATTAAAAAACAATTTATTATTTATAATTCATTGGCTCGTTGGTTCTGCCTAAAAACAAACATTAATCAATTCAAACAAGACATAGTTTTGAAATAAATTGCAGCCGTATAAATCGTATTCGTGTAAATTGTGACCAATCGCTTTATGTTATATATACGACAATGACTATAAATCACCTGAACAAGATGTTAATTTTCGTGACCTGGTCTATTTCACCAATCAATAATATGTAGCAATAGAAAAATAAAACAACACAATAAAAGTGTTGTAGCCGCCATTGATTGAAAATAATTAATGTGTATAATGATTTATGGTGTTGTATAAAATCAATGAAAGAATACTACGAAGAAGTACTTTCTTTTAAAAATAAAACTTCTATTTATTCTCTTTTCATTTCGTAAGCGATTTGAATTTCGGTGCACAGTTGAAAAGAATGCAAAACAAAATAGTTACCTAAATTCAAAGCTAATATTTTAGAAGTATATCGCCGATTGATTTAGGATTTTAGCAGATTTCCTTTTCGAGACGATCGCTTCGTGGCCAAAATAATCGGCTACTTAACACCAACCCTATTATAGCCTCAGTGATGGTACAAAATACGTATATATGAAATTATAAGATAATTGTTTGCGTGGGACCTAATTGATCATAGCTAATAAATGAAGATTACGTTCCGTAAACACGACCACGTGAAATATGATATTTGGCGTAACGTTAATATAATTTTCCTCATCTATTTTTTTATAAAATACACTTACTTGTCCCTCAATTAACGCGGTAAAACCGTTTAAATAAATATAGTGTAAAAAGGGTTGTAGTGAGGCTACAAATTCTGCGAAGAAGACATCTATGGAAGAGTTTGATTACACGTTCCAAAATAAAAGTAGTATTGCATAAATATGATGTTTTTATTTATTGATATGCCTATACTTGGGATGAGTATCTGGACATACAATAGTCAAAAGCAAGATTTCGCCAACGATATTTTTAACGTTTGAATAATTTAAGATTTGTAATAATTTCAAAACAAAAAGATTTGGAAAATATTAATCTGGACATAAGTATATACATAATAGTAATGTATCTACAATAGAAAATATGTTTACGATGTAATATACATTTATTATTCTTTTGTACAAAATCCTATGAACTCACATGTGTGTCAATATGAATATAAATACTGCATTTGAATGTGTTGTATCTTTGTGATAGAATAAAAACTGATAATTTTATAATAAACTATAATTTATTAACCGTTTCCTACGTAGTTTTTTTCACACACATAGCATCACATAAACGGGCGATAAAATTAATTATTTGTAGGCGTACCATTTGAGAATTTTAACCGGGTGTTTGATATTAAGGAAATGATGGCTTCGATAAATACTGTCCTCAAATTCGGCGTAAAATAAGACACCAATATGCGCATCGTTATATCATAACTTTGACCTTGCCTCGCTGGGTGTCGTGGGATGTCATCTTGTATCGGCGCAGACTCGAAGGCAACATAACTATGGTGCGCCGAAGCACCGCCCGGATAAAGTTTTACGTCATGACGAAACCCGAGAGATGGATAAAATAAAACCAGGTACACTCAAAGTTGTATTAAATCTTTTTTTAGCGGCATATTTTACACCACAGTAAACATTGGCGTATTAGTTTCTGATCGTGTTTACTGTGATATTGTTATTTTTGACATATTATACTGAATTTACAAAAAAAAATGCATTTTATTCTACAAGTTTCAGTACTTTAAAAGACTGATTTCATCAAGAAAGTAATTCAAATTAATAATGTAAAATTTAAATAGAGAAAATTAAGCGGTTCAAAGTGACAGCACATTTTTTTATTTTTTAAATATGGACTCTACATTGTGTAAACTGTATCATATACATACACATTGACTGCCAATGTTATAAAACAAAAATAATTCGGATAGATCACGTGATATATTACAGTAGATCACACGATTTCCTACAGCCCGTTTACACGTTCGTATTGACTAAAATGTTTTCATTAAAAATCATTGTCTAAAATGTCTATAGTGTTAGAGTTTAATCCATCTCATTTTCAATAAGAAGCAAAGAAACCAAAATTATATGCCTGATCGATAACCGCTGAAAGCATACATTTTTTTGATACTTGTTTCCATAGAAACGCTTTTCGAATAGACGCAGAAGACATCAGCAGAACGATTCAAATAATTTGAAGTTTTATATTTGTTCAATTATGCACTTGATAAATAAGTAAGACATTCTGTTGTCTATGGATATCGAGTTGTGTTCGTTTGTTCCTTTTCTTCCTTGGCCGTTTACTATCCTGTGTCACTCCGATGTTTCGACAGTACTACACTTTGAGAAGGCGCGCATTAGCAAACACAGGTGACATCTAAATGGCTCGTGGAAACAATCAAAGCTAGTTAATTTTACACTCAATTCAGCGACAAAAAAAGAAGATGAGCTGTGTTTAATGGGTGGAAATACACGCTGACTTAATGATCAAAATATTACAGCACAAAAAACGGAATGTTTACGACACGTATTTGCAGAATTCAAAGGCAATAACATATTTTTCGTATTCCTTGTTAATAAACATTCCAACGAAGGGAGATTGCCGGATAACGGATGTAGTATGAATAAATAAATGAAATCGGAATCGTCGACAACATTTAATTATAACGGATAAATCATGTGCTCAAAATAAGTACTACCATATAAATAAATATGTGATATCGATAAAAAAATAAATGGTACCGCCGATCTAGTCTTAAGAATATTTGAAAATGGCCGGTATAAATATATACATATAAGATATGTAGGAGAAAATCTAATTTTAATAAATAAATAAAAAAATTTTGTGTGAGAAGTTTATTACACTCAAACGAATTCAATTAATATTTTAGAAATACGAAACATTAAAACTGAATAAAAATTAATCTAAAAACCATAATATTTTAACAATAAAAATGATTCAAAACTATTTTTCGTTTCTATCCGGTCCGTGGTGCAATGGACAACGTCGGTGGCTTCCGTGTCGGACCACCGGGTTCGAGTCCCGGTACGAACAGATTCTTTTCAATCGATAAATCCTGCTCGAAGGCAATGGATGTTAGTGTTTAAAAATCTCTTCCCATCCCTCTGATCAATGCCGCGCGTAGCGAGTGCGATTAGCTAACCACAAGTCCTGTCCTAGTCGTCTTTCCTTTCATTCTCTACTCTCATGAGAAAAGTAAAGGCTGAGCAACTGAGTAACAAGCATTTCTCGAAGAACTAACATGTTGAGATTAAACTCCGTGAGGAGTCCATAAGCTCCAAGTTGGGAGCGGACATGGTTATGTTTTTTTTAAATAAGTAGGTAAAAAAATCTACCTACTTTAGTATTTTCAAACTAATGTCATTTTTTAGTTTACCTATTTAAAGGCAGAACCAGGTCCTCTTTCCATATCAGTGTTGCCAAAGCGCCTTGACTTTGTTAATTAAAATAATGTATGCCGTAGGTGCATTACATTATGATGATCGAGTATCACGGTTATGGTGAACAGATACAGTAGGTCAATCGTTCGTTAAGGTCGATCGAATATATTTTATTTATTCTCTATGGTAGCAAATATCGAGCCTGATCTGTGGTGAATGAATTTGTAAACCTAATGGCGTATGAAATCAAACAATTTCGCAGTCGTATAATTGAACTAAAGTATGATATTGATACTCTCAGATGTAAATCACTTTAATGCAAGTTACCGCAGTAGAAAATAACATCGGTATTCCTACTTCAACACTGTCTAAATTCCGATTTTTCAGTAGTATGTACTGATTTCAAATAATTAGGTTTCTAAAATTAAATCTTCGATTTGCTCTGTCACGTTGGCTGCTTTGTGCAATACTGTCAAATATAATTCCTTCAGTGTTCATTATTGACCAAATCGCTCAATTAGAACAGTTCGCTTTTCATGCTTATCCGAGTCCATTTGGAGTCACGCTGCAATTGTCTTTCCAGAATGGGATTTAAAGCGGCAATTTCCTGCACCAGCACATTTCCGCGTGGGCGAATTTCATATTACAGATCATAATGTGAAGCAATCAAATAATAGCGCCATTTTAAACAAATGACCGCGAAACTACGCTACGGGGTTCACGTGCAGCAATCGATTATGAGTACATACGGTTCGTATTATGGATACACCTTTGGTTATAATGTTGAGGACCGCGGACGAATCATTTTAGTAACGATTTTTTATCTTTAAAACACTAAATAAATCATTGAAAGGTATAACAGCGCAATATTCACTCAATTTCAAATTACTTCATAACTTCCAATTATTGTGGTTATTATTGGTATATGAAAACCGATAACACAAGAATTATTGCCGATATGTGAATTTAATAAAATTATTTTTATGACTTAATCTTTTTGGTGGAAAATAAATATAGGATGTTTTATGTATCGTACATATTTAACATTTTTTATTACAAGTAAGTTTTATATTTTAACAATAGTGCCATGTAGGGTATTGAAATCATTTAAATAAATCCCAAAAAGACACTTTTGTGTCTCTCTCTCCAGGCAATTAATGAGTATTATTATGTCAATATATCGGATTAGTGATTAAAATATCAGCATAACCGTATCCGCAATCTCAGGTTTTTTTCAATACCGAAATACCGGTATTTTTATTTAGCAAATCAGGTAAAGTGTAAATTTAATTTATTGTTTATTTAAGTACATTGTCACGCGTATTGGACACACGGGTCACTAAGCCAATGGGCGTATTTTTTTTAGTGACGATCGTCTCGAAAAATATATTTTATTTCGATATTTCATTTTTTCGAAAACGTTATCCTGACATCGGATAGATTGGCGCCCCCTGGTGCATGAGATATCTGCCCACAGTGCCTTTTTATGATGTACGACACGAATTATAAAATAATAATCGACGACCGTAACGTTTTTAGCGTTGTTTACAGTCGTCTAGGTCTAGGTCACTTTTAAAACACGTTCGAATATTTAACATTTCATTATCATCGACTATTTTTAGAAATCTATTTTCAGGGTTAGATGCATTATACCTAACGTGTATTTGGTACGATCGTAATCAAAATATAATAACATTGATAACAGTGATTAAAATGACGGGTGCGCAGTAAACATTTTGTTGAATAATATCGCAGAAGATAAAGCAACTTTCGTCTGAAATACATTTCATTTACTGTTGAAGAATTACGGCTATAGACAACGGTTATTACAATTAATTAATTCAAATAAAGCTAATTACAAAAGATTTCAGCTGACGTCAATGTGTCGTGCATTTGAAAACTAAAATATAGTAGTAATACATGACACTACAAAAGAAATTTCTAGTAAGAAAAAATATGTAAACAAAACTCATCGCTGAATATGTCGACCACTCAAAGCAATGTATTGATCAAGAAGACAGCCCTTTTAGCTCGTGTCTAATATGAATTGAATTTTCCACTGAATTGTACAATACACATTGAACGTGGTTTCTGATTTTTAACTGATTAATTCAATTGAGTCACGAATTTTTACATAATTTAGTTTTTTATCATTTCATAATCGGAAAAATCACTCTACGATTTCACATAATGATCAGGACAGGTTTCGTTCATCGCGAGCATTTTCAGCTGATTGTGATGTTTCAGAAGTTACTCGATATAACCAATATATTCCCGATTCATTGTATTTTTGATAGCGAGTAATTTACGAACGTTTCGTATCGCATAGTTAACACAAATTAAATGCAAAAAGCGCTTTCACAAGAAATTAGACATTTTGTTTTACCGTTGAATTGGTCCGTTATTCCGCCATTTGAAATCATCTAAATTCCGCTTTCTTTCTCAAAAAAGAATGCTTTTTGTTGCAAAAATCTACCGATTGCATTACAATCGCGGAATATAAAATATGTCCGATTAAAATTGACGCTAAGCGCTAATCAACGAGAAATATGGTGAAACCAACTGTCCGTAAATTGAATTAGGTTTAATTGGCGATAAATTGGTAAAATTGGATGTTTCGTTATGCCAATTACAAATAATAAGTCATCGTTAGTTAGAAAAATGGACGTAGACAATAATTATTATTGGCAACTAAGAACGACGCTACGACGAAATAAATAATCTATAGCCATAGACAAACATATATTGCCCAGTGTTGCTATCACAAATATTATTTATAACAAGGAATAAGAACATATTTGGTGGTTTTTATATTATGATTAATTACAAAGTTTAATGTATGAGCAAACGACTATTGTGACATTTTAATGCAAATGCAACATAGAGAAATTCAGTTTATTCTTGCTCAAAATGTAAAATTAGGCAAGATTTGTGAAATCAATCTGGCCTGTTATAATGGGTTTTAAAAATATTACTCGCCATTTTATTTCCCAAATAGGTAACTTTTATTGAATCTCGACAGTATAAGTTAATGGGTGATGCTGTTTTCGAATAACTATAAAAAAAATTTGCAAATAAAAAATAAGCGGTTATAAGTTTTATCGTGAAATTTCCCCTTTCGTCAAGTTTGTTAATGATTATTTAAGGATAATTAGCTCATTAACGTTTTTGATTACTTTTGATGTGGAATAAATATGTTATTACTGATTAGTGCCATTTTACAGACAAGAGGTCGTTCAAATTTAAATAATCGACATTTTGATATCCTTTACATATAATTCGTATGATAATCTTTAACTCTTGTCATTTTTACTACACCGATTGTGTGCTTTATCTTGTGATTATATCTCAATCAATTAATATAAACAAATAACTCTGTTTTTAGATCTAAGGGTGGATTATTTATAATATGTACAAAACCATGAAAGATGACAACACGTGGTACAATTCAAAGTGATAACTAAGTATTTTATGACACTTTTCATATAACTACAGAAAAACTTATGTTTCGCTACTTTGGTAAGTCTTATAAAAAGGAAGAATCCCAAACTCCATTTTGTAATTTATACTACACCAGATCCTCTTTTTGCACGGGGGTTACGTTTCAATGAATACTGTGAAAAAACGATCAATGTGGCCATACAAAAATGGTAGATAAGTTATACTTCTTAATATCAACTTAAAATCAAATTAAAATATTTTAAGGAATAAATTGACTACTAATTACTCAGTTTCTAATTCGATAAATGGTCAGTTATAAATACTTAAAACGGTCAGTTAAAAATAATAAAAGGTCAGTTAAAATAATAAATGGTCAGTTAAAATAAAAGAAACATGTCACAAATTTGCCTATTACGACCATATTTGATAAAATTCACAAGCTGTCAAACTAAAACTTTTTTTTTTGAAAATAGCTGACTATTTAAATTAAATACTAACCATTTTTAATAAATAACTAACCATTAAAATATATTACTGACGGTTTTATTTAATAACTGACCACATTCACACTGATACAATGACAACTGACCGTTTATAATATTAACTGACCATTTTGATTTTTAGCTGACCATTTATTAATTTAACTGACCAAAACTTGAATTAATTACTGACCCATTAAATACATGCCTAATAAATTTACATAGTTTTCAAATAAAAAATAAATTAAGCACAGAGATAATAAACGTAGTCGGTCACTATCTTTCTTCAGTATACAGTTTATAAGGAGAAAAAATCAGTGTAAAAAAATACTAAAAAATAAACAGTATTTTTTTTAAAAAACCGTGTTATTTGGAAATCGTGTGAAAATAGTATCGGATGTATAAGAATATTACAACTTATTTTAACCTTATTACTAATGTTACCTGCGGTAGTAAGTCTGTAGATGATTTTAAAGAAACGAAGCATCTGTTATACAATATGTGGAGTTAACAAAGTTATTTCTAATTTTATATTATACGAATCATGTTTTCCCACGACAAGATGAGAGAATCTGGTATAATTGGTTCGGACCAGGGGTCATGCAAAAACATGGCTACCGATGGACAACTTAATTAATGTTATTGGCAATCGACCACAAACCAAATCGGCCGAGCGATTACTCGATGAAAATATTTTTTATTCAATTAAACTTTGACTCCGATTACGCTAGCGATTGCCAAGGCGCCACCAATAAAATTCATTGGATTAAGCAAGACAATTTCATCAAAAGCTACCAAAAAATGTACCATTGTGAATTTAACGATAGTTTGAAACTTTTTGGTAGTACATTCTAATCGGTTGTGGAGAACACATGTTTGAATACCCATACGGGCACTTTCATGAATTGATTTTTCAGTCGTTCAATGTTCGACGGGGTGATTTTATAGCCACTATCATCGCTTCAAAAAAGAGAGACGTTAAGAAACTAAATGACAACTAATTCTCTTAAAATAAACTATGCTGAGAGGCACTATTACGAGAACATATCAATGGAAGCGGACATGGTTGAATATAAACAACAGGTGGAGATAAAGATTTTTTTGCATCTCCCGTACATGGACTTTGCACATTTCGAAGGAAACAGTAATTAAAACAAGTTTTAATTATACGTACAATTTTATGTATATTATTTATTGGGAAAGGAAATTGAATAATAAAAACAAATTTATTATTCAAGGCAAACATTTAAACACCGGTATAGTTGTTCCGAAGTTGATTGGTGTATTTAATTATTCAAGTGGAATAATCTTGTAGAGAAAAACTTTTAAACCATGTACCCATAGTTTTCATAAATTAGATGAGACCAAAATAAGTTTCACTTAGCGGTGAAAATAACAAACACAGTTTTAAAAAAAAAATCAACTCAACAAAATTTAGAATTCTTTTTTTAAATCCAAATAAACAAGAGAGAGTCAATTTCTAATTATTTGAATTACATTTATGTATCCAACTTGATCTGCACTTAGTACCGATGTGGTATTTATACTTATTTATTAAAATATATCGAAAATGAAATCACTAATTATAATCATCTGTATTATCTTTATAACGCGTAGTTAACTGCATCTACGCCAAAGAGCATTTACGCCAAATTAATATGCTACGCTTATATATATTATTAAATCCATCTCCGTGTTTCCACTTATTCTATTACAATAACACGTAATAAAATGTGTCATTAAAAATTAAGCCCACTGCAATCTGTCAAGGGGCTAGAGGTCAGCAGGTATTATTAAATCATAATAATATTCACCAATACAAAGTAAAAATATAGCTACGTGTGGATAAATAAAGATACAAGATCATTGGGCGTGGCTGAGATCAACCAAAGTACAAATTTACAGTTTTTTTTAAAGATAGTTTAAAAACATTTACAAGAATTGACCGGTGAAAAAAATAGTAATAGTATAAAAACCTATTTCTATAAGAAATCCATCCGCCGTCTGTTTTAAGGGGTTATATACAGTTAGAATTTTCAAAAAATCGATTTTTTTTTTATTTTATTTTCTTAATGTACATATATTTAAGAATACACACAGAAAATTTCATATCGTTCCGGTGAATATTGTCAAAGTTACAAGCAAATTTGAAAAGGCGTTTCAGAGTTTTTTTATCCCATGTAAAATGCATTCCAAACTTTAAACGCGTTTTTCTCAAAATGGTGTTTTCAAAGTCGGTGACCAACATTACTCAAAAACGGCTAAACCGATTAGTCTCAAATTTTAACATGACCTTCTTAAATATATTTTTTAGTAATTAATCGAAGATTTTTTCTCTCCGATAAATATTTTTTTTTTATAAACAATTTAAGGCCGAAATTTCGGTGAAGAATCGATTTTTTTTTTTAAAAAACCGCCATTTTGCCAAAAAAATATATTTTGCTTATTCCTTCGATTAATTACTAGATTTAACATTATTTTAACGAAATCTGTTTGGTTTTTTAATTTCAGATGATTCAGTTTTAAGATATAGTGGTCACCGCAAAACGTCTTTTTTGAGAGGAGCTCCTGGAGATCAGCTGTAGCTCTTTTTCAAATAAATATTTTTACTAGTACTAAGTCTTAAAATACAGTTAAAAGATACCATAATATGTGTATAAATTTTTGGATCAATAAATTTAAAAGTTTTCTCAGAAAAAATTCTAGAAAATTCACTTTTTTTCGGCCGTCTAACTGTATATAACCCCTTAAAGATGATTTGGGAGGGATGGACGTAAACGCAACAATACACGCGACAAGCTATAGGAAGTTGACACATGCATTCGTCAACTTTCGTCATAATTCAGCATTTTTTTCTCAGGAAAGAAAGGCACTCATTGAAAAGAATTCTCACAGAAAATGCACTCCCTTCGCGGCATCGGCTAACTTTAAAAAACGATCATATAGTAAATTGGAATATATATTTTTGGATATTGGTTATTTACTTCTTTATAAATGGGGTATCAGTGCACTGTGGCACCATTACAAGAGCCGTACCTGTTCACAAATATCAATACAATAGTCAAAAAACGAAGTTTTTAAAAATTAAATTGTCAGTTTTCTATTTTCCAGAGGCTTTATTTATCTTATGGATTTTAATGAATTGACGATATGTTTAAATTGTATTATTATTATATGATATCATTCAGGTCGCAAGATTCGATAATTACAAGAGCCGTACCTGTTCACAAATATCAATACAATAGTCAAAAAACGAAGTTTTTAAAAATTAAATTGTCAGTTTTCTATTTTCCAGAGGCTTTATTTATCTTATGGATTTTAATGAATTGACGATATGTTTAAATTGTATTATTATTATATGATATCATTCAGGTCGCAAGATTCTGATATTAAGATGCCATTTCACCAACAGCCTCCTTACCTTCGCCATCTTATGTATAACGCTGTTATGATACTATTAGGTTCCTTCAATAATGTAATTGTTCCTTGGTTGTGATTTTTATTTCAGTCCAAAAAAACCCATATTATCATTATTTTCTCTCATTTATACAGACGTACTTAATGTTTTTTTTATAAATGCAATAACAATTCATAGGTTTTAATTCTACGATAAGTTACTGTAGATGTATCTCTTTTACAATGCAGGACACCTGGGGATTCCGTATTTGGGAAGTGGGGTATGCATTAAACATGATCATTACAATAATACCGATACGGACAAAATTCAATTAATGCGAAGGCGTTGGGAGGTCTATCGTGAATAAAAATACAGAATAGCTATGACATAAAAATGAACGGTCGTTAAAGATACTGAACATAATGTGCACATGACGAATGGACGCAATTAATTTCAACGTGAGAAATGCATGTGGAGTTGTTTAAATTATGTATGCATGAGGGACATGAATATTCCATTAAATGCGCCGTAACGAGTAAATATAGTATGTCATTCATTCGAGAGAGGCACATAGAATGATGCATTTGATAAAATCAACCAAACGAATAATAATAAACATATATAAAATACCAACGTTTGCTGAATGCCGTAAATTTAACAGTGTATTATCACCGTTGTGAGTACGCTGACTACTGTATTTGTTGGCAGACTATTCGTCAAACAATCCATGCGCGAATAGATTGAAAACATAACAAAAAACTTCGGGCTGAAGATTTATCTCCCAGAGGCCAAACACGGATCACTTTTGGTTACACAATACGTGGAATAACATGTTGTCATTATATTAAAGATGAACTTCCAAAAGTTACTGTAGAATTCACCGAAGATCAGTCACAATTCAAAACCATTAACAAACAATAAACATAAAACAATTTAAAATAGATGCACTTAGAAATTGCAGATTTTAAGTGCTTTCACACGATCCCCAAAATACCCAAATTATTGTTTCCCACCATTACTTTAGACCAATAAATCAAACTTATTTAAATTCTTTCATGTGACGTCGGTATGGTTTCAACACTCGATCACGATGGCTGATTAGGCTGTATCAACAAATATTTGTTTCGTCGCAAGTATGTAAATTAAACATACAGAATACCTACAAAAAAAAAATGTGTATGAACCGATCAGATTCACTATCGTATCTTGCAGAATGTCCTTTAATCAGACACGGTTTATTAAAATGAACACATCAACAAACAAATAAAGTGTGAAACATATCCCTCACATTTATTGTGTCATTGAATGTTTAAGAATAAAGAATAATTTAACCCAATACGCGAGCATATTTTATTTCATGAAAGCAAAATAAAAAGTTTTTGTAATTTGCATTTGTTTTAAAATATGCTCGTGGTCAAATAATACATATGGAATGCAAATGGAATCGTGCGAGAGGGTTACTATACCCAGCTGAGGAATAACCGGGAAACTATGCGAAGAATGTTGAGTTTATTTCAACTCGAAATGGCAGTCGCCAAACGTGCTTTTCTACTCCTCTTATGGTGCATTCAGTCATGTCTAACTGGCGGGATAGCATTCAGTAGTGCCAGTGTAATTTCCATACAACGAAACATTTCAAGAAAATGAAACAAAATAGCGTATGTGTTCTGGTTGGGTTTGTTAAGTTCAGGCGCATAAAACGACAAAAATCCATTCCCTTGAAGTATCCGATAGGAATTAAAGATAATATGTTATAATTAAGGATTTCGACTGAAGGTGATTGATGGAGATTCAATATTAAATTTGAATTTTGTACTCCTATTTGTGGACGACTCGTCATAACTGTTCATTCTTGCAGAACACTGTTGGTCACATTGAATGCACATATTGTCGTAATTTATATTGCGGCGATTTTGTTAAAATTCATTTTAATCATGCACGTAAAGAGTGTAGGAAATAAGCCCGAAAATTATTGGCTATAAAACTTTAACTACTTCACGTGTTAAAGGTTTTTAACAACCATATCATGTCCAAATGAATCCACACTGTCGGTCGACGTCCGCAGGCGACCTACGGTAAGATTACGAGCAGTCTCTCGAATTGGCGGTGAGTGCCATACTTACATTGCAACATTGCTTCCGCCTCGTGTCTATTTTTACATCGATCATCAACATAGAATCACACTCTTCAGTACAGTGTCACTGGTACCACTGCAGGGTCTCACAACAACAAAAAACAAGTATGGCCATGGCAACATAGTTCGTCTTGAAAGTTTGTCAACATGACCCAGTGGCTTTAACCAAACAAACAACATGACCTCTACGACAAGGAAGGTGAGTAATAGTTCGAGGACTTCGAAGGATTTAAATAAAAAGAGCGTCACATATTTAAATATTTAATGAATAGGATCAAACACTGTCAATAAGATAAAACGCATTGTTATATTTTCGATGGATACATCGGTAAGTTTGCGAAAATAGATTTCCAGTAATAGTTTACAATTTGGAACTTTTTTATTTCACTTGCAAATTAGAGTGACGCGTTCATAATTTTTTATATCGCTTATCGATAATAATTTAGGAATTGTAATTAAATCTTTTGATATTAATACTTTAGTAAAACGATGCTTCTCGAAGAAACGAAACACGTACGCTCATTGAGAAGAGTCTATAAGTTCCACATTTGAAGTGGATATGGTTAAAAAAATCTATGATCTTGAAAATCGTAGCCAAAACTATTTTTTTATAAAGTAATAAATATGTAGTTATTACACAAAACAAATGCAATGTAAAAGACAGATGACTTGTTATTCGTGCGCATATCAATCGACATTGACACTCACAGACACACGTAGATAAATAAATACATATCATTGAATTACAATTCAACTCAAAATTTGTAAACAATATTAATCGACTAGGTATAAAGTGGCAATCAACAAAGTAAGCATTCAATGTAAAATAGTGAAATCCTATTTCCGGTAAATTTCTTAGGATGACAACCCTGTTCATCTGACAAGTTGCGTGAACATCAGACGTCGCGCGTCTTGCAATAATCGCAACCGACCATAGATAATATTAACGACAGGTGGTACAATATGCAATTATGATTTATAACGGTGAATTGAAACAACGCGGACAATACTAATTAATAACTGACAGGCGATAAATATATTATTATAAACACGGATAAATAACGGTTGAAATGACAATACCGCAAAACAATCGCATTAAAATATGGTAGTGTCGAAAAATAAATCATTTTGAAAAGCGTTTTCAATTTTTTTAACGTTCGATCGAAATTCAAAACAAAGTCAATAAGAGATTTAAAAATAGAACGGTAAATAACTCTCAAAACCAAACAAGAAATCTTAATCAACATTCTTCTCTATAATTAATATAAATTCGACTGGCGTTACAAAATGGCGTTACAAATTAGTATTATATTGAACGTTTTGTTAGTTTTCGGTGCGAAATGATCAATGCTAAGCTGTTTGTCTATTTACAAATATACGCAAGAATAAAATACAATATTGATTGATTGTATCGGCATATTTGACACGATTACAATATAAAAGAGAAAATTGATTCATTGCATTCAAAGAGATTTTATTTTCCGTACGCTGCTTTGATATAATATAACCCCGTGTCTTAGGTAAGCGACGCGAACCGGCAAGAGAATTTAGGCGAATCCAGTCAATTTAAAACGTAGTTGATCAAAGGTCTTATGTGCCATCGCTCGGCCAGACGCAATTAACGCTCTGGTGAGCTTGGACCGTTTCATATTTTCAAGCGATTCGCGTGCGCCATGAGTGCGCCCTTGAGGCGACTTGCGACATATGCCGTCCTGACCGGTTCGCTTCGCCTACATATGACACTTGCATGGGCGAGGACCGTTTGATATTTTAAAACTCTGCCGCTTTCAAAGCCGCGCCGGATCGCCTCGCCCAGATTCGCCCAGCTAAGACGACCCGTAATATTATGTAGGTAAGGGATCAGACAAACCAGCCCCGTATAACGTCGAAAATAAAAAGGCGACGATCGACCTGGCTTGGACATGTGGCACAGATGCCCCTGGTGAGCTTGAATCTTGCCTGTCTCTTCTATCAACCTGATGGATCCCGTCGCCCGGGAAGGCTGCTGATGACCATCCATAGGATGTACTCAGCAGAGCTACGGGACGCCGGGATGACCTGGAAGAAGCTAGGAGGGTGGCGTGGGACAAAGAATCTTGGAGGCACCGTGTGGCGGTCAGATGCTATTAGTCAGTCAATAATGTCTCTAATTCGTCTAGCATAAAAAGACAGATTGGTCTTCAAAATTTCATCATCAAAATAGTAGTGTTTATAATCGAGGATGTTATAATATGTATATAACAAAAATTTCAATGAAAACTCGCCATTTTTTAATCTCACTTTCGCATTTATTCGCCGGACGTTGCTGCGATAAAGAAAAAAAACAGCTTGCACTTTTTGACATTGATTCCACAATCAAAATCGAAAGTCTGAGCGTTGAATAAACAAATTCAATGTTTTACTAACCAGATAACAGCCACACTGAACGCATTTAATTGCGCGGGCGTTTTGTGGCGTACTGATTAGTTGATTAATTAAAATCTTTGGAGGACGCGTTCCAAATATTTAATCAAACGAGTTAAATCACTCCCTGGAAGTTATATAACAAACAAGTTTATTCATTATATTATTAAAAACATGTTTTTCATATTTTAATAAATTAATTGAAACTGAATGTGTAGTGCTAATTCAGTAAAGTTACTTAATGGCAATAAGCTTCAATTGAATTGACACATCGATACCTTCTTTGTAAACAAGCAGTACCTGAGTAAATTTGAATCGTTAGAATTTTGTACTTTTCTATGAGTTTTATCGCTAAGGTCCCGGGTTTCGCCTGTCGACATCGTCAGGCATTTCAAGTGCACACATGTCGGTACATTCGTGTACTTGAAATGCCTGAAGATGCCAAAGGCGAAACCCGGGACCGTATGTAATTGCATTGACTGCCTCTTAGCTAATAAAAATAGAATTGCTGCACTTTTGTTCAGAAATTCGTGTACTTTTAAAAGATGTCCATTTTTTGAGAAAAGGATTTTATTTATTATGCTGCTCCAAAAGTTAGCACCATATACAGCTTTCAAAAATATTTAGCAATTCTTTACTCAAATTTAGAAATTTGCGAGATACTGCTTTCTTCCTTGGAAGGGCAGTATACAACTCGTTTCATAGTGGTATCTTCCAAAGACGTTGCTTTTCCAATTAATAATAAAACTTACTCAAATACATATGGAAACAGTATGTTTATTAATGCACGATTTCTAATAAGTTTTAAATCTACACCGCAGCCCAACAATGAAATAAATCAATGTCTTTATTCAAACCAATGTCCATAAATCGTCATTATAGCACATATGTCGCCGGAGTTAAATATACCCGTATTGTTTTCTGAAGTCGGAAAATTTACATCTCGATTATATTTATATACAAAGAAAATGATCGGAAAATTCGCAATACTGATATCATTACGGTATCCAGTCAATAGATGAATCAATGACAATTATAAATACACGGTGACTTATGAAGGAAAATATGGCGCTCTGCGATGGTAATATGGATGATAAATTTCTTATTAATCGATATTTCTTATTAATCGGCACGATTTGATTTCAGTAATCAAACAATGAACACGTTGGCATGTAATATATATTATATTTCAATATCAAATACCATTTGAAAAAATATGCTGCGATTATGGCATCGGTTACTGTACTTATCCGATGTGTGACATGATTAATTATTAATATAGAAAAGGTATTTTTACCATCGACATATTGACCATTTTTGAAATCATATATATTTATATCTCTTATATCTTCAAAAAAGAGAGGTTAAGCAACTGAGTAACAAGTTATTTTAGTAGATGACTTTTGTTGAGGTAAATTCCATAATAAATTCGTATGCTCTACATTGGGAATGGACATATGTTTATTTTATGTTCGGTATGGGAACGGTTGAAAGATCTGTGTTAACTTAGTGAGCAAATTCTTTGGCGTGCTGTTATTTAGTGATATAATACTTTCCGCAAATTTCGAGTTCGATGACTTATCGATTCGTCATTCGAGAAGTGCGAAAATGTTTGATTTGAAAATCTATTTGCCGAAGTCACGGTTTCGTGAAGTTTGTGAAACAAATCAACGCTATTAGCTTTTCCGCCATATAAAAGGTACTCTACCTAGGTTGTTTATACACAATCATATTGTAGATATGTCAATTAACATGGTTTTTCTGGCGACAAAGTTATAACATTACGACAGCGAGAAATTCTTGATTGATCTAACAACTGTAAGGTACTATTGAAAGAATTTAACGATTCTATGACCTGTATTTACCTGAAGTAACAGAGAACATTCAACTAATTTTATCTTATTGGTCTGTGAGAGGATTTATACGATGAATTTTATTTTACACGGGAATTATACTTACGTATTGCACAATATTTAACATTCTAATCTGTTTGGTTTAGCGAGTGATAATTTGCATGCAGGATGTGTATGAATATTAACAATTACTAACAGGTTATGCATAGAATATATGTGTATTAGATTATAATAACGTATTATTATAATTTGAGTAAAAGTAGTTTTTGTAAACATTTAAAAAAAAACCTGCCAAACCGAATACATTGACCAGACTGATCAATCAAATCGTTAATAGGAAGTATCTGTATTGTTTTAAGAAAAATAAAAAAAGTATAGATGAGAAATAATAAATGCTTTAAATAATTCGGTTGGCATTACTTTGTATCACATTTTACCGTTAAAAGTAATAAATTGCACATTACATTAAAACAGACAACTATTGATAAATAAACATGAGTTCAATAACTTTGATTAAATTTAGCTATTTTTTTCATAAAACGAAGGCAAGGTGTTAAAGAATGACATTAAAAAATCACCCACGTATAAATCCGTACTTTAGTAACCACTATTGCAGTGTGTCGTTCCTTTTTGAGGGAAAAAATAAATTACATTCACAGACCTTTCAATGAAAGAGAATGTAACACGTTATATTGTAGAACAACGAAACGTCGTGATATAAAAAAACAAATAAAAAAAATATTGTGATCTTTAGCGTGAGTAAAACTTATTGGGCATTAAAAATGCAATGCGGGATTAACGGTAGACATTTAAGCTTTGAACCCACGGATTCGTCTCGCAACTGCAGCGTCGCCAGTCGCCTGCGACACTCCTCGTTTGTGGAGGCCAAAACCAATCACATTCACAGACATTAAGCCGGGGAATGTGCCATCAATAGTAGGCCAAAGTGGCGACATTTAGTAATTCTATGCAATTTAAAGAATGAATAAGTAGAAATAAAACAAAATCGCTAAGTAGCTATCGGTGTTTGATCAAGTGAGAATTGTTTTCGTGTCAGGGTTGGATTTTGATGAGAATTTGCAAGTCAATGTACCAACAAATCAAATGATTTGATGTTTCAAAAAATAAATCCAGTCAATTACCTTAGATGTGCGGCTAAGGATTTGACGTGAATTTTCCACTTTTACATGAGATATTTGCAGTCTTTTTTCACGTAGGTACATTTTAATTTGATTTTCGATAGCCAAATGTTTTAAGACAAAAACACCACTAAATATTTTTAAAGAAGCTCCATGTAACAGTCTTTATGTTGGCAATTAATTATCAAGAATTTTCTAATAAAGATATATATGAGATGTTTTTAATGTTTAAAAGTATCTTTAAACAATATATTGCGTTTTAATTGATGTTATCTGAAATGGAATAGTATTAATAGGAATAACATATAGACTGAGACCTTTGGATAATTCTATCTCGATAGTATTATGTTTGTAAGAAATAAGAAATTTATCTTATTAATTTATGCTATCCTAACAAAAACTGAAGTTTTTCTTCGCCCTTGAGGGATTAAATTGAGGAAACGATTTATATATTTATGCACACGTAGCAGAGCCTACAGGCTTATTATTAAGTATTGTTTTCAAAACATTGGTATGTCGTGATCGTTCATTTTATATTATTAGATACAGTTCCAGGATATACCATGACGAAGGTGCCCATAAAGCAATTAATTAACATACATCAACAATTACTAATGATAATATCAAAATTGTTTAAGCACCATTATTAAGACATACAGAACAATGCGTGCATATTTAAAAAGCTGAACCTTGACACTTCAATGCTGAAAAAAGTTCACCATCGAAGTATTTATGACATTCAAGATTGAATACATCATGCTTCAGAAATAAACCAGCCAAATTTACATAGATTAATGTCATAATTGGTAATATGCCAAATCACGACGGGACATTGTAAAAAAAACTCGATTGCATAAAAAAAAACAATTGCCTTGTACGACCTTTCACCTCGAACTATCAAGGTGTTTTGTAGATAGCAACGTAAAAATAAATATTACGTAATTTTGCATAAAACAAAGGGGAAATGAATGCATACATAACTACTACACATTTACGCAAGGGTAAGTGTGTGGAGAATACTAAAATAAACTTTTGCTATCAACAAAGTTGGCCATGTTAGTACATATTTATCTTTTAAGCCACGGCATTTAGTAATTCGATGCAATCATACTATAATAACATCAATAAACAAAAGATATATATATATATTTATTCCACTTCTTCTTAAAATAACACAAGCAGCGAATATATGTCGACATTTTCTGTTGTCTAGTTTTCGAATAAGATTAATTATAATAACTGCACTAAAATCGATACCATCGTACATTGTTCCGTAACTAGTGAAATAACAATGGCGTCTATTTTGATTGTATCTTCAAAGCGGCGAATCACGACAAAATAACCACTGAATCAAACAAAAATATTATAGTATAGATTTTCAATGAAAGGAACCGTGACGGTGTTTTCAAACCGCAGGTAAACGATATTTAAGTACTTAATCTAGTTAAAACTGATCACGATAATCGAAAACAGCCCTGGTAATAAGAAACAATGTGTTCTAAGGTTTTTATGGGGCTAATATTTTTTTAGTTTTCGGTATTTTTCTCAATGTTTAATATTGTCGCAGATGCTGCATGCGTGCAAATTTTCGTTGTTGTTTAGACGTGGCTAGCACTTTTCTCAATAAAAAATATTGTAATTGCCGTTTTATAATATAATGTAATGCACAAGACGAATAACATAAACAAGTGTAAAACTATGGAGTTGTATGCGGGGTCAGTCAATTACATCACATATTGAATTTTAATATGCTGCTGTTGGACATTTCCATACATCGCGCGTCGGCGAGAATTCGTTTGAGAAAATTGCCATTTAGTGACAAACAAATATTAACAAAAGTGTTATTTCTACAATAAAGATTTCTGATAATACACGATTAAAAACTGTACATTGAATAAACGCGTTAAAATGACCGGTTTATTGGGTCCATCGCCCTGTACTGTCGTGAAACGTGATACTATAAATTTTGACATTGTATCGTAATGATTATCGATAAAATTTTACTATAAAATTACATTTAAGTGGTTTTGAATGAATGGAACGAATAGTTCGTAATAACCGGAATATATACCATCTTTAATGTGAATATTTGGTTTTCATAATAAGATTTAAAATATCTGCCGTAGTATCCTAGAAATGTATCGAAAAATAATGCCAACGTACTTAACCTGAAAAAACATCTGATTTTACGGAGCTGTCAAAATTAGTGTTAAAATCTACCGCTAGAGTAACGGATTTTAATGGCATTTTCTTCACAGAACAAAATGTCACTTGCTTGGCGAATATCATTATTAGCATAAAGAGTCGACATAATGAATTATTAAATATTTCTCGAATGAATACGATTAGTCACCATTACGGCTAGAGCATTAATAATCAATTCGAAGTGTTCTCGTTCATTCAAGCTTACCATAAAATTGAATACAAATCATTGATAAACACATTTGACTTACATAATCATAAATCACGACATATTTTGTCAGTTCGGTATGGCAGCATTATTTCAAAATCTATTCATCTGTATATGACATACATATAGCTTCTGGAAAAACTATAACCAACGTACTGGTAACAGATAACTGGGATATATTTATCTTAATAACCCATTATCGTGCACATGCCCTAAAGTTGCATAATGTGAGGTCACACGAGCGTTTACTTTGTTGAAATCGTATTGTTATTGATCCCTGGCATAGCAACCCAAAATATTATCAGAAATAATAATATCGTATTTTTCGCAGTCATTATCGCGTCAAATTAATGTGTTTCTCGACTTAAAATATGAAGCTGAAAGTTACATGACTATCATACTGATAATGCGTGTTTATAGTAGTGCGTGTTATTACATCAAATAAAAATATGAGTCAGTCGTTAATTCGACCACATTAATAAGTTCTACTCAAAAGTAGCAACAAAACTTGGCCGAATTTCGTTGTGGTTTGCGATAAAATATTATCAGAAGATAAGTGAAGCCAGGTCAAATCATTCCCAGCTGAAGCAATGAATGCATTCTCGAGTCGTCCGGACGCCAGCGAGATTAACGAAATGAGATATTTTAAGATGTATTTACGGCCGCTTCGCAGAATTGACTTCCAACTCTCGAAACTGGTTCAAGTGCAGCAACGCGACTGGAGTGATAATTTTACACAAAAACTTATTTATAAATAAACAAGACATTTATACAACTCAGCACTACGTGAGTAAGATCAAGAATGAGAAGTTTCGGTTTTCTTGTTGCAGATGTTAGTCTCATTCATAGTTGATACTTCCAGTTATGAGTTCTTAATAACCATAATTGTATCCAAACTTATAATAGTTGAGCGATTAAAATGTTTGCCATTCATTTATAAATACTATTGTTTATTAAATTAACGAGATAAATGCATAAAAAAATAACTTAACAAATGTACAATCAAAGTTGTGAGATGTATGTTTATTATGTTTCTTACTAATCCTCTAATATTTTTGGATTACAATGGTGAATAGAGGCATTTCGGTTATTTTGTTGTAGGCTGGATTGAATAAATAAAAACGTTTTCAAATTTTGTCAACAATGTAACAAATTAATATATTTTGTCTTCTACATTTTAAAGTACTCCAGCAGCTTCTGCTGTGGGTACTGCATACATTTTTTGATACATTGATCTTCCTCCTTTCTATGGCAAACAAACTGTGCGACCTATTTTTTCTTGCCAATACATTTTCTTTAGTTCACGAATAACAAATGCCTCGATCATTGAAGAATTTCAGACCAGTCTTATGTACATATGTATACAAAATATTTCTCGAAGAAATTCAATACTCACTTATAAAATAAGTTTAATTGCAATATTTAAAACCTGAAAAATAGGTAATCGAATGCCTAAGTCTCGTAAAAATAAAAATGACACAATGTTAATTTGTATTGGAAATTCCCGTCATCTCTCCGTGAGTTTCGGTCGAGATACATGAAGTCAAACCCCCATCGACCGTGTAAGACAGTGTAATTAACTGTATCTTTTAAATATAAGCAGTAAAAAGTGGACCAGCGATGAATATCAAATGACAAGAATGCAATGACAGAATCAGCTGGCAATGAACGATCAAACAGTTGAATGATGTCATTTTACTCTGTAAACAGACCCGACTCGTATTGAAAATACCATTACATATTTGATTTTCGGGGAAATCGGTAACCGCAATACGAGTAGATTTCGTGACCATATGAATTAATTAAAAGAATAACATCGCACCGTCATGTAAAACGAAGAATATGTTTACTTATCAATTATTTATATGGAAAAAGAATCATAAAAATGTAGTGTAAACTAAAAATAAACATTGAACAAAAATATAAAGCTATGTAGCAAAAAAATTACATGGTTTTTCCATTGCATGTCCTTTGAGACTCAAGGTGATATAAACTACAATAGGCAAAAGATAACCAATGATTATTTTAAATACACAAATGATATTCATTTGGCATATGGAACGAAATATGTACGTATTAAATAATTTATAATAAAGTGGTTGAAATTATTCATAGCATTTAAAACTTGCAACGTGAAACATGCTTCAAAAAATTCGTGAATACAAAACTTTATATCAGATTGACATTGATTTTACACGATATAATGCTTAATCTGACAGAATATAATTGTGGAAAAAATTAGTAGCGTGTATACACTATCAATGAGTTTCACGTGGATTACAGATAGAGTATCTCGGTATCGGAGAGGGTCTGATAAAATTATGGTGTTTGTAAAGGACTGCATATTGATT
The DNA here is from genome assembly GCA_028554975.1 of Himalopsyche kuldschensis. Taxonomy (NCBI): domain Eukaryota; kingdom Metazoa; phylum Arthropoda; class Insecta; order Trichoptera; family Rhyacophilidae; genus Himalopsyche; species Himalopsyche kuldschensis. The sequence goes on along the minus strand of JAHFWI010000033.1, from coordinate 2,009,292 downwards.
TAGTAATCGTTCTCCCAAGACATCATGTTTAAGGATCGGGCCGGTGAGAGAAAATGGAAACGACACATAAAAACATTCAAGCATTTGAACACAAATAATAAATATATTTTATAAAAGCTTCCATCCGAAACTGTGAAAACTGCAGCTGAAAATAATGATATTTCTTATTGATTCAGCGGTAACTAGATTGAACGTCATCTCCAATATAAAATATAATTTTGATTTTGCATTGGCCGCGATGGGACGATTTTAATCTGACATGTTGAGGTGTAGCTTTTAAGATGTTACATGCAAATAAGCGGATACAAAATAATAGAAACAAATGAACAATTGTTGTGTCAAGTTTAATAAAAATATATTTTGATAAACTGCTTGATTAAAAAAAAAAACTCCCACATTCTATAATAGTTGCAGTAATTGAAGTTTTTTCGATAAAATACGAACTGTTTAATTTTCAAAACGTGTTTTCGATTCGGTCAAATTGCATATTCAATCTCCGACATAATTATATTTAACATCTAAAAACGAATACTCAATTATGGCAATTCGTGGACACAAAAGGGTCCGATAATACGTCGGCAAAAATTACAATGCTAAAAAAACTGCCATTAGTTTTTATAATCCTATGACGCAGTTAAAAGATGAATAAGTATTTACCTCATTTGACAGGTTAACAGGCAATCAAAACAATTTGTATCCTGTTGTTAAAGGAAACTATTACAAGTGACGTGATACTAGGTTTATATGATTGCATTTAATTGGGTATAACTTTATATACTTTATACCTATTCTCTAAAGCAAATTGTTTCAGCTATCAATATTTTTACTTCAGATGTATATATTGACACCGCCTTATGTGGTAGGTCATCAGAACTCTCGAACGATCTATTATTCACCTCAGTCAACGAGTTTAAGTCGATATCAGGAAATAAATTCATTCTTATAATACTCTACATTGAAATCTATAGCGATTCAATATAGAGTAATTTCAATTTTGTAAAAGAGATATTTATGCGGACGTCTCGCTCTAAATTTCTCTTATCTCTTTCACGCCCTGAGTGTACGAGTGCATGGTACTTCATAAAAAGTTCGATGGGCCATAAATAATGGCTTATCTTGCGTGACGTTTAACGGTCGTTTTTCAACGGTTTGTCTACCTACAGGAACCGCTTTTTTTTTCATACGATCAGTGAAATTGGACAGCAATGAGAATGCACGCTCCTAATCCTCTCTCTAAGAATTAAATTCGAGTCAAATTCCTGATATCTTCTTCGCTATCGTAATATTTGTGTTTTGTCTTGTATTTAAATTCAATGTACTAGTGTAATATAACGTCTGTGTAAATTCTTAAAGATTAAATAATGTGTGCTAATCACACCCCATAACGCTTTGAGATTGTTTTGTTTATAAGAACACCATGTTTCTCCTACTCCGTTCCCAAAATTCCTCTTCCTGAGTGTCTGATAGGGGCTCCTTCTCGATTTACGAGGGAGCCGAATCTAGCTAGTCTCAATATTAACAATGGACATATTTTACTCACCTGACACATTGTTCCGTAGTTAATTGAGTCTTTGCAATAAAACTAAAAACAAAACATCGTTGACGACGTTTAAGACATCAAAGTGTTCAAACTATTTTTCTTTTATACACTAGGTCAGTGATAAAAATGATTAACAGCACGTTGTTCAAGTACTGTATGTGCAAAATCCAGTATTTCACCTGTGTATTACAATGTGACCTTGACACGTGCGTCCTTGTACATGTAATGTTCCCATACTAAGCTTTTTTGTGCAATTTTCCGCGGAACGCATCTACGGCACAAAAAAGCTTTAGGCGTATATCTAACTAATTACTAGATACATTTGAGCAGACCCATCTTATATTTGAAGTGACGTAAATAGTCATTTTGTTTTCAATACATTTAATACACATGTAATGAGATTAACTGCGCCTACGATATATCGAATATGGACGTTTTTTAATGGTCATGCCAATGATGGTCAGCCATTAACGAAACGTCATTAATATTGTCGAAGAAGACCGGAATACTCACAAGATCGAAGACCTGGTGATAATAATTGCAAATTACAATGCAGTCACGTATTCATCATTCTTATACACCCGTTAATCAATCACTAGATTTATTATGACCGGTCAATTCACCTTAGATGGAATATAAGTATTTAGTTACGAGTGGGTCGAATTTTTAATAAAAAAATAATTGAGTTGATTTGTTGCTTCTTCTTTATATGACTCGATGTAACGATTTAATAATCGGAACTGTTTATTGATAATAAATAACTATAATTAAATGTGGCCAGAGTATTAAAAAAGAAATGAAAAGGCTAATAGAGTATATGATACGGATGTAGTTAAAGAGTATGCGATGATTTAAATCTATTATTTTTGAAAATTGACGATTAATTAGAGCAGGTGGTTCGTATAAAAAATAATAGTTTCGTTTCCGATTCATATACCTAGAACTTTTCTTAGCTAAACAAGTGATTAAAACGTTAATATTCACAGCAAATATATAAAGGTTTAACGAAGTTATGCAAAAATCAAAACCTTTAATGCACTGATGCACAACTGTTTTGGGAGAAGGGCCAATCTATTCTAAGATACTTCGAGGGCCGCATAGGTAAAACTGATTGAATAATCGATATTTTTAGTGTATATAAAATTGAAAATTTTATTGATTCAAATTGTTCTTCCATCGTCCGTGAAACGTTCTGAAAAAAAACCGGTGATTGATATTTGTCATTGAGGGCCGCAGGTTGTGCATCAATGCGCTAACGCTAATGTTACAAATAAATATTACAGAAATGATAATACATTTTTAGTTTTTTTTCCACATCGAGTTTACTAAGATCATGGCCGGTTTCTCTCATCGCGAGCATTATCAACTGAAATCAGAATTATCACCAGCTGATATAATGCTCACGATGAGGGAAACCAGTTCTGATATTAATAAATTCAATGTGGAATAAGTACTAAAAAATTGTTAGTACTTTTATTATAATTCCATTCCACCAAATATTGAAAGTGAACACAATAAAATTGAAATAATATGACGTTTAAACCTTTAAACGATCGTCATAATTTGACTTCCTATGTTCGATCCAAGGCGGGAAAATATGTAAGAAAATCTCCCTATCAGCCGGTTAGAAATGCTCCAATACATGTTTTAGCATTCTTGTTTTTATGGTAAATTTTATAAAGCTATTATAGAAATACATTATTAAACGCGCCGAACATAAATAAAATCGCATTCTGTTACGGTTAAAGAATTTAATTCGATTGAAATTCTTTCAGTGAATTGTGATCGATCATCCGAGCCGACTGGTTGTGGTATTTTGACAATACAACTACTTTAGCGAACGCAATCAATGTATTATTTTTTTACAATAGCCACGAGATAAACAACAACAAAGGCTTAGCGGCGGATAATGTTTGCGTATTTTTAGGCGAGCGATACAGTGGCTGCACGACTATCGGTTGACAAGGATTTTTTTAACATTCTTTATCAGATATTTCATATCTTTACGCATCGATGCATCGAAAATTTTTAATGCCATTTCTGTAGAGAATCTAAAACATTTGTTGCATTGGATGTTTATATGTCGACGCCGCTATTAGACAGGCAAAAAGACTTTCCGGCGAGTCATCCGTAACAAATGAGTTAATCAGATAGTATTCAGTTATTACTCAGATATTAATCAGATATTAATTAGATATTAATCAGATGTTAAGCAGCTATAAATCAGATATTAATCATATATTAATCAGATATTAATCAAATATTAATCTGATATTAAACAAATATTTCATATCTTTATCGAACTGATTAAAAGTAGCGGGGCGGCTTAAGATACATTTAATTGTTAAATGGTTAAATGGGAATTTTTTTATCTTAGAAAAAGAAATCATTATTTATTTCGAGTATGATTTAATATTGAAGAACATCTGTATGTTTAGCACATTGACTACGGGAAACTGTCCAGATTTTCCTCGTAGTCTCGTAGTGTTAATAGAGTTTGGATATATTCAAATTTGAAAATTGCTTGAGATAAGTAACTCGGCGAGAAATAACAACATCTTGATATTGATTCGACACATAACTGGAATCCAGGACGATCTGTAGCTCACCTATTTCATCTATAGAGAAAATAAGTCAATTACCACACTGAACCAAGCATTTTAAAAACGTCTATAGATTGAATACCATTCATATTAAAATCACGACGCTGTCGGCGTGGTAAATTTTCTTATCAATAGTTCAAAAATGAATTACTTTATTTGAAATTGCTGATCGTGTTTAAAATTCTGTTCAAACTCTAAAAGATTTTTTTTTAACTAGTGCCGTTAACTTTGTCCGAATATCTCGGTAAACTTGTCACGGTAACCCGTCGAATGTCAAAGTAATAATTGGGAATCCGCGACCCGGATGACATTCAAAAATAAACGAATCACAGGTAAACAATCAAAATGGCGGTCATGTGGCGTCGCCGGGCAGACGTGACTCAGCACGAATCTGCGATCGGCCAGACCTCGAGGACTTCCTGGTGGATTCAATTGAACCGATTTGACTAGAAGGATTGCCGAATAATACCGAATTTGCATACGAGTTAATTGTTATCTTGCCAACAACAACTGCGGCGGCGATTGCGCAATCAATGGGTATTATTCGATTACAAGCAACAACAAAAAAAAACCAATAGGAAATAGCTTGCATTGTAAAGCAAATTAACATAATAAATTGATCCAGCTCTGTGTAAATAATGGAGCATATTGCTATGGAAGACTGTGTTATGATATGTATACTAAAGAAGACATTTGAATTTTGTAATTTTCTATGCGTCACTAACGTCACAGGTCTTCAGGCATTTCAAGTGTACGAATGGTTAAACTATCGAAAAAATCAAACGATTCAAATTTGATATTGAAATTCCATCAAGCACCTTCAATCGAAATCCTCAACCATTAAATTTGAATTTGCAACTCGTATGCTATAATGCAATAGTTTCTATGGTGAAAAAAAAATAGCATAGTACAGGGATGGCGAACCTAGGGCACGGGTGCCCGAGGTGGTACGTTTGAGAATTTGAATGGCATGCGAACGATTTCCAAGTTCAAAAAATTCAATTCTAAATTTTGACAATAATTTAAACAATCGAAGTTAATTATTAATTAATTCCGTTGTATTCATTTTCCAAAGATAAGCGACAGTCGTGTATTATTTTATCGTGGCAACGTTTAAATAATGGTATCGTTTGCTTTTGTTGCTTGGAGCACAATCGAGAAATAATATTTGAGGATTTTTGACACGCGTACCCAAAAAGGTTCGTCATCCCTGACATAGTACATAACTGAAGACAATAATAATGCTTCGTTATTATCAATTGAAAGTGCATTTTTTATGGAGTACATTATTTTTCCATGTGGCAACAAATTTAAAAGCCACGCGGCGATCGAACCCATTTGACAGGTAAAGTATGAAAAAATGATATCCTACGTTCGTTCATACGGCCTTACGAATGTCCCGGGTTAAGGAAATTTTAATTAACGGCCCACGCCGATACCTTTGCGACCCACATCTAATGAAACGTTGTTTCTCACACTACCAATATTATCAATACTTTGCATATAACACGTAAATCTATCATAAATCGAAGTGCTAAAAGTAATAAGTATTTATGTTCCATAATGTCAAACCAATCTGGTGGAGCAACTGCGAACATTATAATAGTTTTATTACCACTAAAATTGACATGTCAGGTAGAGTTTATATGACTATATAATTTTATGGCATCGCATGAAATGTCTGCCTTTACTACAACAAACTGAGATAAAGATGACTTGGTGATTTTTCAACCACTTTAATTTAAATCTTTGTGACATTAAGACTATTACCGTCCCTGCTGTAGATCCCTACATACGTATGAATGTAAGAATATAATAATGATTGAATTGGCATTGAATTATTAGAAAAACATTTTACAACTGTAAAAAAATACCAATGCATATAAGTTCAAATAAAAAAAAAATATAATATTTAGTCAAGAACTTTCTGACGAGGAAGTAAGCCAAAAATAGCTAACAATTATATTTTATATAATTTTTGTAGGATTTAAATACGTTGCTATTTTTAAACAATGTTAAGAATGTAGTCATAGACAACGCTTTTTTCATTGTGCATCTAATGGCCTTATATCTTTTTTCGCTTTGAAGATGTTTAACAAGACAAAATGTGACAGAACTTAATACATGTTCTTTACATGTTCTTAATTTAAAAAAATCTATAGCCAAAATAGAAAGCATATTATGACGAATGAGTACAGTCCATAACGCCCTTTGACAGATTGAAAGTAACATATTTGAATTGTTTGAACATTCTAAGTAACATAGTATAGTAACATTAATTTAGATTTTAGACGATTGCATTTTCTGCAGGATATGGTATACGCTCTGAGTGTATCTTCATTGTATAATTAGAGTTTCTTTACAAATATGGTGGTATATTCCATTTTTTCTGATAGGTATACTTTACCGTATACCATATTCACGATATAGAATATTTTCGCGTGTCAATTCAAATTCGCCGCGCACACAATCTATTTTTTTTTCTCGTATTAATCTGCCAACACACTTATCCGTAAATGAAATTAGCACGGATAGGCAAGAACAAATAGACACGTGCTAATGTGGAGATGTGTGACTGTGCGCCGCTCTCGATGTCTCTGATGATGAGCTGTCATCTGCCTACGCTCAGAATCATAAATTCAATATGTCCGCAACAACAACCAAAAAAACCAATATCCACGTCTCATTATGTCAAATGGGTGAATTCGAAACTATGTTTCTCTAACGTATTGGCGATTTATTCAAATCTCTGTAGGCAGATTAAACAACAAATTCAGAATGCACAAATACACATATATATTGTATTTCGAATGCATCATCAATATGTAACTTCAATATTAATATCGTGTTACGTAATAGCTGTCAAATAATCCGCCTAAACTGTATATTGTTTACTGTCATTGATGATCAACGTTCAGAGTAGATTAAACAATACAAATCCTGAGCACATAATGTTAATATAAGGATATACAGAATATTTCTATTTCAGAATGGCTCAGCAAGTACAGCGCCTTTCCTGTAAACGGCGGGTGGTGGTTCTACTAATTAAGACACTGGATTTATTTCAACAAGAAAATCATCATACTTCAAAGTACAGCATGTATGTTTTTTTACGCATGATTTAATTGTTTGTCAGCTCTATTTTATCGAAGGAAGGTTTCCGAGCTTTCCTTAGCTTGTAATTGAAGGTTTAGGAAAAAACATTTAGGACGGAAGTAATCGTTGATGAAACTGTTTTGAATTATATTTGACAGAGTAACGGATTGAATATTATATCAATTCAAAAAAATACCTAAGATATTATCAAATGTTTCTTCAAAATCAAGAAAGTTTTGTATTACTAGACTCCATACTTTAGATATCAGCAACTTAACCAAATTTTATGAAAACTATTAAGTAAAGAAAGACGGAGAATATCTATGGTTTGAGAACTCAGGTTTACCAACATGATCAGTGCTAGCAAGCTCTTTTGAGAGAATACGGAACTAATGAAAGAAAAATTAAGATACTCGTGTCACTTCTGTGAACTACAGTTTTATCGCACTACGATAATTGAATCGAATAATTTTCAGTTTGTTTCGCGCTCAAATTTAAATATTATCTAACTACATAAATAACGAATTAATTTCGCAGAACCATATTTGCTAAGTGGTCTGCGTGCGGCTTATTCGGCTTGTTGACAAAAAAAACTAATTTCAAAGCAAATGCATACATACACCTGCTGTAAGGCCCGCAATTGTTTTCAAATTATGCACATATTTTAAAATTGTATGCCGCGCAAAAAGTTCGAAAACAATAAATTATTACAATACATAATGTATACAGCAATTATTCAAATAAGAATCTTATTTACACGGACTGAATTTTGATCAATGTCAATCATCTAAACAAGTGTATTACTCGGTCATCTTGCTAAAAGCTCTTATTCGCCAATCTTGACATACCTAGTTAAAAACTAAAAACACTGTTTTCATGCGGACCTGGAAATGCACAATATTCTATCAGTATAGCAATATAATGATTAGTATCAACACGTTTAGGAGAGAATATACATAGATAAGGCTATAAAATGTCTACTGATCATTTTTCTAGATCTTGTTTTAAGGGTGTGATAAGATTTGATAGAACGTAAATTCATACATCGATAAAAGATTATGATGTGAACTAATCTGTTCGGTGGTTCGATTGTCGACTCATGTGATCCAAGCGATCAGATCTTTTATCCCAGCAAAGTAAATATCAAATTAAGATATCATCAGCTTTAAACGAGATGTAGGTATATGGAGATTTGGTATCCGACTGTTCGTGTAATTTATTACGAATACATAGATCACTAATGCAATGCCAAGGTTTTAGAATTGCATAACACACTATCAATTTAATACATGACAAATTGTATTATTGTATATACTGCAAGACTTGTAAATTAACAACAATTTAGGTGACCAGGTTCTTGGAAAACTGAATTGAGCAATTAAATAAATTGCTTACTATTGTTATATGTAATAAAAGTATTACATGCAGTGTATTATATCGTTATATTTCACACAAAAAAGTGTGATTTAACATTTAACACATAAAAAAACAGCTGTTTTATAAAATTTGCAATGAAGCATTTTTGTTTTTTATACGTACAAATATACTACCTTACTTTACAAGAATCCGGAATTACAGTGAAATAAGCGGAATTTATATACCACCGTAATAAATTAAAAGACAATTAACTCAAAAAGATGCGAATTCTATAAAGGGTTAAGCCATGACCCTTAATCTTCTTAACATTGAATATTTTCTCGTTTTCAACTGGTTGTATTAAACGAACACATGTTTCGTCTATTTGAAATACATCTTTGGACTGAACACGTGTTACATCTAGTACAACTACCAGTAGAAATACAAAGATATCAATTGTGTTGTCATGCATTTCAAAGAAATGGCCTTTGTTTTATTTTTCATAATATGACCGGTTATAAGGTAAAATTACATTTTTCAAAATGGAGTTACTAAAACAATGCTATTATATATTAAATTTTAAACATCACATATAAAAACATGGTAAAATATCGCATTCATCGAAAAACATCGAAACCACGCCAAATTAACTGTTCAAATATAATCTGAAGACCTTCAGTGGAAATTTTTGGTTTTCCTCAAAATAACATGTTTTTATACTGCTTTAAAAACAGTAAACAAAGTACAGAAACAACTGTGTATTCAAAGAACGGCAAAAACACTTGTTATATCAGCGTACGAAAAAACCCAATGCGTCAATAATTATTTACTTTAGGCAACGTATGAATAAGTCAAAAAGGCATTATAATAACTCAACCATTTATATGTAAGTTACTAATACAAATGCCACGACTTTTTAGTACTTATTGAGAAAAAAAACAAAATAGTTACAATTATTATATAGCACACTAATTCAATGCATGTTCTGATTTCCTAAAAAGAAGTTTTGGTCGTCTTATATTATACAGAGTGTAAATGAAGAAATTGTAATATTAGTAAATCCAAGGTAAGCATCGACATTGCAAGTAGAATTCTATCAATATTATACAATGTGCATGTCAATCTAAAAAGACAAATAAACATCAACGTCAAGAAAATTAACTTTGACAGTGGTCGGGTCCGTGGTTGAGTGTCACCGTTGTTGGCATCGGTTTCAGAGCGCACGAGTTCTAGTCCAAATGAGGGCAGTTTCATTTTTCAATCGAATTATTGATTTCTGTTCTGTGACATGGATGTTTGTGTTGTCCACAATACCCTCCCACACCGATCATAAAAACGGGACGTAACGAGAGCGATTAGTGAACCGCCTGCTCTGTCCTAATCCTATCATTTCTATGCCTACTTTCTTCGAGTAATAATCAGTTTATATGTTAAAATAAACTCTATCAGGAATCCACATACTTAACATTTTGTGATGATATTTCATATCATAATATAATAATAATAGAATACAGTGAAACCCTGATTCTACGTTTTTCAAGGGGCCGTATAAAACAAACGATTAATGCGGGAAAAGATGAATCCGGGAAAGTTTTAAATATGAACTATATGCCGGGACTATAGAAAATGAACGCACCACACGGAAAAACGTATAATGCGAGAACGTACATAAGAGAGCGTTCCACTGTAATCATAATATAATACGGTGAATCCCCGATTTTACGTGTTTTGAAGGACCGTATAAAACAAACGATTATTATATGCCGGGACTATAGAAAATCAACGCACCACGCGGGAAAACGTATAATGCGAGAATGTAAGATTGGGGTTCCACTGTATAATAATATTTCATATCCCGTTAGAAGTGCGCAGAAGAATATAACATTACAATATACAAACGACTGATGTTCGAAGTTTAAAGAGTTACAAATCCGTTTCGTGGGCGAATTCTATTGTTTATTTATATGGGAAAAATACATTAGATTTCAATAAAACAGTCGCTGGCTGTAATTATTTTGACGCGGAATGAGGAAACTGATATTGCACGTGTTTAATTAAAATCGATCTATCTCGCAATGGCGAATTTCAGAACAATGAATCACGAAAGGCCTGCGAATATTAATTATGACTATTGCTCATACCCCGGGACCAAAACAATGCGATGGTGTATTGAATTGTTTCAATTTTCTCGAATCACGTTGTGGAAGGCGGAAGGCGCGTGGGAAAATACAGAAGGAGCTCGATTATGGATTATTGCTCACGATCATAGAAAAGGGTACATATCGGCAGTTTTCAGAATGTTATCTGCCTACATAACAACTATCACACAACGAATGCCTTGGCCATTTCTGAGGTATTTCACAGAATTCTTTAAATGTGTCAGATATACAAAAAAAACACAACACAACATTCCAATGAATAAGTGTACTAGTTTCCATTTATGTATTTAAAGAGAATAACTGTATCATATGATATGTGGGTTGACAGTAATTCAATTTAGATGCCAATGCTAAAAAAAATCACGTCATTATTAATATAATATAATCTGTATTTAATTGCAATGTTTTGTAACGTACCAAAAATAAATATTGATTGAGTAGGCATTTACTTAGTACTCCATTTTCTTACCGTATCAAAAATATATAGTTGAAAACTTCTTCGTTTGATGATTAAATAATTAGCAAGAAAAGAAAAACAAAACGTGTTTTTCTCAAATGCAGCTTTATAACTTATAAGATGACATAGTTTGCCAAAAAAAAAGATCGAAGAATTGTACGCATTACATACATTCAATAATTGTGAATTCAATTCAATGTTCAAAGTTGATGTCTAGTGATTTCAATGGCATTTCTTCAGACAATAGAATAGATGTGTTGAATTTGAACATAATTATTCCATATTTATTTACAACTTGATGCGTATTGAAATATTCGATTATTAATTTAAAGAAATCAAGTTGAATAGACATTACGTATTTGTATATAAATTTACAACGGACTATACATCTTCATCGCAGTATTTTTACTAGGCCGAGTCCACTATTGCATTTCGACCAAAGGTAAAGAGTACTGAACTAATTCAAAAACAACTGTCATAAAAATAAGCACCGAATGGCGTGTCGTGAGATATTAAGTAGCTTAATTGGCAACAAAGTGCTAATGAAGGACTATCGAAGCGAAGATACTAGCTTTACGGTTACTTCAGTTAAGTTGCGGTGAAATGGTACGAATGGGAACGAAACTAAACTAACGTCGAAGCGATGAAAGATAACGTTGCCGGCTTGCCAGAGCTAATTAAGTGTTAACGAGTCAGTTTTTAATCCGCAGAAACTATCCGAGGGTTCAAAAGGATTCAAGTTCACGGACTAGAAGTTAATCTGCGATGTACAGTCAATACTATTTTTATGCGGTGAATATCGCATCAAAATAGACTCGACTTTGATTTATAAAAAAGTGGGCATAAGCTTCATGAATTTTAAAATCCGCACAACTTAGAAACAGCGATTTAAAGAAGAGTAATATGGCATTAAAATTACGTAAAAATCTTTATTTATGTAATTATAAAATAATATGACTGGTTATTGCTTTGTTTTGGTAACGTATTTTTATTTATTTATTTATTTAAGAAAAAGCATATCATGGCATTACAGCTGACGACAATGCGCCATGCATTTGACAAATATAAATATATGCATTTATATATATATATACATAATAAAAATCACAAATTAATTAAAAACAAGATGAAAACATTGTAGTCATAAAAACAGAGAGGAAAATTATTAACATCACATTTTCAAAGCAGTCAACCGAGTGAGTTCCGACAAAATCATCTATAATACATAAAAAACATTACTCGTCTGAACTCACTCACGTCCATGTGAAATATGTCGACATCCGAAGCAATTTCGTTAAAAATCACTAAAGCATACATTAGATCTGTCGTCACTGTATGACAATGCTCGGTGGGATTTGAAATGTTGTTCGAAATCCGTTTGAACTTTCCTGCCACACAAACAAGATGTGACGAAAAAACTGGTCACACTTGTAAAAACGTTACCTCTTAATAAACCCAGGGAACACTGGGTTCTACACGTAAAGAATAAGGGCAATGGGCTATTAGATAGCGGGTTATTAATATATGTATATGTTTTTAATTTACATTAAAAACCGCATAACTTGAGGATATGCACGGAAAATATTGAAGTGAGCACAATAATTGAAAAAAGTCGTGGTGCTAAGTGCTTAGGGATGGAGGACGGGAAAATTATTTAATATCTCTGAGTGACATAACTATAGAGATTTAAAGAAAAACACAGTGGATATGAACAAATGAGAAAAAACATCGAGTCTACAAAGATGCCTAAAACCTTGATTGCTTATTAATTAAAACACAAATTACATGCAAAATATGAAGACGAATAGAAGAAGATTATAGAAGCAATTCTGCAACTTTTTGATCGATGACATATGTCTCGGATTAATAAAATATAAACATATAAAACTATCGTAATATATCACACATGTGTTCAAATCAAATCAAGCATGAATCATACAAAGAGGATATTGGGAAAACCAATAATAACCGATAACAGCTTTAAGTAAGCCTTCGATGTAACAATCAGATAAAGTATAATGAAAGTTTCTACAGAAATGTAAGATCATTTGTTTGCAATACTTTTGAAAAAAGAAAGCTTGGCAATTGTTTGCGCATTAACGATATACATAAACATCGTCACGAGTGGTGAATACATGCGAGTACACTTGAGTGTTTATAGAGATAAATTAAATCGTCATATCTTGTTATCAATTCATTTTTATGGCTGTAAATCTAGACCGTTTTGCTTCTCATATTCGTCTTTTGTACACTGAGTTTAAAGACCTTTGACCTAGTAAAATTACTTACAAAAAATAACCAAGAGTTTTAGATATTTTTCGAAAACAAATACTTAAAATTGGTTTTTTTCTTCTTCATATCATAAAGAGTTAAAAAAAGACTTTGTAAACATTGAAATGGGACAGCTATGTAAACGTCATTCTATTGCAAGTCACACGCATCTTTGCAAATAAAATTTGTTTATGGATGTGTCAAAACACACGGCAGTTGAATCATTCTAAATAAACTGATTAATTGATTACAGAATTAAATCTAAGCATAATTTAACTTTTGCGTCTATCCAAGCGACTTCGGGAAAAGCCACTCTCAAATGCATGTATTTATATAATTTAGGATTTCGACTGACGTTGCTTGATGGATACATTTCATAGTTATATATATTGATTTTCATAGACAAGATTCCTATAAATACACGAGATTACAAGTACAGGCCCAGCTATAGGCACATCCTTAATCCTTACTTTTCCGAAAAGGAGGATGAGCGATTTAATATCAAGCAGCTTTAGCTAAAAAAAATCTATTAATGTCACCTCTTTTAAGACTATATATACGAAAACAAAGGTGTATGTGTAATTATATACACATGTTTTAACAAGTTTGTTTTATCCTTGGATAGTCTAGATTTAAGTGTCTCCTAGTTGCAGGATCATATCATGCCATATCTCATAACACTTTCATCTATTCGGCTATCTGACAAAGGAAAAGATATTTCGATAAGACAATAGAAATGTCATGAAGAAAATTTAAGCACAATCAACCTCCCTTCTATTCGCTGCAGAAGACGGGGGTGAATAGAATTGACTGCTTTGGTTTTAACGAACCACCTTCGTATCATGAAATGAATGAATGATTGCAGAAAGTGATGTTTAATTAATAAAGGTCACTTTTAAGGTGTTCACTGTCAATACTTGGTGGAAAGGCATTATAATAAAAAATAATAATACATTTTTAGTACTTTTCCACATAAAATTTATTTGATCAGGACCGGTTTCGCTGATGGCGAGCATTTTCAACTGTTGAAAATGCTCGCTATAAGCGAAACCGATCATGATCAAATAAATTTTATGTGGAAAAAGTACTAAAAATGTATTATTATTTTTATTCAATAAAGGTATTTAATGACACCAGAGAAAAAAACAATTGCTGCTCTCGTCGCTATGAAAGAGAGAGACGATAGTAGGCAACTTGTTCATGTTTCAAATCCAATCAATGAAGAGGTGTCATGAACTTTCAACCTATAAAGCAGAGACAAAAAATAAATTTAGACGGTGCATCTCGCGTGAGTAGACTTGTCACTTGACTGTCGTACATAATTCAAACAATAAAGCTCGCATATGAAGTAATCACAGAACAAAACTAAAAAAAAAACTCGCTGAATGAACTGTGTGGGTTGTATTATATCATATGAATCGGACCGACTCATTCGTGAGTGGTAAGATCAGATGATCGGCAATACATCGAATCGCATTCAAATTTTTTTGCGCGTGGAAACACTGTAAACAATAATACGACAATGAAAGAATGAATTTTTACCGTGGACGCTGGATAAAAACATTGTTAATAATGTTTACAAATAAACTTAATCAAGTAATATTTTTTGTATCGCAGTTCACTCGGCATGTAATGGAATTGATTGAAACAAACGCAAACTGTATTTAGGAGACGGTCACACGTTATTGTGTGGTAACTGCAAGTGTTTTTACATAGGCAAAATATGAAAACAATTTTGCAGAATTATTTTTTTAAACTATGTAAAGACGAGATAGTCTAAATATTTTTTGAGGTTCTGTCGAAACGTGCTTTAGAAAAGTAAATGGATAAGTACAGTAGCATTGTTTTATTCATACAAGAATATATGTTCTCCAAAGAAACAATTTGGCATAAATAGTTCAGAATATAAAATTTTGGATGTGATTTTTTTGCAAGTTCGACGGCGATAAAATACTTTGTCGCATGAGAAAATTATTGACAAAATTTGCGATAGTAAAGTTGTGATTCGTCTGAAGTAATCAAAATTTATATCTCTTAATGACTGTTCGGGGAAATTAAAAATAACAATACAAATATGTGAAACACTGATAACATTTCTCAATAAATACGAGACTATAATCTCTACAATTCCGGCTGAAGTTTCACTAAGTAAAAAAAAGTATTTGGTAGCCGATCACTATTGTTTTGCATACTAAATAATTGACAGATACTTTTTTTAAGCTACATTTACGTAGGTGTATAAACTCTCATGTATCAATAACACAATGAAAACTTGAAAATACGGTCTTACTTTTAGAAGAAAAATATTTATAAATCGATATCATTGATATATACGTAGTTTTGAATTGCTAGATAATAATAATCGTTCAATGATTAATAGTTTCTTGATAATAAATAGTTTGTATGATATATATGATCACAATAATAAAGCAACGCAATAATAGAGAAGAACTATTTGAAAAAAGATAAGTAAAATTTTAACGCATTACTTAATGTGATCACAATGTCGTGTACAGTAGATTGTCGGATTATCGCTTTTAAATGAACCAGATAAATGCGGGAAAACAATCGTTATACTATTCGTCGAAAATTCGTAAATTAATATATAATTATACACTAAATTATTTGTCATAAAACCAACGAGCCATTGAAAACACAAAATATCACAAATTATAACTACGTATTAGGACCGGTTTACACGCGAAATCACCTGAGTAAGATCCCCGAGATCCGGCGCCGGGTGACACCGCTACCGCTGGCATCTTTGTATTCCTCTTTGAACCTAGGTGTACCTAGAAGCACTGAATCCTTCAAACGTCGGTCGTGTCGTAGATTTGTTTACTGATGAACTTCGCTAATGGTTAGGCGAAGTTTCGAGACTTATTAGTTTTATTATTCGTGTCGTCCTATCTGATGCAGCTCGTGCGGCGGACGTATTGGTACTGAGCCGGCCGAAGTCTTCTTGATACCGGCGAACGCTAACGTGTAAACATTGCAGCGACAATTGCGCGAGTTAATGCAACATTACATACTCGGTGTTTTATCTCTGCGCCCTGTGTATCGGAAACCAAAACTGGAATCTAAAGTGACATCTCACGGTGAACGATTTTGCGATATTCACATCTACAGATACATCCGACAATTCAGCAATTGGACAACATTTATTCTCATCCATACAATAATCTAATAATAATATAAAATAATAATATAATATAATAATTATAATATAATATAATATAAAAGATTAATACAATTCTAATTTAAGAAAAAAATACAATAAGTCAAGAACTTATAAAGATACACAATATTCGAGCATAAAAGTCTTTAGCACGCAGGTTTATTCAACGTGTAAAATTAAAATAAAGAACAATTCTACATTTAAGAAAAAAAAATAAGGATTCCAAGAACTTCGACAGGACGATTACCCAAACGTCATGATTCCCCCCCCCTGGTTTACAGCAATTTCTAGGGACTGGGCATGTATATTATAAGAATAGTAAACTCTTTAAGTTGACACCAACGTTTTTTAAGTTTTTTTCCCAACACAAAACCGTCTTTTAGATAGTCAATATATTATCAATCTTAAATTTGGGAAATGGAAATAAAGACTTAGTCTGTACCCAGCCTAGCAAGAAACATAAGCAGGAAACTAGGATCCGGTTTCTCGGACACCACAGTAGGAAAGTAAAGGTTGGGGGAAAATATGACAGGCCTACGGGCTTGTAAGCAACAAATTAGTCATCAAACCGAAATTAACAGAAGGACTTTGAAAGCCTATAAACTCAAACCTTAATCCATATTCCGACTTCAGTTCATTAAGCTCAATGATACTTTTTGATTCGGTAACATATCTCTAGGTGGGTAGATAAATCTGTACAACAGTACAAATAGTTTAAGGCAAAAAAAACTATTTTAACAGTCTCGTTATATTACAAGGAAAACTATACATTACGGTTATACATATTTATTAGATAACGCTAGACTTAAGTGAACACATTGATAAGATTAAAATATGTACTATATAATAAAATAGTGTAAAACTATTTTGAGATAAGGATTAGTTTATGGAAAAAATATTGTAAAACGTAATAGGTAAAATAGGTTCTCATAAATATTCTACTGTTTCTATTGTAACATTTAAACGATATATTTTTGCTGAAATAAACACATCAGTAATGCTGCACTATGGTCAATTTTATTTGATTATTTTTATACACAATATTTGATTGGCTATAAATACAATTGTGCCGACTTAAATATTATAAAGACAAATGATAGTTAAGATATCAACATGTTTAGAATAAAATAAATATGACACATAAATGTCGGTCTATCAACATATTAACCACTTACTACGAATAAATTAATAACTATTTTTGATGTCATATCATGTTTCGAAATATGTACATAAATAAGAAACTACTTTTCATCGGTCATAGAATGTAATCTACTCTAATTCTCACTTTTTTGCGGTGAGTAATTTGATTAATGTTTATTATGTACAGTCAAACACAACGTATACAAAGCTAGTGGTGTTTTCATAAAATGTTTTTTTTAATTGAACGAAGGATGGGCGTGGCTAGGCGCCCTTAAAATTATCAACCAACACGCGTTAAAACAGTAGTAGTTTACGTGCAAGTCATGCGAAAAACATTGTTAGCAACTTCATGATTTTTCACAAAGTTACCGCCAAATTCATCGATGAAACCGTGTTTATGTTAATCTAACCCAAAGATTATTTATTGGAACATGCAGTGTGTATAATGCATAACAAAACAAGTTAATATGTAACAGAGGTTTAATGGTAATTAACAGTTTGTACGCTGCACAGTGTAACATGCACCAGTGAAAATTTGTATTATCGTATGATTAATTAAGATATCGATCGCCCGCCGTCGTTAATTGACGCAGTTGCTAAAGTTCATATCATTATACGCCTGCAGATATAAAAATAATCAACAGTACATAAAAAAATAAGAAAGATCACGATCTTAGCTTGAAGACCAGCGATGTTTATGGATAAAACAATTAACCTGTGGCAACCACTCAAAGGTCAACAGAAAGATCATTAAACTTATATTATGACGGGCAACACTCGATAGTCAATTGAACGCACTCAATGAAGCCGATGAAGTTTAAAAATAATGTTTTTCAAAACAAAATTTTCCTGGAATTATTGAGGAAAATTTTTTACTTTCCCTATAGGATCTCGGAGCAACACTTTCCAACAATCGTTGAACAGATTAAAATATAAAAATTCCCTTCTTGACAGGTCAGAATCTCACGAATATATTTGTCGCATGAAAAAAGTCGTGATAAAATTGAAGATTGTATTGAGGTTAATAAAGTAACTTAAATTTATAGCTCCTAAAAAATTAAGAATCCTGTTTATTAATCACCATGGATACCACCACCACACAACTTTCTATTTAGCCCGATTATTTACAATTTATATTTCCGCTGATATTGGCATGTATTTATAATTCGCAGGAATGCAAAATATTTTTCTTTAAATTCCATCATTTTTTACGGACTCAATAGGTGACGGATATCATTTGATACGATCAGGAATTTCAAATATGGAAGAGTTTAATGTGCCATATCGGCCCCTAAGAAGCAAAGAAACGTATCTCATTTTCCTCTACTTTTGACGAGAGTCAAAAACCTGGATTCACCAGTAATCAATTTTGCCTATTTTTTTCATTATATTTAAAAGCGATGATTTGGCTTTGTGATTTATTTGTTAAACATAAAATAGATATTTATTCTTACATCTTGTTTAAAGGTTTGGAGGATCTATAAACAACAAAGTGATTTTAATACACATTGAAATATCTTCATATTCACTTTTCCTACTGATATGTCTCTTTGATACATATGGTAACATATTATTATATATCCAATGGTATTAATAACTCAAAACCGGCAAAAATCAACATACGTTTCTTTAATCGTAACGGGCCGATATAACCTTTCATGTAAACATACGACTCTACATAATTATACCTATTAGGTTCACAATAAAATGTATGCTATACACACAAATTTGAAACGGAATAATCATGAATAAGTCTAAAGATTGGTTATAGCACACTTAGCATAATTAGACACTAAGCTACTGATATTTTGTTGTAATAAAAAAACCTGAAGACTATGCTGATAATTTCACGTGCTTTTTTAAGTACTATCATTAGAAAACGAATAAGCTGACGCAAAATTTCTAAAATAAATTTAATATGGATAAATTAATTATTTCCATTGTTTGAGTAAACAAACACGTATTGGAAAATCTATAATCTTTGCATGCTACCGGCGTACAATTTTCATAGAAAGCCAACGAGCGCCGACCGCAGAACACTTTTTGCCCTACAAATAATTATGTGAACGATAAGATTCACTTGGCAAATGTACCAGAACAACGAAACCCACTTTCACAAGCGATCGCTATTCAAACATATAACCGCTGAGCTTCTTGCGATATTGTAAAGTACAGTGAAACCCCGATTCAACGTTTTTCAAGGGACCGTAAAAACAAAAAGATTAATGCGAGAAACGATGATTGCGGGAAAGTTTTAAATATGAAGTAAATAAATAAAATTTTGAAAAACTTATTTATTTCTTAGAATTTCTTGTTATACCTATAACATTCATTTTTTAACAAAGTTTTAACACTACGTTGCTTCTTTGCAGTGTGGCATTTCAATTTTAACAAATGCCCTTCAAATTCGTCTATTTTTTTTATTAGAAAAATATTTTTAGTAAAAGCTTTAAATGTCATTCCATTCTACAGAAGACACAGGTGCTCAGTAATTACCGGAAACACTGTGACAATGAACCGTTAACAATTGCACACTTGTAGTATCAGTTTTTTCTACGAATCGATTGGATGGGTTCGAATGTGCTTCTAAGAAATATTCAACAAAAACGGTTAATCGGGATAATATTTGTGACGGGACCATAATTTTTAGATGATAAATCGGGGAACATTTAATGCGGGATTTTTTAACACTGTTCATATGGGTGTTTCGCCGGGACTATAGAAAAATGAGCGAACTATGCGGGAATGTAAAATCGGGGTCCACTGTATTAAAAAAATGCATACTACGAAAGTATAATTCTGATCTATACGATGTGTCCCTTTCACAAACTTAATAGGCTACGCTTACTTGATTTCAAGCAAGGCCAAATATGTAACGATCGATAGATTTACAACATCATATGGAGAATGGAGTGCCTTCAATCAATTCTCTGTAGATGCAATGTATAGAAGATTACTCACAACATCAAAGTTCATCAAACGGAAAAAATAAAATCAAGAAATTATAACTGAAGGTACTTCAATATCAAACTTGCACAGTTTGAATTTTATTCTTCCCATGAGTTAGTTCAAGTTCAATCGCACACTCGAAACGCCTGAAGATACCCGGCTTCTCAGCTCCATCTCAAAGAAAAGCGCAAAATTCAAACTTGAGTAGTTAATGGCATTTGGGAGAAAGTTGCAGTCGAATAAGATATTTAAAAAAGTCATTAGTCCTACGCAAGATGGAAGTACAGTTAAAATTACAATTTAAAATAATAGTGATATTTGATTGAGTATTAAATTATTAATCTGGTTTTACAAGTTGTTGCAGATATTGTGTTTATTTTTCATAATCATAATACATTTATTTCACTTTATATTTGCTTAATAGTATGTTTTAACAAGAGAGCTTTGGCAAGTATTAGTTGTCTCAATTTAAATTTACGATTTCTCAATATTTTTTTTTTATAGATACATATTGAAAATATCTCTTTGTAATTTGCTATTTCAAATCATAGTTTTTTTGCGAGCATTGGGTAAGTATTGCAGCTCCGCCCCATCCAATTTTCTACTGTTATCTACGTACATATTTGCATAGTAATATTCTAAATAATAAATGATTATCGTAGTCAAATAAAGAAGGCTATTCTGGAACAAATTATAAATAAATAAATAAAATAAAGAAAGTTTTCTGAATGCATTTTTTTCTTGTTGAGAAATTATGTACGAGTTGCTCAACTTGTCTGTAACAATTTTATCCAATGTTGATTTCTATAAAAAAGTTGTTTTTCTCCATATGACGGTATTTAAAGATTGAATGAATAAATCACATTAAATCATCGGTTGACACGCGTTAAAACTGATGTGTGATCGAGTGCTTATCATGAAAAAAACATTGCTTATGAGCGATGATTTCGACAATTTTATTTAAAAAAATTTCTACAATTAGTTGGATTATAAATTACCAACACATTTGCTTGATTGATTTGTTAACTGAGTTAAATTTAAGTATAGATATATGACAATGGAATACTTGGATTTTACATTATGATTGAAAATATCTAAAATATTTACAAATATGGTTACCTCATCCGATTATTTTTTGCATTTGAATTCGCCAATACTTCAATGAAAAAAAAAAACAATGTGGTGTGGGCAGATTTACGAACAGGGCAAAAATATCAACTGCGCAGATTCCGTAATGGAAAATACGCGGCAAATTAATTACTTCCATATAATTAAATAATTAGTTTTTATAATTCAAAAGATTGGTCGATTCAATTTTATAGTATTCATTCGGGGATTTGAACCCTTAACTCGCACAACCTTGTAACGAATTGCGGTGGCACCGAGACTAGTCAATAAATAATGTGGATATTGCTAAGCAATATATATATTAATAAATTATCTAGTATTTCTTAAAATATTATATCTACATCGGTGAATTAAAAGCATGTTTACGTGATCTCTGAAAAATATGATTCAGTCCATAAGAAATCACGAAAAAGTGCATACTTATATATATTATTATCTAAAAATCGTAACGTAATATTATGAACGAATTCTGAAAGCAATATTGCATGAAATTGTTCCTCTCGCGTGCATTCACAATGAGTTTCATGGTATAAAAAATATCGTGGGAATGATTTTGATTATCATAACATTTGGCGATTAACAATGCACTTTTACCACACCAGTCACTTTCCAAGGAAATATATTATATTAATAAACATTGAAGCCGTCAGTATCGTTACTGAGATGAATAATTCATGTATTTACATATGTACATTTATTTATTTATATATTTACATTTGAAATAAAAGCGAATAAGCCAAAATAGATAGTTGTTTTAGTTAAGACAGTATTCAACTTAATTGATTTAAAAGACAATAACGGTTTATTTAAATGATCATGGTATGTAAAATTCTTTTTTGTGGAATACGGGGATTCGGTGGGTAGTTTAAGGGAAGTGTAAACAAAAGTTTACAAGATTTTTGAGATTCAAGCCGTATTTAAATAAAATGTATCGAAACAACAGATTATAAATAATCAAACTTGACTAATATTCCTTGTACAGTAAAACCTCGATATAACGGAATAATTGGAGAAGGGGGTGTCTGTTAAAGCCGAAAGTCCGTTATATAAAAACAGGTTTACAATAAATCAAAAACCTTTTTTTTGAAAATACACAATTTAAATATACATATATAAAAAATACAAAACACAAACAAAATTCTATTTAATTGTCTTCGGACACTCTTCGTGAAGTGACGTTGCTGTTAGATATCGACGCGCTTGAAACTACTTTGAAAAGGGCCTACTTTGATTATCATGGGGGCTAAAAATTGTTTACATGCGGTGACACTTGAATTTAAACTATTAACAGGACGTTTTTTGTTTTTTTTTCAGGGCTATGGAGTCGGTGAAAAAAAGTTCGACTCCGACTCCAGCATTTACCAAAACCACGACTCCGACTCCAACATTGACCAAAAACACGACTCCGACTTCGACCAAAAAAGTTTAATATCGTCACTTTTTTTGCCTAATTTTCATAATTATGTGTATTCAATTAAATATAAACCCAACCAATCCGGCCAATAGCCAAATTTGACATATAATACGCAAAAATTATAAGTTCAAACTTGTTAAAATTTCCGACTCCGGACAAATCCCCGTGACGACTCCGGCCAAAAAGCCCCGACTCCACGACTCTGACTACACAGCCCTGTTTTTTTTATTTGACCGAATTTCTTGTCCGTTATATCGAAAGTCCGTTAAATAGAGGTCCATTATATCAAGATTTTACTGTATTTAATTTAATTTCTATTATTTTAACCACTTGACCGCAGTACATTATTAAAACAAAAACATAGTAGAACGTCAGACAAGTGTAAAAAATGTATTATGATCAGATTATACAAACATTGAACTCATTTGAATTTTCTCAGATTCAGGTGACTAAGTCTTCGCATACATAGGTATATAAACATTACAATAATAAAATATAAAAAATGATTGAGCTTCTATGGAGATTTAGCTGTCAAGGAAATACAGTCTCAAGATGGCAGCACAATTGCGATATTATAGAGAAACAAACTTATTATCATTCACTAATGATCTGTCAGTTGTGATTTGTGACAAGATAATACACAAAGTCAAGTTAAGTGTGACACTAATTCCTACGGAGCGAACAAACATGAAAACAAATGGGCGCCATCGATTAGCTAAACTTCGGCATATGCATACATAAATAAATATGTACAAATTTATAAATAAAACACTGACTCATAAGAGAATAAAAAACGGTATTTTTTTTACTTTTGAGGTGTTCACTGTCAATACTTGGTCGAATGGCATTATAATAAAAATAATAGCACATTTTTAGTAGGTACTTATTTCACATTAAATTTATTGGATCAGGACTGGTTTCGCTCATCGCAAGCATCATCAACTGATGATAATGCTGATTTCAGTTGAAACCGGTCCTGATCTTAATAAATCCGATGTGAAATAAGTACTAAAAATTTATTATTATTTTTGTCATATTTATTTGTAACTTTTGCATTACAGCAGTTATGCACAACATGCGGAGCCCCCAAGGACACCTTTTTAGTAGGTACTTATTCCACATTAAATTTATTGGATCAGTACCGCTTTCGATCATGGCGAGCATTATCACCCTCGCCATAATAGTGCTTATAATGCATTGATACGTTGATAATGCTCGCCATGAGCGAAACCGATCCGTATCCAATAAATTTAATGTGGAATAAGTACCTACCAAAAAATTGTTATTATTTGTATTAGTATTTTTATCATTTAACAATTTAATAAAATATGAAAGGTTTATCGTTGGTCTTGTAGTCAAGTGGGCAACGCTGTATCGTTCACTCGAATGCGAGATAAAAGGTTTGAGTACCAGAATGGAAAAATTCATACATAGATTTCAAAAATCAATGTCTGTCAGTTCTGCGATTTGCATTCGAATCTTTGATCGTGAAACAGTATTGGTAGCCCATTGTTTATACGCGAAAATAATAAGATTATCTATCGACAGTAGAATTTATATGCTAACCTTGAAGAGACCGGGTATATTTATTTGCATGCCGAAACCATCGAATAAGTTTACTAATGATATGCAAATTATATTAATGCCGTAACCAAAATAAAGTTTAACTGAAAAATGCCTAAATGTCCGTGAAATCGGTCAAGTTATCTTACCATGGCAACAAATTTATACGACGTGATATGAATTTTACAGTTTCTTGGGACGGTTCCGAATTTAAATAAATACCAAAAAAAACCTGATTTTTCAAATTTGGAATATGCAGCCACCTACATACATAATATTATTTATTATATCCTACTTTCTGACCAGATTTTTCAATTAAAAATATTTACCATTTTAATTAACGGGTTTTAAAAATGTTATATTTATATCGTTAAACACGCCATATTAGGCGTAATAAAAGGCGTGAATTCTATGATGACAGATATTATACATAAACCAGGGGTGGGCACCCATGAGGTTAATGAGAGTCACGTTCGAGTTTTTATGGGTTATAAAAATCTAGCCAATTTAAAGTCAATACATTTCATTTTCATGAAAACGAAGAGCTGCATTTTCTTGCAGCATCTTTATACATATTATCAACGAAATTTAAAAATATATTTACATATTTTATTTACAATGTCCGCTCCCAACTAAGAGCACTCTTGGACTTGGACTCCGCACGTAGTTTATCTCAACATGTTTTTTTTCTACAAGAACTGCGTGTTACTCAGTTGCTGAATTTCTCCTTTTTAAAGATAGTAGGGATTGACAGGATACGAGGACGAGGACAGAACTAGTGGTTAGCTAATCGCTCTCGCTACGCTTCGCTTTTTGGTATAGGAACGGTAGGAAAGGATTTTTGGCAACACAGACACCCATTACCTTCGAACAAAATTGATAATCGACTGAAAAAATCTGTTCCCGAACCCGGGCGGAAGCTAACTACGTTGGCCACTGCACCACGGACCGGACTAGATATCGACAAATTATGTACATATATTATAATAGGCCATTTTCCATAAAAAGGATGGATATGAGAAGAATATTACGCTCATTTTCCGAGCAAACCCTTCGACTTTTAAATTACTGAAAAAAATAGACATGAACAGACGACATTATTTTTTCTTCAAATGCTAATGGTGAATTATTAATAATATATCCGATCGAAATAAATTAAATATTGCAATCTGAATGAAACAAAAGCAAGATGACATATTGCGCAACCGTAATTATAATATATATACAAAGAATAACTTAGCATAATTATTAAAAGCGAAATCTTTGAAGATCCTGTTTTAGACGAGCAAAAATAGATCGAAGTGTTTTTTAAATCATATTAAATTCTTCCTTAAATGCGTTTTTTTCTTTAATTTCATTATAAAAATACTTAAAGATTATTTAAATTTGATTATTGGTGTTGTATTACAAAAATCCCACTCACATTCCCATTTTTTAATATTTCTATTAAAAAAAACAATAAACAAAAATTAAAAAATCTCAATATTATTAATATGTAGGTAAATCATAATATTGGTAAATAAGCTAAGGAAATATTAGTTAAATTTTGCAATGTTAGCAAGGTAAAATCATATATAAATTGCATAATTTCATAATAAATACCTTGAAAATATAATAAATTTCGTTCTCACAATAATAAGATATTGTGATGATAACTTATCTGAAGCGATTAATCTTTTAAATGTGCAAAAACAGTTTTTCCCATTGTTTTCTCATGCCGAGCAGCAGAAAAAATATTGGCAATAAAAGCATTTCTGAAATGTCATCCGATTCAGAAAGATGGTAAATTAAAAATAAATAACTGTGCCTCCTTTTTGACAACATATAGCTTTAATGTGTATTATTTTGAAAGCAATACAGTAAACAACAATGTATATGAATGAATAAAATTATAATTGAAACGTTCCATATAATTCAAATTTGCAAGTCGTGTTTAATATGTTGTGAAAATTTTGCACGAGTCACAATTGCCAGGTGAGAGATGACTGTATTGCCATAGTGTTAAATTCACCGCTATTAAATTTGTATTCCGCTTACTAAAAAAGGCATAGATTAAAAGAGTGACAATCCACATCATTGTAATAATGAACGAGATCATTGAACAATAACTTTCATTGGCCATAAAATCGTCGCCGGAGAAGGTTCGAGAATTCGAATTTCAAAATAATGAATATTCACGCATTATCGAACGTGCCATAAATAAACCATCATTTATCATATCATACAAGCGGTGAGAATGTTTGTTTACTGTGATCGATAAAACTAAACGACGTTTTAACAGTTTTTGAATCCGGTTTGCCCACAGGGGACAACCAAACACAACAAACATACACAGAGTTAACAATATTATCGGAGTTGTGTGGGCTGCAGTGTCCTGCTGACACACATTTCGCATCACCGGCAAATAATTCGCGGGATTCAACCGGTCATAACAGCGCCACCACGGATCTACTTTGACAATCAAAATACAAATGGACATACGTCTTAAGAACTACGACTCAATATAATCATGCTACTATCACTCACTCAACTTCATAAACGTAAGTAGATACAAAACATTATTTGAACTGTGACTTTTGAATCAAATCAAAATCATTATTTGACCACTTATACTTTGCCTAAAAGTGTTTAGCTGAAAAAGTGTTTTAGTGAATTAATCTTGATCTATGGTTCGCCCTCGTAAGTGGGATAAAAGTTGAAAAATACAGGTGGAAAATTTCAAAAGTATTTACTAATAACATATCATGTTTCATATTTACGCAACACATACTTTTTAGATATATTCGTATTGGTTATTCAGATATGTTGGTAGTTGGTTTAGTAAAGCAGCTTTAACAAATTTCAAATTATGTTCTTGAATGAATAATCTCAATTTTTGTGTGCTTTCATAATTATTTAAAAATCTACTGAATAGATGGCGAGTTTAATCATTTTGAACTAAGTTTTTATTTATGACTTAATGCATTTCTATTTCATTTTTTAGTTAGACAAAGACAGTACGTGTGTGAACTTTGTAAGATAGATTTTTTTTTTTACAATCCATGTCCGCTGCTAATGTGGAGCCTTCTGATGGATGTATCTCGAAATATTCTATTCTACGATAGCTGCATGTTACTCAGTGGATCAACATCTATTTAGTCCGATAAGACGAGGGATAGAAAAGATACGACAAGAACAGGACTAAAAACGCCCATACCTTCGAACTGAATCGATAGATCGAGAGAAAAATTTTGGTCGTACTGGGACTTGAGCCCGTGAGGTCCGTCACGGAACCGACAAAAAATATTTTGACATACATACAATACAATCTTGTCAGAGATGATGAGTGTCACATATGCCTGGTATGTGTGAAAATGGTCACTTGATTCTACAACCTATGAAAATTTTACTCTACCGTTTTAATCGTTTTTGTCTAGATAACCTTGAAGAATAAGTTCAAGTATTCTTGTGTACCTACTCTTATTGAAATGGTGTTTTTTTTATTGTATAAAGTTTGTTAATTGAATTGAAAGATAATACGTATTTGCGTATAAATGAAACTGACGACACCAAAGAAACGCGATGCAAACAATGCTCGGATGGATATGTCGAACCAGAGCGATAGTTCACATGAGTCGTCGTGTAAAAAAGGAAATTGATCGGAAAATAAAAGCAACACAATGACGTTCGCTTGTTTGTTGGTGTCAAAATCTTGGCAGCAGTGTCGACGTCGAACATTGACACCTGATAGACGTTTTGGATGAATTGAGTCACAGAATGTCACTCTCATTGCATTACTAATACATACTAATATATATATCGATCGTGGTAAGCCATGATTTAAAAAAAATAAACATACTTATAACCACATCCGTTTGTGATTTTTAGCGTTCTTATTCCAAATCGAGAGCCTTTGTCGGCTGTTTGTTTTTAAACGTAGACAGGTGGCGAGACAATGAGAAAGTTAGGACTGAAAGATTATGTTCGTAAAACTACTGTTTATTTTAGGGGCTGTACAGAGTACAATCATTATAACTACTAAATAATCATATACACAAATTAGAGGTATGCAATGTGCGGTTGGGTAATGGATTCTGAAGGATCCAAAAGTCAACAGTGCACGGCCTTACGTTGTAATATGTGATACTTAATTTAATTATTACTACGAGCGAATCACATCGTAGTTCCAGAACAGCTGTCGCCAACCTTTCGGATCAATGAACTCAATACAAAATGTGTTTATTTCAGGGCTGTTGAGTCCAAAAATACGACTCCGACTAAAAAACGTTTAATACCGTCACTTTGTTTTCCTAATTTTCCTTTGTATGTGTATTCAATTAAATATTAACCCTACCAATCCGGCCAATAGCCAAATTTTACATATTAAATGCAAAAATAAAAAGTTCAAACTTTTCAAAACTTCCGACTCCGACCAAAACGCTGCGACGACTCCGACTACGGCCAAAAAGCCCCGACTCCACGACTCCGAGTTCGACTCCACAGCTCTGGTTTATTTGTCCTATATGTTCGTATTTCATTTGAAACGATTTGAGAGAATGATTCTGATAAATCACTGCTACAAATGTGTAGAGAACTTAATAAAATTATCTGTGATTGATCAACATCATAATAAAAGAAAAATTTAGAACAGCACAGTCAGAGAAATTTAGTTTTAATGATATGTAACAGTAATCTGCTGTAAAATATCTTGTACTGATTAATTTCGTTTCAGGTCATTACGTTAATATTATTAATAATTACAGCTTCATTAAACTGTACTGAACCCAGTGGCGCAGTGGCTAAAGCTTTAGTTATTATTGCCCCTCGGCGATTCAGCGGTCACCTCTGTCACGATTTTCGCATTTTTCTGTATTGATAAGCTATAAGTGCAAAATTTTGTTTTTGTTTTTTTTTTTGAAAATGGAACTTACAACGACTGGCTGGAAAATAGTCATTCTCTCTGAGTTTTGTTTTATACGCAATGCGCTTCAACTATCACACAAATAACACTTCAAATTCAGTCAATATTTTGGTACTACAACTCCAATTTTATAATTTGATACCAACCGGTAACCGGTAAGCGTTGCAATGTCACTCAAAGAAAGAAAGTATTTGTGTTTATTGAAGTGCTTTCGGATGCACAATATTTTAGATAAATTTCGACTTGTTCGAATGTTACTAACTTTAAACGGTATCGATGAAATTTGCCGTTTGACGATTGCTGTTTGTCTTTTGCCGATTGTCTATGGTACGACACACGCACCAACTATTGAAAGTTAATTGTACTATGTATATAACCTTTGCGCAAGTGCAACAATCAATTGTCAAAATGAACAGTATGCCAGCGCATAAAATATTTTAAAAAAACATTGATTTTTATATAAAAGACCTACTGTAAGTTAATTTTATTATGCCAAAAACCTCCGCGCAAGTCCAAGCAATAAGTTGACAAAGTTTTATCGCAATCGGATGAACGGTATGGCAACGCATAAAGTACGAACAAAACAAACAAACATTGATTTTTATATATTAGATAGATGTTTGAAAATATTACAAAACTGAAGAATATATGTGGAATGAAAGAATGAAAATCCGAAACCAATCCAGCCGGGTCTAGGCCCAAACTTTTGATTGATAAGGTTGTGGGTTGTGTATTATATGTACCTTGCCTCCTAATCAAGCCCCACCGTCGAACAAATGAACGGTGAGGGGTCGGTTTGACCCACAGTCCAAAATTATTATGAACACATAGCTCCAGAAAAACGTTTTGCGTGTTTTATGGAATCAATTGACTGCATTGGAATATGTAGTGGGTTGTGAAATATTTCCACCAAAACAATTTTCTTATGGTAATAATATTCTTATATTATATCTGACAAGCAACAAATTGAGATGTCCACGCACGCGGCCCGTATTAGATATCAAAAACAACAAATCAAAGAGTATCCATAGTTTTTTTTGTTGTATTATTTGAATAAGAATTCTTATTTTAATCGTACTTTATTATCTCAGGTCGCGAAACCAAAACTATCAGCTCATTAAAATAAAAATAATAAAACGTTTTTTATTATAATGCCATTCCACCAAGTATTGACAGTGGACACCTTAAAAGGTATCAGCTCATTAATTTGGGTTACAGCTCAAAAGGGTTAAGAAACGCCGATTTCATGTTTACATAGTATTTGAAGAAACGTTTATTTCCGAAATACAAAAATACGCATGACATGTTAATAAGTTTAACATAATATAATATTTTGGGTAGTGTCACTTTTCCTACACTACAAAAAATCAAACAAACTTTCAGAGTATCTTTTGTTTTTTTTATGACACTGTTTGTCTGCAGTGTGTATATTCAATATCCGAATGAATTGAACCTGTAAATTTGTATCCTAGACGGAACCGATTGATATTTTTGTCGCGTTTATTAGCTCTATGAATTTCACTATCTAATATCAACTATGGAACGTGCTTGCCAAACATCGGCCGCTCTCTCTCGTCCCACGCGCCAAAACATTGCCGATGTACCGTGTTTGATGTACAACTCGGCCCGATGGCCATCTATGAATAGTAATTGGTATTCAATTGAATCATGTAAAAAAATGGACAAGTGCAATATCGCGAAACAATCATTTGATTATTGCGATACAAACAATTGGACCCACGCTGTCATGGCCAGTTCGTTGACATCGATTCCTCGCCGATTCGCACGTCCCAGCCCACGTGTACTGTTCCCCTATTTTGGAGTCGTAAACAAACTTATTTGCAACAAGCTTTTAATGATGTGGTGTTATTGATTGGCTATCACTGAACTGGAGTTACCATTGACGTTATCATGCTAATTTAGCAGTGGACATACTATAAATATGTCATAAAATCGACAGATATAATAATTGTAAAAAGACGTACAGAAATATTTTTTCAAATTTTATTTTTATTTTGACACGATTAAATATGGACCGATCTTTTTCCGCAGAATTATAAACCTTTGGCCTAAATATATATTAATAACTCAATTTAACAAAGTCATTCAAGATACAATATCAACAAGAGGAAATTTTCAAACGCCGCCTGAAATAAAAAAATGGTTTAAAAAAAGCATTCTGATCGCTCAGTGAATTTAATATCTGATTGATGTGCATACCTACTTAATGATTAAGGTTTAAGTATCTCTTGTAAGTTAAGGAATGAGTCTTACTTGCAAGAAAGTCACCATGCGCATTTGCCAAATAAAAATTAAAAGTATATATACTTAGGTATATAAAAAATATATGGTACATATAACCGCAATGCTTTTCCTAGTTTTAAGTATTCTTTACGTTTACGTTACACACTGTTGACATAATTTGATAATCTTCTAACGTATAATGTATATTTGATAATATTGCATACACGCCACTGGATAGGTAGATCTATGACGATGAGTGGGCTGTTATTTACCGGATACCCGAGGCAAGATTCTTACCACAATTTTTCATAATTGATACAAATGTATATTAAATACTTTTTGAACATATTATCAATGTAATTTAACGCAAATTCGTTCAAAAACAATATTTTTACGTCAATTATTTCACTATTAGACCATCAGATAAGGACCAATGAATTGCCTTTTTCGTTTGTGTCACGATGTTTATACTCAACTTGTTTTAAATTTGAATATATATCTACATTATTTATCATTAAGTTAAAATACATTGTACAGTTTAATGGTAGAAAAATTATGAAATCTTTGTTATCGATGTTTCAAATATCGCTGATAAAACCTCATAAAATATCAGCCCGGTTGTATAATTGAACGTACCAAAACCAAAAGTATCATATAATGATAGAAACGATCTTACCAACTGAATACATCAAACAAAATCATATCAGTATAGAACAGTGGTTCTCACGTAAAATTTGACTGTGGCCGCATTAGGAACATCAGCGGTCCTACGGAAATGTCTGGTGGCCGCACCAAATTTTTTTGTTGAGTCTTTTTTGCCAAAAAGAACAATACATGTATGTGTTGAGTTTTTGTTAACTATCAATTCTTGATGCACAATACAATGTATACAAAATATTTAATTTTCAGTGTTCAGTTGCTTAAAATTTTTAATGTTATATGTTATTAACTCTGTAGTCCACCTATGTAACAAAAATGGTGAGGGGACGGTTGATGGTGGAGGTAATAATTTACTCGATAAAACCGAGCGGTCATGTAAGAAAAAAAAGGAATGTAAAAATAAAATTAAGTACTTGCATGAATTAGAAAGTTAAATTTAAATACACAGATTAAGCGGAAAGGATTTCCGTTACAAGATTCCGGATTCAAGAAGTTATTCATTCCGAGTTTTTGAGCAAGTCGCATTTAGAGCGGCCATTACGTCATTTTCTTTTGGAAGAAATTTGACGTCCGGTAGACGAGATTTTTTGTTATACATTACGAATTACGATACGTGTTGCGGTTGTCTATGAAATATAAGCCTAGAAAAAATATGATAATTTTAAATTTCTCCACTTCCGTTTCTGTAATGTGTGTATCTTGTCCAGACAGATTAAAAACTTGTCGGTAGTAGAAAAAAAATGAAACTCAAGGAGGTTGTCTCATGAGTGAGATCTTTAAATGAGTGAATTTTATGAATTTTTAAGTCTAATTTTTGGTCATGTAATATTAAAATTCCTTCTAACTTATGCGATTTTTTTAATGGGACGCTGAGAATGTGATGATCAAAATTTAAAATAAGCGCGGCAATTTGGGGAACTAAAATCCCCTCTAGCCTGGCAATACTTACGCTATACATCGATAGGTTTGGCAGCGCCACGGACGTAACCATGACACTCCAAGTTAAAGTTTTCACACTCTACCTGAACCTTTCATAAAGAGGTCGATATAGAGATTGTGTAACTAACAGTTTACGCAAAACAGTAAATCCAAGATAGTACTCTCAATTGATAAATATATTTTTCAATTATTGAGAGTCGATTAGATTGAAAAAATACGCAGCTGAGCGACTGTGATATAATTATATTAATACTACATTATAAAGGGCACTTTAAAGAGCAACTGGAATTCGAGATAGACATCTATCCATTGATTTCGAAGCGAAAATCGGGGGCGGAGGTCAACAACGGGTAACAAAACGTAGGCGGTAATCAGGCATAGAACAGAAGCAACAGAACTCCAATTGCCAAATCAGCAAAAATTATTACATATATAATTTAAGTTATTTTATTTTAGATATTAAAATGAACTTCAGCAAAGTCACCGTCGAATTCATCGAAAATATAACGGTAAAATATGGATATAGCGTCATGGGATAAAAGGAGTGGCTACAACCGAGGAGGCGTAGCCACACACTTACCACCATAAGAAATTCAATTTCATACACACAACATCCGTTTAATATTGATTAAATATTTTTATAAAACATATTTAAAATATTATATTATTATTAAAAGATATAAGCAATATTTTACTATAACTATTATAAAACTTCAGGTTGATATATTCTTGTATTAGAATGTTTTCGTTATTTCCGCTCTCAGCGTGGAGCATATTGACTCGTGATGGACCTTATCTCAATAGAAGTTGGAGAGGATCAGGATAGAGCTGGGACCATCGTACGGAAACAGAGCGGATCTATTCACAGAGTTCCCCCGCTTCGCGATTCGAGATTCAATTCATTTCATTTGTTTTCAATTTAAATGGTAGAGGCAGTCAGCACACCTAGTGCAAAGCCTCCAAGTTCTTGAACTTCTACTCCCGGACAATTCCTGCGCTAGAAACTAAAACAGATACGCCTCACGTTTTTTACGCCATGGGACACGTCTGCTAGTACCAGAACGTACGGCCGTGGCGGGTGGTGGTTGGGCAAAAAAAAAAGAGCTGGGACCAGACTAGTGGAAAAATAATCGCATTCACTTACCAGATTATCGTTAGTATTTTTTACTGATATATTTAATATGAATCTGTATATCTGAGGAAATACATGGTGTATGTGTATGCTATAAGAAAAGAAGTTAAGAGAATACAAACATATTTTTTTCTTAACAGATAACATAATAATAAAAATAGTAACACATTTTTAGTATTATTACTGATCATCAGTTGATAATGCTCGCCATGAGCGAAACTGGTCCTGATCTAAAAATTGTATGTTTACTTCATTTTATTTTTATTATAATGCCATTCCAGCAAGTATTGACAGTGAACACCTTAAAAGAGATAGCATAATCTTTATTAGTATGAATATATTTTAAAAACTCCGATCGATGTATGTACATATGTATAAACTGATTTTAACCAACTAAAGAAGACTGAAAAAAAAAACACGAGTCAAAAAATTACTTTTGAGATTTTTACATATTGATTTGACAATACTTTTTTCTTCGCAGAGTTACCAAGTTCTGCTTCGCAAAAACATAAATTTCGCTCCAATAGGTAAGATGTCAGTGGCAGCACTTAAATATTTTTCACGTTATGTATTACAAAAAATCATATACGGCCGGAAAATGTGCGGAAAAAGCAAGTATTTGAACAAGATTAATTTATTGGAATTGCGTAGGCTTCAATTGTGAGGCTATCATGATTAAAATTTGAACATCATAAATCACATTAGGAGTCGTTTATATTCAGTAATGGGTGCTTGTGGAGTGTTCATCTCAGTGTTATATAATATATTTACGTAATATTTATATTTCCGTAGGTTTTGATGATAAGCATTGTATTTGCATAATGGCTGTCGATAAAAAACCAATATTATCAAGTTGTGGATTACATATACATACAATTAAATCTAAAGCATTAATTATTCAAGATGTGAAGCTCCAAATATGACTTTATTTGGACATTTACGTTTACAAACACCATTTACGATTGCCGCACAAGAATAAAAAAAAAACATAAAATTTATAATGTTAGGATACGACCACAATGTGACGCGTAGTTTCTGGCGTGGCGTAGCATCACTTGTTTTATAATCAAAGGTTGCCGCAATGGCTTAAGTGATGGCGGCGTATGAGAAATCGTAATGCATCGTCATAACGTAAACAATTTATACGCCGAAGCGAGCGCTGTTAAATTTCACTGATTTGAATTCGGCATTTACGCTGCGCTGCTTAGTGACGCTACGCCACGCAAGAAATTACGCATGTCACTGTGGCCGTAGCCTAAGGTAATAAAAAGGGCCGCAAATCTTGGTGTGCAGAAACACATAACTGGTGAATATCTAAAAGGTGAAAAAACTTAATAAAAGTAACTGTTACGGTTTCATGTCAAACATTTTTAATTTTTACCTTGTTGCAATGGATTTCGACCAAGCAACGGTTAGTGTTGGATGCCAGTCAATACCCCTCCACGGTTCATGCATGTTTCCACGTAAAATGTCAAAGAAGTGTAGTTTGTTTTAGCGTGAAAATGTTTTGGCTTTTCCTCGTGCTCAATTAAGGTTTAAAATAATTTGTCGCATGTTTGCTGGACTGTAGCAAGAGAAATGGATACTTTAATACATTTTTTGGAAATGCATAGTCGGTAGCATTATTTGAAAGGATACTTAATTCTCTACTGCTATTTTTTTTTAAGCAATTTGCATTGTCAGTTATTATAATAGTTTATGATAAATATTGTATTAAATACTTTATTTTGTTATCCCTTGTACGTTCATATATAAGTTAGTCAAGAAATAGAAAAATCATACTCTAATCGTTATGTATTAAGCACAATTTTTAGATAGCACTATTTAGCTGAACCATTAAAATCTCTATTAAGTTATACCAATCAACTTGCGTATATAAGTCGTTATATTAACAAAAAACTACTTTCCTTAAAGAGTCTGAAGGATGAGCGGTAAATATTGTTATTGAAATATGGCGTTTTTAATGATTCCATTATTTTTGTATCGTTTATGAAGAGAGGAAATAATTTATGTGTGAGAATTAACAAAAAATGAAAGACGGTGGCTACCTACGCCTATGAGGTCAAAGCAAAATTCGCGACTGCCATGACATCACAAGAATGTCAAAAAGATGCGACCGCTCTTTTCCTGTTCAAAAAAGTCGAAAATCGAAAAGTTGAAGAGGCAAATGGCAATTGTTCCCACGATTACATTGGACAATAAATAATCACGTGCATTCTATTTAGGTCATGCGCAAATTTATCACTGCCTCGGCGGTACTGCACTGTCAGAGAGTTGCCATGTGAAGAATTTATTTCCCATTATAGGAAATTCGGTTTAACATTTTGATTCAACGCCACTTCTGAGGTTTGACATTTGGCAATGGATTTAACCTTTTATAGTGTGTAATTTAGTGCAAAAAATATTGAAACGGCATTCAAAAAGAGTTATGTCGTTACTGGACTTTATAGAAATACAATCAATGTAGGAAACTACGATAAATTCAAGTTCATTAAACATTCAAACCGTAATAAAAACATGTGACATTTAAATGTTTTCAATTATGTTATTCTAGGTACAGTTCGATAATAGTGGTACATGCACATTATTAATGAAGTTTATTAGCCACAGGACAGTCATCAAGTGATGGCTATTTTTTTTTTATAAATAATGAAATCGTACCATAGTCGTGTGAGAATATTATGTTAGGTCCCGTGAATAAATGCTCCGATTAAATTCTGATATTTTTAAACTTCTAGAAACATCAATGTACATTTTTTTCCATTGTGTGGACGAGAGTGGTTTATAAATGTAATGTATTTAATATAAATATTTTACTTAAAAAAACAAATACTAGAAATAAACCATTATAGATATAACTTGATCAAAAAAGTCTTATTTTCAATTGAATACATTCCAAACCGTGGAGAAGTAAATAATGACATTATTATTCATTTCAAAGAAATCATAACGCACTATGGTATGCCGTAGATATCAATATTTTTTGATTGAAATAATAATCATATGATTTTCGACCTTGCCATGAATCAAAAATGAAAATATTCGCTGATTGGATATCTTACCGCCAGGCTACAGGGGCCGAATCGTAAAATTAACCTACAAATCAGTGTAGCTACATTTAACCTTTGGTGTACGAACAAGATTTTAATAATATTATTTTACCCCCCCCCCCCCCACCGACAAAAATGATTACTTTGCATTACTTTTGTAAATTATATTCGCAGTATAAGCGATGCTTCATTTGTTTGAACAAGTTAAAAAATTAAAACAACTACGCAATATTATTCATATAATAACAGACGGTCATTAATTCATATCATTCGGTTACTTGTGTTAAAGTTCTACCTAAGATACTACTTCTGTATCAGTTAATGAAAAGAACTGTTTTTGAAAGTATCATATTTAAATATGGAACACGTAACGATAGAGAAAAATCTTTATATTTATAAATCCGCGTGTCATCTTTGTCATTAAGACTAAAAGGGCTGAAACTGAGCAGTCGTAATCATATTGTTATGCAAATAAACTCAGTAAAGAATACATGTACATATGTACACGCATCCCTCGATTTACGCGGTAGATACGTTCCTAGAGAAAACGCGTAAATCTAAACCGCGTAAATCGAGACTTCAACCTCATACAAAAACGGAAGATAGGTTCCAAAAAAAAAATCTTCAAAAAAGGCTTGCTTAAATTTAACAGCACGTTCAATAACACGATCAGTAGCCAAAACTTTATTTTCTATGTTACTGGCCAATTGTAAAATTTCAGAAATGTCTTTAGACGTAAATTTATTTGGTTTATTAGTAATGTCATTATCACTATCATCGCAACTTTCAACATTTTCTTTTTCGTTGGTTGACACCATATAAATTAATTCTTCTTCGTCCATTTCACTATTAACAAACAATTCATCGATGTCACTGAATTCCAAATTCTCCAACCCTTGTCCCAACGCTTTTGTTATAGTTAAAATGTTGTTCAATGTTTCATCTCTTGCTGGAATTATATGATCAGGTTCAACTACTTCTGGCCATACTGCTCTCCAACAAGCATTTAATGTTGACTTTTTAATTTCTTTATTTGCTAATCCTATATATTTCACAATTGTGTAACACGTGTCACAAAATATGTTTGATTTTATTTTTAAATGTGATTTTTTCCTAACCGCGTAAAAGTGAAACCGCGTAAAATGGGTACCGCGTAAATCGAGGGCTAAGTGTATATGTAAATTGTGAAATATGTACTCGTCAACAATGCTGTATATTACTCCACAGTCAGAAGCTGTGAGACAAAATATTCGCTCGCTTTGAGAGTACATAATATAATGTAGTCTTGTTTTGTAAAACATAAACGTTAATCAAACAAACGATAACATGGAATGGGTCACGAAGAGATATCCAAATATTTGTTCGGAAACGTGACGACTCGACGAACATACATAAGAACAAAACTATACTGACGTGATAATAACGTGCATATTCCTAAGCAAGCGTGACATTTTGCAGCCGTCGTAGTTCAGTGAACTAATTAATGATATAATTACAGGAAATATTAGATGATAAATGAGATTACAAAACGATCTCGAACATAATCCTATTAAATCTACATGGACAGATGACATATTTTATTCAAAAAAACTGACAGCGAAACAATGGTGTCGTGGTCAATTTTCTGTTCCATTTATGAACACCAACGTTGAATAAAAATAATAAAAAGCTGTTTAAAATTACTATTTTTTGTTACCAAATTGATTTGATACGCTAGCCACTTTCAATTCGATTTGCGTTATAGATTTATATCAGGCGTGTTCAACCTGTATCTCATGGAACAATATACCATATATATTTGATTGTATTATTGATATAGTTGAAATCGTCTTATTTCCACTACCAAGATATGTATTTCACACTTTATTTATGGACGGTTATTTTTTCTAACACACATAAAATTAAGTTAGAAACAACATCTTTAACGAGCAACTCGAGGATATGTACTTATAATTGCAAACATTCAGAATCAAATATCACATTATTCCTTATTCTGAAATCATCATAAAAAATGTATACAATCATACGAAGCATCAATATTTATATTCGTTCAGTGTATTACATATTTTAACGGGGTCCCAAAACAATAAGGTACTCATCAGAACACAAATCCGTAAATCGATTCATGTGCAGTGCTCATAGTGGGATTCGAGCCCGTGAGCACCGTAACCGATGCCAGCGACGTTAACGATTCGGTAAAAAGCCTGCCATTATTTAATTATGATCATAAAAATTCAAGTAACGTCACTTTCGGCAGGTGGACAACTACCGTGAAATATGTACAAATAAAAATTAGCAGCAGCCAAGTAAAAGTGAAGAATATTGAAACCGTTTTGGTCTAGCGCAATTCCACTCCAATGCTAAGGAAAACCTGACAGGATATTGCGTTAAAAAAATAGTAGTCATCCGTTTTCTAACGAACAATGCAGTGTACTAAGTTTTTCTAAACTTCGGACATTATTGTAAGTGCAATTAAATAAATAAGCGACGTGAATATCGTCGTATGTTTGTTTGTATTATATTGCTTCGGTACACCTTCGTTCATTAAGCGGTTACTACACCGTTCATCCCCGGCAAATATAATTGAATTTATGAACGGAATAGCCGGATGACAGACACTATGATGCGACGCATTCATTTAGAGGCGTGACGTCATACTATTGAATTATGACTGTCAACCCCAACGTTGACCGATAAAACAATGTTTTTTTATTTGCTGTTTTTAGTGTTTTTACTCAAGTACCATGTCTTAAGCATTGAAAAACCATACATTCAATTGTGTAAGTCATTCAAAAAGTGTGTATAATATTAAGTTATTAATTAAATATTTCTCGAAAGTTCCACAATTTCTTTCAGTAATATTACAACATACTTAGGACTAATTGAATTGAACGATAGTTGCGTAAACTTATGTACTGGATACATAAATCTGCAAGGCTAAATTCAAGATAAATAAGTGAAAAACTATATCGCATACCTCATACTATGAATTCAAAAACATTATTTATTCATGAACGTTAGCAATATTCAAAAAAAAGATAATTGATATTTTTCAGCTTTTAAAAGTGAAGATGGAGAATTGGGAGCTGAGAGAACTATGGAAATTCAAGGGCATTCATGAAAATTTATACACATACTAGTATTGCTACCCGGCGTCGCTCGGACTAAGCGACCAATAATTATTTAATGTTATATCATTCGACATAATTATATCACAAAATCTAACATCCAAAATAGAGTTAAAATAAAATCACTAACTTTATTTAATTTGATGACAGCCCCGCCCCATTCTAGCCCATTAAAATGTCCAAATTCAAGGAAAAAATCTAATTTGCTGTCAAAGAAATGTCAAATAATACCTTTACGTAAATAATAAACATTATTATATTAATAAAAGCCGGGAAAAAGTTGGTAGAAGACTAATTTATTACATTTTGACTAAATGTCTCCGCCGATAAAAATTCAAACATATTTTCTTTCATTTTCGTTTTTATGGCAACTTGCAACAACAATGCAAAAGGGAATTACAGACCCACATACATACATACGCCGTTTCGGTTTTATATATGATACATATATAGCCAACTACCGATATATGCAGAAAACTTGATTCTTGGTCTTTTATTACTAAGATCTTTTTGAATTAAGCTATGATACCTAGTGACCACGAGCCTTTTCAAAATTACCATTTAAATTTTGTACTTCATAGATTTTATTACTTTTATCGATGAACAACAACGACATGTCGACCGTTTGTATAAAAACTGTTATGGAACAGAATGCATTTGCAAATAAACCAACATCTTAAGTATAAAATGATGAATTTGAGATAGTCAAAAAAGAAAATTCTTCATTTCGGGGGAATACGAATCGTTATAATTGGTATGAATATGTATTATAAATACAAAAAAAAACACGTGCCCATTACTTGGAGAGATTACTCGATATACTAATTTGCAATTTTCCAGCGATATTTTTACGGACCGTAGGTAAGGTTATTGGGCATATTTTTGTCATTAACATGTCGATTGTTTCTTAAGGTCAGTGTTTTAATTTTTCATCGCTCTTATCGTGTGGAATAAACTTTAAAATTTGCAAACGCAGCTTCAACCGGTATCTATCTAACCCAAATAAATCCATTGCAATAGCCGGCATTCTAGATCTTTTGCCCAGTTTGATGATGACTCATCACAATACCTCTGAAAACTATATAAATAAAAAACTTCTCAGTTTAACGATAGGTAATATTCATAAATAATAATATGATACGACCTAAGACAAGGATTACATCTTTTCATTTCAACATTTGAACATAATGATAAATTTTGTGAATGGAATAGTAAAAATATAGGGTTACCACTTTGTTTAATTTGCATATAAACATAATATATGGAGTGTCTCCACTAAAGAGCGATTATTTTACTAGAGTTTCATGGTGACGTAAGTCTACTTAAATGTCCATTGATAGATTTTTAACCAACAAGATTAATTGTTCTTTTTTACACA
Organism: Himalopsyche kuldschensis; assembly: GCA_028554975.1. Classification (NCBI taxonomy): domain Eukaryota; kingdom Metazoa; phylum Arthropoda; class Insecta; order Trichoptera; family Rhyacophilidae; genus Himalopsyche; species Himalopsyche kuldschensis. Next base: position 1,967,007 of record JAHFWI010000033.1, on the reverse strand, counting down.
TTCTATTTTTCTCGGGTTATTTCGTTAACTTTAGATTTTAGAATGTGAAAACTAAAGAAAATAGTTATCGTTTAATTTAGAAATAGTTCCAGTTTTTTCTCATACGAAGATTTCTATAAAAAGTCTTGTTTAAATAATTATTGGTTACACGGAATATGTTTTGAAAATAAACACTATGTTCAGTTGATATAAAATAACTTATTAATAATGGTCACAATTTACCACGTATACCTAAAACATAATAATAAATCCTGTAGGGAAAAAATATATTAGTAAAAAAATGATTCCGGTTCCTGTAAAAATACTAAAAAAATATATTAACACCTGAAATAAAAATTAATTAATCAATAATAAATAATGATGGATCTGAAAAGGAGTAGATTATTTAGAAGCGATACGCCCTGAAATACAATAAACATGTTATGAGAGGTTAGTTTTATTAGAATGAAAAGGAAAATTGACTGACTAGCTTTCGGGGAGGTAGGCAGGGCTGCCTTCGGCTGCTCGGACGAACACAGGCGCCCGATCTTGGTGGGCGGCCTTAGCCCGGAAGGACGCACCGCCTTCGGGGCCGCAGGCTCAACATTCTCGACGATTTCACTCATTTTTTTTAACAACACTGTGTCAACACAATAATTTCCACATCACACCACACGGCACTGTCTCCTTCGCGGCTGCAAAAAACAAACACACTTATTTTAGACGTGTATTGCGGCAATTTCACATATAATTCATGTTTTTAGTTCACCAGTACGACAACATAGCGGCATCGGTGTGAAGCGAAATGAAAATGTAAGCGTTGTTTTACGACGCGGCACACAAATGCGATGCTCCAATTATTCAAGATGTACAATAAAATAATGCCGAGTTGATCATGGGGGAGTCTCATGCCATATAGATCTCACTCTGCACAGTTAGCAATGTTTTGAACGGACGGCGGCCATTGTAGCCTGATTGTATTATTATGCAAATTTTAAAGAAACTTAATTCTTTTTCTAAACACTGAAGCGTGAATTTATGATTTCAAATAGTATCTAACATTGTCGGTTAACGACAGGGTTACCAGATGACTATGATTCTTGCTTCCTTAATACCGGGATTGTATAGGAATGCAAACATTGTAATATTCAACAAAAAAAGAGCCTCTTTGGTCCTCACTGGTTTTAATCCCAGTGCGGACAGTTTCCAAAAGAAATCAACTATTGTTGGGGATTTCTAAAGGCTACAATAATTCCCTTCAACCCATTCGATTCTTATAAAGCGTAGCGAGAGAGATCAGCTAACCACTTGCCTTGTCCTAGTTTTCTTTCCCAACTCTGAAAAGAGAGACTGAGCGACAAACAAGCAGTTCTCGTATAAAACTTATATTCAGATATACTGTATTAGGTTTATAATTGCCCTACATTGGTAACGCACATGGTCCAAAACATTTTTTTTTATCCTAAATTTATGGTGGTAAAGATACTTGCCGACCAAATGGTACCGGGTGCAACTCTTTACAAGCTTATTTATTTAATAGTAACATGTATTTTATTTATTTTCCTAAATAACACCTTTCCACCAAGTATTAAAAATTAACAACATTAAAGGTGATATTCTATTGGAATTGATACCGAATAATTTGGTTAAGATATTTATTGTTTTCATTTGAAATGTAATATTTCAATTTATGGGTATTTTTAAAATGACTTTTCGGTTTGGCTTCATCTCGTGCGAGTTTGTTGAATTTGCAATAAGTTAATGTTAAATAATTTGATATGAAAAATTAAATAAAACAATCCGGAAAAGACATGGCAACCCTAATGTTGAATACAAGGATGGCGTTCAAGAAAGTGCACCGACGATTATAATTATATGAAAATGTAAACACACTTGTAATAACATAAGCGCGTTGGTTTTGATTATACAACCAGACATATAATAATAATTATTATAATCGATAAGAATACGAATTATATTTTTGCTTCTACAATCAAAAATGAAGACTAAACATTAATTGGCGAGTTAGAAGGTCGGCAACACTGCTATTTTTATACGAAATTATCAAGTTTTTTTTTTACTTATTGTTATAAAGAAATATTGAGTTTTATATACTTAGGTAAGAATCATTAAGGAGAATAATATCACTTTCGTTTAGCGTACAGATCGCCACGCCAAAAACATCGACTTTTTAATATAAATTGTTAACATACAATTAAGAATTTCGACTGAAGGCGCTTTGTGGAATATCAAATGTCAGTTCAAGTGCATAAGTGCACTTGAAATGCCTGAAGATTCCGAAAGGAAGAACCAGGGTCAGTGGCGACAAAACACAAAACTACAAAAGTATGCGACTAATGTACGAAGGGTGTCTCGAATAAACGACAACTTAACGACCTGTCAAAAAGTGAAGAGTAAAAAAAGCGCGAAAAACAAAAGCTTTGACGCTGGACGATTTATACTAAATATTAATTTAGTTGTGTGTATTATAACAGGGTTTTCCAAACTATTGTATGTTCCGCGGAACAATAGCATACGCTGCAACACGTGGTGGACAATCTCCACTGACGTTTATAATATTAGGTCTTCTTTTTATGCTAATTTTATTTACGCGATTTTTTGGCTGGTAAAATTTTCATTTTAACGCGATTTTCCTCATAACATCCTTCACAAAACAACATTAAAAATCACTGAATTTTGTTTTAAAAGAATCTCAAAAAATGCCACTGAAAGCAAGTACTCTGCAAAAGGGGTTGAAAATTCCGGATTCGCGATGTTTTGCATTGCAGAAAATGTTCGGGAATCCAGTATTACAATAAATAGTTATATAGCTGCTGGAACGAAGTGTTGCGTCCGTTGATTGATATGCGCGCGTTACGCAGTAATCAGGTAAGAGTTAAAGATTAGCAAAAGGCAGATTATAGTCGTGAGATCGTACTCACTACGTTAAGTAAACTGGTTTAACTTCCAAAAACGCAACACAGAATCGCCTGACCAAATACCAAACGAGTCCTATATTGAAATTACTTCAACAACGTCGGAGCCCTGAAATGGCCAAATGTCTTTCGCTCCTCGCTATTATCCTACGCATCTTCACGCCTCATTGAGGCACAATTTGAATACGAGATACGTATCTAAATTATTATGAATCGTGACTTTTATGATGATGTATGTAATATTAGCATCATTTTAAGACGTGACTAGATTCATCGCAAACGTCGTTTTGATAGAATTACTCAGTCAAAATGGCGCACGAATTTTCATTTACAAAACAAACGGTTAAAAAAAGAACACTGATATTTATTTGAACTTACTTTTCAATACTACTGCAAATGTGTATTCGAATTCGAAATTCGAACGGTATCTGTCACGGTTCAATGAGGCACTGTAATCCACAATGTCAGTATGTGTAGTATACAAAACTGCGTGTAAACTATACACGGAGAAGTGAATAACGTTGACGCAATTAACGTGTCCCGTAAATGTTATTTAAAAAAAAACAACGTTTATTCGATGAGTTCCTATTGACAACTGAAGGGGTTTATTTCGAGTGTACGGGATGTGTCGGGCGTCGGAAGAAAAGTTCGTGTCTGGATATGAGCCAAATGTTACACCAAAACTTTTGTTGGGATAGAGTCCCGCGGTATTATTATTATTATGCGATCTTGCACGAGTGTGTTTACAAAAGCGTCGCAAAAATGCGAGCTGTTGCGAAATATTTCATAAAATGATGAAAGCTACACGCAATTTTTTTCAGGCATCGGTAAAGTCACCTGGATAGTCGATTCGGTCTCCGTATAACTGACAGACAAACTTGCGGCGAGGAGGTGTTCAACTAAAGAGCTTAAACTGAGAAGAACAGCGACCTGGTTCGATTATTTCCCCTGATGTATCATTATAATAATAAATTACGCATCAAAGTGTTTCTCAAATGTTTACTAAACGAAGTTGTCCACGACAGCTGTCGTTCAATTCAACAGCTGTACAGTATACTACATTTATAAAGTGTAGATTTCCGATCGATTAAGTCAATAACGTCCTGCATCTTTAGAGTGTAATTAAACGTCTATTTTAACTGAGGTAGGGTTGAACGGATAACATAAATGACAACTTAAACGAAGCTCACTAGGAAAGCCGATTATTACTTCCCCTAGTGTCGAAACTTTGTATAAAAAAGCTTTTCAATTGTAACACTGACGACTCAGCATATTATTAAAAAAAAGGCGGCCGAAGCCGTAGTTTAGTTTCTTCAATAAAAACTTAATATTATAAAGTAACTACTAAACAACCGTGCGATAGGTCTGATGATGCTTCTGAAGGAGGTCGAAACACGTGTCACTATTAGTCAAACAAACAGTTATTTTGCATAGTGAACTTACAAATGTTCCAAATAAACATAATGTATTAAAATTTAAAAAAAAATCAGTACACAAAAAATATGAATTCAGAAAAATACGACAAACAAGAAAATTTTTTAAGCGATCAGTGCGGAAAAGCGATTAACTGGTAACCAATTAACGCGATAAATTTTGGTAATTTTTTACGATTATTTTTCGTGAATTGACCAAATATACGATAGTGTGGGAAAACGACGAATCTAGGAATTATTATTAAGATTCCACTGCGGTCAAAATGCGATAGAGAAGGGAATAGTTTGCGCTCGCTGTTGCGAAAATTTGTTTTGCACACTAGTGTGGAATATATTGGATACAATGATAATATGGAATATACGACTTTTTCAATAATATTAAAGCTACATTTTATATCGGAATAGTTTGATAGTATCATTTTGCCAACTAGGTTAAATATATGTGGGAGTACGTTATTCATAGTCACATACCCAATAATAGAACGCATTAACTAATATTTTTTCTCAGTGTCTTCTGAGCTTACATTTTATCGTTTGTGTATTTGGAAGATAACACTGAAATATAGCGGTGAATTAAGAAAAATACAAGGCTAAAATACTTACTATTTAACAGCGTTAAAAATACACTTTCATAAATATTTTCAGATTATATCTACTATTGCGATAGTAGGTCTCAGGGAAGAGACGAAACACGTGCCACTATTAGTTACACAATACGTAGAATAAACTTAGTTATTATATTTTTTATATGAAAATGGACTTCCGCGCTTTCAATGCTGAGCCTGTTTTTTAGTATGAAAATGGACACGCTAGGCGTGTTCTCAGCATCCAATGTGTTAAGTTACCGCCAAATTCATCGTATGTTTATTCATTTTATAATATTACTAGTATTCGAACCCGGCTTCGCTCGGACCAGTTTGGGGTTATGTTCACCTCGGCGCGTAAATTCAGACGGGCCAAGTTGAAACATTTTTTTTCAAAATTCAAAAGTCTAGGTCAATTAAAATGGAATTAAAATGAACATTTCAGACTGGCATTGACATTTCACAGCCCCTTTCATATATTGACAGCCCCATTCTTGCCCATTAAAATGTCCAAATTTAAGGAAAAAATCTAATTTGCTGTCTAAGAAATGGCAAATAATACCTTCACGTAAATAAAAACATTATATTAATAAAAGTCGGGAAAAGTTCAGTAGAAGACTAATTTATTACATTTTGACTAAATGTCTTCGCCGATAAAAAAAATCAAACATATTTTCTTTCATATTCGTTTTTATGGCAACTTAATGACTAACAATGCAAAAGGGAATTACAGACCCACAGACATACATAGGCCGTTTCGGTTTTATATATGTACTACTCGATACTCGAGTAATTGGAGTCTCTACACACACATTGATAACGAAACAAATTTACCGTCGAAACTTTTGCGAGCGAAATCAATTCGTTTGTTTGAACTTGCAACAACAATGCAAAACGGAATTACAGACATACATCCCCCGTTTCGGTTTTATATATAAGATTTAAGAGTGCATACAATAATCATTTTTGATCGGGAATTTAAACGTATTTCAATTTCATATTTTAATGAATAAAACACATTATTTGAACGATTTCTACATGTAATATTATGTAAAGATCTAGATCGTATCGCATATATCCGAAAAGAAAAAAATATTCAAGCAAAATAGGTATTATTAACCTGGTTCTTTATGTAAATTAAAAATTTCTTTAAAAATCGAAAATTTTCATGAATGGAATAGATATTTATTGTAAATAACAATGAAAAGCTTTCCGCCATTTCCCAACGGAACCGGAAACGCGTGTCAATGGCGTATTATGAAGTGTCAACATTCGTTATAATGCTTTATCCACAGAAAATCAGATCAATATAAAACGAGTATACAAAAATTTGATGAGTCTATCTGTGGATTATTTGAAGCCATGTAACTGTCCTGGCGAGATACCTATATATTATCAATTCCCTGTATGTCGTAACGCTCATGAAAATCAAGTTGTAAAACTTTTTCAGGATGAATTCATCCCCATTTGAGCCAACTGTTTCTTACTTCAGGCTGCCATTATTTACATCAAACTTCGATACTCTTTTTAAGTACTATTCTCACTATGAAAATGTGACACGACGAGATGTTTTTCTGATGTGTTTTATTATTTTGAATAACTATGGAATAACTGAAAGAATATAATTTATCAAATTCTAAAACTAATAAGCTTCATATCGACCTTTCCATTTTGTATAAAACAATGTTTCCTAGTTAAACCTAATTGATATTGGAAAAATGGATGAAAAACATATATAATTTTGAGATAACAACGTAAATCTCTAGTATTTGTATTGTTCTACTTAAAATATGTACAATCGAAAAGCTTCTTTCAAACTTTTGACGACAGCGATAACACAAAAGGGTCCAACTTTTCCGAAACAGCAACATCTACTTACATACGAGATTTAATTATATGAACCAAAAGATATTTTTTACATCATCAGATTAAAAGGTAATAAGATACATAATCACTTTATTTAAATATAGAACAATCTACGCAATACCATATATTCCATATATAATTACTATTCAAATATTCTAATGGCGCTATTTTTTGGGGTATTTTGAATGCCACCAGGTATGGTAAAAGAATAGTTAAAAGTGGTTCGATCACGTCTGACATTTACCTATAAGCGGTTCCTGTTTAATAAGCCATGACATTATATGACCATGACTAGACGAAGCTGACACATTCTCTACGAGCCTAGAAGTCAGATTACATCATGTTGACCAAATTGTTTATCTCGACAACAAAATCTTGATCTAAGAGGTTGAGTCGAGAACTCAAGCAATATGGTCAATCATATTATAGATTACATACTGTTTAATAATTCCCAATTATCGATTAAAATAACAAATATTTTTTAGATAATCACTTTCTAGTCACCATGAGAAAGAAGACACGAAATTTGGTTTTCGATCGACTATATGATTTTAAATGCAATAAACGGGTTGAATTTAAATGCAATTTATAATGCAAGTGGTAAAGCATAATCAATACATATTTATGAGTTGGTCAAAATATTTCGACCAAAACATGTTTCTTATGGGTATTTTAGTAATAAGTGCGGAAAATTCCCGTTTTTCTTAAAACGTATGATATGCTTCGAATATAATATATATCATATATTTGGTGCCAGCTTGGGAAAATATTCTTTTGTTAGATCCAAATTTACGTCGTATCCATGTTGCGTTTTTAAAAATTATTATACATATTAAGTTTTTTGGCTATCCAATACTCAGCGTATTGGCGTCGACTGTTATGCAATTTATTTTTGGAATCAATAAATAAATTTAAAAAATAGCTGTTAAGTTGAGTTTTAGAAGAAAGGCGAGTGGCTTCACTTAAATTCGACCATGTTGTAGCATTATTTTAAGTAGATGTTTCAACCGATTAAAAATAATAGGTTCATAAATCTTTGGTTGGGAAAAAGTCTTGATGTCTTGATGAGATATTCAATTTGGCATGTCTCTTCATTATTTTGTCTTCTTAAAAAATATAGCCTTAACTGATAAACGTTGGAAAACTTAAAGCGTTCATTTTTTAAATAAGTCATATACTTTCGCTTCCCATAAATATAAATAACTCAATAGTTGTCATGCTGAACAACTATACAACGAGTCGTAGTTCCACAATTAATTACATAATTATTTAGACTTCATAGACGACTTTATTTAGATTCTATAATTTCAACAATTTAAAAATAAATATTGAAAAAGTTACCTGTTCTGAATGACACTATTTTCTGTAGTATATATATAAGCAGGGTTATCACTGATTTATTTAATTTATATACAGCTTGATGTACTGTAACGGAATTTCATAGAAAAATCACTATGAGTTAACACTAATGCACGTCAGAAAATACACATAAACTATCAATATCGTGATGTCATACACAATTTCGAACCATTGGAGATTGCCCAGCTCAGCAGGGAAATTAATAACAATTTACTGAACGTTTTATTTTATAAAACAAACAAATTGAACGACTAAATTAAATAATTATTAATATTTTGACACATAAACATCGCACGATGTTCAAAAACATGCCAAATATGGTATAAGCAAAAACATGTTCCAAAACGATGAAACGGTTTTGTAAATGTTGCAGTGCTAGAAAAAATCATCCGTCAGCTTAGTGGTTGTCATGTGGTTGTATTTATATTATTTTAGATTTAGAATTAAATTAAAATTATTAGACATAACATATAAAACAAAAAGGGCAAATTGGCATCAAGGACATTGGCATTTTATGTTTTTTTATTAAAGTCAAAAAATATTATAAAACAATACGCACACACCTTATTTAAGACAACTAAACACCAAACATTGATAAAAAAAAACCCCCAACTTTTAAGGAAGATGAAAAAAAATCTTTCATTTTAAATATTATTCAATAAGAGGTCGTTAACCATGATGGCCGACTCCAGCATTTACCAAAAACACGACTCCGACTCCGGCTCTGAATAAAACATTGACCAAAACCACGGCTCCAACTCAAAAACTAAACTAAACTAAAATAAGTTCAATTTCGTCACGATTTTTTCACCTTTCTTATTTATGTGTATTCAATCATATATTAACCAACATATCCAGCCATGTGCCAAATTTTACATGTTATATACAAAAATAGAAAAGTTAAAATTTTTAAAAATTTCCAACTTTGAGTACAACTCCGGCCAACTCTGACCCCAGCCAAAAAACTCCGTTTCCACAAACCTGAATAAAACCATGGAAGAACTCAGCATTTATTTTTGTATCTTAGTTTTAGTAAATTAATTTGTTAAAAATTTAATGTTTTCTTTTTAAAATTACATTTTCAATTATTTTTTCCATCGCATGCAATTTTGCAAATATGACACTTTCCAGATCAAGAATAATTTATAATATTTTGTTTTTTTTGTTTTTTATTACCTATGTCGTAGGTATTTAATCTATAAATTTAATTGAATAGCCTTAGTAGTCTATGGCTGATTTTCAATATGGGCGGGAGCGATTCTGATGACACTTATTGCAGTGAAATTATTACTAAATTTCAGATAAAGGGTAGAGGAGTTTTCTTACAAATTTTATTTATTTATGAATAACTTTAAGATTTCTCATTTCTGTATGGTGCTTTATCTGTCATTGTTTATATAATAAGCGTTCTAAATAATATCAAATACTATTGATGTTCCACCATTTTATCGTTTTTTTATGATAACATGACCTTTAATTTAATTGGAATTGTTGGTTGCAGGCGACAAAGCTGCATGAAATGAATACTATATTCAATTAAAATTGTTTTTGCATCAACTCACAATTTTAAATAAAACAACCAAAAAATTTTGTGTGAATTTTGTTAAATATGTAAAAATAGATAGTTAAATTTTGTACATTATGGTGAATGTTTTTCCTTTGTTTCAGGTAGGCCGGGTAGGCCTAAAAAGAAAACCAAAGATAAAAAAAATCCAGTGAGACGATCAGCACGAATAACAAAGAAGAATAAAACTTTGAATGCCAAAATTAAAAAAAAAGATAAAATAGGAATACTAAAACCAAAAATAAATATATATGTAAGAACTGTTTTATATCAAAAATAATATAAAGCATTTGTCATATTCTCAATATACACGAAGAACTATTCCAATACTTCTTTTTGGGAAATACGAGTAAATAATTTAGCTGGCAAACCATTCCCTTTATTTTCAATAGTTTAACACTTGAGGATTTTATTTTATCTAGACTGACACATTGAAAAATACTCTAAGTGATTGGAATAATGTTGTTTATAAACACATTTCTAAAAAGAGGATCATAAAGCAGGGTGACGCAGAAAAAAATCTAAAAGAGCTGAATAAAATGAAATTGAAATATGACGGAGAGTTTGACGATGAAACAAACCAAGTAGGCATTGAATCTTTAGAAAAGATCTAAACCAATAAGATTTGGAAATAAAAGACGTAGCTATATGAATATTCCATTTTTTTTTAATCTATGTATTATTCTTATGTTTTCAATATTTGGTATTTTCAGCCATAAGTGCACTATTTATACTTACCATAATTTATTTTTAATCCAGGTATGGGAAAAACTTATTCGGCAATTTAGAAGTATCACGTATTGTGAAAAGACAATCCACAGTTCAGATGAATCTTCTCCATCCCACAAGGAAATATCAGAGATTATTACCATCGATGATATTCCAAGCTCTCATTGTTCCACAGCTCCTTATACAAAAAATGATATTTATAAAAGTGTATCTACTGCTCAAAGCAATGATAGTACCACTTCATATAGTGAAATTATTTTATCTCCTCATGATAAAAATACGGCAAACCTTCTTACTGCTGTGGATAAAAAAATAACAATGTATCCAAGAAATGTAAAAAAGGTTCAACGTAGGATTTCAAAAAAATACTCCATTCAATATTGCCAATGTTCACAAAGCTTAGAAAATAATGAAAATCATTTAGTAACAGACACAAGTATGCCTAATAATATTACATTGAGTGAAATTTTTGATAGTAATAAACAAAATGAGATAATTCCGTCAATCACTGTTAAGGACAAATCAATACCGTGTGATACAGAAAAATGTCAAATTAAAAGTAATCTATTTCAGGAATCTCAGAGTATATTGGTAGGTTATAAAAAAAACTTCATAACAAACAAAGTTAACATTTCGAATAAATTATTGACAAAAATTGACTTCAAGATTGGAGACAAATCATTTTCTGTAAATTCAGTAAATTTTGAAAGGGAAAAAGATGCTACTCTTCCACATAAAACTATGAAAGCAAATTTAAAACAACAGAATGTTGGTATTAAAAATCGTGTTGAAAAATCACCACAAGTAGTAGCTGTTTTGTCATGCACAGTGGATATTGAAAATGACCATGATAGTTTTCTTGAATCAAAAAGCATTTTAGTTGATATTGATACGGCCAGGGAAAATCAAAGCAAACAGAGTATTATAAACCAAACAGTATTAAGACATCAAGGATGTCTGCTAGACAAAGAAATTCCGAGTAGACAGAGGAGTCATGTAATATCTCCAAATTATGACATAAGTAACAAGAACATTCACATGGAAAATTTATTAAGAAAGGATACAAAATTACCTGAATGTATTAACACTAAGTCTAGAGAGATATCCAATTCTGTCGAGATGGATCAAAAAAAATATTTGAAGAATAGTTCAATTGAAAATTCTCAAAATGATAACCAATGTATCTCATCTCATAAAATTTTATCCAATAAATATATCAATGAAAATAGAACGGAGATTGGAATGTATAAAAACACTGAGATGAAAATCGCTGATATGGAAACGGAAAGTATTTGCAATTCAATAAATGTTTTATCATCTCCAGTGGAACATTCACAATTGACAACCCAGCAGTTGTTCAACAATTGTCACCCTAAAGTCAATATGTCACATAGTTATAAACATCAAGATCAGGTACATAGCAAAACATCTCGATCATTACCACTTTTAGAAACAAGCAACGAAAATAATTATCACTGGCTAAAAAATATTAACAAATTTAGAAAGGTTCAAGAAAATGAACTCTTTTCAAAAGACACCCTTCCTCCATTTTATTTGCAGACAGTATTAACAAATGTGCCATTAGAATTAGAAAATGAATTTAAATGGTAACATGCTAATTTTGCTACGCTAATAAATACTTAAAAAACCAGGCCAGTCAATGTTTTTAAATTTGAGTTAAAATAACAGACACCATTTTATATGGGTAATAGTTTTATTTTTAAGTATGTTTTGTGATATAGTTTTTTTTAAGGACATACAGAATTTGCCTTGTGACATATTTTAAGGTACAATAAATACAGGTGAATCAATTTTATCATCGAAAATTATATACATATATGTTGCAAAGTTTTTTTGTTTGATTTCCCAGAACCTTCGTTATATTTTTAGTTTATCAACAACACTTCACTTATCTGTAATTATTGGATTAATACAGATTTGAAATTTTCCAACAAAATGTTTTTATGTAAGATAATCCACTTTTCTTCTTAGTTACTAAAATCCAAAACGCCTGTAATAAAGCATGAGAATTACATTTTTATTATCATGTTATTTAAAGATGAGACCTTAGTTCTGGCCCTTTTCGTTTCCATTAAAATTTTTGTGAAAAATCATACATTATAAGTTTATATATTTGACAAAATAAAAGTTTCAAATAAAGAAAATTCTTTAATTTACCATCGCTGAGCTGATTTCAAAGTATGTTCAGAGTCTTTTGCATTTGTATGTTTATGTTGCTTCTGTATAGCTGCAATACATTTTTCTACGGGGTCTACATCTGCTTCTTTCAGTTCAATATTCAGACATAATTCTTCAATTCCAGTTTCATTTAGAGGTGTGGATTTATTTATCTACAACCAATTTCAAAAGCCAGATAAAAATAAATTATCAATATATTATTTTAGTGATTACATACATGCTTTAAAAAATATGATAATTTCATAACATTTTCTACTACGATTCTTCATTAAAATCCAGTAATAAGAGCAGGGCTGGTGCTTGATGCTTTGCGGTCCTGGGTGCGATTATATTTTTCCACCATAATTATAAAACTTTAAAAAAATCCTACCACATGAAACACCGGTACTGAGCAAGAGCATGATTTACCACTCAGATCCATTATAGATTGTGTGTTGCTGATTGAGATAAATTCTATTTAGCAGAGTGAGTATACTAACGTCATATAGATTCTTCTTATTCTCTGTCAGACTCAATTGAAGATTTTTCATTTGTTCAGTCACCACTCTTTCTTTTACTTTCAGTAATTCGATAAGCTCTTCTCTCAAATTTAAGGTCTTGTGTTGTTGGTTAATGTCTTTGTCATTTTTCAAAATGATAGCATTTTTGTTTGCAATTTCCTTCGACAAGTTTTCATTTTGCGTCCTAATTTCAACTAGGTGAAATTGCAGACTCTGGATCTATATAAAAAGTACAAGAATTATTGAAATGCATTCTGTAAACTATTTATCCTTACGAATTAAGGAGTGTTAAGATGCAACATACTTCTTGATATAGATGTTCATTAGAGTGATCCTCGATTCTATTTTTTTGGGACTTGATTTGTTTCATTTTCTTCCTACATGTTTTACTATTATTCTCACTATAACATAAAAAGCGTAATCAATCACAAGAAATATTATTGTGAAGATTAATTTTCAATAAACTCAATTTATTAAAACGACAGACATTCAATAATACTGAAAAATACTAAATTGAATACCTATGTGTCAATTGACTTTTTAAATTGCTTATTTGTTTCTGCAGTCCAAAAATGATTTTGTCATTTGATTGCATTCCATTATTCACTCCTTTCTTTGTATGCTTGAATTAATACATACTATAGTCATAAATTGACAAGAAATTACTGAACAGAATTGATTGTTAAATTACAATAAACATACTGTAAATTGACAAATATTTAAGGGATTTTTTGGCATGTACTGTAAGAAAGATTTCCCATAATTTTAATAAGATTTTGTCTCCAATTTAAACTGTTAAATTAAATCCTAATGAAATTGTTCTACAAGATATTGAAGAATTTCAGTGTATCTAATGCTAAAAAATGTATTAACACAATTCTTACGGTTTGCACAAAATTGTGCTTTTGCTAATAATTGACCATCATATGCAAAATAACTTGTCAATAACCAAAGTAATTAAAAGGGCCCTAAACAAAGAGAAAGTCCATTTAACGAGGAGAAATTAGTAAATTTTAGATTTAGTTTTGATAGCAATATCTAAGCTATTTTACCAGTCAATAAGAATTAGTTCCAAATGAATATTCAGAATATCTTGCATCTATTAAAAAATATCTTTAAATGGTATGTTATCTAAAAGTTTTATAGTGATTCAGTATTTATATATAATTTATATAGATATTTGTTATTTTAGTTTTGCTAAATAAAGTTCTTACAACTCAACTGGTGATAATCAAAAAAAATATATGGTTTTTTTCCATAAACAACAAAATAATACGCTTGACTCATACATAAGTGGTAGACATGGTTGTTTCAGAATCAGAATGGTGACATTTTCCATCATCAGCTAAATCAAAGCAGCCTTCAATACCCTCTGAAAGAATTTAACGTTTTAGTGGATAACCACTGATTCCTTTCATGGTAAAAAATCTTATGCAGAGTAATTAGTCAATTAAAAACATGTATCGTGGATAAACAGTACATTACAGGATTACAATGATATTAATATGAAACAACCTTTTTCCAAGCTGATAAGTTGCAAACTTTTTGAAGATGCACTATTTTCATCAAGGTCCTTTATGAAGAACTCGTCCTAAATTTTAGATTAATATAAAGGTCAAAATAGTACGTAAATAAGTAAGTAATTCAGAAAGTAAGAATAAATCATTATGTATGTATGTTAAATCACTTCACATTATCATTTAAAATGATTAACTGATACAGATATTGCTCAGACCTATGGCATTTTGTGACTTTTGGTTTTCTAGTGGACTTACAGCTAAAATTTTATGGTCAGTATGTATTTGATGGTAAAGATAATTATAAAAATGAGTGTGGGATGCCTGAAAGAAGTTTCTAATAATGTAAGATATTAAGGAAAATTTTAAGCTCTTTAAAGTTTGAGTTCCGTGCAAACCTGTTCAGCTCTTTGCTTGAGTTCTAATGAATTTGATTGGATATCTAGATTCACTTCTGTCTCAATTATGTTGCTTTGAAACTCAGAACTTTTGTGTACCACCTGGATAGAAAAAAATACATATTTTATAGACACTCTGTGGAAATGGCTTTTATTGACTCTTTGAGAATTCTCTCTGTGGAAAGAATATAAGTATTTGTAAAATAAAACAACATGTAACAATCCTGCTACCAATTTTCTGCAATAAAAAACCAATAAATTAAAGGATATATATATCTTTATCAAAATACTCTTTTTATACTTTACTTTATCAGATATCCAGTGTTGTAGTTTTTGAGAGAGATTTTCAAATGATTTTTTCACTTCTGATAAATTGAATTTTGACTGCTCTGTAATGGCCAATAGTAAATTATTCAATTCGGATTTATTGACAATCCATTTTGTTATTTCATCATTTACGTGTTGTGAATTACCAACAACCTGCAAAATTTTAATATACCTGCATCATATTTAATGATTGTATCATAAAATAAAGATACATAAGAGGCTTAATATTTGAAAGACATCATTATACATATGTAGTTTAACAAAAATAGTTATCAATCTTTGTTTTCGTTATCAGATTCCACTGGTGTATGTAATTTTATCAATTAAAATATTTGAAGTACATTTGAAGCTGCATCTCGAATCCAATTGATGGCATCACTATAATTTTTGATCACTTCATGACAGAATTGCAAAGATGGCTCCGGTAATTCACTTACTGTATTCATAAGCTCTCGAGTGTAATCTATAATAAACATATTTCATATAAATAAGTTTGCAACTAAATAAGCTTATAAAAACAATCTACTATTAGACTATTAGTTGATCAAAAGATGTTTCATAAAGATAATCTTATATATAAAACCGAAACGGCGTATGTATGTCTGTGGGTCTGTAATTCCCTTTTGCATTGTTGGTCATTAAGTTGCCATAAAAACGAATATGAAAGAAAATATGTTTGAATTTTTATCGGCGAAGTCTTCTACTGAACTTTTCCCGGCTTTTATTAATATAATAATGTTTATTATTTACGTGAAGGTATTATTTGACATTTCTTTGACAGCAAATTAGATTTTTTCCTTGAATTTAGACATTTTAATGGGCGAGAATGGGGCTGTCATCAAATTAAATAAAGTTTGTGATTTTATTTTAACTCTATTTTGGATGTTAGATTTTGTGATATAATTATGTTGAATGATATAACATTAAATAATTATTGGTCGCTTAGTCCGAGCGATGCCGGGTAGCAATACTAGTATTATATAATACAACATTGAATAAATAATATTGATTTTAATAATTTATATACTTACCAAGCATTTCAAGCAAATCATTATGTTCACTATCATCTGTATTTATTTGAAAAGTCTTCGCTAATGAGCAATTGCTTCTTTCTTCTAATTGAACGTCTGTTGCGAATTTCTCAGGATTGTATCCTAAGTTTGATAATCTTTCGTGTAACTCTTTCAAGTTTGTGTAAATTTCTTTTATAGCACTCTGTCAATGCAAGGAAATTCAATTAGGACACGAATTCTAACTTCAATTAATTATCAATAATTCAAACAAACAAAACGAACCTTTTTTTTTCCTAAATCCTTTTTCAGTATCTGAAGTTCATTTTTCTTGTTTTCATAAATTGTTAATTCTTTGTCTTTATCACCTAATGCAGCAAAAAAAAATACTGTCATAAAAAACCGTGCTCAAGGAATGCTCATTACAATCTATAATACAACATCAAAATATTGATTTAAATTTTACCCGTAGCTGTGAATTATTATAGCTGAATTCAAAATATAGGATTTCCCACGACACTTACATATTATTTTTCTATTAAGACATTGAATCTTTGTACATGTAATAACTATTTTACATTCGGTACATCATAATTGAACAATAAAAAGAGGACCTGATCAAATAAATTTTATGTGGAAAAAGTACTAAAAATGTATTATTATTTTTATTATAATGCCTTTCCACCAAGTATTGACAGTGAACACCTTAAAAGTGATCAATAAAAGGAGAATAAAGAAGGAAAAAAATGATATATTAATAAAATTTAAAAATACTCAGGTGTGTCCTTTCTGTTGAAGCCTCATTGACTTGATAGGATTTGTTACCAAGGGCATCATCGATATCTTCAGCAATTTTTATATTCTGAAATTATTTGAGTATCATAAGAAAAATAATACCCAAACAGAAATATAATTATGAAATACTAATAGCGTTTATGTTAAAACTTACCGGCTCTGTTTTTAATACATGATTGGTTACTTGTTCATCACTAGATCCATCATGTGCATTCTGAAAATCATTCTAAAACTAAGTAATTTCTTATGTTATAAATGTGATACTTACATGAAATAAATTCAATGAATAAATAGTGTGTTTTGGTATTAGAAGTTATCATAATGTACAATTTTTTTTTATTAACATTATTGCAAACTATTTTTTATCTGTGTTAAATTAATTGCTAACGTGGCTTTCAGTTATGTAGTGCTGCAACGATTAAAATATTATGATACATAAATGTTTTTGAAATTTACTTTTCCTTTTGTTGATGCTATCAAAGGGCATCTTGCTAAAGGACTGTTTGTTTGCAGCGTCGGTTTACATAATGATTTGATATGGGAAAGGCGTGCTCTGCTTGATTTAGTACTTCTTGGTATAGGGCAAGGTATATTACCTAAACCAGAAAAGGAAAAAGAATAATAACTAATACGGAAAGAAAAATAACAATGTATTTTAATTCTACATAAATTATTTTATATATTTGTTGATAGCTATTTCGGCTTACGCCTTCGTCAGAACTATGTTTAAAACGTGTATTAGAGATAGCTTATATACCTTTGCTAGACAGGGTGCCCCCTACATAATCTCTTTCTGTTGAAACCATACCTACGTCACATGAAAGAATTTAAAGTTAATAATAATTTAGGTACACATCTTAAAAATAGTAAAGACAGGATTAATAAACTTGATAGAAGCGGTAATATCGGACAGACTGGGAGACGTTTTCTACGCGCGCAATCGAACATGTTAGATCCTTTAACAATGGAAAAACTGATTCACAATATGCAAATCACCTTATAGAATTAGCACATAATCCGAATTCGGTCCCGATTCGTTTACATTCCTGCAATAAGGGCCTAAAACTGAATGCATTGGAACAGCTTGAAATTAATAGGTATAATCAGTCCAATGAAATTCTTAACGATCAGATCACAATTAAAAGTTCACCTCTGTTAAAACCTTTAACAAACAATAAACTTAAAACAATTTAAAATAGATGCACTTAGACATTGCAGATTTTAAGTGGTTTCACACGATCCAATAACCCAAAAATACCCAAATTATTGTTTCCCACCATTACTTTAGACCAATAAATCAAACTTATTTAAATTCTTTCATGTGACGTAGGTATGATTTCAACAGAAAGAGATTATGTAGGGGGCACCCTGTCTAGCAAAGGTATATAAGCTATCTCTAATACACGTTTTAAACATAGTTCTGACGAAGGCGTAAGCCGAAATAGCTATCAACAAATATATAAAATAATTTATGTAGAATTAAAATACATTGTTATTTTTCTTTCCGTATTATAATGGAGTTCTACCAAGTAAATGCCTACTCAATCAATATAATAATAACTAATAAAAGAAAATATAATTATGAGATTCTACTGGTAAAATATGGAAGCATGAAAAGTTATATCATACATCTTTATTCATAAAATTATAACAATTCAAAAAATACGTGGAATTCAATTTTCTGTACTGAAGTGGATGGTCAATGCATTTGTGTGTGTGTTAGTTTTGTGAAGAAAAACTCGAATCTCTGCAACGACACGAAACCATCGGTTTTTTTTGTTTTATGTCCAAAAGTATGGATATTCGTGATACCTATTTTATTTCTTTTCCACCCACCTCTCATTAAATTTACATGCATATTAAATTGTTTATAATCTTATTGTGTAAGAAATATAATATAATTTAATTTCATTTTACCGCCGAGTCTCTCGAAGGTTTTACCTTTTGGAGTTTATATGTAGGTACCCATCACATTTGCATACATTGTCTAGAAAATGCGTTTTCATAAAGTTTCATTGACAACTTTTTGGTACCTAGATACTGTTTGCAAAAAATAAAGTGGTTCCAACTGATATAATAATTATATTGATCTTAAAATTTTGTACGTAAACTACTTACTTGTCATGTCTCCATGCTCTCGCTTTTGTAAAAGTGGTTTTCTCAAAGACATTTTGTTTAATAAAAAAGACTTTTTCTATTCACTCAAAAATTTTCTTTTGTCTGAAAAATAAAAACAACAAAAAAAAGATTCAAAAATTAAGAATGGCTGTGGCACTTGTTTTTTATAAAATGAATTCATTCTATAGTATTCAAAATTTAAATCATATTTGAAAATCAAAAATATTTTTTTTTAAAACATCAGACATAGTCAACTGCCTCGACCTATTATTTTAATTTTACGTTTTCCTTATTTTTTATTTGGATATTATAATTTATTTTTCGTAAGTTATATTTTTTTATTCAGCAATAAAAGTTCTGATTGATCTACTTTTTATGCGATAACGATTAGCTGATGCTTAAATAATAATATTATAAAGAATCCTTAAAAAATGATGCCCACTTATTATGGCTGCTTACCTTATGTACATTTAAATTTGGTTTTTATCGGGTATGATTATTTAGCAGAACGTTACATCGCGCACGTGTGTATTTTATATATGGCAAGCCTCTACCGTTCAATCTGTCACAGAAAATTTGCATTTACGATAATGCAGTTCAATATTTTATAAGAATGCTGCTAAATCATAAAACAATCCTTTAAAATGAAACTCGTATTCAAAAGCTTGGAGAAAGATGGCACAGGGTAAGCGGAATTCTTATTAACCAGCTAAAAGCAGCACAGGTGTCATTGATGTTTTTAATAGGCATGTCTATGTTCATTAATGCTTCTTTTCTAGTAAAGTTATCTAAATGCATTTATGAATATTTATTGACAGGAGCATCGGCCTTATTCCTGAGGACTCTGAAGATATGTGGCATGCATATAATCTGATATCTGAAGGTGATGTTGTCACTAGTTCTACCATTAGAAAAGTTCAAAATGAAACCGCCACAGGCTCGTCTACGAGTAGCAGGGTTAGGACAATTCTTACGATTAGAGTCGAGACTATCGATTTTGATACGCAGGCCTGCGTGCTTCGTCTCAAAGGCCGAAATATACAGGAAAATCAGTATGTTAAGGTTAGTGTTTACCTTCTTTATAGTACCTTGAATAACCTTGCATTCACTCGATACTATGAGTACTTTAATATTTTACGACATTATAAAAGGTGCAACACTTTATTCACCACAGAAACCCAACCGAAAATAATGTCTTACGTTTGTTGAATTTTTCTTATGATTTTATGAATAATTTTTATTTATTCAATTGGTTTGAAACATATATACATACATGCAAAATAATATTTTCGTTAATATTGTGTATATTAACGTATAAGTTTTGACAGCCCTGAACTACTTTTTGTTGAATATCTGTTAAGAAAACTATTAAAACGAAAATTTTATATTCATTTTGTGAGCCTGATAGAGTTGTCTGATACATATTCGATGTGATAATTTGAGTAATATTATTTTTTGTCACCTTAAACATAGTTGCCCACCAGTAAGTTCCTAGCTGACAGAGCTTTTTCTTATGCGACACACTGGTGTGTCGTTAGCTTTAGAACGGTTAAATTGTTTCTTGACATTGTTTTCTCATTGTGGCGTGTTTTTGTAAACATTTTTCACATATTGTTTCTCTAAACACTTGTTAGGAATATTATTTTTGACCATTCATTAGCTGCCATCCTTAATATATTTATTGAAATATAACTTAAAAAAGCTTACCAATTGAGTTTGTCACTAATCATAATCAAAATGTATCTACATGTGAAATGACTTATTTAGGTGCAATAGTGATTGTATTTTTTTTTCATCTGAACATGCAATTTAAATAAAGTAGTGAGTTCCTTATATTTTTAAGAACTGTTAATACAAAGTCTTATTCCATTTTTTCACATGTTTTGGTTGATATTCCTAGATGGGAGCATATCACACGTTAGACTTGGAAGTAAACAGAAAGTTCACGTTAAGGAAGTCACTATGGGATTCGGTTGCTCTGGAGCGTGTCGACATGGCCTGCGATGTTACTCAGAATGCCGATCTTGCTGCAGTTATCATGCAAGATGGCTTGGCTCATGTCTGTCTTATAACGGCTTGCATGACTCTTGTACGGTCAAAAATAGACGTCACCATACCGCGTAAA
Organism: Himalopsyche kuldschensis; assembly: GCA_028554975.1. Taxonomy (NCBI): domain Eukaryota; kingdom Metazoa; phylum Arthropoda; class Insecta; order Trichoptera; family Rhyacophilidae; genus Himalopsyche; species Himalopsyche kuldschensis. Next base: position 1,945,568 of record JAHFWI010000033.1, on the reverse strand, counting down.
CGGAAAGGATTTGTCCAACAACATGAGAAGGTTAATTTTAAAATTTCATTTGTTTGAAATATGAAACGTAATGTATTTACTCAAACATCAGTAATGTTGTTTAACACAGTTTTATGCTACAACTATAATGAATTTATTTGAAAAATGAAGATGCCATTTGCTGACTGGCTGATTATGAGGAATTATTGTTATTAAATTGCATCATCAGCTTTAATTTAACCTTCAATGACTTTCAGGGCCTATCAAGGTTTTATGAGTCTGTTATGCAGGCAATCATTCGACATATTAATTTTGCCGTTGTTAAATGTGTGATATTGGCGTCTCCAGGATTCGTCAAGGATCAATTCTTCGAATATATGATACAGCAGGCAGTCAAAACAGATAATAAACTGTTGCTTGAAAACAAAGGCAAATTTATGTTGGTGCACGCTTCATCAGGTTTCAAACATTCTCTCAAAGGTAAGATATTGCAGGACATATAAATATAATTTTGACCTTCTACCAAGTTTTAAAGTATTTTGTTAGTTGGAAATCATTCATAGATAAGAGCATTACTGTAAATTAAAATGTACTCTAGTAAGTTTCCTCAAAACATACCGCACATCTGATCAAATATTTAAAGACCAAACGGCATAATTTTAAGTTACCATCCATTCCATCTGCTACAAAATCAGAATTTTAGCTTAATTATTCAACTACAAGTTGGTACTACAACATTTAACATTGAGACAATTCAAATGGAACAATTTTTGATTAGACATACTCGGAACTTGTATGTGAGCGTGAAATAGGATTTTTCACGATAAATCCATATTTATTAGAGGTTTGCATGGTTCAGGTAGGCCCGAGCCAGGCCCGGATAACGGAGGTTTGGATTCGGGCCTGGGTATACCAAAAATAAAACATAAATCTGATCCGTATTTATACGCCATTATTGTGTAATTTATCTTAATTGCATACATATTATATTTTGATGAGTTGATATTAAATTATTAAATAACTGTCGGGTTCAGGTAAGGTGTTTGGGAATGTGCCTCGGACTTGGGTCAGGCTGGGTTGGAGATTTTTGGGCTCGGGCGGGTAGAATTTTTAAATTTCGGCCCGTTCAGTCCTCTAGTATATATATATATTTGTATCATGGATATTGCTCTAAAGAGAAGAAAATATTGTTACCATGAAAAATCCAGAATTTTGAGTAACATCTATTTTATCAGATATGCTGAATGCACATACATATTACAATGTTCTTATTATCAAACATTATATTTACAGAAGTTCTTCAGGATCCTATTGTTGTGGTAAGGATGTCTGATACGAAAGCTTCAGGGGAAGTACGAATCCTTGAATCGTTTTATACGATGCTCCAATGTGAACCGGCTAAAGCATTTTATGGAAAGAAACACGTTGAAAGGGCAAATGAATCTCAAGCTATCGAAACACTCCTCATATCTGACAAGTTATTTAGGTATGTATGTATTGTATATTTAGGATTCATGCTTTTCATAGCATATCTTATTTTACGGTAAGAAAAATAACAATGTATTTTAGTTCTACATAAATTATTTTATATATTTGTTGATAGCTATTTCGGCATACGCCTTCGTCAGAACTATGTTCTGTTAGTTCTATAGTTCTGACGAAGGCGTAAGCCGAAATAGCTATCAACAAATTTATAAAATAATTTATGTAGAACTAAAATACATTGTTATTTTTCTTATCGTATTATAATGGAGTTCTACCAAGTAAATGCCTACTCAATCAATACATCTTATTTTCTTACTATATTCCATCAAGATACAGTGAAACCTGTTTATTGGTCATTACTCCATCGCTGAGGGATAACAAATATGGAATTATAAACAATATACAAATAGTTTTTCCTACAAGAAACAATTGAAATTCAAACTGCTACTATTCCAAAATAATAGTACACAAATAAATGAAATCTTTATTGTACTGAGTAGTCATGTCAGTCAGTAGCAGAAGTGGAATTCCCACCTCACCCAATAGATTTGTTTTTGGATTTGATGCTTCAAAAGTATTGTAATTTAACAGGTGTCAGGATATTAAAACTAGAAAGCAGTACGTATCTCTAGTGGATTCCGTCAGAGAAAATGGAGGAGAGGTTAAAATTTTCTCAAGTATGCACATATCAGGGGAACGTAAGTAGACTTTTTGAATTCTATAAGTCGCATTTCAATATTGAATCATAAACCTTTTTTTTTCTACAAAAAAGCACTCTTGTTCATAAATCATTCCCCATTCTGAATTGATAGTCGTAAAATAAATCATTTGTTAATAAAACAAAAGGTAGTTTAAATAAGGATTGTAAAACAAGTGATAACAAATAATAATTTTATTTTAATACGGTGGCTACGGGGAATGTGGAATCTTCATATGTCCATATTTCATAACTTAATAAAATATCCTGCACAAACATAGCCAGGTCACCAAAATTTTGCTTATCCTTTTCGTGTTAAATGTGTTCACAAGTTTATAGTCAATAAATTTTGTTATTTATTACAGAACTGGATCAGCTGACTGGAGTTGCAGCAGTCTTGCGGTTTCCAATGCCTGAACTGGAAGACAGCAGCGATGAAGAAGGAAGCCACTCTGATTAAAATTATTTTATCATATTGACTAAAGGAAAATCAAATCAATAGACTGTAATGCTGTGTTGAAATATCTGAACCAAGCAAAGATTACTAAATTTAATTGAAAATGACACAAATAAATTATTCTTTTCCTAAGTTTTGTACTTATGTGTAATTCTGTTAGTAAAAGTAATATTTCTAGGTCAATAAAATGTAACCTTTATTTCCGTAAGGCATTTTTGTATGTATGTTTTGCTAGTAAAATATTTAAACATTGTGTAAATAAATTGTTTCTCGACAAGACAAAGGTAAAATAATTATTGTAACGATTTTGAGCCGTCGCTTGAATTCGGTATTTATTCTTTTTGTATTAATAATTGTTACAATCTATTGTTTATTGTAAATAAAGAATAAGTTGTTTTTTTAAACAATTGTTTCACTAATCATCAAGGAAGTACAATATATCGTCGCTGCGCCTCAAATGTGAGGCATGTGACCATTTTTATGAAAATGAGATAAATATACAGTTCGTTTTCTTTTTTTTTTCTACACCTTTTAAAATTTAAAAAATGTGAGAAAAACCAATATTCAAGGAGATAGAAAATGAGCTATGTGCCAACTTTCAAAACTTTGATATTAAATATGAGGCATGTGACCGTTTTGCACATCAAAGTATAGAAATCCACCGAATATCACTGTTTTCCTGCCTGTGAACATTTGATTTATAAATAAGTGGGTAGTTATTATGTTTTAAATAAATTAATACATATTTGAAACTACAAAAAAATAGGAAACTCACCACATTTGACAAAGCATTGACACACTATTATCTGGCTACAAAATCTGTAAGGAGGTGTCTAATTTCACATTTAAAATAACTTTATTTGTAATTTCGACTGATGGTGAAATTTCAACATCAAATTTGAATCGTTTGAATTTTGAACTTTTCCATGAGTTTTGTCGCTAACGTCTTGGGCTTCACCTTTGGCCATCTTCAGACATTTCAAGCGCAAGAATGAACTTGAACTGACGCGTAGTAAACAGTTTTTGTAGTTTATATGTAAAATTAAAAGTTGATCACGAAGTTTAATTGTTTTAACGTAATCTTTATGAATTAGCGAATGTTTTGATCTCAATGAGTTTCATGAATTGTGTGGGTAAATTATTATTATTAGGTATTTGAAATGTAGTATCGTGAACAGTAATTATTACGACAAATACAATTGGTGGGTTTTATCCGACCCATTATTTAACAATTGATAAATTTAAGGTGTTAGAATTCATAATTAATGTTATTTATTTGAATAAGTAAAAACATGTTGAGTTTGTAGGGTTCAGGTTCTAATTTAAAGTTGGCAAACTTAATAGCTTAAAAGCCAAGCCCTATATATTTGCAATATTTTCTGATAAAATAATGTGTGTTAGCCTGTGTTTTTATGTAACAATTTAACCCATTCATATGCATTGAACGAGTGATTCCCAAACAATAAATGATGAGTGAATGTTGTGGTGTCTTTATTTAATCTAAAAGCGGCTTGCATTGTCTGATTTCAAATTCAGGCTTTACAAGAATTCAAACTTGTGAAAGACAAGTAGACCCTTTGAAAATTATTTAACTTCCATGTGGGAATTGTAGGAGCAAAATCGTTAATTAGTACTTTCGGTGGATTCGGCGGTTACTTTGAGGAAGTTCATTTAAAATTTTATATTTTCAATTTAGTTTTCTTGGTGTTGTGAGTTTTGTTCCAATTACCGATGTTGTATAAAAACACTTCGTTGTGATGCTACTTCTTAAAATTTTTGGTTCGATGAATTTACGATTTGAAATAAAAGTAGCATTTAAATGATTGTGTGCTAATTTGTGCAATATAGAATGATTAAAATGCGTGCTTACAATATTGTCAAAGAACAAAATTTATTAAAAAAACAAGAGGTAAGAATTACATAAATAATGGCTTCCGCGTAAAATTTTTTTGCTTACTCATTTAATTATTGGTGCACTGCCAACATGTTTTATATGGATTTTTTCTGTTTAAATATCGGTAATGTAAGTCTGGGTGTTGTAATAACCCAACGATAAGTGTAAATACTTAATGGAAATGTGGAACTAAACATTATCAGCTGAAGTCAAAAAAATGTTTCCCAAAAGAGAAAATTAATATATTATTTCGTAATACATACACAATTCCATTTCATAGTATATAACATTCACATAAATTTATTGATAATAGAATCTCATTTATTGATTCTGTTAACTTTATACGAGACTCGTGCTTAGTTACCAAATTTGAAATGTTTTGACAGCTAGTATTAAATATGGACATATGTATGAGGCATGTGCCAAAAACGCACTTAAAAGCTTTTTTCTAGTTCAAAATAGTAAATATTTGCAATAAATGTATTCTTACATAAAGTCAATGTCTTTTTCGCTAATTTGTCCATAATTGAGAAGTGTTATTTTTAGTTTCGTTATTTTTTTAAACAGTTTTTATCGATTATCTCAGAATGTGCTCAGAGTCACATGTGTCATATTTGATGCGCACCGACGATAAATCACACTAGGCACCTTCTCTATGGTCAGCATCATATGACCCCAATTGGTCTACTTTGGACAATAAAACAAAGAAAATTTTAATTGTAATATTTTTATTCTTGTTACCAACATGTCAAAAATTTACAGCAGCTTTGGTGAAGCATTCAATAGCTGAAGTGCTCACAATTTGATGTTTTGAAAGATTATTTTATGATGATTTGACCTTGGCGGCCTTTTTAGTTTCCTTTTCATTCTCGTCGTGGATCCTTCGCTTCTTACGAAGGAGCCAGATCTCCTTCATTCGCTTCTTCTTTCCATCCATCATGCTCTTGTAGAGGCGTCTGTGTTTCTTCTTTATCATCTTTTCTCTAAGCTGGAAGTCTTGTTTGTCTTGACGGTTCTTCTCGAATGGAATTTCTTTTTCGAGTTCACCTGGCACGACAGCCATTCCCTTTTTCTGAAATTAATAAAAAAAAAATGAACATATAATTGGAATGAAGTGGACACACATGTTAGAACAGGTCTACTTGCGCAGGTACAAAGAGTTGATTGCTTTTCAGTATGATTAGCAATGTTAACAATCAATAAATCTATGCCTTTGAACACAAAGCTGTAAATCTATTGAAGTCGAATGTATGAAAATGTCAGTTCGGGAATTAAAGCCCATTGCAAATGCCCAAGGGTGTTGACCAATAAAAATCTGAGAGATGTTCAACAAATGAAGAATGATGAGGATCTGGAGATAAATAGATTAGCTAGATGCTCCAATTGAGTCTGTCCCCCTTTCCAAGCAGAGATTGGTGGAGACAGCGAATCATACTTTATAGGAAAACATGTTTGTTTGTACCTTTTCTTTTTTGTACTCCTTGGATTTTTCATAATCATCTACTTCCGAGTCTTCTTCTAGTGAATCTGAATCATCTTGTATTTCATCTTTGTATGCATTTTCCAAAGCTTCCGCTTCATCCATGTTTTCGTTTCTTGAAGCATCTCGATCCTCATCGCTGGCTTCTTCGGCGTCAGAATCATTGGTTTTGTCTGTAAAAATAAATTTTCATTCAGATTATTCAAACCAGTCTGAACACATGGACAACGGGGAATGCGGAATACACTGCCCTTCTGTGATCTGAATTCCCCCGTATCCAATGTTTAACTTCAACTTCATCTTCATGATTTACTAAATTACTGCGCACAATACAATATTTAGGAAGTGTTAAATAAAATAAGAGATAATCAATTGTATGGGATTAAAAAAATCAGTTGGAAATTCTCGCCATGAGCGAAACCGGTCCTGATCCAATACATTTTTTGTGGAAAAAGTACTATTTTTTTTTTATTATAATGCCATTCCACCAAGTATTGACAGTGAACACCTTAAAAGTGTATGGTATTAATCAATTCCTGCCACCCTTCTGATTCTAAAAAGGTTATATAGGACAAAGAGGATACAAAACTCGACTAACCTAGATTCAAGTCTCCTGCTTCCAGAGCTCTGGCTTCTGGTGGTATGTACACTTGGTCTTTCTCCTTATCAATGAACGGAGACAGATGCGGTGGCAAAACAGCGCCCATGAGATATTTGCTTACTGGCAGAAGAGCTCTAGCATTTACACTGTCAAAGACCCACTGCGGCTGCACGTAGTATCGCGATATATATTGCTTATCCATTGATGGTCTGTCAACGATATGATGAGTGATTGTTTCATCGGTTTCATCGAAAGTCGAACCTACGAATGAGTGTTTGTCCCATGATACATCACCTCCAAAACATCTTATCAGAAACACCATAGATTCTCGAGGTACTTCACGGTTTATGAAAAACTTCAAGCCTTTGAATAATGTTTTCAGTTTGACAACTCTGTCAGCTTCTTGTTTGGCCTCCTCTAATTTTTGAGGATCTTCATCTGAAGGAAACTGGTCAATTGTTGCCTCTTCATCGTTTTCAGCACCGGTGTCCACCAACGACAAAGGGACATTCATCGCTGCGACTCTTTCAGCCACGTAAACATCTTCATCGATCATTTTTTTATCTAATTCTGTACTTTCTCCAGTAAGATTGGGTGGATATTGCAAATTTAATGAGTGGAATAGTCTGAAGTTGACGAATCCCAACACGACAGTATAAAATTCAACAAATGTTGCCATCAGTTTGAAATCAACTTCATCTTTAGTATGAGGCTAGAAATAAAATAAAAAGAAACATAAGAAACAATTTTTTATTTTTAATTGTATTCAGTGCAAAATATAGACTATGAGCAGCATAAGATGGAGTATAGAAGTAATGGCAACCATTTTTTTTTTTAATGTGTTATGAATTATCCAAACATGATTATTTCAGTAAATTTATGAGTGAATCAGAAAACATTCTACTAGTATGCAAAGTTGTAGATAAAGTTGAAGCAATTTGATTTTCATTTTATTGATTGTCTTTTGTTTTAATTTATTCAAATATTGATTGGTTTTCAGAACTGTCTTTATTTTTTTTTATTGTCAAATAAGTATTCTATTCAGACTATCAAGCTTTACCTGGAATGCAAAGTGATGAGGCACAATCCAATTGATAGTTTGTCCTTTGATTTCAGCCTGATAATAATATCCTTTGATGGAGACAAACACCTTCCTCAAAGCTTTGGCTGCGATGACTGCGTGCATAAATTCTACGGTCAGTCTTCGGCAGAGTATTGATCGATCTCGCGGGACGTGTCTTATTGATGGGAAAGTGCTGAAGAGGAAACATAGTGTGAGGCAGTCGTCCAAGTCTCGGAGGGCATCTATAAATGTTGGATATCTCTCTTTGATGATGTGGTCAATTTTTATTTCAGGATAATTGTTCAAGTATCGCTTCACGGTTTTTTTGTCTCCAAGACCTTGAGCACGTTGGATTCTTCGGTAGTATATCTATAAAAAAAATTAACATCAATTTTAATAGGTAAAATTATACATTAGGTGAAATACTACTTAAGGTCAAAATTTATGGTGTAATTTGACAAGGTTAGATTAAATAGTGTAATAGGCAAAATGCAACAGTAATGTTTTCGATGGTTTCGGCGGTAACTTTGTGGAAGTTCATTTTAATATAAAATTTAAAATAACTTTGATTATTCCACGTATTGTGTAACTAACTGTGACACGTGTTTCGCCTCTTTCAGAGGCATCTTCAGACTTACTATCGCAAAGTTTACTTAAGCAAACTTTGCGATAGTAAGTCTGAAGATGCCTCTGAAAGAGGCGAAACACGTGTCACAGTTAGTTACACAATACGTGGAATAATCAAAGTTATTTTAAATTTTATATTATGCAACAGTAATGCCTATGATATATAAATGTATTTTCATGTAACAGCGTTGTCTGATCTTTTCCAACGTGGACTAACAAAATATCTATTTCATAATGATTTATTTCTTGTTAAAACCAAGTTTATATTTATCCAATATTTCTTTAAAATATATCATAAGATTCAATAATATTTATGGTATATAAAGTGTCGAGTAGTAAAATATGGTTTAAAGTTAATAACAATTTAGGAGCACACATTAAAAATAGTAAAGACAAACTTAATAAACTTGACAGAAGCGGTATCTTTAAGATGTCTTGTAGCTCGCGCAATGCAAAATACATAGTACGGATCAACGACAAAACGCTCCCAGGCAAAATGTCTACACTAGAAATGGTTTACAAACAAGATGTTTACTATTAAAAAATTTTCATACGATTCCAATAAAAGATGAATATTAATGTGTAATTTGCATTCACAGTTATTGTTTTCATCGTTCTGCATATATAAACTATTCACCAAATATAGATATGGTGGCCATAACAAGTGAATATCCCTAATTCAGAGAATGCTGGGGTATTTTATCTTATTTTGTTGTGTAGGGTTTTGTGAGGGGAAGTTGTCTTTCGACCATTTGTCGGCACACCACATAGTATAGACACCCAGGAGTATAAAGAGTCAAGCTAGAGGACATATAAGGTCTTTTAACAGAAGAAAGATAGGTTTTCAATTTGTCAATCACTTCGTAAAGGAATCACAGCATAATATTCAGTTCCCTTGTGAATCCAACTTTGAAGTAAAGTCCCTATGCTAAATGCACTCTAACAACTGGACATTAACAAACTAATGTATATAAAATAATCACTGTTACTCAGTCCATTACCAGTTAATAAAACGACATTTGCTATCATTTCAAGAAATACATCAAATAAATTTGTCACATTCAATCAATAATACATGTTTTAAATAAGCGTATAACTAAAAAAAACAAACCTTGACATCTCTCAATTTCCATATAATTGGTTCATGCATCAAAAACTGTATGTCCTTGGTGTGATAGAGGGTTTTAATTCCACCTAATCCTTTCTGCGCCCTTTTGCGATTACGCGGCTCACGGGGGTAAATACCTTTGAGAATACATAGCCGTCTGAAGTCTTTGATCGAGAGTTGGAGACGTTTGAGGGCAGCTTTTCTTGACATAAACTGCGCCCCCTCTCCGGTTGAATACTGAAAAATATTTCATATTATTATTTGTTTCACACGTGCCATAACCTCACTTTCGAACGATGTATGATAATGGAAAATTTCACTAGACTTACCTTCTTTAACCTTTTGGCTACCATTGTGAGTCGTCAATATACTAGGAGAAAACTATATGTGACGGAATTTGCGATGACAACAAAGTTGTTATCGCCAATAGTTTATAAAGCCACGAGTCTGGCTTGACATGCCTGAATTTTATAATTCAAAATGACAGATGCACCATAGAGTTGTTTATAGCTCCACAAATTTTGTGTGCTAAATTGCTTAGCGAAAATATTGAAGTATTCTGATTACTTGATCACATAAATATTTATATCTCAGCTAGATATTCCGATGAGAACAAAATATTGCTTTACTAATTTATTTTGGTGTGTTTATTTTTTTTTCTTAACCTCATTTAATTTAATTATATAATTATGTTTTTTGATATTAATTAACCCTTAACTGATGCGATCAATTTCTAAAAAGTCTAAGAAAGTGTCAATGACACATTAAAAAATAAAGTACCGTCAAATAGGGTGATTTTGCAAATTTTTAAAATTCGTCGATTTTTTGTATTTTTGATTGAATTATACTTGATTCAATTGTAAATCAAAAGTAAAACAGATTTCAAAATGATATTTTTGTTGTCTTACAAATGTGAAATCATGATGAATGGATTACTTTTTTCAAAATATGAATTGGTCAAAGTAGCCTTTCGGATGGGGTTTCTTTGCCTCCACCAATAGCATTCAATATTTCGCTTCCATTGTTTTCGGTCGGTAAATTTTATGCCTGGCCAAATCTTGATGTTGGATGGTCATTTTTTCCCCTCAGAACGCGTTGTGAATAGTGGTTGGTTCGTAGGCAATCATACCATGTTCACAGTGATTTTCATACATTTAAACTTTTCAGGGTAGTGGGTTAATAATGAATATAAAAGATAATTTCACTTTTAATGCATATTCCTTCAGAGTCGTAGTTTTGACTTCATTGAAAACTGTTCTACGAGATATTTTTTATGTTTCTCTGCTTGATGAAAGCTAATTTTTTTGTTACATTACACATAAATACTTTTTGAAATATTAAACAAATATTGTATGTTGTATGGACCATTACACAAAACCAATTGGAATTTTTGTTTTGTACTTTTGTAAAAACTTTTTTACTTATTTAGTCTAAAAAAATGATTTTTCTATATAGTTTCGGATTAAATTTGGTCAAAACCTGGATTTTGCCTTTTGGCATTTTAGAAAATTCCATTTACACAAATAAACTTGAACTGACATAAAATTAATCGATTATAATTTGATATTGAAATTCCATCAAGCACCTCCAGTCGAAATCCTTAATCACGGAGAACACATTTATTTTAAAAAAACTTTTATTTTGTAAAAATTTTGCCGATATAAAATTAAAATATATACATAGTTATTCATTAAATGTAGGTTTGCTTAGTAATAATATAAAAAATAGAACTACAGACATAATCACTGTGGATGTAAAGTTGTTTCATGACCAGCTTCATAATCTTTAGACTTATTTTTAGACTCCTCAGATTTTTCATGTGATGAATCGTCTTTTTCTATATGATTTTCAAGGGACTTAGATTCTTTTGCATATTGACCATCGAAAATATTCATATCACCTTTCTTCTTATTATCATTGGTAGGATTTTTAATTTGATATTTTCCAGCTATTTCTGCCTTAAGAAATTCAGCTAAAATCTGGTAAAAGAAATTGTGCGAATCTATCGATGGAGAATAATGTGAAGGCATTGGATAAGTTAATGGATTTAAGATATCATCCATATTTAAGTCTGTTTTGTCAAAGTAGTACATTGGTTTTTGATATGGGCTGTACATGTAACTTGTTTGAGGTATCACCATAATAATATCAATTTCCTCTTCTTCATTTGGGAACGAAGGAATATCAATTTTTGTTTCTTGCTGTACCACTCCTGTTTCAACACTTTGCTCAGGTAATAACACATGTAAGCTTTCATGAAGCGATGGTGCCACCATAAGATCTAGATCACTTTCAACTGTAACACTTTCGGCAGGTTCCAAAGAAGCTAAGACATCAGGATATCGTTGGAAATATTGCACACCACAATATGAATCACGCACTAACAACTGAACAAGAATAAAAATTAATAGCTTCATCTTTAGAGGTTTATAAAAGATTAATATATTTTGAATACTTATATTAGATTGATGCCATTGATTTGCTTACCTTCTATATATACAATACCAATTATTAGTTCTGACCTAGTTTTTTGGCCTAGATTTGATTGTTTATTATTTCTTATTGTTATTGAGTAATTATAATGATTGTTTTTAAATTTCTTATGCCCAAAATTGACAAACATCAATCATTAACATTTAGTATTATTATAGGTCAAGAAATTTTATATTTATATTAGAAATGAACACTACTCAAAACAAACACAAAGGTTTCTTATTTATCAAAACAGAAACAAAAAGCAACAATGTGGAAATCGCTTTAATAACTAATTTTATGTTTTTGAAGTATCTTTATATCTTCTAACTTTCTAAATCTTAAAAATCTTCAAACTTACTATCACAGACTTGCATTCATAAATAAAGAATACTTGTAGATAAGTGAAAAAATATGATAGGAGGATTTGTAGAAAAGGTAGTATCATGGATCTAGCAAAATATTGATTATTTTCTCCAAATTTATCAACATGCTTATTATAAAATACTATAACCATTCCCTCACAGTTTTGGAAACAAGTTTTCAATTGTGACAATGGAGAACAGAAGGTTAAAAGATAACCAATATCATGTGATGTCACTAAAAGATAAACCCATAGATTTTATTTTATTACAAGCTGCACTTTATAAAGTTGAAGATGTTTATGATAAATAATAATAATTTAATCAAGAACACACAGCGCATGTATGTTATTATTGATTTTATAGCACTTTCAATCAACCAATTACCAATATGTTAATATAGTTTGTTTACTTGAATGAGTCTAGATCAGTGCTTCTCACATAAAATTTTACAGTGGCCGCATTGTAAACACTAGCGGTCCTAGAGGTCATGTCTTGAGGCGTCACCAAATTTTTGTTTCGAGCCTTTTATATATGTGTTTTGTTAAATAGACCTAAACATGTTTGACAATTTACTATAAGTATTTATTATATTTAATAATTTTCTTACCGTTAATTAATACATTGGCTATGGGGGATTTCAAAACACATATTAATAAACACGTATTCCGCGTTCTCCATAGCCATTGTTCAAAAACAAATCTTCCATGCATTTAATAACAGTTTTGCTAACTAACACTTCTTGATGCACCATGCAGTCTTTATAGTTTAGAATTATGACTGAAGTTGCTTGATGGAATTTCAATATTAACTTTGAATCTTTTTTTCATTTGAAAGCGACAAAACTCTTGGTAAAGTACAAAATTGAAACGATTCAAATTTGTTGTCTTTGTTGAAAAATTAGCTTGTAAAAACAGATTTTTTTTAAATATCAATATTTACTATGAAGCTGTTGGTGGCCGCATTCATCCTCTGGTGGCCACTCATGAGAACCATTGCTCCAGACACACAGACAGACAGAATTTCAATAACAATGAGAGAGATTTCAGTGAAAAAAAATTGTCTTTTAATAAATATATAATTAAGGATTTCGACTGAAGGTGCTTGATAGATTTTCAATATCAAAATTGACCTGATATTGATCCAGAATCTTTAATATAATTTCAACCCTGAAACTTTGTCTGTCGAAAAATATTGATACTTTGGTTATGTATATGTCTAGTTAGATTTTGAATACTATAGGAAATTTTTAAAAAAGCCCAATGTAGCAAAGTTTTTGGAGTTAGGTTTCATGAATATTCATCATCATATTATTTAAGCCTTGAAAAATTTTGTAATTTATTTTATAGATGTGTTAGGATTATGGAAACGAAATATTTATATAATCATTAAGTATGATTAAATAAATAAATCACATTTTTTTGTACTAATTGCCCATATATCTTGTATATTGTGGATCATTGCGAGCATTTTCATCATGTTTATTTTGACTTATTGCTTATTTCATTATGTTAATGCTCATTATTAATAAAGTCAAAACAATGTTATTATTTACAGATACAAATGTTTATTTTACAAATATTTATATTGTGTAATATCATTTTATTTTGAATCGAGATGAAAATAATTTTGCAATTTTGAAAGCCTGAAATAATCTAACATGTGTTTCATAATATTGAAATGATTGCAATAGGGAGAGCATTGACTCAAGTAAATAGTTTCAATAATAATGTGTGTTGATTGACCTCTATGTCATTAGTTTATTTTCAAAATTAACTAATCAGCATTAAAAGGCTGGGGCCGACAGCGTGATGGAATAATTTGAGAATACTATTTACATAACAGATCAAACACTTTCAGTAAAATGTTTTTCACATGCATATATGTAATGATGATTTTCTTAATCGATCAGGTCACCAACAAGGTTATAAGTTTTCCAATATACTTGGAAAACCGATATCTTCCGCCAAGAGTAGAAAAGCTTTATTTCATCTTCCAGAAGTCCGAGCATCTCTAAATTATAATGTAGTGAAAGTTAATTTACAGAAGAAGCTTGAGTAGAAGGAAGTTTGCATAACTATGTTATTTCTGTAGGAGTATATTGAATATTATCAGTAAAATTTCTGGAAATCAAGTGAATAACCAGAATTGGGATTTTCATCCATCATTTTAACTGTATTTTTGTTTAGCATCTAAAACCATGAGACCTTTAGAGATATACTTTAATTTCTTCCCACCCAATCTGTGTGATCCTAAAACCAGGGCGTAGAGAGAATAAGTAGCCAACTACTGGACCTTTATTAATCTCATTCTTCACCGAGAGTCAACATGTTTGACATTGGGAACTGAAAATGTAAATAAAATAGCATGCATATCCTGAAATGTTTAAGTGGATTTCTCTGATATGATATTGCAAACTAGTATATATATATATTATTAACCATGTCTGAGCCCAATGTGAAATTCTCTTGAAGCATACTTCAACAATTTTTCTATGAAAACTACTTAATACTCAGATGCTCAACCTCTGTCTATTCTAAGAGATTAATGGTAAAATAAAAGAGTAAGGGCATGAATAGTGGTTAGCTTATCACACGCAAACATGCCATGGAGCGCAAATCCACAAATCATTTGAAATATCAATTTATGGTATTATCTGTACTAGGATTTGACATTACAAGCTGAAACACACAGATATCAGCCGTAAGCCTGCATTAATAATTTAATTCCATCAACTTCTAACCTTTTCTTTTAATTGTTCTAAAAAGAGGGAGATAAAATGAGATTACATTATATTCTCTTCATTAATTAAAAATATAAAAAGTATTTCATAATATTTTGCTTTACTTAGGTTGTAGTTATGATTAAATTATGATATTAAAATGTTTTAAATTTGCATAGCAACATAAAAATAATGAACAAAATATCCAAGTATCTTTAGTGCATAATTTTTAAATAAAATATTTACATAATATTTTTTGCACATCAGGCAAAACTTTTATTGCTGAATATTTCGTAATATAGATCCGGTACCTAGTATTTGAAACAATGACCGGAAATAAAATCTCATATTACATTTAATTTTGCTGTCATTTGTTCCTGTACTTTAATTGATGAGTAGGTATTTTAATTGTGACACTTGTATTGATTTGCAGAATGTGCAACATACAATATAATGATAACATGGTTCAAAAAAATTAAACACACACAACGCTCTCTGGCATTGGTCCTGTTCAGTTGAGGCCAACAAGTTCAAAGGATATATTTTTTCCATATCCGCTCCCTATTCAAAAGTGAAATTTAATATTAATTATACACCTCTAATAACTATTACGGACAAAGACCTTCGCAAATTGATTTTGATATTATTCTTTAAGTTTTAAATAAATGAAACACACGTTATAGTACTACTTCCACATAAAATTTTATAAATACCAGGACCGATTTCACTCATCGCAAGAACTATCAACTGATATCAACAAATAGTACCATTCTGTCAAGAAGTGAGAGTTAACACATTTAACACATTTACTGAATATGTTTTTTAACAGATTGAGACAGGTAAATAGGTTGATCCTTAATCTTGCCACTATTTTTCATGCTCTAGGGGGGATAAATTGTTGTAATAAAGATTCCGGAGTAATAGAGTAGTAGAATTAATTGTTCAATTAAGGAATTCAAACCCTGGATTATGCTAGTTAACATTAGTATTTTAGCAAAAGATTTGATGGTTTTGAGTCATGGTGTTGTACATGTATAAATATTTTTACAAATGAAATTGAAATGAGATACATTTAATTAAATTAAAATGTCGATATGATTGAACTTTAGATCTATTTGATTAGCACATATCAAAACAATACGCTGCACAAAGAAAATGATGATTGGTCAATTGATCCATTGCGAAATAATATTTTATCTTCATCAATCATCATCATCATCAAACTATTATATTTATATCAGAAAAATAATATTTTGAGTTTATTTAAAAAAAAATCCTTTGTTTAAATCCCTTACAACAAATAACATTGTCACTGCAAATAAGTTCAATGAGTTATTTTATATAGATTTGCCAAGCTTGTAGCTGAGCGGTAAATATCATGCTCTTCAGTTGCTTTGACCACGAGTTCAACTTCCAATACGTACATTTATTTGAATTTATTTTTCAGCCGAGTTATGTATTTGTGATTGAAGTAAAGAGTTTATAACAATTCCATTCATCCGATATAAAAAATGGGTTATAGTGAGTACCAGTAGTTATGGCACATTCTTATATTTTTGCTCTCTCCGAAAACAGAGGATGTGGAATGAATAAGAAGCAATTATTATACAAATAATTGTTTCCATATTAAGATTACATAGTATAAAAAAAAAACATTTTATATGACATTATCTATGAATGAATAAATTCTGTAATACTATGTATATGATGGTTTTTTATGAAGTAAAATTTGTTTTAATTGAATTTATATTTTAATATGCCCGATAATATTCCATGAAATTATGTAATACAAAGTGAATAAATTAGGGTACTGAGATGATCTTGAAATGGTTTATAAAGAGTAGAGATTCCCAAACACTTTTGTCCTGCAGACTGCGTGATGAATTTTTCAGTTTTTGATAGACCACCTGCTAACCTTATATATTTTTTTTACAAATTCATCAACTTTAAATCTGTTTTTGAATCTGATACAGAACTACTCACTTTGATAGGGTTTACTGCAGAATAAAATGTTTTAAAATTTTAAAAATTTATTGATTAAAGCAACACGACTTGGAGATTTAGTAACATTTTTATATAAACAGATACACAAAAAAATCAAAACTTCTAATGGGAGGGATGAGCCAGAAGTTTTTTCTGAACCCCAATTTTTTTTCCACAGACATGGACCCATTGCAGGTCGGAATCAACCCCTGGGGGTCAATAGAGACTACTTTAGAAATAACTGGTTTTAATAACTGGTTTTAATTCTAAACTTTAAAAAATGATTAAGGATGTGGTAAAACCTGCCCTAAATAAAAGTAGACAGGAAACTTTGGGCTCTTTTTACAGGCTCTACATAGTTTCAGTAGATAAATAAGTGTTGGAATTTATTTTCAATCTTTGGTGGATAGACATTACAAGATATAGGTACTATATAATTATAATTCCGTATATTATTCTGACAGACATGAGATTAGATATAAAATACCAATTTCTGTGTTTGACAGAAAAGAAATTTTGAAATGTATTTGCAGTGTTCTATAATTGAATTTTGATGAAAAAAAAAATAATATTTGTAATACATTCAAAGGATTCGGCGGTAACTTTGTGGAAGCTCATTTTATTATCAAATTTAAAATAACTATGATTATTCCACATTGAATGTTTCCATTAGGAATTGAAAACGATTACATTAAACTTTATTAATTTTCTTGACAGCTGTTTTGTGACGATTGATTTCCCCAATAATTAGATTTAATGTTTTTTTTAATAAAAAAAAATCAATAAAACGTACTTAAGTACTTAACCATTATAAAAATGAAGATTTCACAGCCACTAACTATTTGTTGAGACTAAGTTGTGGCAAAATAAAACGTGAAATATGTTTTTTTAATTTACACATTTTAAATAAAGACATATTATTCAAAGATTTATTTAAATCTAATACATATCACTTGATAAAATTTGTAAAAGCCGAGATCCGCCCATATCTTTATAAAATATATCTAATGAGTAAATAAATAGAGTTTTATTTTTTAAATGTATTAAATATTATTTCAATATAATACTAACAGAGCCTTTGGTCGAGTGGTCAAAGCTCTTGAGCGTTTGTCCACTTCGAGTCCATGGGTTCATATTTTCAAACAAAGACATTAATAAATATTGATTTTTCAATCGATATATGTATATGTGCTGTACAAAATCAAGGCTTGTCTCATTCTTACATCCTAACCCTACCATTAAAAGACAGAGTAAACAGCACTTGTAAAATAATTACTGTTGAGATGCTCCATCAAGATTCATTATGCTCCAAATTGATAACTGATTTGTTTAAAAAAAAAAATATAGCTTTTATGTTTATCACTCTTTTTTTAGATATATTGAATATAATAGAAAATAAATCACTGATTAAACTAATTATCACAGTTATTTATTTTTTTATTTGGGTATCAGGGCGTTTTGTAATTGAGGACTATTTTTTTATAGATGGGTATTACCAATTTTTTATGTGATCAAATATATTTTTATAAAATTTTTAATTTAAAAATGTGTTAATTCAAAAAATGTGTACGATTTATATGAATATATTTTGATATCGAAATTAATTTATTTTTACTGTATTAAGACTTGAGATTAAAAATAGATTACGAGAACAGATGGTTATTTGAAATTTCTCCATGAGTTTTACGTATTTATTAATAATAATATTATGCTTAATGTAATATTATGTTATATAAATAAATAATTGTTTTAAATCAATTATTTAGTTTGATAATTAAAAATCATTGAAGTAATCCGCGCATGTAGCCGCGTTCGGACAGTATGAAAAATAAAAGTGCTGACCATATAAAAAAATAGTATTTAACGAGCGCAAATCGCCCCTTATCGTCAGTCGAAGAAGATCATCCAACATGCGCTTCGGAGTTCTAGTGCTGGCAGGCTTATGCCTGACTGCAGCCCTAGCTGAGAGCTCGGTTGAAAAGGAGCTAACCAAGCTAGTAAAGCAGGAAGAAAAGATCTCCGATATTCTTTTAAAGGAGATCGAAGCTGACAGCTCTACCGAAGATGCCAAAGAAGACGCAGCCCTGGCGCTTGCATCGAAAAATGAAAACAAAACCGAAAACCAAACCGATAAGGCCGATTCGAAGGAACGTTCCAAGAAGTCACCCTACCAGAGCACCAAGGTCTGCGTAGAGGTGAAACCGAGCGACCCCAGCCAGAAGCCCTACACCGTTTGCCACGACCCCAATGAAGGAGTGAGCTATAGCGCGGGAGGTTCATCTTACGGAGGTAAATCTGGTGGCTTCGGTGGTGGATTCGAAGCGGGTGGCGCAGGCTACGGAAGCGGAGGATACGGGGGAGGCTCTTCTGGTGGATCATCTTACGGCGGCGCCGCTGGAGGTTCTGGATTTGGCGGCGCTTCTGGTGGCTCATATGGCGGCGGAGCCGGTGGATATGGCATGGCTGGCGGACATGGATCCGGCGCTGCAGGTGGCGGCTACGGAGGTGTGGCTGGTGGAGGCGGAGGACATGGATCAGGCGGCGCAGGAGCTGGTTACGGTGGCGCTGCTGGTGGTCATGGAGGTGGTGCCGGAGGAGCTGGCTACGGTAATGCGGGTGGTGGACATGGAGCCGGTGCCGCAGGCGGTGGTTACGGTGGCGCAGATGGTGGACATGGATCAGGCGGCGCAGGAGCTGGTTACGGTGGCACTGCTGGTGGTCATGGAGGTGGTCATGGAGGTGGTGCTGGAGGAGCTGGCTACGGCAGTTCGGCTGGTGGACATGGTGGTTCAGCTGGTGGAGGTGCCGCAGGCGGTGGTTACGGTGGCGCAGCTGGTGGCCATGGATCAGGCGGTGCAGCAGGTTACGGTGGAGGTTCTTCCGGAGGCTACGGAGGTGGATCTGCCGCTGGTGGATACAGCGGTGGCGCAACTGGTCACGGAGCAGGATTTGGCTCATCGGGTGGTAGCGGATACGGTGGACCAAAAGGTCCAAGCGGAGGAGCTGCTTATGGAGGTGGATTAAGCTACGGAGGATCATCAGGCGCAGGTGCAGGCTACGGCGGTGCCGGTGCAGGAGGCTATGGAGCTGGTGCTGGAGGTAGTGCAGGAGGTTCTTCAGGAGGATACGGTGGCAGCTCGGCCGCTGGGTATGGCAGTGGTGGCTCAGGAGGTTACGGTGGAGGAGCTGCGGCTGGAGGTTCTCATGGTGGATCGAAGGGAGGTTTTGGAGGTGCTGCTGGTGGATCAGGTGCTGCTTACGGTGGATCTGCTGGAGGTTACGGAGGAGTAGGTGGATCAGGTGGAAAAGGGGGGGCATCCGCACACGCCGCTGCCCATGCCGCTGCCGCCGCTCACTACCGCGCCAATGATATGGAGATGGACATGGAAGAAGCTGAAAAAGTAGCTATGGCAATGGATGAATCTTTGATAATGTCACGTTCCGTGTATGATAATGAACCATCATATTCAGGTCCATCATATGAAGCTCTGCCATCTATTCCCAACGTGTTGCCTCATGCTTATAAACAAGCTTACATGGCCCCATCACTGTCCAAAATGGCTGCTAAGAAAGGATACAGTGTTTCTTATTCGGCGCCAGCACCACAACATGCAGCACCAGCACCCTCTTACGGATCATCTTCACCTTGTGGAATTCCTTTGATGTTTAGCTGCCAGCCATCCATCCTTCAATCATCTAGTGCTGCAGCGGCATTCAGTGGTATGTCGTATAGTGCCCCAGCACCATCTTATGGCGCTCCAGCACCATCATACGGCGCACCAGCACCTGCTTTCAGTGCACCTGGTCCATCATATGCTGCCCCAGCTCCATCTTATGGCGCTCATGGCCCAGTAGCTGCATACAGCTCACCAGTGCCATCTTATGCTCCAGGACCTTCATACAGTGTTCCAGCACCCGCACCAGCATACGGCTCCCCGGCACCATCTTATGGTGCTCCAGCATCGGCACCCGCACCAGCATACGGTAGCCCTGCCCCATCATACAGTGCCCCAGCTCCAGCATCAGGATACGGTGCTCCAGGACCATCATATGGTGCTCCATCATCAGCTCCAGCATACGGTGCTCCAGCATCGGCTTCTGCACCAGCACCAGCTTCTGCGCAAGCATATGGTGGACCAGCCCCAGCATCAGCATACGGCTCTCCAGCACCAGCATCTGCGCAAGCTTACGGTGCCCCGGCACCAGCCCCAGCATATGGTGCCCCAGGACCAGCTCCTGCCCATGCATACGGTGCCTCAGCATCAGCCCCTGCCCCATCATACGGTGCCCCTGGACCAGCTCCTGCTAACGCATACGGTGCTCCAGCACAAGCACATGCATCTGCACCTGCATATGGTGCTTCTGCGTCAGCATACGGTTCCCCAGCACCAGCTAATGCACCAACATATGGTGCTTCTGCGCCAGCATACGGTGCCCCAGCACCAGCATCAGGATACGGTGCTCCTGCAGCACCAGCATACAATCCTTCATCATACGGTGCTCCTGCCCCTGCTCCATCTCACGGTGCTCCAGCCTCATCATATGGTGCTTCTGGATACGGTGCTCCTGCTCCTGCCCCTGCCCCGGCTCACGGTGCTCCAGCCCCATCTTACGGTGCTTCTGCATATGGTGCTCCTGCTCCTGCTTCTGCTCCTGCTTCTTCTCATGGTGCCCCAGCTCCATCATACGGTGCTTCTGGATACGGTGCGCCTGCTCCTGCATCTTCTCACGGCGCTCCAGCTCCATCATACGGTGCTTCTTCAGGGCCGTCATATAATCCGTCTGCATCTGCATACGGTGCTCCTGCTCCTGCTTCTGCACCTGCTTCTGGCCATGGTGGTTCTGCTCCATCGTATGGTGCCCCCAGTCAATCATATTCCGGCCCATCGGGAGCCTATGGTTCATCTGGTGCGTCATCTTCTTATGCATCAGCGCCAGCACCATCTTCTTACAAAGCCCCAGCCCCAGTTTCATCTTACAGTAGCTCTGGATCATCATACAGTGCGCCTGCCGCTTCTCACGGTTCATCCTCATACGGTGGCGCATCATCCTCTTTCGCCAAGCCAGGACCTGTTTCGTCTCACAGCGAGTACTCAGGCTCCGGCAAAGGATACACGACATCCAAGCAGCCCAGCTATTCGGCATCATCGAAGGGCTTTGAATCCTCGGCTTCAGGTTACGGAAGTGACAACTTCTCGGGATCATCTGGCGCTAAAGGAGGTAGCGGTTACGGAGTAGGTTCCGGATATTCCGCTCCTCAACCTTCATACGAATCACATTCTTCATCTGCCTATCGTGAATCTACTACCGAAGATAAGAAGGCTGACACCAAGCTGGGAGACAAATCTGATCTGAAGAAGATTGACGACGATACAAACAAATCTGCGTCTCACGACAAGCTTCGCGCCACCGATGATGAAGAAACAAGCCCTGAAGCAAGAGAATCCGGTGGATGGAAATCGGCCACACATTAAAAGAAATAAACAAGCAATGTTATGATTCTAATAGCGTGATTTTTGTACTTTTGTATGTTTTTTTTTATTTAAGAAAATATAAATTATTGAGCATTATTTTGACTGTTTGATTTTGTCCCTATTGAAAAAAATATTAAGTTGACACGTCCAAATGGATTTTTTTCCAACAAGATTCCAAGGTGCAAACATTTCATTTTATTTGCCCAAACCAAAGACCCGCCGTAAAGCCTTAATTGGCCAACTCCAGTGGGACGTTTCTGATAATTAATTTAGATGATTTTAAAATATATTTGTGATCCAAAAGATCTATGTTTGACACATGTGAAAATTTAAATGTTTTATATCTTCATTGGATACAAAATGAATATAAAAATCACATATTATTTAACTTTTTTTTGGTTCCGTCATGGCTTATTAATCAAACACATTTTTAGATGAATTTTGAAAACAGGTCATAATCATTATCCAGTTATACGTAGAAGTTGTACCTTCTAAAAAATGTCTGTTTTATTAATAATGTATTTCCACCAAGTAAGTGGTAAATATTGAAACCAGGCTTCGAAGAAAGTCAGTGGGGCAAATCAATGCGTAAAATACACACACCTTTAAATAGAGAAGTATCAAAAATGAAATTTCAACCATCTCACCATTAGGGTATGTTTTAAGCTTCTTGTGGCCCAATCAGTTGATCCACTTTCAATTCTGTGTAATCCGGTTAGTATTATTACAATAGATTATTGTTTTATACTCCAATGTCCAACATGCGGCCCAATTGAAGATTTTATACGTCAAACATCCTTGACAATAAAATTGAAATAATTTTAATCGATCTTATTCAATCTTCGACCCTGTACCAAACATCCTGACAATACTGTCGGAATCATTTTAATCTTATTGATAATAAGATACATAAAAATAAACAATAATATGCTATCTAATGATATTGATGTAAATAATATATTACTACAATATTATGAGACTGATTTCTTATTAAAAACTTAAACAAGATTACTGTAACAAAGATTAAGCCAGCGATGCCCAACAGAAATCCTTTGGTGGGCCAAATAAAATTTTACTGCTATTTGGTGGGCCGCACACATTTATGTAATAAAAATAAGCTGGGGCCGTGGTGTAGTGGTCAACGTAATTAGCTTCGGCTGCGGTGAATTTTAGTATGAACAGCAAGATAATTGATTTTGCAATCGATTGATGAATTTTTATTTGAATGCTGTGATGCCAAAGCTGTAAACTTATCACTATTCATTTCCGAGCTATATCCTTAATCTCTTCAAAATACATATCCTCAATCTCTTCAAAATACATGTCTAACATTGGGAGTGGGTATGGATTAAACTTTCGTGAACATATGCATCCTACTGTCAACATATGGATAATTGTTATAATTAAAAAATTTACGCCACTAACAATAGAGATGAAAACTGTCCGCTGTTGAAAAAAAGGACAATTAATATTTTTTTCCATTTATTTGAATTTATAAATTTCCTTGATTTGTAATCAACACAATTTCAAGCTATGCCGAATCTGCGTGGCACATTAAATTTGGACAGATCCGAAATTTACTGCTCGGATGCTAACAGTTACGGCGAACCGATTTTCACTATCTCAATTAAATATAAATTGCATTGTATTTGACTAATTTGACAGTGGCTGGACTGGAAAATAAATTGCGTACGCGGTGGGGATGGCGAAAAAAAATCGTCTCCTTCTTGGTTAGTTGATCTTAAGACACTCCGAGTTAAGAGTAAAACTGTAGTTACGCCTTACTTTGCAACGCCACTGGATACAATCAATGTAATATAATTTAGGATTTCGACTTAAGATGCTTCATGGAATTTCATTATCAGATTACAAATGAAGCTGACAGTAAATTTAATTTCCTCCGTGCATATCAATGCTTGAATATACCAAAAGACGAAACCCAGTCGTTGATGAGAAATCGCATGGAAATGGATAAAACCGAAAAGAATTAGATTCGAATTACACCTAAAACTTTTTTTGTGCGGTAGATGCGTTTCGCGGAAAATCGTACAAAAAAAAATAACATAAAAAAGATTTAATTTGGTAACATAACATGTACAAGCACGTACGAGTCAAGGTCACACTGTAATGAACAGGTGAAACCCTGGATTTTGCGCGCGCAGTATGTGTACAACGCATTGTTAATTACGTTTTTTCCGTATATACGTTTACATAGTTCCAAAAATATTTAAAAAATAAATTGCATTAATAAAATAACAGCATAGCTATTAAATCGCACAAAAAGAGGTTTGAGTGTACTTCTAAATAGAGAGTTTCTGACTATAGATGTAGCTTCAGAAAAGGTAAAATCTAAGTTCTTACAGTTCTAACAAGTCTTTCTTCAAGTACTTACTGGAAGTGATTTTATTCTGTGTTGAACATTGTGCGCAAAAACATCATTGACTATTAGAATCTTTTTAAACAAATGTATGTTAAAAAAAAATAATAAAACATTTTTAGTACTTTTTCCACATGAGATTTATTTCATCAGGACCGGTTTCGCTCATGGCGAGCATTATCAACTGATAAGGAATACAATAAAACAGTGGTATTTATGCAAAAGTTAAGTATGAAAACAAGGTATGACAAACAATATGTAGATTTATTTATTTTTATTAAATGCGCTTAATTTTGGGCTTTTACTTTGTTAATGTTAATTCATACTTAATTGATTTTTGATGTGTTAGTTTTACATTGCTAACCATTTAATTCTTGAAAACCACACGTTTAATTTTGACTCAGGCATTAATTTGTTACATACTAACAGGGGTGAGTTTAAACTATTTTATCAAGAAATCTTAGAGATTAATCGAGCTCAGCTCAACGGTCTGCCAATTTTGAACGAGCAACTTTATTTGCCTAGTTCACCATTGTTGTACTTTTAAATAATTGCTAATTTTAATTTATTGTCATTTATTAATAATTGTCATTTATTTACAATTCAAGCACTTTCTATAATTAAATATCAATTCACTTACTATCATTAATGTAATATAATAATAAAGGCTTGAAATCAATCAACTCATTAACGAGAGGTCGGATAGGACCCTAGATTTATTTTAAATATTCTTATGTTATCATCTGGTCATTAATATTTTCAAAAATCCCCGTAATTATAACAAACCCACTTAAATCATTGAAACTTGTATTCGTTCAAATTTCGCTAATTTACATTTTAATAACCTTTTAACTTGGTGACCTACTTATATTTTTGTATATAAACGATACAAACTGTTTACTACGCGTCAGTTCAAGTACATCCGTGCACTTGGAATGCCTGAAGATGCCGAAAGGCGAAACCCGGGTCGTTAGCGACAAAACTCATGGAAAAGTACAAAATTCAAAAAAATCTAATTTGATATTGAAATTCCATCAAGCACCCTCAGTCGAAATACTTAATTTTATTTTTAGTCTATTTTTCTTGTAATTTGCTTTAATTTATTTGCTTAGTTGATTTACCAATTGTTTGTCATACCTTGTTTTCATACTTAACTTTTGCATAAATACCACTGTTTTATTGTATTCCTTATCAGTTGATAATGCTCGCCATGAGCGAAACCGGTCCTGATGAAATAAATCTCATGTGGGAAAAGTACTAAAAATGTGTTATAATTTTTATTATAATGCCTTTCCACCAAGTATTGACAGTGAACACCTTAAAAGTGATAAATGTATGTTATTTGGATACAACTAATACATACAGAAATACATATGTATTAAAAAAACCCCAGAGTATGAGGTCATATCTTAAATGTCCCCATCCCTCGGATACGCCCATGTAATTTGCAACAGGTGATGTTATTATGTGGAAATTTTCTGTTTTTTATTGAAATCCAAGAACCTATGAGTCTCCAAGGCACCACATATTGAAATAAATAGGGACGTTCAAAATACAACACGTTTTAATTTATTCGTGCGTTTGACTGCAAAGTAGATTTTTAATTTAAAACAATTTAATAACCAAATATTTAAAAAAAAAGGCGGCTGTAAATGTAGAAAATATGGATTCCAATCGAGTTTATCTCAACCGAAACTTCCTGTGAGAACTGCTTGTTACTCAGATTCTCAACCTCTCTTTTTCGAAGAGATTATGGATATATTATATAATAGGTCTATGGCAATACTAGTGGTTAGCTAGTCTCTCTAGTTGCACCCCATTTTAAAGGATCCGATGGGCTTGGGATGTACAATGAAGATGCCTGGTCTAGAATTGGATCCCGCGAGCTCTTCAATCAAACTGTATCATGACTAACCAAAATTGTAAACGTGGAAATTACAAAGTTACATCAATTATGACAGCTGAATAAAAGTTGTTTACAACATTGAGTACTATGAGATTACTTTTAAAAATAAATTATTCTGTTCATATTATAATAATATGTATTGAGAAAATTTATCCACTTTGTTCCGCTTCCGATGTTTGCTTATTATTTAAACGTTAAAGTTAAATACAAACAAGTTAAATTACTCAATAAGTACTATATTAAGACAAATAGTTATACTGAAAGTTACAGAGGAATAAGTAAAATAACAGAAATAAACACAAAGTATAGAATCAAATGTTTAATTATTTTTTTGTCTGGTGTAAAAAATACCATGTCATTTTCCACGGTAAACCTGTACCACCATCTGTTGTCCAATCATTGAATTTTACTTTATTTAAAAATGGCGACGATTACAATGAATTCCAATTGTGTCTGGATTTCTTTTACTGCATAAAATATGAAGTCGTTGCAGCTAAATTTAACATTGTTTTAATATAAATACTTACAGTCAAAACACTTGTCACACAGCTATTAAACAATTTTAATTCCATGTCATTAATTCATTGTTTGTAATAAACTTGCTTTGAATATAACGATAATTAAAGAACATGTCATCAATTCAAATGGAAAATTTCGCTTCTTGTGAATCCAATATGTTACTATGTATCTAAAAAATAATGCTTTTTACTATGCAATGGA
Organism: Himalopsyche kuldschensis; assembly: GCA_028554975.1. NCBI lineage: Eukaryota > Metazoa > Arthropoda > Insecta > Trichoptera > Rhyacophilidae > Himalopsyche > Himalopsyche kuldschensis. The sequence goes on along the minus strand of JAHFWI010000033.1, from coordinate 1,918,161 downwards.
GATTGGGAATTAAATATTAATTGTATTGAGGAATAATATAAATAAAACTATAGTTTTTATTGTTGTAATATCAGTCAGGTGGTTATCAAAAGCCGCAATGTTATATGTTTCGGTAAAATTGTTCGCTATATAAAATTATAATTACCGCAGAACTTTGAATATAATGGACGCTCGTGTAATGATTATTCGCGTGCTTGGTTTGGCGATAAAATTTCTGTAACAATTAAATGCAATATATAATAGACATTACAAAAAAGATTTTAATAACGTTAAAATTCGGCAGTATGCAAAACCTAAAACTAATTCATTTCAAAAGCATGCCAGTTACAAAACTTACCTAAGCTGTCAACAAAAGAAATTTCAAAATTCTTACAAAATGGAATCCTTTGTCGGTTTATTTATAACGATGTTTTAATTCTGAAGTAGAAGGGTTATTCCGCTCGGAATAATAACATAATTTGCACAACCATATGAATATACCAACACTGGCAGAATAAGGAGAGCGACATAAACGAAATTAAAATGAAAGATCAAATTAAATAAAAAAATGCTTGCTAGTATCAATGCGTGTTTTTACGCATGTCAGAAACAATGCATTAATGTCAAGGACAAGGTCAAGGAAAATATCAAACTTCACCGTCGCCTTGGACAAGAAGTTCCCGTCTGGCGTCTCATTGTCTGCACTCTCCGAACGTTTAGAATTCAATTTCGAAAGATAAAATGTTAAGTAATTTATCGGTATATCAATACATAACGTAAATAATTAAAGAGAATTTCTTGATTATCCAAGCAGTTAAATGAATCAATATTGGTGATCTCATTTATGATAGTGGTATAAACTGCGACTTGGTGGTCAACCTTTAAGAGAAGACCGGCACCAAAAAAGGAAGAATTTATTTTTATTTTATTTTCCCAACGAATTTAATCAATTGTTTCACAAAATTATTACCATATCTACTGAAAATAGTCATTTATAAAACCATCATTCACTAAATTATAAAGATATATGTAAATATTATAGAAGCTCATTTATTTCATAAATTTCTATATCTTGTTTTGTTTTGAAAGATAAAAGATTCTATAAGTCAAGTTGGAGGAAAATCATATATGTACATAATTCATGTATGTAAATTTTTAATTGAAATTTATTTTTAAAGGTAATGGAGATTTCGGAATATTAATCTTTGGAATAACATTAAAATACTGATATAAAATGTGAAATACACAAAGAAAAACTTTTTGTCACAAAATAAAACATATTAAAGAACCGTTTTCCATTTATAAAATGATATATTTTTGTTTTAATGCACCGTTTTTATACGCATATATTTTAATGATTATATAAATAAAAGCTATCTGAAATTGAACGCTATTTATAGATAAATATGGTACGATACTATAAATAATCTAAATTATACATAAAAGGTGAGCAAAAGTATTATTTACCTCACAATCTTCATTCGGTTTGTGACATAGCATCGACGCTGATAAGGATAATTTATTATATACATACACACAGCTTGGTAATAACATTTTCAAAATGAAGTCGGTTTTTTTCGCGGTCATTTTGATGTTTGTGGTGATCCTAAGCTACCAGCAAGTGGACTCCAAGATCTGGAAGCGGCGACATCATCATGAGTTCCAACACCGTGGCAATGTTCATCACAATATTACCAAAGAGGAAAAGGGCGAACGCAGAGTAAACGTTAGTATATTTTAAAGTTTCAAGTTTTATTAAATTACTGCAAATTCAAACTCTGCTAGTTGTATGATACTTATATATAAAAATAGCCATTCCCGAGTATATTATACTCTGATAATACTTAGGGTCAGCGAAAACAAAAGTGACGATTTACTTGATTGAATTTGATTTTACTTGGTAGCACTATTATTATTATTATATTATTGCTATTTTTTCAGTGAGGGTTAATTTTCAACAATTGACACTTCACACCTGAAGACTGATAAAAAAATAGTTTCATGCATTTTATTTTGGTGAGCTGTCAACGGTTGTTGGTTTAGTGGTGCTCGTGGACTCGAACCCCGTGTGGACAATTTTGTAGATTGATTTGTGTTTTGCTTTCAAATGCATGGATATCTGTGATGATTAAATACCCTCCCAAACATCCAGATTAAAATAGATTTAAGCTATTATACCATTTAAGTCCTTTCATAGTACCACCATTCAATCATGTATACATGCTTGACATTGGAAGTGGAAATACATATATTTTCATGGACAATAACGTCATCGAAATAATCAATAAACACTCTGTAGGTAAAGAAAAGGGTTCGACTACACCATACATATGTATGTAGTTGCGTTATGTTGAAACAATATCGCCATTTGTATATATTACGTTGATTTAATTTTATAAACATTCTCAAACAAAAGATAGATAAATATATTTCCCAAAATCCACTAAAAAAAAGTGATCGATTTCACCGCTATTCTTAATTTGAAATAATAATTATTATTGCAAGCTTAAACACATCGTTACCGTAACTGTATACATAGTATGTGTCGTAATTATAAGATTTTTAATAATGAAAAATGGCTTAACTCAGGTTTATCTTATCTTATACATATTACAGATATAAGATATTAAACTCAAGACATAGGCACTTGGCCTATTTTTCTTTCTTTCGGGAGAGATAAAATCTGCATTTCGAAAGGTCAAACATTTAAAAATTTTGATAACCCACATTCGTTGATAGAGATGGCTTTTTAACCAACATATGTGAGAAATTGAACATTTATCTAAAATGATTAACTCAATAAAAGAAGTCAAATCCAAACTACAGTTTTAGATACATAATTCATCAAAAAGTTTGTTCACTTTCCAGTTCCACTTTAGTTTTGACTTGACAATATGTATTACTCATCTCAGAAAATCCTATCCACTTACAACCCGCGGCTGTATTTTTTGTAAATCCTTGACAAATACACAATAGTGAAATTGCTTCATCCATAACGGGACGGGGAGGTCGCCGACCTGGCACCTGAAAATAAGCCAAGCCGCCGCCCTGCCACCTTTTTGACTTGTAACTTAATTTTCAAGGACATACATACATGTATTCAATAAGTACAGTTATTTTATAACAAATAATTCCGCGTTTTTTTATTCATTCAATTGTTAAAACATGTGAATTTTTTAGCTTCAGACGGATATTAAAAAAAAAAAATTGGGAAGAAATCAATAACCGTCCTGGTACCTTTTTATTTACCACGACACCACTGGATGTATATATAATACGTTATTACGGTACGAAATAGTTCTCGGAAAAATAAAAAAACGCCTCAGAAAAACTCTACGTGACAGATTGTATGTCGCCAAAAAATACTGTTATGAAATGACTAATTGTTTGTATTTAGTTGCGAAACGATTGAATTACTTTCTCACGCACTCAACTTTTTTATCACGGTGACAATAGTTTTTCTGAAATTTTCCTATCCTGCAGTGTAGATATGATAAGATAATAAATCATATGATTTGACAGTTCTGCAATCGATATAATTATTAATTAATAAACTTTATCCGGGATTCATTATCTAAAAGCACTTTGAAACAGCTAAACAAATAATATTTTATTCATCCACGTGAAGCTTCAGATTATTTTATGACAAGTCCCAAATTTAAAACAAACCACCATTTATTTAATTGAAATGAAAAAACTTCTCAAACGCACAAAAATGTGTTCTAAAAATATTTGTATTTTTTATGTACAACGGGAAGAATAGATTTCAGGTTCTGAAACAGTGACATCTATTGATGACAACAGTTATTATTGTGAATTGATTTTTACATAGATACAATAAGCAAAACATTTATTATCCGGATTAATTGGGGATGAAAGTAGTCCGGATAAGGAACATTCAGCACATATTGAACTTTGTACTTTGTGCAATATTTCCCATATAAATTTCTACTGCGTTACTGAAACATACTCATGGTATTTTCAAAATTTTGTTCCATAATTTTCTCAGTGTTGACAGGTCTAAATAAATCCAACTCTCTGCTGCCATGTTCCAACAGTCTTTAAATTTTATATTCTTATAGAAACGTACAACTGATGTTTTTCCTCTTCCTATTTCTTCCTTCATGTTTGGAGTTTTGATGTTTTATCACTTCTGAACTTACCACTTTTTGTCATACCATCGTTCAATAGTTTCACCATTCATCCAGGCTTTTTTATTATGATCATAATATTCAATCAGCACTTCTGATGTTTTTAAAGCATTTGTGGTTTTTTTTTATTTACCACTTACAAACAGCAGGAGTATGTGTCTCTCACCTGTAGCAAATTCCTAAAAGTTATTTTGAGCATCCGGAAAATCGAGGTTCTACTGTACAAGTTATTGATTAAATTTTGCGCAGTAGAATTTGGAAAATGTCTCAGTTAATTATAATATAATGTATTAGGTATTTCGGAAAGAAATTACATTTTTTGCGTCAATTTGTCACCGGTCGCCGTTGAGTTAGCACGTCGTGGTTGGTATCATTTTAAAGCTCTATGAGTACCACCCGCTGTAAAAAAAGAAGGCAGAAGTCTGAAATTGAAGAAACACATTTGCGCCAAATCATGCTGTTTTTTTCTGATAATGGACTGAAATCGAAATAAGACCATTTGCGATGTTTATGGGGACACCGTGATGCTTCGAAAGTGTTCTAGATCGCTTATAAATTTAAAAGTGGTGATACGAAGTGTACGGACAAACCATAATTATATTGTACACGTCGTTCAGGGCGTCAGTGGCGTGCTTATATAATAACATTTTTTTCACTAAATACTTTTTTATTATTTCAGACCGTGCCGATGAACAGCGGAGGGTTGCATAGAAAATTTCCGGATACACCAGGCGGCGAACGACGATTCTCAATGTTTTCACAGGCAAACGCAGAACCATGTCAAGAAGGGTATCGCAGAGACGGCGCCGGATCGTGTCGCCCAGTGTGGAATGAATAAACAACAATCAAATCGGATATCTACTATTCGTATTTATAGAGATATAACTCACATATCATGAATTCAATTCGTGAACTATAATGCCTTTCCATGAGACAGACTCTGAAAAACTTTTGAGGAAAATGACATTAAGTGATTTTTGTTTGTTTAAAATTTATTTGAAAATAAGCAGTAAGTAGTTACATTGACAGATACATTACAAATTCTTATACGTTTAGCAGATTATTGATTGAGTTGGCATTTACTTGGTAGAACTCCATTATAATACGGTGAGAAAAATAGCAATGAATTTTAATTCTACAGAAATTATTGTATATATTTGTTGATGGCTATTTCGGCATACGCCATCGTCAGAACTAGCGTTTAGCAGATGTAATTTTTTTTACAAAAGAGTAGTATTTTAGTTGTTATATACTGTTTTGAAGTGAGCACCAAAAATATTTATCAAATGGCATTCATAACTCAATTTCAGAAATTTTACGGGTTACTACTTTATTCCTTGGAAGGGCAGTATACGGCTTCATGGAATTATTACGGATTGAGGTATCAATATTGGCATAACAAAAACCTACTCCATGTTTTATTGTGAAACATAAAACAATGGTAGAAGGTTTAGGACTAATACTTAGATACGTCACAAGAACCATGACGGTAAATGTACTAAATATATATGGAAATCACTATCAATCTTGGAAATAGTAATGATTTTATGAAATCATCAAAATATTGCAATTCGCAAACTTATAACGAAGTTTAACTGCAACCACTTATTTTCGAACGGCAACTATACGTTGCAGTAACATTGTCGAAACTATTTTACAAAAAATACTAAATTAATATGCTAAAAGCTGCTTACAACGGAATGTTTAATATGTATTTAATAAAATAAAAAGGAATTAACATGTAATGCAGGTTTAAAAAATTTACATATCATCGATTTGTTGTGTTTAATGAAAACTATAAATCAAAGGCCTGTATGATAAAATAATGTAATTATGTAGCTTTAAAAAAATCTTTATGGTATGAGTATGTTTCTTGCAAAAATAAAATGATAAACAATTATAAAATATGGAAATCACAAATATAGTATATATTTATAATTGATTGCTGTATTTTTATTTTTTCTATCTACAAGAAATATTTTTGTTTGATTGTATATTGTTTATTATGAAATTAAAAAAAAAATACGTTTCAATAAAAACATTATAAGTATGAGCAAAATGTACATCATTATATCAGCTCAGTTTCTGTATTAAAATGAAAATAAATCTTGGTTTGGCGATTAGAAGATTTTGGGAGAACATGGAGTGTACGTGTTTTTAGAAAGGTAGAGACGATAGTCTTATCGTCTTGACAATTGTTCCCGTTCGTTATTCAAATATTACCATTCCAAAATGGCATGATACCCTGAATACTTTCCTATTAATTTTGATTTCATTCTGAGTCGTTGTTCACTAGACACAATTCAGTACCTAGCACAGTTTATGATTTATGACCCATCGGTCACTCAAAATTATTTATTGTTTTGAATAAGCATTATTCGATGTGACAGTATAATATAATCTTTCAAACAAAAGTACGTGTCAAAATTATTTTTCAAAACATGTAATTTGAGCAATGCTAGTGTGTGCTATTTTTGAGGCCCCAAGCGCACGCCTCTTTCAATTATAGCAGTCATGCACGACCTGCGGCCCTCCATGAAATTTTATGCGGCCCGCAATGAATTATATCAATAATCTTTTTTCTTCAGAACTTTTTCCAGACAATGGAAGAATAATTTTATATACACTAAAAAATATAAAGTTTTACCCATGCGACCCTCAAACTATCCGAGGATTTATGATCCAGCCTTCTCCCAAACAGGTTGCGCATCACTGGCTTATAGAGTAATCCAACACTGGCCTAAGGAATATGAGGGTATTGTTGACGAAAGCGCAGATAAGACACCCCATCGTATTGAACAATTTATGCAGGGTTGTTTTAGCGTCTCGAACATGAGTAATCGGACAAATTTTCTAATTGGCAGTATTCTAATTAAATTCAACATTTTATGTAGAGTAAACATGAACAATATTTATTGATTGAGTAGGCATTCACTTGGTAGAACTCCATTATAATACGATAAGAAAAATAACAATGTATTTTAGTTCTGCATAAATTATTTTATATATTTGTTGATATTATAGCTATTTCGGCTTACGCCTTCGTCAGAAGTAAGCGAAATAGCTATAATATCAACAAATATATAAAATAATTTATATAGAACTAAAATACATTGTTATTTTTCTTACCGTATGAACAATATTCGTGCGCAGTCAATTCTCATATTTACTAAAATCAAGAGCATGTATCACCTTTGACGTAAGACACTCATTGTTTATTCTTGGTACTAAAAAAATCGTGATTTTTAATTATCGTATTTGATTCACTACAAGGTTTTATAAATAGAATAACCTGTATTTTTGTACAGTCTCCAAACGTATTAAAATTACTTTTAAAATCAGACTATAGTGGCTTGTTAACTTGAAAGTATCTTGTCTCAGTTTTATCATTTAAACGCTGAATTATAGATATTTAAGAGGTAAGCGTATTCATTTAAATTTATGATACGTCTATTTCATTATCAAAAGCTTTGGATCGTACAAAAAATAAGGAGTAGTAAGTGATACTTAAATTCTAAAGTTTAACCGTTTCATACTTTTAGCAATGCATTGCTGTAATGTCATTCTGAGGTGGAAAAAAAGGTCAATATTATTTAACCTTTAAATGTCCTTAAATATCCAGGAGAGTGCTTGTATGAGTAATTTCAAATTATGCCAGTACATACTTGTAAGTTTTCAAATTTATATTTTTTATGGATTAGTTCTGTTCTATCAGAAACATAGAAAAACAGAATGTTAGATCTAAATCACATGATAATGTACACCACATTATGGGGTGTAAATTACTACTGTGAAAATAATAATTATAAGTTATGTTAAATTGTCTCAATTATTTTAGAGAATTTTGCAATAAAAATGAACAAATAAAATAGTTTATCTGCTTGTCAAAAATTATGGATAGTGATAACTAAAATAAAACATAAAAAATCTTTTCAATTGACTATAGAGTCATCGAAAAATTAAACAAGTGGTGACATCTTTAGGAAACTCGTAGGTACACATTTCGAATTACGAACAAATCATAATAGATGTCATATTATCATAAATAAAACGCAATTTTTTCGACCCACTTTCGCTAACATTTCATGTATAGTTTGAAATGCTCACGAAGACCCTGTTCTTGACAAATAATATGCAGGATTGCTGCAAAAAAATGTGTTCTATTTATTTGAATATAATTCCCAATTAAAAGACTTAGATTGTTGTAATTAATCAAAGTGTTTTCAACAAAGCAACCAATTGATAAAGCCAAATCATTAATATTTTGTAAAATTAGTCTGAATTAATCTGCTTTATAGCTATATTTAGGATTGTATTCTATATTGATTTTACCATAGAATGGACATTTCTACAGGTTAAATTTTGTATAAAAACATAATAGTCTAACCAATGGTACCTACTAATAGAATTAACTGTCAGAACGAAATATTTTTTTTATTATATTAACACAGCTAGGTGCAATTGTTAAGCGAAAGAAGTCGAATCATATTTTTTTCTTTTTGATTTCAATTTAAAGATAGCTTCAATTAATGACTCTAAAAAATTCCGCCGTAATCTGGGTCTTCACGCCCACACATGAATTGCGTTTTTAATCTTATATATAAAACCGAAACGGGGGATGTATGTCTGTAATTCCCTTTTGCATTGTTGTTGCAAGTTGCAATATAATAATGTTTATTATTTAGGTGTAGGTATTATTTGACATTTCTTTGACAGCAAATTAGATTTTTTCCTTGAATTTGGACATTTTAATGGGCGAGAATGGGGCTGTCATCAAATTAAATAAAGTTTATGATTTTATTTTAACTCTATTTTGGATGTTAGATTTTGTGATATAATTATGTCAAATAATATATCATTAAATAATTATTGGTCGCTTAGTCCGAGCGACGCCGGGTATCAATACTAGTAATTTAATAAAGTAAAGAAAATCCTGTTTTTTCTGACCGCGAGATACAGTTTAAGAAAAACTTTAAAAACATTTGTAGAACTGATAAAACATAACATTTATACGTGTCGAGGTCACTAGAATTACAGCATTTCTCTTTATCTTTGTAGCACATACATATATGCATGTCTATTAAGTCTTTATTATCAATTATAATCTCATGATACTTTTTTGATTTTTACTGATCAATTGATAATGCTCGTTCGATATGTGGAAGAAGCACTAGAAAGTTGTTGGCTTATCCACCAAGAAGTGACAGTTGACGCTTAAAAGAGAATAAACTCACGATGCTTTCTTAAATAAAGTGTTATTGTAGTTAAACCCCTCCTTAGATAAGGAATTAATTTGATTATATTTGAAAAAAACAAGATTTAAACGAATTAAAGTATATTTATCAAAATATTCTTTGCAAAGTATTTTCTCAATAATATGTAATGAAATTTGAATCACTTTTAAGGTGTTAACTGTTATTAACCTATTGGTGGAAAGCTTTTATTTAATTAAATAAAACACAATATACTACTTCCTGTTTCGCTCACCGTTGACATCAGTTGACAATGCACGCGGTAAGCGAAACCGGTCCTGGTCGTTCTGATAAGAATATATGGTTTATAATGTTTTAAATTTATTAAAAAATTTGAATGATTCAAATTTTGTACACTTCCATGAGTTTAATTACTAACAATCCGGGGTTCGCTTTTCGGCATTTTCAGGCCATTTACTTGCACGGGTGAACTTGACCTGACGCCCAGTAAATAGTTGTACACCGTTATGTACAAAATGCAAACGATTTAAGTATTATATTGAAATTATATCAAACACCTTCTTTCAATATCTTAAATGATTTGTAATTTACAAAAACAGTAAATGTTTCAATAAATAAACGTGAATAGTGAATCTATCAAAATATTTATTCAAAATGCTATGTAAATAGTAACATATTTGACCCTTATACTTCAATTTGAGATATTTGGGTATTCGTTTTTGTTTAACTGCTGTTTTCTTAAACTGTGAGTATATTGTTCAATCTTTCAATAATAACCATGGTAGAATAGTAAGAAGGATATTTTAGAATAGTAAGAAGGATAAAAACAGTTTTTTACGTTTTTACCGTGTATTGAAGCAATAAGAAAATGCAATATATTCGATTTTTTTTAAATAATATCACAAAACTTACGATGTACCGTTAAAAGACAAATATTTAATATTTTTTTTTATGACAATTTAAATGTTTCCAGGTACTCTTTACCGCAAAGTTAACATCCAATATTTGAAAATGACATCCCCCACAGAAGCTTGTGAATGTCTAACTGAAGATCCATCGAATACGGATCAAAAACCTCTATCAAAAGATTTAGTAAATCCCTCCATTGAACCACCAAACGTCGAAGAAGATCAACTGCTGTCTCTGGTTGTGATAAATGCTCCCATTATTGACTGCCCTCCAGGCCAACGCAGGGATGCCACTGGAAAATGCAGACCGTATTTTTAATTTATCTGACAGATGGAATATGATAATACAAAAAATAACACTTTGTCACAGTGTATGCACCCAATAATGCATTATATTAAAATGAATTTAGTCTCGTGATTGAAGTTTCTTTATAATTAATATTATGCCAGATTGAATATTTTTCGAGTAATAAAAAAAAAAGGTTGACACGACACAAACACACAGTGGATAAACACAAAAGTTGGAATATGTAAATGTCCCGACACATTATTAGGCTGCACACTCTGAATATAATTCAACATTTTAATAGCATCTGCATCACTAGACCTTCAGCATATAATTTCTTAATTTTATAAAACGTTAGCCGCCATAAGCTTACGTTTTTATACGATACGGTTTTTTCCTGTGTACGCATATAAGCTGGACAGAAAATCTTGTGATTTTCGCATCTATATCAGTGGTTCTTACGTAAAATTTGGCTGTGGTCGCATTAGCGACATCAGCGGTCCTACGAAAATGTCTGGTGGCCGCACCAAATTTTTGTCAATAATACCTAAACATGTATGTATTTGAGTTTTTGCGAACTAACACTTCTTGATGCCCAATACAATGCATACAACATATTTTCAGGGACGGCGGCCGCACATGAGAGCCACTGATCTATATTAATGGATATGAATATAAGGTTTGGTCGATTTACAAATTACAATATCCATTACGTGCATGAAGGGCATCGAGAAAAATGTCACATTTGGGAATACAATACTCATCAGGAAGAGTGAATATATGTATATGATTTGCGTATACTCTAACTATGTAAAAAAGAAAAACAATTTGCCTTTATGAATGTTTATTTTAACAAGCGTGTCTGTTCAATACCTTATTAAATAAATTACTTTTGGCAAAGCTGAAGTTAAATACATGGAGTTAAAACAAGTTAATGCCGCTTAAATTAATATTCAGAAGAATATAAAAATATACGCCTGTGCGAACTGATAATGTTAATGTAGTATATTCTAGAAAATTGTCTGTTGTTCATTGAATATAATAATTTTCTATGTAGGAAATTGAGTATTGATTACATGAGAATTAACTTCAACAAATTAAATTTAAAAATGAAAACTTCGAGGTGAGAGAAATGTTTTCCAATACACGCAATAGACTGTATAGAAAATTTACTAGATTTTTATGATTACGATGTTTTCAATTCAAATTTATCCACATCTGATTTAAAACATTTATATGGGTTGTGATGTTCGAACTTTACCTTATCTGGAAAAGAATGATTGAGTGACTGCAGACAATCTGTCAAGCTGTCAAATATTTCCTGCTTAAATGCTCGCATTAATCGTGTTGGGTAAACAAGGTTCAAAATTATAAATCGTAATATAACACATTTATATATCTGTCATATGTATTTACAAAAAATCCTTTTTGGATACAATTGTGCTTCCTTTATTTTTTGTAATAGGGCTATATATGTATGTATCATTCTTCTAACTTACACACACACCTACAATCCTACAAACATCCTCTTGTTGACCGAAGTAGATCTTCTTCATAGTTGGGTAACGTGTTTTTGAAAAGAATTTGGTGTAAGTCAATTTAGTCGGCATGGCTTTTTAAATATAGTGTGTAAATGAGTGGCGCAGTGTCAACGTTGTTGGCTAGCGTGCCGGACCACCCGGGCTTAATTCCCGGTGCAAGCGGATTTTTTCAGTCGATAAATCTGTTCAAAGGCATGGGGGCCTACCTTTTCGATCCCAAAGAGCGACGCATAGTGACAGCGATTAGCTAATCACTAGTCCTGTCCTAGTCCTCGTATCCTTTCCATCCCTACTCTCTTCGAAAAAAAGAGAGGTTGAGCAACTGAGTAACAAGCAGTTTTTGTAGAAAAAAACATATTTTGAGATAAAGTGCGTGAGGAGTCCATATGCTCCACGTTGGGACCGTACATGGTTAAAAAAAATCATTCATATTTTAATGGAAATCGGCAAATAATGTGAAATACAAAACGTCGATGTGAGGGCAATTTATTTCGTATAAATTGTTATCAGGTAGATAATGATCTCATTAGGATTGACAAAGCCGTTAATCTTCATATTTGTTTTCGAAGCATTCGCCTAGATAGCATTAAAACATATTATATTATGCTTTAACATATCTTTATACATCGTTCTAAAAAAAAATATTTCTTAGGTTTTCCGATAAGTATTCATATTTTAAGTCGCGCATGAAAGAGACAACCTTTCGCGTTGATGTTCATGACAGAGTGGCGTGATCAAAACTATGAGCGCGAGCGCTTATCTACGCCATTTAATGTAAAAAGCATCCATTTGATTTGAAACGTACGATTTGTATCCTGGCAATTTGTAGCGACGTTATTATAAGAGTTTTCGGCTAATAATAATCCGACTTATTTTTTATTACAGTAGAACCTCGATTATCCGGACTAATCGGGGATGAAGATAGTCCGGATAAGGACAAATCCGGATAATCGAAAACATCATAATTGACAGGAAAAGACAAGTATATTCACTATAAATCATTTTTTTTCTTTAGATTAATACATAGCTTTATTAATAAATTATTTTTTATTGAAAAAATCAATTATCGATTTCTGCTTTAAGCTAGCTTTTCTATTCGATGCTGCTAAATCAAGAATACTTTTAAGACACATGCGTTGTCTTGAATAGTACTCTTCTTGACTCTCAAGCCTTTATCATGGCGACATCTAGACACTAAAAAGCTTCAGAATGTGTAGGACCAATATCTCCCAAATCTCATATCTCACAAATCTCTTCTACGTCTTCTTGATCTTGTAACTCTGAGATTGATATTTCCTTAATTATTTCGTCATCATTCAAAATTTGGAATCCAGGATCGTTTGCATCGCAATTTAACCACTCGGTTATATCCTCTTCGTCGCATTCAGCACATATTGAAAGTTGTGTCATTGCTTCCGCAAAGTATCCTCTGTCATTTTCTACTTCGACTTTATACTGGAACTTACTAATCGTACATCGTTAAAAAGACAGCGGTACCTTTGTGTCTCGCTCATACGCCAGTCAGTCAGGTCAGACCTTTATTGCTAGAACAAATACAACGATTAACATATTAAGACTGCATTCCATCGCGTACGTAAACAGTGGACGCAATTCACCACGTGCTTGTCAGCAAATTTTTATATAATTTTGTTTATTTTGACTTATCCGGATAATCGAGGTCCGGATAATCGAGGTTCTACTGTATTTAATTGCGACGAAACTAGTCGATAAAAATCATGTTTTTTACATTTATTTTAAAAGGTGCAAAAAACAATGATTTAACCCTTTAAACGCCAAGTCCATTCCATGGATTTTTGCTGTACGCCACCATTTTCAATCATAGATTTTTCCATAAAAATGCCACGTAACATACCCGGAAAATAATTTTATAATCAAGTTATTATTGATTTTTCATAGAAAAGTGAAATAAATATATTAAAAGTACAAGATTTAAAAAAACGTCTCTAGGGCTGCCAAAAACAATAAATATTATAAATAAAAATATGAAATATATATATTCTTTATTTTTATACAAACCAATCAAAGATGCACATATTGCATATAAGGCTGCCACAAAAAAAATATGTGATTTATGAATAAATTAGAATTATTTTGCTATGACTGGAAAGGTATTTTTTTTAAATTAACTATATTTTATAAATAGCACAAAATGCTATGTGTTGTCTACTCGCAATTACTGATATTTAGCTATTGTCTTCTCATTCTGATACGCTCTATCGATCGAGCGATCATTGCGATAATAAGGGGCCAGCCCTAGTGACGTCTGTTGGCCCAACTTCAAATAAAAAAAGAAAACGGTTCAACATATTGGTATTCTTACAATCGAATTGCCTCCAAAAGGTGTCTGCATATTATTGCATTTAAAAATATTTAATTTATTCATTAATAAGCTCGTAATCGCGTTTGCGTGCCTGCACGCCGTGGCGCTGGTGGTAGCACCGATTTCGCGTGCCTGCACGCCGTGGCGTCTGAACGGTTAAGAATACCAAAAGTTTACAAATTTTATCGCTATTTTAAGAAAGATATCTATCTATCTATCTATCTATCTATCTATATATATAAAAATGAATGTCTGTATGTATGTCCGCTATGGACTACTAAACCGCTCGACCGATCGATGTGAAACTTTACAAATTTATTGAGTACACTCCCGCAATGGTTTCAACTCCTCCCCCCAACCACCCCTCAACCTCCACCCCCAAATTTTTTTTTAAGCTTCATGAATTTTTCGAGTTCACACCTTCGGAGGTTTTTGGCATACCCGCCTCATACGCTCCCCAAACCCCACCCCGCCAAACAACCCCCCTCCCCCCCCAAAAATTGATATCGAATTTTTACAAATTTCTACTACACTTCCGCGAAACTTTCTGGCGTACACCCCCTCCCCTACCCCCCCCATCCCCCTACAATTGCTGGCGTAGCAACGCGCGCAGGGTACAGCTAGTTTAATATAAAATTGAATAATATGAAGTGGAAGTGGTGGTTGACTGACTCACACACCGGGAAGGAAAAGTTTAATCAGTTTTGTGACTCGCTCCGACTCTTACATTATATTCTGAACTGCATGAAGTTAACTGCATATTTTATAGTTCTTTCTAGAACTGTTTTATCGGTATTAAAATATTATCAATAACATTTTATGAATAATCTCTTTATCGATGACGCCAGTATTTAATAATGCTATCTTTACAATTGCATACCACAGACGGATGTATTATGTTTATTGATTTTGAATAAAATAAATCTCATTCGTTAAAGCTGTATTATTTTAGACTTTTTAGAGGTATCTTTTTTTTCAAACATCCGTTGCTTTTCTATTCTCACATCTAACCGTTAACTTTTTTTAGCACGCAAATATTTCTTGTGTTTATTTAAACAAAGCAAGCAAGGGTGCAAGTGTTTGAGTAAAGAATTCATACTAATACAAAGAAATTTACTACGTCATTAAATTTAGTCTTTTCGAAGCAACATATTTTTTTATTAGAGTCAAAATCATGCAGTTTATTTATCTTTGCAAATTATACAGTTACTCAATTAGTTTTAATTTACCGATACAAAAGAATTATAAAAAAAACATACTATAGTTAGACTACAAAATGTGCAAAATATTTAATAAAAAAATCGTCGTGAAATATTTGACAATATTTTCGCGATTTCAGAAGATCATATGATTCAAGTAAAATTTTGGTTTTTTGGTTGTTGAATAGTTGGTAGCGTGCGCACGAAAATAGCTCTGCGGCAAAATGTTAACAACCCCTGTAGTAATTATTAATAGTATATCGGAGCACTGGCTAAGATCAACTGCACTAATTTCTCGAGTCCCTCTGATTGAGTCATTGCCAACAAGTTATTATATAATAGATCATAGGATCCCAACCCTTTTTCGGTTGGCGACCCCTTTTATTAAAAGCCATGTGACCCACGGCCCCGATCCAAATGTAAAAGGCATTTTCAATAAGGTTATCCAAAAAGACAACGAAAATACATTAAAATGATTTTTTTTTTGTTCACTGAAAAAAATGGTGAGCCCACAAAAAAAACCCGTCGTAACCCCCGTCACGGTTTGGAGCCCGTGTACTAGACGAAAAAGGAATGGATTTTTTATTAAGGCATTAATGTTTTTTTAGTGTGATGGTCCACCTTTGAAGGTGTGCCATTATAAAATTTTGCGTTTCGCCGAATGACATGTTAATTTAAAATTGATATTATAATATTAACATTTCAAACCATTCTGGTCATACTTCTAACGGTAATGCATGATAATTTTCTAATAAGTATGCAGTGTTGTAATGTTCATCTTCGTTTACGTAATTAGCTACTTAATATATTAATAATAAAACGTTTATGTTTATTTCACTGCGGTTTTTATAATCCTTGCGTAGAATCTGAATTGATATGCCGAAGGAGTGGCTCAGCAAGTTATATCTATAAATGTGAATATGCTCTTTAAATCCTCGGTTCGCAGTAAGTGACGTATTCATTCTTCAAATACTGACTCAATGTTTACTTTCTATAATATTCGATATAGCACTTTATCCAGGGTTGAATTATGATAATACCCGATGTTTGTCGATTAAATATAAGTTTAAATTTCTAAATAAAAAGGCAAGCAGAAAAGAATTTAAGTAATTATAATTTAAAGGGCATTTTGATGATGAATTTGAAACAATTTTTTGACAGCTCGTTTTCTAGTTCAAATTTAGTACATATAACTTGCAATGCAGCCGCAGGACAATCTGAATATCTAATTTTCGCGAAAATGCCTTCTTAGTGTGTTACATAATTGTATATTTCTTTGATATTATATAAACAGTTTTAGAAGAGAACTATTGACTTATATGGATATAAAGATGCATCGTGTTTTGCTTATTATGATATATGAATTCGATAAAAGTTAACCAAAAATGCATTTTACATTATCTCATCAAATGACAGACAGAATATAACTCTTCAAGTGTCAAAATTTAGGGCGATTTCAGTATTAATAAGTATATTTATATCAATACAAAAAAATGTTCTGCGCTTCTTTTATTTTAAGTATTATATTATGACATTTTTGTATTTGGATGCTGAAGTGGATAAAAGGTCACACAAGTATATATTTCCAGGATTTTTGACCGCTTTGAACGCTTTCGTCGGAAAATATTGTAATATTTCAGCATAGGCATTATTTAATTAGGTAACTTCTATGGATAGCTTTGTCGGTGGCGAATTGATAGTTTTAAAGTTATGAACATCCTTTGTTAAGCCTAGAGAAGTTAAAAGATTAAGAAAGCTTAAGTTACAGTTGAAACTCATTTGTGATATGTTGTTAAATCCGTTCATTTGAGTTGAATTATTACATAGTGTTAAATAAAGACTCGCGTATTACTTTTACTTGGATTCTACCTGAGTCATATAATTACTTATTTTGCCTGTCATCGCAAGGGCAGTGTAATAATGGAAAAACAAGCATTTTTTCTAAATAAAAACAATTGACTATCGTTCACTAAAGATTAAGTTGTATTTTATAAGTGGCTTTATATACCGACTGAAATACCAATCATAAAAACGTATTGGTTTTCCAAATTCAAATTTAGTGATTTCCTTCCTCCAGCTCTGTGAGCCTCTCTTACTTGTAGGTGAAAATCTATATATAATCGACATTAATTTCAAATGTACAGCTCAGTACGCGTGTTCCTTAAACATATAAACAATCGAAGTTGCTATTCAGTTTATTTCTTACTTGGATACATCGAACTGATTTTAAGGTTAGTGGTTTATTATATTAATTGTGAATAAAAATTATGCTTAGCATATTATTTGACAAGAATTATATATGATACTATTGATAAGAAGTGTTTTTGTAAGACCAACACACTGATTAGATTGCAAATGTCGGCATTTTTATTACCTGTATGTCATGTTTTTTTTTGTATACTTCAATATAGGATGGTGTTTGAGAATAAACATGAGATTTGAAGCATTGAAAAAATATTTGTTTTCAGTGATATACTGCAAAACATTCTTTTTAAATTATCTTTTTCGAATTGTTGATTCAGATTAGTAAATTTTAAGCTCAGCGTTTTCTAAATTGAAGGTATATACGCAATAGATTTTATACTTAATATCGAGCAAGATTTTTAGATCTTTTAATAATATGATTGTTAACGGTCGTTTTTTAATTATATGTATAATAATACAAATAATTGGTTAATAAAATAGATTAGACCATCGATTTCTGATGCATTTGATTTGTTGACAATCTGCAATGTGTCTGTGGCTAGTGGATTACGACATTTTATTATTGTTTGTCGAACTATACAATAGCGGTATAAAATTAAGTGACCCTGCTACTACTTTAATAATCGTTGATGAGACTTTACCGCAACAAAATATATTCTGAGTAAATAGATTATTTTGTGAGAAGGAAATTCACGACATAACAGTTGGTAACTTTTAAAATTGTGATATTTATTGACTAAGTAAAATGAAATATATTGTTTTTTTAGATAAAGATGTTTTCTCCTGCAGAACAAGTATTGGATGACGATCGAATTGTCTTTGGAGAAAACCCTTCAGTAAACGAGGTAGAGACAACTATTTCTCCCAATCGAAATTATTATATTTTATTAATAAATTCTTAAATCTTATATCTTAATAAAGCTACATATCTTATCAAATGACGGACAAAACGTAGCTCGACAATTCACAATGTAGAATTTAGGGTTTCTCGGTCATTACAGCGGTGTTATTTGTATTTACCAAAACAAAAAACTCAAATTATATTATGATTTTTTTTTCAAATATGTTTATAAGGTTAGTTGTATTCGTATGCTGAAGTGTATAAAAGGTCACTCAAGTATGTATATATTGCCAAAGTTTTTGACCGCTTTGTAGGTACTCGGTAGGATGGTATGCGTTTTGTGGGAATAATTGTGATATTTCGGCTTATTCAATTTCATAACTTCTATGGATAGCTTCGTCGGTGACGCCTTGATAGTTTCACTGCTATGCGCTTCTTTTGTTAAAACTAGAAAAGTCAAAATATTAAACAAATATTTATAAAGTAAAACTCATTTTTAGTACGTTGTGAAATCTGTTCATTTGAGTCGAATCATTACATAGTGTAAAAAAGACTCGCGTATTACTTTTCCTTGGATTCTACCCGAGTCATATGTTTCCTTATTTTGCTTGCCATTGAAAAAGCTGTGTAATTGTGGGAAATCAAGCGATTTCTGTCAATATATTGACTTATTACCACCGCTACTACTAAAACACTCGTTTATGATAGATTTTACTACAACGAAATTTATTCAGAGCAAATAGATATTATAGAGAATGAAATTCAGAACAGGACAGTTGATAACTTTTAAAATTGTGATATTTTTTGAATATGTAAAATAAAATATATTTTTTTTTAGATAAAGATATCTTCTCCTGCAGAAAAAGTATTGGAGGACGATCGAATTGTCTTTGAGGGTAAAACATCAGCAGACGATAAATCAGAGACAGACAATGCTGTCCAGAAGGCAGAAACCGCGAACCGAACCGAACTTCCTGGCTCCAGGAATATGATTGAAGCCCCAATCTTTGACTGCCCTCCTGGGCATCAAAGAGACGCTACTGGAAAATGCCGACCGATCTTTTAAGCGAATGCATTCATTTAATTTAGTGCATATTATGCAATATCCCCTAAGAAAAGCGGCGTGACTAAAACGAATGATTTTTTTTTGTTTTTCTCAATGTGTTGTAATCGTGTTCATTCTCAGATTCAAAATACTGTATTTTAAATTGCTTTATTGAAAATATCTTTTGCATCTAATAATACGAGGCAACAGTTATATGATGCGTCTAAAATCGAAAGCCGATAAGTCCACTGTGCAATATTAGTGGTAAACGACGTTAAAGTATTTCAAACTTAAATATTGAAATGTATTGAAGTCAATCTTTCATCGTGTTGTATTTCCAAATAAAAAATATATTTTATTGTCAGTCCAAAGACTATTAGAATATAAGCGAAATAAGATTGGACATATCAACATTGAATTTATCGGTTGTTTGTTTTTTAAAAATTATATGACAAATGTTAATAATTGTACTTGAACTTTATTTGTACTATGCAATATTTTCAACGACCAAACACTTTGAAAATCGCAATAACTGATTCGCTGCTTATGAAATACTAGTATTGCTACCCGGCGTCGCTCGGACTAAGCGACCAATAATTATTTAATGTTATATCATTCGACATAATTATATCACAAAATCTAACATCCAAAATAGAGTTAAAATAAAATCACAAACTTTATTTAATTTGATGACAATTCTCGCCCATTAAAATGTCCAAATTCAAGGAAAAAATCTAATTTGCTGTCAAAGAAATGTCAAATAATACCTTCACGTAAGTAATAAACATTATTATATTAATAAAAGCCGGGGAAAAGTTGGTAGGAGACTAATTTATTACATTTTGATTAAATTTCTTCGCCGATAAAAATTCAAACATATTTTCTTTCATATTCGTTTTTATGGCAACTTGCAAGAACTACGCAAAAGGGAATTACAGACATACATACATACGCCGTTTCGGTTTTATATATAAGATACATTATTTGGGCTCAAATACAAAATTAGTAAATTAAAGTATTGAAATATTTTATTCAGGTTGTGACATGAATAGGATCTGTAAATTATCATAAACATGATTGATTGATGTTTTGTCATAAATTATAAATGTTTTAAATTTGGATTTTTTTAATATTCAAATTATTTTCAATTATCAGTTGGATAAAATTTTAAAAATTTTATTCAATACAAAACGTGCCAAAATGTTAAAACTGATTTTAGGACCTGTTTAAGTTGTAAAATATGTAACAATATAACACCCACTTATTGTAACAAACGTTTATTCAGAGAAACTCTTCTATCCTATCTCAATACTTTCAATTTCCCAATGATCAACCTTTTGAAATTATCCCCTCTATTTATAATGTTATAATGTATAGTAAAATTCAAATTTATTAGTTGGTAATTTGACGACTGCTTTGTGTATTGTAATGTTCTTGAATACTATTTTTAAAAATAAATTATTAACGATATATCTTTTGTGTTTTTACTAACCATTAATGTATATTTAAAAAAATAATAATAATAAAAAACAAAATTGAAATGGAATTTTATTTTTAAGCAGCAGATTTAATTGCATTGATGAAAATGTTAACCAGACGCATTAATGATGCCAAAACCGTACATTTGAATTTTGAGCTTTTCTACGAGTTTCAGAATTCCCCTTTCAGAATCTTCAGGCATTTATACAGATGCTCTTGAACGGAGGAGTAGTAAATAGTTTGTTTCGGTTATATATAATACATAAGAATATACGTAAAATCACTAGTTCCCAAAGTTATTGTTGGTGATCTGGATTAATTAGCTTATATATTGATATTAAAGACGTTAAATCAATCGTATAAGTATTGCATATATCTATTTTTAATTTCTGTAAGGTATTTAAATGTGACTTCGTTAAAAAATAATTAAGAAGCTCACAACCTGGATGCCTACCAATGTCAAACGGTGGGTTGTATCCAACGTCGTGTTATTTTCAAAGATTAAAACAAGAATTTATTAATATTCCATGATACTTAATGATGTTAAGTTCGGTCAATTAGGAGGATTAAGTATTTCGTTTAAAATTGGCTAATTATTGAAATGTACGATAATGCTGGAAGGTGAAACCCGGTACTTTAGTGGAAAAACTCCCGAAAATAAAAATAATTTACGATTAAATCAAAATTAATATTGAAATTCCATAGAGCACCTTCATTCGAAATCCTAAATTATATAAGTAAGTGTGTTTAATATTGTAAACGGGTTGCAGCGTGTGTGAACTCAATCACGATGCTCATAGGTTCCAATACCAGTAGGGACAGATTTGCAAATTTATGTTACAATCGATTTATGGATCTGTCTACATCGCTCGAAGTTCGTTTTTTTGTGACCACACGAACGACTCGTGACCGTAAAGCAAGATTCGTGCATTTAAACCCAACGGTTTTCCTTTTTAACCGTACAGGTGTACTCTGCAACTGCACCTTTCCGTGATTTAAGGTTTCTGGTAATCTCCGCAAAGATCTCGCTTGTGTTGGCTTTCTAGATCAGTATTCAATTCGATACGTAAAGTCTGTGTGTTTTAATTTTATTTCGTCTAAAAGCATTTTTAAATACTTACAATCCCCAACAATTCGTTGTACAGGTGGACCACTACTTTCGCACATAATTGGTTCCTGAAACTGTGTGCGAAAGTCGAATGTTCGAAAGAAGAGAGATGTAAAAAAAGCCAAAAATTGTCCTTCCAAATGTTTATTTATCAACAACTAGTATTGGAACCCGGCTTCGCTCTAACCAGTTTGGGGTTATGTTCAGCTCGGCGCGTAAATTCAGACGGGCCAAGTTGAAACAACTTTTTTCAAAATTCAAAAGTCTAGGTCATTTAAAATGGAATTAAAATGAAAATTTCAGACTGGCATTGACATTTCACAGCCCCTTTCATATATTGACAGCCCCATTCTCGCCCATTAAAATGTCCAAACTCAAGGAAAAAATCTAATTTGCTGTCAAAGAAATGTCAAATAATACCTTCACGTAAATAAAAACATTATTATATTAATAAAAGCCGGGAAAAGTTCAGTAGAAGACTAATTTATTACATTTTGACTAAATGTCTTCGCCGATAAAAAAATCAAACATATTTTCTTTCATATTCGTTTTTATGGCAACTTAATGACCAACAATGCAAAAGGGAATTACAGACCCACAGACATACATACGCCGTTTCGGTTTTATATATGTACTACTCGATACTCGAGTAATTGGAGTCTCTACACACACATTGATAACGAAACAAATTTACCGTCGAAACTTTCGCGAGCGAAATCAATTCGTTTGTTTGAACTTGCAACAACAATGCAAAAGGGAATTACAGACATACATCCCCCGTTTCGGTTTTATATATAAGATTATTATACAATAAAAATTATGTTTCCTCAAAAACTTGTCAAGAATTAGTTGTATTTTACTCTTATTGAAGTTCTTAGAGGGATATCTTCTTGATGTTGGTCACAAATCCAGTATGACAAAGATTTTTCCATTTCATCCATCACTATGAAGTATCTTTTAGAAACAATTTTAGATATATTTCCACAACTTTGAACGTATTCTTTCGTAATTTTTTATTTTATTTTTCGGGCTTGGTTCATATGCATTTGAAAGTGCGACAGGGAGCGCAGCGGTTGAGAGGAGAATGGAATCTTCATGGAAACAAAACATTCTTGCATTATCGCCAAACAATTTAAAAATGTGCGAAATAGCGAATTATACGAAAGTAGTGATCCGCCTGTATCAAACCCAAGATTATTCGCTTGAAAAATTAATACGAACGCACCACGGCAAATAACTTGCAGATTTTTGTTTTCCCAAGCATACGTGCACATTTGCACCTATGTTTATCAATCTCAAATATATGGGTGTGGATTTCCGTTGCAGATATGATAAAATGTTCTCGCTGAAAAAAAGCGAAAATGTTTACTCATGTCAAACTACAGCACATTTCATCTTTATGGCGTCAATAAATAAGCAAGCGTCAATTGATCGGCGAAATCCAACATTGTATTTATATGATAACAATAAAAAAAATACGTTGCCTGCTGTGGTATTCCTTACAATTTTAAACATGAACGATAAGCATCACTTTTAACATATTATTTTTGGATATGGCTGAGCGAAAATATAAACAGAAGTACAGTAAGTAAAAGATGAGAAATAGAGCTTACATTTTTCCTCAAATCTAATTTTAAAACCCTCGTTCAAGGACGTAGACTATTAAACAATCAATTAAGCTTTCTTTGATGCTAATGATCCACAAACGTTTGTTATTTTAATTACTCTCCATTAATTATCAAGCAATAAATTATTTTTCATTCTTGTTCCGTGAAAATCTCAAGTTGATCTCCATGTCAATAACATAAATTATTGATTTTTCTCGCAGCAAAACTTTTTTCTTTTATTATCAAAAACACATATAAATACGAGTGAAAAAAGTTTCTCTCAAATAAAATAATGTACCATGTACCTTCTAATACTGGGGTTACCAGACTTTTTGACAAACGGGCCAGATTTAAATTTTTAAAAACTTGACGGGCCGGATGACAAATAATTTCTTTGAAATCCAATAAGAATATTAATTTATATCTTCTAATATAATTATATTTTTTTATAATAGAATTTATAATAGAAAATATTATCTATATTTTATGGGTTCATACATTGACGTATCTTAAAGGTACCAAATCATAAAATTTAAAAAAAAATCTAATTTTAATAATTTATTTTCAAAAATTGCGTTTTTTGGAGGGTCGGATGAAAATCTTTGGCGGGCCCTAGTTTGGTGACCGTTGTTCTAATATAATGTAATTGTTATGGAGTTGTCACTTTCCAGAATATATTATATTATATCATCACCTAGAATTCTTAACAAATGAACAATACACTACTAGGAATCGTAATAGGCAATTAGTGTATTGTTCGATTTGATATTTTAAAAGGTTACTGTTGAATTTCGTTTTGTATGTCACTATCTGTTATTTAAATTCGGTAAAACGCTACCGCAAATATCTGAATCACGGGAAGTGAAATTTCTCTTTACACAAAATTTTCCAGAAGTCAAATTATCCCTAAATCATAAAAATTGCAAGACAAAGTATTTATTTTTGACGTGACAACGTCTTATAAATCGATGAACGCCCGCTGCACGCACGAAAAAACATGACTCATTGTCCCGTTTGTCGCGTTACGCCGAAGGCAAGCGTGCGAGCGAGAGTGCGGATAAGCGGTAGAGAGGCACGATCGGCCTACCGTTCGGATTGTGCCGCATCTATCTCTCTTCCACTCGATTGGTCGATGCGTCTGAGTAGAAAAGAGACAGCGGCAGCACACAACTTATACACCTACAGTACCTACACGTGATCTGTTTACAACTGTTTATAAAGTGAAGTGAAATGTTAATGTGGTTTTCATTGTTTATATTACAACAACAATTGCGGCAATAAAGTATGCAATCATTTCATCAATGTTTTCTTATGACGTTGTCACGTTAAACTATCGTCCGTAAACCGACTTTACAGACAACCAATTTTTTTGATACCATATTAAATATAATAAAATTTACCAAATCATATGAACGGCTAGTTGCCGAATAACGGAAACCGGTATACTTCGTCGTATTTTTAAATAGTGGAATATTTTAAATAATTTATTCTTGGCATACAATAATTAAGACGATGGCAGAAATTCTAAGTAAATAGCATGCAACAGTTAGTTTAACTTTGGTGCAGTCAGTGCTGCTCAAGCTCCATAACTTTATTTAACATTTTTAAAAATAATTATTTTTACAAACGTGACAGGTTTTTGAAAATAGAACGAACATAACCTATCCTTACTATTGACATTTCTGCGGAGTTGTATGTCTTCACAATATCGTTTGTAAAATTGAAAGGTTTTATCAGTAAACACGTGGTTGAATGGTTTAGTATTTAAAGGAATATTAGTTACCTTATCATTTAAAGAGGTAAGTACACGCATGACTACATCCTATCTTACAGTTCAATAATCTGTATATTATATTTGTATCTGCTATCAGACATCGACACTCTTTTGATAAAAAAAAATCTGGGCAGACCAGTGAATCTCAAAAATACTCAGTTATTCAGGAATCATGTCAAAGGGGGTGAACATAATATATTTAGAGCACTGTTACCTTGTGTAATTGAAATATGTAGAAAATACATTTAAAAAAAGTGTAATCGATCACAAATTTCATTTATCGAATTAAATAAAGACAAAAATTGTATATAATATTTACCAAATCATTACCATCACACATTTCTTTTATCAAACTAATTATATATTTATTATATTTATTCACATTGAAATAATTTTAACTGAAACATGGGTAAAATCATGCAGTTAACGTCCTGTTTATGCATGTAATTGACTTTTTAAAATTGAAAAATGCATTAAAGGTAGTCTAGATATACTATATAACAGGGGTGGCCAGACTTTTTTGCCCGCGATCGACTTTCGTTTGAAATTACTGGCGGCGATCGACCAACATTAAAAGTAGTAATTTAAAGCCTATATTAATCTAATTGCCAACCCTTGTTTGACTTGGGATTTAGAAAGAGATTTTCGTCGATAATCAGCTAACTTCGAGATTTTAGCGTGCTGTCCCTGTCACATGACTTGTCTTGCACAATTCTTGGGACGGATCAGATTGGAGATCGACGCTTTGGCCACCCCTGATATATAATAATGCTATGTACGGCGATGTTACGAATGCCATTATGTACTTACGAATATAATACAAACGATTTAATGTTCAGTTTATTTTCAAGCCAAATGATTTCATTGACATTAAATTGCTTCCGTTTTCCGACACTTACCTTTATTATAACGTTGTTTCGATTTAAAATGTAATTGATACTGGTCAAAAAAATCATATCATGTATTCCACAGGCAAGGTGAGCATCCAAAATTTACGTTATAACTACAAATTTCCCACGTGATACATCCAATTATAAGAAGATGAAATAAATTCTATGATCTTTCCAATTCATTGTTTATTGCAATAGATTTTGAATAGATAGAAAAATATTTCTTTGGCATTTCAATTGGAAAAACGTATCATTTTTGTCACCTTGATAATATTCCGTTCCATCAATCGAATACAACAATGAATTAATCTACAAGTTATTCTACATAAGAGTCATGTTTTTTTAACGATTCGTTGAAATAATTCGATCGATTCTTTTCCTCTTTATTATTTAGAAACCCCTGCATGAAAAACAAACAAGGCGGGTCTGTTAACATTTCGCACTTTATCGAACACATCCACCGACATATTGTTAACAGCTTTCATGTAAACGCTGTCTGCTTCTTAATCCGAAGGCGTTTAAAGCGATTTATTCACAATACTTTATCAATCAGCTTTATTTTTTTTTCATTGTGCTTAAAATAGTGTAACACTGCAGACGGCATTTCAACTTCATTATAAAATGTAAGTATTTTTTTAATCTTTTGACACTTAATTAAATCGATTGATAATTTTGAAACCACAAAGTACCTACCATTTACAATGATATTATTTGACAGTGAAAATTTGTGGTGCATATGAATTCAAATTTCGAACAAGAGGTGAGTTGTTTTTTAAATGTTCATTTTCAATTTGGTATCAGTTAGCTTGTCATTATACAATGCGCCAATCTGTCATAGAAATAATATGATATAAATCAATCAATTTAAATAGTCAACTTGTAAAAAATAAATTATTATATAAAAAGTATACAATGACCTGTCTTAAATGAAGTACGTATATATTAATCGTGTATTTGGAAAACGTCCAGGACTTCCAGTAAAATGCTTCAATATTATTCAATAAAATACATTCATGGAACTTTTTAGTATTACATTGTGTATTTTGGTATTCTGAAGATGGTTGCATACTTAACAAATCTTTGGAAAACATGTGACTCGAAACGTTTTTGAAATACACGATTCAATAATTTGCTTCGACCATTTCGGAATTATATTTTAAACATCTCCTTGAATACCAAATTTCAATGAAGTGATGTTATTTTCAGCATCTGATCGCCTATTTTAATAATTGATTTCTCACATTTGATTCTGCGCCAATAATTGACGAATCACGCTGTAAACTGAATCTTGCAGTGACTGTGCAATGTAACCACTTTTGTGTTAAAAGTAACCATTATTTTGTAAAAACAAAAGTATTTAAACTAGCTGTTTCAAATGTATGCTGATTTTCCTTCCTTTTTTATTGAACTCGAGTCTTTTTTATGCGATATCCCATCGAACGCAACACCGCATAAAACAGGATTGACTGTATTTTTATACTCTTACGTATTTAACCGCTTCAATACAGAACAAAATGGTCGCATAATCACATCTACCGCCCGACCTCTAAAAAGCATTTTTACAAAAAGATTGACTGATGACAGAGGAACCATTTTTTTTCTAGATTTTTTTATAGATGTCACTAGCTATAAAACGAAAAATATCATAATAATTCATAGAGGAAGATTTTTAAATATATTTTGAAATATTTGCGACATTATTCGCTACATCCGTACGCGGCGGCCACCAGTGGCCTTACGGTACAGAAGTGGTTAAGATCTGGCCTTGAAAACGGGTGGACAATTATGACGTCAATCAAGGGAAACATTAAAATATCGTGCACCAACTTAAGGAAAGGTTATTCATGCCATATTAATTGATATCTGGAAAATAAGAGATTCTAACGTTATTCATAGTTTGAAAGTTTACTACCGCTAACATTCCCAGATAAAACAATGCTTACAATATGGCTGTTAAATCTTTGACGCAGATTGAATACAATGATAAGATAAGTTTATTTTTTTCCGCTGTCAAACAATATCATTAAATTCCTAGAGTTGTTATAATCTAAAGATAATTTTTATTATTTTGGCATGCCAATTATATCGAAGGAAAGATATCGATATATAAATGAACCATCTTGAAACGCATCTTGTTGTACGACTGTCACTCGTTATTCACGAGTTTAATGCTTTACTGACATGCGGTGGATGGATCAACAGGGACTGTCCAGAAAAAAAAACAGGATGCATTGAATCTATTGAATTAACAAATTATATCGTGCTGGTTAATTTATTTTGAAACATATTCACAATAAAGACAACCCATCGACATTTTTATTATATCTCGTCTACAACAGGACTTTTTTTTATCTTGGCAAGTAACAAACTTAATCCCATCTTTTCGTAGATGGTGAGTGAGTAAAGATGCAGTTAAAAAATTAGCTGATCGCTCTCTATTTTTCCGGGTCCGGAGGGTCCGGTAAAGGTTGTACAGGGAAAAATAATGTAATTCGGCTAGTAATATTAATGTAGTAGTGTAATTGGGGGAGTGAATTTCACAATTTTGTTTTTTTCCGTGAAAAATGCAAAACTAAGACTTCCCATCGTTATGCAAAAATAAAATATGGACGGAATATTGAGTTACTTATTGCCTTGTAAATGCGATCGTTCAATTGGGGGATTTGCGGCCAATATTTCAAGCCAGCGCATTATTTGGAGTTGTGTAATTGGGGTTCCATTGTAGATGGTTTCCAATTCACAAATCGATATAAAAGTGCAGTTTTTTTCGGCTTGATTAATGTTTCTCAAATATGGGTACTTGCAAATTAAAATACTATTAATGTTATATAAATGAGTTTCTTCAAGTGTGTATAAGTATTTTTCTTTCAAAAAGCTTTATTGACTACTGCTTAAAATGCGAGGAAGATATTAAATCATCTAATCACAAAAGTGCATTAATATTTGCGCGATATAAAGTGGGGCCTATTTAACTAATTTCGAAATAAACTCTATAAATTAAACTCTTATTATCACTTTATTTTTCAGATCGAAAAATGTCAGGGAACACTCATTCAGATACCAGGGACAAAACGGTCTCTCCACCCGCAGATGCAGTGCAAGAACAGCAACAGAATAACGACGAAGCATCAAACCAGATCGTCGAAGAAATAATTGTGCCCAAGAATGCGTCAAAGGCCCACGGCATGATCGCGGCTCCAATTATTGAGTGCCCAGAGGGCTACAAGAGGACCGCTACAGGACAGTGTCGACCCATGTTCTAAAAGCCTTGACTACTATCAGTTAAGAATTTTAGAATATAATTTTCTATCTTCCCAGGATATATCAGTCAAAATTACATGCCTACGTGATTTAAACGCAAGACAGGAAAGTAGTGGAGATTGAATGGAAATCTGCTATGCTCAAATATTAGAATGATTTGTTAATTGAGAAGATATTCAGACATAATTAAATGTGATTGAGAAAATTAATTGTTTTTTAATATTAGCCTGTAGCTACCCAAATAAAATTTGATAAACTGATATAAATTGTTGGGCTTAAGAACAGTTGTCAAGCCAGATGTTATCAGATAAAATCGTTTTTATTTACGTGCGTTTTTGGAAGATGGAAAATCACACACAAACCAATCCTCAAAACAAGGGATTAAAAATATCACAATCTCGACTGTATTTTAATTTAATAATATAATATGGTAACTAATTCAATAACATAATAAACGACTTATAAATTGGTTATGATCGGGTAATAGCGTCGTTGTAAAAAAAGAAGAAAACTAATGGATGATGAAGAATCATAAGATGCAGGATTGTAAATCTCGTGAAGACAAAATGACTGCGAAAATTCCTTGGTGTTGCCGCTACGCAAGATAGAGCAGAATCATGACTGGAAGGGCTTCTTGAACTTTTGCAGTAAATTCAATCATTCCATTTATTAAAGTCTCGGAAACTGGCTCCAAGTAACGTAAATTTCTACAATATGAGTACAAAGTTTGCGGTTTTCAAATCTTGCCATACTATCGATACAGTACTATCTGACAGATAAAATATACGTTAAAAATATAATCGACGATTTTGCTGATAGGAAACCAAGAAAAACACAACAATACAGAGCAAAAAATATCCGTCGCAAAAGCTAAATTTTCTATTTATTTACTGTTTGTTCTTTATCATTTTCTTTACCGTCTCAAAAAAACACATCCGATCCGGTGATGTGTAGTCACTACGCTTAGTTCATAGATAATATTTTATTATGATTTATTGCGTATATTATAAAGGCAATAAATACTTCACCATAAAAAACCATCATGAAGCGTAATGACTACACATCACCGAACCGGATGTGTTTTTTGGGACCGTAAACGAAAGACTTAACGTCAACTACTTACTATAATATGTGAAGTAAAAATACATTTATCATTTATCTATATATGTTAATATAATAGTATAAAGTCTAAGGACATAAAATAGCTAAATAGGCAACATGCTATTGTTGTGGTGCAAGAACGATGTAATATACTTGAGTGTTTAAGTTTTATTTCTATGTGCAGTTTGACTTTTTGACAGATGACAGCACATATCCCCGCTACGGAACTTGGTAGTAAGGATTGATGAGGTAGTCTAGCCTTCGGGGTTTCGGGGTAATTTTGAACATCTTGACATCATCAAGGCGGCTCACACATTTCCCAAACTCGTTCATGTGTTCAGTGTCTGGGCACACGCATTCCGGAACCGGTGTCGTCCAAATCCTCTTCGCAAAACGAGAGTAATTTATTCCTCCATCCGTGTCTCGTCCTTTCCGTTTTGACGGTATTATACATCCCCTCGACAGTAAAATTTCTTCTTGTGCTAGTACTCGTGGAACACCAGCATTATTCAAATTTCGAGAAGTACATCTTGGAGATTTATCAAATAGGTGGTCTTCGGCAAATGAGGAATACGCTGGCGATATCCAGCCAGTGATAACCACAACAATAATTAAACACACATTCATAACGAATTTAAAAGATTAAATATCGGGATAGCAACTCTTTTATGACGAAAATGTTGAACGTTTGACATTTGAAAAGAAAATGCTATGTTCCTTATTCAAAATAAATATGTATTGGTAGGTTTAGCGAATTAAGGCAATCGGTTTTGGTAAGATATGCATTATATGTGTGAAAGATTCGGTTTCATTATCACCATATCAATTTAACCGTTTTATTATTTAATGTAGCAGATACAGGGGTTCCGTATGCGATGGTTGAAATAAATTTATTCATGTCATAAGGATGAATTATAAAGATTAAGTTGTTCGTTGAGCAAGTTCAACGCGGATGAAGGATTTAAAGTTTACATCACAACACGGGTGATCATTAGTTTACTACCAGAAATTTATTGAAATAAATCGGGTTCAGTTAAATAGTTTGCCAATTTTAAACGAGCAACTAAATCTTTCTAATTATCCTTCTCACGAAATTACAATATATAGTAGAATTTAAAGAAATTAAAGCAAGAAAAATAGTCATTTAAATATCAGGATGTCTGGTAATATTGCGGTGGATATCCACCGTCTTAAATTAGAAGACATATTTTATATAGTATTTTAGTATTTTTTAATAATGTCTGCTTCATAGGAGTTTGTACAATACGGATCATGAATTTCATAATATGATCCTGACTTCAGTATTTCTTATATGGTTATTTCGATCGGTCGCATTTCGATTTGTTAGGTTGATTTTTTTTTAAATTTACCAGCAAGGAATGGGCTTCGAAAATATTAAGACAAAACTTTAAAGTGGAGAATATATTTCTTCGGTCAGTCCCACGGGAAAAGTGTGGAAATCATTTAGTGAAATCATAGAGGTGGCTACAAACAAAAAAGTTGGATACGTTGAGTGTATAAAATGTAAATGCATTTTCAGCTTTTCTAGTTCAAAAACAGGAACTTCTCATTTGTATCGTGATTCCTGTAAAACAAACAAAAACTAATTCTTACTAGGAAGAAATGTATTTCGCACAACTGCACACACACGATAATTAGTGAGTCAATTTTTATTAGAAAAAAAAAATCGGATTTTTTTCGGGCAAGGTTGCAAAATGTCAGGCTCGGGTCGGGTTCGGGTGAGATTTTTGGAAATGGCATCGGGCCCGGGCTGAGTTGGAGGTCTTCGGGTTCGGGCCGGGTGAAATTTCAAAATTTTGGCCCGTGCAGACCTTCTACTGTGGGCGCTAGGTGTCGCCAGATGTATGAAACGGTTTCAAAGAAAACTAACACACCGATCGTCCAGAGTCAAAAAAATAAAATCAAAATAATGTACAAAACTATTCTCTTTATAAAATGGAAACGCAATCGATAAGGTATGAGACAATAATTGAGGCTTGTTGTCAGTATGACATATAAAAAACAGAGTTAAACACGAGAACTTCCACCACGCTCTGTCAAAAATCTGTAGTCTTGGAGATAACCTGATGTAAAAAAGGGTGATATACCTATAATTAAATAAAAAAATACAGGGTAATTTTTTTTGTTGTTAAAACAAATACCTTTCATCACAAAGTTTTTTATAGTGTTTTTTATAAGTTAATTTTTTTGTTTCGTTTCATTCACTCCTCAAATATGAATAACACAACGATGTAGAAGCTAGCAAAAAAATATTTTCAGAAGCAGGTATGGTTGATTTAAATCAGTGATGCACAACCTTTTTGGGAGAAGGGCGAGATAATCATTTCTAAGATAGTTCGAGGGCCGCATGGGTAAAAATGATTGAATTATCGATATACCGATATGGAAAATAAAATGTTCAATTTTATTATTTTATGTTGTTCTTCCGTCGACTGGACAAAGTTCTGAAGAAAAAAGGTGATTGATATTTGTTATACTGGGACGCATGCGGTCCGCGGGCTTAGGGTAGTCCATCACTGATTAAAATTAAATATTATCATTTCAACTGTGTATCATTGTTAGCAAAATAAATAGCACAATACAAAATCTTTCCACAAAAAACACCGTTATCTTGCAATGTTTTGAATTTAAGATACGACGTCAAACTTTTACAGCTATTGATCTAAGAATTTTCGGATGGAAGGCCAACTCCGAGAATTCAAAATGAGCAGCGGGCCGCAAGTAAAATACCATTTTTAGATATATAGCCAATCGTTTTTTACGTCATACATTGGTTTCAAAAAGTGGCGCACCTAAAAAAATCGCGGAAAAAAGTATCCAAAATACAAGAAAAAACAATAATTATTTTGCAAATAAGACTGAAAAAAAAATTTTTTGCACAAAAAATATACCTAAAATATTCCCATTTTCATTCAAAAATTATATCTATATTCAGTTCGTATCAATTAATGTTCATTTAAAATATTTAGACGTATGAAGTGCATTTATTTGACATAAAAAGAAAAATTGCTTACCTACGAATAAATCACGGTGCTGTCCAAAACATCACATAAAATCGAAATCACTGAAAAAAATCGTTCAAAAAGAGGAACCGGGTGTACTCTATTTATTATCATGAAAAATATTTATAAAATATTCAAAAAAAAGAGAAGAATGAAGCTGATTCAAAGATTGAATTTTTTTTTTTTTTTTAATTCAGGTGCTTTTTTTGTAGTTGATATTTTTAAAACTGCTTGTTAATGGCCAAAGAAGATGGAATCAGAATTAAGCTGAGGTTCATGATCAAAATGTCTGTTCACATTTTTCACAAGTTGGTCGAATTTGTCTGAATTAAGATCATTGTTAAATTTGCAGATTTCGTCACGACGGCGTAATTCTCTTAAATCAGTGTTACATTGCAGATCAATAATCTCAAGTTGTAGCTCTTTCTATGCAGTTTTAATATTTATTGAAAATGGATCGATCACTAGCGCCAAACTTGTCCCAATTTTTCGGAAGTCACCTGTCGGAAGTCTTTGTGAAAAATCGTCATTCAGAGCGTTCCTAACACGGGGCTAAAAGTATTTAAGCAAAATTACAAATCCCTAATCATCAGTATCGGGTCAGTCCGTAACATTCTTCATTTCCAAAAATAAAATTATAATATGTATTTTTATATCCCGAATTCTTCGAAGCACTTTTTCCAAGCAAAGCCATCGAATTTGAATGTGAAAATGAATATCTGTATACTCACTCAATATCTTGAAGAATTTTTATTTGATTTTCATTATTTTTTTAAAAAAATATAAAAAAAATATTCTACTTAGAATTAGGATTTATGATGGCGGGCCGCAGAAAAACACTCGGCGGGCCGCAGTTTGCCCGTGCCTGATCTAAATGATTTATTACATAGATACTTATGTATATGTTACAGTGAAACTATATTCTCATAAGTAAGAGATATTTTTACTGACTTGGCCAGTGTAAATGTAAATGATTTGTGTGACAATATGAATTCACTGGTCACGATCATACTTGACAGTTGACATGATCGTTACATGACAGAGATAATCACATTTATTTCGCATTTTTAGGTATTTTTCACATTTAACGTTAAAACGACAGGATTTAACGTGTATATTCTGAAATAAACGAGCCTATTTAATTTTAGATAATTATTCTTTAGAGAATTTAATCATCGTATCCCTGCACACAATACATTTTAATCATTAAAATGTTATCAGTGCTATCATTTTTATCTTGTCATGATAAGATGTCTTCTTTTATTTGGACTGAATTACTATGCTATTGTTTTTTTGCTTCTGCAGTAGTCGTGCTTAATTGCTAAACGTGAGTTGTATTTAAATTAACTGCGTAACTGGTAAAGATAAATGGCGAAATATAGTTTACTTATATTCTTATTGGCCTCAGTGCTCACTTTGGCTTACGCAACTCCTCCAGAACAATTCAACATCATTGAAGGACCGGTGCAATGTCCACCGGGTCATAAGCCAGACGCCAACGGTGACTGCCGTGAAGAATGGGGAAGAGTGTTGAGCTCTATGCAGAATGACGAAGCCGTACCACCTCGCACTCTATTCAGCATCGTCCAAGTTCCACCGTCTTGCCCTCCAGGCCAGAAACCAGACCAGTCAGGGAAATGCAGACCGGTCTTCCAATTTGCTACGCTACAAGCTTTTCTTCAACGTTTTGCTAGCAAGGCTTAATTATCATTTAACCTATTCCCTGCTGAGCTGATTAGTGAATATTCCAAAAGTTAAGATTTCAATCAAGGAGTTTACCAGATCAAGTAATGCCAACTTATTTGAATAAAAACAACTGTATTAATTGTTGAATGTCAATTTGCAACTCACTGCAATGAGGTTTCTCATCGTATGAGACGCTAGCAGTTGACACGTTAAAAGAACACTTTTATGATAATTATTATAACCTTACTTAAGAATATCAATAAATTGTGAATTTCTACTAAATAGTTTCACACAGTTTTAAAAAGTGAATAAATTGTAACTATGTGTTTTTTGTGTGAATTTCGTGCTGTGCTCATGTTATATAATACTCATTTGCATACATCAAATATAGAGATTAATCACATTTGAAAAGTCTGTTTTAATAAAATTAGTAATTACGTGATAAGAAACCTGTAAAATCTTTGCTCAAATAAAAACATAACAAATTAATCTTTTTTTATTCCAATCCAAAAATGTTAAATGTTTTAGATAAAAATATAATTATTATGCTGTGAGATATTGATACATTACGCAAAATCAATTTTGTGTTGAATATGCCTTTTCAATTCACCAAAATTTACATGTTTGTCAACAGTTGTGATTTTGAAAAGATTCAAATATGAAACACTAGGAAAACGTGGGTGAATTGTCATAGTTTTCCCAATAATATAGACTATTTACCGTTGTTATTATCTTCCAATCGATGACACACAATATTTTTTTAACCAGCTTTGTCGAAGAAGGCAAATCGATAAGTTACAGTAAGTAATTAAAGCAGGGGAGCAATTGACAGATTCTACATTTTCATATCTTCAAAGATAAACAAGCTTTTTGTGTGAAAATTGGATCGTAAATAATGGTTTTTCATATTTATGTAGACACGCATAAGTATTTATAAAGATGTGATTTCAAGCGTAACTTATGTGTGCAAAATAAATGTTATTTGTATGCAGAACAAATATAAAAATAAAAATAAAATAAAATGACGTAAAACAGTTCTATTTTCAAAATTCATGTGAGATGTGTCCTGGCGTCTTTTAAATTTAGATAAGAATATTATGAGTTAAATATGGACCTAAGCACATTACAAAATAATTTATTATTAATTTGAACTTCTTACCGGTTACGGGTGGATAAATTTGATGGGACAGCAGAAAATCCCGGATAATATCAAATCCTAAATGGAGTGATTCCTTCATCAAGTTTGACAGATCATGAAAATTGGGTAAATTATGGATTATTTGTAGAGATTTATGAAAAATAAGCACATTAAATGAAATGAATGTAAGGCTTACGATTTTTTTTGAAATTTTTCGTCTTTCATTTTTAAATTTATTATAATTTATTTATTTATTGGTAAAAAACTATATTAAATACATAGCATTACAGCAAGCGCCAATGCGCCATGCATTTGACAAATTACATAACACATTACACAAAAATTTTAAAAATAAGAAAA
The DNA here is from genome assembly GCA_028554975.1 of Himalopsyche kuldschensis. Taxonomy (NCBI): domain Eukaryota; kingdom Metazoa; phylum Arthropoda; class Insecta; order Trichoptera; family Rhyacophilidae; genus Himalopsyche; species Himalopsyche kuldschensis. Next base: position 1,881,025 of record JAHFWI010000033.1, on the reverse strand, counting down.
AGAACAGAAACATATTATTCACATAAGAAGGCAAAAAATTTTAAGCTGTGTATCCCGTTGTACATGTGCAATAGGTCACCTCGGCAAAAATTCCATGAAACTCTAGTATCAGAGATATCAGGATAATCTTCACCCTCAACGTATCGCCAACGACGATAAGCGCATATTCTCTTTTTAAAATCAATAGGGAACTCAACCACTATAGCTGGGTGATAACTGTCCACAAGGACTAGAGGGTCATCACTTGCGTACACCGATACACAGCAATCTGCATCAGCCAGTACCAAGTCCAGGACTCTTGCCTTCATATTTTCAATCTGTGAGAACTGTTTGAGATTCACACAGCTTAAAAAATGAGCAATCTCAAATCCTACTCCGGGTGCCGACGAATACAAATTGAAATCACCAATGATAGCACTAGAATTTCGCATTGACAATTTCAAAAAAAAGTTGATATTAAAATAGAAGATCCTAAAGAATACTTCGCAATAAGTATGAAATCGAGTTTTAATATGCAGGAGCAAAAATGCAACCACAAACTACACAAATAATAATATAATACAGATAGAGACAGTCACGTAAGTTTATTATGTAAGAATAATTTTAATATGGGCTAATAATAAAAAACAAATTCTTCTTTCAGAACTCATACAATAATCAGTAATATTCTTCAGATTTAATCATCTCGATTCCACATTTTATAATAATCCACAAGAACTCAAAGAGTAAGGTCAAAACATAAAATTATAAGCCAGTATGTATAATTTTTTTGAGCTTAGCTCGAGAGGATTGGGATTCTGTCCCGTGACCATATATGCATAATTTACCGAAAATTGTCCATTCAACGAAGGAATTTTTTAGATTCAATAATCATATCAGGAGCCTTAATTGCATTCTTTCATGATGGGCCTATCAGATTTTTACGCTCTTCGCGTCGTCTATATTTGGCAAAATGATTCATTAGTTTCCATGTTATTTTTATTATTTAACTTGTTTAATATTATATTGTATTCTGTATTATCAAAAAGATAACGTCACTTAATGTGAATGTGTTTCTCACGTAACCGATAGTCAAAAAGTTGAAGATTAATTTAATGATACATCTACCGATTTTATTTTTTACCGGGGTATAGGTAGGAAGGTTTGTTGAAGTCTGGAACAATAGGTTTCGGTGTTAGGCTGTGGATCTTCACGTCATCAAGGCGGGTCACACATTTCCCAAACTCGTCCAATTGTTGAGTGTCTGCGCACAAGCATTCCGGAGCCGGTGTCGTCCAAATCCTTTTCCCGAAAGGAGAGTAATTTACTCCGTCATGTGTATCTCGTCCTTTCCGATTTGGAGCTATTATACATCCCCTCGACAGTAAAATATCTTCTTGTGTAAGTAATCTTGGAAAACCAGCATCAATCGAATTTCGAGAAGTACATCTTGGAGATTTATCAAATAGGTGGTCTCCGGCAAATGAGGAACACGCTGGCGATATCCATTCGGCGATAGCCACAGCCATAACTAAACACGGATTCATAATGAATTTGAAAGATTAAATACCTGGATAACAACTCTTTTATAACTAAAGTGTTGAACGTTTGGCAATTGAAAAAAAATGGCAGGTTCTATATCAAAAATAAATATGGCTAGGTAGATTTGACGTATTAAGGTAATCGGCTTTGGCAAGATATGCATTATATGTGTGAAATTTTTAATTTTCATCACCATATCAAATTGACTGCCCATTATTTAATGTGGCAAACATATGTATATAGGGGGCTCCGTAAATACCGGTTGAAACAAATTTCTTTGAGGTACTCGAAAATAACGATGAATCTCTGTATTTGTGCTAATGGTAATGCTATCGAAATTTGGTGTGCCAACAAAAGGTCGAAAGACAAAACGTACCCGGACATAACGTCTCCGGACAGAACGCCCCCGGACACATCGTCCCCAGGAAAAATGTCTGCGCGACAAATCGTCCCCGGACTAAATGTCTAACTGGCAAAAATTTTATTTTTTAATATTTTTGATACGAATACAAAAATGAGTACAATTTTTTAAATTGCTTTCACAGTTTCATAATTGTTTCAATCACGTTTTATCGTGGAACCCGAAATTGATATAGTCAGTGAATTTTATGAGGACAAAGAATGTGAATGGTTTACAAGAAGGTTTCCATAGTATAAAATAAAAGCATGAAATATCTGCACAAATAAAATAACGTATATTTTTACTGAAATATGAAGATTCTGAAAATTGCTAGCCAAATAAAACAGATATACGTTTTGATTCCAATTTTGTACCTTTAAAACATTCAATTTTTTAATTCTATCAGAGATAAAATATAACGATCATGTTTACCAAATGTATTTAATTTCAATGACTCAAATGTTTTTTTATTGTAAGCCGGGCGCATTCGTGATTTTTTCGTACTGGCAGCACTGGCCTGCAAGAGACGTAAATTTCAACCGTCAAGGTTGAATTTGAAAGCTGTCAAATTTAGTTTCAATATGATTTAACTGGCAAGTGCCAGTGATAATATATTATTGCGAGTGATAATATATTTTCGCTAGCGAAAATGTAGTAAAATAGGCTTTCACTGAAATACCAGTGATAATATATTATCACTGATAATACACTCTCGCTGTAACATATAAATTAATAAAACGTGATCAATATACAATCGTTTGTTTATTGCTTTTGAATTTTGTTTTGAAATGGATATTTATTTAAGTGATTCAAAAAGATACAACGTACAATTATTTAATAATAAATTTTGAATAAAAGTCGATAATATTCATGACACAATATGTATTATGTATAAAGTTGGCATTATTCTATCATCGTCGAAGTCATTTTTTGATAATTTTGTTTCGAAAGTATAACAACGCATCTGTTTTGTAAAACGGTGAACAATGGTTGAGGAACACTAACCCCGTGTCTTAGGTAAGCGAGACGAAGCGCTGCGGAGACGTGTAAAAACCAATTAATTCTAAACGTAGCGGACTAAAGGTCGTATGTGCCAGACGCAATTAACGCTCTGGTGAGCTTGGACCGTTTGATATTTTCAAGCGATTCGCGCGCGCCATGAGTCAGGCACTTGAGGCGACTTACGACATATGCCGTCCTGGCCGGATCGCGTCGCCCACATATGACACTTGCATGGGCGAGGACCGTTTGATATTTTAAAACTCTGCCGCTTTTAAAGCGCGCCGGATCGCTTCGCCCACCTAAGACGACCCGTAATATGAACGAGTCTATTTAATTTTGTATAACTATTATTATTTATTACGAGAATTTAATCATCGTGTCCCTGCGCACAATACATCTTAATCATTTAAATGTTATCAATTTTTATCTTGACGTGTTAAGATTTCCATTATTTGGATTGAATTACTTTACTATAAAAATAATAACACATTTTTAGTACTTTTTCCACTTTCCATTTCAATATGTGGTGCCTTGGAGACTCATAGGTTCTTGGATTTCAATAAAAAACAGAAAATTTCCACATAATAACATCACCTGTTGCAAATTACATGGGCGTATCCGAGGGATGGGGACATTTAAGATATGACCTCATACTCTGGGGTTTTTTTAATACATATGTATTTCTATTTAGTTGTATCCAAATAACATACATTTATCACTTTTAAGGTGTTCACTGTCAATACTTGGTGGAAAGGCATTATAATAAAAATAATAACACATTTTTAGTACTTTTTCCACATGAGATTTATTTCATCAGGACCGGTTTCGCTCATGGCGATCATTATCAACTGAACTTTACGATTGTTTTTTTGATTCTGAGGTAAACGTGTTTAATTGCTAAACGTAAGTTGTATTTCAATTAACTGTGTAACTGGTATAAAATACTTTGCTTATATTCTTATTGGTCTCTGTGCTCACTCTGGCTAACACAGATCCTCCAGAACAATTCAACATCATTGAAGGACCGGTGCAATGTCCACCGGGTCATAAGCCGGACTCCAACGGTGACTGCCGCGAAGAATGGGGAAAAGTTTTGACATCTACGCAGAATGACGAAACCGTGCCACATCCCGCTCCATTCAACATCGTCCAGGTTGTCTTGCCCGCCAGGCCAGAAACCAGACCAGCCAGGGAAATGCAGACCGATCTTCCAATTTGCAACCCTACAAGCTTTTCTTCAACGTTTCGCTAAGAAGGCTTAATTATTCTTCAACTATGTAATTCCCTGCTGAGCTGATTTGTGAATATTTTAACAACTAAGATTTCAATAAAAATTAATCAGTGTCTAAATACACTCAAGGAGTTTATCAGACCAAATAGTAGCAGCTTACTTGAATAAAAAAACAGTATTAATTGTTTAATGTCAATTTGCAACACACGTTGCAGCATGAGACGCTAGCAGTCGACAGGTTAAAAGAACACTTTTATGACAATTATTTTTGTTAATTGTGATAACCTATTAATTACTAGAAATTGTGAAATTCTGCTAAATAGTTACATACAGCTTTAAAAAGTGAATAAATTGAAACTGTGTTATTTTGTGTGATCTTATTTGCTGATAAAGTAAAAGTTTTAGTATTCCAAAATTCTCTAAGAATTCCGTGCTTACGATTAAAAATAGAATTCAAAATTAGTAATTACGTGATGAGAAATCTGTAATATTTCACAACTTTGCTCGAATAAAAACCTTATAAATTAATCATTTTTTTATTTCAATCCAAAAATGTTCATTTTTTAAATAAAATTGTAAATTAAATATTGTTACATTACGCGACATAAGTTTTTTGTTGAATTTGCCTTTTCGATTCACCAAAATTGTCATTTTTGACAACAGTTGTGATTTTAAAAAGATTCAAATATTGTAATACGGGTTAAAGTGGGTGAATTTTCATTGCATTGATTTCCCAGTAATATATGTAGATTATTTACTGTTGGTATTATCTTATAATCGATGACATACTATATTTTTTCAACCAGCTTTGTCGAAGAAGGCAAATCGATAAGTTAAAGTATGTAATTAATGCAGGGGAGCAATTGAATGATTCGACATTTTCATATCTTTGAATAAAAAAAGTTTTTTATGTGAAAATTGAATCGTTAACCTCTTCCGTGCTGAGCCGATTTACGAATATTTCAACGACTAAGATTTGAAACATTAATTTATCATTCTGTGTTAAATACACCCATATAGACAATGAGATCAAATAATGCATACATATTTGAAAAAAAAATCTTGAACGTGATAGTTTTAACACTGTTAACTGTATTTATTTTTTAATACCAATTTACAACACACCGAAATCAGGCGTCTCAGCATATGAGACGCTAGCACTCCACGGGTTAATAAAGGTTATTAATGTTTATGTAGACACGTATCAGTATTTATAAATGTGTGATTTCAAGCGTTACTTGTGTGTGCACTATAAATATTATTTGCATGCAGAACAAATATAAAAATAAAACGAAAATAAAATGACGTAAAATAGTTCTATTTTCAAAAATCATGTGAGATGTGTCCTGGCGTGTCTTAAATGTAGATAAGAATATTATGAGTTAAATATGACCTGCGCACGTTACAAAACCATTTATTATTAATTTGAACTTCTTACCGGTTACGGGCGGATATATTTGATGGGACAGTAGAAAATCCCGGATAATATTAACCAATTCCAAATGGAGTGTTCCTTGATCAAGTTTGACAGATCATGAAAATCGTATCGCTATTTAACGATGAATTTTTTTAGATTCAATAATCATGTCAGGAGCCTTGATTGCATTCTTGCATGATGTGTCTATCAGATTTTTACGCCCTTCGAGTCGTCTATATTTGGCAAAATGATTCATTGGTTTCCATGTGATTTTTATTGTTAAATATTAACATGCTATAATATTAATTATATTAAGACTTAGATTACGAAATCGATAACGTCACTAGTTGTGAATTTGTTTCTCAAGTAACCGATCGATAAAAAGTTGAATACACCCAAACGTCTTTTTGTGAGATTTCAACGTTATGCGGTCTTTTTTAACAGATTTTTTTTTAAAAAAATTTGGGACTATTTCAACGTCCATAATAGTACATGTAATAACGTAATAAACAGCGCGTGGTTCACATACTGTACATGCAAAATCCAATGTTTCACCTGTTTATTACAATGTGACCTTGAAACGTACGTCATTGTACATGTTATTTTCCCATATTAAGTCATAGGAATTTCCGCCGAACGCATCTACCGCACAAACAAAATGTTTAGGCGTAATTAATTTAATGATACATTTACCGATTTTATTATTTGCCGGGGGAAAGGTAGTTTGGATTGTTTAAGTCTGGCACTAAAGGTTTCGGGGTAATTCTGAACATCTTCACATCATCAAGGCGGCTCAACCATTTCCCAAACTCGTCCAAGTGTTCAGTGTCTGGGCACAAGCATTCCGCAACCGGTTTCGTCCAAATCCTTTTCACGTAACGATTGTAATGTATTCCTCCATCTGTATCTCGTCCTTTCCGCTTTGGCGCTATTATACATCCCCTCGCCAGCAAAATTTCTTCTGGTGTAAGCACTCGTGGACCACTAACATCATTCGAATTTCGAGAAGTACATCTTAGAGATGTATCAAATAGGTGGTCTCCAGCAAATGAGGTGCACGCTGGCGATAGCCACAGCGATAATTAAACACATGTTCATTACAAATTTGAATGATGGATAACAACTCTTTTATAACGAAAATGAGTGGTTCTGTATCATAAATAAATATGCCTAGGTAGATTTGACGTATTAAGGCAATCAGTTTTGGTAAGATATCCATTATATGTGTGAAATGTTTAATTTCATATCACCATATAAAATTCACCGTCCCATTTTTTATTGTGGCAAATAAAGGGGTTCTGTAAGCGTCGGTTGAAATAGATTGCAGGCACAGCTTAAGCTTTCTATTCACAGATGTCACAACACTTCTAAATATAAAATTTTATTTCGCATTTAGCTTGAGCTATTTGTTCACAGACAAATGTGTTAAATAATATAATAAAAATAAAACAGTCAATTCGGGTAACTTTGGACTTCAATATAACATTGGACAAAACTTGAGCAAGTACCGTTTATTTATTTTTCTGCTGACTAGTAATCGTGATCATTCTTGCGATTGATGAATATAACAAATCGATCTTTTGTATTATACGTGGTCAACAAAAAGAGCCACATTCACTTCTCAAATTATTTTTATCTTGCTATGATATTTTGTGAAATAAACCAATAAAACTGTGAAAATATACGACTTTTTTTTTTTTTCAAAACAGGTGGCTTCGCTTAAGCCAGGTGTTACCGAAAGGGAATGGGCAAAAAGTTGTAATTTTTTAAATATTTTCCATTGACAGTCTATCCTTCTTTATAAAAGTTCAATTCAATGTCACCAAGCTGGAAGTTTTAGCTAATATTCGCTCATCGAAAGTGGTGGTGTCCAATGATACTCAATTATAAATTTAACATTGGACCGCCCGTAAAAGCAGTTTTAGAGATATTTTTCCTTGTATTTTCATAATATTTGAATTCAAAATTATACAAAGTAAATGGTAAGAACTCATAATAGTCAATGCAAAAATGCAACTTACTATATCTGAAAATAAAAATATCACAAAAAAACACCTGAAAAGTGTGCAAATTTACCCGAATTGACTGTAAAACATTTTAGTACTTATTCCGCATAAAATTTATTGGATCAGGACCGGTTTCGCTCATGGCGAGCATTATCAACTGATAAGAAATACAAAGAAACAGTGATATTTATTCAAAAGTTAAGCAAGAATTACACTATATAATGTTCATATATTCCAATCATTACAATCTGTTGTTTTGTCTCTATTCACCCTCCTCTCGTCTACATTCACCCCAATCCAAAGAAAATTTACTGTTTCATAATAACGATAATAAATATTTTCATGAATGTGTAGAAGGACCATAAAAACACGTTTCAAGCGCTTCATACTTAAATTAGGTGGTGCAAGTGTGAAGATATATAGTTGGGAAAAATGTTTTAATTCACCCTATTCTACGGTACGGTTAAAGTGTATCAGTTAAATCTTTTTTTACAGGATACATAAAAGTTGCATGTTGTATATTAGATGCTGCTGTGTCGGAATGTGTTCTGATTATCTCATAAACTTCCAATCAGGTTGCATTGTATCATTGGCGAAATCAAGATTACTAGACAAAACCATACAAAAAAAAACTGGAGGAAATAAAAATACTAAAAATAATAAAACATTTTTAGTGCTTGTTCCACACAAAATTTATTGGATCAGGACCGGTTTAGCTCTGTGCTCTGTGCGCAATGTCACTCAATGTTAGAATGTGTTTGTGTTTTAATTCTGTCTATTGAAGTGCTTTTGAATACAAAATATTTTTTTCTGTCTCGTGCGTACACAAATAAATCAGAAGGTTTTCCAACACGTGAGCAGGCTACAAGCAGCTAGCTGTCCATGTAAGAAGCATAGATTTTCAAAATTTATTTCACACACTTGAAGCAATTGTCCCTAGTCTTGACGGTCACTGCAAACGTTTTAATTCGAATGGCATATCTCTCGGAATCATTGTGATGCGTGGCAACAGAACATTCTCTTCTTTAAATGTTCCATTTAAAATTGTTGCTTCGATGATACTGTTCATTATCTCTTTCACTGAAAGCCTGGTACCGCTGAAAAGTTTTGGAGTAATACTTATAAAGAATGGCATTCACAATGAAGTAAACTTTCACTCCCATCCAAATGTTATTATCAAGAAGTACAACTATGAGTCTGTTTTTATCTTAACTTTTAACCTCCATCATAGTGGAAAACATTGATTGACATAAGTAAGTAGAACAAAACAATGCCTTCGTTTTGAACACAATTCAATCTTAAATAGGATACTTTTCTGTTAGGACGAAAATCCATATAGAGTCTAAAGTTGAGAACACTTTAATCACATTGATATTCTTATCAATTCGTATTTCATTTTGGAGTCCAATAATAAAATTTGAGAGGCAAACATAAATATGGCAAAATATCCTTCGCGAGCGACCGTTTGGCGATCACTGGAATAGAGACTTTGTCAGGATCTAAATTATAAACAATTTCTACACTCATCATTAACATCCTCTGGTCCACTTTTTTCCATATTTTTGTTAATATGGTATCATTTTCTATAAGACATGCAACTGGCTGCCAAAATAAAGCAAAGCTAAAAATGTAGAGATAAAAATATTATGGTAAGCAAACTGGATGAATTTAAGTATGAACTAAGAGAAAAGAGAATTTTATACTTGACACATATGTACATACATGGAATTATGGTGTTAATTAAGTCAATTTTGGTAGAAGAGGCACACAATTATTATTCAAGTATGGTTGATCATAGTATATGATTAATGAAAACCTTTAATATTCCAATATACATATTTTACATACAAATACACACACACCTAAGGAATGTATTTGAATTCAAAGTAGAAATTCACATGCTTCACATTGTAAGCGGACATTGTCAAAAGGGGCAAGTCTTAGATTAGAAAAATACACTAGGTGACAATAAATTAGTTTATGCCTTACAAAAGTTTTTCTCTAATAGCATTTATCTTAACCTCTTCGAGCCCTGAGTATCTATGATACTCATGGTTTTTATAAAATATCAGCCCGATTGTAGAATTGAACGTACCAAAACCAAAAGTATCATATAATGAAGGAAACGGTTTTACCAACTGAATATACCCAAAGAATTTCATGTCACTGTTGTTGAAGGAAGTTGGTCCTTTTTAGCATTTAAAATGCTTCAACACTTACAATACAAATACAACAATATTTTTCTCTACATAATACATTATTATTTAATTTATCTCTTCAATAAGAATTATTTAACATATTGTTTATAATACAGCATGAAACAATTGTTTTTATCAGGTCAATTGAACAGCCGGGCTGATAATATTTAAAAACCATAGAGTTGATAGTTGATACCCGGGGCCCGAAGAGGTTATATACTTATATGTTTTCAAATTTATGATGAATGATAATATAGGTAGTACAAGAATTTTATCAAAAATATATGTGCTTGAAGATAAATTTCTAAAATTAAGGCAATTAGCAATGTGCTGGTTTTGACACCACAAATTTATGCAAGTCATTTTTCTCAAAGTTAACAAATGTAATTCAAAGTGTCGAAACAGTGACTGAAGAAAATTTAGCAAATCTACTGCAATGCACAATGTCCAAATTACCGGTCGAGGTTAAAAAAGTATCATAAATATTACATAAATAAATGTTAAAAAGATTTTAAGGGAATAACAAAATTATTTTACTTAATTGTTTGTTTATTATTAATATAAATAATATCATATTACTATTAAGTCATCGAGGATTTGGACTGAAGACGGTTGATGGAATTTCAATATCAAATTGATTTTAATTTTGTATTTTCCATGAGTTTTGTTGATAACACCCTGGGTTTCGCCTTTCTGAATCATCGGGCATTTATTATTGATGTTTAAAATATTTGTGTGTGGCCCATCAGAGACATCCATTATTGTGTAAGACACCAAGTGATTTCACATGGGCGTCCCTGGTTTAAGTAATGAATCACTACATCTTGAATATTATTATGTGTAAAGTTTCTTACAATAGGCTATGGTGAGCCAATCTTACAGCAATATTTACTAAAATAGATTAAGTTAAATTTATTGAACAGTGGGGTCTCAATCGGTGAACCTCAAAAAAATGGTTCAAGCAGAAAAATTCACATTATAGTGTACAGTGAAACCCCAATTCTACGTTTTTCAAGGGACCGTAAAAAACATACGATTAATGTGGAAAACGGTGAATGCGGGAAAGTTTCAAATATGAATTAAAAAAAATAAACCTTTGAAAAACTTAAAACTGTTAGAATTTCTTATTATACCTATCAAATTCATTTTTTTAAAAAGTCCTTAACACTACGTTGCTTCTTTGCAGTTTGGCACTTCAATTTAAACAAATGCCCCTCATATTCTTATATTTTTTTAACAGATTCATCCATATCCTTGAAGTAGAAATATATTTTTATTTTTTCGAAGGCCAACAACGCTGCTGGTTCATTATTGCGTTTTTCGATATCTTCTTCTGCAGAAGACACAGATGCTCAGTAATTACCGGAAACATAATGACAATGAATCGAAAATAATAGCACACTTGCAGTTTCGGTTCTTTTCTGTGAACTGATGGGATGCAGTCAAATGTGTTACTAAGAAAAATTCAACAAAACGGTAAATCGTGATAATATTTGTTACGGGACCATGATATTTCGACGTTAAATCGAGGAAATCGTTGAATCGGGGAACGGATAATGTAAGATTGGGGTTCAACTGTATTTCCAGCACTCAGAATAGAGAAAGTAGAGTCCACCTGTACAAATGTAAGTAAATTTTTGGTGTTTTTTTACATCCCTCCACTTTCGCACACCAAATTTTCAGGAACCAATTATGTGCGAAAGTGGAGGTGCCCCTGTATTTTATAAAAATTATGTTTCCAGAAAAAACTTGAAAAGAGTTTGTTGTATATTACTCTTTTCTTTATAAAGAGTTCTGTAACATTCAATGCTCTTATGGATTGAAATTTTTCAAAATCACCAAAAAATTGAAAATTAACGATTTTTTAAAAATTTACGAAATAGCGAATTGTGAGAAAGAAGAATGTGCGAAAGTGGAGGACCACCGGTACACATGTGATCAATTCATATGTCCAAATTGTAAGGTTTTGTTCATCATAATCATAAAAATCATCAAGATCATTGATTTATGTCATGTTAAAATTAAATGCTTCTTTGTGAAATATTATGTTTATACATCATAAAATCATTTCAGTTGATAAACTTATATATCTCAACATATTGTGCTGTTTATTTGATTTATTAAATCCATAATTTTATACAACACGGTTCATATTATATTCCAATCATGACAATCTGTTGTTTTGCCTCTATTCACCTGCCAAGTCTTTATTCATCCCAATTCAATATGATATCTTTAGATATCGAACAAAATAGACTGTGTTTTAATAACAATAGTGAATATTTGAAAATCATTATCATGAATGTGTAGTAGGACCATAAAAACAAGTTTCAAGTCATTCATATTTGAACTATGTGGCGCAGGTATGAAGATACATAGTCGTTAAGGGTAAAAAGTGTCTCTTTTCACCCCGTTTTACGATACATTCTGCCAAAGCGTTCTCACATCAAAAAATATGTGATCAAGATTTAGTGTTTGAGGTGATTTTGAAATAATTCTGAAAAATTAATTTACTTAAATATGAATAATAACAAACAAAATAACTATTCCATATTTCATGATTCATTGCTAATGATTTTAGTTTACTGAAGTAGTATGTATTTTTTTTTATATAAAATTTAATTTATTGTATTTTATTTTATTTTATAAATTAAAATATAACCCGGTTTTTTTGCGTGAAAAGTCAATGTTTATTTATATTTCATTTCCCGGTTTAAATTAAAGAACCTGTTTTTAAGAAATAGAGAATAAATTTACCTATAATAGCGCAGCTTTTTATATTTAGTTTACAAGTCTTGCAAAAATAAACACGACAGCCATATATTATGTCTACGCATGCGTAAACGAAATATCGATAATTTAGATTCCTACACGTGTCGATAATATTTGTTGATCGTGTCGGGTGCACATCGACAGATTTGAACGAAATTTACGCGATCTGTCCGTCAAAACACGTTAAAAATTGTCGCAAAAACAGGCCAAAGGCGTGCATAAACTAAACCACCCGAAAGAATCTAAAGAATTTTGGCACGCTCTTCGGAATTTGCACATAACCTCAAAGGCTGACAGCTTGCGTCCGAAACTGCGAACCCTCTCTGACCGCCGCGGGTCACCGCTGGGTCATCGGCGCCGCGTCGCGAGATCGCGGGGGCGCCGAGAATTGTCGCGTCGCGAGAAACAGACGGACTGTGAAATTTTTATAATGCAGTATTCCGAATGACATGTCGCACATGTCACACATTTGATATTCGATCCGCCGCCCGAGACGCGGTGTGCCGTTGGGAATAGTGACACCTATGGTGCCGGAGACATGAGTGGCAACGGGAAACAGGTGCAGTCGGCGCCGGGCCAGTCTCAGCGCTACGGCTGCGCGAGGCCGCCTACCCCCCAAAGGAGTGAGGGATTTCACGGGGCCGGTCCGCAAGGCGGCTCCCAAGGAGGCTACGCGGCCCCATCCGCCCCGCCGCCACAACCGGCCATGAGAGGCCCCCCGCCGCAGCAGTCACAGCAGCAAGCGCCGCAAGACATGAAAGCGAATCATCCCTACAGGCAGGCTCAAGCGCAAGTGCAGCAGACCTATCAGTACCGGGGACAGCAGCAACAGGGGACGCCGCCGCGTCAGCCCTCGCATCACAGACAGCCGCCGATGTACGGCACGACGCCGGGTGCTGTATACGGACCGTCCATGTCCACAGTTATTTACGCGCCTCACATGAGCATCGCTCCACCCACGTTCCCCCAGCAGCAGACTCCTCGCCAGCCATACTATCCGCCGACCGGAACTATCCCTTCCATACTGCCTCAGCAGTATTATTCTACTTATGGCAGCCAGCAACAACCTCAGTTCTTCTTGACGTCCGGAGGCGCGCAAGCCCCGGTGGGCATGGCCATGGCCGGTGGAGCCGGACGCGCCGCTGCTGCGGGTCAAAATCAAAGCCTGCAACTGGCCGCCCAGCAGCAGCCGTCCCACGCTATTGCGTCCAACCGCTATCCGCAGACCGCTCCGTCCCACCAGGGCTCAGGCCAAGAAAAGAAACGACGTCCCAATGCCATAGCTATTGTGGATCCAAAATCTGGTAGAGACGTTACGCAGGAATTGCTCGAAGGACAGGGCTCCGAGGGAGCCGACAGCGAGCGCGCGACGCCCCGTCCGGATGAAGGCGGCCAAGCTGTAGTCGAGGAGTTCGCACGACGAGTGGCTGATCGAGCCAACGAAAGGGATTCATCCGAACGATCCGACTCCGAGGCGACGTCGTCAGTGGGCGCCGATGTTGAATTCCGCAGCGCGAGACCGAGTCCCGCCGCCGACAGCCGCGATACCCCGTCTGCTGATTCAGAGCGTCTCGAAGAGAAGCCGGCCGAGCGTCCTGTCAAGATAGAGGCTTCCGATACCCCAGTAGTGTCAGCCATATCTGACAGCCCTGAAATAGTGTTGAAACAGTGTCCGGTAGTGGTAAAATCGAAGCAGGAAATCCACTCTGCACCAGGTCAAATTCGGACTGAAGAAAGAAAGCCATCTGGGAAGCTGCCCAAGCAGGTGGAAAGACCGGCTGTAGAAATTTCAGCAGTAGTTCAAGAGAGAGCTGCATCTGAACCTCGGAGGGAGTCCGTTGAGCCAGAACCGGTTTGTATAATACCTCCACCTGTTGAAGTTGTACCAGAACCTCAAATAGTTTCGTCACCGGAACCGGAAATTCCAATAGGTTCACAATGTGTTTTACCGTCTCCCGTAGAAAGCGTGAACGGCGATAGGGATATACAACGGGAAGAATCCATTGAAAAAATTGTAGAAACGCCCATTGCTGCTGTTAGTGTGCAAGACCAAGAACCGCCGAAACAAACTGAAAAGAAGGTTGCAGACCTCGAGACTCCCAAAGTGGCTGAGAAAGAGGTTGTTGTTCAAGAGCCGGTTGGAGAGCAAACGCCTCCAGATTCATCATCACATAAAACAAAACAGGGATCTAAAAAACAGAAGGCAAAGAATGTCCCGGCTCCACCGCCTGCTAGGTCTCCCTCGCCCGTACCCATTCCTGTACCTATACCCGTACCCGTAGCGGTGAAGGAAGAAGCGCCGAAAAAGAAATCACACTCTCCTGTATCTTCGGATGCCCTGTTTCTACCTGCGTTTGAACAGAAAAACAAAAATCGTACGGCTGCTAAAGTCGCTGTTAAAATACCTGATCCTGCCCCTGTGGAAATAAAACCTAAGGAAGCAGCTCAGGCAATTGATGCCATGAAAAACTTGAAAATCAACGATGACATAGTTTCGGTGGCTGAATCACTATCAACTACTGAATCTGTTACAGGTGCTCCTAAAGTAAACGACCTTGATAAACCTGAAAACAAAGAATTGGATGGTGAAAATTTCAATAAACTTAATAACAAAGAGGAAACACCCAATGCTAAAGACTCGGATGAAGGAATTGCCGTTGATGAAAACGGAGAAGAGAGGGCTGAAGGAGAAACGGATGCGTCCGGACCGCTCGGTCTTAAGTATAATTATGCAGACGATCAATGGTCACCTATCAACACCGCTGGCAAAAAGTGCTATGAATCTAGCTTCCTAATGCAGCTGAAGGATGATCCCAAGTCGAAGCTTAAGCCAGACAAAATAGTGTCTGACAATGCTTTCCGTCAAGTGCGAGCCTCGGCTACAGATCCCTCGCGCGCTGCGGGTGTAATGCGTCAGAACGACCTTCTTCCCGGCTTTGCCAGGGGCTCATCGGGCCCCCATGGAGTCACCCCTAATAGAAAGTCGCAACACGGCAAACCAAACTCCAAGGGTGGAGGAACTCCGGGGCCGGGGTCTGGGGGTCGACCCAATGTCATTCACGTCAACCTCTCATTGCGATCCGATGTCAAGCTCAATGAAACAGAGAATGCCTGGAAGCCGACACGGATGCGCGCCACGACTCTTGCTGAAGAAGAGATCGCCACTCAAGATCTATACCAGACCTTCCGTAGTATTCTTAACAAACTCACCCCTGAGAAGTTTGACACTCTAATGAGGAAAGTGAAAGATCTCAACATTGATACAGAAGAGAGGCTTTCGGGAGTCATCGACCTTATCTTTGAAAAGGCCATTGACGAACCGAGTTTCTCGAAAGCATACGCTCTCATGTGTAAAGAGCTAGAACAGATCAAGGTTTTAAAAGAATCAGTCGATAACAAGAAGCCTGTGCACGTCAGTTTCCGCATATTAATTGTAAGCAGATGTCAGAATGAATTTGAGAAAGAAGACAATACCACCCGACGGCGACAGGGCGAGGTCGACGCCTGCACTGACCCTGAAAAGAAGAAAGAGTTGATCCTGCACATGGAGGAGGAGGAAAGAAGTACTCGGCGGAGATCGGTGGGCAACATTCGCTTCATTGGAGAGCTCTTCAAACAGGGCATTATTGTCAGCAGCGTCATAGTGAACTGCATAAAACGGTTGCTTCTGAAGACCGAAGAGGAAACGCTAGAGTGCCTCTGCAAGCTTCTCATGACCATTGGTAAAGACCTTGAGAATAACAACAAAATTACATTGCAGACGTACTTTGATAGTATGAAAAATATTGTTGATGGAAAAGTTGTCAGTAGTCGTGTCCGCTTCATGCTGCAAGATGTCATTGATTTGCGCTATAATTCATGGGTGCCACGCCAGCAAGTCGTCAACCCGATGACCATGGACCGCATCAAGCAGATGGAGATCGAGAGCGAAAGTGGTAAGACTTCAAATTTCTTCAGCCAAAATTATTCATCTCCCTCAGGCGGGGCGAGAAAGGACGATCGCCCTGGCAATATGGCTAAGAGAGGAGGCTCGAAGAGTGTGACGGAGGACGGAGGCTGGTCTACCGCCCCCGCGAGAAACTCGAGGTCCAAACCTCCCGCGCACGTTGTAGATTCGGGTAAACTGAGTAAACTAGGCACAATTACTCCTATCACTCAAACATCTCTGCAGCCCTCCATCGTTTCGTGGGGTTCAGGGTCGAATACAAACAAAAAATTAGACACATGGAATTCTATTCCCAAGTCTGGCGGCGGCGCCCCACTGAGTACCAATCGAAAACCTGTCACAACCACACAGGTGTCCAACATGTATAATGTTCTAGATACTTATGCTGCGGATGGTGGATCGACAGGCGGCGCCCCTGAAACTGTCATCCCTAAGAAAGCCGGTTTTCAATCGAAAGGAGCCTCTATCGAGAGGTCTACCTTCAAATCTGACACCATTGATATGCCCAAATTTAAAAAATTGGATAAAGACAATATTATTAGCAGGGTGAACTCCATATCTATAGATGCCGGAGCTTTCGGTATGTTTGAAAAGATGAAGAGCAGTTTTAGTCCTGAAGAAATGCCCGTGGTGATTGAAGAGATGGTCGCTAATGGCCTGGAATGCAATGACCTCAGGTCTATGCAGTTGATTGGAGAAGCCTTCGGTCTGATAGTTGACAATCAAGTTGTTACCAATGATACCTTCTTAACTAGTTTCAAACAGGCAATGAATGCCTCCACAAATTTCTTCAAGATGAAAGGCAACATATGGAAGATGCTTTCTGGCTTCCTTTGGGCCTATATAGGAAGGGTTCCGGCGGTTACGTTCACTCAGATACATAGCGCTATGGCCAAAGTCATAGAATTAAAGAAAGGTTACGATTTCTTATCTCGCTTCTTCTTAGATAAGATAACTGAAAAGGATACTTTGCAAGTTCTATGGGAAGACTCTAACATGGATCTCTCTAATTGGATGGATGCCGATATGGCAGAACAGCTGTTAGATGAGTTCTCATTGAAATTCTTGACTGAGAAAAAAGGCAAATCGATGCCCAGTCCAGAAGCGGCTTGTGAGGAAATGTTGAAACTTATGCGTAACAAAAAGACTGTCGATGATGTCAAAGAATGGATTCAGCGGAATATCGGCGAAGAGGTGAAGGAGCCGTGGTTCGTGAGAGCCTTGACAGAAGCCATATTCACTTATACCCTTTGCAGCGGAGATCATAAACCGAGGTTCGACTCAGAAGCTCAGGAGCGTTATCTCAGTTTTAATAAGATATTAATAGTTTATGTGGACGGCAAGCATGAGCTACAGTGCCTTTATGCCATACAGCGTCTCCTCAACAAACTGGAACACCCCCAGGGTATCGTCAGCGGGCTTTTCGAATTCATCTGGGAGTCCGGTGAGGTTATTTCGAATGAAGGATTTTTACAATGGGAAGCGAGCATCGATCCCTGCGAACTGGAAGGAAAAGGAGTAATGCTCAAACTGCTCACTTCCTTCTTCACCCTGCTGCAGTCTGACGATTCGTCCGAGGACACGCCTTCCATCATCGAAGGGGAATACTGACAAATAAAATCTATGTTTTCTTTTTTACAAACAAAGGTAGATACTAAAGTTGCATGAAAAGTCGTAGGGATGTGAAACCTGGCCGATGACGGGAGGCGAGTAACGTAAGCCTATTTTATGAGACATCACATATCCCACCTGGTCACTCTTCTAACATTCAACAAGTTAGCATCAGTTATCTGACAAAGGAATTGAAAAACAACATGAAATTAACAATCTTAGCTGAATATCTCAAGTAAATCAGGCAATAAAAACTAAAACAACGCATAACGCCTAGCGACACGAAATCCTGATTTAAAACAATTATTTCAGACATGCTTAGGTAGCTCTAAAACTGAGTGTAATGCTTCAAATGTGAATATCAAGATGATTTTTTATCAGAAATATTTTATAATGCTGTTGGAAAAATTAAATAAATATGCAATAATGTACTTTGAAAATTAGCCAAAGCCCTTCCGTGAAAATAATCACACTTCTATATATTGAGCCAGCGACCGGATTATTGGCAACTGTCGCTTTCCCCGAAGGTCGGTACTCTGCGGTAACGCGTATTTCGGTTCATCCGCAGTAATCGCAAGATGCATCGTCTTCGCGGCAAAACCTACGTCTGAAATTAATTGTTCAATGCAAATTTAAATTTCGATCCTCAATTCAATCAGGGCTATTTAAAGGTTGAAAAGCTTATTTTGTAATGATTCCTGTGATGATTTTAAATAGGTTAAATCTTATTTATATATAAATATATATACATTATATATATATAATAAATTTCATTCCATAAGCCTTGTAAATATATGAACCGTATTATGAACAATGTGACAAAAATGCATAATTGATAATTACTACTACTTGGTAAATTCTTATGATGTCCTATTGAAACGGTGTATTTCAATTTTGCTAATTTAAACAAAATACATGCATATAAACTGTAATAAAGTCAAATAGATGCAAACGAAAATTATAATGTTAAATATTATATATAAATAAATCTTTATTGAATTTTTATTTCACCAGCATTATTTGATGAATATATGAAGTGAATATTTTAAATCTATTGTTCTGTAAAACATGAATATGTATTATGTAACTGCTGCTTTTGTTGAACAAATTTTAAAAATAAATTGTGGAATGGAATTTTCTGTGTATTTTTTTGCCAATGTGAATGTGTAAAACATTAAATTCTAACTAAAAATAACATCTTGCGTTGCCCTCATCACAAACAGGCTCCGTAAGCTTTTTTAAAGTAATTCACTGCAATGTAGCTCTTTGTTTGTTCACAATCTTATAAGAGCATTAAAAATATAAAAACAAAAAAAATGGTATAAAAATGGTAGATGTGCCAGTGCAAGTATTGACAATTTTACTTTTCTTATCAATTGACTGCCCCGTATTTTGCTGCCGGATCAAAACCTGCCTTTTATTGTAAAGTGTAGTTTTCTTTTATTGTTTGGATATTATTTTTGTGGTGCACACCGATTGCACGGGCTCGCCTAAAGAAAATATTTTTGATAGAATTAGACGTTAAACATTAGTTATATATGTACTGTAAAAATTAGATAGGCCTCTGTATCGATAACTATTATTTATACTAAATTAATGACATAGTTCCACCATTAATTTATTATGGTGTAAATTTTAAATATTCTGTAATTATTTTTAATGATTTTTTTTCAGTTGAAATGTCTGTTTGTGATGGGATGTCGAGTGGTGCGCCATTTTTTCAGACTTGTCAATTATTATTAAGGCAGTGTTGACACAAATATTTTCCTACATTTGGAGTTAACCTATTAACAATGTATTATATTATTAATATACCGTTGTCTTGAACTTTGTAGTTTACAAATATGATAATGCACTTCTGACAGAATCATTATTTTTGTTGACATGTTTTCCTTTCATATCTCAATGATAATTATCAACAATTTATATCTAGAATTTTTACTGGTAATGGGTCAATTGAATGCAGTTTGGTCTCGTATAGTTAACTGGTGACAGCATCGAAATGTAAATATTTTGTATTACATACTTGAATAAACGAAAGGTACACTCATTCATGGATCGTCTTAATTATACATTTACCACAGTCATTGACACTCGGACTTTCAATTTCTCTTATGAACACACCTTCAATCAATAATGATTACATCTGAAATACAAAAGAGGAAGTTCAAATCTTCTAAAATCTAAGTCACCTCTATTTAGCACTTCCCCCAGGATATCGAGACTTCTAAGACGGACACTGCTGGCCGAAACTTTTATATACCACATTATAAAAGAGAATAACAATGATTAGTGATCTGTACTATATAATTCATATGATACATTTTGCACTAA
Source organism: Himalopsyche kuldschensis (assembly GCA_028554975.1). Classification (NCBI taxonomy): domain Eukaryota; kingdom Metazoa; phylum Arthropoda; class Insecta; order Trichoptera; family Rhyacophilidae; genus Himalopsyche; species Himalopsyche kuldschensis. The sequence continues at coordinate 1,860,587 of JAHFWI010000033.1, read as the reverse complement.
TAGAAATGAGATTTAAAATGCTATGAAGCCAAATAGTTGAAAATAAGTGAATACCACATGACTAACATACTTACATCTGAATACATTATATGTATTACCTAATTCTTACAACAAACACATATCACTTAACCTCGCTTCCTCCACTCGAAAATACTGCATCTCCATAGTACCTTAATGCTAGATATTTTATTAAGACTCATTGTCGGCAAGCAGCTTTTATTTTCAGGGTGAATATTGATATATGAATCAACTGATAATCAATATACCATTATATTACTATCAAGAGTTAATTAGTTGAGCAAGGGTTACAGAATGTTTATTCATCACACATATATCTTGGCTGAACTAGAATATAATATCTGACCACTTAGCAAACCTGTTTTCTTAATATTAACTAGATAAAAAAATTACTCATTTTCATAATACACACAAAATTCAGTGTTAAATCCAAAAACCTGAAATTGCATAAATTTTGGTAGTAATTGGACAGTATGTAAATAAATGTCTAGCTTCGGAATCGATCCCTGGATTGCAGCAATGAAGCAAATGTACAAAATCATTACACTAAAGTGGTGTTGATAAACTGCTTGTATTACTCAAGCAGCCTTTCAGAGGTTTCTAAAAAGTGAAAGTTGTTATCAAAATGTTTGAAACTAGTGAAAACATTTAAATTTAAGAAATGATCAATTTTCAACTCTTGATTGCATTCAAGGATTTAATCAAATTATAATTTTCCTATTCATCCATATGGTTCAAGTTAAAAGGACTTGTAAAAAAATAAATAAAAGTCAAATTCGTAAGACTAACAAATATAAGAAATAATTAATGCTGTAAATACGTAATTAAGTTTTTCAAAGATTCTTGGTATAGTGAAAGGACATGGGTGCATAATACAAACTGGTTTCGCTTAGCATATTATGTCCATTATCAAATGATACGCAAATTGTTCAAATTTATATATTTTTTAACCATGTCCACTCATGCTAGTGGAACTTATGTTAACAAAAGTTGTGTATGGAAAATGTATGTAACTCAGTCTTTCTTAATTCGAAGAGAGTAGGGATAGGAGAAAAGCGCTATGACAGGTCTAGTGTCCCTAAAACATTTTTGTCCTGTTATGTAAAAAAATATATCATACAAGGACTAGGAAGTTTTGTTTTATCAACACTATTTTATAATTTGCAATTTATAAAAAAAGTTAAAGGTCATTTGATTTTGTATTTAATGATTTCAAAATCATGTAAGGTAATAAATTCAACCTGAACTAGAAACTATATCCCCAAAGAAACATATCCCGAAAAACAAAAGTTTTTTAAACAAAAAATTGAATTACTCAGATGATATCATTAGTAAAAAGTTTATCTAACCATATTTGAAACGAATGTTGCTATGCCAAGCCAGTGAGGATTTTCATTTAATTGCTCTGTGAGGCAAACGTTCATGAGCATCAAAAATGTAAGTATTCAATTTATAAAATATTAACATCTATAATACTGATATTCTTATACATGTGGATTTTTTTTATCAAAGGTAATCTCACCAACACATTTACAATGATATCAAAATAAATTAAAGGTGTAAATTTTCTTCAATCTCAGCGAAAAATATTTCAGTGTCATATTGTGGAAAAGGAATCTGAGTGTAGGTTTGAAGGATGTACTTAAAAGAAAACCTGTACAGTATAATAGTCGTTCCGTATGTTACTTTAATGGGGATGGTAAAAGACAATATATGGTGCATTATACAAATCTGGTAATTGAAAAGTCGACCAATCAGATGAAATCTGGTGGCATTCATCTGAGTCACATATCTTTAGAAAATGAATTTGCATTGAAATTCTTATCTCAGCATTTGCTTCCTCCGCTGGTAAATATTTACTTTTTGATTAAATTGTCTATTTTGAATTTATTAATCATCAATACTACAAAAACTGATTGACATAATGTAACAACTCTCTGAATCCTAAATTTGTATAAACTGGTACCATGTTATTTGTTTATATAATTGGAATGTTATCAAATAAGATTGTTCATTCTTTTAAAATGAAGATTCTGCGAATATTCTTGAAGTATTTAATTTATCTACATTTTAAAATTAGCGGGACGTCACTATGCAAGACTTTCACAAGTCACAATCTTGAGCAGCGCTTTTCAAAGTGTTACAAAAAGTTACAATGCAACTGAACTACAGTTTAAAACAAGCCATGAAATGCAATATAAGTCCTTTTGATAGTTTTCATAAATCAATATTTTTTAATTCTATTTTCTTACATGGAATCGCATCGATTATCAGTTACTTATTATGCACCCAGTGTACACACTATATGATAATACTAATTTGAATTCAACAAAACACCAAAGAAAGAAGAGGAAAAAAGTAATTTCAGACACTCAACCATTCTTTTTTAGTGAAAGCAATAATGAGGATGGAGCTTAAATTTTGAAAAGGGATTAGCACTCGAGTTTGGGACTGGCAATAGCACATTATAAAATTTGTTGTGAGTATCTAAAGCATATCTAAAAAACATAAAAACGATTCTTAAAATTTTGAAGTGTACCAGTATTGTGGAGTCAAAGCTCTTATGATATCTTTGGTTTGTGTTTTATAATTTCCTTAGGAATAGATTTTTTGTACCATTCTCATTTAATCATTACACAAGACCAAAGAAATATAGCAATTGAGTAATCTTCTCCCACTCTCCTATTATATTTTGTAATCTGTGATATTACATGAAAAACTTAATAAATATGACAAAATATTTGTATCCATCAAAGAAGACACAATGAGTTTAGCAAAACCTTTTTACATTGACACATCATAACAAATATCATGAAAAGGCCTCACAGATATAATGTTATTCATTCAATTCCATGTTAATTGTTTTTATGATTTTCCACACCCTACTTAAATGAGCCAATATAATTAAATAAGTATATAAATTTATCATTATCTGATTAGAAAGTGGGTACAATGAGAATAATAATACTAGTGACCTTTTATTTGATTAATTAGAAAGTTTTATTGACATTTGGTAAGTTATTTGTGATATAAAATATTTGCAATAACATTGTTATAATGATTTGCATAGATTGAAGACAATCATTATGTAAAGTAATTGAGAGAAGTTACTCTCAACATGTTTTTATCTTAGAATCCTATTTCTGAAATTTGGAATCATGCATGAATATTAAATGGGAATTCCTTGCAGAATGCGAAAACGAAATCTGGGCTGTATCATATTTGACTCATTGAATTTTTGTTCTGTTTCACATTTTTTGTCACTCAGATTGCTCTTGCTGACTGATGTGCTGGATGAACTCAAAACAGTCAGTTTCAGTTTACCTCTGAAATTGAATGCCTGAAGATGCCAAAAGGTTAAACCTCTTGATAGACCAATCTGTTTATGGGTCAAAAATGATTACGTCAAAGCAAATCCCATCCTTTTAATGTTTAAATAAAATATGAAAAGTTTATTGTAATGTGTTTATGCAGTAGGTATGCTACATTTGGCTGGAATACATAGATAATCATGTTTGATATATTTTCCACTTCAAAAATGTTTCTTTTCTTGAATTTATATCAGGGAATCACTTTCACTCATTATTATGAGCATCTCTTCTATATTATGTTCGTCACGCCTCTTTTGGTCTCGAGTGAGTGAAGAATGATAAGACTGAGTGCCTCAAATAAAATCACTTCTAATTTCATTATAAATTTAATTGTTATTATGACTGATAAAACACTACCTCAATTTCTTAAACTTTCTTATCTGACCTTTGTGTGATAGTTAAATCAGTATCTATACTTTGAAAATATTGTAATAAATTTTGAGTAAGTATTTGACTTATGTCAAAACAAAACCTTTTTTCCACTAGATATGGGAAATGAGTCGATTTGTGGCGACCCCCAGACTGCAAGTTATAGGCCTCATTTTTTTCAGCCAAAAATTCTTTCATTTTAATCACTTTATTAGGACTATAACCTCATCAGCACAATAAGATGTTTGTTAGCATTTATCTTTCCGTATGATTCTGGAAATGAAGCAATTTATAATATGATAAGCTAACAACCTGTTCTCTCTTAACGTATTCTGACCAAATAGATCAAATTTTCACTCAATGATATATCTCAAAAACTGAGATAGATTTATTTGACCCGAAGGAGCAAAGTAACTCCTTAATATTCGGAAGGCATGCAGTGCAGATAGCACCGTTAAAAATAAAAATGAATTAATATAATGAACTAGAGTTGAAAGTTTAATAGAAGACATTGTTTATGATAGATGATAAAAAGCACTATTGGAACATTTTTGACCATTTGCTGTCAATGCATCATGAAAGTGTATGGTTTACCAAGATACTATTTGCCATTGGACCAACATAGGTTTTACAAGATACTATTAACTAAGAATATTTTTTTCTATTCTTTTCCAGGCATCCTGTGCCTGAAATTAATAATGGTGTTACACGTTACCATGAAATGTTGTGTTGTTAGACACCATAATATGCACTATATGGAAAGGTCAAAAGATTTCTTCAATGCCAATAGATTACCAATAAACTGAATTAGTAAAATAATGACCGTTGATCGTTTTCTTAGCATTTATGTTGAATTGCAAGAAATTTTAATTATTGAAGAATAATGATTTGCAGATTTTTTCTAACATCAATAATGGTCAATTTAAAAAGATGTATGGCAAGATTTTACACCATTTATTTAAAAAAAGTAATAGATAGTTTAATTTGGTGTGTTTAAGATAAATATGTGTTATGTAACAGTTGTGCTCAATATATAAACCCACTTTCCACTATTGTATAAAGGCAAACCATGCATTGTTTCCTGTTTTAAAAATAGCGCATGTAGAAAGAGTTAGTATTTAACTGCTTGTTTTCATTACTCCCTCTACTCTTGGTATATTTGTTTATAAAATACCAACATATTATCACCACTATTGACACTGCCTCGACTATCTGAACATTTTTTCTCTTCTAGATGGTGCAGTCCAGTGGTTCTCACGTAAAATTTGGCTGTGGCCACATTAGGAACATCAGCGGTCCAACGGAAATGTCTGGTGGCCGGACCAAATTTTTGTGTTGAGTCTTCTTTGTCAAAAAAACATAAAAATGTATGTGTTTGAGTTTTTCCTAACTAACAGTTCTTGGTGCACAATAGAATACATACAAAATATTTACTTTTCAATGTCTTTGTTGACATATACTAACTTGTAAAAACACATTTTTATTAAATACCAATATCAACTATGAAGCTGTGAAGCCGCACATGAGAACCACTGGTCTAGTCAGTCTAATGTAGCTGAACCTTTTTTAAAAAAAATTGTGTATATGTTATACACATCAAAAGATTTCCATAATGCTTGATTAGTAATTGTGAAAGTAAAGCTGATGAAAATGTCTTTAATATTCCTGTTAAGAAACGATGAAGAAATTAATTTTCCATGTTACTAACTCAAAGCAGTAAAATTCTTCCTTCTACTATCTATAGCCATCATAGGAATGGTACATTTCGGTTTGCTTTGCATAAAGAAATAATTGTAAAGATTGTGGCCTGGCAAGAAATCTCATTTCTAAATCCTCTCCCAGCTGCTTAAAAGGTTGGCCCCATATGATCCAGTGCAAGGGTGGCCAACGAGGGGCCCATGGAGTATATGTACATATTTTTTTCTTTTAGTTTACACAAAACCAATTTTCTAAAAATGTAAATTTCTCAAAAATAAGCCTGTCTCGTCAAACTATTACCAGGTGTGTCGACGACATTGGAAACCATATCGAAAATAATTCCAGAAATCGAGTATCCAAGTTCATATGTTATGCTCTATCATTGGATGAAAGCACAGACCTAACAGATACCACCCAAGTGGAGATTTTTATCAGGGGTGTTGATGTCTATTTTAACAAAATAGAAGAATTAGCGGCACTGTATCCACTTAAGGACACAACTTGTTCACGAGATTTGTTAGTAGTTGTTACATCGACATTGAATCACTTTTAGTTACAACTCAACAACCTGTCGGTCTTAACAACAGATGATGCTCCAGCAATGGTTGGGAAACACGAAGGTTTAGTAAAATTGATTGAAAATGAGGCCTGCAAAGCTGGTAATACTTGGATGCTAAATTTTCATTGCATTATTCATCAGGAGAATTTATGTTCCAAGTCCCTTAAAATTGATCATGTCATATCAGATGGTCAACAGTGAACCTTATTAAATCGAAGGGGTTGAATCACCGTCAGTTCCAAGAGTTTCTCAAGTCTTTGGATTCACAGTACAATGACGTTACATTTTATGCATAAGTAAGATGGCTGACGCGTGCCGAAATGTTGAAAAGAGTGTTTGATTTCATTTTTGTTATATCTTCTTAAAAAACAATATATGTCTTGTTTGCTTTGAATAATAAAAAAAATGTTGTGCGGCCCGGCAGGAAATCTCATTTCCAGAATTTGGCCCGGCTGCTAAAAAGGTTGGCCACCCATGATCTAGTGCTTCCAAGAAAAGATGTCTACGGCAAAGCACATATTAAGCCCTTTTGATGTTTGGTAATCTATTTTGTTCGATTTCAAATTGGCCGAACTACTCATAATATTAACAAGGCTCTAAGATATTGGAATCCTGTTAGCTTGAAGATAAGATAAGAAAGTTTTAAATTCTCTAAAGGCATATCAAAAACACCAAGGGCCAACATTGCTTTTTGATCATACTCAAATAAAGCCTTAATAAGGACGGCTTGTGCAGAATACTTTTCTGTTGTGCTTAAACAAATCTCTTGGTCATATAAATGTCACCGAGTGATTTTACGGTACATAAATCACCCGGTAAAAATGTTCGGTCACATAAAAGCTATTAAGATTCAAATACAGTAAATCGCATGATTCACTTACAAATAGGTAGGTTACCTACGATGTTTCATAATAAATACCTACTCTTTTGAATGTTGGAAAGCTCAATTCCGTAAAGATTTAATGATGACTCACGTTAAGCACTGTTACGTAAATTCTATGACAGTGTAAATATTAAAATCTGTCCCATCAAATTATTCAATGATGATATTAGGTATGTCATTACAATTCAAAAAATAATCTAAAAAATCTGTTTAGGTTGGTTATAGTTACCAAATTACCAAGTTTGCAGCAGTCGGCTTCATTTAGCGATAAAAATGATTATTCCGTTTTAGGCTATGGCAACATATCTATTTTGTGCATGGTTTCAAATTTCATATGAAATAGGTAGGACCCACCTACACCTAGAAAATGAAAAAGTTACTTTAATTCATTACCATTTTCCAAGATTGAAAAAAATATTTTCGGCTATTAAGCATACCAAAATCTAGCGCCAGTGTTTGAACCATTAGTTACCTATTTTTTATACATCGCGATTTTGAATATAAATCTTTATATACATTCAATGGATTCAGCGGTACCTACCTATTTGAAATGCGAATGTAAAATTAAAATAGCTTTGATTATTCCACATGAAATAATCAATGATATTTTATATTATAAATAGTTTTACCTATATTGTCTATGAATAAAATACCGACTTTTGAAAAGTAAATACATATTACGCTTCAAGTATACATAATGACTTTTGGCGCCAAATTAGCAGCTGCTATCGGATGTTGATTTTCCATTTTGTCAGGCATGTTGTCATAACGGAGTCTTTTCTGCGGCAACCGTGCGTCGAGCTTGACATGGACCCGGATGAAGTCGAATTTCTTGCCGAAAACACTTGCGTTAGCATTATTCCTAACTTTACATACGACAAGATATTCCTAATATCTGGGGAATTGGGTCCGTTTCATGCCGGACTCCCTGTCAACGTTCCAATTTGGCTGGCGATTATGTACAAACAGAAGAAGAAATGCAGAATCGTCACACCGACATGGATGGACATAGAACTTCTCGAGGAGATAAAGGAAGAGGAGAAACGGTCACGGTAAGATACAATTTTGTAAATTATTCAGAGATTTATATACCCAGTGAGTGCGAAACAAAATAACCACACATTAAGCTAAGCTTTAATTTTGGTAGCGAATAAGTTTTGTCACGCTGCATGAAAAGCTCTCTATGAAAGCTCTCTATCCAACATGAGATTTCGCCATCTAAACTGCATTAAATATTCGATTTGGTGTTATATATACCTCACATTAATCAAATTTTATCCTCGATTTTATTCATTATGGCATCTATTCCGCTAGTGGTTATGTAATTTCTATTATAATGCTCTGGTAATACCTAAATGATGACCCCTCCGCACGTGCTTTTCATTGTTTAGCAGAAAGAATCAGGTTAACGATGCTATTCTCAATAATACTTGATGACTGAACCATGTGTCAATAAATCAAATTTAGTTTTAAAATGCTCTTGTGTCTGTGGGCCGGCGCCGGCCGACTAAGGATACAGTTTAACCCTTTATAGGACGGGGCTATTTTTTGCATTTTGAATGAAAACTTGATTAAAGTCGATTAATATCCGCCCCGCCTATGAAGATAGGATAAATTATTTAAAAAAAAATCATAGTCCCTTGTAATAAGCCCTAGGGGGTGGCGTTCTTGTTTTTTCTGCGCCACGTACCAGTAATTAGAAAATAATTGCCAAGATTTCGATGTTTGTTTTGAGTTGTGAGTTTTGTTATTTTTTGCTTTGTGGATTTTTTTTTATCACACCATGACTTTGGATAGCGTTTTTCCACTGAATCCTCCAATTAGTTCGTCATAATTTAAGCTTTTGACATAATTTGAACTCAAATAAATACAATGTAAACAAACCTAAAATATATTACGTCTTCCTATAAACCAACAAGAAAAATTTCGAAAGATTTCTAGGCTATTTTCTGAGTTTAGACCTAAAGTCGTGTTTATATTTACCACTGTCTGTTTACCTAATAAAACAGGTGCATATAGATCATTTTAGATGGAAATTAGTAGAGATATTGACTTTTATTGACAAGGGTTAATTAAGCACATGCTCCTTTGGATCATCTCATTTTTTATTTTGTCAGTGTTCATCACAAACATAAAGAATAGGAGATTATCCAGTGTTTTTATACAATGATCAATATTACCATTACCTCAATTAAAAATATATACTGCCTGCAGGTTTTTCACGAAAATGCCAAATGAGCACTACATGGTTGAAGCGAAACTACTGCTCAGCGTTGCGAGTGAAGATATACCGAAGTGTGATGAAATAAGGACCGCCATTAAAGATATCTGGGATATTCGAATGGCCAAATTGAGAACATCAATGGACACTATGATGAAATCCGGAGGGAGCTATGGTAGATTGGATCATCTTACACTCATGGAGATTAATTCGGCAAAGCCACTTCTTCCCTATGCCATGGACCAACTGTACCGATTGCGGAAGGTAATTATCTTTTGTTTAATATTTTTTATTTCATGTTACCAATCCTAAAGACTACATTTTTTCCTTTAAACTAAAACACTGGGCTATTTCCTCAATTTTTTGAAGATCTAAACTGATTTTCCTGTCTAAAGGATTATCAAATGACCTGACCAAGAATGTGATTCTTCTTTGAAATTTAAAATTTCATGTTAATAATGTATTAAATATAAGGTTCAGTTTTATCAGAGACATGTTTTTGGAAATAAATCCATAATTTGAAAAGGTATGAGGGCAATTTTGACTACCTAGCCAAAATTTCCTCCCATCCACCTGATCCCAAAATTGTACGTAGCGGTTACAATAAGCTATCCACTAATGTGTCCTTATCCATATCCAACACCAGTGGTTCTCACGTAAAATTTGGCTGTGGCTGCATTAGGAACATTTGCGATCCTACAGAAATGTCCAGTGGCTGCACCAAATTTTTGTATAGAATCTTTTGTCAAAAAACCTACCGTAAACAAAGTGTTAAGATTATCAAAATATCACTTTACAGAACGCCCAGACAACCATATCAGCAACACCGAATACGTCAATGTCATTTCCTAACACAAACATGTCGTTCAATTCGCAATGAAGAGAAGCAAGGAGTCGTGACAAATTCCTGAGAAAACACGGATTCAAGGTGTGTTAGCTGCCCTTCATGAAGAAAGACGAGTGCCTTCACGAGTAACCCGGCGTGCAGCGATCTTCACAGATCTATTATCAGCTTCTGATAAGTTTTGTATCTAACTATTTTGTATTACCACTGTCTTATGAAACTTTATCGATACATTACTTATCGACCACATCTCTAATGTGGGTTTGATTATTATTCTATGCGATATTAGAAACCACGTCTAAAAAGACTGGAAATACAGTTTTTAGATATACATTTTATATTATACTGGGATTTCAGCTTAGGATTGTAACAATCACTGATCTCTTAATATTTTTCAACGTTTTGCAGTGTTTTTGTTAGGTTTTAATTTTGTTCAGATTCTTCAAACTGCTTGTAAAAAACGTTCATCAAACTTCAGTTTAATGATTAACCCCTAGAATTGCACTATTTCTTCCAGTATGTGAGTTGCTTAAAAAATCAAATCATTTTTCTTTCATTTCCAAAGTCAATCAACATACCTTTTATATTGTTAGTAAATTTGGTCTTATATAAAATAGGCTGCTTTTCTGACGGCAACTTATTGATTCTACGGTTAAAGCTATTTAAATATTTCGGGTTTCGATAACACCTTAAACATTCTCTAATCTTTCGCGTCTTTTTCTTGGTTGAAATATAATCATTAGGGTTTGGAAATTACTTCTGGAGATTTTATAACTTTTCTATCCTCATCTGGAAGAGACATGGAGTGTGAATTAAGATTAATGGGATATTCCTCTTAAATAATGTATTAGACTTCGTCTATTAGCCCAATTATATGTTGCATTATACTTTCTCTGTCAGGTGAGCATATTTAAGCTGCTGTTTTTTCCAACCCCAGATTTTGATTCTTCAATTAATTTTTCCGTTTTGGCCTGGATTCCCTGCAGGGCTTTAAAAACTACCATGAGTTAGGAAATTAGGCACAAAAAAATCATTTCTTAGTTATGAAAGATTGCAATGGTTGAGGTAACCAAAGATCTATTGTACAGCTGGATAATTTATTGATCACCAAATTGTTAATGTTACACTATTGCACTGGTTGTTTAGATACACGGAAAGGTTTGAAGAATTTTAACACATCAATATAACGGTATTGAAAAGTTAAGAGGGTTGTATATCACAATATAATGTTATATATAGTTTGTAATTGTCATATTTAAACACTTGATACATATCGAAAGAAAGACAGAGATTAGGTCAAGACATGAGAGGAAACAGTTTAAATTGTTATTTAACATGAATTACAGTAAAAGTCCGTTAATTCGAAATTCAAGGGACCAGATTTCCCAAAAAATCGAATTACGGGATCAGTATGAAAAATTGAATTTTCGCGGCAATTGTCGACGGCTTGGAACATCGCAGCCATTTTTTCGATTTTTATGGACCAAATAAATTCAAATTACGCAATCACTAAAAAAAAGAAATTTTCGCGGGAATTGTCGGCGGCTTTGAACATCTGACGGTAATTTTTTCGAATAGACCAAAAAAATCGAGATACGAATTACGCGAACACTTAAAAAAATGAATTTTCGCGACCATTTTTTATGGGCAGGCATTTCATATGAATAAAAAACAGTTAACATATTTGATTTTTAGTCACTTATATTTAAGGTATTCGCGCGTAAAATAGAATGGCGTTTAGGTAGGTATATACTTATAAAAAATGAACCACTGTAGTGAAGCTAGGTACATACTAATATTTGAAGTCTCGCTTGCACCAATGTTATAAATGCTCTAATTCGATTTTGACATATGATACTTCACTTAATATAGATGTCTCTAACTATATTAAGTGAAGGTATGTTAAACAACAAACCATGAGTTAATGAGCCTTTCAAAATTGAGCTGTGGGTCAAGGGATAAACGGTTATCATTTCTTCCTGACCACATTAAATTGTTAATTAGGTTCCTTAGGCCACCAAAGAAATTTTCAAGGGCATCTTTGGTAATGTTACGTGGAGCGAAATATTTGAAACAGTCCGCTTTCAAAATGTCACAATCCTATTCTTCAGCAGATGTTGGCTGTCTGGTGGTAAGAACCACAAGCCGTATGCGCTTCAATTGCTTAATACCATTGATCCAATAAGTTTTGTGGAACGATGTCTCAGTAATACATACTCTTTTTGTCATACCTGATAGCGGATGCAAAGAGCTACCATTGAATGTTAAACAACAAACCATGAGTTAAAAGACGCGTAACCGTCGTTAAATTTAATACTTTTTAAGGTTCTAGTATGTAAATCTAGAACCGAAAATACGTAAATACAGCGGTCTCCTTCGTAGTAAGCTTAAAAGCTGAGTTAACGCCATTAATGTTAAAAAACAATCTGGCGTCTCAGTCCAGCTTTTTACAAACTATGAGTCCGTGTCTACCAAATGGGTAGAGTATATCACCATCTAAAGCTAGATGATGAAGTTGAGGGTTAAGAACTAGAGCGCATCTAGTGTCACGAGATTGACCAAATAATATGAATCTATCAGTTCTACCCGTATCATTAAGATAACGGCGAGCGTATCATTCGAGTCATAGCCATAGAAACAATCAGATCTTTTTTGTATGTACTAATGTTTTATAGAGCGCCAATCATCGCATGTCTTCTCCAAGATCCATGCTTCGATAGTTCTTATGCCAAGGAAAAACTCCTTATCCAGATCGCTATTATCTGGCTTGGTTAGTCACGTAGCACTATTTTTGCACTGCATATGTGAAAAATGGGCGAGTGCCATTATATGCATGTTTTCCACTTAGCAAATTGTTCATATTGCGATCAAAAAAGTGAGTCTGCTATGAAAGCATTGCTTTTATATAATTTCTAATCAATATATCACTGTGCAGAGTGCATGTAAACATTGAAAGGTCGACGGTTTTATAAATTTTGGCAGTCAATTTTCGCCAAATATTCTTACTACTTGGACTATCAGTCAAATACTCAATGATCCAGTTGCTTGAAAGCACTGAATCATCTTGAGAAACGCGTATCTTAACTTCTTCTTCTCGAAGTATTCCACGTTGGCTGTAAAACAGTGCATTTCGGTAGGATCACTCGTAAGCATATGCTGACACACTTGACAAGAAGTTGAGATTTTTTTCACAACATATCCAGCAGTGTATACCTTTCCATCAGACATTGAAATATTTTCAGTTGATGGATGGTCAACTACCATTGGATCTTCCGTTTCATCAGTACTGTGCTGTGGGTCAAGATCATTTTCTTGGATAGACGTCAACAAATTATCAGCCATACCCACAGCACCATCATCCTCCCAATTTGCTCTGAGGGAGCGTTGTCACATTAAATTGTTAATTAGAAGGTTTCTATTTTAAAAGAGCCTGCAAATTGAGAAGGGTTCGGATTTGTATTTCTTCCACCGTTGTTCCTTATGCCACCAAAGAAATTTTCAAGGGCATCTTTGGTAATGTTACGTGGAGCGAAATATTTGAAACCGTCCGCTTTCAAAATGTCACAATCCTATTCTTCAGCAGATGTTGGCTGTCTGGTGGTAAGAACCACAAGCCGTATGCGCTTCAATTGCTTAATACCATTGATCCAATAAGTTTTGTGGAACGATGTCTCAGTAATACATACTCTTTTTGTCATACCTGATAGCGGATCCAAAGAGCTACCATTGACTGAATCTAAAAGTTCATCCCGGCAATAGCAGACACTTTCCCGTGTATTGAGCTTCATCTGGAATAGATAAAAATCATCACAGTTAAAAAAAAAACCAATATTATTATAAATGTTTCACAATCCTATTCTTCAGCAGATGTCGGCTGTCTGGTGGTTTGATCCACAAGCCGCATGCGCTTCAATTGCTTAATACCATTGATCCAATAAGTTTTGTGGAACGATGTCTCAGTAATACATACTCTTTTTGTCATACCTGATAGCGGATGCAAAGAGCTACCATTGACTGAATCTAAAAGTTCATCCCGGCAATAGCAGCCACTTTCCCGTGTATTGAGCTTCATCTGGAATAGATAAAAATCATCACAGTTAAAAAAAAAACCAATATATTTCACAATTGAAAATTGTGAATATGTTAAGGATTTAATAAAACACTTCATTAATTATAAATGTTTCACTAACGTCTATCAGCGAATCTATAGCGAATGATATTGTGTTAGGTCCTCGATAGTTGGCAAGACAAACTTTTTAATAACTTTTTTGTATTTTTTCCCGTTCATTATGCCATTAATGAAGTTTAGCGGCCCTAGCCCATAAAATGTCATGCATCCCCATATCATAACATACGGGGAATGCTTCACCGTGCGACGTATGCATTTCGGATGAAATCGTTCCCCAGTTCGCCGTCGCACAATCTGCCGACCGTCCGATCCAAACAAATTAAATTTACTTTCATCGGAGAAAATAACTCTTTTCCATTCATTTTCGGTCCAATTTTGATGACATTGGGCCCACTCGAGATGTTTTTTTTCATTTTCTCCGTAAGTAACGGTTTTCTCGCACTAATTCGGGCCTTAAAACCCAGCTCCGTGATCCTCCTCTGCGTGGTCCGCAACAAAATATCGGATGACAACGAAGATTCGATCTCTGACTTTATTTCTGGAGCAGATTTAAAACGATTTTCTAGCACAACATTTTTTATTGTGCGGTCGACTACAACTGAGTCGTTACTCGCGCCCTACCACCCCCTTGAAGTCTCTATCACCATTGTTTCTCGATATTTTTTCATGAAACAACGTATCGCACCCTCACTGAACCCCACTCGACGAGATATTTCACGCATGGAAATATTCTCCTCCAACAAAGTCAATACTTTCGACTTGATCGCAATCGACATACGCTTTTCACTCGACATGTTTATTTGACAAACTTCACACGATCACGGCTAGCGAACAACTGACCTGCTTTCTGGTCGTAAAATTGTGTCGAACTATAACCAATAGTATCCCGAATATCCCTTAAAAAACTTACCCGAAAAAAATAACGGATTCTAAGAAAAAAACGCAAAACATTACAAAACATCGGGGTGCGTAGAATCAAATGGCGCATACTGTATATAACATTGAACAACAAATAAGAAGTACACAAAAATACCAATGATTCCAAAATCTTAAATCGCTTACTTAAAAGTTAATGTGAATATTGATATTGAGTCAAACTTTAAACTATCTTTGTTAAATCAGGTTCCTGATTACTACATGGTACTCTTAATACATCATCAAGGTGAGAATCAGTATCCCGATTTCTATATATGCTCTTCGCATATTTCATTTTAGAATATGATGATTCACAGAGATACGTAGATAAGAATAATCTGAGCAGACGCTGGGTGCGTGTACAGTTTTTTGTACAGCTTTGTATTTTTCGGGTACTAGTTTCCAAAATTCTTCATACTTCCCCTTCCTGCCTCTTTTCTTTAAAAATAACTTCCTGATTTGTAACGCCTTTGAACTTGATAAATTCATCAAAAAAATATTTATAGCATAATTTATAGAGTTTACATAATAGGTAGATTACAAGACATATTGAAGTAATGTACATTGAGATGCCTGCACTTCTGTGGTAATTTTTTCAAGCTATTGTCACTAGTACGGCTCCAGCGGTTTTTCTCCAAATGAAAAACCTCCCTCTCCGGAGCTTTCCGATAGGCTTTGACTCTACAGGGATACATTACTCGAAGTTGGATAATGTCCGTTGTGTCACTCCAAAGTTTCATGTTTCGTTATCTCCTGGAAACCCTGCTTCCGTCAGCCGTCTTCAATTGTTTCAATTAACATTAAGTATTAAAATTTACATTTATATAATATTTTTACATGCTTAGTAATAAAAATATCATAAAAATAAATCTTAAGATTTACACTTGTTATTGCATATTTGCCATTCGATGTAAATAAGATAATTTATTTGGTTGATTATGGTAATCTTCCACCACCATTGCCACCTGAATGGCAAGGTTTTCATATTTTTTTCTTTTAAGCTCAGGGCGACCTGTCTGAGCATTAGCCAATATTAGCTGTTGGCAAGCAATGTCTCTTCTTATCCCATCCAACAGAGACCAGAGCAGGGTGTCCGAGGCTGCTAGGGTATTGGTTTCGTAATGGATGGTTTGTTTCACCATTTTGCTGCGAGCAAATTTTACCTCTTTCATTATTTTCCCATTTCCTCCGAAAGATTTCTTTTCGATTAGCTCGAACAGTTGGTTTTGTTTTCTCACAGGTAATTGAAAATTTAGGGCTAGTATGCCAATTATCTTCGTACAATCTATGCCATATCCCCAATTAGTCACGTAGCACTATTTTTGCTATTTTATTTTTGTTATGTTAAACAACAAACCATGAGTTGAAAGACGCGTAACCGTCGTTAAATTTAATACTTTTTAAGGTTCTAGTATGTAAATCTAGAACCGTACGTAGTACAGCGGTCTGCTTCGTAGTGAGCTTAAAAGCTGAGTTAACGCCATTAATGTTAAAAACAATCTGGCGTCTCAGTCCAGCTTTTTTACAAACTATGAGTCCGTGTCTACCAAATGGGTAGAGTATATCACCATCTAAAGCGCTAGATGATGAAGTTGAGGGGTTAAGAACTAGAGCGCATCTAGTGTCACGAGATTGACCAAATAATATGAATCTATCAGTTCTACCCGTATCATTAAGATAACGAGCGAACGTATCATTGGAGTCATAGCCATAGAAACAATCAGATCTTTTTGTATGTACTAATGTTTTATAGACGCAATCATCGCATGTCTTCTCCAAGATCCATGCTTCGATAGTTCTTATGCCAAGGAAAAACTCCTTATCCAGATCGCTATTATCTGGCTTGGTTAGTCACGTAGCACTATTTTTGCACTGCATATGTGAAAAATGGGCGAGTGCCATTATATGCATGTTTTCCACTTAGCAAATTGTTCATATTGCGATCAAAAAAGTGAGTCTGCTATGAAAGCATTGCTTTTATATAATTTCTAATCAATATATCACTGTGCAGAGTGCATGTAAACATTGAAAGGTCGACGGTTTTATAAATTTTGGCAGTCAATTTTCGCCAAATATTCTTACTACTTGGACTATCAGTCAAATACTCAATGATCCAGTTGCTTGAAAGCACTGAATCATCTTGAGAGACGCGTATCTTAACTTCTTCTTCTCGAAGTATTCCACGTTGGCTGTAAAACAGTGCATTTCGGTAGGATCACTCGTAAGCATATGCTGACACACTTGACAAGAAGTTGAGATTTTTTTCACAACATATCCAGCAGTGTATACCTTTCCATCAGACATTGAAATATTTTCAGTTGATGGATGGTCAACTACCATTGGATCTTCCGTTTCATCAGTACTGTGCTGTGGGTCAAGATCATTTTCTTGGATAAACGTCAACAAATTATCAGCCATACCCACAGCACCATCATCCTCCCAATTTGCTCTGAGGGAGCGTTGTCACATTAAATTGTTAATTAGAAGGTTTCTATTTTAAAAGAGCCTGCAAATTGCGAAGGGGTCGGATTTGTATTTCTTCCACCGTTGTTCCTTATGCCACCAAAGAAATTTTCAAGGGCATCTTTGGTAATGTTACGTGGAGCGAAATATTTGAAACAGTCCGCTTTCAAAATGTCACAATCCTATTCTTCAGCAGATGTTGGCTGTCTGGTGGTAAGAACCACAAGCCGTATGCGCTTCAATTGCTTAATACCATTGATCCAATAAGTTTTGTGGAACGATGTCTCAGTAATACATACTCTTTTTGTCATACCTGATAGCGGATGCAAAGAGCTACCATTGAATGTTAAACAACAAACCATGAGTTAAAAGATGCGTAACCGTCGTTAAATTTAATACTTTTTAAGGTTCTAGTATGTAAATCTAGAACCGTGCATAGTACAGCGGTCTCCTTCGTAGTGAGCTTAAAAGCTGAGTTAACGCCATTAATGTTAAAAACAATCTGGCGTCTCAGTCCAGCTTTTTTACAAACTATGAGTCCGTGTCTACCAAATGGGTAGAGTATATCACCATCTAAAGCGCTAGATGATGAAGTTGAGGGTTAAGAACTAGAGCGCATCTAGTGTCACGAGATTGACCAAATAATATGAATCTATCAGTTCTACCCGTATCATTAAGATATCGAGCGAACGTATCATTGGAGTCATAGCCATAGAAACAATCAGATCTTTTTTGTATGTACTAATGTTTTATAGAGCGCCAATCATCGCATGTCTTCTCCAAGATCCATGCTTCGATAGTTCTTATGCCAAGGAAAAACTCCTTATCCAGATCGCTATTATCTGGCTTGGTTAGTCACGTAGCACTATTTTTGCACTGCATATGTGAAAAATGGGCGAGTGCCATTGCCATGTTTTCCACTTAGCAAATTGTTCATATTGCGATCAAAAAAGTGAGTCTGCAATGAAAGCATTGCCTTTATATAATTTCTAATCAATATATCACTGTGCAGAGTGCATGTAAACATTGAAAGGTCGACGGTTTTATAAATTTTGGCAGTCAATTTTCGCCAAATATTCTTACTACTTGGACTATCAGTCAAATACTCAATGATCCAGTTGCTTGAAAGCACTGAATCATCTTGAGAGACGCGTATCTTAACTTCTTCTTCTCGAAGTATTCCACGTTGGCTGTAAAACAGTGCATTTCGGTAGGATCACTCGTAAGCATATGCTGACACACTTGACAAGAAGTTGAGATTTTTTTCACAACATATCCAGCAGTGTATACCTTTCCATCAGACATTGAAATATTTTCAGTTGATGGATGGTCAACTACCATTGGATCTTCCGTTTCATCAGTACTGTGCTGTGGGTCAAGATCATTTTCTTGGATAAACGTCAACAAATTATCAGCCATACCCACAGCACCATCATCCTCCCAATTTGCTCTGAGGGAGCGTTGTCACATTAAATTGTTAATTAGAAGGTTTTTATTTTAAAAGAGCCTGCAAATTGCGAAGGGGTCGGATTTGTATTTCTTCCACCGTGGTTCCTTATGCCACCAAAGAAATTTTCAAGGGCATCTTTGGTAATGTTACGTGGAGCGAAATATTTGAAACAGTCCGCTTTCAAAATGTCACAATCCTATTCTTCAGCAGATGTTGGCTGTCTGGTGGTAAGAACCACAAGCCGTATGCGCTTCAATTGCTTAATACCATTGATCCAATAAGTTTTGTGGAACGATGTCTCAGTAATACATACTCTTTTTGTCATACCTGATAGCGGATGCAAAGAGCTACCATTGAATGTTAAACAACAAACCATGAGTTAAAAGACGGCGTAACCCGTCTTTTAAATTTAATACTTTTTAAGGTTCTAGGATGTAAATCTAGAACCGTCGTGCTTCTAGCGGTCTCCTTCGTAGTAAGCTTAAAAGCTGAGTTAACGCCATTAATATTAAAAACAATCTGGCGTCTCAGTCCAGCTTTTTTACAAACTATGAGTCCGTGTCTACCAAATGGGTAGAGTATATCACCATCTAAAGCGCTAGATGATGAAGTTGAGGGGTTAAGAACTAGAGCGCATCTAGTGTCACGAGATTGACCAAATAATATGAATCTATCAGTTCTACCCGTATCATTAAGATATCGAGCGAACGTATCATTGGAGTCATAGCCATAGAAACAATCAGATCTTTTTGTATGTACTAATGTTTTATAGACGCAATCATCGCATGTCTTCTCCAAGATCCATGCTTCGATAGTTCTTATGCCAAGGAAAAACTCCTTATCCAGATCGCTATTATCTGGCTTGGTTAGTCACGTAGCACTATTTTTGCACTGCATATGTGAAAAATGGGCGAGTGCCATTGCAAATTGTTCATATTGCGATCAAAAAAGTGAGTCTGCAATGAAAGCATTGCCTTTATATAATTTCTAATCAATATATCACTGTGCAGAGTGCATGTAAACATTTAAAGGTCGACGGTTTTATAAATTTTGGCAGTCAATTTTCGCCAAATATTCTTACTACTTGGACTATCAGTCAAATACTCAATGATCCAGTTGCTTGAAAGCACTGAATCATCTTGAGAGACGCGTATCTTAACTTCTTCTTCTCGAAGTATTCCACGTTGGCTGTAAAACAGTGCATTTCGGTAGGATCACTCGTAAGCATATGCTGACACACTTGACAAGAAGTTGAGATTTTTTTCACAACATATCCAGCAGTGTGTACCTTTCCATCAGACATTGAAATATTTTCAGTTGATGGATGGTCAACTACCATTGGATCTACCGTTTCATCAGTACTGTGCTGTGGGTCAAGATCATTTTCTTGGATAAACGTCAACAAATGCACAGCGCCATCTTCCTCGCATTTAGCTTTGAGGGAGCGTTGTCACATTAAATTGTTAATTAGAAGGTTTTTATTTTAAAAGAGCCTGCAAATTGAGAAGGGGTCGGATTTGTATTTCTTCCACCGTGGTTCCTTATGCCACCAAAGAAATTTTTAAGGGCATCTTTGGTAATGTTACGTGGAGCGAAATATTTGAAACCGTCCGCTTTCAAAATGTCACAATCCTATTCTTCAGCAGATGTTGGCTGTCTGGTGGTAAGAACCACAAGCCGTATGCGCTTCAATTGCTTAATACCATTGATCCAATAAGTTTTGTGGAACGATGTCTCAGTAATACATACTCTTTTTGTCATACCTGATAGCGGATGCAAAGAGCTACCATTGAATGTTAAACAACAAACCACGAGTTAAAAGATGCGTAACCGTCGTTAAATTTAATACTTTTTAAGGTTCTAGTATGTAAATCTAGAACCGTGCGTAGTACAGCGGTCTCCTTCGTAGTAAGCTTAAAAGCTGAGTTAACGCCATTAATGTTAAAAACAATCTGGCGTCTCAGTCCAGCTTTTTTACAAACTATGAGTCCGTGTCTACCAAATGGGTAGAGTATATCACCATCTAAAGCGCTAGATGATGAAGTTGAGGGGTTAAGAACTAGAGCGCATCTAGTGTCACGAGATTGACCAAATAATATGAATCTATCAGTTCTACCCGTATCATTAAGATATCGAGCGAACGTATCATTGGAGTCATAGCCATAGAAACAATCAGATCTTTTTGTATGTACTAATGTTTTATAGACGCAATCATCGCATGTCTTCTCCAAGATCCATGCTTCGATAGTTCTTATGCCAAGGAAAAACTCCTTATCCAGATCGCTATTATCTGGCTTGGTTAGTCACGTAGCACTATTTTTGCACTGCATATGTGAAAAATGGGCGAGTGCCATTATAAATTGTTCATATTGCGATCAAAAAAGTGAGTCTGCAATGAAAGCATTGCCTTTATATAATTTCTAATCAATATATCACTGTGCAGAGTGCATGTAAACATTTAAAGGTCGACGGTTTTATAAATTTTGGCAGTCAATTTTCGCCAAATATTCTTACTACTTGGACTATCAGTCAAATACTCAATGATCCAGTTGCTTGAAAGCACTGAATCATCTTGAGAGACGCGTATCTTAACTTCTTCTTCTCGAAGTATTCCACGTTGGCTGTAAAACAGTGCATTTCGGTAGGATCACTCGTAAGCATATGCTGACACACTTGACAAGAAGTTGAGATTTTTTTCACAACATATCCAGCAGTGTGTACCTTTCCATCAGACATTGAAATATTTTCAGTTGATGGATGGTCAACTACCATTGGATCTACCGTTTCATCAGTACTGTGCTGTGGGTCAAGATCATTTTCTTGGATAAACGTCAACAAATGCACAGCGCCATCTTCCTCGCATTTAGCTTTGAGGGAGCGTTGTCACATTAAATTGTTAATTAGAAGGTTTTTATTTTAAAAGAGCCTGCAAATTGAGAAGGGGTCGGATTTGTATTTCTTCCACCGTGGTTCCTTATGCCACCAAAGAAATTTTTAAGGGCATCTTTGGTAATGTTACGTGGAGCGAAATATTTGAAACCGTCCGCTTTCAAAATGTCACAATCCTATTCTTCAGCAGATGTTGGCTGTCTGGTGGTAAGAACCACAAGCCGTATGCGCTTCAATTGCTTAATACCATTGATCCAATAAGTTTTGTGGAACGATGTCTCAGTAATACATACTCTTTTTGTCATACCTGATAGCGGATGCAAAGAGCTACCATTGACTGAATCTAAAAGTTCATCCCGGCAATAGCAGACACTTTCCCGTGTATTGAGCTTCACCTGGAATAGATAAAAATCATCACAGTTAAAAAAAAACCAATATAATTATAAATGTTTCACAATCCTATTCTTCAGCAGATGTCGGCTGTCTGGTGGTTCGAACCACAAGCCGCATGCGCTTCAATTACTTAATACCATTGATCCAATAAGTTTTGTGGAATGATGTCTCAGTAATACATACTCTTTTTGTCATACCTGATAGCGGATGCAAAGAGCTACCATTGACTGAATCTAAAAGTTCATCCCGGCAATAGCAGACACTTTCCCGTGTATTGAGCTTCATCTGAAATAGATAAAAATCATCACAGTTAAAAAAAAACGAATATAATTATAAATATTTCACTAATGTTTATCAGCGAATTAGAAATATTTTCAGTCGATGGATGGTCAACTACCATTGGGTCTTCCGTTTCATCAGTACTGTGCTGTGGGTCAAGATCTTTTTCTTGGATAAACGTCAACAAATGCACAGCGCCATCTTCCTCGCAATTCGCTTTGAGAGAGTGTCATGACATTAAATTGCATTGCATTATGTGTTTGTCTCTTTTATGAGGACTTGGGTGGTAGCCTAATCCTCTTCATCTGAATATTATAGACTTGTTTCTCTTCTGAGTATTGTAGACTTGTTCTTTCAGGGATCTGCGAACTTCTGATGTCCTGGATGATGTTACAATAGTTTTATCGACCAAGTATTTGCATATTAATTGGCAAATTACATTTAATTGAAACTGCGAATTTCCAAATTTCTTTGGGTTTCTGATCAGTATAATTAATATGCGTTCAGCAGAAAATGATCGACGATGTGCAGCCCCACTTTCTTATACCATTTGGTGGTTTTTCGCATACGCTGTCTGTCATGTCTGATTTATCCACCGCTACCATGTTTTTATTATAATCCACTACTGCCGCGGGTTTCATTATAGGTTCATCAGTGACCCTATTCGTTTTACCAGTCGGTACTGATATATTTTGATAAAGATTAGGTAACATATGCACTTATCTTCTGTCGTGCCATTTTATGGCCAACAACGGTACTTTGTGCTATTTTGGAAAATTTCAGTTATAAATCGGGAATTTTTCGCTGAAAAACAATTTATCTGCCATTAAATGACTATGATATGCGAAACAATCTTTTGTTTGATTTACAATAGTATCGCATACTTCATTGCATATAACATAATGGGGTAAGTCATTCGGTCTGCGTTTTTTTGCAGGTTCGACATTTGCGAGGCTATTTTCCCGTATGTTTTGAATATTCAACGTCATTATTTATCTTTGATACGTCTTTAGACCTCGATTAAAGTTGGTTGAAAAGTATATCACAGTTTCGCATTACTTATTATTACTTAGGGAATAAGAAAAAAAGGCGAGTATATTGTAACGGAACGTATAAAAAATGAATGTTTAACTCTTAGGGAAGTCAGTCTGTTTATGAGGCTGGGCACTAGATATATCTCGTAGATATTTTCCTATAGAGCCTTCTCTGGTCTCTGTAAGTTTTTTTCCACTTCGACTCTGAGTGGTCTCTGACCTTTGGAAGTCTTCTTTTCTGATCTGTCTTAACCCAGGCTAACCATCTTTCAGGATCAAGATCAGGAGGAGTGGTTGTTTCAACCACGTCCATGTATCTTAAGTTTGTGTCTGATAGATTTTTCCCAAAGACCTGTGTGATTTCTGATATGTAATGCATAAGCTACAATTTGGGAGTTAGACCTCTCGGCGGCCAGTGCACATCCTATCAAGTGGACAAAAAGATGAACATTGGATTGGATGCCGCAGAGTAAGGAGACTTGCAGGTTAAGCCGAAGTCTGTCAAATAAGGCATATAGGAAAATGTGTCAGTTTCTTCATCTTTTTTTTCCATGTAGGTGTCATTTGACCAACTCGGCATGGAGCCAAAGCAGCGAGCAGCATCCAAGACAGGTGTGAGGGATTGAATGAAGCATCACCGTTTACTATACTCAGTGGTGTGACACCCTCTCCTGCGGATGCGATTTGAATGCAATCAGGACAGTCGTTTCTTCTTACGGTACCACAAGCATTTGTCTTTCGGTCATGTAGCCTTTGAAACAAAATTGGACTCGTGTACCAATTGTCCACATACAACGTATGTCTACGATCCAAATACGGTTCCATTAGTGTCATAACTACACTTCCCGAAATGCCAATGTGTGGATGTGTAACATATTCTGTTGTTTTGCCAGTATACACAATAAAATTCCGAACATATCCCGTAGCACAGTCACATATTACAAAAAAAATTATGCCAAAACGGCTAGCTTTTGATGGAATGTACTGACGAAATGACAAATTACCTTTGAAAAGCAGCAAACTTTCATCAATGCAGACATTCATGTAAGGATACATAGATTGTGTGAAATTTTTTTTAAATGTTCCACAAGGAATCTTATTTTGTCCCCACATACTTGCTGTGTATTATCACTGAAGTGAAGCATGTGAAGAATTATTTGGAATCCATTACGGGACATGTACCAGAATATATTGGTGAATAATACAATATATCTGTAGACCAGTGAACCTGTATTTTATTTCTTGAATTACAGGGCATCGCAAGAATCACATCATACAGCAAGAAACAAGTAGTAACTCTTCCACTGTTCACTCAATTCACTGCGTTGACTGTTTATGTATTTGTACTGTTTGTTTCAATTGTAATGAAAGTCATGAGCGTGCTTGTCATAAACATCTTGAAAAAGTCCAATTCTCTATTTCCAAAATTTTCAATATCCGGAGTTTTATATAGCGCTAATCCCGGAACCGTACTCCCGTCAGCTCTAGACTACTTAAAGGTTTCCCCAAATTACCCAAATGTTCGTTACTCACAAAGACAGAGGGTCTTGAAGAGTTACATAGGAAAATAATGAACGCGTGATGTTACTTTAACAGAAGGCCACGCTGGTGGACCTCTCTATACAAAATTTTAATTCTACAGGGCTTTAGTGGCTTAAAGCAGCTTACAGAAGGAAGGTAAAGAGTAACTTACAGTTTTCAAGTATATTCACGCGTAATTCGTACCGTATTACTCCGACCTAAGGCGGAAACGTGATACATTTTCCAAGAACTTTGTCTTCTTCATCCTTAGACCGTCCACACACCCCCCTTTCCTGCACGGGGCATCATAAATCCCTTCCAGTTTTCCCTTCAATGAGTGAATGAACCTGGGCCAAGACCATAACCACTCAGGTCTTATAGAACAAGTTGTTGCGAAGTAGGAACATCGGTCGTTTCATCTGCTTGTATAGTGAGAAATTGGCTCTGCGATATTTCATTTTTAATTTTGTTTCGACACACCTCCAAAGTTCGCGGTGCACTTCGACGCGTTAGTTCTGCTACCCTTTTCGCGCAGGCCTTCTTCTACCAAATGGACCTCTTCTGTTTCCACGGCGACTAGCCTGTGGCTGGGGGGCGGTGAAAGAAAATTCTTCCATTCCTTCATATAATTGGTTGTTATTACGTTGTCGTTGGTTTGACTTTATTGGGTAAGTTATAAGACATGATGAGTCATTACGTTTGAAATCAGTACGTTAAAAACGCAAAGCGGGTTATGGAAACTTAGCAAACAAAACAGGAAACTGATTTAGGAAAAACAGCCGGTCATTTCAATGGCAAATGTCATTTTGGATTGTTTTTGACGTACACCATTTGCGCCCAAAAAGATTGTATTGTTGTGTTATTCCCATTTCAAATATTACAGCAATGAAAGCACGCATTTCTATAGCAGGTTTCCAATTTTTTTATTGATGATGGAGTATACTTCAAGATCTTTGACAATTAAATTCAGCAGTAAAGAATTTATAAACTACAGAGGCGGTCCATGTTTTTATTCCTGGCGTTTCCAAAAACGGAATTGAAATTTTAGACGGAACATCACTATTTTCCGAAATTTCTCGAAAGCATTCGTCACTATCACTCTCTGAAATTAGGGGTAAAACAGGTCTCTCTAATAGGTAATCAGGTTCCAAAACCTGTGATACTGATGATAATTCAAAAAATGCTCAGAGTAATACCGCATATACACTGAAAAAAAATTGTCCTTCTAGTTCGAAAACACATAAATTTAAAAAAAATGCCTACATATCATATTTTGTTTGGCATGTGTTTGCAAAGAAGATTTATTAATTGCACTAACCGTTCCATACGTGTCTGTCTTTCTTGAAATCAACAACTCTGCTAGATGTGGAGATGTATAAAAATTGTCTGTTGTAAGACAATATCCCTTATCTAGCAGAGGTTTCATCAGAGACATGACCACCTGTTCCGACATGCAATATTGATCAAAATCGCTGGTGTATGAAGTTCCTTTTCCCGTATATATAATACTTTTCCATATATAGCCTGTCTTTGATTCAAACAGTGCATATATTTTTATGCCAAATCTGGCTCTTTTTGATAGAATGCATTGCTTCCACCCTATATTTCCTTTATATAATAATAAACTTTCGTCGATTGTTACATCCCTGGCTAGTGAATACAATTTTGAAAATTTTTCTTCCAATTTATCGTGAATCGGCCAAATTTTGTTCAATTTCGGGCAGGGGTGTGTTTCGGGATCGTATGTAGCGTTGTCCGAAAAATGCAAATTTTTTTTTATAGCATTGTATCGTTTTAGGACCATTGTCTTTCCGAAGGACAATGAAGAATATTTCTCGTCGACCAATGGAACTCTTGTTCAGGCATTTTTATTATGCCCTGTAAGTGCGTACAGCATAAAAAATATGCGTAATTCTGGCCCTTCTACTTCTTTCCAATATTCACGGAAAGCTCGGCGTGATGTCGACCGCTGGCTGGCAAATCGATTTGTCTCCGTGCAAATATAATTTACCAAGTCTTCATCAAAATATGCTTCGAAAAATTGTAGTATTCCAGCAGCAGGATCATAGTTGAAAGCCATTTGGAATGATTCAACAAAGGGAAATCTGTCAGATGGAGGCTCTAGTGGCGGATTATTCCTCAATTCACGCCAATCTTGAGAAGTTGATGGTGGTGGTAATTCATCGTTATCGGATCCAGTACTTATAGGTATAGGAGGTAGGTGAATGTTCAATGTCTGTGTCAGTTTCGACTTCACTCGATGATGAATTCATGATTGGGTTAAATTTTTTTCGCACACACTAACTCACATTTCAAATAAAGTAAAAATCCAAAACAGCGAAACCGTAATTATTCGACACAAGCTATTTGAAAACGATCTAATCGAGGAATGACTAGTAAAATAAGTAATAAGACATTGAAACCGTATTCTTTACCAACCCCCCAAATTGTGTCAGTAGGTATTAGTGATGGCGGGGCGGCCAGTAAAACCTTTGAAAATATGAAACGATAAAAAATAATTCCGTGTATAAGTCTATTTTCAATATTTTTGAACGAATGTTACCTAAGTATCATACATATGACGCAAGAACAATAAACCGGAGCCGACCCTCTACTCATGTACAGTTAGAATTTGTTTAGAAGATGCACTTAGCAAGAGCAATATAATTTACAAGCGCAATAAAAATTGGTACAAGGGGAGGCCCAAGAATAAAACGACAAAAGACGCAAAAATATGATTTTAAAATATGAAATAAAATATGATCTGACTTTGAAATTTTTGCAATAATATTTTTTAAAATAATATAAGCTAAAAGAAATATTATTTAGTACAATTTGCAGAATTCGTTATACGATACAATATGTATGTTTTGAATATTCCATAACCTATAACACAAAAACTAACAACTAAAAAAACATATTTTTTCATCAAAGAGGCTAAAAAAATAGCAAGCGTCTTTATTGTAATTTAATATAATGAAAACCGGCTTAGAGACCCTGATTTTTTAGTTACAATATAAAAAATCGTGAAATTACGTGAAACACGTATTAACGTGAACGCCGAAAATCGAACAACGATTTTAAAATGCTCATATGGGCGCGCTTCGGTTCACACACGTATTTGCGTGAGTGCCGAAATTGGAACACTTTTTATTTACACGTATTCGTGTGAGCGCCGGGGAAGTGGTTAATGAAAAAGGTTAACGATGTGAAATGCGATAAAATTAAGTCTGTTGTTTTTGTTTCGTCTTGTCTAGATTCAATACTATGTATGTGAGTGTTAAAATTCTTAATGTTGTTATTGAATATCTTTTCATTTTCATTGAGATTAGATATGGTTTGGTTGAAGTTACTGATAGTAGACGTGATAACTTGGGTTTGATCTTTGAGTAAATGTAAAATCTGAGTGTCTTCTTTGGATATTTTATTAATGGCATCATCATAGTAGCTGGCGTCTTGGGTAAAATTTTGGTAATTAGCATGCTCTCAGGCATAGGTTCACCCAAATCTTTTAAAGTTTGTGCCATTTGTTCTAACTTTGATATATGCATTGTAATATCATCTTGATTATTTCTTTCAAAAGTGTAGAATTTTTGTTGTAAAAACAAAATCGAAGCGGTTGACTTTTGCTCATATACTATGCAGCTTTTCCCACATTTCTCTAGATGTGTTACAGTTCATAATATACACAAGTGGCTGTTTCCCCCACAGTTGATGAGATGACCATTTGGGCTTTATTATCTGCTTTTACCCAATTTGAGGTAGCAATACTCTAGCTTTTTCGAGTTGAATCATTTTCGTTGTTTGGCTGTGGTTTTACTTGACTTCTAGAAACCACCTCAAAAAATTCCGACGCTTTTAGTATGATTTTCATCTGGAATTTCCATTGCTCCCAGTTTTCCTGGCCTTCCAGTTTATTCACTCAAATCAATTCATTTCTTAACTCCATTGTTAAATTTACCGGTATCACCACGTGTCTTCTGTGTTGATTATTTGTTTAAATTCCTTTCGAATGAGCTGGGCCCACAACGTTCCAAAAAGATATTTTTACTAATGCTACTGATAACGTTAATGAGTCCGCGTTTGGATCTTGTAGTTTTCTTCTAATTTAGTAGAACAGGGATTTTATTTTTCAAGTATTCGAGTTTTGATGAACAGATGTTATTTTCCGTTTTCTTAGATATGAAATGACAATTATGAGATGTTTTAATGTGGATTCGAGTGGCGAGATCAATTTTATTAGTTAAATATGTTACATTGTAATGTGTGATTAATTTCCAACTGGAGTCATAGAATTCGAATGTTCCTAGATTATCGTAAAGAAGTCCAGGTGATGTATTGGTATTTTGATTGTCGTAATCCGCTTCAAATGCGCTTACTGTAAGGGATCTGAAACAGCAAGTTTCACTCTATTAGTGTGAACTTTAATTAGTTTGTTTTTTACTTTAATTGTAACGTTAAGTGAACTATTCACTTTAATGATTTCGTACGGTCCTTGGAAATTAGGAGATAGTTTTTTAGATTTATTTAGTTGATTAGCATTATGCGTTAGATATATTTTATCACCAATTTCAAATTTTCGTAAGGTTTTATCTTTATTATATCTTATTTGTGTGTCTTCTTTACTTTAAAGTAAATTATTTCGTGTGATTTTGTTAGATTTAGTTTAAGTTTGTCTAAAAACGAGTCGTACGTATATTTAAATTCGGGTGTTATTATAGCTGTTGGTAGTTTTGGTAAGATCTCCTTCATTCCCCGCGATAAGATTCCGGACATCGTCTGGATCACTCCACTCGTGACCAGTCCTGACATCCAGCCAAGCTTTCGAATTTACACCAGGAAACAGTCACGCGGCAAAAAGATCTCTCCGTTAGTTTCCCGGGTGTCCGCTAACCATACGGAAATTATCACGGCTCTATTTGGAACTACCCTACTCAACAGATATCGCTCCCAGCTCAACGCCACAGCCTAGCGTACGTCATCGTAACGCATAACAAGTTATACTTATCTAAACGCGAATTAACAATGGTAGGTTTTAGAAGCAACCCGCCTAAACAAACACGTAATATTAGGTAGGTTCATAGGGAACCGCCGAAGACAAGACTCTACGCACAAAACATATAAACGATACATAAGCTATACATAGGCATACTAGCACACAAATAAACAGAATTACGGTCACAAGACAGATACAACTGAAAGCCTACTCACCTGAATCTTCGGGACTCTCATTTGATGGACGGCGTTAGCGGCAGTGGTCCCGGAGGGGCTTTAATACAATGTCCTTACGGGATTCTACTAGAGCTCTAACGCAGGCTCTATGATAAACTGCGCGCCAAAAAGTGTCGTACCTTTACCTCTTTCCAACTGCCGCTTGCTGGACGCCGTCACAGCCTCGCGTCGTCCCAAAGATTCCAGTCCAGACCTTCTTCGTCCGTGGCTAAAAACTTAGAGAGAATTATGGACGCTGCAAGCGACCAAGCTGCTTTACCACCCCTACTTTTCAATCCATATCCGGGGTAGTAACTAAAGTACACTGTTGCCAACGGCGAGTTGCCACTACATAAAACCTTACACCCTTACAACAGGCTAACTGGTCACCATCCCTGTCTAATATTCTACCTATTTTACTTACTTTAAACATTTTTATTTTTCTAAGAGATTTCGGATTGCGTTTGTATCGAGGGAAATATGATACCGTATCACACTGAAAAAAAATTGTCCTTCTAGTTCGAAAACACATAAATTAAAAAAAAAATGCCTACATATCATATTTTGTTTGGCATGTGTTTGCAAAGAAGATTTATTAATTGCACTGTGCCAGAAATACACAGCAGTATCTGAATTGATAATCTGGGATTTTAGTTTCACATCAGAATTCTGTCTACCTAATGATGACACTAGTGCAGTGGTTCTCATGTAAAATTTTACTGTGGCTGTATTCTAACCATCAGTACCCCAAGGAAATGTCTTGTGGCTGTACAAAATTTTTGTTTTCATTCTGTTGTCTATTCTCTCTGTTCTGAATTCCACATCTTCCATTCATTTTATAACAGTTTTGTTAACTAATACTTTTTGATGCACAATACTATGCATACGAAATATTTCATTTTTGTCATTTACTTTTAAAAACTCTTCAAATACCGATATTTACTATGAAGCTGTTGCAGCAAAATGAGAACTACAGCTCTAGTGTGTGCTTAATCAATTTCTCTTATGTTAATAAACTTTTCTTTATGCTTCATGCTTTTGAGAATTACTAAATGTTAAAAATGTATTTTTGTCAAATGTTATACTTAGCTCATTAGTAAATTGTTTCAAAATATATTTGAATGTTTTAATTATTCTGCCCCAATTCATTTTATTGTAATAATTGTTAAAAAGCAGCAACCCGCTTTTGTTTTGAATTTTATTTGTTCATTTAATATTGCTTGCATATTTGGCCTTGTGGTAAGAACTCTACCCTAATGAAGATCAGGGGTATGCAAAATATGTCCATCATGACTTTTTGATGTGTCCTGTGAGTGTTAAGTTAAATCTGTAGTTTTTCCATATGGACACAAAAATAGATTTTTTAAAAAAAAGACAAACAAGATAAAAAAAACATTTAAAGAAAATTGGAGTGTATTTTGTTATCAAACAAAATACCATTGTTTTATGTCTCATTTACAAACTAAAGTATATGTTATGAAAAAGCATAATATAAAAAGACTGATACAAACCATGTCAGTTAATGTAGTAAAATTGGGGATAATCAGGACGCCCCCAAACCTTAGGTTCCACTCTCCTTTTTCTTACAGCATCATTTCTTCAATAGTGGAGGCAAACGTGTAAGATCCTGACAGCCTTGCAGCTTCCAAAATAAAGTCCTAAGAGATAAATCTCGAACTACAAGCCATGCTCGTTGATTCAGTTAGGGACTGGGCATGTCTATTATAAGAATAGAAAACTGTAAGTTTACATTAACATTACAAGCAATTCTTGGTAAGAATTAATATCTTTGGTTGCCATGTCTTTTTTGATTAATTAGCGAGAACTCCCATGATAAAGTCATAAAAAATACCTTGATAAAATGTGTTCGATAATTTTTAAACAGTGTGTAGCACCTTTTTTGACATATTTTTTTCTCGTTTCGATTTTTTGTGCTTGTACATTCTTCCAAAGGCGGCGCAAAAATAAAATATAAACATAAACAAAGTTTATTTATTGAAATATATTTTGCGAAAATCACAAATTATATTTTATTGCTTTTGCAATTACGAATTATTAATGACCAAACTAATATAAATGAATCAATTGCAAAATTTTAATAAATCAACTTAATACAATACTAATTTACGTTTTACCCAGATTAGCTTTCAATTCGAGAAATACATAATATCAATCTGTCACATTTAATAACTTATTATTATCATATGAAATTAGGATGTTAGAACAGAAAAGATTTATTGTTTTTTTCACCGTGCTATAAGCCAAATTATTTTATAAACCAATAATTATTTGTGTATGATATTATTTTACTTATTTCGTACATATGATGAATTATACTTTATAACAAGGTGCTATATTTTTTCGATTAATTTGAAAACGTCAAAGATTTTTTTTATATAGGGTATTTCAATAGGGACGCTCAAAATATGTTACTTTGTCCTGATGAGTAGATTATTCATTGTTTAGTGGCCAAATTTGAGTCAACCAGTTTGGTAAATAATCGGCCAACACCTACCTGTACGTCATCAAAATACAATATCTGGTGAAAACATTGCTGCTGTGTGTGAAAGTGTACAGGAAAACCCAAGGCAGCTTATTTCTCGTTGTTCACAAGAACTTGGCTTTTCTGCGACTTCAACTTGGCGAATTTTGAATCGGGCCTCATGTCTGCACCCGTATAAAATCCAACTAACCGAGGAACTTCAGGTAAACGACCACAGACAACGCCTGATTGGGTTCTGGAGCAGTTGGAAGTTTACCCAAATTTGTCAAAAAAGTCAACTTTAGCGACATGGCCCATTTTATAATGAATGGATATTGGCAGACATTTAATTCTATATTCCATATTTAATGCCGTAAAATATACTTACAAATGAAATTAAAATTTAGTCGAAATCTCACAAACAACTTGTTTTATTTACATTTCAAAACTAAGCGTCCTTATAAAAAGACCCTTTATATATATAAATAATTGATTGTCGCAACGCTACGCCCTTTGCGTAGAAATCTTTTTCCAACACATTATTTTATTATTACAAACAATGAGTGGGTTATTCATGGCTTGCTTTGGTTTAAGCGATCGTAAATGGTTTGTATTCTTATGGAAAAAAAATGTATACTCTTTGTCTTCAAAGTATTATAATTATAATACGAAATAATTTTGTCCATTGTTGATAACTTCTAATATTATAAAAAAAAACCGTTTGAAAATGAATAGCTTAGAATTTTTTTAAATATCAACAGTAACATTATTAAATAATATCCTGAAAAAGACAAGTTGCTCACCATTACAATATTTCTTTTCAATGTTATTTTCCCAGTTGATTGCAGCTCATTAATTAATAATTTTGTAATGCTAATGTCATTAATAAAATGATTATTTGTTTGTTTTGATCTTATAATCCCCTCCTTGCTTCCTATAAAAGGTAAAATCCCGAACGCCATTTTGTAATTAATCATTTTAAAATATTAGATTCAATCTTGTTTCATTCTTCCCCGGCAAATTATTTTAACAAAAATGTTCCAAAAAAAATCTTTTTTTATTTTCTTTTAATTTGAAACATAAATATTATTTTTGTTTAAACATTTTTTTTATCTCTTCGAAGTCTATTTTTTACATTTTTTTTTCTTAGAGTATTATATACATAATACCATATCTTGAAAGCAGATAATAAGTATTGAAAAATAAATATAAATTTTAAAAATGAAAAATAAATATAAATGTGAAACACAAGCCGTTCCAAATGTAGTAAATCGGCTTTTGCCAACGAGAGGGTTAAACATATTAAAACAAGACTTTCATTATCGTAAGGTGTTTTCTCCATAAAAAGCCCTCAGCTGATAAAATCTTTTACTAAGTCAATATTTAGCTAGCTTACTTGTGGGAAAGGGGTTCAAACAGTTATGTACCTCCCTAGCAAGAAAAATAGCCAGGAAACTAGGAGCCCGCTTTGCGGACTCCATATATATAGTTTCAGTAGGAAAATAAAATTGCTTTGAAAACAGATGCCTGCGGCGAATACTAGGAGTACAGTGGTTTGACTTTGTCAGGAATACGGAGGTAAGAGAGCGGACAAACCAGCCCCTTATTACGTCCAAAATTAAAAGGCGACGATGGACCTGGCTTGGACATGTGCTGCGGATGCCCCAGGGGAGCCTGAATCCTGCCTGCCTCTTCTATCAACCTGATGGATCCCGACGCCGCGGAAGGCCTCTGATGACCATCCATAGGATGTACTCAGGGGAGCTGAGGGACGCCGGGATGACCTGGGAAGATGCAAGGAGGTTGGCGGGAGACAGAGAATCTTGGAGGCACCGTGTGGCGGCCATATGCTCCGAATAGGGAGCGGATATGGGTTAAAAAAAAAAAAAAAAAAGGAAAATAAAAATCTGTTTATAAAAATATCTCAAAAGTTTTAAAATGTGGGTTTTTATTAAAAATAATTTAAATGTGTAATAACATATTTAGCTAAAAATAAAAGTTGTGATAATAAATACTTTTTTATAAAGAGTGACCTATCAATTTTTTTTGTTTAATAAATTGGCCGTAAGGAGAAAAGGTTTATGAACCCCTGGATTAGATGGTCCAAGCACTAATACTAAACTCAGTTCACAACTCTGAACATCATCAACTGTAACAAGTTTTCAGTCATAACAGTTCTTTTAAGCGGTTCTTACCTAGTAGGGTTTTGTGGGAGCACTCGAGAGATGTTACAGCATCAATAACTAGATATGGTTTTGAAACGACATCAAATCGCCATGGATGAATATCCACATTTGAATAAGCACATAAAGTCCAGAAGGAAAAATAAAAATTCAAAATTCGCGGGAAAAAATCCCCACCCCCATTCTGGAGGTAGATGGCAGTGTGCATTTAAATGCTTGCAGAGAGGGGAGGAGTCCGGGCGAGTAGAGAGGGGGGCTCCGAGGTTGTTGCGAATGTTTTCGTGTGCTCATATTGTTGTCTATGGCATAGATAAACATAGTCTATGGCCCATATCTTTTTAGCTCTTGAAGACGTATGGTGTTTTTCTTGTGTGCCTCGGAATGGTGCGTGCGGTACGGTAGTCACCTCCGGCCATTGCGAGATGGGGCATTAATTAAAATCACGTCCATTTTTCTGGCAGTTCGGCCTAGCGGCTGCATTATTTCTGCGGTTGGTATTGAGACGACCTCAATCTCGGCCCTCGTAAAAGAGGGTGAGCCTCCCTGTCAGTCACTCTCGGGATGAGGAAATAGGACTGGGAGGTGAGAAAGTAGGGTACTCTGATTATGAATGATCTCAAAGGGTTAAACACAAGTGTGAATTAGCACCTGCACAATTTATTCGGATTTTTAACACAATTACACAAGTTATACAACGTACCAATTACTCTTAAGAATTTACAGAATTTAGTTTAAAGGTTGCAAAATAGCAATCGACCACCTTCTCGCCTTTTAAAAGGCAATATCAGGATTTTAACGAGTTATAGAGACGATTAGTAGCTTGAGGGCGACCCGCGGTACTTTTTGTGGAGAGCTAACTCAATCCTTCATAAGCATTACCCGACAGGTGTACAATCAATGCTCACTCTTTTTGAATAGAAAATACGGGGTTATCTGCGCCTAAGTGACTGTTTGTAGCAGACGCATCTCCTTTGTTCGTAATGCGAACGTAGCAGCATCCGGGTAAAGATGCGTCGGCTGTACCATTTTTTTTTGGTACAGCGGATTCTGCGTGCAATACTACGTATCTCACGCAGCCAGGGCGTAACAGAGACAAGACATTTTAGAGCGGGACGTCCGCAGATCCGATCCGGAGACGTCGCCCTCAAATGTCGGCTTGACAAATTTAAAATTTACTCTATATTAAATCGCTATAGATTTCAATATAGAGTATTATAAGACTGAATTTATTTCCTGATATTGACTTAAACTCATAGACTGTGGTGAAATAAAGATCGTTCGAGAGAGTGCTGATGTCCTACAATACTAGGAGGTGTCAGCATGATGCACCAAATTGTTGAAAGATCCCTCGCTATAATTGCGGCTTGGCCGGCGGGAGATATGCCGGCGACGCGTCATCTCGAGGCACGTGTGTACTAGAGACTCCAAATACTCGACATCTCAACTACTCGAGTATCGAGTAGTAAAGATTGAAAATACTCGAGTAGTTTCAGATGTACCAAAATCTATATTATTAATTCAAATTTGTGTATATAAGATTATAAATAAATAAATATGCTAATTTTTATTTTTGTTATGAAATATTTGGCATTACAGCCAATCCGCCAAATATTTTTATTTGCGAAAGTCATACTTGATAAACTCGATGATAAATAATGAATCAGTCGAGAATAACTCAACGAAGACTTGCATACACCCAAGATCTCCTTTTCAATTGAAAAAATCTGACCTTGCTGGGACTTGAATCTGGGCTCATCTGATCGCTAGGGCAATTGATAAAATATGTGTTTCCAAAACAATAGAGAATTGAACGTCTCAAATTTTAAATTGCTTCGAAGCTATGTTTTTATAATTCCCGCAGTAGAAAAACTCTCATTTATAAATTACGAGTACAGTCAAACCTCCGAAAACACTACTCCATATAACACGCTAGCCGAAAATCCCCCGATGGCACGGTCGCATTCCATTGTCCTTGCTATGTAACGTTGCTGGCTGTTATTCCGGGGCGAATGCCGATGCACACACAGCCAAACTAGCTATGCATTGTATCACCTACCAACCAAATATTTCGTTAAAATATTTTTTTGCAAAAACTCATATAATCTTGGTTTGCATTTTTCGCGGAAAAAAACCTAAAGAGAAAGTCCCTAATTTTGTATGAGATTCATATACCACGGTCCCGACTATAGTGTTAGCGGGGGTTTGACTGTATTACTCGAGTATTTTTCAAATTACTCGAGTATCTAGTACTTGAAAAATGGACGATTATACTCGAGTATCGAGTACTCGATACTCGAATTGGATACTCTGGTGAGTACCCACTTCCTTACTTGTAATTGTTGTCTTGTGAATTTAATAAGTAATGTCTGTTTGTCTACTGTAACTCTTGTTTGTGTATCGATGTTATGTTTTTAAATTCTCGTGTTGCGGACAGATTCCTCAAATCCTACCTACCTAATCTTTTGTGCGTGTTAATTGCTTTTCTGTTGAAGCGTCATAGTGTAAACTCCTGTAAACTCTTTGTCTTGTGTCGCGAGGGTTTGTCGGTGGCTGGATCCGGTAGAGACTATGGACTTCCGGTATGAGTCCAGGGTTTGACTGGAAGTCAACAGGGTAGACCACGTGGCGGTCTACCATGGCGTCCGAA
Source organism: Himalopsyche kuldschensis (assembly GCA_028554975.1). Lineage (NCBI taxonomy): Eukaryota > Metazoa > Arthropoda > Insecta > Trichoptera > Rhyacophilidae > Himalopsyche > Himalopsyche kuldschensis. The sequence goes on along the minus strand of JAHFWI010000033.1, from coordinate 1,823,028 downwards.
GATGCAATGGTCCACGGCTAATGTTGTCGAGGAACGTAACCTTAAATTAATCGTAAATTCTTCTTGATAGAGTAACTTCTTGGCACGTGCTAGTTCTTAACGTGGACTGTGACGCCTGAACGGAAACGCGCTTCGCTGTATAATTATTGTGTTTTTCATGTTGTATTTTAAAAATAAATTTACGGCTGTCTGAATGTCTCAGCAGCAAACAAAAGAAAAATGGACTTTTTATCTGAAGATCGTAGAGACGTAACTTCTAGCGATGTGGATTCACAGATAACTTCATATTCACTAACTCAACCTGCATTTTCAGAGGGGGGTTGTTTTTTCTTTCAAGAAAACTGTGAAGGAGTTTTCCGAGTGGCGGAAGACTAGTAAAATCGTTACAGCGGAAGTTGCGTTCTTCTCAGATTGATACTTTTTCTTTTCGTAAAATAGTTTTCAAAATTAAAAAATCATTTTTTAGTTATGATGAATATAAATCATAAGCCACGCCATTTGTGGCCACATCCACACTTTAGACCAGTAAAGCAGCGGCTCTCAACCTTAGGTGGTCCGTGACCCTTTTTGCCTTTTCTGTGCCTCCATCTACAATTTCATATTTTTTACCAGTCCGCTCTCTATGTGGACCATATGGACACCTAATTGAGTTTATCTTGTTGGATGATTTTCTATAAGAACTGCTCGTTACTCAGTTGCTCAACATTCCTTTTCTGAAGAGAGTAGGAATAAAGGACATGACTAGTGGTTAGCTAATCGCTTGCTACGTTACCGTTTTTAGGTTTGGATGGGTGTGGGAGGGAATCATTGATGACGCAGACACAGACATCTATGTCTCTATACAGAAACCAATTATTTGATTGAAAAATGAATCTGCCTGGACTGGGATTTAAACCTGCAACTGAAGCCTGGTCGGTGCTTCCCAGGGGACACATATGGACCCAGGTTGAGATACGCTTCCTAGAATAGTATAATTGATAAGGAACGCCATTAAGACTTAGGCATCTACAAAATTCAGGTTTCGCTCATGGCGAACACTACTCAGTTGATAATGTCCTGATCCAATAAATTTTATGTGGAATAAGTACTAAGAATGTTTTATTATTTTTATTATAATGCCATTCCACCAAGTATTGAAGGTGAACACCTTAAAAGTGAGAAGTATGTATATTGTTCATCAGCTAAAGCAGTCATACTCAACCTTTTTTTCGTCCGAGCCGCATTCTGATTTTTGCTTCGCTATGTGGGCCGCAACATATTTATAGTAAACTGTAAATACACTTGGGCCTCGTATAACACGGTTTTATACAACACGGATGTATAAAATGTGACATATTTTTATACAACACGGTTTAAGGTGTTATACGAGGCCCAAGTGTATACATATGTGTATTCATGTATTTTTCAAAATAAAAAATAACAGTCAACAACAAATAAAAAATACGTAAAAATTACACAAAAATACTAACGTATCCAAAATCTTTAATCGCTTACTTAAAAAACAATGTGAATTTTGATATTGAGTCAAACTTTTAACTATCTTCGTCAAATCAGGTTCCTGATATAGGTTATTCTTAATTAATACATCATCAAGGTGAGAATCAGTAAGCCGATTTTTATATACGCTCTTCGCAAATTTAATTTTAGAATATGATAAGTCACAGAGATACGTAGACGAGAATAATGTGAGCAGAAGCTGGGCACATTTTTGTACAGTTTTTGTACCAACCGATTGCAACCCAATATTGAAAACAACACCAAAAAAGTATTTGGTGACTATAATTATTTTGGGCCGCACATTAGAGGTGATTGGGCCGCAGGTTGAGTATGGCTGAGCTAAAGGAACCTGTTTCTGATTTTAGTTTTTTCATTGATATTTTCTTACCTGAATCAGTTCTTACTTTCTTTCTTTGCAGAAAAAACTGGATTTACTTATGTTATAAATAAGAATATGTCTCTGTGACACAAGGACGTCAGAGCAGGTCCGTTTTATTATGGTTTCCTGGTTTAAACACCATGTCCATGTCTGTTTTCGATATATTCATATTATGCACATTTTGTTAAGAAAGAAGTTGTTGAATTTTTGTTTTCAAATAAAAGATATGTTTTATTAATTATTGTTTATTTTCTTATATAAAACCACTTATTCGATAACTTAAATATATACATGAAAAAGCTATGTACAGCCTTAGTATTAAGATGGCGTTTTAACATTAAATATATGCTCAACGTGGAGTACACATAATGCAAACAACCAAAGAACAGTAAATTATACATTTTAAAAAGCAAAAATGTCTACTAAAATGCGATACATTATTTAATGTTCTATATTATGACTGATTATGAATTTCTTTGCATTGCGAATTGTACAAAGTGGATGTGCAAAGAAATCAAAACAACCTTTGGTTTATCTCCAGCTTTTGAACCTCACACAACAAATAAACATCTATGTATATAAGAAATCTAATTTGTGTTAAGTCGCCACAAATTATATGATACAAAATACAATGTACAAGTGACACATATACAGCAAAATTTTATCTATCAGGAAATTTGGATTATTCTTCTGAGAGGCGATGTCAAGAAATCGTATGCTTTGAGAACTAAAGGTTTGATAAAAAATTATCATTAAGTTGGTAGGTAAGTAAGTATATGAAGTAAATTTCTTTCTTTACATTTTGAATGGTTTATTTTGTTATTTTACTATTTTGTTATTTTAAAATTGTTTGCTTTTGAGCATTTACTTGAATGTCAGTTTTCTAAGGCAAACCAGTGTCCAATCCAACTGAAACACATTTAAATCGACTATTGCTTCTAACTTCAAACAGGTTCAAACCAAATTTAATTTTTTCAGTCAAAGCAACAGTGGGAAAAATAAAATTTTGTAAAGAAAAATAAGTAAAATAACAAATATTCCGGCAAAACTTTCTCATAAAATGACAGTAGATATAATAATAATTTCAATTCAATGTTAAAACATAAATAGTAATAAACCAATCTGTTAATTGTTGGCATTTGGATGTGAACAGAACAGATTTAATTTCATAATCAAGAGACCATAAAGAAAAAGAAATTGGGTATAATTTGAGCGTGATTTTATTATATTTGGTTGTCAATGAAAATATATTTATTCAAACTGTATGCTATAAATAGTGGAAGTGGAATACCATTGAAATGGATGGATGGCTAAATATCAGCTTATTTTAAAGAATTTCAATAATGAATTTGAAGCTATCTTGAATGATTAATATTAATTATACCAAATAATAATAACATTGAATTAAACTACTAAAGAATAAGAGAGAATGCTCAGGAGGTGCATAATGGCTGTCGGTTGTTTGTGATAAAAAAAATCTGACCATAGAGAATATACATTTATATAATGATGTTATAACTCGCCCTAAAAATAGGTAAGGTACTACAAAAAACTTGGCACTTAAATGGTTACTGTAAAACACATAAATTAATGGAATTGGTCATTTAATAAAAACGAATTATAAGACGATTATATTTGCCACACATTTCTGATTTATTAGAATAAATGTCTCGTGATAATAATGTTCTAATTACTAATGTTAAAAAATATTTAAAAATATATGGTTATTATATTATTATGTCGAATATGATTATGAGATATGTACAATTCTTTTATTATCCTACTTATTTACAATGTCTCTTAGTTTTTACGTTACGCAGTCTAACTGCACACAATTTTTTTTTTGAAATCTTACGTTCAAAATATTTTTAAGAGATCGCACCAACTAGAAAAGATAGATCTAAAGTTAAGACATAACATAATTAATAATACAACATGATGACACAGCAAATATTGTATGTACATACTGCATTCAAACTTTTCAATTAACTCCATTTTCAATAAATAAAATGATTTTGTTTAAGAATACAAGCCACACAATACAACACAGAAGCTTGAGTGTGGCCATCATCTCGATGAAAAATAATTCCTCAATGAATGACATTAGCAATGTTTGTATCCAAAGTAACTATTAAAATTTTTCAGTAAAGTCTTAAAATGTTCTTAGTGTTAGTATTATTATTTAACCAACATATTCAAAAAAATTGCCATAAGGAGAACATGAACAACAAAAATTATGCTTAATTTGGTTTTGTGGTTATTTTTTTTGTGTAGATAATAAAAATTCTTAGAAAGTTTCAATATTAGGTTCAAAATATTATTGTCTATGACATATCTTAGCTCCTTGAAATGCCAGTTTGAATTTTGTTATTTTCCTGAGGGGTTTTAAATTTTTTTTTAATTTTGCATTTTGGGTAAAATTAAATGATATGAATGAATTAACTTCAGATGAAATGAATGCTTTTATTTAATCATAAAGAAACTGCATGATTTGTTCTAAATGAAATTCGGTTGTATTTTAATTTGTGCATAAGGTATACTTAAGTAATGGTACAAAATTAAAGTTGCAAGATAGTGTATTATCATTATAAGGATAACACAGATATCTATTTCCATGATTGAATTTTTTTTTATCTTGTTGTTGGAAATGAATAACTTAACAAAACTCTATATTGATTGATTTTTTGTAAATTTAAATTAGAAACATTAAACTGCGATAATTTTACTGGGATCAACTTTCACACGCACAAACATGACGTCGTCTTTGACAAAATGTCTTTTCTTGAGCATTTCGTGTGAGACGAATCGGGGAAATCCAAATCCGAGAGTATCAGGTTCCCTGCTGGGTCTTTGAAAGTTTTTCCACGTGGGATCGGGAATGAAGCTCTCGACAATGTTGCATGCTTTCTCTGCGCAGGCGGTCTGGTCGAATAGGGTGAAGGAGACAGAGTGAGAAAAGGGCCAGCGAAGGAGGGCGTCATATTCCCCAGGTAAAATCTTAATGTAGACTGACATGTGGGAGGCCTCTCCGGCACCGTTCCCATTCAGGAATAGAGAAGCCTGGAAATAAAAATAAAAAAACTTAATTGATTTCTACTTAATTATTTTTTAGCATTTATTGCTTAACAGAGTTTTTGCACATACACAACACTATTCATGTCTATGTTGATAAAAATAAATATAGGGGTCCTTATTGAACCTCTTCTCTGCTCAGACGATTTATGAATATTCAAGGTTCATCAGTGTTGGTGTTAAATACACTCATGCAAGTTTTCAGACTAAATAATGCATCCTTATTTTATTAAACAAAATATTTTCTATGTTAGGTTAACACTGAAATTTCTATTTTTGAATGCGAATATGAAACACAATGCAATCAAAAAATTACAGGTTGGGTACACGAGATGAGAAACAAAATGTTATAAACCTAAAAGATTTTAAGTGACTGTTGGTGACTTCACTATTGAATGTGCTCTTTTATAAACATTCTACCTGTCGGGGCTCGGATCGCGAGGAATTTATATCTGATTTTCACTCTGACATAATTAATATATGAGATATCAAATATTAAGCTTGAATCCTGAAAAGAAACAATTTTTGGCTTCCTTCTTTGCATTATAGCTGATTAAGTTTCAAAAGAAAGTCAATAGAATTCAAAAAAAACTAGGAAGCAACATTAAAGAACCTGCAGTACAAAAATCAATTGATCTAATTACCTGTAATTTGTATCCATATTGACTAGTGTAGAAAGGTGGTGAAATGAGTTCAATTCCATCTTTGGTCTTCGCCTCTACCATTTTCGAGGCCCAGTCGTTTATTTTCCAGATAAGGGTGCCTGTGTAATTAAGCGACATCCGGGCCATAGCTGCTTTCAGGGTTGTGATTTGCTGCTGTTGCCTTGTGGATAAAGCTCCGACCAAAGCCAGGTGTTGAGCGCAGTTGTCTTCCAAGTGTCGTTCCAGCAGAACTCTCGAGCCCTAATGAAAAAATCGAAAATATTTCATTAACAAGACATTCACCAAAAGAATGACATACCATGTACTTAGAATATTATTCACTTTCAGTTTAATTGTTGAAAGTCTGTGACATTATAACTCATTATGTGTGATTTTTCCTATTGAAAGTGCAGTGTTGCACATTATAATTGTAATGTTGCTAACGACCCGGATTTAAACTTTCGACATCTTCAGGCACTTCAATCAAGTGCACAAATGATCTTGAACTGTCAGTTGAAATGCCTTAAAATGCCGAAAGGCAAAATCCGGGTTGTTACTCGTGAAAAAGTACAAAATTCCATTAGTTTGCACATTTATTAAGAGTAAATTTTGTTTTCATAAAACCCATGGGTCACCATCCGTCAACTAAAAATATTCACTTTAATGCATTTTCGTTGGGAACCTTTATGATTTTAGGGGTCCAGAGGGCAACATCCCAAACAGATATTTCCCGAAAATGCATTTTACACGTGGTATGCCTGCTGCGCCTATGCGTAACGGCTATGCGTTTAAACCAGATAATTATTTTTTAACCGAATTATATTTATACGCGACAAAAAAATACCAACCTTAAACCGACATCCTGCATCTTTGAAGTTGCACGGTATGACTAGTGTGGTACAGTGATCTTTCAGGTGGACATCTAATTCTTCTCTGGGCAAGAGTGGGGCTTCGCACCTGTGTGGGCAGGCGACAGGAAGGCGGGGGCAGGCGGTGTGATGGGTGCTGAGGGTGTCTGCGACGAACTCCTTGCTGCAGTGGCGGCAGCCGACCAATCTCTTGGTGCAGTCGTTGGTCTTGTGTTGGGCCAGCAGACGGCGCTGGATCTTTACTCCGCATTTGTTTTCGCAGTAGGTTGGCTCGTATCCGCAGTTTCCGGAGTGGTTCTAAAAGAATAAGATCGATGTTAATAAATACTGTCAGGAATCGAAAACTTTTCTCAACAATACAAAACGCACAATAATAAAATCTTGGCTTAAATTGCGTCAAGACCAAAAATATTCTGGAGGAAAGAAAGAAGTGGATCGATTGCCAATATGTAGAAATAGGGATTGAATTACCGGTTTTAACCCTTTGCACTCCTCAATATATTATTGATTTGAGAAATGATTGAAATAGCAGTTTGTGTAATTATTAGCATGGTAAAACGAAATACCGAAAAATATACCACATTACGACATGTTAAATACTTGAACACACAAAGGCACACAATCCAATAAATACGGTTTTTGAAATAAGAATATGTAATTAAAAATTAACTGTCCAATTAAGTTTTACAATGTCGAGCTATTCCAGCATAGACAAACTTGCCTGATAAGGTTATATTTTTATTTGAAGAAACAATAATTAAGGGTCAAAACATTTATCATTTAAGCTCATGTTAATTAATTATTCAGAATGCAGATTAAATGTATTCCATTGTCACTGTGTGAATTATACACGTTTAGTTAAAATATTCGACAATTGTCAAATGAAAAAACCTCTTTATAATAAAATGAAAAAAACTCACTTCAAGCATATGTCCCGAGAACTCTTTGTTGCAAAATTCACAGTTGGCCCTTCTCTGAGGGCAGGTGTACCGGAGATGATCCTGCATGAGAACTCTTGGTATCATGGCGCCGCAGTGGCTTCCGCACGGTACAGCATCATGTTTGCAGGTGTTCAGGTGAGCCTTCAGCTTGCGGAGCTCGTCAGACCACTTGCAGCCTTCTTTGTGATGGATGCAGTATACCACCGATCCCATGATGGCTTTCTCCGAATCTGGATCGGGATATATCTATAAAAGAAGAGAAATAATCCAGTTAGAAACGGTTTAAATACATCATTAGAATTTTACACGACTTAGTTTTATCTATAACAGGCATGCCCAAACCTATGGCCCAATTGAAGGATTTGTGTGGCACATTAGAGGTTTTCAACTTTATACACTTTGTTATTGATAAAATACATAAAAAAAAGTATATTTTTAAATTGGTAACAATTATAATACATCAATAGAATTACGTCATAAATAGGAAAATCCTTATAGATAAATTTCTGAAATTAAGGCAATTAGCAATGTGCATTAGCTGATTTGGCACCACATAATTGATATGAGAGTAATTTTTCTTAATGTTAACTCTTACAACTCCGCGGGCCACGGAGTCTGGCCGAAAAGATTCTGTTATGCAACTCCGTGGGCCAGACTACCTGGCCCAACGCTGGTATAAGTTTAATGGCAAATTTTTCATTAATTAACAAATACTTTTGTAGCTTAAAATTGATCACGTGCTTCATCCAACCCTACTGAAGACTATCACTCACTTAACCAACACATTTTTTTAAATCAGAGAAGCTTACTAGTCCTGAGAAAATATGATCAGAGTGCAAAAGGTTAAAAATCGAAGAGTCGAACAGTTTGACTAATAAACATTTAACTAATCTACTGCGATGCGCAACGTCAAAATTACAAGCCGACGTAAAAAAAATGTTTGAAAGAAGGATTTAAAAAGTTGTGAGCTCTGTTATTTTTATAACTATAAAATATATCATATTATAATTGATGGTTAAAATATGTACGGGTGGCCCATCAGAGATATGTATTAATTTATTTGGCCCACCAAGTGATTTCAGTTGGGCATACCTGATCTATAATAAATAAATAATATTTTTAAGGATATAAGTTTTTTCCTAAATAAGTTGATGTTATTTTGTTAGAAATGCAAAAGCGCGGTAAAACAATGAAAGGGGAAGTTTAATTACAGATGTATTTTATATACATACAAAACAAAAACTTACGGGTTCTTTAGGAAAGTAACTGAAAGTCTGACGCCGTTTCGGCTTTCGTTTACTTCCAAATAAGAAATTCAACATTTTCACGTATCGATAAAATCACTGACGCGCCACGGAACGATGTTTATCAGTAGAAATCCAAATAGGGACTGACCTAGAGTGGCGATTTTTTATTTGTTGATAGCGAAAAAAATAAATGAGCGCGCAACGAAATGCAAGTCCGGGGAGCGTCCACGATTCCAGCCAAACAAAAAACAATTCGGTCGGTCACTCGAGACCGCAGAATTAATATGAAAATAAAAATATGCGGGAACCGAAAAAAAACACAAACAGCTTTGTATGACACGGCCGCTCCACATAACATAATATCGTCACTAAACTGTATGCAACAGATTGTAATATCTTCTTTATCTTTTAGCGGAGATTATTGTGAGAGATTGTATGCGTGACATGGAAGTGGAATTGACGAAAGAAAGTTTTAATGGAATAGCTTCAGTGGAAACCTCTTCATAATTTAACTCAGATGCTAAAGTAACCGATGATTCACCTGATGGAAATATTTTCCTTATCCCGATTACCGTTACCGCAAAGTGTCCCATAAAAAGCATGCTGTCATTCATTGTATTTATTTATTTATATCCTGTTATTTGGAATTCCGGTTGAAAAATTTAATAAAACGCGGATTAAAGGATTCTTGAAATAATAATTAAAACAGGAAAATAGTAAATCTGAAAACTAATCAATGTGTGAGGCCTAAAAAACCTATTTGAATTCCACAATGCGTCAGGACAGGAGATTATTGTTAATGACTACTTATTATTTGGTCAGTTTATAATTCGATAAATGGTCAGTTATACATACTTAAAACGGTCAGTTTAAAATAATAAATGGTCAGTTAAAAAATAGTAAATGGTCAGTTAAAAAGTAGTAAATTTCATTTCATGCGCTAATTTGTCATGGAACATGTCATAAATTTGTCTCATACGACCATATTTGATAAAACTCACAAGCTGTCAAACTAAAACTTATCATTTTTTAAACCGTTTTTAATAAATAACTAACCATTAAACTATATTACTGACAATATTTTCGATGGTTTCGGCGGTAACTTTGTGGAAGTTCATTTTAATATAAAATTTAAAATAACTTTGATTATTCCACGTATTGTGTAACTAATTGTGACACGTGTTTCGCCTCTTTCAGAGGCATCTTCAGACTTACTATCGCAAAGTTTGCTTAAGTAATGAAGCAAGATAAATTCTAACATTTTAACATTTTAAATTATGAAATTACAAAATGGATTACGGGTTTTTTTCCTTCTAAAGGAAACAAGGAAGGGGTGATAGAATCAAAACAATGCAATAACATAATGATACTAATAAGGTGCAATCACTCAATCAATTAGATTGGGATTTTTCCTTTTTAAGGGACGCAAGAGAGGGTTATAGAATCGAAACAAAGCAAACAAATATATTTCTAATGACGTTAAACATTACAAACTAATAAACTATAAACTAATGAGCTGCAATCAATCAGTTAGGTTGGGTGATCACTCTTTTGAATTGGGAATAATGTTAGCAGAGGTGAGCAACCTGTCCTGTTAAGAATATTATTTAATAATATATCTTTTTTATTATTCCTTCCTTGTTTCCTTTAGAAGGAAAAAAACCCGTAATCCATTTTTTAATTTCATAATTTAAAATGTTAAAATGTTAGAATTTATCTTGCTTCATTACTTAAGCAAACTTTGCGATAGTAAGTCTGAAGATGCCTCTGAAAGAGGCGAAACACGTGTCACAATTAGTTACACAATACGTGGAATAATCAAAGTTATTTTAAATTTTATATTATATTACTGACCGTTATATTTAATAGCTGACCACATTCACACTGATACAATGACAAGTGACCGTTTATAATATTAACTGACCATTTTGATTTTTAGCTGACCATTTATTTATTTAACTGACCAAAACTTAAATTAGTTACTGACCCATTAAATACATGCCATTGTTAATGTGCAATGTAATGAGATTCATATCAATACGATTATGAAGGATTTGAAACATTTTAAATGCGGAGGTGTTTGAATGGATTCGATGAAAATAATTTCTGCAGCTGTCGTATTAATTAACTTTATATAATACATATCTAATACACAAAATCTGAGCGACTGTAGTATCAAATTTAGATATGTTATCACATACAGAATAATTCAGGTGTATATTGTTGTTGTTCCAAAGTGCACATAGATACAGACCAATATGGTGATTAATCTTGAGGAGATGGATCTAGGAATCAATACTAGACTTAAATAGAAATTGTAATGGGTGACAAAACGCCAAGCGCGTTACGTATGCCGCACTGGATGTGTTAAATATTGAACGATATTCTGATGATCGTGGATAATAAATTCTACAAAAAACAGACGCATTCGAGATCGACTAAATAGCTTAAGTTTCGCTGATTCTTCACGGAAGCTTACTATATTTAAATAAGCCTGGATCTTCTGTGCGTATTTATTTCTTAACCAGTTGTATGCCAGAAACGTATATGTACGATCTACAATTCTGTGAGCGCAGTGCTGGCCATAGAAAATGCGCGTATATATACGGTCCACTTCACACCCACTAATACTGGACAAGGTCGACGATTTTATAATTGATTTTTTTTATACGCAGCGACATCTGTTAGAGTCACAGTCCTATACTACAGTTTAGTAGACCTATAGACATATTTAGTTTAAAAAAACAATGTAATATCGATTTTAAATAGAGCTTCCGTGCATTGCCGAAATCGTCGCTATTTTTTCAAATAAAATCGTGGCCCTCGGTGCACGACCGTTTTTATACCTACTGGCATATAACGGGTTAATATTCCATTAAAATATGCTGTATATTAAAGCTGAAAATAGTTACAGCAGTTACTACTATGTAAATATAACCATATATGGGACTATTTCAATTAATATGTTACTTAATTACAGCAATCCAATAATTAATGGAGCAATGTGGCTATCTATAAAGATTTTACTCGCGAGAAGTAATTTAGATATGTTACTAACTCAAAATAATAAATATACAATAAATGTGCATGTTCCATGTAGCCAGGCACTGCAACAGTAAAAGCGTTGATTGAAACTTGTCAAACTACATTAAAAAGATAACTCCGATTTCTGTGCACATGGCTCCTCGGTTTAATACTTTATTTCCTTATTATGAAGCACGTCGTTTCATAGTGAAGGTACGCTGTTAAGTCTCAGTTAGTTGCCCGTATTTTGTAACAGATTCGTGTGTAGTTTGTTTACATTTTCGGGGTGAATTCAGAAATGTAAACAAACTTCAGAGCGGAGATAAGGACGATAAAACTTTATCTCCAGCGACAGGAATGAGGGAAATGTTGTGTATATTTTTTATTTCCTGCTGACTGCTATAAAACACATTATTCATAAAATGTCATTCAACTCGCATTATTCATGATAAATGGATTTGAGTTTCATTTGAAGTACAACATGATTAATTGATGCTTTTTCCTTACATGCGGAAACAAACAGTATGACCTAATTAATTGACAGTATTTTGACGACATCTTTTGACAGTACGCGATGCATCTTAAGTCCAATTTTTGACATAATCTTACAAAAAATAATCGATTAAAAATTAATTCGTTGCCGATATTGCAATAAGCGGTTGACTAGGTAATAAAAATCATATTATTCTTGATTAGAACAGCAATATACTAATAACATTAGCATGAAAGACAAAAACGCTGTAATATACTTCGAAGTTGCCATATTGGCTTTTGAACACTGTAATATGTATACGTTCCAATTTCAAAACAAAATCAAACTGAACTTCGGATATTTTATATAGAATTAATATTTGGTGTTTTCAGAACTTATTGTTCACACTGTTTTTAGATTTGGTTTTAACCATCAATAGTTTAATACGTACTTACAATATTGATGTGAATAGATATATTGCCAGCCAAAGTTAACAATGCGCATTCATGTCCTGTGATATTTCCGACCAAATTCATATTTCTTCGCAATACAATAATAGTTTATGCCTCTGTCCAAACCAAGTGCGTAACATCTCCCGCGTAGCAAATATTTTTAACTTTCTTCAAAGCGCAGAATAAAGGGACCCCCGGAGGGAATCAGGGTGGCCAGCCATTCATTTGTAATTTTACTCCAAGTTTGCCGACTGATAATAATAACTTCACTATCTAAGCGGTCATTGATTGATAGGTGAGATTATAAGCAGAGCTGAGGGGAGTCAGTTGTGACTTATGGGCATCAAAAATCAGCCGACTGCGACTAATTTTATGAATTACTGGTTGGTGAAATTACAGGAAAAGAAAAATAGTTGGAATTTTTAAATAAATAATTTTGGAGTCGGAGTGGTGAGAAATGAAGTAAGATTCGTATTCTAGTCGGCAGCGACCAATTTTGAGATAAAAAAATATTCATTGATTTTAAAACATGACAGATAATAATAATTCCGACATGCTTGAAAATATCCTCTCACAATGATAGTTATTTAGTCAATGAGTTTTGTCGCCAACGACCCGGGTTTCGCCTTTCGGCATCTTCAGGCATTTCAAGAGCACGTACAAAAATCAAATTTTATATTGAAATTCTATCAAGCACCTTCAGTCGAAATTCTAAATTAGATCCCATCGTTACAAAAGAAATTCTTATAACGAGAACGTATTGTTGTCATTTACAAGAGTGCTCCTTTTTCAGGACAGGACATATTGGATGGGAATGGATAAAAACCACTTTTTGTCTGTTACCCCAAATTTTCTTATATTGAAGTGAAATGTTCCCATACTTCCCTTTCGCATAGGTAAATTTCTGACATATTTTACGTCTTAATTGACAAAGAAAATACATAATATTTCAATAAAGGCTTCCATATTGTTGTTGCACCATAGAAACTCTCATGCTTAGTTGTCAACATTTAATTTTAAAGCTTCCCGGTTTAGTCACAGATGTCAGCATAAATAATCCCAAATAAACTATGTAACGCACTTATCTTTTTTTGTATTGTTGGCCGAACTCATTCGTCACCCTCGTTGGATAGTAAAGTATAATATAAGGACATTGTCCGAGGGCCGAGATGAGTATTATGCGCAAATATTTGGTTTCAGCGTCATACATTTTACAGCAAAGAATGTTTTAATGTTTTAAAGAATGCCATGCCATAAAACAAGCCTCCCACATTGCATCGAATCAGGGATGAATTATCTATGGTTCACGAACGTCAAGTTGATAATTTGTCGAGTTTCCACGGTGTTAGCTTACGTTGCGGAGCGAACGTATTCGAATCCCAGTGCACAGTTTCATTTTTCAATCGATTTAATGATTTCCGTAAAAGAATGTCCGTGTTGTCCAAAATTGTATTCCACGCACCCATTCGTTCATAACTAGTGTGATTATCTAACCACTATTATTCCTTTATATCCCCACTCTCCTCGGATAACAGAGGTTGAACAACTGAGTAACCAGCAGTTCTAGTATAAAACTTCTGTTGAGATAAACTCTGTTAGAAGTCTACACGCGCCACGTTGACAGCGGGCAAGGCTAAAGATCGATGTACATGAAGTCAAAGAAATAAAAAGCAAGTCGTTTCGATATAGGCAATAAAATCAACACCATTAACATTAATAAATTTACTGACAATTCACTGAACGACACAGAAATACATTAATGTGTAATGTTATGTGTGTGTAGATATAGATTTATGTTCCTGAATAAATAAAACTATTCCGATTTAATTATTGAAAAAGTTATTGAGGTAAACTTATAAAACTTTTATCGAGTGTCGTAAATGTAAAGTTAGAGTTGTTGACCACTGAATCGCTGCATAATCTCGCCGCTTTGTCGGTTCTAAAGGGCCCGATAAAAGTGAAATATCTATTGCACATTGAAAATAATAAACAATAAAACAGTTTTTGTAAAGGCGTACGGGGAGATGCATCAAACGAACCTATGGCGGGCGGCTCTATTGAGCGTGAGAAATTGACTGACAGCTAAACCATAAACTAGAGATGCCATAAAATAATGAACACATTTGCAAGATTTTACTTCTTTTTTAGTGCCCGTGAGGGAAGAGTATTGTATCAAACGACATTTTACGCCATCTTGTTGATTTAACTGTCAGTTATATTTCAACAATATAATTTGAAAGAATGAACCTTTAGTATATCCCAGGCTGTGTATAGAATTAAATAACATTGTTATCTTCATCAAAGAAGACATCTGAATTCTATTGTTTTGAAAAAGCTTATGAAACCGTACAAAACCCGCGAAATGGATGCACTGTTTTAGAATCTTTCCGGGGACGTAATAAGAACTTATGATGTATTTATTGTCTATTGCCTATATTCGATAGCTTCCAATTGTAGTATTTACCACCGTCATTATTGTGTGAATTCACTGTATAAAAGTATTGAATTCTGGGCATAATGTAATACTCATCTGTAAATATTGATGTGTTTATTTCATTATCAAATAAATGAACTAAATCATCATTTGTATATGTAATTGTAATCAGAGGGAAAAGATAATTGATATCCATGTTAAGGTATTGAAAGAATGTGAAATGTTGTCAAAAATTTCTCAATGGTCACGTAATATAAATCGATACTGCTTTGCTGTTGCTAACAGAGCTTTGAAAACCTCCAGTCAAGGCAAGTATAATGTACCTACATAAAATAAATTACAAAATGGACCTTCGATGGAGAAGGATTAAAACATGATTTTTAACTATAAAACATACACTTAATATATTTCATGTAGGTACGTTACATGTTTGTTAACATAATAATGTATGAATAGCTACATCAGCGTTTCAATCAAATTAGCTAATAAAAATTTTAGTATAAATATTAACGCCTACGAACTATTTAGAAACTTTTTGCTGTTCTCAATCAACTTCGTGGGAATACTCACTTGTCAAATGATTATATACCTTTTCAAGATGGTTAAAACATGTAAAATTATTTAAATAAAAAAAAACATCTACTTTAAACTAACGTCTGAAGCTTTACGGCATCGTAACTAATGTTCCAGCTGAGCTGAGAGGTTGCGCGGAAAATTCAACAATTGCGCGGCATAATTTTAATCATCGAGAAACTTTTGTTGAAATGCTTCATCAAGAGGCCATATGTTCCACACTGGAAGTGGACATGGATTAAAAATAATAATGTTACGACATCTTTTATTAAATTATGCCTCATTTTGTGGATTCGCGGGATTTTCAAAGTACTGCGCGGCTTAGATTGGATCATACTTGTCATGATATATTTTCAATATCAAGTGAAGAATATCCCATTATTATTTTCTCTATTCCATTATTGTCGTTCTGCCAGTTATTGACAGTTGAAACCTAGAAGTGATGAATAATTGATGTTCCAATAGAATCAGTGTCTCACATTCAAGGACAAAGTTGGGCCGACCTAGATACTACCGACGATTCCGTTATTTGCTTACAACTTACAAGGTGAATAATTTCGATTTATTATTGAAGATTCTTATTTGATCAACTACCCAGTTGTCTTGCGCAATTTTTAAGCATCTGCTATAAATTATAAAAAATACCATTCATTATTCTCGTTCGTATCAAATGAATATAATTTATAATAACGACATCCCACACGCTGCTCGAGTGCTCAATTTTTTAACAAGATATTTCGCAAAGATTTGATTTCGGGTTAAATCAAAATACGGCGCGTAGGCGAACCACCTGATAATATATTAGGAGGTCGCCGAATTTCGTTGACACTCGTTTTTTCAAAAATCCAATCATTATCATGAAACAACACGTCCCGAACAGGTACAAAAGTCAATGTGCCACATAAGTGTAAAAAAAAGACAAACTTCTCATCTAAGATCTTCGTAAACTAAAAAACAGACATAAACAACTATAAACTTAGGATGTTAGAACAGAAGAGAAGATGTATTGTGCACCTTTTCTACACCAGTATATGACGTATAAGTAAAGATATGTTTAAACAAAGAGAAAACAATTGTTGTAGAACTAAAATACATCGCTATTTTTTCACCGTGTTATAATGGAGTTCTACCAAGTATATATAAATTCAATTATTAAAAAACAGATAAATTATACCAGATTATTATTGGCAAACCTCTCGACTATACTTTCGATGGTTAATGTGGTAATTCGTTTTAATATAGCTTCGCTATTCCACGTACTGTGTTATAGAGAAGTGGCACGTGTTTCGCCTCGTTGAGAAGCATCTTCAGACTTAATACGGTAAGAAAAATAACAATGTATTTTAATTCTACAGAAATTATTTTATATATTTGTTGATAGCTATTTCGGCTCTGACGATGGCGTAAGCCGAAATAGCTATCAACAAATTTATAAAATAATTTATGTAGAATTAAAATACATTGTTATTTTTCTTACCGTATTATAATGGAGTTCTACCAAGTAAATGCCTACTCAATCGATATCTTCAGACTTACTAACACAAGTTTACTTAAGTAATAAATGAGCACGTGTAATGTAATTTGTCAGTTTAAGGCATTAGAATCAATCTCGCTTTATTACTTAGGCAAACTTTGCGATAGTAAGTCCGAAGATGCCTCTGAAAGTGACGAAACACGTGTCACAATTAATAACACAGCACGTGGAATAATCAAAGTTATTTTATAGTATATAACAGCAGCGGTAATTTATTAAGTCTGAATAATTCATTATCAAGAGTTGATGATTGAATTTAGATACTCGGTCGATTGAATGTCACCTAGACAAATCAAACGTCTCATAAATAATGATTTAATTAAATCTAATTGTATAAGTTGGAAAAATTGGCCACGCAATATGTTTCGGAATGTAGATTTATTTATTTTATGGAGATATGAAATTTTTTTCTCATCAATTCAAGTGAATTTCCTTGTAAACTGCTCTATGATTCGCTTGGCGGCCAAAATGTTGTTCATCCCACAACACTGTCTCCACTATCACTTCTGAATACGTATTACAGTGAATAAAAACCTTTTACACCAACAAAATTGGTGTATTGTACATATTTGAGGTTATGTATGTTTTTGCAGGAGAGAAAACTAATAGTTATCAATAAGTGGATTGTCCAATAATTCCCAGAGTAAACAGTATAACTTTTTTTAATGCTGATGAAGATTGTGATACGTCAAAATTCACTCGGTTGCCGCTGGTTGAGCATAATATAACAATAATCGACCTATTTGCAAACGGCGAAGTGGTTTAATGCAGCCAACCTATACAAGGAGTTACCGGATAACTGCCAAACATTAATTGGCGTTCTAGGAATGCCATTACGAACGACAAAAACAACAATTTTATAAATATGTAGAAGCAATATACTATGAGAACTTAATACACTGTATCGATGTTGTATTAAATTTAATAATTATCTCCGCGGGACAGTAATAAAAAGCAAAAGCTAACAGTTCTTATTCGGTGTGACAACCTGACGATTCCCCGATGCTATTTATAATTTTATCAAGTTTCACGGTCTGTAATATTTAAATTGTTTATTTACATAAATTTATAATTTGTGACGATTCATAAGAATTCACAAGAACTCTATAAGCTTAAATACTCGGTTCGTTCTATATTTAAAATCGTAGCTACTCGCAAGAGAACAACGTTACCAACTGAAAAATAGTCGTATTCATCTGGATTTTTCTGGCACAATTAAACAGGTATATTTTATGAAATGTGTAATTCTTGTTATTAATAAAAATGAAACATTGATTACTGTGCTTTCTTAATTTCCCAGTAATGCTTTTATATTATAATAAAGATATTTAACAAAGGCGTAGCGATGGTTATCGTTAAAATTATGCACCCATTATGTTTTACAGACAAATACTTTCCCTTTCAATGAATATGATTGTTTACAGAAACGATAACGCAGGTTTATGACTTTCGCCGAATAAAATTTTACATTAATTTTAAAAATAAAAGAATATCATTTTAATACTACTATTTTGTTTAATCTTTTATTAATTATTATCGGCACAATGAATGAAGTTGAACGGATATTTTAAATACATAGACGCAAACAAAGTTTTATGGTGTTTTTACATGATTAATCCATCCCACATAGCCTGTGCGATTCGCAATTTTTTATTTACGATGCATCATGTAAAGGTGTCTGTTAACTGTACCCGATTTACGATATTCTAAGTTGAATGTTGCTAGTGTAAAATATACATTCGTAATCCATTCAAAAAAAAATGTAGCTCATTCTAAGTGTGCTAAATTGATGTTCTATTTAACACTATAAGGACGAAGGTTAAACGTAAAGTTTAAAGTGGCGATTAAAAAAAAAAAAATCGGCATTACAGCTTACGCCAATGCGCCAAATATTCTTAACTGTGAAAGTCATACGAGATTAACTCGATGATAAATAATGCATCAGTTGTGCACAAAATCAACGATAAATAACATACACCCAGCCCAAGATCTCTTTTTTTTCAATTGAAAAAATTTGAGCTTGCCGGGAATTGAACCCGGGTCCCCCGATCGCTAGAACAAAGCTCTTGCCACTAGACTACAGGGACCGACAATGCCATGAAACTAAACGTATGCAGTTGAGGATCATACAATATTGTATTTTCAGTCGGTTTCTTGGCAGAACATAATAAGCAGGTATCAAAACCGATTACTTTAAAAGCATTGAAAATAAAACCACAAAAAAATATTTTATAAATTGCTGGTTTGTCTGTATAATTTCCATGTTTTATAAACAGATTACCTCGGAATGATAAAATAATGACTATTGAAGGATAATACCTGTCGGTCCATTCGAATTGTTATTGTATTAGATTGAATGGATGTATTTTGTGTGCAAGCCCCCGCGGCAAGGAGGAGGAGCTGGTGCAGAACGGTTCCAAAAGGTTCGGAGACGATTTCCGGCTGGTGAGCTTGCCTGCGGTTACGAATCCCCAGATGGCATGAATGCAGGAATGCGAGACCGCGATAATCGTCAGATATCAAAAGGGGAATTTCTTTATCAAACGGAATTGAAGGTAAAAAAATAAATATCGATTGGTGGAATATTCTCATTTTTCCAAATTGTTTCAATTTAGAGAAACAAGAGACAAATATTGTACACTATTTATAAATTTTGCGTTGCAATTTTTTTTTAGTGATAAACAAAATTTATGAATAATTAAAAAGTATGCCTCGAAATAATGAAAAAAAAATGTGTGATACAAATATTCAGGATCGACTTAATTGGCGAGAGAGCGTTCCAAATCATTCCTCAACGTTAAATAATAATTGTCTAAAATGTTTATTAATTTTTAAGCCACTATTCCAATAACTGTTTGGGAAAAAACATAAAAAAACACGCAAACGACAGTAGGAAATGATAATTTGATACGACGATTCTAGTCTATGATCACCCCTGCGCAATGGCAACCCTAATAATTTGCCTACCAGTGAGAGAACAAGTCGTTGTACGCCGCGGGCGATACACCATCCACCTACCGTGGGAGCCTAACCACTGGAAGATGCTCTCACACTATAAATTAAATTATCCTCATGGGTTTATTTTTATTTTTGACAGCCCAGTGCACATCTCTCCCGGGCCATATGGATCTTATATAATTAAACGGTAATGTAAGAGATGGTTGGCTAGACTGCCTTATTTAAATATGGAACCATCATGACACAGACACGCTAATTCAATACGGATACATGATCTCTATTATACTATTTTACCTTCCCGCACAATTACATAACATACTATGGTAAAGCGTAATAAATTATTTATTTTCCGCGTGGTTAATTATTGACACATGGGTTACTTGATATTAAAAATGAATTGAAATTATCACAATGTGTATTTTTCGGAACGCATTTTTTTATTTGAAATTAGAATAACATTGTTTTGATGTTCATTTGATGGCGATTCTTTGATTCGCAATAATTAATACTCATCGAATGAAGATTTTTCAACAGATATTGTCGTTTATTATTACTTACTAATTGCTAAACAATGTCAAATCGTTCATATAATATTGGAAGACCTACTGTGAAAGAACTCAGATGTAGACAAGTTGTAACAAGCTATCGTCGATGTAATGATTTTTTCTTCCTTCTAAATCCGCTGCTCCATAAGAACCGGTTTACCGATTAAGCCGGTCAGTTTTATTTTATCTATTTCTCAACATCTCTTATTTTAGTTGAATCAGATAGCGGCAAATGAAAATATTCTACACAACACATCTTTCGGGAAATGTTGGCTCAAACGACCTTGAAATTTAATTTGGATTAACATAGTGTAAGTATGGATGACAGGATAGATCGTAGAATACAACTATGTCATTGACAATATTGTAATAATTATTGATACTGGAAAATAAAGATAGTGATTATAATAAATTTTAATCTCAACAGTATATCGAATATAATCTACTTATATATTTTTGATATTTATTTGGAAGACAATTGAAAATAAGTATTTTTGTGTCACACTCGAATGTGTTGACATTGTTAGAAAACGATTGAAGATTTTCCTGAAGATACGCAAGTCAACAGCCATAGTAAGTAGAATAACAAACATTTGGATAATTGACGGTATAAAGATACCCGACCGTTTTGACATAAAAATGACGTTTAAAAAATTCTTTTGTTTTCTTTTTTCAACAATTGGGGGCAAGGCATTGTGTAATAAATAATAATGATGCTAATTCGTAAATTAAAATCATATTTATTTTTTCAGTCTTCGCTTAATATTTCAAGATATTAAACATTATACGTCATCAAATTGTACATTTTCTCCACCATACTATCCTAAAAGCAGGGCTGTGCGAGATTGGCTAGCTAACCACTAGTACCTGTCCTAGTCTTATCCTTTGAGTAACAAGCAGTTCTCGTAGAAAAATAAATGTTGAGATACCTCCATTAGGAGACCATATACTCCACACTTGGAGTGGACACGGATAATTTTCAACGAAGGCAAGTTGAATTGAAGCTTTAAGATATTCACATTATATTGAATAAATAATGATCTGAAAACTTTGTGTTTGTTTATCTACTTATTTACCCCGTTCATATACCTATTCTTAATAATAAAAAAGTGCTAAAAATGCTAACAATCAATTCTTGTAACACCATCCGCTGACGACAAGAGCTCTTCTTAGCTTGTTAATGAATCGATGTTTTTTTATTGAGTGAATATTAATTGATAGTATATTAAAAAATCGTGATGTTATCTCAAGCTATATAAAAAAAATGTATTATTTTACAGTTAGGAATCGCTCATAAGTAACTGTTGAAATACTTATTAGTCATACGATCAAATGTAGGAGAGGACATGCTTGAAATATCCCTCAGGCGTGTTTAGAATGTTTCGACAACATGAATAGAACACTGGCAATATTGGATTTGCATTCAAATTGCAAACAATAATTATCGCATGGTTGCGAAATGGAAGGAATTTCGCCGAATTACGTCATACTGTAGTACCGGATACGGCATCGAGGTGATGTGATAGAGTTGCATCTCTGATCAGGTCCGTCGACCGTTTGACTACATTATGCGTGAATCACGCAGCCCGATGGCAACAGGTAGGCAGCAGGTCACACAGCTCGATCAGCCAGTGCCGTGGACCACCGACAAAGATGTCAGATTAAATATTATCACTTATAATATTTTGCCCACAGATTTTATAATGCAATATTTGAATGCAACCTAGTATCCGAACTTTCTGTGAAAGGAATGAGGGAACAGGCGAATGAGAATAAAATGCTGATGATTGTTTTGCCAGCTGGGATTTGCACTAAATCAAGTTATATAAATATGACTATATATTGCGAAATAGAGATGATGTCCACAATGAGAAAAACAAAAGAAATATACAACTAAAAGATAAAGACATCCTGATAGGAGCTTTTACATCTTCATAATAGACGGTTTTGAAAAGGACAAAGTCTCCAAAGTGAATAATTTCACTCTTGTGACAGTTCAAAAGGAAGAGCTGGTTTTCCAAAGTCTGGATGCTGAAGATTTGAGTAAGCTGGTAATATATTTGATCGACGGCCTTAAAAAGCGTTCACTGTATGCAATCGCTCAAGAAGATTACAAAGCCACAAATGATACGTCTTCTTTCCTTCTATTGAAAAAAGGACACCTTATTCATCTCATTAATGACTGTAACGGCGAAATGTTGATGACAGCCACATGGGGTAATGGCGAGAGTAAGGGTCGCCAAGGCATATTCCCAACGGAGAACGTATATATACTACCAACGTTGACCGAACCGCCTCCAGAGATTCTCCAGCTGTTTAAGAAAGATGGAGCATTAGATAATTACAAAAAAGAACCATCTAAGCACACAACACTACAACGTAAAGAGATGCATACTTTGTGTAAATATGCTGAAGAAAATTTCAGGAAAGTTTACGGCAGATCTACAGCAATATCAAGATATACAACTATAACTTGTTCATCTCATCGTCTCATTCATAATAGGTAAACCCTGACAGTGGAAAAGCATATTTTGTTTCGAGAACTGATTTGTTTTCAACCCTCGAGAGAAGATAAACAAACGATTGTCAACACGATTACTGACAACGAGTAATGGACATTCTAAAATGAATAAGAAAATCAACTATTGATTTTGCTCGAAACATGGGGTGAAACAATAGATATACAGTGTTTATAACACAGTATTTTTGCTATATTTGATGAGTGCACTCCAAGCCCGGGTTTTATTTGATATACCTAAAATAATGTACGTAAAATGAATTAGGATTAAGTTGCGCCACTGCTGTGTTAGTCCGTGTGATCCTAATATAATTTATTCACCTTGCTTTAACGTTGTGAATGGTCTCAACTTGCACGTTTAGTGAACTGTTTATTCGCAGGAATGCCGCGAAAATGGCGGCGACTGTCTCGAGCGTTCTCGTCTCGTACCTGGCACAAAATACTTCACAGAAATAATAATTTAATCCAATCAGTGTTGCATATTTTGTTAGATTCGGCCGATATGATTTTTGGGCACGCCGCGTAATTTGGTTACTGTTTTTTTCTGTTATTTCAGCAACGAATCTGTAACATTTCTTTGATTACAAATATGATATAATTAATATTTCAACAGTATATATAAATAAACAGCTTAATAATTTCGAATCTTGTAATAATAATTTATATCCTCATTTGGGAAATAGTGAAAGATTTATCAGGATAGCCAACAGTGTTGGCCCAACACGGCTAATATATGAGAAGATTGACTTAATAGTACCAAATGGATGAATAGAACTGCTTCAATTGTTGTAAAATTGATATTGAAAAAATCTTTAAATTCTAAGCATCGGAAATACAAACTAACTGTACCAATCAAAAATATATCAAATGACATTTTTGTTGGGACCTTTTGTTAGGTATTGGTAAAATATGAATGGATCTATAAAATAGAGAGGATATATTGTGGTAACCGGTTAAGGCCTTTAACCATGATGTACATATGTATCAATAACAGCCGAATTAGCAATTGGTGTCTTTCAATCAAAACAAAAAATGCGATCAGAATCAAGCCAGCAAATCACTGGAGTTGTGGATTATCCACCCAGTTAAAAGATGCGACATCTATGATTCGCAGAATTAAACGTTTGTTGCAGTAACTAAGATAAATAAACTGTCTTCGCAACTCATTTGTTTGTAATTACTTACTATTAATTTGTAATCAATAACCATCAATGAAACATAGACAAATTGTGAAACTGTGAATAGCTCACGCTGCAAAACAAATTACATGTGGCTGATAAAAAAGAACACCGTTGAAAATGTTAATTTATACACGTAACTGTTTCCTTTCACAATCAATGTCCAATGAAATATTTGAATTTTGTATGTTGATTTGTTTCAAAAAGCTTGCTACGTAAGTAATTATAACGACTAATTTCACACTTATAAATAATTATCATTAGGCTATTTGAAATGGCCGCTAGCAAATTGATAACATAACTTGACATTCAAATCAATTACTTAAAACACCTACTGTTAATTTAAAGTTAAATAAATAGCTACTGAAGTCAACACAAGCTATAAAATAAAATAAATTCTGACGTGCACATAATATATGTAATAGTTTTGGCGATGGTTTGATGCTGAAAAAATTATAGATTTAAAAAAAATGTATTGATAATATATATGTTATAATCAAGTAAGTAATCAAGAATTTGGAATGGAGAAACATAGCTGTTTTTACTGGTATTGTCTGTTGCATGTATGTGTATGTTTATCTGTGCCAACTAATGTACACATAATATTACCTAAAACCGTTTAAAAAATATTACATGACATGAGATTGGAATGGAATAATATTTTCTAACCAAATTGTAATATGAATTAATGTAGCCGAGTGTTACCACTCTAATAAAGAATGTAATTAACTTCTTGGAGCGTGGCAAATGAAAAATTCAACGGTAAATTACTCGGCATTGTTATAAAAAGACACATTATTTACAACGCTAAAAAACCGCGTATCACGATGATGATGCAACTAAGTACCTGCCATATATTGGTTGCATACCGAATACCGATTCACCTTGCATTTTCATGTTGCACACTGTTGGTTCACAACTTCTTACGCAAGTAAATTGTTATCGAAAGCATTCTTCGTAGAAACTACATACTATAACAGGATTCTTTAACTCTAGGAAGTGTACTACTTGTATATAATAATGTTATTTGTTTTTAACCTGATTAAACTTTGAAACAGAGTTGCATTCATTGAAATATCGACGAATATCTTCTAATCAACATTCACGATAAAGCAAATTGAAGGGATTTTTAACATTTCAAAAATGAAGTAATTCTTTAATTAAATATCTGGCTCAAATGCTTATGACCAGCTTATTGTTTGTAAAATTAAAATAACGGGGTGAATGCGTCTAAAATACTTTTGATTAGAGAACTTGAAAAGACTGGTATAATATTTGTATGTTTCTTTGAATCATTGTGTCTATTATTTGAGTAACATTTGGCAACAACAGCGATTTTTTTCTTACGATAGTATTCGAGAATTTGCGTAACTAAGGCAGGAGCTTATTAGAATTTAAATACTACCAGAGATTGGCATTAACAGGGAGATCACACCAGAAAGTAAGAAACCAGTGAGTTTTCTGAATATAAATGAATACCAAGATGTAACAACTTGAATTACATCCTTAAATATAATAAATGTTATCATGATTAATAACGTAGTGACAGATTGCGTAACAAGCTTTCATGTTGACAATCTCTCAAATTTCAACGTTTTAGATATTTAATGACAATATAAGACTCTTTTTTACTATTGCGGTTGCGGCAGACCGTATGTTATCTGCTGTCAGTAGAGATATGTATTTATAAGTGAAAACTTCCGCTCGTCACTTTGAATCTGAGAAATTAAAACAGATATTGAATTTCCTGCGCAAATAGCTGCTTCACAATAACGTAAAAGAGATTTCATTCAACGAACGAGATTCAAAATGGTTGCCATGTTTGTTAAGTTTCATAACTTGTTTTACAAGTACTAGTGTCTAATAGCAATTTAGTTTTATTATGTGTCTTTTGATATAGTCTTATGTTGTATAATCTTCACAATTTGAATGTGTATTATGAATGA
This sequence comes from Himalopsyche kuldschensis, assembly GCA_028554975.1. Taxonomy (NCBI): domain Eukaryota; kingdom Metazoa; phylum Arthropoda; class Insecta; order Trichoptera; family Rhyacophilidae; genus Himalopsyche; species Himalopsyche kuldschensis. The sequence continues at coordinate 1,796,745 of JAHFWI010000033.1, read as the reverse complement.
CATGTGTGGTGGTGATATAAGAAATAATACAAATACTTTTGGAGAGTTGGAAATGGCGGAAGGTGATAGAACAGCTGATAATGACGTCTTTCGATTTTATTAAGCAAATGTAAGATTCTTTGCCCTTAACTTAGGAATGTGTAAGATTTTAGTAAACAAGTTTAGTCGCAAGATGAAGCGTATCTAATAGTAATATATCGTGGTTTCCCATCCACCGGTGCACTCAAGAGTTATTTGCATTCTTGCTAAAACCGTTAAGCAAAGTGCATCGGCCCGTCAAACTGGGAGGAATTTTAATTATATTTGCAGACAACGAAATGATTTATTTCAAGTCAGTTTGTTGATTTCAAAAAATGCAAACAAACCATCATTAAATTAAGAATACATTAATAGATGATATCACGGTATCGGCATACCTACTTACGTAAGTTATCATTATTGAATAAATAAATCGAATAAAATTGATCATTTAAGAATTTTTTCGGAAGATGCAGCTTTACATTTGACGGGCGTAATGTAATCAAAAATGCCCAAACCGTGAAACAATTGAATAGGGAAAAAATGTTTCGCGAACATGGTATATCATATGTCTCTAGGTGTAATCTTTATGATAATTTAATCAGGTAAACGACCAGAATACTCGTTACTAGCTTTGTAACGCAGCTTACTTGAGATATAAACAAGAGTCAAGCCAAAATTCAAGTTATTTGGGGAAGCGCGAACAAATAAAAAACGGTTTGAAAAATATTTCGCTTTTCATTCGCCAATAGAAAAGAGGATTATGACCAGTAGGTGTACCGTAATTTAAAAAAAAAACGCCTTACGTCATTTTGCCACAATCTTATTCATTCAGTCGCTTCTTGAGTCAATTTAATTTTGGTTTCTGCGAAACGTTCCACCAACGAATTTTGATTTATATAAGTATGGTATACAACTGATTACCAGGAGTACCTGACAATAAAAAAACTTCATGTAACCTTTAATCTGGATCTTAAAAATGATGCGAATCTACTAAAATAAGTTTAGAGATTACTGCCAACAAAATAGTATTGTTCATATTTGCAGTGAACTGAAAAACACGCATTCAAATTGATGTGATTACATTTTTTTGTCATGTCATTTGGTCTACACTTCTTAAATACATTATTATGTTGCAGCATATTTCAGATATATGTCAATTTATTCAATACTAGGCCTATCCGCTCTTTTCCTTAATTTAAAAAACCAAACAACTTTCGAGGTAGGTAATTTTAAGATTAACTCGAAGTTATATCAGCATACGAATATACATACATTAGAGGTCTGCACGGGCCGAAATTTTAAAATTTTACCCGGCCCGAACCCGAAGACCTCCGACCCGGGCCCGAGGCTCATATTCAAAAATCTTACCTGAACCCCACCCCGACATTCTTCAACCTTGCCTGAAACAAATCCGATTTTTTTTTCGAAAAAATGACTAATACGAGTACGTGAAGTTTATTATAGGATTAAACCTAGATTTACGATAGTGGAAATTCGGAAATAGCCCGATTTTTGTTATATTTTGTTGTATGCTTGCGTCCGAGCCCGGCCCGGGCCCGAATCCAAACCTTCGTTACCCGGCCCGACTCGGCCCGCGGGCCAAACCCGAGCCCGTGCAGACCTCTAACATACATATAAGAGTCTTATTTGACTTGAATCGATACAACAAATACAGCATAGATGTTGCCAGCAAAATTAATATGTGGGGCATAATAATTAATGTTAAAGAGTGTATCTCTACATAACCATACTTTTGATAATTATGCGGAACAAATTAATATCTGACAAATGTATGCATATTATATCAAGACGCTTTCAATATGGTATTATAATTATTCTATTTTTGAGCCAGATAATAAATAATATATTACGATTCGCTTCCACTCTCTCACTCTATGATCGACCACTCACACATCGTCCGTTGGCATGGTTTGGTTTGTTTACATCGGTTGTATAAAACCTTTTCGACGTCAAAAATGAATACATCTAACGATATAAAATCCATGTATTATTTAATTTAAGCACTTGAGAATTTTGGGACCGGAAACGAGCTAGAAAAAAGTTGTTTTCGAGCATGAATAAAAACTGAACGCTATCTGCGAACTCGGGTGCTGTTTTTTTTATAGTAACATAATCATTTTGGTTTTGCGGCATGAATTACATTACAAGACAATTTGTTGAAATAACATGAATATAAAATAAGTATTGAACAATAAAAAAGGATGCATTGCAGCACTAGGAAAAGATTTAAAGCTTAATGTTATGATGGAAATAGTTTAAAATAACACGTCAAAAATAAAGTAAATTTACGGAGATTCTAACACAATTTGAATAGGTTGAATATCCATCACAATTTCAAGTGCGGAAGCGTTAGTAAAACACTGTCAAAAATTACCTGATAGCCGTATAAAAGTAACTAATATTAATCAACTAAATGTTTTTATAATGATGTTTCGACTTGCGTTACACTTGCCTGCAGAGTTATCGAAGCACATTCGGTTGAGTTCCAATGGTTTACGTAATAAATACGGAATCTATATATAAATACAATCGAGAATTGCTAAAGCTGCTTAGGTCGAACATCAACATGCCGGTTCTGGCAGCCGGCTAACCATAGAGTAGCTAGGTATATTCAATCTATCTCGGACTCGAAATAGTCCACATATTAGAGAAACGGTCCTAATTTTCCACCGAGAAAGCATACCAACCAGGTACATGCGCGGAGTGGCGTGCCACAAAAAAGAATGAATGGAAAACGTGAATGACGCCCGTATTTCAGTGATTTGAAAAATGATCACCATTCGAAAGACAACTTTGAAACATTTTCGAAATGTATAAAGAATTCTTGATTTTATTTTATTGCCCAAAATATCAATCTTATCGTAAGCGTGGTGTGGTTTCTCACAAATTTCTCACGAATTCAAGCTTGATAGATAGTTAAATGTATCCTTTGTAATTCCCACGACAATGTTTTTCTTACAACGTGGATCTTACGAACGGATATAAAAATAGTATGCTATCTTCAGCGTACTCCTTGGCTTGAATTCGGTGTGGGTATACCAGTAATTATTATAACGACATATTACAGAAGAAGTCAACTGGAAACCAGTAAGAGAGGACCACATTAAAGACTACTGTGTATCATGTTGAAAATGTGTATAATATATTTATATTATATAAGAATCATTATCATGAAACTTTTATGTGAATAAAAATAATAACACATTTTTTAGTACTTTTTCCACATCTGATTTATTTCATCAGGACCGGTTTCGCTCATGGCGAGCATTATCAGTTGATAATGCTCGCCATGAGCGAAACCGGTCCTGATGAAATAAATCAGATGTGGAAAAAGTACTAAAAAATGTGTTATTATTTTTATTATAATGCCTTTCCACCAAGTATTGACAGTGAACACCTTAAAAGTGATTTTATGTGAATATTCTTTCAATAATGTGAAAGGTAAGGATTGTATTAAGGATGACACAATCGATAGAAACGATGTAACAAATTAATCCGATTGTGTCATCAAGGAAAAATGCTAATATTATATTACATAATTCGATCGAATTAGTTTTATATAATTATATGAATATACAAGATTAACAAAAATCTAGTCACATATAATACATTCTACTAATATGAAAGGTGCATAATTCACAAGTTTTACTGACAAGCTTATGAATATGTTCATAATTCCAAATTGCCTCCTGTTAAGCCGTGTTTACTGGGTTCTCGAAAAAAATATTAATAACACAAACATGAAATGATATGTATAGAAGCATTTCGAAATTCAATATTGTTATACTGATAAGAAAATGGACACAAAAATGGGATACTATTTGTAATAGAAAATACGTTGAGGGTTTGAGAGATAGGGGAAGTTAAGCTTATAGATCAAGCTTAATCTAAGCAGGGTTAACATGATTATTATATTTAGTCCTGCTGTCCTTATGGCATTAAAACATCTCAATACCTAATCTTTTGTATTACCGACAGTAACCTCAAACCTACACAAGTTATTAGCAATAAGACCTTTATTTCAAAACAACAGATTGATGTTTCATTGAACAATTGAAGGTTAGATAGATTAGATTCTCTGTTCGTTATTGTGTACAAAAAATTGTAATAAATACATTTATCGTTGATAAAATTGAGTTTTATGTCACATTTTTTATCAATGCTTAATCAAGGGACGACACTGTGCATCTCTACCTGAAAACTTTGGGCAATTTCCAATAAAAACAATACGAGGCTATGAGAAACGTGATTTGAGTGCTGATTTGATTAGTCATGCCTACCTAAGACGCCTAACTTAAAAATCGAAGATATGTTATAAACAAAGTCTAATCTCCTGTTTGGTTTTAAAAATAGATGCTATCCATCGAAGCTGTTATTATAATTTCGTAATGCGGGCCGCGTACGAGGAAAACTTCATAAAATAAATTGCCCGAAGTACATAAATTTAAGTGAATCATGGATAGTATAACAACATTAAATTGTTTCACTAGATTTTATCAGTGATTTTGTGAGTCACCACTTCTGCATTACATTTAATTAATATTTTCATTTAAAGTAATTAATTTTAAGATATGTCAACACTGGTGATCGATGTCTTTATTTAAACTAAAATAAAATTTGACAACATCGTAACTTCATAGTTTTTAATTGATTGGCGTAAATCATTTATGTCATGATAACCTTTCATTGTGCAACAATAATTAACATGATAACAAATGAAAACAACAAAATTTTCGAACACAGATATAGTTTTCATAAAAAGTATTTGACGGCAAAACTATTATATAATATTATGTGTACACTCGGTAAACAAATGAAATGGTATCATAATTCTAAATCTGGCTATTGTGGAGTGGATTGACTTTGCAAATTATAAGTCTCTTAATCCAACCTACTTTTCAGTGAAAAGACAGTTTGAGCAACCACAAGACCACTTTTTCTGAAAAAGATTTTGTTGAGATGCTTCATTAGGAGTCCACCGGTTCAACTTTAAGAGGCGACCGAGTTTAAAAAAAAACATTTTAAGGACTGTAGAATATTTTAGCAAAAAAATGGTTGAGACAGATTAATGCTACCTGATTGGGCATCGATGAAGGTTGTGTAATATTATATACAATTTAAATTAATAGCTATTCATGTAATACAAAATATGTGTTATTGAATATAACAAATAATATACATATTTGCGAACAGGGTTGGCGCGTCCAGTCGCGATTTATTTTAATATAAAAAAGTTCAGAAGGAATGCGAGCATGTCCTTGAAAAAATTCTCATGTATAGACGATGTGTCATTCCAAATTTTTTCATACAATTATTGTATCGAGAATTCATAGCTACATTATATTAATTCTACAAAACTGCTGCACTATTTGACGATTCACAATTGAACAACTGAATGAAGATAAGTAGGGTATAAGTAGCTATAACGTGGATTCAAAAAAAAGATTAAACGTTTGGTAGTTTCAAATCAAATTGAGGAAATTTTAAATTCACAATGAAAAGTTTATCGAAATGCCAATACGGACTAACAACACAATATAAGACGATTCAATTTATTCGTATAATTCTTAACTACCAGACAGACCAAAATATGCAAATAAATAATTAAAAGTTCTCGATGAAAAATAAAATTCAATCCTTACAATTTGACTGATTTCTGTGATAGGAATCGGCGTGACGCTCTTCTGATCTGGTGAATTGGATCTGCGCGGTATAGACGAGGAGCTGGGCGTCGGAGAGGCTCCGGCGCCAAGTCCTGGCTGGACGTTTATTACGCTCTCCTTCGAACTTCGATTCGGCGACAACCTCGACGGAAAACTTAGAGTCTTCGTCCACTGAGACAAGCTTCGCACCATTCTGCCTCGTTTGGGAAACACTTTGGCAAAAGAATCAACACTGTCTTTTTGTTTTTGAAACACTTTTTTCTCCACACTTGGAACTTGTTAAAGTCCTTAAATTTTACTCACGGACGAACTTCTACAATTAGAAATACTGTCTTAAAAATATCAATAATTACACATAATTGAAATAAATTATTATCGCCATCGGATCACATAACCTCATTTGTAAAAAAAAGTCTACGAACGTAGGTAAATAAATACGTGATGCACAATATTGTTTACAGCGATCAGCTGTGTGTACGGAAAATTTCAACAACACAACCGACGTGCACGACGGCTAGTTGACGAATGAAACCGCATGACGTAGTCGAGGAATAGGAGAGCTTTTTTCTTTTAGCTGTATGTGTAAACATGTGTCAGTGGTGGGTATACTGAAGTATATTGAAGTGGCGGGGTGGGGCGCGTGCAACACTTCCTGTGAGAGCCTTCTGCACGTGCGTTGAGACTCCTTGCAGGGTTGTCACAAATATTTTTAAAAAAATCTTACGATAAATATTTACTTTTTATGCTAAACTTTAACTTAATTTATGTTTATCAGATTCAAACATAAAATTTGTGACATATTTGATTATCTATGTCTCAAACATTACCATCGAAAGAATACTAATAATTTTATATATACAATGCTTATTATTTACAACGTAATTTTTACTCCTTATAGATTCCAATAGGTATTTGCTACAATTAATAAAATATGAGAAGTGGTTCCATATAAAGTTAAACGCAGGATACTTTATTTAAATAAAACTGATATTACAATATTATTTTACACGTGTTTTTATGATCGTAAAATAAAACAATAAACCAGAGGAGAATAATAATTTATGATGTACAAAATGTTTGGCCCACAACCACCCTCTATTTGTCTGGATACGCTTTTTCACGGTCGCTATATGACCAAGAATGGAAACTTATTTCATCATCGTTTACTTGTTCCAATACAAAGCTGCATGGCACTGATATATTAATTGTTCAATGTGGTGCTATAGGGGGAAATATTAAAGAGAAGAATTGTTTTGAAACTTATTACAAATAATATCCGTTGAATCCATAGAACGATGGTTGGAAATGATTATTAGTCAAAGCATTCAAGAAATTTGATAATACGACATTATCGCTTAATGATTAATAAATAAAACCCTTAATTTAGTAAAAAAATTAAAAGTTATTACTCTAAAGATGTAAAAATAATCTTCTTTGGCTGTCGACATAATATCAGCTTATTAAATTACAAGAAACGCTCAATAATAAATATTTAAAAAAACGAATCAACATGCGTTGTCATTACAGATTTGAATAACAAAGGAGCCTCATAAAATATTGTAATTTAGGCTTTGTAAACCAACTATTTGACATTAAGTGCAGCAATGGCAGTACGGACTGCCCTTTGGCCAGCAGCTGCATATATTTTGTCTCTTTTTAACTTTTATCGCGTGTTGAGTTTGTCTCTTTCATTGAGTTGAAGCTCCTTTATCGATATCAAGTCAACACATTGTACCAAGGCGGTTTTTTTTTGAACGTGGAATATTATTATTTAAAAATGGAATGTTTTTTTTAAATACTGCTACGTATGTTATACGTGCAATAAAACATTTGATTACAATACTTACATAGCAAAAAAGGGGAAATATTACAAAATATTTTTCGTAAGTAATAATGAATGGTTCGAAAAGCTTACTGGCTGAACGAAACCTTTTCTAATTTGAATAGTTTGAATTTTGTACTTTTCCATAAGTTTTGTCACTAACGTGTCGGGTTTCGCATTTCGGCATCTTCAGCATCTTCGGCATCTTCTTAATTAATTAATGAAACCTTTTCTGTTTTTCAAAGAGATATATCAAATATTTTCTATCAACAGTTAAAAGTTAAGAAAACCTTTTATGACGGAAGACAAGATTATATCAAATGTAATTTCTAAAACCAAAAAAGTTGGAAAAAAACAATACCCTTTTTGGTAAAATTTGAATCGTTTGTATTTTATACTTTTCCATGAGTTTTGTTGCTCGCGCCTGGCGACCTGGGTTACGTCTTCCAGCATCTTCAGACATTTCAAATGCGCGAATGAACTTAACTGGTGCGTGGTAATAAGTATCGCTTATGTATCGTAAAGGAAGAAAATTATATCTCTAGAATTGTTATTATCGTAATCTGGATGAATTAATTTGATGTTAATGAGTATCAATGAATTGTGTGGGTAAATTATAATTATTAGGTATTTTAAAATGTGATATCGTAAAAATTAATTACCCCCTTGGAATGGCACTCTTTTGTGGATTAAATTTACATGTTTTTTTTAAAATCAGAACCGAAATCCATTAAATAAAATATTTACAATTAGTACAAAAATATTTTTCATTGCATGGCCGGTACTTTATGTGTCAACAGTAATCATCATAGAGGCTTTTCGAAGACGAACTAAGCTTCAACAGAGAAATAAATAAAAAAAGAAATATATACAAACCGAACGGGGTCGTTGTATTATGAAGCCCCACTACATAATCAAATTATATACAAAAAAAGAATTATCAAAAGATAATAATATAAAGAGCGGTTCTTTATCTGGAAATTTAAACTGCCTAAAGGCCCCTGGGAGGTTTTTCATTTTGTTCTCTCTTTTTTAAACTTACTTACCGAGAAATGTACAAGATTTAATCTGATTGTTTTGTTTTATCTTCAACAACTGGTAACACTGTTCATTAGAACTTTACTTTTTATAGCTGTATCTTTTTATAATACCCACACTCACTATTCCAAATTTAAATTTTCGGTGCTCTTTTGTTTACTATTTTTACTGTTTCAATATTGCCAAACTTAATGTAATAATATACATTGCATTTTGCAGGAAAGTCAGTCATTTTTGGTAACAAATACTGACATTGAACAAGCTCACACGATGCACGCCAAATGGGACTTTCAACAAGACCAATGTTGTCAAATATAATGTTGTTATTTTGTTCTATATTTTTGGCAGCCATACCATCTGTCGCCTAATCAAAACGTAACATTTTGTAAACTGTAAATATAAACATTTGACTAATTCATACATTAAACTGTAAATGTAATCACGAGAGAACAGATCTCACGACGTTTTTTTTTCAGTTAAAATATCGTCGTCTAACGTCTAGCGCGTAAAGAGGTCATCTCATTGATATTTATCTAAACTGTTTTTTGCAGGGCTGTGGAGTCGGTGGAAAAACTTCGACCCCGACTTCAGCATTTACCAAAACCACGACTCCGACTTCAACATTGAATAAAAACACGACTCCGACTCCGACTAAAAAAGTATAATATCGTCACTTTTTTTTGTCTTATTTTCATAATTATGTGTATTCAATTAAATATCAACCCTACCAATCCGGCCAATAGCCAAATTTGACATATAATATGTAAAAATAAAAAGCTTTCAAAATTTCAGACTCCGAGTACGACTCCGGCCAAATCGCCGAGACGACTCCGACTCCGGCCAAAAAGCCCCGACTCCACCTCCACAGCCCTGGCTTTTTGTAATAAAACTTTCGTTTATTCATTCAAAATTATTTGTTTTACAATAATTTGCCATATTCTAAATGGCACCAGATGGCTTTGAATGTATAGCCAAATTTCTGAACCAAAATAAAACCATTAACAATTTTGCGCCGCCATATGGGAAATAGGAACCCTCAAATTTAGACTTGCATTATATTCAATTTTACTTCGGAAATATTAATGGTAGAAACACAACTAAATGTCCCGTAATTTCTTTATTTTGATATATATGGTCACATCATAACCATGAAAAAAAATATTCTATTTAATGGAAGATTTGAAGTAGAATATGGTCAAAAATTATAATTGTTATTATCGATTTCTGCTTTGCGACAGCGTTGTATGAGATAATCCTCCCACACATATAACGAGAACGATTGGCTAATCACTAGTCCTGTCCAATTTCTTTCTTTCATATTCATTCTTCTTTCGAAAAAAAGAGGTTGAGTAAATCAGTAATAAACTGTTCTTACCTAAGAACTTAACAACTAACAGTCCATATGCCCCACATAGGGAGCATACAATATGACCAAGTTTAAGAATGTAACAAATATAGTCAACATTGAACTAATTTACTGTCTTCAGACTTAATGTCTATAAGAATGTTATTAATTTTTAAATATTAAAATGAACTTCCACAAAGATTGAAATATGGTTTTCATTGAATATACAATACACATGTTCTAAGCAAACGACTTTGGATATTGTTCAAATTAATTTATACTTACAGTGTAACCCCGATCTTACGTTCTCGCATTATACGTTTTTCCGCATGGTGCGCTCATTTTGTATAGTCCCGGCATTTAGTTCATATTTAAAACTTTCCCGCATTCATCGTTTCCCGCATTGATCGTTAGTTTTATACGGTCCCTTGAAAAACGTAGAATCGAGGTTTCACTGTATATCATTTTCGGCATCAAATTTAAAAACAAATGTTGGATATTTATAATGCTAATATACTAAAAAATAGTTATCATTCTAATTTAACCCCTTCTTTCATGTTTGAGAATCATATTGATAATGGGTCGATGTATTATTATCATCGATTTCATTCTATATGTTTCAAATTGATTTTATGACATATTAGCGAAACAAAGAAAAACAAAAGAATAATTTTTCAATGTCAAATCAAAATATTTTCAAAAATGGAATCTCAATACCACTACATAAAGACAGACAGCTGATACAAATAACTCTATTCGTTATGCCCGGGTGTTTAGCGCAGAAAACACACAGATATCGACTTGAATGATGTGAGTAGGGGTGGCCGACACAAAGTGTGGCAAGGGTCTTGTCTAGGCTTGCAGCTGGCTAGGGAAAAAGAGATCGAGGGGGCGTCACACTGTTACGAACAAAACCGTTCTCCATTACACCCTTCCATCTTGTCTCCGATGACAAAACCTCGCCAAAAATGCAACAAGCTTCCGTGGTGCGTTTAGCTTTTTTGATTATCGATATCGGATTTTACCCTCCTTTCTGATTGGGTTATATGAGGGTGGATGATTGTTTGCTTGAGGCGCGGGCTACGGATGTTAAATCGAGATGGCGCAGATGATTTTAAAGACTACACAGCAAACATTAGAGAAGGGGAAGTTATTTGACATAAATCACAAATTCAAGTATTGTGAAAATCTTATTCAAGGTGAACCATTTGTCTTAAAAAATCTATAAAATTTATTTCAATACAAAAATTGAAATCACGTTTTTTAAGTTAGAGCAATACAACAGTACACATACTGAGATTTATAAGCCAAAACACATTTTCCGGTCAGTGGCGCAATGTCAACGTTGCTGGCTTGCGTGCCGGACCGCACGGGTTCGATTCCCAGTACGAACGGATTTTTTCTGTCGATAAATCTTTTCAAAGGCATGAGTGTTTGTGTTGTTGAAAATCCCTTCCCACCTTTCCGATCCCAAAGAGTAGCGCATAGTGACAGCGATTAGCTGATTAGCTAATGACTAGTCCTGTCCTAGTCCTCGTATCCTTTCCATCCCTACTCTCATCGGAAAAGGGAGGTTGAGCAACTGAATAACAAGCAGTTCTCGTAGAAAAACATATGTTGAGATAATCTCCGTGAGGAGTAGGAGTACTTGCTTCAAGTTGGGAGAGGACATGGTTAAAAAAAACAGTATGGTTTGTATTTATTCTGGTTTTTGAAATGAATGTCGCTTCAACCTCAATGACACAACAGGGTGGGGCGTCACTGAATTTGAATGAATACAAGTTTCATGAAAGGCTTGTTATCTCAGCATGGACTTTTTGAATACAGCTTTAATATACATATTATTTGTTATATTCTTTCATCTTAACAAATTGATAAACAATTGATATTTAATGCAAGTGCTTGAATTGTAAATAAATGACAATAAATTAAAAATAACAATTATTTAAAAGGGTACATCAATGGCAAACTAGGCAAATAAAGTTGCTCGTTCAAAATTGGCAGACCGTTGAGCTGACCTCGAATGCAATTAGATGTTCTTGATAAAATAGTTTAAACTCAATCGATTTATGGATTGTGTTACAAAATTAAGAAGGTTTTCATTCAATGGTTGACGAAGGTGGAGGTATCTTTTTTTAAGCGAAAAGCGGCTAAATGCTAAATTTGATATCTGATGTACCAGAAACAGAGTTCTACATAGAATGAAGGTAATTATCGACAGAAAGGATGGAAATTCAATTTTTTTTAAACATAAAACTATCTATTTTAGGTGGTTTGTTAAAATATATCCAAAGTGAACAACGACACTCGATATTGAATGCAAATCGTGGGGTAAATCATGCGTATTAAAGTGTTCTAATTAAAATTAGCAGCATTGTAAAACCAATGAGAAATTTACATGCACGGAAGTAGAAAGCATGATGCTGATATTACTCAAGTGAATCTTATTACTTGTACATTCAGACTAATCGTTTTAACATCGACTTTGACTACGAACTAAGACTGCGCGTGAAATCGTAAACAATTGTATACATACTGTGATATTCAAAGTTTATAGTATGAATAATTCTGTTAAAACTTCGAAAAAACTTAAACTACACATGTGACCAAATGCGGATTGTATTGCTTTTATTTTCCGTTGTACCATAAACATCTACTTGTATATTATAAAAAGCTATTAAATATTTCTCAAGCCAATAAATTAGAGCTCTTATTAAATACCGAATATAAATGTGTTCATTTCTTCAAGAATGTCGGAAAATCTAGTTAAAGATAAGTCCTTTATAACTTTCAATTATCCTTTATAACTTTCTTTACACTAAAGTGCAAGCTAATAAGTCGTGAGAGTTTTTCCTATCAAATTCCTGCCAAAAAACAAAAGCATGAATAATCCTGTTAAGCATGCGGAATAAATTTACAATGTAAACGGATTTAAAGATTTCATATTCTTCTATATAAGCACCTGTTTATTTATTGTGTAATTTAACATTTGAGAACTACCGTTGAGTTATATATTGTATTAATAATCTCGAAAATGAGTATATTTGTGTGTACTTTTATCCTACATCGGTAGTAAAGCTCAACCGTTAATTTTACCGCACGAAACTTCAATGTCAGCTATTTTATCACATCAAAACATTGTTTAAATAAAGAATAGATGATCTCTCCATTGTTTATTTGTATTTTAACGGAAAAGGAAAACAAGTGAAGTCAGTTTTTTATACGTCATAATTTTTTAAGTACAACATCGTTTAAGATATGATATTTTATATGGACACGTTATAAAATTTTGTAAACATTTATATAAAAATAATCTTAACAGTCGAATACTGTATTAGATTTTAACGTAACACGAGAATAAGAAGGAGACCTGGTACCGTGAGATTTATGAAAGTAAACGTTTACCATTTTCTCGCAATTTGCATATTTTTGGCTTTGTTTCGATTCTTCGAATGATATTTTTGGAAAAATAAATGAAAGTTAAGGTAAATGTACCAGTTGTTGACCTTGTACCAGTAGTTGACCTTTAGAGAACAAAATGGCCCAAAATAAGAAATGGAGTTGCGGGATTGCTCTAAATTGTAAAGTTAAGACAATTTAAGGCATCTGTGGTCGGAATGAGCCACTAAAACATCACCATATAGCCAACGGAGTGCCAGGGTGGCCATTTGAAAACAACACCTATTGAGGAAAGTGTATTATTTCAAATTTCTTAAGTGATCAATCTAGAAACGGTTTGTACCTTTTTCATGAACCACCCATTGCTACTTGATTTAACCAAGAGTGGTGTGACAGAAAGCCCTGAGGCAACTCTGACAGAAAGTTCACTATAAAGCCCCCTGTTTAGACATGGTCAACTACTGAAACAAAAACATGACTTCAAATAATTTAACTCAACATTTTTTCAACAGGCCCTTTCGTAATTTTTGTTACATAATATTAATTAAGACATATGATCCAATATGAGTATACTTGCTTTGCCTTCATTCGGTACAATGCTAAACCTTAATCGTTATTTTTGTTGAAATTTTCTCTTAAACGGTCAGCTACTGGAACATTTACCTTAAATACAAATAAGTAAAAACAAAAAAAAAAGCCGTAAAAAGCAATGTACAAAATCACATGCCATATTTTTTTTGAACCACCACCAGTTCTTACATACATTTTGTAGCTTAAAACACCATTTATTGTCGCGGTGTAAAACAATAAGGGTGTGAAAAAGGTACGTCTGCACGACACTCCTTAACTCTCACTGACACACCTAATATTTAGTGATTTTTCATTACCCTCGTTTTAACGATAGCAGGAATCTAATTGGTTGATTTAGGTTTCAGTTAATAGCACACATGTGTGGCATTTACAGTCATATGAAAGATAATGATATATAGTTAGTTTAATTTTAAGATCTAAGGTTTTTAAATCATTCAAACCATAAAGTAAATCTAATTATTAAAGCTAAGATTTTCTTCAGATTTCAGAATTACTTCGTTGTGTTGGTATTATTTGACGTAATAAAAGTCATTTTGAAATATGAGTGTTTTTTTTTCCATATTTTTTATTATTATTATTAGAAGACACATTGTACTTGAGATCATGACCATGTGATTAAACGTGTAATGTTTTGATGCCACATAATATTTGGTTTAACGCCAGAGTCAAATCGAGATTATGTCGATTCGTTTTTTGTTAATATAATTTTTGCTATTTCCGTGCATGTCAATATAAAACTTTACTGTAAACTTAAAAAGGCATTTGCCATTGTACTATGGCGTCAGGCTCAGTGATACACTCGTACAATAATACTATGAAAAAAAAAATACTTTAAACATAAACGAACACAAATCAAGTATAATTATTTTAAATGAGAAGTTACTTTTTTAACGTACGTTTAAACAAAAACAAAAGCAGTCAATTATTTGACATAGTGAAGAGAAATTTCTATACAAGCCATTTTAATGAAATACATTACCGTGCAAGATATTTGTATTAAAACATGTGAAGTTATACTACCAATTGTGTTTTTTTAAAAACACTGATTCTTTGGTTTCGGGTGGCAATTAAATACCTCGATCCAAGACTGCTCAATTCCGTTGATTAATACAATCTTCAAAGTCTTAGATCACGACACTTAGTGGTTTCTTTAGATGTTTTTGTGGCACGTGGCCACTGGTTCATGTTACATTATAATCGTCCACAATCACAAACCTGTATTGTCTTTATTCGGTCTATTCAAAATGCTTTTTCTAAAATTGAGATTTCCCGTCGCTGTCGGCGGCCATTGTGCTCAGTGTGGCATATCGCATCACATCCTCGCATTGTCTTATCATCAAAGTTCACGACAAGGAGGTGGCGTAACTCTTCAACCGTCGGCTTACTAAATACATGCGATTAGTATTTGGTAACAAACTTGATGGATTTTTGATCAGTCGACAATGATTTTTGGGTCTTAAACAGCTGCGTCCAACATTCGGACAAATTGTAGATTTTCTCAGGCACCATTCGAAATTTATTTTTGTTTTCTTAACCATGTCCGTTCCCAACTTGGAGCATATGCTCTCCTCACGGAGTTTATCTCAACATATGTTTTTCTACGAGAACTGCTTGTTAATCAGTTGCTCAACCTCTCTTTTTCGAAGAGAGTATAATGGCGTTATATTAAAAAATAATAGCACATTTTTGTACTTATTCCATATCATATTCATTCGGATCAAGACGGGTTTCGCTCATCGCGAGCATTATCATTTGATGATGGAAGCCGGTCCTGATCCTAATAAAAGTAATGTGAAATAAGTACAAGAAATGTGTAATTTTTTTTTTTTTAGAATATTAAAATAATGGCGCATTAATTAAAAAGTATTAAAATATGTCGACTAAATCGTTTGTTTACTTTTTATGTGTGCCGGCCCACAAAACGATTTATGTTGGCCATCACTGGTCTAATACATCTTCAATAGTTCACAATACTCAATATACCTAATACCGTCACTGTCGGATTATTGAATCGAATATCGGGTTTGCTAACATTAAAATATTGATAGTTTTAAGTTGTCTTTCTATTTGTCTTTTAATAGCGTTTTTCTATGAAGGTTAGTGACCAATTTGCCCCACATCTCTATTCTGTACCAGTTACATTATATCATCAATATAAAGGAAAGCTTTTTTTCCATTATATTTTGTCACATGACCCTTTTTCTTGGTATATTAAATATTCGAATATCGAACACGCAAATACGAAATATTCAAATTTGTATTTATTTGAAAAATCATGAATAAAAAATGATCACTTTAAATACAGGTGCAAATTACAGAAGACGCAAGCTTAAAAATAAACCATGCAACGGAACATTGCCATGTTTTAAAATTCTAAATAGGTTTGCAGTTGATTATTCTACGAAATTTATCAGAATTTCTTTGCCATCAAATTCGTTATCACAATCGTTACTTTTCAATAGATTAATTACCCCGCAAATAAATTGCTTCCTTGTTAATCGTGTATCGTATTCGAGATATTATTCAGAAGCGTAGACTTTTAACATTTTTTAAATGTGTTTATATTACAGTGGTGTTAGTGTGTTATTTATTCGATCTTAATCGTCGTGTTTGCCAGAGAGATTAACTTTAAAATAAATTATAGTGAACATAAATTCTGCTTGGAAATACTAATCCTTTTAATTCGAGGCGCGTCCTATACAATCCTATATGTATGGAAAAGGTGAACGAATAATAATCGAACATCCCGAGATTAATAAGAAGCCGATTATTCGAATGTTTGATCGTAACCCCTCCTATCTGTTACATGGCGTAAAACCAAACGTAACCCCTAACAGTTGCGGGTTAGCCCCTTGGGAGAGCTTAGGCGCAGTATGATTTTCGAGGCCCTCCTTTTCTCACGCTAAAAAAAACACAAAATTTATTTGAGATCAGACTAATCATAAATATTTTGTTATTAATGTTAATGTTTTTTATCGTTTGCTATCGAGAGCATGAAAAATCTACGGTACTCCCCGCAGTTCACTAAAAACAATTAAGAATGAGTAACTAGCACACCCACACACCGTACTTTAACCATCGGGCTTCCAATATGACTACCATTGAAAATGCTTTTTCGTTGTGACAACATAATATAATCGAAGTAAAATCACGTGTCAAAAATATTTATATTAATGTCAGTTATTTTTGAGGTCCTCAAGAAAGCGTGCGCCGCTTGTGCTAATGGAGAAATCAGCCAATGACCTCTAATATATATTTAAGTGTATCAGACAATAGTGATTTAAAGATTCAGGATGTAAAGTGTGCTCCGAAGTTAAGCCACAGTTTGAGTATCTTATAAAGAATTTTATCTTCTCCTAATGCTATCCACGGTACTTTTGACTGAAACAGCACCACTGACTTGGCGCCATCAATGCACACGTCAGCACACTTTTCCAACGTACATTTTGTAGAGTGTATTCATGAAACCATTGATACCGTTAGTACGCTCAATTTTTTTTATTAATATCTCATGTTTATTCATTTATAGCTTTTTGCATATTGGTATTGAAACTGTGTTACGGAGAAATCTCGTAATGCTAACTATCGAAAATTTTAGAATTTTAAACATTTGATGTTCACTATATTGTGAATTCTTGAAACCTTCTGATAGATGACGTAATCTACCCATGAATAGTTTTAAATCAAACATTTCGAAAATATTGCTTCCTAGTACGCGTTACAAAATACCCACATATAATATTTTTGCACGATTTTGAAGTGAATTTTTACCACAGTCGGTAGAAAGTCGATGCCTTACCAAATTTTCCACGTTAAGCCATCTTTCTTAGAATGCAAAATTTTCAGAAACATTCGCTCAGAGGATTGATTTCTGCTTCAATTGTTTATTTATATATTGTATATGCTAATCTGAAAAATTACTTTGCCAGATGTTACTGCTGGTATGTTAGTTCCCACGCTGGACGGGCATATTGTTTTAACATGCACCTTAGAGGTACAGTTGGAATGATCGCTGCATCGAACGTCTGACAGTGTTTTTTTATAGACTTATTACCTACAAGGTTCGTGTTGCATTCTTGCATATTTTGCAAACAATTGTGCATTCAATGCGTGAGTTCGATAACATTTCGATTATAATTGTAGTATCTATAAATGAAAGTGATATTACACACTAGAAATGTTGCCAATATATAATCGAAGATCATCTTATAATTCTTATACTATTATATTCAACGTTGACATATTGTTGAAGTATCGTCAATTGATATATTCATAGACAACACATGTAAATTATTGTAACAAAAAAAAATTACCAACAATAGCTGATGAATAATGCAATTTTTCAAGAATCCAAATGAGTCTGGCACCTTTGTGTACGTCCTGTGTGGCAGCGTTTTTTTTTTGTACAGCGCAGCGGAAAAACACGTGCTACACAAATACATGTGGCTTCATTGACAATAAAAAGGGCGGCGGCGGGAGCAGGGATTCGTCAATTGCCCACTTCAATTTGTGAAGCACGTGTTCGTCCGCTGCGCTCTACGCTACGCTGTAGAAAACGCTGCCACTCAGACCGTACACTAAGATAGCTAGGCCAACTAGACATATATACTCCTGACGAATATATCTCAACAGAATTTGTTCTTCAAGAACTTGTTAATCAGAAGCCCAATCTCTCTATTTTAAGATCGAGGAAAGATGAACCCAGGACATGACCATTCGTCACAGATATCCCAATTGCTTGAACTAGAATTCAAGTTGTAGGCACTGCGGTTGAAGATCATAACGTCGACCCTTCAGCTACATGCCCGAAGATTCTATTTTAACAAATGTTTTTATATTGCTTAAAAATGAATTATTTATGCATTTCTGCATTTTTGCATATTTGTTTGACAGAAACTTATACTGAGAACAAATAATCATTTTTGCCGGACAAATAAACTTAAAAAATACCTCGTTGGTTTCTGATTATTCGTCTCAAAAAATACTTAGAGTGGCAGTAAAGTTATGTGACGGCCATTATGCGATCTTCGCAATTTAGACCAGTTGAAAACGTTGTTGAAACCAGCCCTGATCATTAGAAAATATATGTGGAAGCAATGGAAAAAAAATGTTTTGCTTATCAAAATACCTTTGGATGAAGTACATCAATTATTTTATATATAAATATTGCTTTCACATTCAAACCTCTTTTTGTACAATTTCAAAGTTATGCGGTTTTTTTTAATGGATTTTTTTTTTAAATATATTTTTGGGACTGTATAAAAGTTCATATATCATACCGTAATTAACATCGCGTTCTTCACATACTGTACGTGCGAAATCCAGTGTTTCACTTGGTTATTACAACGTGACCTTGACACGTGCCTCCTTGTACATGTTATGCTTCCATATTGAGCTTTTTTGTGCGACTTTCCGCGCAACGCATCTACCGCACAAAAGAACGTTTTAAAGCATTATATGTAGGTATTTTTTTATAAATTTATCAACATTGGCAACCCTAGAGACGTTTGTGTTGTTTCACCGTGCACATGGGATCGGTTACATTCTTGGACTGCAAGCAAAACGAGTTCGATAATCGCGCATTCCTGCACAGAAAGTCATTCAGGAAAATGTATCGATGCCAAAATTTATAGTGCAATTTTACTGATCTCGTGTCAGCGAGATGAACCGTAAAGCAGAATGTTTATGCCCAATGAATGATGATTTATAATCAAGGGCCAATGAAATATACGAATGGTTACATAAATATCGAATGTGTCACCATAAATAACGCAGAGCAAATGGCTAATTATTAATAAAATATTGCACCTTTCGTTTTATTGCTATTCGCAGGAAGTTGAAATAAAATAAAATTAGTTTGTAATTATTCAACATATCGTTGGCTTAATTGTAACATCGTGTAAATCATTTTTTTCATAATTTCATGTTTTGATGATTTCGGTTTGCAAGTATGTAAGTAGCGACGTATCTATTTCATTCATTTAATTTCCAAAATATGCAAATGGAAAGAAGTCAATTTTTTTTATTATTTTCTTACCTTTACTTTCCTGCTGAAACTATATGTGGAGTCCGCTGGGTGGGCTCCTAGTTTCCTGGCTATTTTTATTCTAGGGTGGATACAGTTTAAGTCTTTGTTTCCCTTTCCCGCATGTTAGCTAGCTAAGTATTGAATTTCTAAAAGATACTGTCAGCTGAGGGCTTCGTGTAGAGAAAACACTTAAGAAAAACCCCTTACGAGAATGATTGTCATGGAGTCATTAAATAGGTTCAATTCTTACCAGGAATTGCTCATAATGTTTACGGAAGCTTGAGGAGTTTACTTGTTGTTATAATAAACATGCCCAGTCCGTAACTGAATCGACGAGCCTGGCTCATGGAAAGAAGTCAAAATCAAAGTGACAATTACACGTATCGCAGTAGCGCCTTGAACGCCATTCGAATATCATGTAACTCATCGATTTCCCTCAGATATGTGCGCGAGTTACCTTCGATTCTAGCGCGCCGAGATTATGTAGAATTATACAGGATAGTTAAAAGATTCTCACACGGAAAAAAAATCTATAAGATATTTTTCTGTAAGTTGAAATATTCAGTTTTTTCTATCTCCTGAACACGTAAGGATAACTGACTTACACTACATATTTTAGAATTAAGCCGAAGATATTTTTATAAAGGTAGCATTTCGCTCACCGTGAGCATTATCGACTGATGGAAAATAAATCGAACAGGGCGTTTTACATTAAATTGAGTATGACTAATGATTTTGTTTTTTAAACGATTTATTATTAAGAAATATTATCATACAAATTACAAATAGATTATATCAGGGTGTTTTCACTATATTATTTTAAGGACATCTTACAAATAAATCTAATAAACGAAAATGAAGCAGAATTACAAATCAATATGTAAAAAAATAACGAGCTAAAAATTAATTCTCAAATATTCTTAGTCGTAGTTACCAAAAATTGATGCCCACTATTAATAATTATTTGTTACAAATGGTTTCATCCATTTTATGCATTCTAAGTGTAACAATGATGTTCTATCAGTTGTGAAGTAATCTAATACCTTTTCAGAAAGTAACTGCCGAATCTATCGGATATATTAATCTATATCTTTAAAGTTTACCGTATTGAGAACAAATTTAAAATATGTCGGATGCATACTAATAAATAATTAGCGCCGACTGCCGTGTGAGGAAATGTAAAATGAAGTGTCACAGCTCAAAACTAATTGGAGCTTTCACTTAACGAGTCTAGAGACTCTGTCATTATGAGCTGGGTATTAATTTTAGATTTAGTCGAACACCGAAATGAGTCGATACTCAATCTTGTAACTAAGTTCATAAATATGTTGGAGATAAAGAAGATGAATTTTAATATGGGACCATGCAGTTATCGAAGATTTAGTAGAGATTAGGGTTTCCAATCCCGGGATCCCGAGGATTTTCAATACCGGGATTAGAATACATAATCCCGAAATTTTCCAGATTGATTTGTCATCAATAAACGCGTTATTCATTTCATAAATGTGTTCTTATTTTAAACAATGTGATTATTTTAAAAAATGTGCACAACCATACATATTTTAATTTCAATTATTTACCAGATCGCATTCAAACGAGATCGATTACTCTTGTAAATTAAATTTCAATCGAATATTTTCACTCTGCAGTAATAGATAAACAACCGAAATATAGTATTCATAAAAAGATAGTGAAATCAATTATTCCGTTTTTTCAATTTACTCTGCTTAATGAAACATCTCGACTTATTGGAATCCCTAAAATATCTCGGGAGCAAAATTTTGGCCCAGGATTGGAAACCCTAGTCGAGATGTCATCAGAATTTGTCTGAAAGGCAGATATTATACGAATTAAATATGTATAGTGAATGATTTGCGTTAAGTTTTAAATCATAAGATGGTCATGGTGATATCAAAGTTGACGATTGCATTTACGATCAACTAAATTAATGTAAAAAACAATTTTATTGGAATGACATTTATGCTAAATAACATTACTTTTTCCACGCAAAATAAGCAATCCGGAGAAATGTAAACAATCATAAATGTCAATGTATTCATGGATATAAAATTAACGTGGGAATTTACCTGTGAACGAATCGAATGTTTCGAGTTTCCACTCGTTCATTAGACTCCTCAATTCAGCGTGTCTTAAGAATCAGGAAATACTTTGAAAAACACTTTCTTTTAATGCTAGAAATACCTATATCATTCGATTAAAAAAATAATGAAATGTCAGGACAGCTAATTTGTATGTCAAAATAATATTGCAGCATACGTTGTATCAAGAACTGTATATTTTCACATAAATGATCAGAAGTTAAGATAAGTTAGTTGTGTGTATGTTTACTTAGGCAGTTAATAGTGCGAGAAAAATCATCACTGTTATAGACCAGTGTTCCCCAACGAGTGATCCGCAAACCAGTGCCGGGCCGCAAACAGTAAGCCAAATTTCAAGAAATTTGCCATGCAAAAATATTAAGTATTGGTTATTTTTCGCTTTCACGTTTACTTGTATTTTTAGTAATTGTTAAATTATGATAATTGATAGTATGGTGCGACAAGACATCGTTACATCTGTCCATCTTTCACAATATATGTATGCAGGGCTTTTTTCCATTTAACGCGGTGGAACGGCGTTCCGGTACCTTTTAACGGTATTTTTTTTTTCAAAATCAATTTGACGAAACAATGTTTGCGCTTAAATTATTACAATCTATATTTATATAATTCGTTAAAATGATAAAATATGGTATTGTAATGAGCCGTATGAGTAGTGTTATTTTATTTGGTAAAAAGCTTGACAAAAAGTGAGTTCCGGCACCTTTTTCTTTCAAAAAATATTAAATAAAAAACAATTTTAATTTTAGTATTAGTGGTTCGCGAAGTTTTTTTAAATATTTTTACCAGTCCGCAGGTGTAAAAGGGTGGGGGAACACTGTACTAGACATGGAAACCATCAATTTCAATGAACTTTCAGAAACGCATTGCGAATATATTTTTAATAACAAATAATCGCCTCTACTGAAACATTGATATAATTTTATGTATTTACCATAGGCACTTCTAGAATTTGATAAATTTTCGTGAATCTATTGCATTCTTTGCAAGTCAATTGTTTTCTCATTTTGACTGATATCGATAAAGCGGTGTGAGAGTGGGATAGCATACCACTATCAATAATAAAAACATTTACATATTGCGAACCAGTGACTGATTTATTCCACAGATTAGGGCAAATGACCTTGACGAAATAAAGTGGTAAGGATAAAAATGGTATAAAAATGAATATATTTGACGATATCTGTAATTTTTAGATTCATTACATGGTTCCAGCAATAAAAACTGGTTCTAATTAACTTTTTTTAAAAAATTAATCACCGCCGCTAGCTGAGTGTCATTTCACTCACTTTGAACCTATTCCCCAACAACAACTTAAATATTGTCATTTGTAGGTTAAAAAGAACTTTGTTTACCAACAACAAAGGAATCTATATCCAGAATACGGTCGCCTGTCATATATGCGGCGTCTAAAAATAAAGGTGACTCTCTTATCCATTATCGTTGGAACTGATTATAATAATAGATACGATGGCGAAGATGAAACAAATCTAAATGTGATTCAAAATGGAGAATTTAAAAGTGTCATTATAAAGCAAAGTCCAAGCCGAGGTAAACTTATTTAAAATATGATAAGAACAGGGTACAAAGGGTCGTATGTTGGAACTGAGATCTCTGATTAGTAATATAATACATACCCGAATCAGCTGAAAATATTCACTCGTATAACAAAAACCGGTTTTGCGTATATTATATTTAACGGAAAAATATTCGATAGATTATTAATATGTACGATTCGTATTTCAATACCGAATCTCGTCTTATATAATTAGTAGTATTGCTACCCGGCGTTGCTCGGACTAAGCGACCAATAATTATTTAATGTTATATCATTCGACATAATTATATCACAAAATCTAACATTCAAAATAGAGTTAAAATAAAATCACAAACTTTATTTAATTAAATGACATCCCCCATTCTCGCCCATTAAAATGTCCAAATTCAAGGAAAAAATCTAATTTGCTGTCAAAGAAATGTCAAATAATACCTTCACGTAAATAATAAACATTATTATATTAACAAAAGCCTGGAAAAAGTTGGTAGAAGACTAATTTGTTAAATTTTGACTAAATGTCTTCGCCGATTAAAAAACATATTTTCTTTCATATTCGTTTTTATGGTAACTTGCATCAACAATGCAAAAGGGAATTACAGACCCACAGACATACATACGCCGTTTCGGTTTTATATATAAGATTACTTGATTTTGTGATCCTATTGTGTTGTCGTATTATTTTGTATATAATATGTAATTTCTTATGGTTATTTTGCAATGAATAATTTTTTTTCAGGTGTTCACTGTCAATATTTGGTGGTATGGAAATATAATAAAAAAATTTAAAACATTTTTTGTACTTATTCCACATAAAATGTATTGGATCAGGACCGGTTTCGCTCATGGCGAGCACTATCAACTAATATTGCATGCGTATCTCGCATGCATGTGTTTATAAAAAAGACCCTCGAAGTTATTGCATCACGAATCAGTGTCACCACCAAGAGAACTTCAAACATTCACCATTTAATCATTTCCTTTTTTGGATTTTAAAACAATTCTATAGCATGGACTTTCAATTCTATGTTCGAATACAACACTTCCAAGTAGATGAAAGGGAAATCTTCCTTTTAGTACCCGTCACTGGTCCCCACAAATTGAATAGACAGATCATCATCCGTTTTTGTATCGGCCTTGTCCAGCGATTCAGGACTTCATCAGGATGTACAAAGGGAAAAGTTTTATGGCCCCCAAAATTGAATATCTCATCCGTTTTTGTATCGGCTTGTCCAGTTTCAAATTCATCATGTACACTAAGCATAATATCTATTCCGCTATACATAGGATTCGAAAATACGCACCATTGCAGTATTTTCCAATTTAATTCATGCACTGTATATTTATAATGTACCGTAATTAATAGTTCGTAAAAAAATATGCTAATCTTATGGTGAATGATTAAAATGTAAATACATAAAATATCAGTTCTGAATTGGGATTAATTGAGAAGGCCACGCGACAGCCTTCAAATCGACGGGCTCCCCACACCTGGTCTATGTAATTTATTTTCGGTATATATATTTTTTTAATTAAAGAGGAGATTGATACGTTTTTCATTATACTAATTTAAAACGTTTAATAGTTATCAGACAGGTTGAGTGAAATCTAGTTTATGATATTTAAGAAAATTTTAAAAAAACACTTTCTATACACTGTATCCATCTTAAATTAGTTACAATTAGACATTGTCTAAAAATTCTCAACGATTCTTATTATGGAACTAATTATGACGAATTTAAAATTTGAAATTACAATACAATTTTTTTTTTAATTATGGCTATTTAATATCGTTACCAACATAAAATAAATACTTTCGTTTTTATTAACAGAAATAATAAATTAGTGCCTCGCAAATCACTGATATTTTAAAATTGGGTGTACAGTGGAACCTCGATCTTACGTCCTCGCATTATACGTTTTCCCGCGTGGTGCGTTCATTTTCTATAGTTCCGGCATTTAGTTCGTATATAAAACTTTCCCGCATTCGCCGTTTCCCGCATAAATTGTTTGTTTTATACGGTCCCTTGAAAAACGTAGAAAGGGGGTTTCACTGTAATAGCAAATAACTTTTGAGTGATTAAATCGTTTTTATTGATATATAATGACAAATTACTTTGTATTTACTTAAAAATAACCGTTACTCTGTAAATATCAAATAACACTATCTATTTCTCGACCACATAATCTTATAAAGTTAGATGTATTTACTGGTTAAGCTAATTAGGGTTGCCAGCTCTTTTTGAGATAGAGTCGGAGATAAACATTATTAATTGAATTTTTACCTCGTTATATATTATTTGTACCATTTCTATGTGAGAGTTTGTGCAATACAACGTACTTTAGTGAATTTTATTGTTAATTTGTTTTACAAAATCAAAAATAATTATTTTAAACCAACGGAAGTATAAGAAATTAAGAATTTCGACTGATGGTGCTGTTTTTCAATATCAAATTTGAATCATTTGAATTTTGTACTTTTCCATGACTTTTGTCACCAGTGTCCCGGGTTTCGCCTTTCGGCATCTTCAGGCATTTCAATTGCATCGATGTACTTGAACTGTCAGTTAGTATTCGCGACTATTCATTAGCGACAAAACTCATGGAAAAGTACACAATTCAAACGATTCAAAATTGGAAGTATAAGAAAAACAAGTGCGATTTTCATTAGGAATTCCTTTTTTGAATTTCTTTGCTTGAGTGCGGTTGGTTATATTATGTTTTGTTTTGTCGTCATGTAGATTTATAATAATTGTCAAGGTCAGTGGTATTCTTTAAAATATATTCCCACATTGTTACAAGATCTCTTTATCCATAGTCTATACCTAACTCAGACTCAGACACTCAGTGGCACGCATAGACAAAGCACACATTAAATTTGTTTAGAATCTATTGTTTTTCATTTATTTCGGACCTTAACGCGTACAATGTGAACTGTTTTTATTTGGTCACGCAGTCCCTTAAATGTAACACTATAATATATTGCCGTTGTTAAAGGACAACGTTATGGCAGATGCCTCAAAAATTATTGACAACCTTTTCAAAAAACAATGTTAACAATAAGAGCTTCGTAATGTTACAAAACGTATACATTTGTGTAAGACAATACAAGTAGATCGTAGCCATGTGGGTGCCTTAAATGCTTGTTAATTCAACAAAACAATTCAACAAACAACATTACGCTATGCCGTTAATTTAGTTTTTATACAAATATTTTTTTTATTTTTATGGCCATTTTAAATGCAAACGCAATCCTAAAGGTGTTTTTCTTCAAAAAGTATGACTGAATAAGTTTATACTATTTTTATATTATTACCAGCTGAAAAAACAGTTTAAATTATTATTTGGAAAATACCGTATTCCTTCAGTTAAAAGGCGAATGTTTTTTCCTTATTTTTTTGTTGTTCTGAATTCAAAAAAATAAGAACTCATCAAATTATCGATTAAATTGGTTAGGACATTATTTTTTATCAATTTTTAAGTATCCTTATTTCAAATACCGTATATATTGTATTTTTTGCATTAGTTCAAGTTTTAGCATGTCATAATGTCGGTATTTCGTTTTACCATGTTAATAAATACGCAAACCCTTTGATATTAATCTATTTCTCAAATGTATTGATGAGTTGCTGAAAGGAAAAAAATAATATTTTTAGGAGTGCATAAGGTTAAGAGTTAAGACTGATGTTACCCGGAAGTAGAATATGGACGATTTGCAAGTTATCGGACCAAAATAGTGAATGCTGCAATACTTTTAAATTATGATTCATATTTTTAAGAAAGACACAGAAAGGTCAATTTTGAATTAAATATATAAGTATTATCTAATTATCGTGATAAACAGAACTGGTCCTGATCCTCGTAAATCTAGTGTGGAATAAGTACAAACAATGTGTAATTATTTTTTAAGCCCATTTATTTATTTATATATTTTATTTACAATTTTGTCGAATTGCGTATTACATTCTATCGTTGTAGGTAAAACGCTGTAGTCAGTTTATTTATTTTAACACCTTATTTGCTTCTATTTTAAAATAATTTCTTCCGTTATTGTAGTAAAACTAATTACAATAGGACTCGGTAGTATACAGTTTCACAGGTAAAGTGCACAATAATGGGCGAAGGTAATAAATCTTAATTGGCCACTTACTAAGGTAGCTACGTAAATATTATTAGGCTAACAAAGTGACACTCGGTATATCTCCACTTACCGGGAATTTAAAAGACCTTGGGCTGTAAACTTGAGAAAACGATTCTCTTTATAATAACAACAGTGTATGCTTTCCAAAATATGTACATCATTATGAACATTAAAATAATGCTTGTGTATTATCTAAACTTAAACAATTGTAAAGACAACTGATCAAGACAACAAGAGATGAGACAACTGTTAAGATTTTTTCATTCTAAATTTAAATTTATCTAGTCTGGACTTGACTTTGAAAAACAAATGAATCACGGATGTTTGCATTATTCAAAATAAAACGAATTTTGTCGTATTTAACCGTCTCGAGAAAATTCACAACCATAAAACAGGTTTGCAACACTGGAACTACAAAATCAACGGCCGTTGAATTCCAAGGCGAAAAAAAAACGACGCGTGTTCTGAATTTCAATAATTATTGCAAAAAAAATATATCTGAATGATGTTAGTGTTATAACGTTAATTTTGAACCATGCGCCTGTAGTATATTATACACAGGTGTTCATTATATATAAATACATTACAATATATCTGCATACATAAATGACAATCGATATTTTACACGGGGCAATGCAGGATGTGTGACTTTCCTGAAGCAGGAATCTGAAGGATTCGTTTGACCTTGAAACTGGAGCACTGTTAAGACGGGTTGTGGATATGGTACAAAACGAAGACGTTATTTGTTCGATAGCGAGCGTAGCAAGACTGGGGATGGTGGAACCTTATGGGATAACATTTTGAAAAAAAATTGAAAGTAATAATCAAGATTGATATGAATACAGAATCAATGTTTTGTTTATATCCGCTCCCTATTCGAAGCATATGGATGCTTCAGATGTCTCCAAGATTCTCTGTCACCCGCCAACCTCCTCGGTTTTTCCCAGGCCATCCCGGCGTCCCCTGGGTACATATACTATCGATGGTCATCAGCAGGCTTCCGGGGTGACGGGATCCATCAGGTTGATAGAAGAGACAGGCAGGATTCAGACTCCCCTGGGGCATCCGCAGCACATGTACAAGCCAAGTCCATCGTCACCTTTTTATTTTGGATAATAAGCGGCTGGTTTGTACGATCACTTTCCATACTGACACAGTTAAACCACCGCACTCCTAGTATTCGGAATCTGTATACAGAATCAATGCAAGCTATATACCATGTAAATATATCCAATTTAGGTACTATGTTTCTTCATTTATTCTTTGTGACTTTGTGAAAATAAAGCGTTTGTAAATGAAAGAATTAAATTAAAAACATTTATATACAATATTTAATGTGCATAGTAGAAGATACCCATAATCCACCATTATCACAAATTTAAAATCAATATTTATTTATGGAAAGTTGCGGCAAATTCAAAGATCACCCCGGGTGGCAAAAACCCTAGCCACATCGCTTAATGATCGTATACTGGGATAAGGATAACATATTTGAGTACTTGTTTGTTCGCTAATTTGTTGTTTTATGTCTTGATTAATGTATTTTTTTGTTTTTATATAATATGTGAATTAACCAAAATATTATCAGCTGCAGCAAAGCCATTTCTAAGAATGTAGACAGGTGGCACTACCACCTGGAATTTCCAATTATTTAATATTAATTAGAAGACGAACATTATCATATTATTAGCACGAAAGAAAGCTTTGGCAAATTCAAATTAATGAATCAATGTTAATGGTTTGATTTTTTGCAATAAATATGTTAGTGTAAAATATTTGGGTTTTTAATGCAGGTGTTCATTTGGTCCGTGCCTAAAACAACACCATATACATAAATGTTTTCCAATTCAAAAATAAAATTTACATCTTCGGTTCGTATTTATTATTTGAACGTCGGACTGCATTTATTTGAAAAAATTATTCTCTAATTCTCCGTGATAAAATCTACGACCGTAAAGTGCTACTTAACGAATTTAATGAATGTATTGTGTTTAGTCATGATTCAGAGCAGAGTCATCAATTAAATCACATGATTTTGCGTGGGGTCATCACTTAATAATCGCAGGGTCACAACTTCTCATGTAAAATTTCGAAAAAAAAACGCGAAACAACTAGTTAATCGCGTTATAAAAGTAACAGTGACACGGAAAATCGAGTAAAAAGAGGACTGGCTGTAAATATTTATTTTTAAATTGAATGGCCACACCCTGGGACAATATTTCGATTCGTCACTGTTGTGTATTTTGAATAGTCCATGTTATCGATTTAGTTTTTTAATCTCGATTCAAATATGGTCAACTGATAAATCGTAATGGTCGAACTGTTATCGAATGATGACCGCAAATTGGGCGCGGACATAATATCATTGATAAAATGCGTTGTGTAATTTTCTAATTATTTAAATGGTCTTGACACACAATTTTGTCCTCATTCCGCATACCGTTTTATTGTTACTTAATTGTGATCTCCGGACCTATAGTCAAGCAGTTAACGTCTTTAGAGTCGATTGCGGCGTAAATCGGCCAAAAATTAGTAAGAAAAGTAATTCCGAGACAGATGGGCGAAAACGATGTAATTTTTTTGGGTGTTGGTGATATTGATTCGAAAACTTTCTCTGAAATTTCGGGACAATTTTTAGACATTCATCCAGGACTACGATACTATTTCCCGGACAATCCCGGACAATTCGGGACGGTTAGCAACCATAACGGAAAGTTTCATAAATTGATTGACTCTCTTACATTTCTCGTAATTATAGCGTTGGCTTAGAGAGTTTACTATTTTATATTAAACATGAACAGCAGCCGAAAAAGAGAGATGGTGTGACTCCGTAACAAACATATTTGGTTGATCAGGATTGATTTCACTAACCACGATCATTATCAGGTGCGATCAATCTTCCACGGTCTTTGGAACCCTTCTGATTCAAAAAATTGTTGTAGCTTAATTTAAGATAACAATTT
Organism: Himalopsyche kuldschensis; assembly: GCA_028554975.1. Classification (NCBI taxonomy): domain Eukaryota; kingdom Metazoa; phylum Arthropoda; class Insecta; order Trichoptera; family Rhyacophilidae; genus Himalopsyche; species Himalopsyche kuldschensis. The sequence continues at coordinate 1,766,038 of JAHFWI010000033.1, read as the reverse complement.
AAGACAGAGCTTTCAAAAGTTGGCTATATAGTCAAGTTCAATCCACCTTGACATTCTTTTAAATGTAACGAAAACCCGTGGGCGTAGATTATCCCCGGAAAATATGTAGCTGCAGACCATTATTTGAGAAACGCTGGTTAATTAATGCATATTATTATCAGTAATCTATCCCATATGCACAGAGGAACAGGTTGGAGATCCCTAGTCTGTACCATTTCATTCCAGCTCCCTAAGCATGAACACTGCTCGGCTCCGACTTGCGACTCTTCGTTTATAAATAATTCAAAGCGCAAGAAATTTGCTGTACCGTCAATATTCTAACATATGAAACGCATACGAAGCGAATAACGTGGGATAGTAAAATTATAAATAGTAACCGATACATATTCATAAGCCGTGCGATGTAAATGGTGTCTAATAGCTTGTCCACAAACTAGATTCAACATACGTGTAATTATTTATATTCTGGTGCAACGGATTGCATTAGACCACAACTGTCCAAACTTTTCAAGTAAGATTATTCATAATTAAACTATTTTAAATGCCAATATTATTTGAATAGATACGAAAAATTGTGAACTAATTCCATATATGTAGTATACAGATGAGGACCGGTTTCGCTCATCGCGAGCAACGGATTCAACTGATGTAATTTAATAGAAACAGGATTAATTATTAATATAAAATTTAAAATAACTTTGATTATTCCACGTATTGTGCTACTAACTGTGACACGTGTTTCGCCTCTTTTTGAAAGTTTGCTTAAGTAATGAAGCAAGATTGATTCCAACATTTTAAAATGATAAAATTACTAAATGGAGTTTGGGATATTTCCTTTTTACCGGAAGCAAGGATTAATTATATCTAAGTAAGAAAGACAAGAGAATGTATAATAAACAATTTTTTTAAAATAATATATGTAAATTATAAAAAAAATCAAATGATAAGCTGTGCAAGGATCATATTTCTGATGATGGCGTGATGCCAAAATAACTATCAACTAAATTATTCCCGTGGAAATTATAGCATTCCAATCTTCTGCCACGTTAATTCCAAATCAATATATCAATTAAAAAATGAGACATGAGATTTACTTTGCTGGTTATGCGGCGCGCAATATTGTGGATGTCGCCTTGTTTGGAGCATTATCAAACATTATGGAAACCACTGGATTGTTATCCTAGAATAACCGGTTGCTCAACTGTTAAAAAACCGGGAGATATACTTCATAATAATACATAATAACGCCCTGTAAAACGACACATGCATCAATCTACTAACCAACGAAATAGTATTCTCAAAGATTGTGTGTGTAGATATTTTATAAAGAAAGTAGATGTTCTTGTTTTGGTAGTTATCTTTTCAATCTAACAAACGAACTGCATGTTTTGTTCTAAATTCGAAAACATAATCTGTACCGTACGTCTTTTATTAAAGCTACGGAGTTTTTTTTAAATATTTGATTCATGAAAAGGGTCTTTTTATAAGGACGCTTAGTTTTGAAATGTAAATAAAACAAGTTGTTTGTCAGATTTCGACTAAATTTTAATTTCTTTTGTAAGTATATTTTACGGCATTAAATATGGAATATAGCATCAAATGTCTGCCAATATCGATTCATTATAAAATGGGCCATGTCGCTAAAGTTGACTTTTTTGACAAATTTGGGTAAACTTCCAACTGCTCCAGAACCCAATCAGGCGTTGTCTGCGGTCGTTTACCTGAAGATTAGATGGATTTTATACGGGTGCAGACATAAGGCCCGATTCACAGTTCGCCAAGCTGAAGTCGCAGAAAAGCCAAGTTCTTGTGAACAGCGAGAAATAAGCTGCCTTGGGTTTTCCTGTACACTTTCACACACATCAGCAATGTTTTCACCAGATATTGTATTTTGATGACGTACAGGTAGGTGTTGGCCGATTATTTACCAAACTGGTTGACTCAAATTTGGCCACTAAACAATGAATAATCTACTCAGCAGGACAAAGTAACATATTTTGAGCGTCCCTATTGAAATACCCTTTATAACTATTGTTTTAGTAAAACAATCTCAATACATGGATTGTTTCTCAATTTAAAATTAAACAATTTACTCGAAACTGTATCCAAACAAATAGTTCGGTTGTAAGTTGTTACTCAGTCGCCTATCACCCTTATCAAATATTTTAAAGATATAAGGGTGGTTAAGAGGTAAGGGAATCTCTTCATGTTGGACGGCTATGTCAATTTATATGTTATCAAACAATACCGCACTTTAAAAATCTTGAGTAAAATATAGGCATAGAATATGTAGATTTGTACATTTAAAAAAAAATGAATTGAATACTTTGGACTCAGTCAAAAGGTTGTACGATGCACGTCGCACTCTAGACTGACGTTATTCCTTCTCAGTGGGAAGAGTGGACTTGGATAAAATGATGTATCACTTAAAAATCAATATTTTTATTCACATGGACATCACAGAGGTTGGATCAATCTTATGAACGTAAAAATAGAAAATTTTCACTCGACCAAGCCTATCGCATTTCACATTCATATTCACAACTGTTTTTTTACTATTATACATTCGATGGATTCGGTGATGATTTTAATATAAAATTTAGAGTAACTCTTTCAAAGTCGGTTCCTGTGGTCTAGTGGCAAGAGCTTTGTCCTAGCAATCGGGGGGCCCGTGTTCGATCCCCGGCAAGGTCAGATTTTTCAAATAAAAAAAAAAAAAGATCTTGGTCTATGTTATGTATGAGTATGTTATTTATATTTTCGATGGTTTCGGCGGTAACTTTGTGGAAGTTCATTTTAATATAAAATTTAAAATAATTTGATTATTCCACGTATTGTGTAACTAATTGTGACACGTGTTCGCCTCTTTCAGAGGCATCTTTGCGGCTTTAAATAATGAAATTGGCGTCGATTACGCAAAGATAATAAGGGGTCTAACATTTTAACATTTTAAATTTGAAATTACAAAAAAAATTACGGGTTTTTCCTTCTAAAGGAAACAAGGAAGGGAAATAGAATTATTAACATAATGAAACTAATAAGGTCCAATCACTCAATCAATTTTGAATTGGGAATTTTTCCAGAGGGACGCAACCTGTCCTGTTAAGAATTACGATTTAATAAAATATATATAAAGATGAATAGTCTAGAATTTTTAGAAATAAATAAACTTCAATAAAAAAAGATATATTATTAAATAACTCTTTTGAATTAGGACAGGTTGCCAACCTGTCCTGACATTATTCTAATTCAAAAGAGTGATACCCAACCTAACTAGTTGATTGCTGCTTTAGTTTATAGTTTACACTTTGTAAAAGTTTAACGTCATTAAATATATTTGTTTGCTTTGTTTCGATTCTATAACCCTCTGCGTCCCTTAAAAGGAAAAAATCCCAATCTAATTGATTGAGTGATTGGACCTTATTAGTATCATTATGTTAATGCATTTTTTGATTCTATCACTCCCCTTCCTGTTTCAGAAGGAAAAACCTGCAATCCATTTTGTAATTTCATAATTTAAAAATGTTAAAATGTTAGAATTTATCTTGCTTCATGTCCTTGCGATAGTAAGTTCGAAGATGCCTCTGAAAGAGGCGAAACACGTGTCACAATTAGTTACACAATACGTGGAATAATCAAAGTTATTTTAAATTTTATGTTATTTATCGTTGATTTTGTGCACAACCGAACATTATTTACCATCGAGTTAATCTCGTATGACTTTCACAACTCTTTCAAAATATTTGGCTCATTGGCGTAAGCTGTAATGCAAAATATTTTTTTTAAAAATATAAATAAAATCTTCAAAAAAAAAAAGGGGGGCATCTTGAGACTTACTGTCGCAAAGGTTGCTCGTGTAATAAAGTAAGATTGAATTTAATATTCAAACATGATAAATTACAAAATGTAGGTTGGGATTTTTACTTTTCACGGAAAGCAAGGAGGATTTTGCTTAAAAATTTTGATAAAACATTAAATCGCTTTGAACGTAGAGCTCTATGGAACCTTCTATTCACCACTGTTAAAAAAGCCATCAAGTATGACTTAAGCAAAAACTATTGAACTTGCGAATATCAAAACTAATAAATTTGATTGGTTTTGCCAGTTGTTGCTGGTAGCTAGTACCTTTTCCGGAGTACCAAGCTTGCACTTTATACTTTATATAATGACAATTTCGATAGCATACTATTAAATCGTATTTTATCGTGGTTTTTTGTATCATTTAAAGATTCCAATTAGTTGTATTCTATATGAATCAGGTTTGGCCGTAGTATAAAACAAATCTCTCATCAAGCTGGGAGCTTTGCGTCCAACGTTGACGTTAAAATGATAGCCTAATAAAAGAAAATATGATTTGTATAGAGACGTTAGTCGTCACTTACAGAAATGATTAGATTAGTAAAACGGGGTGAATAGAGACACTTTTTACCCTTGACTATGTATCTTCATATCTGCTCCAAATACATAATTCAAATATGAATGGCTTGTAACTTGTTTCTATGGTCCTACTACACATTCATGATAATATTTTTCAAATATTCACTATCGTTATTAAGACGCAGTCAATTTTGTACGATGTCTCTATTCACATTGAATCGGGGTGAATACAGACGAGAGAGGGTGAATCGAGACTTGGCAGGCGACTAGAGACAAAGATACAGATTGTGATGATTGGAATATATGAACCCCTATTCTGTACGAGTCTCTATTCATTCTGTTTTACGGTACTCATTAACAAAAAAAAAGATTGTTTTTAATTTTCGTGAAATAAAAGAGAAGTTTATTAGGGGTCAAAAAAGTAAGGATGCACAGGCATCGAATTTAAGCACGCTTGTTTCAATTTTGGCTAATCATTTAATTCGTTTGGTTTTGTCATTCCAGAGATAGTATTATAGTCATTGTAAAGAATTACATATAAATAGTACAAAAATACATAGGATACTAAGAAAATTTGTGCTTAAGTTTAATCCTTGTTTTTGTGTCTATTCACCTGCCAGTCTCTATTCACCCCGGTTTGCCGGTATGTATTTCTTATGAGTTATAAGTTATAAGGTTGATTCCGCCATCGATAAAATGGGTAATCATATAAAAAGGCAATTCACTTTGAAAAAGATATGAGCGTTATAATAAATCATATGTAAAAATTGAGATGTTAGTAACTCAAAATATGTTTCATTTGAATCATTCTAAAAGAATCTTATATTTATATAAAACCGAAACGGCGTATGTATGTATGTGGGTCTGTAATTTCCTTTTGCATTGTTGTTGCAAGTTCAAACAATCGTATTGATTTCGCTCGCGAAAGTTTCGACGGTAAATTTGTTTGTTTTGTGTGTGTAGAGACTCCAACTACTCGAGTATCGAGTAGTACATTTTAAAAATACTCGAGGACTCGAGTAGTTTCATATGAACCAAAATATCTTATATATAAAACCGAAACGGCGTATGTATGTCTGTGGGTCTGTAATTCCCTTTGCATTGTTGGTCATTATGTTGCCATAAAAACGAATATGAAAGAAAATATGTTTGAATTTTTTCGGCGAAGACATTTAGTCAAAATGTAATAAATTAGTCTTCTACTGAACTTTTCCCGACTTTTATTAATATAATAATGTTTTTATTTACGTGAAGGTATTATTTGACATTTCTTTGAAGGCAAATTAGATTTTTTCCTTGAATTTGCACATTTTAATGGGCGAGAATGGGGCTGTCAATATATGAAAGGGGCTGTGAAATGTCAATACCAGTCTGAAATGTTCATTTTAATTCCATTTTAATTGACCTGGACTTTTGAATTTTGAAAAAAGTTGTTTTAACTAGGCCCGTCTGAATTTACGCGCCGAGGTGAACATAACCCCCAACTGGTCCGAGCGAAGCCGGGTTCGAATACTAGTTATATATAAATAGTAAAAAAATACATTGGATACTTAGTAAAGTTGTGCTAAATTTAAATCCTGGTTTTTGTCTCTATTCACCTGCCGGTCTCTATTCACCCCGTTTTACGGTACTCTAATTAAAGTAACTATATTCTTTGCGGACCGAGGACCGGATGTAATGTGGAATATCCACTACCAGATCTCCGGTTAATCGCAGTTTCAATGGTGAGATATGAAGTGATACTGGAAACTTACCGTGCGTGATTTTTCGTTCAAGTTCAAACTTGTAAGTATTTTAGATCTCTCGTAATACTGAATGTATAAATTTGATAAATTGAACTGCAATTAAAAAGCTTATAAAAACTCTTTTCGTTATTAGAAGGACTTAATAAGCCGTGACTGACACCAATTTATAATGCGAGTGATTTGTCAGAACTATACCCTGGGTAGCCAGAAATGGTGGCATTTTAATTTGTTTGTATAACCCTTATTTGTGATTTTTTGAGTCTCAAAATGACTTAAAGATATGGCTGACGCCGCAGAAATATCTTCCAAGGTACTCTTTCTGCCTATTATTCTGAAAACAATAATAACTATCACTGATATTACACGGTGAAAAAAAAATATTTTTTGGTTGATAGCTATTGCGGCTTACGTCCTTGTCAGAATTATTATAGTTTATAACTATTATACAATTAAATATAATATAATACTTTAGATGGGTTCGGTGGAAACTTTGTGGAAGTTCATTTTTATATAAAACTAATTTTAAATCGCTCGGACTATGACCAATAATTATTTAATGTTATATCATTCGACATAATTATATCACAAACTATCCAAAATAGGGTTAAAATAAAATCACAAACTTTATTTAATTTCAAAAAATTCTTTTCAAGGAAAAATCTAATTTTCTGTCAAAGAAATGTCAAATAATACCTTCACGTAAATTTAAACGTTATTATATTAATAAAAAGGAAAAGTTCTTGAAGACTAATTTATTACATTTGACTAAATGTCTTCGCCGATAAAAATTTCAACATATTTTCTTTCATATTCGTTTTTATGGCAACTTGCAACAACAATGCACAAGGGAATTACAGACCCACATAAATACATACGCCGTTTCGGTTTTATATATAAGATTTTAAATAACTTTGATTATTCTACGCATCGTGTGACAATACGTGGAATAATCAAAGTTGTTTCAAATTTTATATCAAAATAAATATCTGATTGTTTTATAATTTGTGTATAACTAAAATACATTGCTATTTTTTCACCGTCTTTTAATGGAGTTCTTCCAATTATATGCCAATCAATCAATCACTGATATTGTCCCGATTTATTGCGCTCGATGGTAAATCTCAAGGGTATCTCAAAAGAGATGGAGGTTTCATATACATTAAGTACAAATTCAGCAATAAAAGTTTATTACTATAGTACTTTGATATTAGATGCTTTTGTACGACTTACGACCATTCCGATTAACAATTCAGGTGGGGGAAAGGAACCCCGTCTTAAATTGTTATATTGTGGCAGTGGGTATGGTTAAAACAAGCTAGATATAATAAGTACGATATAAATAAACCAACATTGAAAATTTAATAATGATATCATTTCGATTTCAGCAATCGAAATCAAGATGAAGTCTTGACAACGCATCAGGTAAGATAATAAGTGAACACAAAAAACATTGCTTTTTTGTCGTGTTCATAATCCGTAAACGGAAATACTTCGCAATCCTTCTCGTAACCGCTTCGAACATCAATTGTTTGTTGAGTTAACGATTTTTTTTATCAACTAACATTAAATTTACATTTCGCAAGCGAGTTTGTTCGGCATGGTGTCAGATATCTTGCGAAATGCGTCAAATGGAAGGTTGAAAGCCTTGTACTGACTTCGAGGATTTCAAATAGGATGTAGAATATGTTACAGGATGCTGATGACATTAAGTACAAAACACCGGCTATAAGCATTGAAAATAATGGATTACAATAATTGATCGAGCGTTTATGTTTTAAAAGCTATTTGAGAAATCAATTAATCAAAAGTTACAACCTATAACTATGGTATGATATTATGGTATAGTTAAAGACATCTTAAAACCCAACTTCACCCACTGTGTTCCCATCCACATTTACACGGAGCTATACAGTGGCGTAGGAAACGCTAAGGGTATCAATAGTATATTATACTTTTCTGTATTAACCCTTAAACGAACTCGGTGTGAAAAATAATTGCACAGTGTCTGTGTGAAAACGACATCGCTTCATTTTTGCTTCGTCTGATAACACTTCAAATAATGACAGGATTTCAGGCTTTTTTCAGGTATTTAAAAAAGAAAAAGCACTGCAATGTGTAAGGCATTATGTAACAAATGTTAGGGAAACAAATACAAATAAAATAATGATCTCTTATCTGTAACGATTTTGCAAAACATATAAAAACCAGTAAAAAACTACTTGGTTACTTTGGGTTATCCCTTATATCTCTATCTAGTCGTATAGGGGTTAAGATCATCTGCAAAGGATTCCTTTATAAGAAAAACTTCTACGAGTTGCAATTTACTCGCTCTCCGTATGACTGGTGCATTCTTGTGTTCTTTTCGTCGTGAATTATAAACATCAGGTTATCGGAACTCATTTATTTCCGTGACTTTATGTGGTTATTTCAGTAATCAGATATCGCTCATCTCTTCATTATTCAGTTGGTTTGCAAGTTTTACGAATAAAAGAATCTGATTTTATCGATATTTAATTTCAATTTACGAGCCAATTATATTGGATAATCAGAGCTCTACTGTTTTATTGTATATTTTTTTATTGCGTTGAATTATTCACAAAAAAATCTGTTGTGCCAACTACCTTTTGTTTCATTCGATACAGATTTTATTACAATATTCATTACTGAATGAACTTTGTTAGAATAACTTTGCTTACGGAGCTTAACACGTTGTTTACGGTGTGCACAAATGTGTGCGTAATTAGTACGGTAATTGAAAAGGCCCGTAAACAAAGTATTAATATTTTTTCTACTCAATGTCTGTTTTTAATGATTTATCAAATAAAATTAAATAAATAATGTATAAAAATTAGCCAAATTCATAAAAATGTCAATGAGGTCGTAATACAGATAGAATGCAAAATATAATAAATTGTTCAACATAAGATGAACGCCTCATACTGAAGTTTACTAAAATTACAACTGTAGCGTAAATTCGATAGTAAGCGAAAATGTTGCAAAAACCAACGCGTGAATTAACGTAAGGGATCAAGCATGGTTGGGAATGAACGTTAACATAGCAACCACGTTTTGAGACAAAGATTGATTCATCCAAATAATATGAGAAACCTTATTTTGCAGCGGGATTAAACACACAATTCAATAGTCGGAAACAATTGTGGGTTATGGTTATTTAGAATCTTTGATGTTTGAACATTCCACATTAATTTGTTAGGTAAATATTTAAAGACTTTTCAGGCTATTTTCCAAATTGTTTGTCAGTGTACATACTAATATATGTACCATCATTACATGTTCAAGAAAATAATCAAATTTGGTTGAGCATTGCAACATCAATTACGCAATGGTTGCGCCCTCGCTAATGGCCAAGTTATAACGGTGTATCTGTCTTGCGTGGTTTTCCTTAAATGGAGCCATATCAAAGGGAGAATAACTATTATAAAGGAATAATAGAACAATGCAGATATTTATTAAGGTCGCCGTTTTAAAGCAATAATTTATCTAATTTACTAATCGCGCACAAATAGCTTACATCAATACATGGCGATGCTTTCTATACGTAATTTATTATTCAAAGCAAATAACCATCACATAACAGTTGTATCAATCGAAAGAATTCACATCTGACCTTATCAATGACACATAGTAAACTCAAAATAAAATATCGTTGTACTCAACACTAAAACTTTAATAATTCAGCCATAAATTAAAAAAAAAAAAACTAACGGTACACTGTATTATAGTTCTATTTTTCATTCAAAAATATTAAGTGCTCTTGTAATAATACGACTTGTATTCAAGATAATTATTAAAATCATGACGTACTCGGCCTTGTCATAAAAGGTAATTTATTGTTAATCATGAAACATACATTTATTAAATTAAAAAAGTCCTAGCTGAAAATAAAAGGAAAAAAAACGTATTCCAATTTGAATCCGTCAGTAAAGGCATATTAATTTATCATAATATGAGATTTACTATGATCATTGTGTTAATAAGTCGTTAGAAAATAATATTTTAATGGCAACCGGTTTTCATTAACCAATGGTATCATGTTTGAATGAATACCCGTTTTTAGTTTGAAATTAGTTAGAAGTATATTCTGTAACGTATTTTCAATGTGTGTACAAGATGTTTACTGCGAATTTATATCTTTATCAGCGTATATAATCATATTTATTAAATATATTATATTTGAAGACTATCCAAAGTTAAGCGAATCTTTGAAATTTTCAGGACCCAGAATTGTACGTTCCTTGAATAATTTTGTATTTCAATATTTTTTTCTGATATTAGGATCCACACTATCAATTTAATGTATGGGGTATGTACGATTAGTTTTTTTTTTTGTTGAATTAAACTAAAAAGGTCAACATTTTATATGAAATTAGGTAATAAAAAATAAACCCTGATATGTCCGATTTTAGAGGTTTTTAAGTTACACGCATAAAGGATTGCTCATATTGGTCTTTAAATGAAAACATATATATTTACAGTAAATACAGGTTAAATAGTGAACACATCTTGGGATTGCAAGTTATATAATATACCACAACGTGAATGCCTGTTTTTGACACAATCTTCATAATTTATAAATTCAAAATATTATTTGACAATGGTCAAGAGTCAATACTGGCTTTATACCAACTGATCAGTAAGTATCAGATTCGGTTGATAATGCTTGCGACGAGCGAAATCTGTTCTGATTATTCTTAATTACTTTTAAGGTGTTCACTGTCAATACTTGGTGGAAAAGCATTATCATTACATTGTTTGTCATACCTTTTTTTCATTCTTAACTTTTGTATAAATATTACTGTTTTATTGTATTCCTTATCAGTTGACAATGCTCGCCATGAGCGAAACCGGTCCTGATCAAATAAATTTTATGTGGAAAAAGTACTAAAAATGTATTATTATTTTTATTCTTAATTATGTGGAACTATTACACAAAATAGCATTTTATTTATCCAATAAATATATTGTATAAATCTACGTTTACCGTTGAGTATGGAAAGTAATAAAAAACATTATAACTTACTTTTTTTAAATGTAATAAATTCTAAGAAGAATCTTAGAAAAGCAGTTAAAATATCTGGGAAATACGTAGTAAAGGGCGAAGTAACAATAAATAATGTTAATGACTACACTCTCTCACGATTTCAGAAGCTAATTATATGCGAATAAAGAGATTCTTTATATCACAACGTGCATATATTAAATTTAAAAAAATAAACATGAGAACGAGGCTGCGTATAATACGAAAAATAACCGCTGCGTCGTCATTTAAAACAAGTGTGTGTTCAAAGAGGAATAACCGTCGTTTTGGTATTCGCTTGTGTTAAAAACATTACCATCCTGGAATAGGCGTATAATGTTACATGTTTTTAAGTAGCCAACTAGGTATTGTGCTGAGGAAATAGAGATTAAATTGCATGATGTGAGATTCTCACACTTGGCATTGTCATTGGCAAGGTAACAGAAGATGCGATTCGCTAAAAGAAATACTTTTATTGAAACATGACGCTCTACAATGTGAATGCTCATTGGTTTATTGTTAAGTACAGAACTGCTGATTCGCTGTTCTTTTAATAGACATAATTATAAACAATGCAATATTGCAATATCGCTTATGCTGAAATCGAGCATCCCGATCATCCCGATGTTACAATTACCTTTTCAATACCGGAAGTTGCTTGATGGAATTTCGATATCAAATTTGAATGGTGTGAATTTTGTACTTTTTCACGAGCTTTGTCGCCAACGTTCCAGGTTTCGCATTTCAACATCATCAGGCATGTAAAATGCAGGAATAATCTTGAACTTAATGGTAAAGTACAAAATTTGAACTAAAGTAAATCATAAATATCAGGTTTCGAAATACATATGGAAATTTCGGTCAAATTGATCAAATTACAAAAGAAAGATCTATAATTCTGTAGGTCCAAGAAAGAAGGCAGTAAGTCTCAAAAATTCTGAAATTGAGTTATGTATATGCAGTATATTTTTGAAAACTATACGATATCATGGTGTCTACTTTTTGGGATCTGAAAAGCAGCTACTCTAGTTTTCTTAGAAAAGAGGCAGTCAATGTAACTACTTAATGCTTGTTTACAAAGAAATTAGTTCATTTTCGCATCAATCACTTTTTATAAATTGTAAATAGTAAAACTTCAAAAAATACATGTAATTTTTCTCAAAAGTTTGTCACAGTCACTTCCTTCTTGCATGGAACGGCAGTATACATATATGACCCTAAACAAATATCAGTCGTTTTCAATTATATTTAATTTAGGAAAAAAAACAGATTCTTATAAAGCATTTATTTATTTTTACTACATGAGATGCCTTCAGGCAGAATCAAAAAAATAGCACTCGAATTTCGAATGAAAGAAAATCGTCACAATGAAATATAATAACACGTTTTTCTCATTGATTCGTTTACCTTTTCGTGTCTGTGGGGCACCAAATTGCAGGTTATTATATTATGCAGATCACGCATATAGTATTTAACATTGTATGCACTTAAAGTCAAAGGCTCTGTTGATAAAAAGAACCAAAGGACCAAGAAGGCACCCAGCGATCTCAACTTGTTTCGACTTGCATCAACCTGCTAATCTTGCGACGGCGGGCATTCGACCATAACGATATTACCTATACTGTTTTTTCGTATTGTAAAATCCACCTGACATGTGTTGAGAACCAGTGGAATCGAACAAAAAATAATTTTGAATCGTTTTGAAAAGCAGTTAACTTTAATATGTGCGGATTATTAACGAATAAGGATAAAATATAGTAAATAAGTGCTTAACTCAAATTACTGGCTTTTTTCAAAATTATCGTTAGCGGTCAGGTTTTTTATGAAATAAACCAGGATACAGTAACAGATAGAGTTACAATGTTATTTTAGGTTAAACTGTATATTCGTAGAGGAAAAACTGTTTAAATAAAGGAAACATAATTATGTGTACAACTTTCACATTATAAATATACCTACAATGTTTCCACATATTATGTTGAAGTAGCCATAAAAATATGTTTCATTTATTTGAATATAGAATTCGGTAAAACAAAAGCCAACAGACACTCTTTATTTATATCTAACAACCTTGGTACAATAAATTTAGCATGAAATTAACATTTCATTCAAAGCGGTAGAAGGAATTATTTTCTTCCTTTTTTATCAATAAACATGCTGCGATAAAGAATTTGGACTCCTTACGGAGATTATCTCAACATGTATTTTTCGAAGAGAGTAGGGATTGGAATGATACGAGTACGAGGAAAGGTCCAGTGCATAGAATCCCAAATCTACGAAAATGCATAAAAGTGGATATTTTTTTTAGTTGACTGTATAAATTGGTGAACCCTCAGAAAACCCGTCGCGACCCATGGGTTAGGAACCCGTGTCTAGTAGTTACATAATCATTCTTGCCGCTTGTTGGAAGGGAGTTTTTAACAACACAATCACCCACCCATTGCGTTCGAACAGAATCGATTTATCGACTGAAGAAATCTGCTCGTACGGGGCGGTCTGATACGAAAGCAAACGACGGTGACCACTGCACTATTGACCGGGCAATGAAAACTACATCAATAAAACACCTTTCATTGACAATAGATTTCGATGTCAAATCATCTTAACGAATAATAATAGTATTAATATTGAAAATCAAATTGTCAAAATTTTAATGAACAGAATTCACACAATGAATCAAATGGTTTGCGATGAATATTTATCATCGATAAAAGACCTTCTCGCGCTGTTACTGTGTATCTTCACATATACACACACATACATAATTATATATGTATGTATACATAATAAGGCTTCGCGGGTTCTTTGTTTACCGTCCGGACAAGTCTCGACTTGCCACCAGCCCGAGTTAACTGGGCTAAAGATGGAATACCTACTTCATTATGTAACTCTTCATTTTAGAAAGCAAGCCGATTTTTTTTTACCCGGATCCAGTTTGCATTCAGATTTCTGAATCAATACCTATTCATATCTGTACACAGTAGCGGGTAATGAATGGTAAAGACGTAAACCCTGGTTATATTATTCTATTTATCTGAGGACAAGTAATGAAGTCTTCGATAACTGTTACTCCCTTGGGCAGCTTTTATGAACAAACAGCCCAATCAGATATTTTTTAGGTTTCTATATATTTTGTTATATCTATTTTTTTTAAGTCAATTCGAGTTTGACAAATTTACTGTAAAATTACAAAGGTCATGCCTTCGAAAAGAATTACATGAAGCGATTTAAAATGAAACTATCTGTAATAGTATTCGAGCACGTACGGGCCTGACTAATTTGTATATAGCAGCAAAATATTTGGTAAGTTGTTTAAAAATTGTAATAAAAGAAACAAGTGTATTAGATATCAAATGAAAATATACATTAATAAAGTTGTCATGAAAGAAACGTGTGGCAAATATATGTTTAGAGGAGAAAGCGGATACACATTATGAAATGTGTCCTCTTCCGAAAATCGAGGAAAAAGCGAGAATAAATAGTGATTAACTAACATCCTGACTTTTAATTCAATCCTACTATCTTTACTTCTTCCAAAAGGCGATGTTCTTTGGAAAACAATTTTTGTTGTTAATTATAGATAACATCAAATATTGGAGCTGTCGGTGTCTAAATATTTCAATTGATCTATCAAATAGAACCAGGAAAACAATTATCTTTAGTATCATAAGGTCATCTGTTCACGCCAAGGTGTTGCTATCATAGCTTTCTTATTTGTCTATTTATATAGTACTAGTATTGCTACCCGGCGTCGCTCGGACTAAGCGACCAATAATTATTTAATGTTATATCATTCGACATAATTATATCACAAAATCTAACATCCAAAATAAAGTTAAAATAAAATCACAAACTTTATTTAATTTAATGACAACCCCATTCTCGCCCATTAAAATGTCCAAATTCAAGGAAAAAATCTAATTTGCTGTCAAAGAAATGTCAAAATTCCATTACGTAAATAATAAAAATTATTATTAATAATAAAAGCCGGGAAAAGTTAAGTAGAAGACTAATTTATTACATTTTGACTAAATGTCTTCGCCGATAAAAATTCAAACATGTTTTCTTTTATATTCGTTTTTATGGCAACTTAATGACCAACAATGCAAAAGGGAATTACAGACCAACAGACATACATACGCCGTTTCGGTTTTATATATAAGATTTTGAGTAATATTGTCCGAAATCATAACAAACCATTTTGGGTAATTTTTGCATATTGCATTTGTCAACTAGTTTTAGCTTGCATAAGAATTAATTGATTGGTATATTTTAACTACATACTTGTACAATACCGTGACGCAGTGTCAATGTTGTTGGCTTGCGTGCCGGACCGCCAGGGTTCGATTCCCGGTACGAGCGGGCTTTTTCAGTCGATAAATTTGTTCAAAGACATGGGTGTTTGTGTTGTTGAAAATCCCTTCCCACCTTTCCGATCCCAAAGAGCGACGCATAGTGACAGCGATTAGCTAATCACTAGTCATGTCCTCGTATCCTTTCTATCCCTACTCTCTTCGAAAAAGAGAGGTTGAGCAACTGAATAACATGCAGTTATCATAGAAAAACATATGTTGAGATAAACACCGTGAGGAGTCCATATGCTCCAAGTTGAGAGCGGACATGGTTAATTTCTTTTTACTTAAAATGTGATTTTGGTGGTGAATTCACCCATGCATTATCCTATGTTTGCGTACGCCATTGGTATTGGCTATGATCTTAGCGGTGAATGTGGCTATCAGTTATTAATTGTATTTTGATTCAAAACAATGCACGCTGTTTATGTAAGTTATAAATGACTACTGTAAAATCTACCTGGTGTACCTATTGAGGTATTGGTACAATGTCAAGGTCGAATCGAAAGTTTGTGACTTTTTGCGAGCTTTTTTTCGAACGTTTTTTATATTTGTAAGTGCAAGGAGAAAGAACATACATAAATGGTTTTCGATGACTTAGTTTGATTTGAATACTATTGTAGAGAATGAGAAAAGAAAGCAATTAATTGAGATGTGAGGGGATTTAATGAACATTAGAATACGTGAGATGATGTGTGCTCCCAACTTGGAGCATATGGACTCCTCACGGAGTTTATCTCAACATATTTTTTTTCTACGAGAACTGCTTGTTACTCAGTTGCTAAACCTCTCTTTTTCGAAGAGAGTAGGGATGGAAAGGATACGAGGACTAGTGATTAGCTAATCGCTGTAACTATGCGTCGCTCTTTGGGATCGGAAAGGTGGGAAGGGATTTTCAACAACACAAACACCCATGCCTTTGAACAGATTTATCGACTGAAAAAAACCGCTCGTACCCGTAAAAATAAATGCCAGAGTTCGAAAGTTTTTTAATTCTCTTATTTGATATAGACTGAACGCGTGGGTTAATTAAGTGAGGTAGATGGATTCTTATGTCAGAGGGGAGAAAATTTATTTAGTATCAACGGCTGCCGCAAACTCGAGTGAACTGTTAAAGAAGTCAGAGTGTAGCACACAAAAATGTTTTTAATTTATGTTTATAATGTTTTTAATCTATAATATATTATTTTAATTTCCTTGCAACACTGTTCGATTTTTGAAATGCATCTGAGACTCATTTCATTATGACAATCCAAAACAGAATAAAAAATATTCAGAACGACGATGTAAAAAATAAGGAAACGAGAGGCGTTCCTGTAATCCTCAATACAGACAGATTTAAGAGTGTTTAACAGATGTGGCAGATTGTCACGTACGTTCGGCTCTTACAATGATTTTGCAATTTATTGTTCTGCAATGTGTGCTGCTACACAAAAGATTTTAATTTTGAAAACTGTTCAAAAAGAACAATGATAGTACTGTTTGTCAATAACTTATCCAAAACATGTTACGAAAGACCGTATATGTAGCATAAAAGCAAGCCAATTAAAACACAATTATTTATTTTGACATTGAATCTTTAAAGTGCCGAATTAAAGAAGTGATTATTCATAATAATTCTGGTCGTTAACGACTTAGCGTTAATCCCACGTTCTTATGAAAAGGTTATTTATATTGATAATTGATTCTGCGAATAGCTGATTACAAAAATGATCAGTTTTGTATCAGGTATGGCGTACGTCAGGCCGACCACTTGTGAATAAATTGTTCTTTTGAAATATATTATGGTACACACAATTATAATGCTTATCACATTATCTTTTATTGTGGCTTCAACGACATCTCAGAGCGGACTGTTTTAAAATTGTATTTTTCAATCGTATGCATGTTGACTCAATTGTTTTACGGTTGCGAATTATGGCACATTACAAAAGCATATAGTAACTGTACTCTGTGATTTTAAAACAGACGATTGCGGCGAATAATAGGAGTGTGGTGGAGACTATGTCGGAGGTAAGAGAGCGGAAAAAGCTACTCCTTATTATGTCCAATATCGATGTACTGCAGATGACCCAGGGGAGCCCAAATTCTACACCAATAGGATAGATTCGTCACCTTGAATGATGACTATCCGAATTATGTACTCAGCGGAGCTACGGGACGCTGAGAACAATGACTTGCCAGGAAGAAGGTAGGTTGGCGGGTGATATTAAATCTTGGAGGCACCGTATAGCGGCCATATAATCATTTATATGATACAAATCAATCGATTTATGTATTTGATTTCTGATACGCTTTTTTTGTCGCAACATTCCACCCCCACCAAGTCTAAGCAAATGGTTTAACTTTGTTCCTATCATAAATATCCTTATTTCTTCGTTCCTTACTTTATCCGAAACAGAGAAGTAAAACGAATGAGTAAAAACCAGTTTTCGTTTAACAACTTATATGTTGAGTATCTATTAGAATCCATATTCTGCAGATCGGGAACGGGCATGGTTATCAAAAAAACATATCGACCATATTGATGCTTTGCCTAGGTTCAATGTTAATAATTCTTTAATGGATGCATCCAAGTACACACTTCGCCAGGCGCAAACATGAAAAGGCCAAGCTGTTCAAGAAATGTGGAAACAAAAACAGAAACATCTGGTGTTTGGGCCGGAACACCTTGTCCGCCAATGGTGCTCAACAATTCTCACACAAATAAACTATCACTTACATATTTCAAAATTATCTGACCCTTTTATTATACTCCATATTTTAACGATAAATATTATACCATATTTTACAATAATTAGAATAAAAAATAAATATACATGCTTATCTTTATTTCGTTCACTATTTATAAATATATTTTGTAGCCTATTTTTAACTTCCGTCGAACAATGTGTTCAATAATATGGATGATTCAGGCGTATGGACTTAGAACTTGGGGATACTGTTTTACTCAGGGTAATGAATCGAATTTAGACGACTCGTAAAGTGTTAAGTCT
This sequence comes from Himalopsyche kuldschensis, assembly GCA_028554975.1. NCBI lineage: Eukaryota > Metazoa > Arthropoda > Insecta > Trichoptera > Rhyacophilidae > Himalopsyche > Himalopsyche kuldschensis. The sequence goes on along the minus strand of JAHFWI010000033.1, from coordinate 1,747,530 downwards.
TACTAGAATCGGGTAATTAAATAAGAGGATTTCGTTATTATATCATTAAGAAAAACACTAGTGTATATTATATTCTGCACTGTATGAAGTTAAGTGTTGTCATAGGCTCTTGTATGGTGTTAACTGTCCATTATCGGTGAAAAGCCATTATTTATATAAATAAAACACGTTATATAGTAGGTAATATTTGCGCGTATATTCTGATACATTGATACGATCATTGTCAATTGATCCTTTACTTATTATCATAACAATTGCAAAAGCTATATTAAAAACTTTATATGGTGGTGTTTACTGATTGATAGAAGATTGCATGTAAGGATTCAATACATCATCATTTGAAAAATGCAAATTTACGAAAAAAAAATGATAAAAATAACACAGTAATTTTGTGTTCGTAGTGAAAACGTCCCGCAAAACTTCCTACCAGGGCTGTGGAGTCGGAGTCGGAGTCGTCGCGGGGCTTTGGCTGGAGTCGTACTCGGTGGGATTTTTGCATATAATATGTAAAATTTGGCTATTGGCCGGATCGGTAGGGTGGATATTTTTTTTCATATCCGCTCCCTATTCGGAGCATATGGCCGCCACACGGTGCCTCCAAGATTCTCTGTCTCCCGCCAACCTCCTCGCATCTTCCCAGGTCATCCCGGCATCCCTTAGCTCCCCTGACTACATCCTATGGATGGTCATCAGAGGCCTGCCGCGGCGTCGGGATCCATCAGATTGATAGAAGAAGCAGGCAGGATTCGGGCTCCCCTGGGGCATCCGCAGCACATGTCTAAAAGCCAGGTCCATCGTCGCCTTTTAATTTTGGACGTGATATTTAATTGAATACATATAATTAGGAAAATTAGGAAAAACAAGTGAAAACATTAAACTTTTTTTAGTCGAAGTCGGAGTCGTGTTTTTGGTCAATGTTGGAGTCAGAGTCGAACTTTTTTTTACCGACTCCACAGCCCTGCTTCCTACAAATAAAATTGGTGTGTAACTCTATCGAACGCACTTATTATTAGATTTATTTGACTTTGTTTTCCTCCATAACATTATACGAGTGATTTGTGAAGAGATAACAGTTTAGAAATCTCTCAAGAATCCAATAAATAAATTGCCCCGCCGCCTTATTTTGCAGCTGTCACTAGCAGGGTGCTTTCGGAGAAATAATAGTAATAATAACGCTTTCATGGCATTCCTCTGCGATGTGATTTTGATGTAGCGGGTATGTATACCAAAATGGCAGTAGGCTGTCCATGCATTTCTCGGCGATTGCGGCTTAGCGCATTTACCCATAAACCATGTAACCTACAAATTAGAAACTAAGGTATACCGATTAAAATAACCACGTAGTAATAATTGATCGACATTCTGCGGTAGTATTATGGCATACAATAAATTCAGACAGACATTCTTTGACACACCGACCCTCAATGTATTCATGACAGACAATTTTACAATAAAGTGTGTTAAATGCACGATTATGACTTCAAATACAAATTTAATACCGGTAAGCTGGCGGATATAGTGCTAATTCTGAAGTACGGTGGAGCTGAGATTAGCGAGCAGAATGATTCAAGATTAAGATTAAGTCCTAGAAAGGGCCATTAATTTTGAATAAGTAATAGAGTTAGCGGTATTTTTTCTCACGAGGCTTCTCAGATAATTTTCAATTGAAAAAATATTACCAATATCATACCGGAAAAATTGCTTCAATGCTTATAAGCTTTGTTTCGATTCTATAACCCCTCTCTTGCGTCCCTTATAAAGGAAAAATCCCAATCTGATTGATTGCACCTTATTAGTATCATTATGTTATTGCATTGTTTTGATTCTATCACCCCCTTCCTTGTTTCCTTTAGAAGGAAAAAAACCCGTAATCCATTTTGTAATTTCATAATTTAAAATGTTAGAATCAATATTGCTTCATTACTCAAGCAAACTTTGCGATAGTAAGTCTGAAGATGCCTCTGAAAGAGGCGAAACACGTGTCACAGTTAGTTACACAATACGTGGAATAATCAAAGTTATTTTAGATTTTATATTAAGCTAATTTTCGTTTTCAAAGTTTCTTGATATTGGCCTACATTATCTGATATCATGGCATTATAAAATGACTCGTTAAGATTAAACAACATTACTTCATGAAAAGCTTTTGAATTTTTTTTTACCATGCACGCAATAAATTTGGAGCTTATTGACGACAAATACTGTTTATCTCAACATAAGTTTTATACCTACGATAACTGCTGGCTACTCAGTTACTAAACCTCTCTTTTTCGAAGAGAGTGGGGATATATAGGATACAGCAAAAAAATGGCGACGAGTTTTAGACCCATGTCTTCGTGCAGTAGGCTAATCAATAAGTCAATTTATTATGAAATTTTCCATACTGGGACTCAAGCCCGCTTAACAAGGTCAGCAACTTATGCCCTGACACTCGACCACGGACCCAGCATACGTTTACCCTTTCATGTATTTAATCAACCCTGTATATCTATGATGTTTGTATGACGGAACATAAAGATGCTGGGATTGATTATTGGAATAAATCAAAGCAGTTAGTAAGAGAAAACGCTAAAATCAATGATCGTTAGAGAGATACTTGACAGAAAAAATATATATATATATATACAGATTGAATATGTATAAAACGACATTAACTGCTTCCGTAAAATATTCAATCATATTTAAAAAAAATATATATATCAAATCAAAACACTTCTTGGTAATGTAATATTGGCAATAGCAATTATCACCAGTTCAAGATTCTTAGAATATATATTGACACACACCTGTTTCAATGAACTCAGATCACAGCCTATAAATATAGATTATAAACAATTTAAGCTTAAATAATGTACTCCCACACCAAAACCGCAGCATTCCATTGCACTCTTCCAGAGAATTAAAATAAATGAATAAAAAGGATTTACCACACCTTAGTATACTATGTACATTTAAGTATTATGAAATACTCATAAAAAAAAACGGTTTATACTGTAATTAAAACGCCACGAATGGTCACTATAAGCAAACTGTTAAATATTAAATGTTCTGATTTTGTAAATGTAAAAAAATATCATTGTTTACTGTTAACACAATGCTTACGGTGTGCATTTGCTAATTGGCCATCAAATGCGATTTAACATTCTAATTACCAAAGTAATTAAAAGGCCCCGTAAACAAAGTGTTAATATACTATTGAAAGGCATTTTATCAAGCAACTATTTGTGTAATTTAATTGAGAAGAATCGCTATCCTTAAAGTGTCGATACAATTGATGTGTTTCGTAGTAAATTATTTTAATCAATAAAACGTAGAAGATATATCAATAAACGCCTTAACTGGAGTCAACAATGTTCCAAATAGGTCAGGTCAGATGATTCTTTCCACTATGATTGCTCTCAAATGTCTGCCCCCCCAACTTGGAGCATATGGCCTCCTTACTGAGTTTATTATATTATAACATATATTTTTCTACGAGAACTGCTTATTACTCAGTTGCTCAACCTCCCTTTTTCGAAGAGAGTAGGGGCTGGAAAGGACTAGTGGTTAGCTAATCGCTCTCGCTATGCTACGCTCTTTGGGATAGGAAAGGTGGGATGGGATTTTCAACAGCAAAGACACCCATGCCTTTAAACAGAATTATCGTCTGAAAAAATCCGCTCGTACCGGGAATCGAACCCGAGTGATCTGGCACGCAAGCCAAAAACGTTGACACAGCGCCACAAACCGGACAATCATAATAGCCTGTATTTAATCAAGACTAAAACGAAATTATCTACTTTTGACGTGTGTGACAAATTGATTGTTCGCGTGTTTTTTTCTTCTTATTTAGAATTCAGGAACATATATAAAAGCGGCGAAATATGAAAGATTTTTCAATCAATGTATTTGATCCCAATTCGCAGAAAGTAAATTCAAGGACATAATATTATCACATTTATTCATTCAGTTTTTTCAATTTTTAAAAGCTTTACGGCGGCATTTCTGATAATTGCCACCTTTTCAGTTGAAAATGGACCACCAGCGAGCGTCCAATTTTGGTATTCTACGAAATATTAAGAACCAATAGAATCTCTTTGCTTTTATTATAATTTATATACTATAAATTTGCCTCTATTCACACTCCAATGTCTGAATTGATCTCTTTGAGCGTCCAAAGAATATAAAAATAGACAACCAACTAGATATGGGAAATGAGTCAAAAAGACGCAAATTGAACACATCGATTCTGTGAATTATCTGCCTTATTCTTAGATTCGAATTGAATCACTGTATTACAATAAAAAAAAATACCTAGTGCTCTATTCCAACTGAATTTCCAACGAATCATTTGGTTTACAATTCTTCCCGATATACACAAAACAAGAACGGGATAGCAAATGATTTGCGACGAATTTAATGATAAATATGTACATATAAACGAATGAGTGACTTGTTAACAGGTCGTTTATCACAACACGGATCACTCAACTTAAAATATTGTTTTTTAAGTGTTCAAACAAATTATTTAATAATGAAAATATATATTTAATTTTTCATTATTAGTTGGTTATGATACTATTTAAATTACAACACACGGATTCTTCATTACATTACGGATCACCAGTTGGCGACCGGTGATCAAGTAGCTAATGGCTATATTTTAATTTACGGCAATTGAAAAAAACAGTTCGTTGATTTCATAATTGTACTTGTCTATGAATGCACATGAAAAGTTTATAGTAATTTAAATATAAATTTATTCTTCTTGTTTAGGCTATTTTGTGGTGACGTGGTGTCTCAGATATACTCAATAATAAACTTGAATTGCAACTTGATTAAATATTGTTTCAAAAAGGTAACCTTAGGATTAGAGAGCAAATATTAGTGTATTCAAACCTCAGCAAGCATTAAATACTTCGATGACAATGGAGTAGCGTATAATATAATTAAATAAATACAACCAGTGGTTTACCCGGATTAATGCAAAATGACATTCTACGAAAAAGGAATGAACATAATTTAAATGAAATTAGTAATTCTTGCCAAATAAAATTAAACGCATTTTAAAATATGCAGTATACTAATATAATTTGTAAATTTGATCAGTTTTAAATGTATTGATTTCTTTGTCAAACACATCCATTTATTTAAAGCTTTTAACAGTCGCCATTTGCATAATTATCATTAAGCCGTGAGGTAATATTTAATCATGAAAATGGGATGTGTGGGCTTAGTGAAATTCCACTTCATAAAGTATGTAACAGCGGTGACGGAATTTATGAAATACAAATGGCCAACTCCATGAAAGGAATTGACTGCATTATCATTACTTTTTATTAATAAACAATTTAATTAATCAAACCAACATTGGTATGCTAATAGAAATTATTTTAATTTCATGGAATTTGCTGTTTAAATTATAATAATTGGCATTTTGTCATGCTATGTTTGTTCATAGACATGCTTCAAAGTAGCGCCAAATTGAGCGTCGCAAAATATTTCAGGTATGCCGATAAAAAAAGAGATCTATAAATCAATCTGTATTATGTATAAACCATTAATTGATCTAAATTTACCTTCGAGCCAATATTCTCGGTTTGGCAACACAGCCATGTCAAGATAAAGTATCAATTGTCGCTGTTTCGCTACATATTTTGGCTCTCTGAGAAACATTTCTATACAGTCTCTATCATAGATAGATATAGACTATTACAGTATTAGTTCTGACGAAGGCGTAAGCCGAAATAGCTTTCAACAAAAATATATAAAATAATTTATGTAGAACTAAAAAACATTCTTATTTTTCTTACCGTATTATAATGGAATTCTACCAAGTAAATGCCTACTCAATCAATAATACTATTACAGTACTTCAATATTAATGAATTGTCACTTTTAAGGTGTGAATTATCACTTCTTGGTGGAAAGGTGTTATTTGTGATAAATAAAACATTTTTTTTAATGATTTCTACATATCATTTCTATAGATCAGAACTGATTTCGCTCATTGCAGGTATTATCAACTGGTAATCAGTTTGATGGGGGAAACATTGTAGGAAATAGATTGTATAGTAGGGAGCCACCTATTCTATTTAAATTGTCGTTAACTAGCAATTGATGACTTTTTCTAATTTTAAAGAACTCTAAACTAATATTTTTTACCCGGTGGATTATTTAAAAATTATTAAATTCATTTAAATTGTCTAGTTATTAAATTGTTATAATTTTGACTAGTGGGAATGAGCGAATTAAAGGCATCGATAATTGTGTAAACAGTTCATAAGCTAATCGTAAAACACGGATGTAGATTACTTGGTGGAAATTTAGTTCGATCTACATAATTATGCCCGTCAGGAATTTAGGAATTCAATCTCATTCTTAAGTTATTTTGACAAATTTATATTTATAATAAATGCAGCATGAATAGTCTTTTTTTACCACAATGCTAACATAGTAATAACAAATAAAATGTCATATAAATTACTGAATGCACATTTCTTGCATAGTAACAAGCTAAGGCTACACGGTCAGTTTTTTTTATCGGGATACCTATTTACAATATATTACCGAATAGGCTTTTGATAAAGCCATGCTGCATGTTGAATGCATTTCAACCACACAATCAAATTCACATAATTTAAATCAAGTCTGCATTTAAATTTCCAGACAAGATCGTCAGAATAATAAAACATATCTTCAAAGCCGCTGTCATTTGATAAGTTAGTAAAAGGACACCCCAAAGTTACCTAAAGGAATTTAAACCCTTTGCTGGACAAATAAAAATAAATGAAACTCGATATTTTTTACTGTGTGCAAGACAATGCGGATTTGAAAAGCGAAATTCTTTTATTTTTATGAATGAGATTCCAGTTGATCTATTATTTATATGAAGAACCTTTCGTTTATTGTTATTATAGATATAGATAGACATTGATCATAAGGGGAAAGGACGATAGGACGTAAAAGTTTATTAAGCTTATTCGATTAATATGAGTATGTTAAATATGTATGTTTCAGGTGTCAAAATTATTTTCATCCGTTGCGGAACTCACGGGTTCAGTCCCGGTCTAGTAAGTTACATTTTTCAATTCAATTATTGATTTTTTATCATGAAAATTCAATCCCCAAAAGATCCTAATAATAAACGTATTGAGACACTTATTTTGGTTTTAACTTTGTTAATGATAATTCATACTTAATTGATTTTTGATGTAAAACTTGCATCGCTAAGAAGTCTTCAACATTTTAATTATAGTCTATTTTGCTTCAATTTATTTGCTTAGATGTATTACCAATTGTTTGTCATACCTTATAATTCTTGCTTAATTTTTGTGTAAATATTACTGTTTCGTTGTATTTCTTATCAGTTGATAATTCTCGCCATGAGCGAAACCGGTCCTGATCCAATAAATTTAATGTGGAATAAATACTAAAAATGTGGTATTATTTTATTTATTTTTAATATCGAGATATATTGTCTTTCCATTATTTGTATCCCTTCTCTCTTAGAAAAAGCGGTTGAGAAAGTAATAAGCATTCCTCGTAAAAAATAGTGCTGAGATTAAGCTCTATTAGGTGTCCATATGCTTGATATTCGATGCGGAAATAGTTAAAATATAAATTTACTAAGCAATTATTTGTTAATTACTATAAACTTTTTAACAATAATTTTAAACCTTTTATACCTGTTAATGTTGATTCCACCACTATATACTACGGCTTCACATCTTTACAGGATGTATCTCATATTCGAAACACGTTAATCTTGTTTCTAATTGGTTACCGGAAATGTGCGATGAAAAAATTATGAGGCAGAAAGTGAAAGAAGATGTTTATTGAAGAGCTTAAATAAATTCAAATCCTCTAACCCTCCATATGACTCCACGCACTTTAAAAGCCTTATTACGTTCAATCGTGCAACTTAAACAGCATGTCCGATGAAGCAGATGGATCCACCTGACGTTTTTCCGTTCCTTGTTCATATTTTGACACTTTCAAAGGATATGATCATCGTAAAAAATATTTTCAGTTCAAAAATATTGTTTGAATTAAACCAGTTTCGATAATTAATGTTCATTCAATTAAGTACCTACCGCAATCCAACTGGCGAAATTATTTCGCCCTTTGTTTTCTTCTGATGACGAATAGTAGAATTTTTATTTCGTTGCACTCAGTCATTTTTAACAAAGAGATATCAACGTTGGGTAAAGCTGGCAACCGCAATCAAAATTATCCTAATTTTCAGTGTACCATCGATGTTTTTGATTGATAGACAATTATCAAATTAATATTAAATTTCATATTCTTTGTTATAAGTTGTAAGTGTAATATCCTTCGAAGAGTTCTACTCAAAGATAAACAAAGGCACACGCCTTGACATATCAATATAAATTCATAATTGGCCGAAAATGGCCGAGCTGCAATGATTTTTGTGATAATTGTTGACGCGTTCCCTGCAGAAATACTGGCCGATTAAATAGATGCGTATTTCAGAGTAACTTTTGCAATTTGTCGCTTTAGAAAAGACTTCCTTCCCCTCCTCTACCACCACTGATTTTGTATCCACTAATTTAACGGCATTATCCAGTGGCGTATCAAACTTTAAGGGCACTTACTGCTGTGTCCTAGTGTAACACCTCAGTGGCAGCGCTTGGCACTGTTTCTGATATAGCGTGGCGAGTGTTTCACTAGTCTGGACGCCTAGACTTTTGAAACACTCGCCACGCTACGTCAGATGTAGCGCCGCTTGCCTCCACTCAGGCCATGCAGTAAGACTCGGCAAAGTATACTTGAGTGTGCAAAAAAACAATCCATTTATAGAGAATATAAGCTTCAATCAGTTGAGGTCTACTCTACTGACTCTACATATGACGCTGGCATATCATAAGGACCGACAAATTTTCAACCAGAAAAGGTTATTGAATAATACGGTATTTAGATACGACACGAATATTTAAACAACGGATTCCTGAGCATTGTTACACCGAGCAATTAAAAATGACGCCATCGCTTTTAATAATGATTGTGGTAGTCATAACATTATACCTGCGGAGTCGGAGTGGACTGACCCACTTTTGCATTCGACTGTCGCCAAATGTCAAACTCCGGCTTGTCCGCCATGTTATAAACACGATGTTATGTTTTACTGAATTTGCTATTATGCTGTAATTGACGGCTAACATGACGCGGGCCAATCCATTATCGTCGAAGCATTGGTTATTATCAATAATTTATTGAAAAAACCAGCAAATAGGCGCTGTTAACAGTTTTTTGAGAATGTACGCCACGCGTACAATCACATTCAATCAGGGAGAACGAAAATATTTGCTCTTGGATAGTACAAAAACAAAATACACGAAAATTATAATTTACCCACATAATTCATTGAAACTCATTTATGTAAAAATTCATATAAAGTTTTTAACAATAAAGCTTGGCTTTCATTCGAGTTTATTCGTGCATCCTTTTCAGTAACTAAAATCGAAACTCAGGTCGTAAATGAAAAAAAAAGAATGATTCAAATGAAACATATTTTGATTTACTAGCATCTCGATTTTTACAACTGTATTACTTATGATTTATTATAACGCTCATACCTTTTTCAAAGTCAATCGTCTTTTTATATGATTACCCCTTTTATCGATGGCGCAATCGACCTTATAACTCAAAAGAAATACATATTCTAAATGTGTTTTTCTACTCTTTGAATGCGTTATACAACAAAAATGCATGCAAAATAATTTTTAAATCGTGATATGCAATACCTAATTATAAGTAAGAGAAAGGCAAGGTTTCCGAGAAGCAGTTTTATTGCACTGAAATGGATGTGGGAGGGTCTTGTGTACAAAAAATCATCATAAATTAACAAAATTAAATGTCAAGTGTCAAGTGACGTTATGAATATTCAATTATTGTTTATGGTATGTTCAACTGACATAACGTTGGTTCCATATTTGAATAAAAAATGTTCAACGTGAATATGTTGGTTGTTCTGTAGTTGGTAAAATTATAATAATAGTATAATCCTTTGAACAGGTCACCTGTGAAGTTGTTCACCCCTTTCCCCTCGTCAAAAGTCGTTTCTCATATCCCTTCTCTCAACAAATGCATTTAACATGCTATTACGTTATCTACATTAATAACAAATAATATTTATTTAATATTTTTACTGTTAATATTTTGATTAATCTATGATTTTTTTTTGTTTCTGTATATAACCGTATGATAGTGACGACTGATTTTATTATTCACCGAGTCGAACACAACCATTTCAATTATTGATACGGTGGTTGAGTGGTGCAGTGGTTAACTTCATTGACTCCCGTGATTGACTCAGCGGGCTCGATTCTCAGTACGAGTAGACTGTACATAGAAAATTGTTGAGTTTTCAGTCAATTTATCAATTCTGCTCGAAAGCATGAATGTTTGGGTTGTCTTAAAATATCTTCCCACTCATCCGATCGTATAATCGGGGTAAAACGTGAGCGACCAGCTAGCTACTAGTCCTGTCTTAGTTTTATACTTTATATCCCTACTCTCATCGAACTGAAGAGAAGTTTAGTGACTGAGTAACAATCACACACAAAGAGAAAAAATATGCTGACATAATTACATCAATTGGGCATATGCTCTACATTAGGAGCGAATATGTTTAGATTCAAATATAAAATAAAGCACTACGTCAAAGGTGAAATAGTTATAAATTAAAGTAGAATACAAAATGCCTTTCTTTTCCATATTATTCATATTTATGCAATAAATATAAAAAATCATAACGTCTCATGGATACTCAACAAATTATATTTAATATATTTGACTGTTTTAACTTTTAACGATAGCTTTTCCTTGATTGAAAATCACATTCATAAAGACTACAACGAAATACATTTCATTTCTAAATTTGGACATTTTCCTGTAGTGTACATTTTCTAAAGTCAATCTGTGTTTATTTTTTTCAGTAGAAGACCATACCTAACGGAGCTATAAAGAGGTTTGAACTAATTCAATCAATATCGTATATTTTACAGGGCTGTGGAGTCCGAGTCAGGGCTTTTCGGCTGGAATTGGAGTCGGGGTCGTCACGGTGTTTTGGCTGGAGTCGAAAATTTTAATAAATATGAACTTTTTATTTTTGCATATATGTTATGTCAAATTTGGATATTGGCCGTATTGTTTGGTTGATATATAATTGAATACACATAAATAAGAAATCTAGGAAAAAGTCGTGACGAAATTAAACTTTTTTTAGTCGGAATCGTCTTTTCGGTAAATGCTGAACTCGGAGTCGTAATATTTTTTAACGATTCCACAGCCTTGATATTTTCACCAGATTTGACTGTTAAATACACGTTTAAAATTTCTTCCTAATTAATTAATTAAAATATGTTTTTTTTATTATTTGTATATTTTATAGACGTAGAGAACGTAAGCATTGCACCGGTTAGCATTGCAAGGCCGCCTGATGTGTCGCTCACCTCACGAACCGACATAGACGTGGCCCGGCGAAGGGCGGCGGCGGTCGGGGGAGGGAAAGGGGGGCGGACAGGTGATATTTGCGACTCCTTATAGAGACAGTGCCGGCTGCAGATACACCTGGACCGCAATGTATTTACGGACAATAATGTCAATGGTAATTGATTTCATTATTTTGCAAGCCGATTATGTTGACCGGTACATAACTGTATCCTTGTAGCAACGGGCTGTTGTGAAAACGATAATAAATTGGCAAGAGTTTTAAATATAAGATACACAGCTCAGCTGTCTGTAAAAAGTTGATTATTATAGCCCCAACTATTTATTAGGTAGGTATATGAAAGCCCTTTAAAGAAGGTTTTAGATCGACCAGCTTTACAACCTTGCTTCAACCTAAGATAATGAGTTTCCAAACTCACTTTGTTTAAATAACACTGTAATTTTGTATTTATTATCAGTTGATAATTCTCGCGATGAGCGAAACCGGCCTTGATCTTGATAAATTTATTTTGCAAAAAGTACAACAATTTTCGGCGGTAACTTTGTGGAAGTTTAAAAATAAAAATAGCTTAGGTTATTCCACGTATTGTGTTACTAATTGTGACACGTGTTTTCTCTCTCCGAGCCTCTTTCAGAGGCATCTTCGAACTTTCAAATTGATTAGTCATTAGTAGTATAATTATTTGTTTACTTCAACTCCATTTTGTAATTTTAACAATTTAAAATAATAGAATAAATCTTGCTTTATTGAATTTGACATAATTAACTTTCAAAAATGTGACAAATAAATAAATCAGTTAAATCCTTATTAAACAGGTGGAACAGCCTAATAGATACCGACATCTGCTTCGCATCATTTAACGCATGTTTTAAAATATGTTAGGTCCTGGAAGAAGAAGTCCTGAAGATGCAGAGAAACTGTTGAAAACATCTTTGCCGAATAAGGATAACGGCATAGCGTCCGTCAAGTTTTTCCGGAATATCAGTTTTCATAATGTTGCTACATTGCAGTTTGATAATAGAAACTTCTACTTAATCCCATAAAAGTCGAATGACTTTTTGGTACACCGACTTTTTTATGATCATAGATTTTCGTATTTTGTACGATGAGAGGAGAATCAAACCAAAAGTAGCACGTCATTTTGTTTCTCAATTAACGAGTGGTCGTACAGTTCGCGTACTGCGCCTCCTATGTCGTCAAATTTTTAAAAGTACCGATATTGCATACTATGGTAAGATCTATTGCTTAATAATAGCCTCATTCACTGAGGATTGCTTAGTTTATCAATTCAAATTAAACATAAAAAAAATCAACGCGAGCATTTTCATCAGTTTGTTATTTCATCAGTCAGAAAATTGAAAATGTCCACGATGAGCGAAACCGGTCCTGATATCAATAAAATAATTGTAAAATAAGTATAATTTTTTTATGTATTAATTTTTATTACAATGTCATTCCACCAAATATTGACAATACATATCACTTTAAACGTGCCATCTGTCATATTACTGCAAAAGACCACGACCGGTTTCTCTCTTTGTGACAATTTTCAAGTGAATCCTTACAATTTGAGAAATCTGTGTTTATTTTTTACAAACATTCTAAGCCAATTGAAAATCTAAGTCGCCTCTGGCTTCCGCTGCATATATCTACAGCTTCGCAAGCCACCTAAAGTTACTAAAGCCGATGCGCTTAACGGTAATCATTTCCACTCTCCTCGATCCTCGGCCGTCCATCGTCTCCGTCTTCTTCGCCTCCTCTCCTTCCACAACCATTGCGTTGCGAAATATTCGATGAGAATCTATGAATTACTCCTACATAACGCTGGTCCGTACAACTGTGGTGGAATAATTATTACCGATTCGCGACCTCGCAAGGCTTTTACAGATACTATTGCTTCACCTAATATTCAATTACTACAACAATTTTTTAACGTTCAATTATATAATTATCGAATATTAAATTAAACCCACACGTAAGTATTATTAATCGATTAAGAATATTAAGATATACAAGAACGTAATGTACAGCAATTTTTTAAATAATTTAGAAAATAATTGATATTTAATATCAGTGCTGTGGAGTTGTTAAAAAAACATGTCTCCAAATCCAGCATTGACCAAAAACACGACGTTTTGTCTCTACTTTTCTTATTTATGTGTATTAAATTAAATATCAACCAAAAATTCCGGCCATTGGCTAAATTTATATGCGTACATAAAAAGTTTGAATTTTTTCATGTTTTTCAAGACTCCGGTCAAAACGCCGCGACGACTCCGGCTCCACGGTCCTGCTTAACCTTCGTAGGACTATCCTTGAAAAATGACTCTAAGGCCTAAGGGGGTTAAAAAAAGACGCAAGTTTTTTGGCCTTATTGGCCATAGACTGCAATAAAAAAAAGATTGATTATGCTTTGGCGTATATTTATACATATTTGTGAAAAAAAAATCTACCTATTTTTCCAATAATTATTCATATTTAAGTCGCATGCGCATGAAAACGACGACGTTTCCACTCCAACGGCTATGGCGGACTAACAAGCCAAAAACCGTGCGCGAAGTCACCTTATATCTTATCTTATCGCTTATCGCCTTTTATTGTTGCCAGATATGAAACACTCCGTCCATGTTATCTATGACTCGCTATGGTCACGTTCTCTTATCGCTTATGGGCGTGAAATTTTATGTTAGCGCTTTCCAGCTAACATTTACAATTAGACTGAAAAATTCCGACTTCATCTCTTTTTTAATCGATTGCGGCGCAACTAGCCAATAAATATCATATTTTTTTCTGCATAAGGTGTATAAAACTATGATTTAAGAATGCTAAAAGTATAGACATCGTATCACCAGTATTAAGATAGATATTTAAGGTAAAGCAGCTGTTGGGACAAAATCTATACTGTTCGGGGATGTACAACGAATACCAATCTACAGTATCCATCAAAGTATCCAGATATAACCCAGAGTGGGGAAAATATTTGCTTTTAGTTCCTTAATAACGACCTTTTGACTGAAAACAAATCGTCTTTATTTTAATCGTATACAAAATGATATATATTATTAAAGTTCCATGAATGCGGTATTCCAAAATGAAAAGATATAATAATTATCTGGTGTTCACTTTTATAGCAGTATAAAAACTAAGAACCTCAAAAAATCTTTTGTGAAAAAATGAAAATCTGCTAAAAGTATAAGAATTCTTGCAAAAAGGCACCAACTCCAGTTTTCTAAGCAAATAGGCAGTCAATGCATCTAGTTACTACTTGTTTACAAAGTAATTAGTTCATTTTCACATCCACCGCTTTTTATAAATTCTAGATACTAAAACTACAAAAAACACACTATTTTTCATAATTTGCCTACCTGCCTTCTTCCTTGGTTAAAGGAAATTAAATGTCAATATTTTAAGAGTAAAAACAAAAAACTGTGCTTAGCAAATATATATATTTTACTCAATTGATTTGGCTTTAAATAAACTAATTACACAGATTAGTTAGGATAACTTTGCTAACAGTAAATTGTATCAAAGCTATACTTGTTCAATATACATTTTTTACAACATCTTCGTTGAAGTGGAACATTATAGAGTGTACAAACAGTTAATATGTGTACGATTTTTTCCTCAGCCTGTGTGGCCAATTTATCTTCAAAGAGAATGAGTGCTTACTGCGTAGGTGCCCAAATGCATATGGATACCACTTTCCATTTAAAACGTGTTTGGCGATTGAATTCGTCCCATATTATGGTACCTTTTCAAACTGAGCATAATCATTTTCACCTATATCTTGTTCACAATACATATGTATATTTTATTTATTCAGAAACTTTAAATAATTCAACGTGTTTATTTTGGTGTTTAGTTCAGTTGCATGTTTTAAAACTTGAATATATTTGTGTATTTTGAAAAAGTAGATCGATTGTTGACACCATTTATTCTATTGAAAAGTTTAAAGATTTCTTGATTACAAGCACAGATATCAATGTATAATATTTGTTTATTTGAACTGATTGGTCTTGATTGTCAATGATACGGACTGTGATTCTTTTTTTTGTTGTATACAAAAAATGAAGAAAGATGCTTTGTTATAAAGGGTCTTTTTATAAGGACGCTTAGTTTTGAAATGTAAATAAAACAAGTTGTTTGTGAGATTTCGACTAAATTTTAATTTCATTTGTAAGTATATTTTACGGCATTAAATATGGAATATAGCATCAAATGTCTGCCAATATTCATTCATTATAAAATGGGCCATGTCGCTAAAGTTGACTTTTTTGACAAATTTGGGTAAACTTCCAACTACTCCAGAACCCAATCAGGCGTTGTCTGCGGTCGTTTACCTGAAGATTAGTTGGATTTTATACGGGTGCATACATAAGGCCCGATTCAAAATTCGCCAAGTTGAAGTCGCAGAAAAGCCAAGTTCTTGTGAACAACGAGAAATAAGCTGCCTTGGGTTTTCCTGTACACTTTCACACACAGCAGCAATGTTTTCACCAGATATTGTATTTTGATGACGTACATACGTAGGTGTTGGCCGATTATTTACCAAACTGGTTGACTCAAATTTGGCCACTAAACAATGAATAATCTAATCAGCAGGACAAAGTAACATATTTTGAGCGTCCCTATTGAAATACCCTTTATAAACGTCACTTTAACATTGCATATAAGTGAAATAATGAGACATGGAATCTTAATTTAATATTGGAATAAATCATTGTTATGTTAACAATACAGTGTCTTTTTCCTAGCTTAAGTTACACCATTTAATGAAATAGAGTATATAAAGGTTTATAAAAACGAGTAAAGCTCTAAGTAATCATTTTTTAAATAGCTTTTTCTAGAAATACTTAATTATCTAAACATTAAAAAAAAAAATATATTATAAAGATCTCCTTATTTTGAATCAAGAAGATAACTCAAAATTCTTTATCTAGCCGTGGAAGATAATAAATGATTGTTGTTGTTGTTTTTATGACACTGATGATGCAATTTCATTGTTATAGCGAGCTTGGGAAATAATAACAAATCCATTCTGACACAACAATATAACTAGAGAATTGCAAGGAAATACATTTTTTTACTTTTGCAGAAACCGTTGTTTTAGTATTTAAATTACAACATCAAAATCAAATCGTTTCATTATAAACACATGAGCTTTGATTTATATGTTTTATTACTAAATTACGAAACAAAATGCTATTAAATATTTTATTAACTATGAAAATAGCACTATGTTGGTTCGTATAAATTTTTAGTTCTGTGATAAAAAAAAAAACAAATAAGGTAAATGTACCAGAAGTTAACCTTTTGAGAATAAAATGGCCCAAAATAAGAAATGCAGATACGGGATTACTCTAAATTGTAAAGTTAAGACAATTTAAGGCATCTATGGTCGGAATGAGCCACTAACATATCACCATATAGCCAATGGAGTGCCAGGGTGGGCATTTGAAAACAACACCTAGTGAGGAAAGTGTATTATTGCAAATTTAGAAACGGTGTGTACCTTAATATTTTCGATGGTTTCGGCGGTAACTTTGTGGAAGTTCATTTTAATATAAAATTTAAAATAACTTTGATTATTCCACGTATTGTGTAACTAACTGTGACACGTGTTTCGCCTCTTACAGAGGCATCTTCAGACTTACTATCGCAAAGTTTGCGGTAAGTCTGAAGATGCCTCTGAAAGAGGCGAAACACGTGTCACGGTGTGTACCTTGTTCCTGAACCACCCATTGCTACTTGATTCAACCAAGAGTGGTGTGACAGAAAGCCCTAAGGCAACTCTGACAGAAAGTTCACTATAAAGCCCCCTGTTTAGACATGGTAAGCTACTAGATTTTTCAATTTGTGAGATGGTCAACTACTGAAACAAAAACATGACTTGAAATAATTTAACACAACTTTTTTTCAACAGGCCCTTTCGTAATTTTTGTTAAATAATATTAATTAAGACATATGATCCAATATGAGTATACTTGCTTTGCCTTCATTCGATGCAATGCTAAACCTTAATCGTTATTTTTGTTGAAATTTTCTCTTAAGCGGTCAGCTACTGGTACATTTACCTTACTATTAAAAATATAATTTATTTGTGTGATAATGTTTGTATTTTATGTGTTAGCGTTTTGGGGCACTTAACAAACATTGATGTAAATATTGAAAACTTGATTCTTTTTTTTTGCAAGGGAGATACTTTCTAAGGAACATTAACAAAGTTAGACAATCGATTTTAACAAATCGCTTTACTCTCAGAAATAAAATTAATGTTATTTTTATCAGTTACATAAACCTTAATATAAATATTCTTTGATTATAGAGTACAAAATATTTTTTTTTCATTTTTACAGGATGCAGGGAGGAGGGTGGGGTCAAATACAATCAATCAACATTAGTACT
The DNA here is from genome assembly GCA_028554975.1 of Himalopsyche kuldschensis. Taxonomy (NCBI): domain Eukaryota; kingdom Metazoa; phylum Arthropoda; class Insecta; order Trichoptera; family Rhyacophilidae; genus Himalopsyche; species Himalopsyche kuldschensis. The sequence continues at coordinate 1,729,670 of JAHFWI010000033.1, read as the reverse complement.
GATTACACTCCAAAAATAACAACACTTTTTTCGTACTTATTCCACATAAAATAAATTAGGATCCGGACTGGTTTCGCTCATCGTAAGCATTATCAACTGAACTTCTGTTATGTAAATGTTGGTCACTCAACAAGATCTCTGCCCGAGCGATCCGGTGGGTCCCAGCAATGTTACATTGTTTCAATCGAAAATGAAATCTTGGGCAGTGACGGTAGTGACGGGGTGTTGGGGGGTGCAGAGGAAGATTCAACCATTTTTGCAAGAGTTATTTCCTATTCATTGGATTTTAAAACACTTCTATAGCATGGACTTTCAATTCAGATGTTCGCAATACCAACTGTATAGTTATACCTAAGTAATAGTTGAACCTTCCTTTTGCACCCCCCAGCACCTCGTCACCAGCCGTCACTGATCTTGGGCATGGGTGTTTATCATTTCTCATCGACTTTATTTCGTATGACATTCATATTTATTGATATTTGATATGTATATTTAAAAAAAATTACTAGTGGGTTGTGTTTGGAAGGGTCTGAAGTTGCTTATTTAAAGAGGCGAAACACGTGTCAAGCTATTTTGAGTAAAAAAGATAAGTAAAATGACGTATCGACTGATATATACTTAAGTTAATGCTATACATTTCGAAAACTAGAAACACATAAAAGTATAATATGCAAATGGTCGAGTTCGGCGAAATGTATTTAATTTTTTCTAGAGCTCTTTTCTAAAACATTAAAATACCTGTTTTCTTCTCTCCTGAAAACTTTGAACTAAAAATCGATATAACGTCTTTGCGTCAATAGCCCGCCTCATTGTAGTCGATGCCATCTATTTATTCTTGATAATTAATGACCATCATTATTCCTACTCACGAACAGTAAATGCTAATTACGAGTAGTTGTGCGTTGTGAATGTTGGTGGATATGTTACAGTGAAACTGTATTCTCAGTGAAAATATATTCTTCTCCAAGCTGACATTGAAATTAAATTTGACCGCCCTATCTTCAGCCCAATGTTTGTCTGTGTCTTTCTTTGGTTCTCTTTTTATGAAAGGGGCTACTTTAGGCCGAAATTTTAGGCCGGTAAATCATCGACTTGGGCCAATAATTTCAATGATCGTGACCAGTGAAATCATGTTGTCATACAAATCTATTACTTGATACATTTTCACAGAGAATACAGTTTCAGTGTAACAGATACAACAATTAGTACCCTGGTAATGTAGAGATTCGATAATCTGGTTTGCCATCCGTCGAAGTCAGTCCTGAGAAGATTAATTAATAATGGAATAGTCATATAGTCATTTTTTCCTAGTAATTGACAATATAAGATAATTGAAATCTGGATAGTTATATAATTTTACATAATAATATTAAGATAATGAAATTATGGTAACATTAAAAAGTACGTTGCCTTTCGAAATTGGTTAATAGCTCACCTCATTGTAGTCGATGTCATTTATTTACTCTACCAGGGCTTTTTTTAGAAAAAGAAAGGTGCCGGAACTCCCTTAGTCAAGCTTTTTACTAAATAAAAATATCATTCAAATGAAATTTAAAGCAGCTTTTCCTACGCACAAAAAGTAGTGTTTAGACTATTTTTTTTATTTTAGACATTATATCCAAAGTAAAAGGAAAAATCAAAGAAAATAATGACGTCAAATTTATGTTAAATGAAGTAAATAAAATGTTCTGCACATTGTCAATCGCTAGGCACGTGAATTCAATCACAAATGTCAGACATAAAGCATATAAGGCTATGCATCAGACGTTACTGGCCGTTATCAATCCTTGAGCACGAGTAACCAATGGAAACGTGGACAAGTCCCCTTCTCCCTCGTCGCCACAAGAGAGCCAATTTCAGATCCATCCACAACTCATCCTGTTCATTACAATACCATATTTTATCATTTTGACGAATTGTATAAATAAAGACTGTAATAACGGAAACGGAAAAGGTGCCGGAACGCCGTTCCATCGCGTTAAATGCAAAAAAAAGCCCTGATAATGACTTTCAATGGGCAATGGGCATGTATTAAATGGTTACTTTTAAAATAGTAATATCGTGCTTATTTCGTTTCGCTTTGCTCGTACCCGCATCGTACAAATTTAACAGTAATAAAATGGCAACCATCAAAAACAGTTACATATTTTTAATTATCACGGAACGTTATAGTGTTGCTCGTGCCACGGCTCGTTATAAAAAATCAACACGAATTCAGACGTTATCGAAGCGTAAATTATAATTTTATTAGATGATCTAATGATAGCCATTTGAACAAATTGTCTTATAAGTGAACATATTAAGAGTTCTGTCTGTTTAGAAACTAGAAGATTGTAGATTCATTTCATGGTTATAGGAAGTGGTATCGTGGTTAACGAATAGGTTCCAGGTCGATCATTGATTTCTTCTCGCTTTTTTTGTTTTTTTTATATCCGTCTGAAGTTAAAAAACTGCAAGTATTAACAATTAAATCAATAAACAAACGCGCAATTATAATAAATATAACAATTAATGTCTTCCACGTTTGAAAATAATTAGCGCCATCAATTTTGATGTAATGCTTTAAAATTTTATATTTTAGATATTCGTATGTAATTAATTATCTGGTCATTAGTATTTTCAAAAATCCCGATAATTATAACAAACCCACTTTATTCATTGAAATTTGTTTACATACATTTTAATAGCAGTTTAACTTATTGATCTACTTCTATTTTTGTACATAAACGATACAAACTGTTTACTACGCGTCAGTTCAAGTACATTCGTGCGCTTGAAATGCACGAAGATGCCGAAAGGCGAAACCCGGGCCGTTAGCGACTAAACTCATCGGAAAGTATAAAATTCAAACAATTAAAATTTGATATTGAAATTCCACCAAGCACCCTCAGTCGAAATTCTTAATTAGTTACGAACAGTATTTTGAATATATGTACAAAGTATATACTTGAAAATTAAGTTACAAGTCAAAAAGGTGGCAAGGCGGCGCCCTGGCTCATTTTCAGATGCCAGATCAGGTTTTTGGTTCAGTTGATTATAAAATGTTGATGTTTTAAATTTAGAATTGAAAACCTAGATGACCTTATTTTGTCTGCTGAAGCTAATTTCATGTGGCATTGTAATATTATGTCATATTCTTGCACATCTGGTGGATTAGTTATTTAATTTAATGAATACTTGATTTGGAGTCAATATATTCCATAGTGGAAGCGCATGTTGATTAAATTAATAGCTTATGTTATTTTAAATCAATTTTGTGCATAACAACCTCTTCTTAGTTAATTTCTGCTGATAGTAATTTTAAATAGTCTTACATTGTAACTGCTCATGACTATGGTTGTCAACCGTCTCAGATTGACCGGGATTGGTCTTGAAATAGTGTCGCAATCCCGGTTGAATGTCAAAAGGGTCCAACTGTCCCGGAATTTCAGAGAAAGCTATCGACCAACATATATCCAAAACATGAACTTCGTCTTAGCCCATATGTCTTTGATTTGTTTCAGAAAAAGCTGCCAAACTTACTCATGACCAGTAACTGCTACGGACGAGTATGAGGACGCTGTGCATGTTGGTGGATACAACGATTACTACCCTGGTAATGTAAAAATTCGATAATCTGGTTTGTCATCCGTCGGAGTCTGTCCTGAACAGAATAAATAATAGTGTAACACTTTCGATGGTTTCGGCGGTGACTTTATGGAAGTTCATTTTAATATAAAATAACTTTGATTATTCTTAGTAGGACAGGTTACTCGCCACTGCTTTCATTATTTCCAAATAATAGTTTAAGCCCAAACCTCTGATTGGTTGGAGCTCATTAGTTAATATTTTTTAATGCTAACGTCATTAGTAGTATAATTATTTGTTTGCTTTGCTTCGATTCTATAACCCTTTCCCTTTCCGTAAAAAGGAAAAATCCCAAACTCCATTTTGTAATTTTAAAATTTTAGAATCATCTTGCTTCATTACTTAAGCAAACTTTGCGATAGCAAGTCCGAAGATGCCTCTGAAAGAGGCGAAAGACGTGTCACATCTAGTAGCACAATACGTGGAATAATCAAAGTTTTTTTAAATTTTATATTAATTGTGTAACAAGTAACCTAGTAAATGACAATGTGAAAAAAAGTTAAATCTCGTAAAAGGGTAATAAATTAATTTTACATGATAATATAAAGCCGTTGAAATCATAGTAATTCCAAAATGAACGTCGCCTTTTAAAATGTTCATGTACATTATACAAGTACTAAGATAATGTTTATCTTTTATCCGGTATAATGTAAAGTACACTAATGCTCGTTTGAACCTCACACCTGCACCACGGTAATTATTAGGTGTATTCGTATTGTTTATTTTTATCTACCATAATTCATAAATCCTCGTTAAATTAACGACTCTCTGTGAGATCGTGATGCTTCGAAGAGTTGGAGCGTGTACTTAGTAAAATAAAAAAAATACGACAGTTAATGATTATTTTGATTTTCTTGACATAGGATAGGAGTATGGAGGAATCGTATTTGAAAGTGTTTTTTCTGCTTTTTTTTTATTCACTTCAGATTCAAACAACATTTTCCATTGCCCGGAGGCAAATGAAACAAATTCAAAAGGCGTGGGGACTTTTTTTAGTTTATAAGGCAACACTTATTTATTACTGCCATCTTTTGTTAGATGTTTAAAGTAATCAACAATATCACTGAATTAGCTGTCAAATCGTCGATTTTATCTTCAATATTAGGAAAACAATATTTATGATATCACAACGGACGTTCGGAAATATTTGTATTGTTTGTAATTTATGTATGTTGCAATGTCTAATATGTAATTAAATATAAATAATAAAACATTTTTAGTACTTATTCCACATAAAATTTATTGGATCAGGACCGGTTTCGCTCATGGCGAGCATTGTCATCTGATAAGAAATACAGCGAAACAGTGATATTTACACAAAAGTTAAGTAAGAAATACCAGGTATGACAAACAATTGGTATTAAAACTAAGCAAATAAATTGAAGCAACCTCTTAGCAATGCAAGCTATTACATGAAAAATCAATTAAATATGAATTATCATTAACAAAGTAAAAGCGAAAAGTAAGTGCATTTAATAAATAAATATTAATGTCTGTAAACCACAATTAGACGTGAAAAATCCAGGAACGAGTTCAACCCCAACGATTTTATTTTGTGACCGTGAACACCTTAAAAGTGTAATTAAATAATCAATGCAATAATTTTCGTATTACTCCAGTGTCTTACTTGTGTCTGATGGTAAAACGAGCGAATTGCTTTACCTTTAACTAACCTCATCCTTCAAATATAGACATTTTGAGTTTTAATTACCATCATTTTTAGTAACTCATTTCTGTATATCTTTTTAATACGCTAGTATAGTTTATAACATTTCACGAAATAACTTTGATGGATTGCAAAGTTATCCTTCTCTGGCGATGAAGTTGAAGGTTAACCTAAACTCCTTTTGCTCTTGATATCTTCTTAAGCCAATCGAAAGCTCTCAGCACTTGTAGGTCTTATGACATCCAGCGAAGTCACAATCTTCTCCCTTGATAGCAAATGTAAGCCGTATTGAAGGAATCGGAAGTTAATATTTGGAACTATATTTTCAACACAAAATTAATAGTTGAAATAGAAAAATGTGTGGATATTTCGGCAGACTATTAAAACGAAAGAAATGCTTTTATTTAAGTGGTCAAAGCTGTGGTTTGACTTTCGGTGATGATTGGTTCTAACTTCTAAGCAGTGTTTTAAATTGCAGTGTCTACCAACCTATCTGATCTTAAAAACTGTTTATTGATCGATTTGGCATTTACTTGGTCGAACTCTATTATAATACGGTGAAAAAATAACAATTTATTTTAATACTACAGAAATTATTAAATATATTTGTTTATAGCTATTTTGACTTACACCATTACGCCATATTTCTGACGATGGCGTAAGCCGAAATAGCTATCAATGTATAAAATAATTTCTGTAGAATTAAAATTAAACTTACTAATCCTAGTCCTGTCGTATCTTTGATTTCTTATACAATATAGATAAAAACCCTTGCCAAGGCACGCTACATTAGGAATCTATAAAAAAAGGCGAACCTTTTACGTTATCAAGGTCTCACAAAATAATTTACTTTGATATATACGCATTTTCTTTCTATCGAGCCATACGCCACTGACTTTTGATGCACACATTGAGTGCATCTGTTTAGGATGCGCCTGTAACTCGATCTCGTAACGAACAGCTGGGATCCAAGTGCACACTGAACCTATTCGCTTTTTTCATATGCATTGTACTTACAACTCTTCATGCGTACTATAATAGGTTGTAGAACGACAAAGTAAAAAAGAATAGTCACTTACAAACAGTACGATTGTCGAGAGGTAACCGCGTACTGTGTGTACCCTTCATTAAACAATTACGATTTGGTTAAAACAAAATTATGACATTCAGCTAATACTATATATGATGAGTTTTTTTTAATCTCTGCCAGTGATTGAATTAAAATTTTCCTACCGGTTCGTAATTAGCAAGCGATGATATTAAAAACTGGCGCAAAATTATTTATTTAGGAGACATTTCGTCAAAGATAGTTAAGTTTTTGCCAGACAATATAGAACCCGCGTTTTATACAGTAAGTTATTTAGGAAAATTTTTATCAACAGTAAAGATCGCGTAGATTCATCGTCACAGAGTGGTATCTATCGACTCTCTTGTGGAGACTGTCCAGCTTCTTAAGTTGGACAGACAGGTAGAAACTTTAATATTAGAATTAAAGAACATATAAGATGTCTAAAAAGTAATAATTTTTTTGAGTTTGCCAATCATTTAATAGAAAATGATCATAATTTTAATCAGACTAGTAATATAGAAATACTCCACCGAGTAAATAAAAAAGGCTTAAAGATGAATAGTCTAGAATTTTTAGAAATAAATAAAACTCTCCCTTCCTTGGTTCCTTTAAAGGTAAAAAAACCCGAAATCCATTTTGTAATTTCATAATTTAAAATGTTAGAATCAATCTTACTTCATTACTTAAGCAAACTTTGCGATAGTAAGTCTGAAGATGCCTCTGAAATAGGCGAAACACGTGTCACGGTTAGTAGCACAATACGTGGAATAATCAAGTTTATTTTAAATTTTATATTAACCAAAGGACTACACTGACTAATTCTTTAACGTCACAAACCAAAAAAATATTTTAAATTTTGGAACATCGTTTCTGCGTGACTATATTGTTGTGATACCAAAACGACCAAACAAAAGCTTCGAAAATTTCAATTATACATCTCAAACGTGCCAATTTCTCATGCCATATTGGCCAGTGGTGTTGTGGCAAATAAATAGGTACCATTTTCGATGGTTTCGGCGGTAACTTTGTGGAAGTTCATTTTAATATAAAATTAAAAATAACTTGCTTAAGCAAACTTTGCGATAGTAAGTCTGAAGATGCCTCTGAAAGAGGCGAAACACGTGTCACAGCTAGTTACACAATACGTGGAATAATCAAAGTTATTTTAAATTTTATATTAAATAGGTACCAGGTTGGTCAATGATTTCTTCCCTATTTTTTTATATCCGTCCGAAGACAATTAAGTTGCAAGTCAAAAAGGTGATAGGGCTCATTTTCAGGGGCCATATCGGCCCCATAACACCACTTTATTGTCCACAAAACATTATTTTATAGACGTACGAAACTTTACTTCTGATTAGGAAACGAGTGATCACTCGGCCCGGTTGACCGATAAACAGATAATAATATCATGTCGGTCCCTGTGGTCTAGTGGCAAGAGCTTTGTCCTAGCAATCGGGGGGCCAGGGTTCGATCCCCGGCAAACTGTTATCAATCACCTCACGTAAAACACAGTGTATCTACGTTTACGTAGAGTTCGTAAAGCCATGATCATGTCGTGGAAAAATACAGCCAGCTGTGAATTGGTATATTTCTACGATCAACAATTCTCAACTGTAATTAATATTTTTCCATTGAAAATGATCAGTTTTCTAATCTTTTTAATTATAAGCATTATACATAATTATCGAATGGCTTCGTAAGATAATCGTTCAATAAGAAAAATGTGTTGTTTCTTATAATTATGTTACTCTTTAAATTATGCATTATCAATTCTTGTTAGTACTATGATGATCAAGAAACAATTGCTTAAAATTATTGTTTCTTTTTTTTCCTTGATGATTTATTTAAGAAAAAAATCAATTTACATGAATTTATTTATTATGTATATTGTAATTGATCTAATATTCGAGAAATTAGTATCGAAATCAACGTATTATTTTAAATAACTAAATAATATTCCGGTCCGGTCCGTGGCGTAGTGTCAACGTTGTTGGTTTGCGTGCCGGACCGCCCGGTTTCGATTCCCGGTACGAGTGGATTTTTTCAGCGATAAAATCTGTTCAAAGGCATGGGTATTTGTGTTGTTGAAAATCCCTTCCCACCTTTCCGATCCCAAAGAGTGACGCATAGTGACAGCGATTAGCAAATCACTAGTCCTCGTATCCTTTCCATACCTACTATCTTCGAAAAAGAGAGGTTGAGTAACTGAATATCAATCAGTTCTCGTAGAAAAACATATGTTGAGATAAACTCCGTGAGGAGTCCATATGCTTCAAGTTGAGAGAAATGAATATATGTATAATATTTTAAAAAAATAATAAAAAAATTTTAATACCTACTTATTCCGCATAAAATTTATTAGATCAGGACCGGTTTCGCTCATCGTGAGCATTATCAACTGATGAGAAACTGATCAATTGATAATGCTCGCGATGAGCGAAGCCGGTCTTGATCTATTAATAAATTTTATAAGGAATGAATACTAAAAATGATTTGTTATTTTTATTATAATACTATTCCAACAAATATTGACAGTGAACACCGTAAAAGAGATATAATATTTTGGTTATTACGTTTTAGAATGCCTGGTGTACACAATCAAATTACCCATAATATCCAAAGTAAAAAGAAGGGTTCATATATAATTTGGTGGGCGGTTTTCGAAGATGTAGGTGCCATTAGCGAGAACCGGTGCAAGTTTAATGTCCTGTAGTTGGTCTAACAAAAGCTTCGAGTCCATTACACCTATGAGTACTAAGTATCATAACATTGTGGTGCTTTCATATTCCAGGCTGTCTTATTTATCGCCAGTTAGATAGATACAGTAAGACTATAAAGAAAGCTTTTTACTTTTATGTATCGTCTTTTATCCATCCCAAATCCAGCTGTTAATTCATAATTTACTGATCATAATAAAAATGATCCGTAATTGAGAACCGAAGATATGAAACTCTTAAAATAAATATACACCTTCTATATTATATATGAAAAGTTGTGGATTGTTATAGTGAAATGGTATGAGTTCAAGCGTAATTTTTTCATGCTTTCGACATTTATTAATTCATAATTATCGCATATTTCAGTTTCATAAACTATCGATTCATATCTTACATAAAGCGTCCATAGATGATACCAAGTGATTAGATTTAAATTTCTGATCATTAACATACCAAAATAATTAATTAAATTTAAATAAGCGCATTAATGAGGCTAATATTTTCTTTCGTAATCATACATTTTAAGTAGCTTATCTTATATATTATGTACATTTTTCTATTTTTAATTACTGATGTGGAAAGCCAATGTATTTAGCTGAACAGTTTTGACACGAAAATTTCGTTGTGTAATGTTAACCAGAAATTATTATGTCTTACGATTAAGTAATGAAATAACCATTATAGGGGTTACCTATCAATTAAGCCAATATATTTTAGGATATTGACTGACTGTGTTTACTGGCATTTCAATATCAGATTTAAAGCGTTTGAATTTTGTACCTTTCACGAGTTTTGTCTATAATGACCCGGGTTTCACCTTTCGACAACTTCAGGCATTTCAAGTAAATATAAAAACTTTGACTGGCGCCTAGTTAATAGCTAGTTGCGTTTACAAAAAACAATAAAAGTAATATAAGTAACATAGTTGAAAAGTTATTGATAGCAATTTGAGCCAATCGGCTAATGCTCAGACGTCAGTGTGGAGCTGAAAAAGTTGACAAATATGGTATTTAATTATTATAACTCTTATTTGACGGAAAAACAAATGTAATATAGTAAATATGTTGATAGTCTCGACGATTACGTGATATTAACATTGCAAAATCTACTTATATTATATAATATCTTTATTTAATTCATTTTTATTTTTTTACCATGTTCGCTCCTAACTTGGCGCATATGGACTCCTCACGGAGTTTATCTCGACATATATTTTTCTACGAGAACTGCTTGTTACTCAGTTGCTCAATCTCTCTTTTTTGAGTCACTAGTGTATAGCTTATCGCTCTCGCTATGCGTCGTTCTGTGGAATAGGAAAGCTGGGAAAGGATATTCAGCAACACAAAAACCCATGCCTTTGAACAGATTAATCGACTGAAAAAAATCCACTCCTTACCGGGAATCGAGCCCGGGTGGTCCGTTACGCAAGCCAACAACGTTGACAACTTTGCCACGGACCGGCAATATTTATTGAAGATTGTTGTTGAAAAATAAAAGTAATTTCTTCTATTAAATTGAAATTTTGTGTTGCACATACAAGATATTTATTTATACATAAACAAACATGTTATATCTCCTAACAATGATGTATTCTCATGATTCATTTAAAAATTACCTGCAATTATTGATGATACGCTTTCGCTATGTGAATTCACAGAATAAAATGTACTCATTCAATGTATTATAATTAATCCCAGTTGGTGTCACAAGGCGTAGGAAGGACGAGTTGAAAAGTTATTCAAATGTCATCATTATTTATTAAGTACCGAGTCATTCATTTTTTGATAAACGGCAATAAATTACGTTTTAAAATTGCCATGAAATTTCAAATAAATTATGTAAAATGTCCTTTTCCAACAAACCAATAATAAACGTATAATCATTTATCAGAATTTTATTAGACACACAAATGGTTTTCACAGATTTTGTAAGATACCTTAAAACACGGTGATTATAGTTAAACAGGTGAATATATGATTCCAATGTCACAATTAAGATGATATCTACAAGATTTAGTATATTAATGGTTTGGTATTTATTTTCATCTTCTCACTTAAATATCAATATTACGTAACAATCCATAAAGGATGCAACAGTCAATACGTTTTGGAGAATTTACATGATATTTTAATTATAATGCTTTATCCAGTTAATACTTTGACCTTAATATATCTAATGAGTTAAATGGTAACCCATAAATGCATATTTCGGAACATATCACACCGTTAGTTTTATTCATCTGTCAAACTGACAGTTTTTATATAATGCTATCGCTTTTAAAATCATAAAATCAAATTTATTTATCCTTTAGATACATTTTTTTCAGAATAGTGTATTAATCGAATTGCTGTGTAATGCTTCCAATATCTTGAGCTCAATGTGATAATCGGAAAGGACAAAATGACGCTGCTTCGCGCTATGTCGGAATATACTTAATCTCTTTAGGAAAAAAGTTATACAAAATATTGTTCGAATATTCTAATACTAACGTTTTATTATTCTAAATTCAAATATTTGGAATAATAACAGCGAATAAATAATTTAAAACTAGCATATCGAGAATGTAGGCGAAAAATGTATTGCTGTGATTATCGGATGCGATCTTTATATTTACCATAAATACTAAATCACTTTAAAAAATTATAGCTAACTGGGTGTTTGGGGACCACGTTTTTACTGAAAATTTGACCGAACGGCAATGTTGACTTATTGCCATTTGGAAAAACTAATTGAACCCATAAGAAGCTTACAACGTCATCCAAAAAGAAAATGGATCCAAGATTGTTAACAATCTGCCATCATATTGGAAAACGTGCCAAAAAAAAACACGTGCCTGCTTAAACTTTGTCACGTCACTTTATATGAGGTGAATAAAATTTACGACAATGTTGATCAATCGATTCGACTACATCTAATAAATATATAATTCACTCACGTATCAAAAATTATGATATGATTTGATTGATTATATTTAAATTGCATACAAATGTGCTTCCTGTCTATGTGCTACAAGTTGTCTGCAAGCATAATTTTTAGCAAAAGCTCGATGACTTGTAACTTGCTAGCTTTTAGAAGCTCTTAAAGCAAAAGGCGGAAGTGAGCAATTCGAAAAACGGACGTGCATTATTTTAACAACGTGTTTAACCAGTGGCGTACCACAATCAATTGGGTAAGATTGTAAAATATATTGAATACTCTTTTAGTTTTTGTTTGTTTGAATTCGGTAGACAATAAATAATAATTTTTAAAAAAACGTACGCTGGTAACGTGATGTCGGATAAGCGGTGCAGAGGTCAACGTCGTTGACTTCAGGGACGAACCTCACGGGTCCGATTGCCAGTATAGGCGGCAGTATTTTCAGTAAATTTTTCGAAAGCATGGGTGTTTGTGGTACCTAAAATTTCCTTTCTACTATAGCGGGGTACAGTGAGTGCGACGGTAACCTAACCTAACCTCTAATCCGATATCTGAATCGTATGATAATGACGATTGACTCCATTATTCACTGAGTCAAACAACACCGCTTCAATTGTTATTTATTGAAAGACATTTAATTTGACTAAATTACGTCGGCTCAGTGGTGCAGTGGTCAACATCATTGACTTGCGTGATAGACGCCACAGGCTCGATTCTCAGTACGATTAATCGATTCTATTCGAAGGCGAGAGTATTTGTGTTGTATTAAAATACCTTTCTCACCCATCCGATCATATAAGCGGGGTATAGCGAGAGCAAATTGCTGACCACGAACCCTGCCTTGATTTTATCCATTTTATCCCTACTCTCACCGAACTAAAACGAGGTTGACTGACTTAGAAACAAGCGATTCTCGAAGAAAAAGGTACTCAAATGCAAATGAATACATATGCTCCGCATTGGGAATGACCATGAATGAACAAAAAAGAATCTAACCGTTTTTTTCATAAATATATTTTTTGATTCTGTTATTTTATGTATTTAAATGAAAATTTATTAACAATGTTGGTGACCGCAGTTTATTATTCTTCCATAATTTGTTTTGTAAATATTTATTTAAATATCTATATATTTGAACACCACTGTGTATGCAATCAAATCATGCAACCTGCAGCAGTCACCCATTCGCGTGTCGAATCGATAATCTTGAGGCGCTGAATTTTTATTACTTGTAAAAGTAGAACATTAAACACGTCGTATTGATCTGGGATTTCTTTGCTACCGTTTATAATTTCTCATTGTAAAACTTCTCATTGTAACACTTTCTCATTGTAAGACTTTAAGTACAGCATAATATTCCCGATACCGATACCGATACCTAGTTTTAGGGAGCCATCTATCAATGAGTTGAATAAAACATCATTTTATATTTATATCCGGTACAGTGACTAAATAGGGATTACGGATTACTATAAAAATGGCAAACGACAAATATATTCATGTAAAACTGGAGATTTGGTTAAGTGAAAATACCCAACGAAAACCCGGACGCCAGGGTTATCTTTCCTCGTCAACACGCCCTTTTAAACGTGCTTAATCTTCAAATATGTTTGTCAGAAGAAAGTATTATTATACGATGCATTTAATATCTCTTATTACATACATAAATATGGACGGGGTCAGGGGACGTGATCACGTATTGCACTTGCAATTGATGTGCACATAAGTGGGCACATCAATTTATAGCAGGAGTGGCCAAACCGTTGATCGCGTAGCTATTCTAAGTCACCCGCCTGTCTGGTGTACTGATTTACACATATATGATTCCTCTTTTATTTAAATGATAATAAATTCAATTTATATTGAGAGTCAATCGCCACCAAAAATTTCAAAAAAAATCCTCCTTAGTGATAAAAGTTGATCCCTGATTTATAGTCACAAGCTAATAGTTCTCAGGGCATATCTGTGTGCCTTCTTAACTTTTTCTATTAAATACGATCATACTATATATTGTTTATCACCGTTGGAAGGCAACTTAAATCAAGGTGACATCGGACAAAGAATTAAAAAATTAAAAAAGGAAAATAAATAAGGAAATAAAAAAAACTCGATTAATACGATCCATAAATACAATCTCACATATTTTTCTGATAAATGATCTTTTTTAGTAAATGAAAAATACCACAAAAATTTGATTAATTAAAAAATGAGGCTTGACATATCAGTTTAATTATCATCAAAGGTATTAAGTAAGCTATTAAAAAATGATTGAAGTAATTTGAAGCTGTCACGACTATGTATAAAAAAACAAAAAACATTTTTAAAGACGTAACCATAATGTAAATTATATAATCGATAGACAATAGATAAACTTACCTTTGCGTAGTCTATGGGTGATGCATTCACGGGACAAGTAAAAAGTCCTTCACTGCAAACATAAACAAAGATAATAATTAGTCATTAAAATCACGCGAATGGACATGTAATTAAAATCAACTAGTAGACTCGTATTAATTATTTGCATGAAGAATTGTAACTATCACATCAAATAAAGGTATTTAATTACTCATACATAAAACCAGTTGTCTCGTAAAAGAACAGTGTGGTCAATAAATATGACATATTGATGTCTAGTACTATCAAAGCAACGATATGCTTCATTTAGACCAAACTAATACTCGGCCGAGCAGCAATATTGCCCGAGTATGCGTCGATACTAGATACGCCTATCACTCGACATCTCAACTACTCGAATATCGAGTACAATTTTTTTTAAATACTCGAGTATACTCGTGTAGTTTCAGATGTTTCACAATATATATTATTAATTCAAATTTGTGTTATATACACAAATATATAGATGATAAATAAGCTTATTTCATTTTATTAATACATTTATTACAATTTATGAACCATTTATTTGAAAAATAATAGATAATCAAACGTCTCAAATTTTAAATTGGATTCTCCCTGAGTCATTTGTTTCCACAGTATATACGCCAGTTTTGAAGTAATGTAACCCCGTGTCTTAGGTAGGCGAGACGAAGCGCTGCGGTGCGCTGCGGCGACGTGTAAAAACCAATTAATTTTAAACGTAGCGGACTAAAGGTCGTATGTGCCATCGCTCGGCCAGACGCAATTAACGCTCTGGTGAGCTTGGACCGTTTGATATTTTCAAGCGATTCGCGCGCGCCATGAGTCAGGCACTTGAGGCGACTTACGACATATGCCGTCCTGACCGGATCGCGTCGCCCACATATGACACTTGCATGGGCGAGGACCGTTTGATATTTTAAAACTCTGCCGCTTTTAAAGCGCGCCGGATCGCTTCGCCCACCTAAGACGACCCGTAAGAGTAGGAACGCAAGTGATTCGAGTCGATCCTTTCATTTCCAAAGAATGATACGATGATTCTTATTCACAGAAAAGGTTAGATCGCTTAGATTCGTTCGATCCAGAACGACATATGACTAGTAAATTATAATACTGTACAGGATTCCTTCTTTTGTAGACTGAGTGACATCTGAATAGAAACTTTGATAGAAAGCATTCGAACATTCCAACGACAAGAAATTCCCTTGAGAAATTATCAGAGTTACCATAAATATAGTTTTTTCAAATGTATTTTTTTATAACTGCAATTGAATTAAACATTGCATGTAGAATGATAGTTCTTTAATTGAACGCATGCATTCCACGTTCTAAAAACACATTTACTAGTTTACAATGTATAATAATTGAAAAAGAATGTTGATTTCATTCTTATTCGATTGAAATTGAAAATTTCTTTTTTTTGTAATTATTCGTGTTAGAATGAATACATTTCTAAGATAACAAAATGACATTCGATAAGAAAGTTGTAAAAGATATTAAAAGTAAAAGTAATTACTGTTAAAATGAATCGAAAAACATCATTGTTGAATAAATAATGAGATTAAAAAATTAGGAGAAAGCTTCAGGTATAATTGGCAACTTTGTATCGAATTATGAAACAATGAAGAGACTTTTTGATTTTTTTATGGAATCAAACTAACATCTTTTTTATATTAAAATAAGTTTCAAAAAATCTCCAACTCTGAGTACGACTCCGGCCAAAACGCCGCGACAACTCCGACTCCACAGCCCTGGAATATACGTTGAAAATGTACCATGTAATGTGTTTTGTTTATTTTAGTATGAATCACCACCAATAACGTACCGTTAACACCTCAATAGGATCATATAATAATACTTCATACAGTGCAGAATACTTATGTACACAAGTTTTTTGTTTATTTAAATAATAAAGAAATTTTCTAATTCAGAGATTTTATCTTTTACAATATTAAATTCTAATCAGTATAAGAAAGTGCAGCCACTTATTTCTCCAGTGAAATGAAAACAAACTTAACACTATACAAGATGACGAAATTTGAATCATAACTTTAGTAAACCTTTTTGTTTTATAGTATCTCTTGTATCGCCAAGTTTAAAACTATGCTATTCATTTTCCACATGAGTTCATACAACTGAATCATTCATAATATGAACTATATTACCATTAAAGTTATCGGCAAATCAAAATAATTAAAAATGGCGAATAAAATAAAAATAAAAATAATAATTTTATTTTTTGAAAATAAGCCACATTCACCAATAATTAAGAGTTAACAGAGTTACACCATTAAAATGGCATAATATGATATTTGATTAACCGGCTGTATGCCAGAAACGTATATATGTATACGGTCCATTTTACACCCACTATACATGGTCGACGATTTTATAATTCAAACACTTTTTACACATAGCGACATCTTAAAGAATCACAGTCCTATACAGTTGTCATATTTTATAATATAATCAATGTAATATTGATTTTAAAGAAAGCTTCTTTGTATTACCGAGATCCGTCGCTATTTTTTCAAAGATAATTGCGGCCTTCGGTACACGACCGTTCTTACACCTACCGGTATGTAACGGGTTAAATTTCTTCTCCTCAAATTTAATATTTTACAATGCATCAATAATAGTGTCATTGAGAATGTTTATATAAGCATATTTTTCCTAATTTTCGATTCGAAATTATTCCAAATTCAAATATCTTTTTTGATTGGCGGTTATTTAATAGTAAATGTGGTTAATGTACAATCAAACGCGATTAAAAGCGTGTTTCCGGATATTATGCAGGCAGCAATCATTGCGAGCTTTCACAGTGACAGACAATTAAACAGTAAGGTGGTTAGAGGCCGGTCACATTGCACCATTGTGCGTGGGTTTGCTTTGACTATTACAAAGGTGAACGTACGGCAAAGTAACCCGCAGCGAAAGAGTTGAAAGTGACAAAGCGTCAACCTGTATCAAGTCTGTGAATGAATATAATCTACATCAATATCGAGGAATCAAAGACAACGTTTTTAGGATGAGTGTTGTAGTAGAGGTGACACGGGGTTTACCCTCTGCTATACTCATCGATACAGCGGAATAGATGTTAATAATTGCGAAATTCGTAAAATATGTTTGGAAAGATATTCTCATATTATTTTAAACATAATTTGAGAATATCTTATAGTTATATCAAAAACCCGCCCCCCTTATATTACAACTATTATTGATGTCAATTACAGTTCAATATGTAGAGTTTGGTTGTCTTGCTTTAAGAACAAATTTGTGTATAAAACCGGTCCTGATCTAAATAAATTTATTGTGGAATAACTACAAAAATTATTTAATAGTTATCTTTTGATTTTATGTATATGCCATCAAGGGTTAACGGGTCGTCTTAGCTGGGCGAAGCTGGGCGAAGCGATCCGGCGCAGCTTTGAAAGCGGCAGAGTTTTAAAGTATCAAACGGTCCTCGCCCATGCAAGTGTCATACGTGGGCGAAGCGATCCGGTCAGGACGGCATATGTCGCAAGTCGCCTCAAGTGCCTGACTCATGGCGCGGCGAATCGCTTGAAAATATGAAACGGTCCAAGCTCATCAGAGCGTTAATTGCGTCTGGCCGAGCGATGGCACATAAGACCTTTGATCAACTACGTTTTAAATTGACTGGATTCGCCCCAATTCGCTTGCCGGTTCGCGTCGCTTACCTTAGACACGGGGTAACTGTCACTTCTTGGCGAAAACTCATTATTTAAAATGCTAATGCAACTGATGAAATATACGGTGAAACAACATAATTTATATCAAAAGAGAAACATAAGACAACGGATACCAAGCAGTCGGTTTAAATAATGCAACTCTAATATGAAGATAATCATACATTAGTTAAATTGTCAACACTAAAAATGTTAATGATTTCTTACAAATTCAATAGACACTAAGCAGGAATCTTATCTGAACAGGAATCGTAATTCTAACATGATCTTTATCAGAATACATGTGCAAGTATAACTATAAAATGTGTTTTATTTATGTATATATGAATCGCGATAAAATGTATCAAAATTGAATATTTTTTAATTTTCTTTTAGATTTTTAAATTGTATCTGTTAAATATATTTAGTTAAAATTCAGCAAAATTGTTCATTGAAAATAGATTTACCGAAATTACGCTAAAACCAAACATTTTAAATGCTGTAAAACAAGAAAGTTTTTATTAAAATGCTAAAATTTCAAAAACGCATAACCTATAGATATATTGAAATACTGAAAAATCAGTCAAATAATAAACTAATTATCCATTTATTCACTTATTTTATTTTTATTCTTATTTTATTCATCGCTTTTGATGTGTTAACTTAAAATTCATGGTGGAAAGGCATAACATTTAAATAAATAAAACGCACATTTTTTCATCGGTTGACGATGCTTGCATTGAGCGAAACGGACACAAACGGACACGGACGAAAGGAACAAAAGTGTCATTTATTTAGTCGTAACATTATTAGAAAAGCTTTAATACTTCGTATCATTATTTGCCCATTTCTGATTCACGATACGGTAAAAAACGATGTGGTGTAAATATTCATAAAACCAAGATAGAAATAAAGCTTATTTTGAAGAAGTTCTACTAAGTAAACAGCAATTCAATCAATAAATATATGGTTTTCGATCAGAATCCGCTCGCAAGTTTTGGCGCCTGAGTGCGAGGCGCCAAATTTGTCCACCAGTATCTGAAAAATAGATAGTTAAAAAAATCGCGCGTACGCTGGAGTTCACTTCACTGTCATAGATTTTGGTGTTTAAACTGTTTGGTACTCTAAAGTACCACTCTTTTTCGAAGAGAGTAAGTATAGAAAGGATATGGCTTAGATAAGACTAGTGGTTAGCTCATCGGTCTCATTACATCTAGTTTTTAGGATCGGATGTGCGTGGACAGGAGTATTGGAAAAATCAGACATGTCTCAGAACGGAAAAAGTGAAAATGCCCAGACTGAGACTCAAATCTATGAGCTCCATAACCAAAGCCAACGACGTTTTTTTCGGATGGTTACATAAAATGATAATGACAGTAGATCGGTAGGATGTTAATTTGTCATCCAGGATTTAGTTCCACGCGATAGTACTACAGAATAGTAAGGAAGATTTACCATTCGATGAGTGATTTGAATACGGTGAGAAAAATGACAATGTATTTTAATTCTACAGAAATTATTTTATATATTGGTTGATAGCTATTTCGGCTTACGCCCTCGTCAGAACTATTAAGCCGAAATAGCTATCAACAAAGATATAAAATAATTTCTGTAGAATTAAAATACATTGTTATTTTTCTCACCGTATTATAATGGAGTTCTACCAAGTAAATGCCCGCTCAATCAATAGAGTGATTTGACATTAACTTTCCATACGAAAAGAACCTTTTATATTGAATCCGGATTTTGCTATTAAAAAACCGAATACATAATTATAAAGATGCTAAAATGTTTCAAGTGTTTTGAATGGCAGAAAATTAGCATAAAACTAATAACTGTTGTTCCATTCGAAATTTAGCACTTTTGGCGGTTTTTGAAATGATAAAGTGATACTTAAATATTTTTTATGGCTTCGTTTACCTACTTCATGAAACATAAATGATTTTTACTACTTTTATTTACCAACAAAAGTGAATAGTATTTGAATTAATTAATTACAAGTGTTTAAAAATATTGAAATAAAAACACATGTATCGATTATTAATAATTTGTTTTTGAATAACGTGGTTGATTTCGCGCGTTGAGAAACTGTTTTCGATCGAATGAGGTCATCACCATTATTATTATTATGATTATATTTGAAAGCATCTGTTTTAATTTCATCCTACCATAGATATTTTTCTAAATACGCTGTAAATGAAAACACTTTTTTTTTCACTAACGCCTGAAAATTTCTTCTATCAATGTTTTCTACTATTTTTTGGTAAGAACAGTCGCCGTGTGTGATAATTAGATATTTTTTCAATGATAACACACCCAATACAGCATTTCTCATACTCAATTTTTATGACTTCTAAAAATAAGGAAAACTGACAATGCTACATCTCATACTTGAATTTTATGTCTTCAAAATATCAAAATAGAAACTCGTCACACAACCTGTATTTCTAAAATAAGTATATAATTTTTACTAACTAACCTAACGTCTATCAAAAAAATTCATTTAAAGTCTTAATAAATTATATAACCTATAACGAAAATATTCTTATGATTTGTATGGACAAACCTCTTTCATTTTGCTAAAATAGTCTTATATTACTCATTCGGTATTTGAATTTGTATATTAAAGTTTTTCTACCATAAATACTGATTAGCCAAAGACTATATTGTAGAAAATGTAGAGTACTATGGTTTTAATGGAACGACGTATTCTATCTTGAAAAAAGGGGTTTGTTTTTTTTTTAAATTATATTGTGCTCTTTTTTCATCGGGAGTATTATTATTATATTTTCTGGTGACGCAAACATCCAAATCGATCCAAAGACATTTCCAATATATAATCAAACTAACGATATTTTTGCAAAAAATGAACGACACAAAAACTGGAGGAAATACATTTTATAATGCTGCTTCTCAGACCGGTGATGTCATTTCTTGAATAAATTTACTCGCAACATGTTTATAAATATGTTACCACTTGTTCTCTTTTTGTTTGATAAATAAAATTTCATGTTTTAATTAGAAAACGATGATAATTCTTTATTGCCCTTGGCCGTGAAAGCGAGTGCCGTCGTCATGGTGTCTAAAGCCAATTTAAAATACATACATATGACTTATCTTGGAAATTACGCACTGCAGAAAAGTGAATGAAACATGTTGTATATTATTATATTTAATTGATCAAGTGTTGCTTCTGCCTCGTCAGCTTATAAGTAAAAAATATATATATATAGTTTTGAAGTTATACGCCGTTAATATAATGTGAAGTATTATGAAATATTCTTAGCATCGGGTGAATTATTATAATTTTCTTTTTGGTTGTAATAACTCTATATATGTAATTAGCAAAGTGACAGCCGCCACTTATCATTAAAATAACCTTGTCTTTACTGCACATGCAATAAAGCCATGATATTATTAATTGCGAACAAAATACAGCAATCTATAACCAATATGTGAAGATTGTATTTACACACTTTAATGGTTTGACAGAAATTTAAGAATCGGTTTTTGTATTTATTATGATACATAATTATTATTGAATCTTTGTCTTGTGACTTAAACCGACAGTAGCTTTAAAAAATTGAATTATAAACTATGTATATTATATATTGAACTGCAAGACAAGGAAATAAAAATATATGCTAAAATTTATATAGATATTCTACAAGCAATACCAACATAATTTTTTGAAATAATATTTACGCTTTTGAAGAAATTATCCATACATGGGTTTTGAATCTTTAGCGGTACACAAAAATATATATTGCTTTAGAAAAACATCGTAAATGATTGGTGGTTATCATTGCGTTATCATTGTCAATGATTATGATTAGATGATGAGAAAATTACAATCTTTGGATGTAAGATTTATCACAAATCATTATCGATGTCTTCCCTAAACAATGTTTCAATGACTATCATTAATTAAATTGAAAAAAAAATTTTTTTAAGCAGCTATCTATGATATATCGAAGCTGTCAAAATGATAACTTAATTAATTTCAATACATAATATATAATCAAATGATCACCTGTTCACTTTGAAAAGAAGACCAACTGGCATCATTTTTTTCATTAGCACGAAGTTAAAATTGATTATAACTTTGGTTATTTTATTATTATTATTTACTTTAAAGCACAATATAAAACAAACAATTATTCGATAAAAATTGCAAAATAAAATATTATTATCCGTAATAAACGCAGAAACAATAGTTGTTAATTTTCACACAGTTCGGGGTATTGTCTTTGTTATTAATGATTTATTAAAAATTACACAAAAAAACAATGCACAGCTTAGGTAGATTAAAAATATTTAATTCAGTTTACACGTCTCACACAATGTGCACGCAACAGCTTTAAAACATAATGGAAAGGTATGATTTAGTCTATGATTGTTTTTCAAATTTCGAACACAATTGATTATTTGCAAACAGTTGAAGCTAATTAAACGTCGGGTGTTTAGTTAGTACCGGTCACAGACGCAGTGGAAGCCCATCTGACAAGCGAAATCACCTGTAACCGAGTCCGCCGGTCGCAACGGATATGAGCGGTCGTCAGTCTTCAGCGGGTATTATTTTATTGTACCTCGCGGAGGAAATACACTGCGACAACTTTGCGAGAGGGTATAATAATTACCCAACGTATTCATCATTATCATTAAGTATATTGCTTTGTGATGCAACGGTAATGAGCTGAGAAAAAAAACATGGCACGATTCGGCGTAGCATTAATTGTTTCGCAATTATTTGCATTTTGTGTAGAAATCTGCATAAAAAATGCATTATATCTGTTATTACTCGCTGACTCACTCATGTATAATTAAAATATATTTTAATAGATAAGAATCTTAGACAAAATATGAATATGAATATAACATTATTAAAGAATGTTTCTTTACTATATTCATAACTAAATTTTAATTATTTTGCTTAGTAAAAGTCTTCTTCTAAATTCATTGAACTTTGAAGGTGACATTTTTTTTGATAAAAATATTTTGATTATAATTTTATTCATAATTCGAATTTTAATGATAAACATATTATTGCATAAAAGATTCTGTTACATCTACTAAAGATATAAATTTTGGTTATGTGGATTTACAATATTTTATAATTTTCCACTGAGCATGATATAATATCACAAATTGTTTAAAAAAAACATGTGTGAAATGAATATAAAACTATGAAATAACTTTATAAATAGTTAAGTCTTTACTAACTTCTTAATTTTTATTTCCAGAGTGGGTACATACTGAGACTTTATATCTCTTTACCGCATGTATAAGTGAAGAGTTGAAGCGATCTGAATGGAAAAAACAATTTAGTAAAACCCCTTACAAATACTGACTGTTAGTGCTCAGTAAACAAAAGTGTTCATAATGTGATATTGAGTTTGAAGAATTTACTTTAACTAGCTTTGGAGAGTATTTCGAGTGGCCGCATGGATCGTCTACCATAAGGTTGCGGACCCAATCTATTCTGTATTTTACTTAAGATATTAACGAAATCATCTATCTTAAGTCAATCATTTGCGACGTGGGAAATGTAGCTGGAATAGAATGGAAGGGGGTCTATAGGGAAAATTTCATCATTTATTTTGATTAATTTCACTGATGCTGGTTATTTATTGTGTGTCCATTGATAGTTGAAAAGAGGGGAAGCTTTTTGCGTAGCATTTTCATGAAACAAGCTTGGTGGAGATGGAAGGTCTCTTGGATGTCGCTGGCCAAGATACCGTACAAGATGTAATCTCGTGATTTATTTTCCTGTTCCTTATTTAAATTGAGTTTAAAAAATACACGTTCGAACAAGCTTCATATTAAGTGATTATGTATTATGATGTGCAAAAGTGTTCCATCAGTTTTTCAACTGGCTCTCAAAATTTCAACCAGCGTGGGAGTAAGAATTTATGTTACTATCGAGATATTTTATATTAAAATTATAACGTATTTTATACGTGCAAGCCAAATGCGGAAGATTTATTTGCATTGTTAATAGACATTACTAAATGATTAAAGCATAGATAATGCTTATTAAAAGATGCGAAGATTTTCTTGACATGCGAGCCACCACGTATGGTATTATTAAACATAAATAACAGTTAACACTGGCTTCTGGGTGTATTTATGACGATATTATAAATCTCTTTTGGAAAATCCACAATGGCTGTTAGCTAAATTGACTGATCAAATCCGTGATCGGCCAATTTATATTTTTCTTCCACGCCGCAGGGTTCGATTATCCAGCTGAGAGATTGCATGTGTGAACAAAATTTATATTTTAATCAATAAATGTTTAATCTTAAAAGGTATTGGATGCTGTGATTGTTTCAAATCTCGCTTACTCACTCAAAAACATCGGGGAATACTAGCTTACGAAATTCGTTGTGAATTTTAGGCATAGAGTTAATTTGCTGTCACCTCTCTTAAAATAGTGAATAATCATACAGCATGCTCTTGTGGTTACGCAGTAGCCGTATCCGAGTAGTAATCTTTACTAAAAAATTTTCCTCTTCGATTGTGGCTTGAATTCTTGGACAAACAGCCTTAAAAATTGATATTCAATCTGATTTGTGTTTAAAGATCCTTTCCCAGGCACACGATCGTAAAAACGGATCGCAGCAAGAGGAAAAAGATATCTACTAGTATTTTCTTAGCTCCGATAAACGAAAAACATAGGTTGGGCAACCGGCTCTCGAAAAAATATTTATTTTTGAGATGCTCGGTAGCTATTGTATAGTATTTTCAAACTCACTGAAAGTAACGTTATTTTTAACCGGTGAAGATGGAGTTATGCAGAGAAACGATATATAATAAGAAGTAAGTAACCGTTGAATGTGCATTTCACATTTACTCAAGTATTTATAATGTACTTAGGTGTGAATTCTAAATTGTCTCAAAAGGATACTAAATGATGATCAAGTTTTATCAAATCGGCGTTAACTTGGTGTATACAGTAAAAGCCTGATTCTACGTTTTTCAAGGGACCATAAAAAACAAACGACAAATGCGGGAAAGCTTAAATTATGAAATAAAAAATCTTATTTATTAGACTTTCTTATTATAACTATAACATTCATTTTTTTTAAAAAGTCCTTAATACTACGTTGCTTCTTTGCAGTTTGTCACTTCAATTTCAACAATGATCTTTCAAATTCGCATATTTTTCTAACAGATTCATCCATTTTCTCTATCTTTGGATAAGAAAAATATGACCATGAATCGTTAACAATTGCATACTTGCAGTATCATTTTTTTTACTGACCGATGGGATGAGATCGGATGTGCTTATGAGAAATATTCAACAAAAACGGTCAATCGGGATAATAGTTGTGACTATACCATAATATTTAGACGATAAATCGAAGTAATCTGGGAACGATTAATGCGGGAATTTTTAACATTGTTCTTATGGGTGTTTCGATGGGACTAAAGAAAATGAACGAAACACGCGGGACAACGATTTAATCGAGAACGTTAGATCGGGGTTCCACTGTACCCGATTAATAACAATGGTTGGCTTTCAAATAAAAATATTTGACACTCCTTGAAGAATTTCACATATAAATATCCACATGCATCTGCAGGAACAGTCGTATAGTTGCACTCCCAGTAAACATGCCACGGATTGTGACATTTATCTAAGACGAGGCGAATAATGAGCGAGAAAGTTGAGCGAGCCAATCATGCAGAATGCAATAACACGTCGGAGTCAAAGCGATAGCTTTTATTACCTAAGCGTTTGTGCATTCGATTTGAAAATGCAGTTCTCAAAACGCAGCCATTTCAAATGCCGCGTTATAGCATAGAGATTTTATCACATATTGACATCACATATCTTCGAGTAAACTTGCAACATATTTATGTTCGAGAGACGTTTTAAGATGTAAAATGATTTAAATCGGTAATACTTAAATTATTCGATTCATTATCACGTATTTTTTTTTTTGAATAGATCCGTTATTGAAAATAATTTTCAATAATGCATTCATTGACTATAGCAAATTTCATCGATGTACATTTTTTTCAATAATAACACATTTTTAGTACTTATTCCACATAAAAATAATTGGATCAGGACTGGTTTCGCTCATGGCGTGCATTGTCAACTGATAATGCTGATAAGGCTCGCCATGAGCGAAATCATTTGATAATTATCGCCATGAGTGTAACCGGACTAGATCCAATAAATTTTATGTGAAATAGGTACTTAAAATGTTGTATTATTTTTATTATAATGCCATTCCACAAAGTACTGACAGTTGACACCTTAAAAGTGATGTATAAATCTTAAGTTGAAAATGATCGTGCAGGGCGCAACTAATAATTTTATAAAATTTTGGATTTTTTTTTATATAGACAATGTAGAAACTGTTTCATATTTCAGTAAAAAAATCAAATTGTACGTTTTCACGAAAATCTCGTTATTCTGTATGCAATACATCATGCTATTGTCATAATCGAGTTCTACCACACGAATACATAACTTACCTTGAATACTACGATTTTTTAATTTATTAATCATGATTTTCAATAAAAAATTAAAAATAGGTTTTACTCACTATTTGTTTTGTTGACAAAGAAAGATAATGATAATTTTTTATAAACGACTTTCAAGATTCTATATTATGTGGTAATTTTAAGATATCTAAGTATAACTGATTATTGAACACCACTGCCGCCTTATCTGACATAATATAGAGCAGATGTTCGATGTATTCTTAGTAAATGTAATACTTTAATCACCTGAGATGTTTTAAAAATCCTAGCATGATTGTTTTTGTGAACTGCACAAATATTTCTAGAATTAATTCCGTATTTTTCTTACCCTTTACTTGATCAAATAGATTTTTATTCCTATGCTAATTTTATTGGTGAAGTCTATAGCATTTATAACATTCCAAGCCAGTTTCACGTGGATGAAAAAAATACACCTCTACCGGGATTTGAATAAAGTTATTTTAAAGGCATCCTGTGGTAGAAATTGTTTTAAGCGTACTTCCTCATTAATTCGGTGGTCTGCCAACCACGTCTCACCTTCCGGTGGTTGATCAAGCCTACCTATCCCTTTGCATTGTTTAAAATATCATCGCCAGGCGATTTTTTAATGATTAAATTAAAAAACGTTTCTTACAATTATAAAAAGAATACACAATGTTATACAGTCGTCATTTTTCACGTTACATTTGTGTTGTATTCAGTTTTTTTTAAAAAATATTTCTATTTTTGTCAGTTAATACCAGGGCTATGGAGTCGGTGAAAAAAGTCCGACTCCGACTCCAACTCCAGCATTTACCAAAACCACGACTCCGACTAAAAAAAGGTTAATACTGTCACTTTTTTCCTCTAATTTTCCTATTTATGTGTATTCAATTAAATATCAACCCTATCAATGCGGCCAAAAATCAAATTTGACATATTAAATGCAAAAATAAAAAGTTCAAACTTTTCAAAATTTCCGACTCCGAGTATGACTCCGGCCAAAACGCCGCGCCGACTCCGACTCCACAGCCCTGGTTAATACTAAGTGAAATTTTATTTCAATATGCCAATATGTATCAAATATTCGAAACATTTGAATGGTAAATATTTCAATTGGTTTTAAAATATAAATTAGTCATTGAAAATAGCATTGAAGAATACTGTTGATTAATAAAAGTTTTTTTTATGCAGATACAAAATATCTGGCATGGCAGCTTTTGCTAGTGCGCCAAATATTTTTAGTTGTGAAAGTCATACTCGATGAGATAAGCTCTATGATAAATAATGAATCAGACTAGAACAACTTAACGAAAAATTACATACACCTATGTCCAAGATATCTTTTTCAATTGAAAACATCTGACCTTGCCGGGACTTGAACCCGAGTCCACCAGATCACTAGATCGAAGCTCTTGCCATTAGACCACGGGGACTGACGATCGTTAAATGAAATCAGGGACCATTTGGCAACGTAATGAAAAATGATGAGAAGGCGTATAAGAACAATCATTTGAATACATGAATACAAGATACTAAACATATAAAAGATAGTATGTAAGCTTATATCATAGGACTCAATGAAGTGAAAACCAGAATTACTTTCCCGTCAGTAAACAGTGTCCAGATGAAGGAAGGCAACATCGGACAGATATGGATGGAGAGAGTTGCTGGACGCTTTCTAGATCAACTGCAATAATTTCTCACGCCACTGAAGATGGCGATTCAACCAGTAGAAAGTATCATCAAAAGAATTACCACAAAGTTATTGCAGTTTAAGTTGACATATATGCTGCTTATACAATATCATAATGATAATAAGAACAGATAATGATTTCGTTGTTTTAATATTTTCATTGTCGGTATTTGACAGTCATTTTGTAGAAATACAATGTATAATTGAAATGATTTATAGCACGTATTGTGTTCTGCTAGCAGTGAATTCTGAATAAAATATGCTCTAAATAGCACGGATGGCTCCCTTGTAATCAAATTATTTCCCTCACAACTCACCCCTAATAATAAAATGAATACTAGTGACACGTTCATACTAATTTATATAATGTTCAATCAATACATGAAATCTAGCGTTGCTTCTAATAGAATCAAGTAAAAAAAAAATCAATTAAATTATTGATTGAGTAGACATTTACTTGGTAGAACTCCATTATAATACGGTAAGAAAAATAACAATGTATTTTAGTTATACATAAATTATTATATATATTTGTTGATAGCTATTTCGGCTTACGCCTTCGTACTAAAATACATTGTTATTTTTCTTACCGTATTACAATCAAATTATGTTCAGATTGACTTCACATCATCTTAAAATGAGCCTCTGAAAGGATAAATGGGCCAAATGACATTTTTGGAAAAAATGATTTATATACAGTATCATATTCTTCAGCTTTTAAAGTTTTACAAGTGAAGTGAGATTATTAAAAACCAACTGGAATAATGTTTTTCTTTCATTAAAATAAAATTAGGCTCTGAGGTTATACAAGAGTTTCATCATTTTGCTACTTGGATCTCTTTACGGTGAAAAAATCTCACTTTTTTCAATCATTATTTTCCTGTGATATTTTTTTCTGTTCATTTATGTAGGAAGCTTCTAGGTTATATTAAAATGTTAAGATAATTTTACAAAAAAACGAAGTTAACGTGATTGAATTTAAAAATCCAAAATATTCACAATTTTTAAACTTGACTCAATTCACATCTCAACGGCTCAAGTGTCACCCTGCATACACAAACATTGTTGCAAATGCACACTAATCTATATCGAATGTGTTCATATTTTGTATGTTTTTTCATTATATCCATACTAAATAAAACAAACACGTCATGTAAGATTATCGAAGTATTTTAATACGCCGCATTACAGCATTTATAAATCCATCAATTCTTCTACTTCTGTTAAATGCTGCTTGCATATTATGCATTCAATGATGTAACTGTCAATCCATTACCATCGCCGACAAATTGCGTTTGACAGGGTAGAAACGGCAGTCTCTCCGCGGCCGCAATTCCAGAGGAGGCAGCCGAGAGGGCAAGATCATTTTACTCTCAGCGAGGGATAGAGTCGGCAAATATACCTCGTACAATTCCCGACCAACTTATTGAAGATTAATATAAAATTTAAAATAACTTTGATTATTCCACGTATTGTGTAACTAATTGTGACACGTGTTTCGCCTCTTTCAGAGGCATCTTCAGACTTACTATCGCAAAGTTTACTTAAGCAAACTTTGCGATAGTAAGTCTGAAGATGCCTCTGAAAGAGGCGAAACACGTGTCACAATTAGTTACACAATACGTGGAATAATCAAAGTTATTTTAAATTTTATATTAAAATGAACTTCCACAAAGTTACCGCCGAAACCATCGAAAATATTATTGAAGATTGTTTATTTATAAAGCCGCAGAATAGAGCTGATGAAAATTTCACATCGCAAAAAAAACATGATGTGTATTTTTCAGGGCTGTGGAGTTGATGGAAATAATTCCGACTCCAGCATTTACCAAAA
Organism: Himalopsyche kuldschensis; assembly: GCA_028554975.1. Classification (NCBI taxonomy): domain Eukaryota; kingdom Metazoa; phylum Arthropoda; class Insecta; order Trichoptera; family Rhyacophilidae; genus Himalopsyche; species Himalopsyche kuldschensis. The sequence goes on along the minus strand of JAHFWI010000033.1, from coordinate 1,699,602 downwards.
CCACGACTCCGACTCCAACATTGACCAAAAACACGACTCCGACTCCGACCAAAAAATGTTCAATATCGTCATTTTTTTCCCCTAATTTTCCTATTTATGTGTATTCATTTAAATATCAACCCTATCAATGCGACCAAAAGCCATATTTGACATATAAAATGCAAAAATATAAAGTTCAAACTTTTCAAAATGTCCGACTCCGTGTACGACTCCACAGCCCTGGTTTTTTTAACAAAGTTTTTTTTCACGTACACTATTACAAATTCCGTCAACATTGACGACTATTCCGGCAATTGAAAAAAAAACCGAAGAGAGCTTTTTAAATCTTAGGAAGTCAAAAATATAAACTTTTTTCTTTTTTTTAATTAATCCGTGTTTAGGATACCACCACTTATCCGATATCCACGTAAAAGAAGAAACCGTGCTTCTTTTGAAGTATCGTAAGGCACAGTTACAAAACCATTAGAATGATAAATTTATCAATTAAAATTCGATGTGCAATATGAAAAAAAACGTAGTTGCAACGATTTGCAGACATATTAAAACAGTTAAGATGAACCTAAATTTGTTGATTGTATTGATTGAATTGGCATTTACTTGGTAGAACTCGATTATAGCACGGTGGAAAAACAGCTGTTTTTTAGTTCCACACAAATTATAAAATACATAGTTCACTTTTAAGGTGTTCACTGTCAATACTTGGTGGAAAGGCATTATAATAAAAATAATAATACATTTTTAGTACTTTCCCCACATAAAATTTATTTGATCAGGACCGGTTTCGCTCATGGCGAGCATTGTCAACTGATAAGAAATGCGATAAAACAGTGATATTTATACAAAAGTTAAGTAAGAAAAACAAGGTATGACAAACAATTGGTAATACAACTAAACAAATAAATTGAAGTAAATTACTTTATATTGATACCGCATGATGTTGTAGGGTATCAGAACTCTCTCGGACGATCTTATAATCACCTCGATCAATGGTAATAAGACCAAACTATTAATTATCGCGAATAAATTCATTTTAATGTTATAAAAAAATTGCAAAACTGCGAACGTGTCTCTGCACTGTGGACGCACCCCGGCACAGCGAACGTAACCCGGACAAGTGAACGCAGCATGCTGTCCTGTTCGCCTCGCAAAAAACGCGGATAACAGCGACTTTGATTTTAAAAAGTCGGTCGGCAGTTAGTCGTAACCGTTCAAGCCGATAGCCGTATCGCCCTCCTGTCTCGGACAGGAGGAAGTCACATTAATCATTTGGTCTTACGCGTTTAAAAATGTTCTTGTCACTGCAATGTATTCGTGTGGAATAAAAAATGTAATAATTTGAAGACAATAAATTAGCCGACTCTAGGATAGAGTTTTCGGCCAAGAGAAATTACCGATTGAAATCTATACAGAGATACCTTTCCTCCCATCCTATCCCTAAGTTCCGTCTCCGAACGCCGTGGAAGGATGTTGTCTGACGCCAGTCAGATGGAGAAGGAACCCTGGTCGTCTCAATATAAATTACTATTTTTCTATAGTAATTAGTATTTTTTACTATATTAGAGGAACACTATCGTTTTAAGCGTTCACAATAGTCAAAAAATGCAAATTTTTTTTGAAACGTCTCATTTAAGCAGTCTTATAATAATTTAACTGAATATAGTCGATAAAATAAAGCGTAAACATTTAACTCCACCAACGAACCAGATAGGCTGCGCGGACTATAATAGTATTTCAGGTTTCAGTTCGCAACAGCCACCTCACGAGCATACTACCTATCATTATATTGCACTGATTGGATAGGTCAGTTACGCGCGAGTTGGTCCATGCAGTGTAACGTCACACCGTAGAAAATGGATCACTTTTTATCGCGACGAATAATTTTATTTATTTTTATCACTTCTCAGAATTATGATATCAGTATTAATAAACTACGAGTGTTTAACTTGTTAGATATTGATCGGTTTATTGTTTATTCATTATATGGTAAACAATTTATTACATTGCTAATGTAATAATTGATAAATATTATTAAATTGGTAATCTACTTATTTGCATTTATATTTTTTGCCAGGAATGTTCGAGAGAAAATTCTTCGTGACTTCTTTGCATGCACTCTAGTGTGCAGAAAGTTAAAGGTGTAAAAAATTGCTAATACTTTCATAAATTGAGTTCTATTCGCTTTCAACAAAAACATTTTGAATGCCTTGTAATTTATCCATACTAAAACCGAATCCGACTATCGAGTTTTATCATTAAGAAATTTGTAAGTTTAAAATATTTAACCTTTTAGTTCCGCAAGAATTGTGCTGTATTCATAGTCCTTACGTTGGCATGAAGTCAAAATAGCTATCAACGACTATAAGTAATTCTTTTAGAAGATAATGCTGATTTAATCAATAATATTAAACATGTATCAAGGTATGAGAATGTCTATGATTGAAAATCGATCTTGAAAACGGCCAGTAAAGATAGCAAACAGCTTCTGAGCAGAGACTGAGAAACTTGTCAACATTCGTATTAATTAGCTTAAAATTAATACATATTAACAAAAATTGATAATTAGATAAAATAAGATAAAAATTGAAGAACATATATAAAGGGTATTTCAATAGGGACGCTGAAAATATGTTACTATGTCCTGCTGAGTAGATTATTCATTGTTTAGTGGCCAAATTTGAGTCAACCAGTTTGGTAAATAATCGGCCAACACCTACCTGTACGTCATCAAAATACAATATCTGGTGAAAACATTGGTGCTGTGTGTGAAAGTGTACAGGAAAACCCAAAGCAGCTTATTTCTCGTTGTTCACAAGAACTTGGCTTTTCTGCGACTTCAACTTGGCGAATTTTGAATCGGGCCTTATGTCTGCAGTTCTGCACCCGTATAAAATCCAACTAACCAAGGAACTTCAGGTAAACGACCACAGACAACGCCTGATTGGGTTCTGGAGCAGTTGGAAGTTTACCCAAATTTGTCAAAAAAGTCAACTTTAGCGACATGGCCCATTTTATAATGAATGGATATTGGCAGACATTTGATGCTATATTCCATATTTAATGCCGTAAAATATACTTACAAATGAAATTAAAATTTAGTCGAAATCTCACAAACAACTTGTTTTATTTACATTTCAAAACTAAGCGTCCTTATAAAAAGACCCTTTATTAGTAAAGAACTGTTTGCTAAAAAAACGTTTAAGTATGTAATTATTGCTTGAGGGGCTTCACACCACTTTCTTTCCGAATCAAAGCTTCAACGTACTGATGCAAGTAGTAACCGGACAAAACAGAACATTACAAAACAGAACGTAACTTTTCAGCACATGATAAAACAGAACATGATAAAACAGGTTAGGTTAGGTTAGTTTTTTTGTCATGTTCTGTTTTGTTTTGTCATGGTTCCGATGCAAGCATTCACACATTTATTTTTCAATCGATTCATTTATATGTTAATTAAGGTTTCTGTGAAAATTTTATTCATTTCCATTTCCAATCTCTCTATCTGTTTGATCATAATATTTAGACATCAAAACAATTATACGCTTTTTATTGCGTCGACAGTAATTGCGCCCAATTGACATAGATGAATTTTGGCGTTCAATTTCCTTCGAATGCACACGTTGAATATTTGAATATGCGATCGAACGCCCCTGTTTGCGGTTGTACATATGAATACATTAGCGCATCCATCTCATATACGTGATGCAATATGAAATGCATGCAGACTCGACCTCTGTAAAATGACTCGCACTGGTAAACTAATTATCTTACTTTAGCCCAAGTAACATGCACTTGCGACTTAGAGACTAATAATATAGTCAATAAATCGTATGATAAAGTAGTAAAAAAATAAAAATACATTTTTAGTACTTTTTCCACATTAAATTTATTTGATCAGGACCGGTTTCGCTCATGGCGAGCATTGTCAACTGATAAGAAATACAATAAAACAGTGATATTTATACAAAAATTAAGTAAGGTATGACAAACAATTGGTAGAACAACTAAGCAAATAACAAGAAAAATAGACTATAAATAAAAGGTTGAAGAGCTCTTAGCAATGCAAACTAATACATCATAAATCAATTAAATATGAATTAAATAAATTAATTAAAAATGAAGCCCAAAAATGAGTACATTTAATAAAATAAATAAATCTGCATGTCTCAACCATAATTAGATTGTCTCTAAACAGAATTTCTTTTACGAGAAGTATAATACTTGTTAGTCAGTTGCTCAACCCTTCTTTATCGGAGAATTTAAGGATAGACAAAATTAGTCTAGAAGAGGACTAGTGGTTATATTATTGCTCTCGGTACGTACCGTTTATAGGATCGGATGACAAGGTTTCCACAAAAATTTGAAATTTTGCCACCAATGGCCTTACGGTACTGTTTATTATCGGTAGAAGTTTATATAAAGAGCCCATAATTTGTGTGTTTACTTATACAAAAGCATTTAATTTTATTCCATGCTTTTTTATTTACACCTTTTGTAGGTCCTTAGACAGAGTAAAATCGGAATTTCACTGTAATATAATGATTCGCTTGCAATCTGTTCCACGCGTAATTAGTTCATTTAATAGCAGAGAGTTTAGTTAAAATCTTACAATATTGAATACTTTGGCATTCGTGAAGCGCGAGGAGTAAATTTTTACCGTTACTTAGAAGCAACGATACAAGTAAACATAACTTAACAAAACTGACAATATAATAATGGAGGTCGCTATGGGTTGTTCCGTTTGAGATAAATTCTTGAGTTAATGTAAAGTTTACGTTGTGTAATGATAGTCCTAAGAAAACTAACTGAAAACAAATTGAACATATTCACAGACTTGTTTAGTTTACCATTCATAATCATAAAATAAACGTTTTCTTGATACTAAATCAGTGACCCAGTGTTCCATATAGCCCTTAAATTAAAATTATATCAAACATACTTGAAACTATTTTATTAGGCTTCAGTATTCAGTAATTCAGTAAGAGAAGTACTGTAATCGAGTGGTTAACGCTTTTTCGATTGCGTCCACACTAGAGACTTCAATTCGAGTATCGAATACTCGTCCATTTTTCAAGAACACGATATTCAAGTAATTTGAAAAATACTCGAGTAATACTCGTACCAATAGATTTCAAACCAATTTAAAATGTGAGACAAATTGAAATAAATGTATTGGTGAAATAAAATAAGCCTCTATTTATTTATCATCTATTTTGATACAAAATTTTGAATTAATAATGTATATTTAAGTACATCTGAAACTACTCGAGTATTTACAAAATTTACTACTCGGTACTCGAGTAGTTGAGATATTAGAGTATTTGTAGTCTCTAGTCTTCACACTACGTGAATACAAAATATTATTAATTCATCATTTGTCATCCTCTCTCTATCGGATCCGATACAGGAAAAGGGAGAGGGAATCGATTAGAAAATAGCTAATCTTTTCATTTCGTCCAGGGGTTCACAAAGTGTGTGGCCCGCGTGACTATTTGACGTGTCCCGCGAGTGTTATGTTGATTCTGTATATTTTCCATATGTTAAGTCAAATGGATAAAAAAAACATCGAACATCTGTAGGTTAAGTTTATTTAGTTAATGATAAAACATTTTAAATACTTATAACGCATTAAATTTATTAGATCAGGACCGGTTTCGCTCATAGGGAACATTATCAACTGATAAGAAATACAAAGTTACAACGATATTTAAGCAAGACCACAAGTTATACCAAACAATTGGTATATTTATGTAGTTAAAAATAAAAGTTTCGACAGTGAAGTATTTGTTTATGAAGGTGGCCCCCCAATTATTTTTGATTTCAAAATTGTACCTTTGACGAAAAAGTTTGTGAACCCCTGTTCCCGTCCCAAATTCTTTCCTTACTTAATCCGAAGACAGGTTAAGCTAACAACAGAAACGGTAAATTAGATGTCATAAAGTAAGATTCTTTACAGTGCTACTTTATCTATAAAAATGCTTCCCATCGCGAGAAAACATGGTTAAAAATACATTTTTCTGACCCTCGTATCTATTGATTTTAATGAAATTCAAATCAACTGGTATTCGAAAACTATGTACATAGCACCAACTAGGGTTTCCTACTAGGAAATTCGAATATGAGATATCCGGATATATTCGGCCCTTTTTAAACTATTCGATATTTAGATATTTGGGAAAATATCCGGATAGTATTCGTATTCGGGGACAGATCACATCACAATTTCTCCACATTTAAAGAATAATTATGAATATCCCAGGTAGTGGTTTTTTTGCCTTCGTCCAACTCGGGTGCTATCAATATCTTATCATAATACTTTTAAACTGGCTGAGACTCAGGTCTAAAAAAACCTTAATTGGCGTAATTTCATTTATTATGCAGCTGCAAATTTTAAATATTGTAATACAATGGAACGGTATTGAAATGCGTATTTTTATGTTTTGTCTCTATCTAAGATTTCACAAAAGTGTGAAAAGATTTAGTCTTAAATTATTATAAAATGTATATATGTGATGTAGTGAACAAGGAAAGGTTTATCGAGCAACATCTCTATTTGCGTGCGAGTTATACGATTATTTATTGAAAACTTACAAAACGAGACCGCTGTCGCCTTGCAAAAGCAACTGGCAATTTCTTGTCTATTAAAATATGTTTTTTAAATCACAATTTTGTTCATAATTCTAATAGTATTGTACACAATTTTAGCCATGTCAAAACTATCCGGATATCCGAATATATCCGGATAGCTTAAGTTTTACTATTCGATATCCGAATAGTTGATTTTGCCGAATAGTTGGAATCCCTAGCACCGACGAAAATATATGCACAAGTTCTGTAGATGCCGGCGAGTTATTGTGACAGAAAATGCTAGAAAGTATTTTTATTCATTTTTTTTTTCACCATTGGAAAAGTGTGGGACGAAAAATACACGCTCCGTAATTAATTAAAATATTTTAGCTTACGGCAACACACATTTAAAAAGATTAAAGCAATCATTTCATTAAAAATTCTGTTATTTAACATTATTTGCATATATTAGTATTATTTAAATACTTTTTAAGAATCTCTTGAATAGTCGAGGATAGTTTTAAGCTCGATTGGATTTATATTTTTACTTCATTAAACTTATATTAAAATAAAATCAATGGATATCAGTTGCTTAGAATATTGTAATGGAAATTGTAGATTATCATATTATGTTAATAATTTGTATGTGAATCGAGATGTAGTCTATAGCAGTGGTTCCTAGACTTTTCATGTTTCCCTTGAAAACAAAAAACTAAGTTTTTCGAATTTATGAACGATTCCCGAGTCCCAAAATTATGTTTAAATTTCATGACTAAGGAATTTTATGGTTAAAAAATGTGAGCATATTGGCATTAAAGTACTATACAAAAAAAAAAGATATGATCAAAGGTGATTAAGTTTGGGATCTTGGCCCCGTATTTGAAAATTTGTAGTAAATTTGGCGTCCCACACGTTCCCCTTGGGGAAAAAAGGTGATCTAGTTAATCGATAAAAAAAATCCCTCTAATCTAATGGGGAAAAAACGATGGCTATGAAACTTGCCGTGAATCGAATAAAACAAAAATCTATGACTTATAGTAAAATATGCCTCAGTAAATTGTTAGGCATTACAGTGACACTTAAAATCAACTCGAGGAGAAAAGACATAACCGCTACACTTTGTCTCAAATATTAAACACATTGACGTTTTATATCAGACCTTAAGACCGATACAGGATTGCAGCTATTTACCGCCTGATTTGTAATTTACATAGACTGTCCATGGAGCATTTTTTTCTATAACCATTTCCGCTTTCAATATGGCAGATATACTAACAGATAACCAGGGCTGTGGAGTCGGAGTCGGAGTCGGCGCGGCGTTTTGGCCGGAGTCGTACTCGGAGTCGGAAGTTTGAACTTTTTATTTTTGCATTTAATATGTCAAATTTGGCTTTTGGCCGCATTGATAGGGTTGATATTTAATTGAATACACATAAATAGGAAAATGCTGGAGTCGGAGTCGGAGTCGGACTTTTTTTCACCGACTCCACAGCCCTGCAGATAACTGTATGTTGTGGAGTCGATAAGTCTCCCGTTTTCGAAAAAAATTATCGTGGAAGACAATTTAAGGACAGGGCTTGCGGTTTGTGTATATGGCGGGAATCAAAACATCACAAACATCCTTCTCTTTGAAAAATTCATAAATCGTTTGAAAAATCAAAGTATAAAATTTTCCGTATAGCATATTAGAGTGACTTGATCTCATGAACCGGCTTCAGGCTTGGATGTCAATTCAATCAATGTACCTACACAAATTTCAAATAAAGGATTCAATCGGTCGATTTCCAAATCGATAAAGACGAAAGTTTTTTGTTATATTGTGTATAAACGGAACATAGCCAATAAGAACTCTATAAAAAATCTTGAAAAAAAAACAAGCACAAGAGAACAACGCAATATATTATGTGTTTCACGTCAAAAAGATTTCAAATTCTATATTCAAAAAAAGATATTTGAAAATGGAGTTATCGACGTATTATTCGATATGGAATGAATTATTATTGCCATATAGCAAATTTTTATATTAGTATTGATCAAGCATGCGTTCAACTAATATACCGGTCGCCGGATGTAAAGTGGATGTGATGCTTTTATGAAAAGGGTACTTCTTCGAATCCCGTCAGGTTCACAGGCAGCAGACGGTAAAATGTTCAGTGACGGTACATTTTTTAAATTCGCATTTCCTTTGTTTCATTTCTTGACATTATGAAATGCGCGCAATTATGAACGTACGAAACATTATTTGCGATGGATTATTTAACAAGAGCTAAAATTAATAATTCCTAGAAAAACCCAAAGTGAATCAGTCACTTTTCGATTGAATGCTTGAATGATCGGTGCTTGATGGAAATTCAATATCAAATTTGAATCGCTTGAATTTTTTATTTATTCATGAGCTTTGTCGCTAACGACCTGGGTTTCGCCATCCGGCATCTTCGTGCATTTCAAGTGCAAGGATGAACTTGAAATGACGTATCGTTGAAAAAAACCAAAAAATCAGTTAGTCAGGTTTTTAAAAAGTCGATTTTTTTACACCTCGTTATCAGATTTCGTTATAGCAGGGAAGGATACCAAATGACATAGTTTAAAATAATTGAATGGCTAAAATCGAGACAAAAACGTTTCAAATTATCGTGAACATGAGTTGTTTGTTCTTCCAAGGGGTAGAACCAGTCTGCCAATGGGAATGTCACTGGGAAGAGCTTTAACAATTTTAAACGGCATTGCTTCGGATGTCGACATATTTCATATTGACGTGAGTGAGTTCAGACGAATACTATATTTTATGAATAAAAGTTGATTTTGTCAGAACTCATTCGGTCGACTGCCTTGAAAATTTCTAATGTGATATTAGTAATATTTTTTCCTCTGTTTTTTTATGACTATTGTAATTTTCAACTTATTTTTAATTTTTAATTAATTTGTGATTTTTATTATATATTTACATGTATGTATGTATATATATTTGCATCATTTATATTTGTCAAGTCTATGGCGCATTGGCGTCAGCTGTAATGCCATGATTTGCTTTTTTTTTAAATAAATAAAATAAAATAAAATAAAATAAAAATCAAGGATTAGTGCCCTTTTACGCATCACGGCATTCGCCTTTGTAATGAACGTCCCATACTTTTATCAACAATGAAAAAAATTCCATTTTTCAATCTAAATTCTGATCTTTTTAGATTATCGTTTGTTTTTGTATTGTTAAATAACTGGCATAAAAATGTCTAAAACATTTTCTAATGATACATTTTCTTTATCCGAAGCCCAGTACAATCTATTTCAGGCAGAAGAAAAATGTTCTCTGTTTTGTGTTGTTAAATAACTGGCATAAAAATGTCTAAAAGATTTTCCAATGATACATTTTCCTTTTCCAAAGCTCAGTACAATCTATTTCAGGCAGAAAAAAGGTCCTACTATCTGGTTTTATGATCAAATATTATTATAGCTGCGGTAAAATCGTTTAATTTATAATTAAATACAATTTTAGTTATATTTAACCACGCTGGTGTTTTTTTTACAGTTTTTATGTGAATGCAAAGTGGATGTCAAAGACTGTCAACTTAGTGTTGTGTATCTATTCAAAATATAAACTCCACTTCATGTCATCTGAAAATTTGCCAAATTTGGCACACAATTGCGAAACTGTTGCCTGTCACTTCACAAGGGTCTCGTACATCCGGAAGGCCGCATTCCGCCTCCGCACGTTTGCAAGGCAACTAACTACCTAACTATCGAACTGCTGGTACACAATAACTGACTGCTGACTATCTAAATATCATTCGAATTTATTTATACCCTATTATAAGTTTTTAGAGATTGATATAATAGTTTTCTTGTCAAGACCTGAAGGGTTGACTTCTCTAAGCTCTATCCTTATAATATACTATAAACCTTTTATTAACTAACTAACTTGGTATTACTGTGCAACCAATCAATCACCAATCATTAAAAAGCAATGTCAACACCACAGAGATTAAATGGATATATAGGGCCCAGCCCAGCAACCCTATAAAAAGCTATATAATATCAGAATATTCAATAATATTTATTGAAAATAATCATCTCATCTAATACATCAAGTAAAATAAGTTGTCGCTCCATAAATTTCTCAATAGAAAGGACTGTGCATACTAAGAAATGAATTACTTTTTTAATGTTGTCTCTATAATTGGCTTTGATCTCTTCTTGCAGTATGTAATTAAAAATAATATTTTCAAATCAATTCAGCACTCAGCTAGAACGAATCACTATTAGCCACCAATGATCGTGGGCGGATGAATTTTTCGTGCCCGAAACTATTTACTATTTGTACATCGCGAATGAATAGTGTTTACGTATTACCTGTGTAGATTTATTTCCACGTCTAGAAAGACACGTGCGAACGTACGTGGGTTGATTTCATTAAATTCTGGAAGTGCCCAGCTCTTAAATTTCAATGGGAAACGCAATATATTCTGTTTATACTCACATGCTGAGCTGCCGGCTCTTAGAAAGTTTGACTGATATGAATTTGATTGCCATATTATTACAGAATCAGTAAAAGTTCTTTATACAATCTTGTGCGATGCATACATTAAATTACGAGATTTTTAACTGCTTTTTGTGACGTATTGTTCACAAAGAAGAGTTCAGCGATGGATGATAATAAATTAATTGTAATAATTCTCTTATTCCAAAAAAGACTGACGTATAATTTTGAATTTAGAATTGTAAATTCTGATTTATAAACAAGTGAACATAGAAAAGAGTTTCTCTAAAACAAGGCATCACAAACGACTTCGATTTATATTTTTAATTTGAAATCATGCGAAAATAGCGCAACCAGTAGAAGAGAAAATGTGTAGCCAATACGCATGTATTAAATTAAAAAATACATTATCAGAATATCAAGTGGAACCTTTGCCGCTGAACTTTACAAGTTAGCAGAGGCACAAACTTTATTTTCATTATTTTCAGTGCCAAGTCACCTTTTGGTTGGAAAAGCTTAGGAATTATCTATGGTTGAATAACGGAGTTGCACTGAATCTGCACATTATTTTTACTAGATTTATTTGACGAAGTTCTAAGATTGTCCTCATTATTGCCACCATTAGATCATTAAGATCATTATTTCAGAAATCATATGCTTAAAATAAGAAATTTGAAACATTTTTCCTTGCTCATTGTTACAAGTGAATTTTAATCAATATAAAATGCAAACGCTCATATCTCAAAACAGCGTCAAGAAAAAATAGAACCTTTTCAAAGTTAGGTGTTGAATTGCATAAAGTAACAGTAAATAGTCGTTTGAGTCATTGCAATGAGTAAGATAAAGGTGAAAATGACACCACGTTTATGTTTCTCAGCAAGACAACACTATTGCTTATTATTTTTGGCTTCTAATACAAGAACTTAGTGACAGTTAACAACTGCAGACTAATGCCTGTTTTTATACAGATAAATTTAGATGACGTTAATAAAAGTAGCAGATATGAATCTAAGTAACAATACGCTATAAAGTTAAGCCCACATTTCTGGCCGTTAGAGCTGTTTTATAATTACTGTTCATCTAATATATTTAATCAAAACACATCCGGTATGCCGATTAATCATACGAGCTTTCCAGAAACTTGGAATGAATATTTATAAGTAAGTTGTAAAAAGCAATATAAAATAGTTATGAGCAAGATAAGCCGGCATAAAGATTAAGTACCAAGTCGCGACGCTCCACCGATCTCAAGCTATGTGGGAAACGGTTGAAAGCCTACCTGTCAGGCATGAACATGTCGCTGTTTATGAATTTGCATAGGTGAATTAAATCTTTGACTGGTCGACCTGACCGGACTGCGAGCAGGTTGCCAATTTGAAAACAATGGATGCCGCGACAGCATTTCCGCAATTTTTGAGACGTGGACAAAATGCTGCGACGACACGTTAATAAATGTTGCGATATCGCTAAAATCTAGGTAATATATACACGCATATCTATTGTCTTTCAACAGTAAATTTACCGATAGTAATTAATATTAAGCAACAGGTCCGTGGACGAATGTCAGCGTCGTTGACTTTTGCGATGGCCCTTATTGACTCCTATACCCAGTACGTACTTTGCCAGGAATTATTTTTTTAAATTTATAATCGCAAGCTGCCGAACGAGCTGAGCTGTTTGATGCGGTCCGACCTCATACGGGTCCAATAAGCCACGCTGACTTGATCTCAACCAAGGCCAATTTTGAGGCATTCGATGAATTTGCAACATCATATGGGGAACGGGATACTATCGATTCCTCTTCAGTTTCAACGCGAAGTACATAGATTAAGCTCCACGGATTCTCAGTATACGGATACATAGGATACTTAATATCACTATAACAAAGGGGTTTAGTAGGTCACATTTTTTTCTTTCTGTTTTTCTTCTCTTTAAGCACTTTAGGGCATGGTTAAAAGATCAGTCACGTGCAGCTCTGTTTCGGGCCAAGTATGTGAGTCAATGGTCCTGTCCTAGACAGATTCTTGTATCCCAACTTTCATCGAGTGTTTGAGCAATTTAGTAGGAAAACTTTTTCAGGGATAAACTCCATTGTATTATTGCATTTTATTGCTTGAGCAACGCCGAATGTGGAACTAAAATTGTTCCGAGTAGAAACCTTCAAAAATTATTTAATTTGTATTGTTATTATTAGAATAAATGTAAATACAGTTTTTTACCGCTAGTAATGGTGGCACCCTCGCAAACGGTCAAGTTATAATGGTACATCTATTATAGATTATAGTAGTCCATATGCTTTATGAACGGACAATTCTATATAATATTTCTCGATTCAGGTTGAATTTTACGTACAGTGTTCGCCCAGTCCATTCATCTACCATTCTTAATTTGATCATATTTATCGTAAGATTGGTAAATGTTTATGAGACGTTTCTTCATTCATATATTTAACAATATCCTTAAAAATAGTAAATTGAGTCTCAATCGTAAAAATATTGATCGCGATGAAGTGATCAAAACGTTTTTAATCAATCACGTTCCATAGTTACGTAACCATGACAATAACAGAGAATTATTTTTTTGAATTGAATTGTATCGTCCAGTTGAACTGTATAATTACCGTATAAACAGAATAAATGTATTGGACGAACAAGGATTTTTCAACAAGAGCTCCCAATAGTCCTTATAGCAATCTTTGGACTATAGTTCTGTTTTTGGACAGATCATCATGCTATGTAATTTATTTATTTGTCATTTTACATATTACGCGTTTGACATTCTTGATATCTTTTCCGTCGAAGATTAGTTCAATGACATGGCAAAAATTTTCCTCAGGTGATTTAAATAAATATATCGGACGCCATATAGTGCCAGGTATGTTTGAATTATTTTACCGCGATAAAAACTTATACAACAAGTCAAAATACATCGACGCAGAATTATATAAATTATATTTGACACACAAATTAGCAAGTTAAGCTGTTTTTTACGTATAGACGAAGATTACGATGTCAATACTTTGGCGATATGAATTATATAAATTACATTTGACACTCAAATTAACAAGTAAATCTGTTTTTAACTGAAACGAGAAGTCAATACATTGGCGCTGAATTATAAAAATTGTACTCGACCCACAATTAACAAGTAACGCTGTTTTTAACTTAACTATAAGTTAATACATTGACGCTAGGGTTTCCAATACCGGGCCAAAATTTTGATCCCGAGATTGCGATAAGTCGATCAACCAGTCCCGGGATGCCGGGACTGGTTTCATGATATGAGATATTTTTTTAAAGTCAATATTTTTCAAATTTTCCATCTTCTTTCCAAAAAAGTCCATGTTCGTGTATCATTAAAAATAATTTATTTAATAATAAGGGCTCATTAAAGGAAACAAATAGCGTTTTTATTAATGAAAATCCATTGCCATCTAGGATATTGGAATAAATTAAAAAAATTATATATTTTGCGCTCATTTTAACATTATTTATCACCATAAATGAGCTATCGTTTTGTACCTTGATATTTTTCGTCCTCAAAATTAATTTCAATCCAATGATTTTTTATTCGATGCTGTCATCAATGCATAAGGCAGAAAATAATTTAATTTCCACAAGCATCCGGTGTTCCAAAGATGACTCGTGCAAGTCCACAAAATATTAATATTTTGTAAAAAATAATTCGTTTATGCTTGATAAATAAATCAATTCCGAATATTTCGGGATAAGGTTTTCTGATCCCGGGGCTCATCAGGTATTGAAAATCTTCGGGACCCCGGGATTGGAAACCTTAATTGTCGCTGAATTATATAAATTGTATTTGATAAATAAATTTATAATACAAGCTGTTTTTCTATTTGTATTATTAAATTAAAATATTGACATCTTTTAATGGGATATTGTAATTAAGAGCATTTTAATAAACTACAAACAAGTTTCTTATCTTTATAACAACGATCAAAGAGCACAACCAATTCGATTGTTTACAGTTAATTAATGTGATTATATAAGATAAAGTAGTGATTTAAAAATTGAGAATGCGAGCCACGACGATCAGTAATCGGTGCGCGGTTACGATGAGGTTGTACACTTTATGTACGGTTTCCTACATCCGGGGCTAAAAGACCTGTGACTGGCGAATGCTGAACGTGCATTGACAACCTTCCCAGGACCCGGTTTATGTTCAGGGACGGATTCAGAATAATATGCCATATACTTATTTTAAATATAGTTCCATCTAGAGACTCCAATTACTCGACATCTCAACTACTCGAATATCGAGTAGTAAAAGTTTACAATACTCGAGTAGTTTCAGATGCACCAAAATATACATATATGAAAATTCAAATTTGTGTATATTATTTAGATTATTTTTTTTATCATGTCAACACAGACTATCGTCATCATAAACTTGTCATTGATAAGAAAAGTCAGCAGGATCCAAAGCAAAAGTAACAAAAGAAATTCTCGCATAGCTTAGTCAACGGCAAAAACATTTGAAAAAAATACGACTAAATTAAACGCAACGGTTTAGCATTATTTATATATTTTTTAAATAAGCAAATTAAACTTGTACAAATATCTTCATTTATAAATTACGAGTATTACTCGAGTATTTTGAAAAATACTCGAGTATCAAGTACTTGAAAAATGGACGAGTATTCTCGAGTATCGAGTATTTGACACTCGAATTGAAGTCTCTAGTTCCATCACGCAGATAAGTAAGATTATCACCAGAAAGTTTGTTTTAGATTTGTAAACTAAATATCTACATAATTTAAAAATTATAAGTTTTTTTTGCACTTATTCCATATTAAATTCAATTGGGTCGGGGCCTGTTTCGCTCATCCCGAGCATTTTCAACTGATGATTAACAATTTTCATCAGTTGAATATACTTGCGTAAATACTCCAAATACATTTTATGTGGAAGAAGTACAAAAAATGTCTTCAATTCCTCCAAGTATTGACAGTGAACATCTTAAAAGTGATTACATTTACAAATAATTTCAGCGTGGGGAAGAAATGTATGACCTTTATCTGTTTAAAATATTTATATTACATTGTGTTAAATGTACATTTATATACAACTGTGCATGTGTGCATATGCTTTATGCTCATAATAATATTTTTGGTCATCAATCAACATTAAACATCACACAATATATTTCTTATTAATTTAATTAATCAACGTCATACATACATTAGAAGGTGACTAAATTGATTAAAGTAAAAGGTTCAAGAGAACCGTTTGAATACCTGTAATAAATCTATGAATCCCACATATTCCATTCTAATGTCTAATTTTTTTTGTTGACAAGTAATTGTGGGTATGTATATTGCGTTGGACAATTCTTTCCTTTTATATTCGTAAGAAGTTGAATAGTCGTTTAGTAAATTTTCTTCCATCAGTAGGCCGCAATTGGACACGCTTAATTTGCTCCACGTAATATGGGAGGTGTCTCTATTCGTCCTCTTCCACCGATCGGATTGATTCCGTACTCTATTCGGTGCTCGGAGATACCGCTGATGACCATCAGTGGGAGGTACACTGCAGAGCTATTTGACTGGGAGATATTCTCCGAAAAAAATTGTCTTTTTTATTTCAATCGAATTGGCATTAAGAAATGTTATATTTCTATAATTTATCTAAGCGATATGGTCATTTATCTTGTGTCATGAAACAGCTGTGTCAATGTGGACATCAGAGCTATGCGATGCTGGCGGTATAATCTAGAACTAAATAAGAGTGTTGCCAACCGGGTGGAATAAATAAGAATCATCTTAGTATTATGGTGGCTGTATATACCGTCAAATAGGGTCAAATTGCCTTCCGATGAATGTCTTTGCCTCGTCCATATTTTTTCTTAAGCTGCTCACAATGTAATTGTTTGAATGTATATATAAATATATTGATTGAGTTGCCATTTACTCATCCTTATATACCTGGGTGGAAAAAGCGACGATCGCCTATCTGATCTGTACAAATCTCCGGTGCCCGTCCCAATAAGCGTGCGAGACAAGTCGTGTGACATGGACAGCACGCTAAAATCTCGAAGTCAGCCGATTATCGACGAAAATCTCTTTCTAAAACCCGGGTCACACGGGGGTCGGCAATTAGATTAATATAGGCTTAAATTACTACTTTTAATGTTGGTCGATCGCCGCCAATAATTTCAAACGAAAGTCGATCGGGGGCAAAAAAGTCTGGCTACACCTGTTATATACCGTTGTAGACTGGGTACACAATACATCTTCTTCTCTGTTCCACCATCCTAGTTTAAGATGGTAATAATAAGTTATAAAATTTGACACATTGATTTGATGTATTTCTCGAAGTGAATGCTAATCTGGGTTTTTACTAAGTGGGGATAAACGTTAGATTAGTATTGTATCAAGTTGATTTATTTATCATAGTTCTGACAAGGCGGAGGCCGATTTAGCTATCAACAAATATATACAATAATTTCTGTAGAATTAAAATACATTGTTATTTTTTTCACCGTATTATATATCAATAACTCATGTGTGGTTTTTGCAAAAGTTCTATGCTGTGAGCACTCAATATTATAAATGTCACTTTGTTAACCAGGCAAAGACACCCCATTTGACGTTAACAGAAACAGATTAAAAACACGAGACGATTGCATTACTAAAACAAACAATTTCAAATCACAAAGCTTGCTCATGGTCTAATCCAACTCTGGCATCAAACAACACGTCGTTATTGTAAGCTATACTAGAAATAAAGGAAATCAACAGGATGGCGGGCAAGGTTGTTGGAATTTTAATAGCAAAACAACAAGTTCAAACGTCTTATAAACTCTGTAAATGAAGCAAATTTTTCTACAATTTGAACATTTTCTAAAATCGTAAACTAATAAAAACAGGTTTTTTAAATACATGACCATTTTTATGTCGGTCGGATATTCTTTTTACGTGTGAGAATTTTTCGTGATTTATTCCAGAAAAATAAAATTAGTTTTATTATCTAAAATAAAAACAAATTTTAGGTTATTATTTACTGTTTACTCGACATCCAAAGACGATAAACTTAATTTACATTTTTACATGCTAGTGAATTGTTTCGAATAGTTTTAAGCAATACAATTGCTATAATATGGTCACGGGACAGAATCCCAATCCTCTCGAGCTAAGCTCAAAAAATTTATACATACTGGCTTATAATTTTATGTGTTGACTTTACTCTTTGAGTTCTTGTGGATTATTATAAAATGTGGAATCAAAATGATTAAATCTGAAGAATATTACTGATTATTGTACGAACTCTGAAAGAAGAATTTGGTTTTTAATATTATTAGCCTATAATAAAAAAAAAATATCTGTATCTCTATCTGTATAATATTATTATTTGTGTAGTTTGTGGTTGCATTTTTGCTAAACATCTGTAAATTAAAACAACTTGATTTCATACTTATTGCGAAGTATTCTTTAGGATCTTCTATTATAATAAATTTAAAAGTTAAAGACGAAACATTTCAAAAAAAGTCGTAAGCCTTACATTCATTCCATTTAATGTGCTTATTTTTCATAAACCTTTACAAATATTCTGTCCCGCGACCATATAGCCATAATTTACCATACAATTTAGTAATGCTATGTCTGCTCCCAATGTTGAGGATGTGGACTTGTTTTGGAGCTTGTTCTACGAGAACTTCCTGTTCATGATTTTTTTAACCTACATATTGATTGAATCTGCATTGACTTGGTAGAACTCCATTATAATACGATGATTTTTTTTTTTTTGTTTAATTATACAAAAATTATTTTATACATATATCTGTTGATAGCTATTTGGACTTTTCAAAACTATGCTTAAACACGCATTTAAATTTACTTATCTATGTATACTGTTGTAGACAGGATACACAACACATCGTCTTTCTGTTCTACCATCCTAATTTTATATGGTAAAAATAAGTTATTGAATGTGACATATTGATTTTATATATTTCTCGAAGCGAAGGCTAATCTGAGTTTTTACCAAGTAGGGATAAACGTTAATTAGCTAGCATTGGATCAAGTTGATTTATTTAAAATTGCATTAACGATTTGTAACGGCTTAAAAAATAAATGGTGATAGATTCATATTTTTCGAAGTAGTAAAAAATTGGATAACGAAAGTATTCCTTTTTAAGGTGTTCACTGTCAATACTTGGTGGAAAGGCATTTGATTGTAAATCATTTTTAATTGATTTAAATGTATAAGTTTGCATTGCTAAGAGGTCTTCAACCTTTTATTTTTAGTCTATTTTTCTTGTTATTTGCTTAGTTTTTCTACCAATTGTTTGTCATACCATAATTAACTTTTGTAAAAATATCACTGTTGTATTGTATTTCTTATCAGTCGACAATGCTCGCCATGAGCGAAACCGGTCCTGATCAAATAAATTTTATGTGGAAAAAGTACTAAAAATGTATTATTATTTTTATTATAACGAAAGTTTATCATAGTAGTATTTTTGATATAATTTTTATAATGTTTAATATGAGACAATCAAATAATAATAAGTTAATATAACATACTATTATATGTATGTACGCAAAAATTACAATATTTTTTTAAGTTTTTTTGAGCGTCGCTGAATGTTACAAAGTTCAAGCACAGTATTAAAATGATTTGCACGTTTATGAACAGCCATAAGTTGTTATAATCAAATTATTTTTGAAACAATAAAGAAACATTACCATATATCATTATATATGAACATTCCATCATGTTAAAATCTTTTTACCAAAGTAGGCATTTGAAATCGCAAGACAAGTTTATTATTTTTAATAACATACGAAGGGGTAAGTTTTTTTCAAAATATGTTTTATGACTAATCACTCCAATTATTATTGGAACGATAGATATCCTTCGTGTAGTCAAATGGTTTTTGCGGGCATGTGTCCTATTTGATTGCAATGCTCACTGGTTGGAACACCCCATCTTTGGATTTTTATCCAAAGGCAAGGATATTTGTGATGTTGACACTCTTATAATTATACCCATCAAATTGTACAAACAGAGTGCAGCGAAAGCCAAAAGCTAAATACTTGCTAATATGTCATTATCATCAGTTATGACGTCTCATGTGAAATTTCAATTAAATGATTTGTTTAGTTTGAAAGTCAATCCAAAATTATCAAAAAAAATATCGTTTATCGACTCGAAATACTCAAAATCTCAACTACTCGAGTATTATGGGGAATTTTTTTAAAATACTCAGTTAAAATAGTTTCAGATGTACCAAAATATATGTTATTAATTCAAATTTGTGTATTTAAATAGATGGTAAATAAGTTGTCTCTTGTCATCATAATCTTGTCATTAAAAGATAAGTCAGCAGGACCCAAAGCAAAAGTAACAAAAGAAATTCTCGCACGGCAAAGTCAACGGCAAAACCATTTTAAAAAACCCTGACAGTAAAATCCATACCTAAGACGCATTGGCATTATATATATATATATATATATCTCATTATAGACATATTATTTACATATAATTTTAAATAAGTAAATGTAATTTGAAAATAAGCCTTCGTTTATAAATTTCGAGTATTACTAGAGTATTTTTTTAAATATTTGATTCTCGAATTGGAGTCTCTACTGGGAAGTAACACTCTGAAAAAAATTAAAAGATTAAAAGAATCATTTTAAATTCTTGATATAAGACAGCTTCATTTATTGCACTTATTCCGCGATATTTTTAACTGGCCTCATCAAATAATAATATTGATTTAAATCGGATAAGTACATCTTTAGGCCAATATGCATTAGAATTATTACTAATAAACGTATCACTGTGCCCTGGTGACCAGTGAAAACCAAAGGATCAAAATGTTGTTTGTCAATTAACAAACCCTTATCTCCTTCGGGGTATTAAGTAAACATGTCAACGCAAACATAACACTTATTTCCAGGTGAACAATAGAGGGGCATTTTAGAGGTCGAAGTTAATTTGTGAGAAGGAATGTAAAGAATTCGAGCACCGATCCTTTCATTGTAATACTGAAGAAGTTCCCGCGACCCTATTCTAGCAGTGGCGTTACAGATCACTTTAATTCGGAGCTGTGGAGTCGGAGTCGTGCGGCGTATGGCCGAAGTCGTACTCGGAGTCGGAAATTTTGAAAAGTTTGAAATTTTTATTTTTGCATAAACATAATTTGCCAAATTTGGCTATTAGCCGGATTGGTAGGGTTAATATTTAATTGAATAAACATAAAAAAGGAAAATTAGGAAAAAATGTGATGATATTAAGCTTTTTTTAGTCGGAGTCGGAGTCGCGGTTTTGGTAAATGCTGGAGTCAGAGTCGAACTTTTTTTTACCGACTCCACAGCCCTGCTTTAATTTAATAAACCCAACAAAAAGCAACTGTCTGTTATTAGAGGAAAAAGTGGTTGTATTGTTAAAAGAAAAGCATATCATGTTGTCCTAATTTAACAATTGTTTAAAGATTTACAATATACATCTAACAATGTTAACAATATCAACTGATAAAAAATATCCCAAAAAGATTCATATATTACATATCAACAAAGTATTAAAACAATGAGCGCAATAAATATGACCATAGTTTACAGATAATCAAAAAAATTCAAATTAAATTGTGCTAAGTGCAAAAAATATTTTTCTAAATATTCATTTAAAAAAATATTTATTCAGAATTAGGATAAAAAAACGTGCTGTATTTTTCAATCAAAGAATTTTGCTCAAAAGTTGTCAAAATACTTGAAGCTTTATGTTCTATTATTAATTAATCTAATTAAACTATCAAACTTTTTTTCAGAGCTTTGGCAGTTTTGATCCAGTATATTTAAGGATAGGACCTCAATATTGGCATGTTTATGTTTTTACGGTACAACGATACAATTTTTGTTTCGTTGTGAAACTCATAAAATAGATTACTTGTGCGACAATATAACGTGGCAATATTAAAAATCGTACGTACTTTTTAATTATGATTTTTAGTGCTGCAACATGTAAGCCATCGCTTGGACGCCACTGCATCACCACACAACAAAGAGGTCGTAATCGTCCTCATCATTCCAAATGACACTGACACCGGATGTGATTGGTTAGGACTCAACCACACTTTTTTTATACATAAATAATATTCAAAAATGTGTCTGAAGATATAAAGATACATAATTTACACATTATTATCCGTATAATAAAGCCCATTGTTAGTTAACATATTATTCTGCTACAAATAATATTTAAATAAATTCAAAAAGAAAATATACTACTTCAATATGTGTTTTGTAAAGGTAAGGACCTATGTCGCTCTTTCTTAATTAAAAAAGAAGTATCAAGTAAAAACATATTGCATTTTATTTATTCGAATGTACACCTAGTCTTCTTTTTACGTGATTTCGATTTAACGCGATTTTTACGCGACTTAATCGTTGATACGCGAATTTTTTTCACAGGAGAAATGGCGAACGATTATATTTAATTACAATTATGCAGAAATACATATGTTTCTGTTTCTCATTGTGTTTTTATAATGAATAAAGAAATTTAATTTAATATGTAACAAAAGAATTGTAGAACAGATTTAATTTTTCCTTATATTTTTACGCATTATTTTGATTTTTGGAAACAATTTATCATACTATATGTGAGAAAGTTTTTTTAGACGATTTTGTTTTACGGAACATTTTCAGGAACCAATGTGTCGCGTAAAAGGATAAGATGTGATGCCTTCTCTGTAATAATTAGCAGTTAAAAAACCTTAAAAATTTCAAATAATATATCTATATTTTCGATTTTGAATATACAATGAAAGTACTATATTTCTGACGAAGGCATAAGCCGAAATAGCTATCAACAAATATATAAAATAATTTATGTAGAACTTAAATTAATTGTTATTTTTCTTACCGTATTATAATGGAGTTCTACCAAGTAAATGCCTACTCAATCAATCAATGAAAGTATTATTGTAACCAGCGAATATTTCATAGCAAAGAAATATCGTATTTTGTTTTTATGCTCCTGAGACATTCCTGATACATATTCACTCAAGATGTGGTATAGATTTATAGAATATAGAAAACTTTAATTATTACGGGTCGTCAACCTGCATCGATTGGTGGACGGAGGCTTAGTGCGAAGGCTGATATTCATTCGGTCTTTATTTACAGAGTTTTGGAAAATTGGAAAAATGACCAGTTCGAAAATTTAAGTCATACTATAGCACCGATTCACATGCAGTACCCAACAACAACAAGAGGGCTGCGTTTGTGAAAATAATAAGGTAATTATGTAAAATAAGAGAAGTTAAGAAAATAACGTTGTCTTGAAAACTGTATAACATACTGTATCGTTTGAAAATTTTCCACGCTTACTGAAAAATATCAACGCTGCGGTATTAATGAAACCTAAATGAATCTACGAAGACTATGAATTACTCGGTAACCGGACAAAACAGAACAGAACATGACTTTCAGAATATGATAAAATAGGTTAGGTTAGTTAAGTATTTCGACTGAGGGTGCTTGATGGAATTTCAATATCAAATTTGATTTTTTTGAATTTTGTACTTTTCCATGAGTTTTGGCCCTAACGACCCGGGTTTCGCCTTTCGGCATCTTCAGGCATTCCAAGTGACCATTCCATTCCATCTTCAGGTATTTAACAGGGGTGAGTTTAAACTATTTTATCAAGAAATCTTAGAGATTAATCGAGCTCAGCTCAACGGTCTGCCAATTTTGAACGAGCATTTTTATTTGCCTAGTTCGCCATTGTTGTACCCTTTTAAATAATTGTTATTTTTAATTTATTGTCATTTATTTACAATTCAAGCACTTGCTATTATTAAATATCAATTCACTTACTATGATTAATGTAATATAATAATAAAGGCTTGAAATCAATCAACTCATTAACGAGAGGTCGGATAGGACCCTAGATTTATTTTAAATATTCTTATGTTATCATCTGGTCATTAATATTTTCAAAAATCCCCGTAATTATAACAAACCCACTTAAATCATTGAAACTTGTATTCATTCAAATTTCGCTAATTTACATTTTAATAACCTTTTAACTTAGTGATCTACTTATATTTTTGTATATAAACGATACAAACTGTTTACTACGCGTCAGTTCAAGTACATTCGTGCACTTGGAATGCCTGAAGATGCCGAAAGGCGAAACCCGAGTCGTTAGCGACAAAACTCATGGAAAAGTACAAAATTCAAAAAATTCAAATTAGGTTAGGTTAGGTTTTTTGTCATGTTCTGAAAAGTCTTGTTCTGTTTTGTCATGGAACCGAATTACTCAACCCTCAAATTCGTTGGATTTTATCGTCATACTACGGTACGCGCCGCTTTTTGGAATCGCAAGGGTGGGAAGGAATTCTTGAAAACACAAGGCATATATGCCTTAAAACAGGGTTGAACAGGGTTGGGTACTGAGACTCAAGCCCACGTGATCCTTAACGGAAGCCAACGACGTTGACCAATAATTCTACAAACTATTGTTTGTACCTGTATATTATTTTATTTTAAAATTTATTATTCTCTTGGCTTTTGTGAAGAAAAACATTTTTAACAGTTTTTTCGCTCAACGGGAAGTTACATCAGTAATTAATTCGATTCGCATTTGGAGATAAAGAAGATTTATTTCTATCTGCTGTGATATCATTATAATCACTAATTTATTATTGATGGCTATATTTTAAGATAACACTTTCTCTTTAATACCGATGTTTTATGCAAAAATCTTCGGTGAATTAAATGAGCGAAATTCATCAGAAACTTACATTTTATAATGTTGAAATCTTGTTTAAACATTTGTTATTATTGAATCTTATTTAAGAAATGGTATAAATAATGATATAGTAGTCACAAATTTTAACCAGCTGAATATCATAATCAATATTAATATTTATTTGTATATTATATGTTCTCTTCATTGAACACGTGTTTCGCCTTATTGAGAAACATCTACAGCCTTTAATTATTATCCTATTAGGACTCAATGCCACTTGAATATTGATTGAAATCCGATATTTTAGCTTCTAAATGTGAAATCAATACTATTTAATTTCCAATGAGAATTACTGACATCGTTACGAATTTGTGTTTTGAGCTAGCGTGTAATTGGACCCAGAACGTTTATCGGATAATTTATCTGACCTAGCCACAGCTGTTGGCCGAGTAAGCATTAAAATACGCAAGATATTAAAATTAAGCAATGAATTTTCTGAATGAAGTGTTTTTATGGGTATAATTAAATTGGTTCAGGTCATTATTTTTTTCACAGTTTCCATTTCAATTGATAAAATTTTACGATTTAAATTTTATCGAAACATTGGGTGCTGAATAATGATATTGTTATTTCATCCTGTTTAAAGACTGACCAATAAATCTATTATTATGCTTATATATTAGTCACTAAACACAGCTGTTGCAAATCTTGAATTCCGTTTTAAGATGTACTATGACTATTTAAACTCTATAAAGCCTTCAAGTTGAAATACTCATAAATTTATAACTCTTTTACGTCTATATTGTATAAGCATCTTCACCAGACGGAATTTGCTAATAATCATCACAAAAAAGCGATAAAATTCTACATACTGTATGTATCAGAATATCACGTCAAAAAAGGCAATATCAAATATTGCTTAGCTGATAAAAACTTCTAACAATATTTATAGATGTCGCTACAATCATCTGTAATTTGGAAGTGTCAGAATTTGAAAAATCAGCCATTTTTCTAATGAATTTTCGCCTCTGCATGTTGCTGCATCAATTTTATTTCACTTTACCGCAAGTTGGCTGCATAAAATCCGCTATAAACGATTTTAAATAAGACACAACTTTGTAAATAGTAATTACCGAAGATAATTCTTACAACAAAAGATTGTATCAATATATGTCGATATAATAACTTGGAATATATGAGACGCAGTTCAAAACTGTCAAAGTGATTTACATTTTCTTCTTACATTTAGTTCAAACGAAGGCGTAAGCCGAAATAGCTATCAACAAATATATAAAATAATTTATGTAGAACTCAAATACATTGTTATTTTTCTTACCGTATTATAATGGAGTTCTACCAAGTAAATGCCTACTCAATCAATATATGATTTACATTTATTTTTGACATGTCTTAACATTGGTAAACAATATGAAACGCCACTTGTTCTAAATTTATATAATACTAGTATTCGAACCCGGCTTCGCTCGGACCAGTTTGGGGTTATGTTCACCTCGGCGCGTAAATTCAGACGGGCCAAGTAGAAATAACTTTTTTCAAAATTCAAAAGTCTAGGTCAATTAAAATGGAATTAAAATGAACATTTCAGACTAGCATTGACATTTCACAGCCCCTTTCATATATTGTCAGCCCCATTCTCGCCCATTAAAATGTCCAAATTCAAGGAAAAAATCTAATTTGCTGTCAAAGAAATGTCAAATAATACCTTCACGTAAATAAAAACATTATTATATTAATAAAAGCTGGGAAAAGTTCAGCAGAAGACTAATTTATTACATTTTGACTAAATATCTTCGCCGATAAAAAAAACAAACATATTTTCTTTCATATTCTTTTTTATGGCAACTTAATGACCAACAATGCAAAAGGGAATTACAGACCCACAGACATACATACGCCGTTTCGGTTTTATATATGTACTACTCGATACTCGAGTAATTGGAGTCTCTACACACACATTGATAACGAAACAAATTTACCGTCGAAACTTTCGCGAGCGAAATCAATTCGCTTGTTTGAACTTGCAATAACAATGCAAAAGGGAATTACAGACATACATCCCCCGTTTCGGTTTTATATATAAGATGAATAGCTCATTGATTCGATCACTCTTAATAATCAGTTCATATCATTTTTTTATTATTATTATTATGGTTGTAACTTGACTGTAAAACAGTAAATAAAATTTTCTCTTCTTGTTTTGTGGATATGTCATGTTCATAAACACATGCAGTGGTAAAACTACATAAATTGTGTTAAATTATTACCTTAAAAATAGTTGGTATTCGATGGGTTAGAGTTATTAATGCCAAGCAAAATGCCGGCCAATTTTATCGTCAAAACGATTCACTGCCCAGACGGAAAAGAAGGGAGACCGGATGTACGGGGTCGTAAGGTCCAACACTCTGGTCGGCATGACTAAATTCGCTTATTATTAGCCTATTGCTTTGAATATTAATAAGTGCCTTTTGATTTTTCGCTTATATCAATGGCATCATCGATTAAAAACAAATAATTTTTTGATTAACAGTAAATTTTAATAAAAGGCTTAACGAAGTTAGCATATCGTTTGAAGAGCGGTAATTGAAGTAAAAGTACAGATTTCGCTCATCGTGAGCATCGTCAATAAGAATAATTCTTGCTACGAACGAAAACGGTCCTAATATTTAAACAATTACATATGTGTGAAAGTAGTACATGATAAAAATGTGAAGTTTTGTAAGAATGTCTTTTTAACTGATAAATTATTCTGTTACTTTATAATTAATTATATATTTGGTATCGTAACAAGTATTGATCTTTAAATAAAATTACAATTGTTATTTTTTAAACATTTTCATATTCAAGTTTGACAAGATGAGATTTTATCCAGCTCTACCAGTATCTCAGCAAACATATTCACCGTATTATAAGAGACAAAACGTAAATTATATTGATACTGACGGCATATGGCATGCAGCCAATTTTATCAACCCATATTATACGTGCAATATAATGATGACAATGTTCTGAATTGTCATTAAGATAAAAAAAAAGTGAACCGTAACATCTTTTATTTCTTATTTAAAAAGAGAATCATTTTTTGCTTCGCAGCCCTGCTATATTTTTTTCAGCCTATTATATTTTAATCCAATGGCAACACTAGATTCTTTCTGTCTGCAGATGCCATCTGTCGTTCACGCGCGTCCTTAATAACATTCCTTAACGCCAGGTGATTCTACCGTATGTTCTTAAGGTGCAATAATAATTGGTCTTTCCACATGCTAAATTCTACATATAAGTCAATAGTTGTATGTAAACTCTTTTCAATATGCCAGTAATACAATTTTGACTACAATTGAACTGAATTCGAAAGACATTTTTGATCATATATAATATTTCAGCACTAAAGAGAATAATGATTTAAAAATACGTCTAATAGTAAATGTTACATGCAAAGAAGTGTGTATATATACTAAATACTAAGCGGTGACAGACGTTAGAATTCAACTATTCGAAATAATGATTAGAATGCTGGGCAACATTGTATAAAAAGATAACTAATGTTTTTAAAAAAATTGAAATCTGACAACCACAAAATAGCCAACGAATCAAGAATATTTTGTTTTTCATCTCTCGTTCAATTGTTTTTTTATGGTAAAATTGTTTTAACCTAACGGCTTATCTTAAGTATATGTAGGTGCAAAAGAATACACAATGCCATCTACATAATTAATGGAAAAAATGGAAGATTTGGTAATCTTCAGTTAACTTGAATTATGAAAACGTGTCAGTACATTAAAACAATCTAACCGTATCTATACCAAGATATTACTGCAGTGTCTCCCAAACTTGTGTGAGGCTATGATATATTTCAGCGAAACACCGAATTCGTTCTCAACTACATGTAATGAAGCTTTTTTAGCGGGATAAATATGTTTTTTTTGCAAGCATTGTTCTATTGCATTATGCAAATGAGGTGTGATTTTTGCCGCCAATATTGTTCTAATATTTAATTTCGAAAAATTTATTTACAAAAATTGGCGGTATATTGGAGTTTTTATCAGTTTCAAAGAACAACAAATTTACAATTATACTAAAAAGATTTCAACGTTGCTTAATCTACTTTAACCTTATAGCCATTTGAGCGCGTCATCTTATTTATCAGTAGTAATTATGCCGTGTCTCCTTTTCCTTCCTTTTTACTTAGGTAGGAAAGTAATTTATGCTTGTTCATTGCAATCAGCCGCACCTTGCTATGGACGGAAGCATACGCAATGGCGAAGCGTATCTTCATACTTTGATACGTAACCCTACCATTGAGAGACGATTATTTACTTTAACAAAAACTTAATTAACTTACACTTAAAAAACTATATTTTGAATGTTGCTCAGTATTAAAAATAACTCATCATTTTATTCAATGTTGGATTGTATCTGTTAATTAATATGGGTTCTAAGTGACATAAAAAGATTGCTCAGTGTGTAATTTAAAAAATTAGTATTTACTATACATACACTACATAATCCACTCAATTTCACATCTTTTTATTTCACTTTTAAGGTGTTCATTTTCAATACTTGACACCAGGGTTGTGGAGTCGGTCTAAAAAAGTCCGACTCCGACTCCGACATTGACCAAAAATACGACTCCGACTAGAAAAGGTTAATATCCTCACTTTTTTCCCCTAATTTTCCTATGTATGTGTATTCAATTTTTGTAAATATACACCCTATCAATGCGGCCAAAGTCAAATTTGACATATTAAATACAAAAATAAAAAGTTCAAACTTTCCGACTCCGAGTACGACTCCGGCCAAAACGCCGCGACGACTCTGACTCCGACTCCGCCCTGCTTGACACTTTGGAATGACATTAAAATAAAAATATAATTAAACAATTTTTAGTCCTTTTCCACATTGAATTTATTTAGATCAGGACAGATTTCGCCCATCACGAGCATTATCTTAAAACTGATTTTAGTTACTGCTTTTCAGCTTTTAAATATAAAATAAAAAATCAGCTGATGAGACTTAATTTATATTTATACTGAGCATTATGAGTTTGTATAATTTTAATTGTGTACATGAACTCTTAATAGTGTTATACGAAGAGAAGTTTTTCTACGGAAACTGCTTGTTTTTCATTAGCTCAAACTTTATTATTCGCAACGTGTGAGTACATATATAAGGATAAGGTTAAAGCAGAACTAGTGGTAAGCTAATGGATCTCGCTACACCACGTATTTAACATCGATAAAAGTAGGATAGACTATTAAACTTTGCAGGGTACCGATTCGTATCGATTTTGTACTGGGACTCGAGTCCGTGAACCCCGCAATCGAAGTCAATGACACTGACCACTCGACTTCGGACCCGACAGAAATTATTTAACAAATTTGATGTTATCTATTCGGTTTGTATGCATTGTTATTGAATTAAATTCGGGTAGTAATCGATACCGGTCAATTGGCAACATGAATGTATTTTACGCCAATACAATCATACAAATATACACATACATATATAAATCATGCGATGGATGCTTTTGCCCAGGGCTGTGGAGTCGGAGTCGGAGTTTTTTGGCCGGAGTCGTACTCGGAGTCGGAAATTTTGAAAAGTTTGAACCTTTTATTTTTGCATTTTATATGTCAAATTTGGCTTTTGGTCGCATTGATAGGGTTGATATTTAATTGAATACACATAAATAGGAAAATTAAGGGGAAAAATGACGATATTGAACTTTTTTTGTTCGGAGTCGGAGTCGTGTTTTTGGTCAATGTTGGATTCGGAGTCGGAGTCGTGGTTTTGGTAAATGCTCCAGAGTCGGACTTTTTTTCACCGACTCCACAGCCCTGCTTTTGCCACATCAATCCATGCCATATGGCCCGAATGCACCTGGAGAGATTTGCAATATTCCATAATAAGATTGTATACGAATACAATTGAAATATAAAGCACAATAACACACTTACAATAATTATTGTGTCCGTAACAAAAGTATCCAGGGTTTCAAGGGCTTTGGTAGCAGACATATTATTCGATATTTTATAAGAAAAAAAATAATGCTTTCATTCGAAATACAAAAGGAAACAAGCATATATTTTAGTGCCAGGGTCAAATTGTAATCCTTGCTTGTTTGAATTTTCACTCCGAATGTGTAGCATTTATATTGCTATAATAATTTAACTAAATAAAAGTTTTTCTACGAGAGCTACTTGTAACTCAATTACTCCTTAATTTTTGCCGTTTTCACCCCTCAATACATTTTTTTTCCTTCCAGCAACCTCTCAATAGATTTGAGAATTTGATTGATATCACAGGGTTTGCGTGTTTATTATCATGGAAAAACGAAATACCGACAAATATACTACATATTGACATGCTACAAACATTAACTTAAGGCACACAATCCAATAGTTACGTTTTTTTAATAAAGATAATTTAAAATTGATAAAAAAAAATTCTAACCAAGTTTTACAATGCCGAGCAGGACTCGATATAGAAGTTACGCGTTACCTATACGATTTAAAGCTAGACTAGGAGTCTTAGGAGTTAATAGAGGAAAAGCAAACTGGTGCCAATCATGTTTATTTTTTTACAACTTAAAGTTTGATACCAAACAAATATTGATCATTCTTCTTGTAACTTCGTAATCATCTATTCACAATAGAGGCAAATTCGCTCTCTAGAAAAACACATGCAAGTGTACAAAATTTACGCAATTCAATTGTGCAAATGAAGATAAGTTTAGACTCTCTTGGTATTTTTTGTATTTTTAGAAATGTAGGCGATATGAATACATTATTAGCCATTACCTCGTAATATGTTTAACAATTGCTATACAAAAATCCAGAACAAAATCTGTGACATGAACACCACTACACTAGAGCAAAAACTTTAGATTCAATTCTGATAAATTCTGATAAACTCTCTGGCAATATGGCATATGTACAGACGAAATTTATCCAAAAACAAACGAGTGTTTTTAAAAAATATATCGCTTAATTTTTTATCGCATTCTAAATTTAAAAGTGTGTTCCAGTCTAAATTAGTAAAGTCGTGTTCATAAATGCAACATGGCGTAATTCTGCCGAAGTGATCTGGCGATAATAATACTTTTAAAGATTTTAAATGTGTTTTGTCGGACGGGTGTTTTTGGATTTTAATGTAAATTTTTCGAGGCGAATCGCAGCACTTGCGCAGGGCAGCTGTTTTCAAAGAGGCAGCTGCGCCCTGTATCAAAAACCAGGGATGCAAGCACGTATTATTTATTTTTATCCACCGAGAGCCTTCACAATAATAAATCAATTCAATTCAACCGACATATCCTTTGATATAAACATGCCCTTTTTCGACAAACGCAGTAATTTATTATATCCGATTACCCATATTTGTATTTCTATTACATGTCCTACATCGATCTTTAGCAAAAATAACATCAACGGATGCGGTATTTTTGATTGGTTTGTCAGTCTTTAAAAAAAAATGTTTAGATTAAAATAAATCCAATATCATTGATGATGCATTTCTCTCTTTTAAACGGTTGTATGCCAGAAACGTATATGTATATACGGTTTACAAATCCGCGAGCGCAGTGCCGGCCATAGAAAATGCGCTTATACATACGGTCGGTACTAATACTGGACAAAGTCGACGATTTTATAATGCAAACATTTTATTAACATAGCGAAATCTCTTAGAATCATAATCTTATACTTACAGTTGCTATATTTTGTATTATATTTAATGCAGTATCGATATTAAAAAGAGCTTCCTTGTATTACCGAAATCCGACGCTATTTTTTCCAAGGAAATCGCGACCCTCAATGCACGACCGTTCTTATATCTCCCGGCATGTAACGGGTTAAATGACTATTGTCAAGTATGCTAGCAAATTTACTAAGATGACAATCTAAACCTTAAACATCAAAAAACATTCAAAAAGAATCCTTCCTTCTATGAATGGTTATGGACGGTAATGTTGTAAATATACTCTATTTTACATCCGTGTTCATACTCTTTAGGCCTATAACATATTCTAGTGTTGTATAAGTATTTACCGTGCTGTTAGTTTTTTTTTAATATTATGTTGAATTCTAGAATATTCTGATTTAACCAGAGGCCAAACGCTATTTCTACGAATATAGTAGAGCGTATTTTTGATGATTCTGACATATGGATCAATTGCATTTATCTATCTTAATGACGTTTATAAATACTGTCGATTACAAAAACCTTCATCATAAAAAAAAGAATTAGCAGGCTCTTCCTTTTAACATACTGATATTTTCTATGGATTGGGCGACTAATTGGAAGTAATAAATGTACAGTTTGAAATTTACCAAACAGTGTTTCTTCTCGAGACTACAATTTTATTAATTGTAATTCCCATAATAGCTATCGTGGCGTGAATTAGTAAGTGTTTACCTTGGCAGGGCCCTCCCTGGCCAAAGGTGGGGCAGGTGGCGTGTGCCATGCACGTGCCACCGTGATTCCGGAGCGATTTTAACTCAGTTCTTTTAAATTCATGCACTGCGTGAATATCCAGCATAAGAAAATTCTGCTACGATCACTTCAATATAGTGTGTGCTCTAAGCAGCATGCATTTATCAAAAAAGTAGTAAAATTTTAATATACTCGAGTAGTTTCAGATATACTAAAATAATAGAGAATTAAAAATCTCAAATTGGTTCAAAGTTTTTTTTTTATAATTCTAGCAGTAGCAAAACTCTTCATTTATAAAATACGAGTATAAGTCGAGTAACTTTCAGAATACTCGAGTATCGAGTATTTGAAAAATGGACGAGTATTCGATACTCGAAATGGAGTCTCTAGTAAATATCCTCTCCGGAGAATAATATTTGGGTTTTTGCTGCCATTTGATTCATACATATTAATTGAGTCGCAGTGTTCATAGCTTAAAAGCATTGGCGTCATGGCTCTTCCTTTTTTCCCAATTTAAAATTTATTGCTTTTGGAACGCGCCGCTTGCAGTCTTTCTTTTTCACGTCACTTTTTTCAACGTTCAATATCTGAGGTATTTTTCATAAAAGCGTCAAACTTTCACGAACATTAAATAATCACAATTAAAACGAATTCAAGTAAAAATAGCGGCAATGCGAAAATATCTACCACTGGAATTATTTAGATAATATTATGTACTTTAAAATAGTGTCAGCCCTTTCTGAACGGTTGCTTATTTGTTTATTTGGCCTCTAGTCTAAATATGATAGTATAATAAAAGGCATCTTTTTAAATCAGTGTAAATTACGTTTCAGCTGTCAATTTTCACTTCTTTGTATTATTTTAAATAAATATAAACAATTTTTAAGAAGGTACCTAAGCCGGTTCTGATCATTATCATCTCGATCAGTTGACAATGATCACGATAGTCAAAAATAGTCCTGATATTTATCAGATTATATGTGGTAGTAGTACAATTTGTTTTAATTATTTAAACAAAAAAAACAGATGTAAAATGTTTTATTTGGTTTCCATAGAGAGAAGGGGAGAAAGGTCATAAAGAAAGATGCTCCCAAATGTTTTTACATCAAATATTCGAAATTCGGATATTAGAACCTATTCAAAGATAATTAATCAAGCCAATTATTTGTATTCATATTTCATATTTTTGCTAGCGAATTCTGGAGTGCATCTTAATGGTGTTTAAATAAACACAATAGATTATTACATCCAGACGTAATGCAAAGCTGAATGACATTTTTTCTGGAACCAGAGGTTAATATATTAACGAATAATATCGAATATTCAACTATTCGCCTAGAATTCTTACTGATGTTATCGTGAAAGCATCATAAAACAATAAAGAATTAAAATACGTACTCCCTGTAATTATTTATTATCAGTTAAGAGTTAAGCGTGCACAAAGCTTTTAAGACAGCGTTCAAGATTATATTTTTTTGATTCTTAGAATCCAAATGAACTTTATTTATTCAAACTGTTTGAGATTTTTTTGAGTGCCGCACTATTATTGGTTCATATTAGAATGACGTGTGCAAGCGAAACGCTGCATCATAATTATTAAGAGACTGAAATAAAATTCAAAATGGACGCATGATGTTCTATTTTTGAAAACACCTCTCTGTATTACTTCAGTATTATTTTCATCTGCTTACTCAAAACGATTCCTTCAGCCTGTTGTGTAGTATGGCGTTCTGTGGGCTATAAAATTTTATTACTTACTAGCCGCTCGCAATTTATTGTCTATGCTGTTTGTCTATGGATTTTTTTAAAAATAAATCCTCGAAATAATCCAAAGTAGGGGGATTTTGACATGCTCTGGCATTAATGTGCCACTTAATAATTTTACGTGTCCGTTTTGAAACAAAATGTGTACCATTCATGAACCCCTAATTTTTCTTTACAATGACATTTATAACTTCGATACTATCACTTCTATATAATCTAATTGGACTTACCAAATGTTCGCCATTTTCAATTTGAAGCAGTGCTTATTAAATTTGACTTGCATTTGTAAACAAATGTTATAATTCGTGGGTGTAGGGACATACGGGCGAAACTACAAAAATGGCTGTTTTGATTTAAATATGGCATTGTCATGCTCAAATGCAGTTCTATAAGATATAAAAATATGAAACTTGTATGGAGAGCGGTTTACCAGATATTGCTCGGCTTTCCTGCAAAACCGTAAGAACAAAGTATAACATTAAAAACTGTCTTGCCATTTATCTATGTTCGTTGTTTTTGTAGTTTCGCTCGCATGTCCCTACACCAGGGGTCACCAGACTTTTTGAGAAACGGGCCGGATTGAAATTTTTAAAAACATGGCGAGCCGGTCGACAAATAAATTCGTGTTGGAATCCAGTTAGAATATTAATTTATATGATTATATAATCATTATGCTTACTTTATGCTTATCCCAATTGATAAATTGAAATCCATGTCGTATTGTAAAATCACAATAAAATCTTAAATTTCTTTGTAAATTAATATTTTCTATATAAAAAATTTATTCAATAATTCAAAATTTTTAGGGGGCCGGATGATAATTTTTAGGGGGCCGGATCCAACCCACGGGCCGTAGTTTGGTGACCGCTGCCCTTCACCCACAAATTATTAGTGTGACCATCGAAGAATACATATGTGTTGGAGACGGAGTCTTCAAAGAACGACATGTCCAGGATTCCTCTTTAAATGCCAAATGAATCATAAACAAACGGAAAATAAGTTTTCTCATGAATTTCTCACACATTCAAGACAAATCTTAGCATAAACAAGATATAAACGCGTTATCGCATGGTTTTTCTACTTTCTTTATTCATTAATATCCAGATTACTCTCATCATGATGCCTTTTACTTTTTAGATATCAGATACGAATAGTAATCTGCATATTCACTCATTACCGGCTATCTTACACCGTGAAACGGATCGGAACAGAAATTTGCAAACAATTGCCTGAGAAGTAGGAGCTGGTTTCCTTTTGTTTCGAATAATTTCGAAAGTGAATTATTGGCTTATTTCACGGCTTTATTACACAGTTTTTTCTCTCAATATTTTTGTAATACCCGATGAAACACGGTTGTGAAAATCAAGATAAATATATTGAGTGTATTTTTTTTTTCATAAAGATCATGACCAGTAAGAACTCTTTAGCTTTTTTATTCACCTGAATTTAATTTATTTGAACATTGTTAATCAATTTATATTATATAAAAATTAAAAAAAAAAACTGTTTCATACACCGTTATGATTCACCAGTTGATAATGCTTTCAATGATGATTTCAACTGGATTTATAAAGCAAATAAAATAATATTTGATTTTAATAATAATATTGCTTATGACCTGGGTTTCGCCTTTTGGCATCTTCAGGACAGTCAAGTACATCCGTGCACTTGAAATGCCTGAAGATGCCGAAAGGCGAAACCCGGGTCCGGGTCGAAAAGTACAACATTCAAACAATTCAAATTTGATATTGAAATTTTATCAAGCACCCTCAGTCGAAATCCTTAGTTAAATAATGTTGCGTTTTCACCACGAATGGGCAGTTTGCTCATTGATAGTGTGTACAACTTCTCAGCAAAGGACTCTTACTGTGTATAACTAACGGTATTTATGTTTTAACGCCGATATTTAATATAGTACTAATAGCATCCAATAATTTTCAGTGATAGCTTTCATTCATCTTCTTGTCTATTTTATTAAACATCCAATGTTCAAAACTCAACATTTCATGCTACGCTTTAAAATTCTTAACTCTTACCACTCCGCGGGCCACGGAGTTAAAGGCCGAAAAAGATTTAAACATGGGCCAGACTCAACAGCGCTGGTATAAGTTTAATGGCAAATTTTTCATTAATTAACAAATACTTTTGTAGCTTAAAATTGATCACGTGCTTCATCCAACCCTACTGAAGACTATCACTCACTTAACCAACACATTTTTTAAAATTAGAAAAGTTTACTAGTCCTGATAAAATATGATCAGAGTGCAAAAGGTTTTAAAGTTGTTAAGAAATACTTGTTTATTTTTACTTAAACATCACAACATCAATCAGCGATGTTTTGGTGTTTAAAATAAAGAATATAACGTATTTTTCGAAGACAAAATATAACATAAATATATTAATTAATTACATTGTTTATTACAATCTTAAGGTTTTGGTGCCATAACTACGTAATTGATACATCAAATATGCGGTTATTTTCAGAAATCGAAAATTCTTCGTTTTATTATATTACAAATGGCATTTTTATCACCTTTTCAAAAATAACGATGCCATTAAATTTAGCCTCAATGACAATGGACGTTGGAATCGTCAGCGTTTACGTTAGTCGACACAGAATTCCATATCGGTTCTTTTATTGTTTTATTTCAAAATCTGAAGAAAAATATTTACGGATATTGCCATGGTACTAGAGCAGTGGTTCTCGTGTGCGGTCGCGGTGGCTGCATACGGCCACCAGCAGCTTCAGAGAAAATATTGATATTTAAAAAAATGGGTTATTAAAAGTTAATTTGACAAAAAAGACACTTAAAATGAAATATTTCTTATGCATTGTATTGTGCATTAAACGCGTGCAAAATGTGGAATTAACAGTGAGAAAAGTATTCAATATAATTAATACATGTGTCAAACAAAAATTTGGTGCGGCCACCAGATATTTCTGTAGGACCGTTTATATTTACAATGCGGCCACAGCACAATTTTACATGAGAACCACTGTATTAGAGCATAGGTTCTCAACCCTTTTCTGATGGCGCCCCCGTTTTATGAAAGCGTTTTGACCAGCGACCCCCCAAGTCCGAATTGAAAAAGGCATTTTTCATATGGTAGTTAAAAAATCAACGAAAATGTATTAAAGTGGATATTTTTTTAGTTAATTGTATAAGTTGATGACCCGTCGCGATCCGTTTGGAGTTCCCGACCCATGGGTGGAAACCTGTGTACTAGAGACTCCAATTACTAGACATCTCAACTACTCGAGTATCGAGTAATGCAATTTTAAAATACTCGAATAGTTTCATATGTACCAAAATATACATTATCAATTCAAATTTGTGTATATAAATAGATGGCAAATAAATAAATAAGTTTATTTAATTTCATTATATTATACATTTATTTCAATGTATAAAACATATATTTTAAAAATAATAGAAAATTAAACGTCACAAATTTTAAATTGGTTCGAAGCTTTGTTATTTTATTTTTCAATATTTTATTTTGTCTCTGGTCATTGCTTAGATAAGTCAGCAGAACCCAAAGCAAAAGTAACAAAATAAATTCTCGTATAGTATATATAATCAACGAGTATTACTCGAGTATTTTTCAAAAACAGTATCAACAAAAACAGCTGAATTCATGTTAATAATTTAAATTATAATGAATCTTCACAAAGTAAATCCGGTATCCTAATATTTTCGTAAGATTTCTATTAGCAATCAATAGGTACGTTCAATCTATTAAAGCATACTGAAACTATATGTTAAGTTATATTGTTTGTTTTTTTTACCAACAGCTAACTGTTGTTTGTGTAACTAACCTGCGCAGACAGAGATGACTAGGCAAAGAAACTGCCATGAAGAAAGAAAACACTACATAAAATAAATTTCGGCATCATCACGCGTGTACAACGTAAACGCTTTAAAGTAATCGGTGTTTTTAGATGAACGATGAACCTCATCATGTGTTCCATTAGGTTTCCCAGCTTCCATCCGTGCTTGTCGACTAATCATTTACAGGTGATGCAACGCTTGGCTCTCCGAAACGCATAAATTGCATCCCCTAATTGGTCTCTGGAGAGAGATATCCGAAGCGAGACTGCCGTGACAATTCATCCGAGCGCAGTCGGACCATCGCATGACACCCGACTCTGTCAAAATAATTGTTTGCAGATACCGAGTCGGTAAATTGGTCTCGGTTACACGTCGTTACTCAAATAGCACCCGCAGAACTGTAATTGGCGTTTTTTTTCAAATTTGGAATCGGCAATTTATTAAACTAAAATTACATAACTGTGTCAACTGTCAATTTTTTTGTTTAAAATCATCATTCGTTCAAAATTATCAGTTGATAATGCTCGCGATATGCGAAATCGGTCCTGATTTTTGAAAATTATACGTAGAGGTAGTACAAATAAAAAGGGTTTTATTTCTATGGATTCGGTGGTATCTTTGTGGAGATTCATTATGAGCTTAATTTATTAGATTTAATGGAATAAAGCCCCTGTATAAAATTTGAAACTACTTTGATTTTTCTACTTTCCCTTTTTATAATATTATATATCATGTTAGAATATAAAAATCATTCGTAATACATTAAAACATTAGTAATATAAACAATCTTTGTGATAGTAAAATAGTCCGAAGATAAGAGGCGAACACAATATGTGGAATAATCAAAGATATTTTTAATTTTATATAAGCTGTATTTAATATTATTCTTTCCGTGTAAAAATGATTCTCAAATACCCAGCCAATGACACAAGCCAATTTTTCAATGGTAACTAAAAATATAACGTCATATTTATTTCTAAATAAAGTTTCAGGAACATAGACAAACAAAGAATAAGTGAAGATGTATTTGGCGTGTCATAATTCAGTAGTTATTTATTGTTTTTTAGTTGTTTGGAAAGATGTGATGTAAGGGAATGTAATAATTATAAACTACAATATTATAATCTTCATTTAACTATATTATAATGTGATAAATAAGTATATTTAATTAACCCTTTCTAGCAGTTCGGCTCTGCGCATGCCTGAATTTGAAATTAGTGAAATTGGAGAACATTAAAACTGACATGTATGGAGATCACAGCATAAGTCGGTGAAGGATTTACGATTGGACAAATAATGAGCGATTTGGAGCGGTGAGCGATGATGTGGAGCTTTTTCTATTGACTGAGTGGGATCTTGGTGGAATTTATAGACACGAAGAAGACGTGGCGTCGGTGCACTCGGAAAGACAACCGACCATAACTCTCTTGACGTTTATTTAGTACCGCCTTTTGAATATTCAAGATAATATGAAATAAGTATTAATTTTTATTATTGTTTATGACGTAACATAAATTCGTTATTTTTATTATGAATTGTAAAATGGTTTTGTAATATTTACCCGTGTCATATTTATGTTAATTATTACCGTGTCGGATTGTTAAATTTTATGAATCATCTGCGATCGCCTCAAGTAATTGCAAAATACGTTGATCGAATTCGACTAAATTTTAAATTTGTTTATTTTTAAAAATGGAATACTGAAATCGAAACTGGTCCGTCGGTATAAAAAATATCTGCAGAAATACAGGGATC
The DNA here is from genome assembly GCA_028554975.1 of Himalopsyche kuldschensis. Taxonomy (NCBI): domain Eukaryota; kingdom Metazoa; phylum Arthropoda; class Insecta; order Trichoptera; family Rhyacophilidae; genus Himalopsyche; species Himalopsyche kuldschensis. The sequence continues at coordinate 1,659,040 of JAHFWI010000033.1, read as the reverse complement.
CGGTTTTTATAATGCATAATAATAATATTAAAGAACCCCTACTGTGGAATAGTAATATAGCTGCCAGGAAGCTACGTGAATTCAAGCTGAGAACTGGGAAGAATAAAACATCAATTAATTACTAATATAAAACAGAAACTTACCCGTCCAAAGTCACATATAGAGGCAGGGTTGCCATTACAGAAAAGTCAAGTCTTGAAGCCAACGATAGGTGTCCGATCACTCTTAATTGTTTTTATTTCACTTTGATCAGTAAGTATTCTTAGTTAAAAAAACACTCGGCGTTAGTGAATCCACCTTAGAGATCGAAATTTAACAATGGAAGCAACGAATGTTGATTTAAATTTATTTCATATTAGTAATTTTATATAACAAAGAATAGCACGCACATTTTTTGATAATTTGATGACTGTTGAAAAAAAATGCTGATCGAATTATCGTTAAATCCAGCCACATTTATATTTTTATGAGAATCGCAGATGTTATTTATATATAGGCTTATAACTACGTAGTTTTGTCTCCTCGCACCTGAGCCACAAGCCATATTTTCTCACGTATTCGATTTCAAGAATTATTCAACAATGTAAGGAAGGCGCAAGGCAAGTTTTCAAATTGTTCATACTGAAACATTGTATATCGACTTGCTGTAATCAGCTGTAACAGGAGATACGTCTACAAATGCTGTTTTAATAGCTTTACATTCCTTTCTTTACGTTTTCCAAAAATGAAGGTTGTAGTCTCACTCTCAACCAGTCCTCGATATCAAATGCAACATTTCAATAAGCGTTGGGCAACCTATTTCACAACACTGGGGAATTGAAAACAAACTATTGTTCAACAATATCGTCTACTTGGATTTAATTAAGTTATTACCGTAAAATACGGAAAAAATAATCTTGACTAGTAATTCAATTCGAGCACTTGAAATGCCTGAAGATACCGAAAGGTGAAACTGAGGAAACTTGCAAAAAAAAAAACTCATGAAAAAGTACAAAATTCAAATGATTAAAAAAAATAATAAGAAGATAATCTTGTTCAAAAATTACAATCATAACCTTTATACCGCCGCAAAATAGCCATCAACAATAATTAAACGAAATATATTTTGATTTGGTGAAACTCATCGTGATTAATATGGATTAAGATACCATATTGTATAGCTATTGCGTTTTCAGGAGGTTATCGTTAGATATGCACCCTTCTTTCGTGTCCGGCTTGCTACATTAATTGAAGATTGGCAACAATGTTGTCCACCCCAAGTTTAAGCATTCACGAAGACTTCACAACAATTATACCATCAGTTTTTTTACCGACGAGAATTGTAAATTTGTTTTTTGCAATAACATCCAATAGCTATTTGAAACATATACATATATTCAGCTTTCAATAAGTCATAGTGCAGACAAATCGAGTCAATCTTTACGAGTCGATCTTCATGGAAGGTTACATATTATGGTAGTTATGTCGCTCATAATACATAAGAATGCGCTTACTCCGGTTCGACAATTAAACGATGCATTTAAAAGTGACACAAAGTGACGTAAAATAATTGGGGGGCAAATGGGGCCGCACGTTAAGACTCTGACATGAGTCATTTTTCCTAGAGGCTTATCTAATCTTTTGTATGTGTCACGGGAGTCATTCGGACAGTAACGCACTAAGACAGGCATTATGATTGTTTATTCTCGAAGAATGTTCTTCGGTTCATTTCTATTTGCAGTTTTTAGTAAAGATTATAAATTTTTATTTATAAAATCATTTGATTCCACATTTTTACGGCCAAAATCTAGGGACGGGCACTAGCAAAATATCTTGGAAGCCCTTCATTCAAATAAATTCCCCTTTCAATAAGATGTTCAATAATAATTTCTACTTTATGTTCTTTATAGTTCTGCCGAGGGCATTAGCCGAAATAGTTTTTAACTATATACGATGTAATTGTTGAAGAAATTAAATAATTTATTAATTTTAATGAAGTTATACCAAGTAAATGCAAAATCAATCAAGTTTTTTATTCATTAAAACGAAATTGAAAAATAAGTTATTGACGGCTAGAAAATTTGAAACAATCAAATAAATTGATTTTTTATTTAGTACTTGCCGGTACCCGGCAAGCGTTGCAATGCCTCTCATCGAAAGAAAGTGTTTGTGTTAAGTGTTTTCGGATGCACAATATTTTAGATAAATAATTTCGATTTAATTTCACTAACATTCATCAGTTTCGATGAAATTTGCTGTTTGTCTTTTGCCGATTGTCTATGTGTTGTACACGCGCCACCTATTGAAAGTTAATTGTACTGAACTTAAATGCAACAATAAGTTGTCAAAATGAGCGGTATGTCAGCGCATAAAATATGAAAAAACATTGATTTTTGTATAATTTAAAGTTAATTTTACTATGCCAAAAACATCTGTGAAGCAAGCAAAAAGTTTGTCAAAGTTTCATTGCGATCTGATGAACGACATGGCAGCGCTTAGGGTGTGAATAAACAAACAAACAAACAAATATTGTTTTTTTATATATTAGATATGTATAACAATAAGTGTAAATCAATCATGAAAAAACTCAATAAAAAGTAATTCTAAACCAGTTGATTTATATATTTAAATAACCTTTCTTAAATATTGCTTTTCTTTCAATTGGGTGCGGCCAAAAAGCGAAACGCAACCGGATCTGCTGGCTATATATAAAAAAGAATATTTACGATAATAACGAAAAACAAAAGTAATTTTAGAAGCGGTAATAGCTCCACTGGTCAGAATATTCTGGGTTCAATTAATGCTAATTTAAATATCGAATGTCGATTTCCTCAATTTAAAATTTGAGGTTATGTGATTGATTATAGAAAACATCTCATTGAGCATATATCAAGTGATTTATAACATATAAATCTGGCAATATTTGAGATATATTATAATATATTAATTTATCACTTTTTCTTAATCCCCCTCAAAACATTTTATGATACGGCTGACGCTAGTTTGTGTCGTATTTTATGCTATCTCGTCGGCCGAAATCCAGAAGTTCAATAACTCGCAACAAAAAAGTGAGAAAGAAATTTACATACTGTGATGTAAAATACGTTATTGTTATTATATTGGACTCTTTATCAACAATAGAAAGTAGTAAATTTAGATGCACTTTTTAAGATAAAAAACAATCTAACAGCGTCTTCACACAAACAATTGAATAATGTTTTTCCGAAATAAACATAACAATAATGTGTACCGTTTATTTAATTGAGTGTTGAACAGGCAACGGATTACATATTAATAAAGGAAAGAATTTTAGACTGTCAACATTAAAGATTAAAAAAACGTTGGATGATTCATTTCTTTGGTTGTAAACTTGTTTTGAGTTTAGAATTTTTTATGTGAAAAAAATAAAGCTGTCAATTATTTAAATAATTTTGTTATGTCTCGCAAATAAAAGCTGTATTTTTTCACATCACGGAAATTTTATTCGATTTATATGTATATTTATATGATTACAATTTTAATTTCGATAAGCGATTTATGTTGATTTTTGTAAAACAAAGGGAATGTCTATTGACATTGACAATATAGAATTTAAATGATGTGTCAACGCTATTTTTATGTTTGAACTTTCAAGTGAGTCATTCAGTTCATTTTTTTATATATAAATTTTGTAGTATGGCAACATTTATATAAACATAATGCGGAAATGCAGATAGCAGAAGGACGCACATTATGTAAATTTTAAGAATTTCAAGATACATAATTATATGATTCCATTTAACTCTCTCAAACGAAATGTTTGAGTGATACAAATTAAACTATAGATAAATACTTAACTTAAGTAATAATTAATCTATTTGTGTTTTGATTATTTCGTTTCAGAAAAAATCATTATACCCTTAACATATTTGATATTTTAAATCAGCTTTTTTTACCATCACAATGTCCTTGCATGTGTGTCATTTTGACATGTTCCTTTTCGAAGTATTTTTTTTATTAAAGTAAATATTTAAATAATGGAATTCATTATGGCTACTTGGAGCAGTTGTCGGCAACCTACGGTTCGTGAGCCCTAAGAAATTTGCAATGGTAAAAAAAATATAATTTAGTAAACCAACAGCATTATGACGAATGCGACTACCTATCATAAATTTCAGAAGTTTTTTAGTGAGCTGGATAGCGTATATAAAGACCTCTTCATGCATAACCAAGTGCGATTACTAAATTTAAACTGTTTTAAATTTCACAGTACAACGTTTTTTTCTTGCTTGAAATTCATCCATTTAGAAAGGATTGATTGATCCACATTTTCCACAAGATGTATGTATTAAAATATTTTGTGAAAGAAAACTTGACAATGGAAAATACTGCATCTAGAGCAGTGGTTCTCATGTGCGGCCACCAGAGAATTATGCTGCGGCCACCAACAGCTTCATATCATCACAATGTCACTGAAAATTGAATATCTCGTATGCATTGTACCGTGCATCAAGAATTATTACTTCGCAAAAAATGTTTAGGTATTTTTACAAAAAAGACACAAAAATTTTGGTGCGGCCACCTGACATTTCCGTTCGACAGCTGATGTTCCTAATGCGGCCACAGTCAAATTTCACGTGAGAACCACTGATCTAGAGCCTTTCGCCATCTGAGTATTAGAAAATTATTTTCGTGATTTATAATTTGTAATGAATCTATTCCATAAAACTTTTAGGACGTAGTTTGTCTGAAAATGCTTTTCTTATAAACTAAATACTATAGATGTTCTATGTATCACCGTGACGTGGTATTATTAAAATAACCAAAGACATTCTTTAACATTTTGATGCATTGATTCTTTCATAGGCTTAATATTGTCAGTTGTATAGCCTTATAATCAACGCTCTGACATTCGAATGTCCGAAAAGAAGCTTTCATATTCCGGGTTTATGGGTTGGGTATAAATAAATGGACGCCTGTAATAAGATCATGTAACCTTCATTCCCTAACCTAACATTAAACAATACGCAAAAAGAATGATTAGCCAACTACTAATAATTATTCCTAGCTTTATCCAGTTATTCTCAATAGCTCTGTAAAAAGATCGGTTCTCGTAAAACAACTTCTGTTGAGGTATTTTATTACGACTCCATACTCTATAGCAGTGGTTCTCACGTAAAATTTGGCTGTGGCCGCATTAGGAACATCAGCGTGATACTACGGAAATGTCTGGTGGCCGCACCAAATTTTTGTGATGAGTCTTTTTTGCCAAAAAGTCCTAATCATGTATGTGTTGAGTTATTTCTTACAAGCAATTGTTGATACACAATGCAATGCATACAAACTATTTAATTTTCAGTGTCTTTGTTGACAAATTAACTTGTAAAAACCCATTTTTATTAAATATCAATATTAATTATGAAGCTTCTGGTGGCCGCAGCAAAATCCTTTGGTGGCCGCATGAGGCCACCGTGGCCGCACATGAGAACCACTGCTCTATAGTCAATAACATCCGCAATGTATAAATATGAAATAATATAAACCTTTAATGGCATTGATATAAAATTATAAAACATGTCTGTATGAGTGATATATGTAATTAATCTAATGTAACAAGGAAAAAAATATTCCATTCTAATTCAAATCTAGTCATAGAGAATAATTATTGCATATTATTTCAAGCTGATGAATTCAATTATCTAAATTGAAACGATTTTTTCATATGATAATGCAGGTTTCTGCATTGTGCTGTATTTGTATTGCCATAACAAAGCTAGTGATTCACCCCATTTGAATAAAATACATAAATAAATATGCGAGGTCAAGCAATGAGGTTAGAGTTAGGGCGATGCGTGTGATTTGAATAGGTGTCAAAAAAATAATGAAATAGACGCTTGATCGAAATACGGATAGTCGCCATGAATTATTATAAGTATAAATCCTGCAGTATACAAGCTCTTTGAGAATTCTCATTTTGTTTTTTTTTTATTTACATTCGTCTATCGAAAGCAGGTGATTAAAAGAATTGTGAATATATATTTTCACCTTAAATATAATAATAGTAAATCATGCATCTTTAACGTTAGCCTAACCAATTTGGACATTTCAACAACATGTTTAATAAGTCACTTTTAAAGTTGTAACTGTCACTTATTTGCCGAAAGACATTAATAAAAAAAAAAAAAAGCACATTTTATAGTAGGTACTACTTTCACATATATAACGATTAAACCAGGGCCGGTTGCGCTTATCGCGAGCATTATCAACTGATTTTCAGTAGACAATGATCGCGACACGCTAATCTGGTTCAGATCTCCACCAAGTTATATGTATGCTTAATTAGTACTATTTTGTTCATCGCCAGTACTGGCAACTGATGTTCGCGATGAGCTAAATAACCCTGATCTTTATCAGAATATATGTGGAGGTAGTACAAGAAAATGTGTTTTGTTTATTTTATTATAAAGTTTGATTTATTGATTTAAAACTCTTTGCGTAAATTGGGTGTTAGTTTAACCAGCCCATTTTAAAGAGAAGACTCATATTCATTAATGCCATAAAAAATAATTTTACTTTACTAAGCCAACCTCCCCTTCCTGATTTAAAAATCGGCCAAGTTCAGTGGAAAGTTACAAAAACATATCGTGATTTTAAGATAGTTACGTACATTGTTGTAATAATAATCAATTATTTCACCATTCAAGGATTCGAGACCTTAACCATGCAACGGAATAGTGACTTAAGGCTAAAAAAAACTAAAATTTCTATCCCCCAAGAGGTTTATGTACTTAACCTCAATTAATAAAAAAGGGTATTGCATAACATGTGAAAATGTCTTGGTTTTTTATACTAAGTAGAGCAGATTCTTGGCAAATTTGAAATACAATAAGCTCCCAAATTACTACAATATTCCATAATGTGTGTTGCCTTAACTGATTTAAAACGATCTCTTGTTCCGCAACGAGTAATTATTTTTGATTAGGCAAAGTTTTATGTACGATCAGATAAAGAAAAAAGAGAAAAGTTTGAACTAATTCTTTCGATGTATTTAAATTGTACATCTAATTACCCTTTTCAAAGCAATCCATAATTGGCTTGTATAATGCCGTCTTAAGAAATAATTTTTATTCAATGATATCGTAAAAAACCATAGACATTTCTTTTCATAAATACGAAATGCGGATGACAAATGGGGAATTTAGGAGGGACATCTCGCCGCGGGGTCCTCATGCATCAGAATCACAGACGCCTTTTCAATTCTTCGAGAGGTCAAGCGCTCGGGGAGGCATTCAGGAGTGAATACCATGCGACCTGTATTCCCAGTGTTGCTAGTTGTTGCCACTCTTTGTCTTTTTTTAGACTGGCAATGATTCATCGCGCCCCATTATGCGCTAGCTTATCAAAAGCGACATTATGGTGATTTATTCTATTCATTCAAGGCGTTAACCCACTGGCAACTGAATTTAACTGTCAGTTTTGAATTTGGAATATCAAATCAATCGCATAAACTAGTATGGGAAAATATGAAGGAATTCTGTTGATAAAAAAAAGCTTTTATCTGCATGATAATAATGTTTATTTTTTTATTATATTTATATATTATGCTTTATTTCACTTTTATTAAAACCTAGACTGCATTTTCAATGCACCATTAGAATATCACCCGATCTCAATTACATTATTGTGTGTAGGTGAAGTTTAATCACACATTTAATATTTCGTGTGAATAAAAAATACATACAGGTGTTTGAAATGTTTATCTCACATAAATATGATATTATAATTTATAGTTGATTATTGCGATTCCAGTGATTTGAAATGTGACAAGATCTAATAAAAAACAAAATATACTTGTTCGTTTAAATCTTTTTTATACTAATATTTCTCCCGATTTCAATTAATGTTCGTGGTGCAGTGGTCAGCGTCGTTGCCTACCGTGTCGAGCCGCCCGGGTTCGATACCCGGTACAAGCAGATTTTTTCAGTCGATAAATTGATTATCCTCTGAGACAATATGCGTCTGTGTTGTAATAAATCTCTTCCCAACTTTCCGATCTCAAAGAACCACGCATAGTGACAGCGATTAGCTAATCACCAGTCCATCCTGTCCTAGTCTTCGTATCCTTCCCATCCCTACTTTATTCGATAAAGAGAGGTTGAGCAACTGAGTAACAAACAATTCTCGTAGAAAAAACACTTCTTGAGATAAACTCCGTGACGAGTGCATATGATCTCCAAGTTGAGAGCGGTCATGGTAAAAGAAGAATATATATTTCTTTCAATTACAAAAAACTATTACTCATTGCTATTTTAGAATTTCGACTGAAGGTGTTTGATGGAATTTCAATATAAAATTTGAATCGTTTGAATTTTATTCTTTTTTATGAACTTTATCGCTAACGACACGTTTTCACCTTTTGGCATTTCAAGTGCATTAACGAACTTGGACTAACGCGTAGTAAGTTGACAAGTCATTTCAAGTACATTCGTGCACTTAAAATGCCTGAAGTTGCCGAAAGGCGAAACCCGGGTCATTAGAGACAAAACTCATGAAAATGTACAAAATTCAAACGAATCAAATTTGTAATTTTATTAAATATCCGTGATTGAACTGTTTTTCTCTTTAAAATGCTCATGATTTAAACGATTACGGCCCAGATCTATAAAATGAACAAAAATCATTACGTCATTCTAGAAAATAAAAAAAATTAAGGAAATACGCACGTTTAATGTTATCCAATATACGACCGAATATACCGTGATAAAAGAAACACCTGATTGATTAGACATCTGATAATAACAATCGTGAACCAAAATAATCAAATATTCACCCGAAACCGATAGAAAGTTATTCAGGTGTGAAATGGTCAAATCAATTCTCTTACGATGAATACAGCTGTGGGTTGACCGTTTGGTGTCAGGAACAATTCCCACGATTCGGTTAGGTCTTGACCGATGAACAAAATTACTTTGAATACTCGTTCCATATAAATAAATACCCGCTATTTATGCTTTCGAAACAATCGAAAATTGATGAACATCCTGCTTAGCAATACAATTAATATAATTTAGATGAATTTCAATGTTATTCCTTTATGGCTATCAAAAAACATTGTTTTCAAGTATTTTATTCTACTCGACAATAAATGAGTACTCTTTTGAAGATTTATTTAAACTAATTCATAAAAAATAACTTTGATTATTTCACGTTTTGTGTTACTAATTATGACACCCGTAATTAATTATCAATTAATAATTTTTTAATGTTAACGTCATTATAAGTAAGAAAAATTATTGTTTGATTTGCTTCTATCCTCCCCTCCTTGCTTCCCAAAAAAGAAATGCCATTTTCGTAATTTATTATTTTAGAGTACTAGAATCAATCTTGTTTTATTACTTAAGCAACCTTTGCGAAAGTAAACCAAAAATGCCTCTGAAAGAGTCGAAACACGTGTCACAATATGTGAAATAGTTATTTTAAATGTACTAGTTAACTTTTATATTAAAATGAACTTCAAAGCTACCGCCAAATCCATCGAAATTAAGTTTTAGAAAATAGTTAGTAATTTTCATCGTATTTAATTATTTTTTTAATGGTTCTACGGATACGTATTTGATTTCATTAAAAATAAAAATGTTTGCATTACCATTACAATTCAAAGCAAACAATAATGTTTCGTAAGCCCTTCCTATATCTAACCAGTGTACCTACTTAAAGTCGTGTTCAATTTAATTCATTCTTGTGACAAAGTCATATTAGATATTGAAGGATAACTAATATATTATGTTAATTAATATACGTTAGACGTCAAACACAGTTTGAATCGAATAATATTCAAATTCTTCATTCTTATTTCAAATGAGAAAATGCACAAAATCTTTGTGTACATGTATATTATACTTCATTTGTTTTTTTCACAGTCACGGTCCATTGTTTTAAAACAGTCGTTATCTGTGGCCTTGAGTGTTTGCGGTTAAAATTTAGCACAATGGAGAAATCCCTCAAATTCTCACATCAAAATAACGATAATTCTACCAAAATCACTTTCAATGCTGTAAGAGCTTTTTATCGGTTTCTCTCAATTAAACCCATGTTCCGCAATCGTGTAACACCAAATCCGATAGTACAAGAGTTATTCTTGCGTCATAATATTATGTAGTATCAATATGTGCTGAATTATGAATTGGAAATTATCTGGTATCGTGGTGAAATATTCACAGCATCACGGCAGATGTCACTAATAATCATAATCACGAAGGCGGTTATTCGCTTGGAATTCCAGTTAATATATTTAACATTCTCAAGGTGTGGACAACTGTCACTTCTTGCGAGACCGACATTATTTAAATAAAATAAAACATTTTTTGTACTTTTCAGATACATTAGATAATCAGTACCGGTTTCGCCCAACGCGATTTTTTCAACTGGTGAATATTGAATATTTTCAACATGTTCAATATAACATAGCATATCATACTTTTCTAACGAGAATTTACATTAAAATCGTTAATACTATTTTAGACTTAATTTTTATAAACATCAAACATCTTTTCCACTGTCTAATAAATTATAAATACAGTTTGAAATGGTTTACCTTTTGTAATTATGTTTTGTGTATCAACGGTCAATTCGTAATGAAGAGAATTTAATTCTATTTTCAAAAATAGAACACTTTTCTTTGTACTAACTCGACAATATTATCAAATTACCAAAACCGGTATCACTTACCGACTATTTTCACTAAATGTCTGTTATACTTTACTTATTTCGTGGAATATAAATTATCCACATTGAAAATTAATCCAGATAACCATCATTTTCAATACTAGTGACATAACTTATATTCAAAATTTGAAGGATTCATATTTATTTTTTATTTATCTAATTGATATTAGTAAATATGAAATTCGCTTTCACTTTAGACAAAGTCGAAGCATTGAATATTGAACTTATTAAACTACATAATACCACGGAAAGACCGGTTTTTTTGCGACTTTTTTATTTCTAAAGACTTCTATTATAATTAAAAAGACTTTATTATTCTGTTGCACTAACACGTGCGCACATAATATTTTGCCCCTCTCCTTTTATGTTCCATAATTATTTTGCAAAAATATATTACGATAGTCGCAGAATACATTATCATACGATATATGAAGGGGTGGAAAGTGTACTAAGACCAGGAGCTAGGAGCTATAATTTACTTACCTACTGTCGTCTGGGATAACTATTTTAAATATTTATATACAACATGGGTGAAACTTGCATGCCCACCCACAATGGCCGAGTCCGTGGTCAAGTGGTTGGGCTAGATTGCGGTGCTAAGGGATCCAAACCCCAGTATAAACTTTTTCTTACGTTCGTAATCCATTTATGAGTTTCTATTCCAAGGCATTGATATTAGCCATATCTTTTTATTCCTACTCTTTACGGAAAAAAGGTGGTTATGGTTGAAAAAACACTCACAATCAGTATTCGCTAAATTTTATGTGAATATGTGTTTCCCCATTCAAGGGCTACAATAAGATAATATTAATCTAAAGTTAGACAATACTTAGCTTTATTAACATGCAGTAAGACTTTTATATAGCCAGTAAATTGAGAACCCTTTACGCATACTCAACATAAGTTGGGTAGATAGTCAATGTATCCAACTAGTAAAAAAATAATTCGTAATTAAAAAATATTGATGATTGAAGATTTAATTATTCCATGCTTGTTTCAAGCTATGATTTTTTAAAGAATTGAATATTGAAACTTAAGTCATGCTTTATGTCGGTACTGACGAAATAAAAAAACATAAAAAACTATCGTATATTTTCTTCGTCGGTTAAATTGATTGCTCCATTTGTAACGTCTTAATTTGACAAGAAATGCAAGTGTTGCACATCAGCTATGAGTAAACATGACAACATAACTGGCAACCCTAAAAAATATTTCAAGCCCCTGTCACAAGTTCAATTTGTTATAACTATTTTCATTTCAGAGGGGGAGGCACAAATGAAGTTATTGTGCAACAACGTATAAAATACACTGCACCCCTTATGTAAACAAAAAAAAGAGAAAAATCAATACTCTGTAACTGAACTGGAAGTGTAATTTGTAATTTCATCACAGTTATTAGCAGAGTTTGTTTGTTTGTTTTACTTATTGCTGGTTAATAAGAAATAATTTATTTTAAATTTCGAAAATTAAATAATGCCGTGTTTTAGTTATTTTTACTGCATTCCCGAAACAAACTTAATCATAACAATCAATACACATTTAAAAAACATATTAATTTATTATAACGCTATTTTTATGTTCTAAAAGAATGTTTACAGTAAATTTGTAACGTTTTATGTTAAAAGTTTGAGCTTAACACTTAATAAGTTACCGATATTTAAACATAATCAAGTATTATACATAATCACTAGCTAACTGTCAAATATGAAAGTAATTTTGTTCACATCTGAAATGCTCCCGAGGTGAAAGTAACCGGTCCCAATCATAGTAAAAAAATGAAATATTGATGGATTTAAGAGCTTCAAATTTGAAACACGCCTCTGATTATATCACATATTGAATTCTTAGACGCATACCATGTTGTATAAGAAGTAACCTTAACCTCAAAATAAATAAACATTTTTCATTAATAAAGGAGGTTGATCGATAAAATTAAACGGTACCAATCAATCCTTGTGAACGGTTGTGGCAATGTACAATTACAACATAATTGTTCATATATATTTACATTTTATATCAAAAAATTATCGCGATATTAATCGGCAATTTAAAATTACTACGTAACTTAGGTATGTAGGTATGTGAAAAATATATTTTGTGTCAAGATTTTCCATATTCAGTATGTGGCGTAACTATTAAGTGCATAAGGTCGCAATTTGGTGAGCGGCCAATAATTATTACCTCATTTTGTAATTACTAATATTTTTGTGGCATTCAAATCTGGTAATTAAAATGCATACATGACAGAAAAAACACATTTTAATAAACCTGTACACATATATTCATGAATGATATTTTATATTAATAATTTTCTTTCATACTATGAATTCATCAACACGAAATTGAATCTACTTTTCACTATTTTGAATGTGAAGTAACATAACCTCAAAGTTGACTATTTATGGTTATTTGACAATGATACATAAACAATCTAGTACCTAGTACATAATTTAAAAAAAGATTATTATGATTACTAGCAACACAGACAATGACACTAGAAACAATATGCACTAATCAATTGTCAATTTAAACACTTCACGTAAGTTTATAAAGAGCCATCAAAGATAATCGAATTATGAACTTTTTAAATATTTTTCGTGCAATTACACCCGCGATAGGTAAAAATAGTTTAATTCACAGTTTTGCGTAACCGACATGCCTGGTTATTCTGTTGATACTGAAGAGTATATGGAACTCAGCATGGGAGTTATGCGTTAATAAAATTCTTCACATGGGGTTAGAGAATTATTATTATATTTTGAGGGCTATTACAATAGTCAATGTGATTACACCGTGACATCTGGTCCGCTTCCATGCTTTGTTTATGCGTGGTATAAAAATAAAATTGTATCTCTCACGTACTTGCCTGATGTATATTCGCACAATCTAGGAAATGTGCGAATAAGATGTCAGAAATATTTTTAATTAAATTTATGATTTAATTAAGTCATTAAACTGGGGATCTTTATTATTATTATTATTTGCAATTTAGAAAGGACAGAAAGGACAGATGAGGGATTACCTCCCGACGAATGGAAAAGGATAATAGATAAGAATTGCACATAATATTCATTATCCAACGCATTACCCTGAATCTTTATTCTTATGACAAGACAAGCACATTTTATAGTACCACTTACACATAATATATATATATTCTAGTATAGATCAGGACCGGTTTCGCTCATCGCAAGCATTGTCAAATATGTAATCAAATAATGCCATTCCATCAAGAAGTGAGAGTTAATACATTTAAAAGTACTTTCGACGAATGTTAATCAAAAACTCCCAATCTAATAACGAGATAAAAATGAAATAATAATAGCATATACTTATGTATGCTTTTAATTTTGCCGGGTCCGTAGTGCAGTAGTCAACGTCGTTGGCTTCCGTGACGAACCACGGCGATTAGCCAGCCTCTAGTCCTGTCTTAGTCCTCGTAACAAGTCCTCGAAGAAAAAAAACATGTGCTGGGGTAAACTCCGTGAGGAGTCCGTATACTCCAGGCTGGAAGCGGACGCGGTAAAAAACATGTTTTTAACCATTTCCACTCCCAACCTAGAGAATATTTTTACTGTACAAGTTTCGACTTTTACGGCCTGGATTTTTTATTTATGTTTTTCCATTTAATTACAGTTTTTTGTATAATGGAGGCTTTGTACGACTCAAAACAAAAAAAAACCTTCATCCAATAATATCAAATACCTGTTCCATCAGCCATATTGCCAGCCAACTAACAAAAGAAAATAAAAACAATTAATAACCATTAACCATACTCCACATTTTAAGTGCATTATATGCCCATTGTCCGTAGATAATTCATGTTTTTTTAAGGAATAATAATTTTAATGGGATGCGAAGACGGGTCGCTCGCTCGGCAGCCGTGACGGTACGCCACTGATTACTGGTGCGTACTTCCTATCAACCCATGAAGCATTTTTTACCATAACATTAGCGCCAAAGGTAATAGTTAAATAAATGATATTGTTTCTAATTGTGTTGAAATATGGTAGGTACATAATATTTGACAGCGAACAAAAAACTTCGTAATGATGTTGCATGTAATCTTAAAATACAATGCATCCAATTTATTTTCGGTCATTGGTAAGATTATTTAAATCCTGGGCTTTTTTCCCATTTAACGCGGTGGAACGGCGTTCCGGCACCTTTTACACAGATTTCAAAATCAATAAGACAAAATACTACTTAAATGGTATTTGAATATAATTTTATTTAGTAAAAAGCAGGGCTGTGGAGTCAGTCTAAAAAAGTTCGACTCCAGCATTTACCAAAACCACGACTCTGACTCCGACCAAAAAAAGTTCAATATCGTCACTTTTTTCCCCTAATTTTCTTATTTATGTGTATTCAATGAAATATCAACCTTATCAATGCGACCAAAAGCCAAATTTGACATATAAAATGCAAAAATAAAAAGTTCAAACTTTTCAAAATTTCCGACTCCGGCTAGATCGCCGCGACGACTTCGACTCCGGATGCTAAGATGCCATTCCACCAAGTATTGACAGTGAACATCTGAAAACTGACTAAAACGTGATCAAAACACACGTTTTGTCAGCAAAGATGCCGCATTTGGTTGCCATCTTGTAGTGTATATTCGTCGTTTTTCTAAGCTATTGTTTACACCTAACTAAAATAAAATATTGGAAAACATGTTGTTATCATTAGCCTGCGTTTCGTTCGATTGTAAGTTCAAATAGCGAATACCATTTTGAACGACATTTAGTTTAAATAAAGTCTCTCCATGTCCCAGCATAATCACCACCTTTTAAAAATGGTGGAACATGTTTTTGCTGTAAATCACCACTAATAATATCACGGGGTTTGCTTCCTGGCTCTCTCCTATCTCTTATTTTGTAAGGCCGCGCGGATAAAGTATGCGTCTGCAACCAGGAATGGCTCTTGTCGTGGTGCAATGGTGCACTGACCACCCATTTATATTCAATCATTGAGCAATATCAAAATAAATATACAAATTCACTCATTTAAAATTCCTTGCATTTTCCCATACAAACATTGCAGAATGTGATGATCATGTTAAGCGGATGACGCCAAAATTCTAATAATGTGTTATATATAATGACATGCAGGAGGTGCATTTCTGTAATGTCCCAAACAGAGTTGAAACAGTAGAAAAAAAAAGACTTGGTGACGTCACATAGAAAATTTATATTGAGACGTTTTACTCATTCGGTTTTGAGATCTCCACAGAAAAGATTACCTAACCATGTCGAGGCATGTATCAACTTGCACTAAATTGTCGCATATAAAATCTTCTTCATTTTAGTAATGGTTTAGCCTAGCGTAGCTCTTAAACAGAAGGTAGGTGTTTTTTTTGCTTAAATAAGTTTTATTTGTACAACCCTATAATATTATTGTCACCGGCCCACACTATCTGCAACGCCAGCTCAGTTTTTTTCTTTATTCTCGTAGCAGTGTAGTAATTTTGTCGCCACCTTAGGGTGCCGACCACCATGATCATATTTTTTTAACAATGTGTAAGTCTTTTGAAATGCCACAGATACCTTATCGGCAGATATAAGAGTATTGGTGAAGTGAATTGACCTTAATGGGACCAATAGTTATACCGCCACCACTGCCAACTTCCACATCAATGCATCAGGAATAAATGTAATAATATTTCACGGTATGAATACAGAAATGTACAAATTCAGGTGCAAAGCGCGTGCCGCAAACAGCCTGGCCAGAGCCGGCGGCGGTTCTTCAAGACGACGAAGCGCAGCCTGTCGGGTGCCCGCATCGCGGAACGCTATCGGTTTTGCCCGTCCACCAGGTGTGACGGCGACAGGCTTTCTGACCTCATCAAAGCGGCTATCTTATGAAAAGAAGTGTTAATTTTTAATGGAATGTAAAATAAAAAAAACAATCGAATATGTTTCCAACATGTTACTATTCGTTGTATGTTGTAAAGAGTTTTTGTCAATCACCTCCTGCCGACC
The DNA here is from genome assembly GCA_028554975.1 of Himalopsyche kuldschensis. Classification (NCBI taxonomy): domain Eukaryota; kingdom Metazoa; phylum Arthropoda; class Insecta; order Trichoptera; family Rhyacophilidae; genus Himalopsyche; species Himalopsyche kuldschensis. Next base: position 1,642,376 of record JAHFWI010000033.1, on the reverse strand, counting down.
AGTATACTTTCATACGATTTTTATTTCTAGTAGGTATATTACCAGTTCTACTCACAGTAGATAATTTTGTTTTCCAACGATAATTAATATGAATTCCATTCCAACAAGAAATGTCAAAATACGTTCGCGTTGCGCCGGGGATGTTTTCTTATTTGGAAATTTACTTATTGAAAACATCGCTCTTTTCTATATTATAAGCATTTATGTTGCATATATATTACTATAATACAAAAAGTACAGTACATAATTTCAATGTACATGGCTCGATGGATCAAGATATTGAAAATTTGCTAATGATCATGCGTTTTTATTTTTGTAAACGTATGTTCCTCGGAATTTCACGAATGAATATAAAATCTCCATTTTATGAATTCATTGGCTCACAAAATTGAATCAAAGTGAGATATATTATCAAAACATATCTTAGCAATAATTAAATATGAGCATGCCTAAAAAGCTGCCTTACAAATCAGCGATTAGTTTGTCTCAGCATATTTCTAAATATATACTATCTACGAGAACTGCTTGTTACTCAGTTGCTCAGCCTCTCTTTTTTTTAAGAGTAGGGATTGAAGGGATACGAGAACTCGGATAGGACTAGTGGTTAGCTAGTCACTCTCGCTATGTGTCGCTTTTTGGGATAGGAAAGGTAGAAAGGGATTTTCAACAACTCAAACACCCATACGTTCGAGCAGAATCGATTTGTCGACTGAAAAAATTGCTCGTACCGGGAATCGAGCCCGGGCGGTCCGGCACGCAAGTCAACAACGTTGACCACTGCTCCACGGACCGGGGCAAAATAAAATGTCAATTAAATATAGCACGGTGAAAAAAATAGCAATGTATTTTAATTCTACAGAAATCTATATATGCTTCTTTTCGGGGCCTTTTTTTGGAAAGAAGGTGCCGTAACTCACTTCATGTCAAGCTTTTTACTAAATAACATTATATTGAAATATCATTTAAGTAAAATTTGGTCTAATTGATTTTGAAATCTGTGAAAAATGGTGCCGGAACGCCGTTCCACCACCTTAAGTGGGAAGAAAAGCCCTGCTTCTTTTTATATATTATATAATATATGCTTTTTTTTTCACCGTATTATAATGGAGTTCTACCAAGTAAATGCCAATTCAATCAATTAATTTAATATGTTGTATTTATAATGCATACGCAAAATATGTGTTCATTGAACCAGCGATATACACGAATTGTTTTTCAGCAATAGTTTCGTATTTGGACATAAGGTTTGAGCTAAAATAAAATTAGCAAACAAATCAAATCAAATTCTCGTTCATTTCCGATCCGAATGAATCAATCGAGTCTCCCATTTGACACTCCAGCGTGCAATCATCCAGGTAAATTAAAATAACAGCGGGTACATAAAAATCTTCTGGAATTGAAAGATCCCTGAACTTTATCCTGTCATCGCTGATGTGGTTTCCAAGCAACGTCTTGGACATGTCAATTTGTTCATCGATGTACCACCACGAATAGTCTTCCAGGCAGGCGCTATTAAAGATTTTGTAACGGTCTGCGATTTCATAAAAATTTTCTTCCTCGCATACGTTTAGAACTACTGAAAATTCTGAAACAATATGATTTTGTACTTATTATAATCATTTTTGCACCGGATGTATGATCAAATAAATGACAAAAAGAGCTTTATCCATACGAGAGCTACCCTTTTCAACTATGTTTAAACAACAAAAATATTCTCATTAAGAATACAAATAAGAAATGTACCAGTAGCTCACCGCTTAAGAGAAAATTTCAACAAAAATAACGATTAAGGTTTAGCATTGTGCCAAATGATGGCAAAGCAAGTATACTCATATTGGATCATATGTCTTAATTAATATTGTGTAACAAAAATTACGAAAGGGCCTGCTTAAAAAAAGTTGTGTTAAATTATTTAAAGCCATGATGCTGTTTCAGTAGTTGACCATCTCACATATTGAAAAATCTAGTAGTTGACCATGTCTAATCAGGGGGCTTGATCGTGAACTTACTGTCAGAGTTGCCTCAGGGCTTTCTGTCACACCACTCTTGGTTGAATCAAGTAGCAATGGGTGGTTCAGGAACAAGGTACACACCGTTTCTAGATTGACCACTTAAGAAATTTGAAATAATACACTTTCCTCACTAGGTGTTGTTTTCAAATGACCACACTGGCACTCCATTGGCTATATGGTGATGTGTTAGTGGCTCATTCCGACCACATATGCCTCAACTTGTCTGAACTTTACAATTTAGAGCAATCCCGCATCTCCATTTCTTATTTTGGGCCATTTTATTCTCAAAAGGTCAACTACTGGTACACGGTCAACTACTAGTACATTTACCTTAATCACTAATAGCCATCACCATTTTGAAAATATTAAATTGGTAAAATATAAATAAATACCGGTCAATGAATTAATAATTCGTAGTGGTCTCGCATTAACAGTCAGAAATCCTATGACGTATTTATTGTTTTTCCACCATGGTAAAATAGAATCAGGGGGAAGAGTTTCATCTTCTTCGAAATTTTCACTAGAGTGTAACACTGGACCATACGGAGCGTATGGAGCTCGACGCCCGGTTATTGGATGGAGAAATGTTTTGAAATTTCCTACTCCATCGAACCAATGACTAATGTCTTTCCCAGCAAATGCCAAGATGGGGATAATTTCCTAAATGGAAAAATAAAATTCCCGTAAATGATCTTGAGGACTACAATTTTTTAGCGTGGTCAAACATTTCAAATAAAGAGTTTAATGGTATGTGATTAATTGTGACATCGGGACTTTTAAAGTCGGGACGGGAAGTTAGGGAGTTCCAAGTGTGATATTTATCACAAACCTTTTATTTACACTAAAAGAGTGGCTTGACTGGCTTGACGATGTAACTCAATTTAGATGAGTTTTGTTTCAAGATTGTCTACACTGCTTAACTGAAATTCTGTCACTATTATAATGTGATTTAACGATCGCACGACCAGAATCTATATTCATGAATACAAATGTTTTTACCGTGTTCTCTTTGTGTTCCTCCATCAAACTTGTAAGATCAAATATTTTTCTATTTATGATAATCCATACATCATCTATTTTATTATGAATAACCACTTCTGATGGCAGAAACCATAATTTCTTTGTCATTTCTAATTTGGCTCCTGACATTTAAATATAATGGTATCTTCGAATTTTTAAAAAACAAAATGAAGTAATAATTATTAGGAAATTTGCCTTTGGCTTTTGTTTTGGTTTTTAAATATTTTTTTCTTAAGAAAGCTACTCACAATATACCCCTACACTATCATTATCATATCCTACAATAAAAAGAAATTCGATTTCAGGAAACATACACAATAAAGTCATGGTACATCGTGTTAAATGATTTATTTTGTTCAATGTGTTAAATAAAATATTCCAAAATAATGAAATAAAAAAATATTTGTTTCTCAGTTTATCACTAAGAAACGATGATTTTTTGCAACGAGAAGTGACATAAAGTGAATAATTTTATTATTATCAACTAGCAACATAGTATTGTTGATAAACATCAAGCAGCTGAGGCAAGATTGTCAAGTTGTCAGCTTTACTATAACTACCAACATCATATTGCTGTCAACTGTCAATGTCATCAATGTAAACGTAAACATATTGCCACCGGCCTATCACCTTTCGTACAAAAGTTCTACATTTGGATTGAAGAATTATGGATATCTGCAATGATTTCAATTACGGTATTAAAAACTATGCTCCCATCGATTACAGCTGTGTTTCTAAGTTTTATTTTTGGCCGCTCTGTTTTATTTATTTCGTAAAATAACACATTTTGTTCATCATGTTTTGTGCATAAATACATCATCAGCAGATCAAATCAACAAATACATAATTTTTCTTTCACCGTCAAATAATAATAGCGTTTCTAAATACACTTTCATTTACCATGAAATACTTTTACTAAGAAAAACTATGAATTAAAAGAAAATCCATGTTTGTTTCACAATTAAGTCGGTGCCCACTTTAACGTGAAGATTGAGTGACAGGCTTCAATTTATTGAAATGGTTCATTCGGAGTCAATATAGCTTTAAAATATATTACTTTATATACGCTTAACATACTATACTTAATTCGCTTTTCCATTGAACCTTTTCCCTGTGGTGAAATTTCCTTTATTTTTATGTGCACCTTAAATTTAATGTATAAGATAAAAAAAAAATTACTTATTTATATTTTTTGTAGAAAATGTCGTGCCTTTTGAAGAGAAAATTATACCTGAACCTGTTGAAAAGAAAATACCATCACAATCAGTTTCAAATAAAAATGAAACTTTTCTTTTGTCGGAAGTGAATTCATCATATGGAAAAGAAGTACAATACATTCAACCGACAGGTAAATAAAAATCAGAAAGAAAAATAATAAAATGGTTTCAAGCATGATATCAATACAAAATTACAAAAGAAATGTTTATTGAATATTTGTCTTAAATGTGAATGAATTTTCATTTTAAGCGCTTGATAATTGAATCCAATGGTTATTAAAGAAAGAGAGGAAAATTATTACATATTTAAACTCTTGTTAATAATTCAAGGGATGAGGATCTTTGAATATTTTTTTTAATAACAAAAGATGCTTCTCAACCACCAAACTAAATGTTTATTTCACTCCGGCCCATGAGATGATTGTGCAAAAGTGGCAGCTACCATGGGTCTCGTATTTATGGCGGCTCACAAGCATTTATTTGATAAATATATGCAATATAAATAATAAAAAAAATATATATTTATTGTAGTGTAATATCTTCTACTTCATAGTTCATATATTTACTAAACACCTTAAATAACATACTAAGATAGAAACTCTGCTTGATTTTAGGTCAGAATGTTTTAGTGCCAATTTATATGGATAGTTCTAATAAGAACAATATTCGAGAAAGTATCAAGAATTTCTTACGTGAAATATTCCTGCCTCAGGGATACCCATACAGTGTGAGTGAAGATTATACCAGCTATCAAATATGGGACACAACTCAAGCATTTTGCAGTACTATCACAGGTAATATTATTTCAAAGCTAGTAAAAGATATTCAACACTTTAGATAGTTTGCCAGCTGAACTCAGCATATCTACTGTAGCTTTTTGATTGGCGATTTAAATATACATTTTAATTGTACTGGTAGTAATTTTTTTTACTGTAGTAAAATTTTAATTATGAAACTCTGTTACAATTTAGTTCATTTTATAATTATAATATTATAAATCAAAACATTTCAGGCATACTGGCAACCCAAGCCGTCATGAAAGGAGTCGGTGTTGGAAATGTAGAAGCAACACCTCTTGCTGCTACAATAACATGGGTTTTAAAAGATGGAACTGGGCATATTGGTAGAATTGCCTTTGCATGGTGGAAAGGGTAATATTTTATTGCTTAACCCTTTAATCCCACAACGCCGATCTATCGGCCCCAGTTCTTTAATCTATTTTATTGGCATTTTTTTTAATCATTTAGATGCTTTTACAACCTATATAAAACAATTACTTACTTCACTATTCAACCACTTATTGAATGAATCACATCCTGCTCACAGCAAATCCATAGTAAATAGTAGCTGTGTTGTAAATCAAATTTTCAGCGATAGTTTTTTTTAACTTTATCTTTTGCTTCCTCTTGAAGTCTTTCTGTGAAAACTACAACTGTTATCAAAATTATCACTATAAAAAAATAGCTCACTTTCATTTAATGATATCGTTTAAAATTTAGGACTTCATTAGATGCTGACTGTAAAAAGTGGAGACTTGTTGCCGATGTTTTGAATGATGTTGCATTATGCTTTGAATTAGCTCTTCCAATATTCGGAGGCTATACAACACTTATTCTCTGTTTATCAACGGTCATGAAAGCGATTGTAGGAGTATCAGGTAAAAAGTTTTCCATTTGGCATCCATTATTTATTTATATATAATTGGAATATTCATAATAATCAATATAACAATTATGGTTATTATATAGTATGTATTGTGATTTTAAATCGATCCAGGCGGTGCGACACGAGCTGCTCTGATCCAACACCAGGCTGTGAGAGGAAATCTAGCAGATGTAGCCGCTAAAGATGGGTCACAGGAAACTGCGACTAATCTTGTTGCTTCTCTTGCTGCAATCATCATCCTATCTTTGTGCGATCAGTAAGTATACATTTATTTAATGACTGATTTTACCATCAGGCTATAGAAATTGTGATTAATTTGTTGGGAAATATTGCCGTTGTTATTCTAGTAATACCAGTGCATTATCTACATTATGTTTTTCATAAAGACCTTGAGACTGATTAGTTTTTAATAACCCTGTGTCAGAGAGCTTCTGCATTGATTAAAATATGACTATTGAAGGTGAGTGGAAAGTTCTTTATTTGCACTTTTATTTAAAATTGGTAAACATATTATTTTTTTTCCTTGATGCAATTTCAAGATTAAACTTTTAGATTGCTAATTGCTGGGCTGCAGAATCCAGAACTGCCATCCAAAGATTTATCGTAACTATATTTATTTTTCTAGGTTGATAATATGGCCACTATTTTTCCTGTTCACCTCGTTGCATATCTTTTCAAATTATCGTGCTGTAAAATCTGTCTGCTTACAAAGATTCAACTCAAGCCGCTATTTGACTGCCATCATAATTTATTTGCAACATCGGATATTTGTGAAAACAAGCTTTGTCAATTCTCAAGAGCCAGTTTTCTTCTTGCAAAAGAACATAACAGGTATGATTTTTGATGATAACAAATCAGTTATCTTTAGATTTTTAAACTTTCTGCAATGAAGACTTATGTCAATTTTTAAATACTAAATGTTCACACAAATTTTCAAAATAAATGTCATGTTCCATCACATACCTTGGGATGGGAATGTTATAAAGAAAATTTTGAGTCAATGTAACATTGATAACTTCAACAAAACATCAGAGATTCATGATGTTCCAACTACCTTACAATAAATGAATATTTCTTGTATTTTTTACTAAACATGTGTCATTTAATATATTCTTCAGTTTTAATATCCGATATTTTAAGATAATGTAAACCAATAAGACCTCCCCATAGCATCTATAATGAACATATACTACAATATTTATTTACATTCCTGACAACACTCGTTCAATTAAAAACATCAGATTAATTCAGATTCTTGCTCTTATATGTTGTTGTCCTGAAGATAAGACTTTAAAAGCATTGAAATTCTCTTACTTTATATCATTATTAGTCAACACTTCTAAATATAAAAATTTTCTCATGTTTCAGAGCAGACTGTCTGTGGATACAAAATCAACATTGGATATTCGATAAAACAATTAGTCACTTCTGGAGAAACATCGTTAAATGACATGAATAATGCTGTGAAGGTTTTCAAAGATTCGAAATATCTACTAGTAGTAAATTTGAAGACAAAAACTATTTTTATTGTTTTGGATAAGGCCGCAGTATCTGAAGATATTTTATGTTCATATTTCCATGCAATTATCTATGGGATAGCACTGTCAACCTGTGACAATCAACCACTAGTAAGTGATTTATAAAATTTTATAAATACAATCCTCTAAAGTCTGCTGGACATTTTGTAACAGTAATTATTTGCTGTCTGTAGTTTCATAGCAATGATACATATTCACTAGAAGCATGAAATATTATGTATTGTTTACTTTCCAGGCACTATCATCCGATGTTACATGGCATACGCATAAATTATTTCAAAGTTTTCGCATATCTATGAAAAACTTTTCAATATCATCATTTGAACTCTCTCTAAAAGTTCAAGAGTATGTAACGGAAGAGTGGAATGATTTTAACGATGGACTGAAAAGGACAGGTATAATATTTATCTAAATTAGTCTTTATTTAAAAGGTTGAAGTATTTTATATGAAGTAGATTGAATTATTTGTTAAATTATCATATTTTATATTTCTATGGAGTTCTCGTGCTTTTATTATGTTCGAAAACAGTTTTTTATTTAGTCTTATGAGATATATTAAATGCAATATCCTGATATAAGGTAATATTATATTCCTACTATCTTTGGAAAACCTCTCATCAGTCTTGAGCTTGATGAATGCTTTGAGGTACAACAGATATATCATTTAATTGAAATAATTACAATATTTAGTGAATTATTATGATTCATTTTTATCTACAGGCTGGAATTTGAACCAATGCTTACTTCTGTCAGGAGAATGGAGAGCTGATTGGAAACCAACTGAAAAGCAATCAATGTGAAATGACTGAAAATATCAGTGATTTTACACCACAATGCAGCTTAAAGACTAGAATCACACCAAGAATTGAAAGTGATAAATTGGAGAGTTGGTGTTTTTATCAGTCAGTATAAAAAAATTCGACTCCAATTCCAGTATTTACCAAAACCACGACTCCGACTCTAACATTGACCAAAAACACGACTCCGACTAAAAAAGTTGAATATAGTCACTTTTTTTTGCCTAATTTTCCTATTGATGTATATTCAATTAAATATCAACCCTACCAATCCGGCCAATAGCCAAATTTGATATATTATATGCAAAAATAAAAAAATAAAACTTTTCAAAATTTCCGACTCGAGTACGACTCCGGCCCAATCGCCACGACTACTCCGACTCCGGCCAAAGAGCCCCGACTCCATGACTACACAGCCCTGGTTTTTATAGATCTTTCGGATAGTTACAAATTTATTGACCGTTGGATTATGCGGGGTTTTATTGTAAATATGTGTATAAAAATGCTGTCATTGATAGATTTACTGTACAAATGAAATAAAGTAAACATTTTTCTTTAGTAAAAGATTATACTTTTATTTAATATGAATCAACATACATACTCATACTGCCAATAATACTCTTTAAAAATAAATGATCTAACACTATTCACAAAATGTATTTAATAAACACCTCTTAATCACAAAGAATACTATGAAATTACTATTATGCTAATAAATATTTCCATATCTGACACGTGGAGCCAAACTACTTGCGAAACGGTATTACATATTATGTTAAAGAGAGGGGACGCTATAGGGATTTTGTCCCACATTATTGTGTAATTAAATAGTGTAGTGCATCTAGGAAGGGACAGTTTCATGCATTATTTTATGAATTCGTATCCCTAAATATGTATATAATGTTTTTCAAAATGAAGAATTTTTTAAATGGTACAGAGTTATTAGAAAATTACTAGTCATTTCTTATCTGTATAGTTCTATTCCTACTATATTTTAAAACAGGCGAATGACTGAGAAAGACTTTTTTCCAATATGATCAATTATATACACAAGTTATATGTTGGAAATGAACATCATTAAAAAGATATATTGCTAAATTGAAATGTATTAACAAATTTATCCAGTTGTATTTACGGACAAAACTGATAAACATCTTTTTGATTCTTACGTTTCAAAAGAACTAAGTGTCTACTCTCTAAAAATGTCCAGATAGTGAGGTTTAACATTTTCATGGTGAGAATAATTTTTGTATTCACTTAATACACATTTGTTATTAGTTATTCTGACTGCGTGATAATGAATTGAACAATTCATTATGCAGGAGGTTCATCTCATGTCTTAACATCTGATCTTTTGTAAAGTTACATTAATTTTAGTCACAAAATGTGATCATCCGATGGTATAATTATTTTACATAATCCAAATATTTATGTCAATGTGGTCAGATGTAGCTTTTTTTTGACCATTACTGGCTAACAGTTTGAAAAACAATTTGGCTAAATTTACAAATAATAACATAAGTGTAAAAAATTATTAATCATTATTGTTTTTATTGACTATAATGCAAAAAATATATACAATTACAATACATGACTAAACAATATTTATGCAAAACATTCCATGATACTACTGCAATTCTGTGGATTTTTTTCCATAGATTTACACAGCTGCTACGGGGTACGGCAATAGAAGTCTTAAGAGATATGTCCATTTTCAATTGAAAACTACTTCACCAAAAGCAACAATACTACAAAATACATGTAAAATTTTGCTCTCCAGCTTCTCATGATTTTTCTCAGTTTTTTTTTCGCAATTTACATGACACAAGAGATTAAATTAATTATATAGTGACTATGATGACGCCATGGCCGCCTGTGACATTTTTGAGCCCCCTTGCGAAAGATGCTTTACAAGGTCCACCCAGTCGTAGCCGCGGGGCTTCTCACCTCCTTTGCCAGTCTCGGCGCGATCCCACGCCCTCCTCTTTTGAGACTTGGTCAATTGTTCTTTCTTAGGAGCCTTCTTGCTGTCATCCTGAAATCATTAATTGAATTTTTTTGATCCTTATATATTATGAATGACATATTCCTCTTCATGACAGATTATGTCTGGAATATTTTAATTTTTCACAGTAATTTATTTTACTTGTGGTATGTAGTAGAAATCTTGACAAAATAATGGTGTGCCGTGGGAGGTAAAAGGTTGCAGACACTGCTTTATTAGAGCACTCCACCAAATAACCACAGTAAAAATCAAATCATCACTTAATCGGGTTGTATCTCGAGAACTCTGCGAAGATAGTCATTGGTATTTTAGGGTTATTAGTTTGTGAAATTTTTCTAAGAGGAAAAGCAAAACTATATTTTACTTACCTCGGGCATGTTTTAATGTATGAATAAATATACCTGTCCATCATCCAGAGAAACCTTTTCAACCTCTGCAGAAATATCCGGTATGGCTACCTCGGGCTGCTCTTCAAGTATTTCTAAGTATCTTTCTTTTAGGCATTCAAATAATGTGTAGGTCATTGCGCATCCAATCCATTGATCCGCTTCTTCGTTTATTATTGAGATTATTTTATTCTTTATCGGTTCAACCCTAAAACATTCACTCAATATAACCAGAACTTTCCTATGACATACAGTAAAAAATTGTTATTTCAATTTTTGTTTACAAGTAGTATTTTCAATTTAAAACGTATAAAAAACAATCATTATAGTATTGTTTAGTTATATGATAACTGGTGATATGTACTCAAAGCTGAGCATGCTTGCGCCAGACTGTATAGATTTGATATAGCTGAGTATGCTAATTTGACCCAAAAAAATATTTATAAAAATTAACTAATTACAAGGTTTCATTTATTGCAAGTTGCATCATCGACATTTATGTTTGTTATTTTATAAAAACAATAATAAAGCAAAGGTAGCACTTACAAATTCCTATTGTAAAACGTGTCCATGTTTACAATTGGTTTTTCAGAAGGATAGTTTGAACCCCATGATAATTCTAACAAGAATGACTTAATATCTTCATTTTCTCCGTACTGGAACAAAGTTAAAAAATCACTTTTAAGCAGAATATTTTTACTTCACAGATAAATTAAGATATAGGACAGTGATGGGTAATAATAGCATGCAGGTAAGCCATTTATCAAAACATGGAAAAGCCCTCAGAAAAGAAGAATATATCAATGAAACTTTTCTAAGATGTTTACCAGTTCTATTTCACAATATACAAAATAAAGATGAAATTTCTGATGTACCACTCAGTTGACGTTACCAAAGAACGAATAATGAGACTGAACACAAGCATGGAGCATTAATTAATGGATAATTATAAATATTTTTCAATTTCTCTGGATGGAATGTATATCACATCAAATACACAGTTGGCCATATTTATGAGATATTCTGATTGTTAAACTACGTGAGAAGAGTTTATAAAAATCAATGCCACCAGGTAAAGAGATGTGGAAAGTTGTTTTCAAACAGGTAACAAAAAAATCGCTAATGTAAATGATTGGATGTATTTGATTTTTAATAATAATAAAATAAATAGTTCAGAAACAAAACTCTCATCAAACGGTGTTTCAAAAATTATTTATATTCCTATGTGTGACATGACATTGGAGTGAAGCTAGGTTTTTTTCAGAATTTTGACATGCCAAGATAAAAAGGATACCCATCACTGTTGTAGGAATAATACGGTACGGAATAGAATATTAAGGGTTCCGTCAATAATAGTTGATAGGAATTTTGACACAACTTCAAAAAAATAGATCATTTTGTTAAGATGTGAACCAATGCCACATGAACATGTTTTTCAGAATTTATTTACGTATCAATGCTGTATTGTCATATTTAACGAAAAATAGTGTCTCAATTGCTTTTATTGATGCCATTATATTTATAATACGTTATGTTATGCTAATATGTTTTTAGTAAATAATAAAATGTTCCTCGATTTGTAGCTTAATTTAATGTAGTTTGGTATGTCATAACAAATTGATAAATACCTTATATTGAAACACGCTGGACGATATTTGTTTAAAGGCCTCATCCCCGTCGTAAATAGAAGAGAGAACTTCCCTTTCCTCTGTTTGTAATTCCGCATCAGTCATCTCTATACAACACACGAATAATAAAATAAACGTCTAAGAAAATAACGTGTTATAAGCTGTCATAAAAATAATCCCAACTTACTCGTATTGTTTTATGTTCGATGGAGTGATTTAGTTGAGTGTGTTTTAAAACCATTAGGATGACTTAGAATAATAACTGCATGCACAGGCAAAATAATTACCACTTTGCTTTCATAAATGTCACTTTTGCGGAGAGATGGGATGGTTAAAACTATCGATACCGATACTTTGCTTGTAAAATAAATAACGTATTACCTGCCTACACAATTTTTCATTGTATCTAAATCTAAAACTCGTCTTTTTAACAAATATTCTATGGTCAATCAAGCACAAAATAAAACAATACCCAGCGCGTAAATATGCATTTTGAAATTAAAACAAAAAAAATGATTCATATTATAATTCTGATTTCCTTCATGATTTTCCATGCATTTACGTAATTTGAATCTAATTTAGCCTTTAATTTTTTAGTTTTCCCATTAATTTTACGTACTTAAATAAAAGGTTTTACAATGATCTCTAGAAAAAAGTAAAACTGTTTTTTTCAATACTGCTGTAGTTACTTACATCCAACACATTTCTTTCAAATGGTATCAATCAGGACATGAGTCAAACTTTTATTACGCAAAGTCGAATTGATGACACTTGGAAAAATACTCGATACTTAATAGATAATATTGATATTGTCAATTTGATGTTCATCCTTAGTACCATAGTACTGCCAGTACAAAGAATAGTAGAGATGTAAAATTAATTAATTTTCAAGTACTTAATATTGTTTTTAAATTTCTACAGCTAAGTATGCAGTAAAAAAGGGCATTTGTATTCATCTTCTAAAGGTATTTGTCGGTCTCTGTGGTCTAGTGGCAAGAGTTTTGTCCTAGCGATCAGGGGGCCGGGTTCAATTCCCGGCAAGGTCAGATTTTTTCAATTGAAAAATGATCTTGGGCTGGGTGTATGTTATTTATTGTTGATTTTGTGCACAACTGATTCATTATTTATTATCGAGTTAATCTCGTATGACTTTCACAATTAAGAATATTTGGCGCATTGGCGTAAGCAATAATGCCAAATATTTATTTTATTAAAATTTAAAAAAAATCTAAATCTTTCATGCCCCATGACATGCAGGCAAGCTAACGCTATTATGAGATTTTATGACTAAAAATCATATTTTTTAATGAAACGTAACGCAGTCATCTTTCGAGTAAAATAGGATTGTTAGAGAATCATTATGTTGCGCCGTTATCATTTCACACCATTGGCTCTCAAAGATTATAATCATTTGTCAAAAAATATAATCATTATATATATATGTATAATAGGAATACTGTTCAAGCTCATAAATATTATGTTGGATTATACTTTTGAATTCCATTTATTTATAATTCTAAAAATGTTGCAAGAGAACAATGGTCATATAATATATCCAAACAAATACATTATTGTAATATTTTAGACTTATAATAAACATCCAGAGCATAAATATCAAAGTTAGGATCCCGCATTACAACATAATGCCAGTGAATAAGTTCTCCGATTAAAAACATGGTGCTTAAAAAATATCCAATACCCAAAGCCACAAATCCACCATATAATTTTTGTAAGGTCATGAGAGCTTTGGTGTTTTTCTCATCAGATGACATTGCTGCGTAAATTGGTACCATCACATCGTTAAGCCATTTTTGAATGAGTCCTGCTTCAATTATTCTCCTTAGTAGCTTGTCAGCTCTAGGTTTGAGTGGTGAATTTTTTTGTAGACCTATCGCTATAGGCATGTGAATTGCACAATCTTGCATTATATGCAAATTTCGATTGCCACTGGAATTAGTCAACATAGTTTCATTGATTTTATTATATGACAATGTTTTATTTGTGTTAGCTCCATAATTCTGCCTCTGATTAACGCTGAGATATTTAAGGAAGTATATGTCTTCAAAATAAGCCAGCTCTCCTTTGGAAACTCGCACTACACCTTCATTGGCACTGGTGACAGTTTCGAATTTGTCACTGATTTTTTTACCATTCTCATCAAGAGAGTTGACAAAAAATATCTTGACTTGATCACCCCATCCTCCGCAAGCAATTGGATTCTCAGCTAACTCATTTATTGTATCAATTGTTACCCTGAGGATTAGCAAAATATCTAGCTTATACATCCATTAACAAGACTTCCGTGAATCAAAGCTACATATAACATAGGTACTGTAAAAAAATCACTTCAATTTCAAGAGAATCTGATAAGCATTCAGTACTTACTTGATGATAGGAGGGCATTCATAAAAACTAATTTATTTTTTAAATTTAATATGTACAGTACAAAAATCACAAATTATAAGTTGTGAATGTGAAAAGAGATCATATAATATTGACCAACCTTCTTACTGGATTGGCTAGTATTGCTGTCATACTTGCTCGATAAGCAACGACAACCAATACACAATAGAGCCAATACCAACCAATCAGCAGGCGAAGTGACCACCCAGATGGTAGTTTTGGCAATGAAACCACCAATAACATTCCAAAAGTATAGAGAATACTATTAGGTAATTCTTCAAAAAGATACAGCCCTACTATTTCAGGTTTTTGATTGTCTCTGGTATCAGCTGTAAATTTTTCACATAAATTGTTGTGGGTTAAGTTTGTATTTATTCAAAGGTATATCAGGATGTCACCGTGCTATAATTTGTGGGAAACAGGAATAAAATTAAGATGGTAAAGAAGACAACATTGGTATTGAAAAATCAAGTACTTAATTGTATCAATCATAACACAGGATTCCCAAGACATTTGTGCATGAAATATAAGAATTTTCAATAGACAACCTCAAGATGAGCTTGAAAAATTATAGAACTTAAACTGATAGTTGGCAGAATAGCTTTATCTATCAAACATTTCATTTGACAAAATAGCTGCTAAATTTAAAAATAAGAAGCCCACTCCTTTGATAGTAGGCTCTTTCCACAATATAATATTATTAATTCTGTCCTCCCAAGACAAATAATATAATTTATCAGTCAAATTTAATTTATATTTATTACTTCAATAAACAACACTTCACTTAACAATTACGTGGTAGAATATGTAGAAATATGAGTATTCAAAACATTAAATGCATTTACCTGTTATGACTGCTAAATCATTTTGCTTCGATGTGTCGATAATTGGCGATGCAATTGAATCATTTAATTTGTAATGAAATTTAGCAAGGGCAAAGAAAATTAATCCACTTAGCAACAAAACAATTAATACAGCAATCCACATATAGAGTCTAGAAAAAAAAATCATTTTATTTTTCATTGGAAGATACATATCTTATTAAATATCACATATTTATATTGTCAGTTGCATGGAATGAATTTTTGGAATGAAATAGAACTTTTTAAAAGCTTCACTGCCAGTGGCAGATTAAGCATTTACGATGCCCCATGGGCAATAATATTTTGGAGGCCCTCTTTTGCAA
The DNA here is from genome assembly GCA_028554975.1 of Himalopsyche kuldschensis. Classification (NCBI taxonomy): domain Eukaryota; kingdom Metazoa; phylum Arthropoda; class Insecta; order Trichoptera; family Rhyacophilidae; genus Himalopsyche; species Himalopsyche kuldschensis. Next base: position 1,626,519 of record JAHFWI010000033.1, on the reverse strand, counting down.
ATGTTAAAAAACGTCGCAAAGATTTTTAGATTTCAAAATAAGTTGTTATTATTGGTAATTCAATCTAATTACAAATATTTTATTTGTAAATTGAATGGATCCTAATGAATAGAAAAAATTTTAAATATTCCAAAAACTATAAATATTTAATCAAAAAAATAATAATAAATAAGCACAATGAAATAAAGTTAAAAGAAATTATTAAAAAACAATCTTCTTCTTCGCGCATTATCGTTTTGTTTTGTTTACATGTCAATTTAAAACTTACTTGAATGGTAGAACTAAAGTTTTCCAAGAGTAGTCTGTCAAAGACTCGGGTGTTAAAAATGTAAGACATTCTGTTATATAAGGTATGGTGAGATCAGTGAGTTGGAGGTGGTACGGTGTATAATGCAAATTGCCCAATGCAATATCCGCTTTTCCATCTACCATTTCCCCGAGTAGACCAGAAAAAGTGCCATTCAATTGCTTATAGCCCCATTGCTCCCCATCAACATTATTTGGTTCGTAGACTTTAGGGACAAAGTTCATTGCAGAACTAAATGTTTTCATAATCTTAAACAGCAAAACACATTTATTGTCTGATGGAAAAACATATATTCAATGTGAATTGATGAATTATAGTTATTATTGCTGTCATAGTGTGAAATGCTGTGCATGGCAAGACATAACTTTTTAAAAAGCGATGAAGCTGATTTTCAAAGTAAAAAACTGAACAATAATCAATTTAAGGAATGTAAATATTAAAGAATTATCCCATCCAAATATATGCAACTGTTTGTTAGCCTATATTCCAACCACTAAATTATTAGTATTCGTTTTGCATGGAAATAACATGTAATGATGTAGTTTTCTGTATTAATATTTTATTCATGATTTATACCTCAATTTCTATTCCACCAAAACGTTTATTATATTCATTCTCTTTAGAATTTGTTACAACTGCTGGCACATGAGGCAAAACAACCACATGAAGGTCATGACTTTTCAGGTCGAGAGTCTTCCCGTCGAATAAAAATGATAAATCGCTTTTTTTATTACTTTTCCAAGTGATCAATTTTCGTGGCACCAGCACACCTCGAATCGGCGAAGGGAATGGCACAGTGGAAAGTTCAAACCGTGATTCGTCATTTAATTTATGAAGCTTTCCAATCAAGTGTCGGATAAAAACCACATTGACAATCCTTTTCCAGATATATTGCAAATCTGCTTTAAATACTCGGATATCATGCAGGAGAATAAATTTTGCCCTGGTATCTAACACTCTATACCTAAAAAATAACATTCAATCCTTGATTGTACGCAAAATGATCAGTTTTAAATAAGACAGTTCTATTTTTATTAAATGCAACATGAATATAATATATCATTAATGAAACAGAATTTTGTAGTGAAAAAATTAATAAGACAGTGAAAACTAACCTATCACCAAATCTTAGCAAACGTCCTACTTGCATTCCATTACTTATCATAATTATGTACACTTGACATCCATCTCGCCGCATCTGTCGTAGAGATTCCAGGGTATCAAAGTTTGGGGAAAGAAGATCTTCGTATTCCTCCACTACCACCTGTATCATTGAAATAAAATTCTTTTTACCGGTCAACTAAAGAAAGGATAAGGCTGGCACAGGACTAGTGGTTAGCTAGTCGCTCTAAGTACCCCCCTCAAGCCTGTGAGTTCCATCATGGAAGCCAACGATGTTGAACACTGCACCACAGACCCGACAGGGCTATTATTATTATATTATTTAATTTATTACTTACTTACCATTAAATAAGGAATTTTAAATTTTGACTGAAACCATTGTCCGTCAAAAATATCCAAGTAGATGTTATCAGTTATTATAGAAATGCAATTCAGTTTCTTGTAGTCAATTAAATTATTTATTATATCACTTATAAGGCTTTCTAGATCTCTCTCAGCTTCAATGTCAGTTGTAAATTTTTCATCATTAAGATATCTATAAAAATTGATCATATTGTTTTTTTAAGAAAATATAAAATGTGTGGTTCTCTAGCGCTTGAAGAATACTGTCAACAATTCTGCCAGAAATCAGAAAACTCTTTTAGTGAGTATGAAAATTGTTGTGTGATATTTATTTATCTCTTACTCCAAGGGCACATTGAGGCTTACAATGATTCAAGGAAGCTTTTAAAATTGTATTTAACTGTTGAAAGAGAGCACAAAAAAAACGATTTCGACTTCTTGTGGTTCAAGTTTCACAATTTTACTAACATTGTACTTCTGATTAATAAATAGTACTGACTTAAGATGCTTGGCGAAACATCAGATACACATTAGAACTGTGAAAATTTTATATCTTTTTATATGATGTTCTGTCACTCACAAACCAGGTTTAGCCACTTACAATCTTTTTGAATTCAAGAAAACAGATGGCATAGAATGAGTCCGGCGCATAGCTTAAATATTTTAATATTTAAATGATGATAGATCTTTCTTTGATATCAATATAATCCTAATCCTACCATTATGATATTTTTGTACAAAATCTTTTACTCCGTAGACATCACATTATTAAGCTCGTTACTTACTTGAATATCTTTAATATATTCTCACAAAATGTATGATGCTCAAATTAGATGCATACATATTTATTGGGTTGGTTTTATATGAATAATACTATTTATTACTTAGCTTTCAAGTCAACCAAAGAGTTAACATTGTAGACAGAGAATATCAATACTGCTTTTATAATACATATGCTCTGGATTTTTAAAAACATTATATCTTGACTGATACACAAGAGTTTATTTCAATTTTTATAACTAAAGACAATTGCGTCAATTCTATGCCTCGTATCTAAAAACGATTTCGAAATCCACTTTAACCCTCAATTACATTAGTTAATGGAATAAGAAATATGGTGATTACTATTTATTTTCTATTGCGGAGTATGCTCACTTTGCTTCTTATGCATAATAAATTTCCAATTGCAACTTGTCAATCACAGAAGACATTTAAACAACTGATACAATTGAAGTTTCTTTTAAAGGAAAATTGGAAATTACAAAATCATAATACAATTGAAATTGAATACATACAAAAAATGTAATTTTCTTTTCAGCTCACTAAAATTTGATGATTCCTTTCTTTAAATAAAATGAATACAATTGACTATTATTCATTTGCAAATGATTATTAATTGCAATACTCATTTTCATCAACAAGCAAACAGTTATTTTTAGACCATATCAGCTCCTTATGTGGATCAGATGGACTCTTAAAGATTTGTAAAGGGAGGGCGCCATCAAGATTATTCATAAAGAAATGATATAAAATCATTGAACCACTTAATATTCTTAATAACCAGGGCTATTTTTGAAAAAAAAGGTGCCGGAACTCAAATTTATCAAATTGTTGTAAAAGTAAGCAAATAAAATGTTCCGCACATTGTCAATCACAAACGTCAGACGTTACTGGCCGTTATCAGTCCTTGAGCACGAGTGACCAATGGGAACGTGGAAAAGTCCCCTTCACATAACAATACCCATATTTTATCATTTTGATGAATTATATAAATATAGATAGTTGTTACATAAGCGCAAACATTGTTTCGTCTAAATGATTTTGAAAATTTGAATGAAAAAAAACGTGAAAAAAGGTGCCGGAACGCCGTTCCACCGCGATAAATGGAAAAAAGCCCTGTTATTAACCATCATTAGAAACTGTTTTCAATCCACTATTGAAAAAACTTCTTCCCACGATTTCTCAATTATTGATGTAAAATATTAACTTAGTTTCTGCTTAGTTTCTTGGTTGGTCAAAAGCCAAAAAGCTATCATTGAATTCGCATTGAATTGAACTATACAATTGATGTTATTTGTTGAGATATTTTTGCAGTATCTACCTAAGGAAATGAATAGTCTTCAATATCAAATAAATAAACGTTAATGACTTGAATAAAATACCCCTTGAATATTTTTTTCTTTCATCGAGGCTGTTATAATTATGACTCGATTGATAGTTACATGGTACATACATGTTGTATAAATATTAGGCTTACTTGTAAACGTTGTTACTGGCAGCACTGACAAATATTTTTTTGTTACCTCGCCCCTTTAACCGTTCTGTATACCTGTGAACTTATACTTGAATTCAAACTTCAAACTTGTAACAATTTTCCTGTCCAATTTCATGATGGACGGGCTGAAGAAATCGGATGACAAAGAAAATGTTATCGATAAATACAGTGTGATAAAGCCAATTGGAAAACCTTTTCCGAAAGCTGTGTATAATAAAGTCAACGCTCTAGCCCCTAACGACATAAATTCGAAAGTTTTGAACTCCAAGGATCGGGCTTTCAAACCATTGAATGCCAGGGAATATTCAGCTATTCCGACGTCGAAAACGACTAAATCCACGCCTCTAAGGATTCAAACTGTTAACTCGCTCAAAGAGATCCCTACCAACAAACCCGTAACTTCGGCAGCATGCATCGGAAATTATAAAAATATTGCTATGACAGCAGCAGCCAAACAGCCTCCCGCAGTGAAATCTCAACAAATACCGAAGGTACCCAGTGAAATCAGCCAAACCACGGAACCCAAACTTGTGACCGCACCCCAAGTTCCAGTAAATAAAGTTGCCGTTGCTCCTAGACTAGTTCAAACCGCCGCAGTTAAAACGGAAGTATCTGTTCAAATTGAACAAGTTGCGATACCTTCGTCGGACCATATAATCAAAAATACTGACGTGGCCCCGTCAACATCGGAAGAAAAACTTGACCCAAAAAATCATCAATGGTGTTTAGAAAACTTCGATTTAGGTAAACCGCTAGGTAAAGGTAAATTTGGGAATGTTTATTTGGCCAGAGAGAAACTGTCAAAGTATGTTGTGGCGATCAAAGTTCTCTTCAAGAATCAAATACAGGCCGCGGAAGTGGAGCACCAAGTCCGTCGCGAAGTAGAGATTCAGACTCACCTCCGCCATCCAAATATTCTTCGGATGTATGGATACTTCCACGATGACAAGAGAGTATACCTCATATTAGAATTCGCGCGGAATGGAGCACTTTATAAACATTTGCAAGATCAGCCAAACAAACGGTTTTCCGAGAAAAGGGCAGCTGGATACATAAAAGAACTCACCGATGCCTTAATTTATTGTCATAGCAAAAAATATTATCCACAGGGATATCAAACCGGAAAATATTCTAATAGGAAACAATGGAGTATTGAAAATAGCCGACTTTGGTTGGTCAGTTCATGCACCGTCGTCGAGAAGATTCACTCTGTGCGGAACTGTTGATTACCTTTCTCCTGAAATGGTGCAAGGTAAAGCGCATACGTACACTGTTGATCTGTGGAGTTTGGGTATTCTTTGTTACGAAATGATTGTCGGGCAACCTCCATTTGACGCTCGGGAATATGGACAGACATACAAGAAAATTCTGTCTGCAGATATCAAATATCCAGAGTTTGTAAGTGCCAATGCGAAAAATTTGATATCAAAACTTGTAGTCGTCAATCCTAATGGACGATTACCTTTGAAAGATGTTTTAGTTCACCCATGGATAACTGAAAATTTGTCGAGCTAATGTAATCTGTTTTATCATTCGGACATCTAACAATCCAGTGTATCTACATTCAATATTAGATTAATCTCACAGCTATATTTTTGCTATTTTTATTACTTGCATTTACAGTTAAGTAAAGCTTTTGATTAACTCACAAATTTCTGCATGCAAAAAATAGAACTTATAGTTGCAATCCTTTAAAATAAAGCTATGGGACTGACATTTTTTTTCTTACTTACAATGCATGTAAGAAAAAATTCACCCACGATTTTGATGTTGTCAAAACATCATATTAGGTTGACTGTTACACTTCACATAACAATTATTTTTAATACATTTAGCACTTTTTTTATGGGCCCTCTTAATTAATTTGGTAATTAAAATGTTATTTTGTATTTGATGGTCAATTAGCAAAAGTACAATTTTGATTTTTTTACTCTGTAAGCATTGTGTTTTAGAAATAGTTTTGTGCTGATATAAATCAAATTTATGATGTTACCGAGTAATTTGTCGGAAACAAAATATATTTTGTGCTAATCGATTTTTCATATGAAACGTTTTTGTGTGATTGATTTACACTGTATTTGTACTTAAAAAAAAAAGTTAATAAACAATTGTATATGAAAATTTCAGACGTAATCATTACACACCGATGTACCTCATTTTATGAAAATATTTTTTTATTACCAAATTGTCAAATCTCAGGCATTGAGGGCTATAAATGAATGTTGACCGGCAAAACTCAATTATTACCTACAGGTTTTTATTTCATTTATTTGTCAATAGAGGGAACATGTTATAATGCTAATTGTATCTGGAACAACTTAACATTTAGTGGTCGAGGGGTTAAATGAGTTTATTTGAGATCTTTATAAAATATCTCATGAATAGTAAATTCTTTATACTCGAGTATCATTTCCAACGAATAAATTTTCAAATACTGAATCCTCCATTTGCATTTTGTATAGGTTTCTCTTATATCAGTAATTTGCATTAATTATTAATCTTAGTCTGAAATATGGACTGTAAATTAAAATAAGTTATTTCTAGCTATAATTATTATTCAATTAACATTGATTCAGTCATTAAGAGTGGTGCAAATGATTGCACAATTGACTGAAACATTGCACAATTCTTCTTGCAGGATTCTATTTATTTTATATTTAGTCTAAACTTCTAATGACACTGCAATAATTTTTTTTTGAACTGACTTTGTGATGTATCAAAGTGTGACAGACAAATTCATGTTGGACTTTTATTTTACATAACCTTATAAATTTGAAGCACTATGAAAACATAACATATTTGGTGAACAATTACATCTTTGTTACAGTGCGTTTAAAATTATCATAAAACAGTTGAGTGTCACATTTTTTTTTCCACAACAATTATGTTACTTCAAGAAATTGGGTACAAGGCGAGGTCAAAGAATTTTAAGACTGTTTGAATGAATTGAAAATGATATCTCTTTTTATTCATGATTGACTTGAAAATTTAATTTTAATTGTGTTTTTTAATTGAATGTATTTTAAATGATTTTTGTATTATAGTTTTTAAGAGAATAGTAGTTTTATGGTTTTTTAGGTGTTAAACCTTAGTTTGTCATTCTATTAAACTGGCTGGAAATAAAACAATATCAGAATCAAAATTGGAATTGTGCATGAATTTCATGCACTAACATTCCTGTATCTATTTATACAATTGAAATATTTCATATTGTGTTGGGATTTTATAACGTTTTTTCATAACGTTTGTTAAAAGAAAAAATGGGTTTAATATTTCTACTAAGGTACTACATTAATTCCGATAATAAATAATAGTTAAATTTTAATGGAAAAATAACAAAATTTTACTCGTCTTGAGACTTATGTACAGAATATTAAACATACATTTTGCGATGCAGTGTAGCTAAGCAATTTTGTATCTTGGTCTATGTTTGTAACTTTACTATATTACATGATACGATAAGATTTATTTAAACGCAAATAAAAATATATAAACACACATTTGTAATAAATTTTTCATTTAAAACAGAACACAAATCCTCAGAACTGCTTCCCTGTTTTACACACATTTAATTGAGAAATTAAACTGTGTTTATGGACCATCAACACACCATTGTATGTAGAAGAAAAAAATATGTTACAATAAGGGTGGTTGCGTCACCAGCTTTATACACATGGATGAAAAATATTCAAGATTTTTATTTTTGATTTTTGACACCGATGGGGCATCTTTTGGGTAATACATTTTTGAAAGCATTTTTATTTTACTTTATGCCCCACCACCCCAAATGCGAAACAGACTATTTTGTGATATTTAGTTGAGTTGAGTAGCGTAATTGTCAATAGGCTTATATCACATTCAATTTGTATTTTTTTTTAATCTTTACTTTCATTCCAACAAAAAATAATATTATGCTATAACAGTATGTTGAAGTTAGGGATAAAGAGTCTTGTAAGGAGTTCCAACCGATACACCATGTAATGAAAACTTTACTTTTAGTTAAAAACAACTCACAACACAAACATTTACAAGATACCGTTAACTTCATTTAACAGTACAAATATGAAATATTGACAAATGGTTTCCTGATTATTTGTCATTTATACAACCGATTAAATAATCAATAATGTAGGAAACATCTGCGGTTTTATATTCGATTTGAAATGTATAGGATATGGGAAAGGTTTGAAATAAAAATTCAGATGTGTAATAATATTCATAACAATTAATGTTTAATACAATTCAATAAAACAAAATATAAAGCAGTATATTTCTTACAATAAACCTGATATCCTAAAATATATTTATAAAATTATTAAAGCTTCGAGGGTACTTTGGTCTCCCAGTGAACTACTTCCTTCCACCAATTGGGTCTGGTCAACGCTCCAGGATATGAAAAAATAGAGGACTGTAAATTCTGGTACACCTGCAAAGAAATGATTATGCTGAGATCCAGGAAACAACACAAAATCAATACGAGTGGATTTTCGAAATAACACAGGAAATTTTTGAATGTTTAGATCGACCAGGGAATAATAGTGGGAGTTAACAGTCAATTTAAATTTGTATTCAGATTTGAATTATCATCCAAAATAACAATCCATGGCGAACCCAGTTCACAAGGTCAACCTATACACTGTAAGTAAATAGCTTTTATTTCTGATTGCTAATTAATATTATTGACTAAACAAATAAGTAAATAAGTATAAGCAATATTCTGTAGTAGATTAATGGACTTACATAACCATCACTGTTTCCAAGGACCGAATTCAAAATGAAATCGGGAGGAGAAATAGTGTCGACAAGCGATACTGCTTCAGGTTTCAGAGCAACGCACAGATCAAGGATTCCTTCTCTAAGCAATTGCCCAGCGTTTTCTGTAAAATAGCCTCCCTAAAAATAAGAAAGTTGCTGGTGAATTGGAGAATATTTTCGAAGTTCAGTGCTGCTGTCAACATTGTATTTTTAAAAATTTCTGCTTCACAAAATAATCGAGTCAGTGTCTCTTTTAAAGCAGAACTATCTTTATCTTGATTAGTGTTTAGGTGCATTATAGGGCAACATTACTTCACTTGTTGTCCAATTAGCAGTGAGCATGTTTGTGAATGAGAAATTGTTCTTGATAGTTAATAAAAAATGAAACATTACGGATTTTATTCAGTTAGCTGTGCAATAAACAATTCAAAGAAAAGAATAAATAAACACAATTTTGTGTTACTCATACCATGTAAAGTGACGCTAGATGTTTCTCTAATGACCATGCACCATACAATGAAGCCAACTTCAACAAGACTTCTCTTGCGTTCACGTCTTCTACTTTGATTGCGAATTGATAAAAGACATCTAGTATAGCATGCTGAAAAAAATATATTATTTTCAAACAAGGATTAACAACAATAAGTACTGTCCTGTATAATATATCATCATTTTTCTGGTTAAATCATAGAAAGCCATCCATAAAAATCTCTTATTTGACTGTGGAGTAACATTACTTTATAAAAGAGAATTTTTGGCTTTTAAGGTGTTCACTGTCAATACTTGGTGGAATGGCATTATATTAAAAATAATAAAACATTTTTAGTACTTATTCAGCATAAAATTTAGTGGATCAGGACCGGTTTCGCTCATGGCGAGCATTGTCAACTGATAATAAATACAATCAGTTGACAATGCTCGCCATGAGCGAAACCGGTCCTGATCGAATAAATTTTATGTCGAATAAGTACTAAAAATGTTTTATTTTTTATTATAGAGAATTTTAATTAAAACTTATTCATTTTCATTCATAATTTTCACCTTTATTTTATTTATCCTTAATTGCATGGCTAAGCAAGTGTTAAAAATGTTTTAATTCTAGTTTTGAGAAAATTGTTGTTGAATATTTATATCCGTAATCACTAACCATTCAACAATGTTTAGTATGAAAGAATATCATTAAAATATACATTTATTTCAATTTGAATGTAATATTAATACATTGGCTACAGGGATCACCAGATCCGCGTTGTTTCTCGCCTCGTTATCAAAGAGAATTTATGACTCCATGAGTTTGTGCCTTGCCATATGAAATGTAAATTACATATTTCCCCCTTTATAATGAGAATCATGAATATGGCCACATAAACCAGAAACGGTTCTGTCATCAACATGTTGCAATATTCTAGTTTGAAATAAACGTCTGATGAAATACCTCGGCATACATGCCGGATAGTGTTGCAGCATGGTAGGCTTGCGTCTCATTCCTCACGGTGAAAACGTCTTTTCCTTCTTTTAATAGTTTGTCAACTTTCTCAGCTGTCATTTTTAATGTATAACACACAAGCCATCTGTATGAATTTATTAAGTCTGAAAAGAATCACAATTCACATGTTACAATATAAAACCATAAATCTATATAATATATTATACAATGAAGATCTATTTACAAAGACAGTCTTTATACTAACATTAATATCAGATGACACCCAGAAATTTGCCTGATTTTATCCAATTAAAACTTTGCTAAAAAAAATTACCCCCATTCCTCAAAATTTGAAAAAGGAATGATGTTGAGAGTTGGATATAGAAAAATTTCATGACCCCAGAGTGAGCTGTTCATATCTTATGGTCATCAGGCAAAAATAGCAAAACATGTATAATTATATGTGACTGTGGTTAATTTGCTGACAGTATGTATTGCCACTATTATATTACATTAATTTAAAAAAACGGTTAAAGAAAATCATCTCAAAATTCTGTCTGCCACTGATATACCGTTAAGCACATATCATTCGCTTACTTGTAGGTTCAACTATTTCTCTTGCCGTTGCCACTTTGAAAGTAGTTTTATCTAAAGCTTTGTAGTTATTTAAAAAGTTCGCCGTGTTGTATGGAGTGTTGATCTGTTCACCTTTATGAATGGTTCGCCATAACCCGAGCAACCAATTACTGGTCTGCTGGATAAGAATGCTATTTTCACCTTCATAGGTGCAGTTGGCATCGTTCTCATTACGGATATCTCCAATTCCGGTTGCTAAAATAAATAAAATTATAAAAATGATCTATTATGTATTCAGTAGTCTTATGATGTGTCTCAAAAGATCTAAATAACAGTCACTCTTGGTAGGGTAATCATTTATAATCGTATTCTAGTATCAAATATCAGTTACAGACTATTGATGTTACCCAGTACTTCGCCATATTAAGGTAAATGTACCAGTAGCTGACCGTTTAAGAGAAAATTTCAACAAAAATAACGTTTAAGGTTTAGCATTGTACCGAATGATGGCAAAGCAAGTATACTCATATTGGATCATATGTCTTAATTAATATTATACGAAAGTGCCTGTTGAAAAAAATTTGTGTTAAATTATTTGAAGTCATGTTTTTGTTTCAGTAGTTGACCATCTCACAAATTGAAAAATATAGTAGTTGATCATGGGCTTTATAGTGAACTTTCAGTCAGTGTTGCCTCAGGGCTTTCTGTCACACCACTCTTGGTTGAATCAAGTAGCAATGGGTGGTTCAGGAACAAGGTACACACCGTTTCTAGATTGACCACTTAAGAAATTGAAATAATACACTTTCCTCACTAGGTGCTGTTTTCAAATGACAACCCTGGCACTCCATTGGCTATACGGTGATGTGTCTGTGGCTCATTCCAACCACAGATGCCTTAACTTTACAATTTAGAGCAATCCCGCATCTGCATTCCTTATTTTGGGCAATTTTATTGTCAAAAGGTCAGCTACTGGCACATGGTCAACTACTATTACATTTACCTTACTAGAGTCAAAGTTGAAGCTGCTACCAGCTGGTGTCTATAATTCAAGGCATTATATTACAGTGCTATAGAGGGAAAACATTTGCTGTTTATTGTGTTGTTGCCAGTGCCAAGTGTGTGTAATAAAAATGAAAAACTCTGCTAATAAAGAATGTTTTTTGATAGCTGATGAGCATTTTTCAACTGCATCAGGGAGGCAATTGTATGTATAATAATAGTAGACGATTACCTTTCAAGTATCCATGTCCACCGCACGCTTCTCTGCAAACCTGAATGCCATCTCTTGCAGTCCATGTGCAGATTGGTTTAGCGGCCGATGAGAGAGCATGCATTTCCAGTCCCTTCAGAAAACCAGTACTAGATTTACTATCTGTGAGCAACAATCAATCAACGTGTTTTAATATGGCATATTTCAACAAGGAGATTTTATTTCATTAATATCAAGATTCAGATTCTCACCCATAAATGATTCAACAACAAATTTTGTGTGCGATTCCGTAAACCAGTTGGCAAAAATTCGCATAGCGTAGGTGGCTGCCAAATACGGTATTAGTCTGAATTGCTGAAGAATTAAAAAAGAATATAAGAAGTAGGTTAATATTTTTATGAAATATTATGTTACACTTATGTCACATTACACATACATAACAATTAAGTGAATGTAGGGTTACTAATATAATTTAAAAGCCAGTGGTCCGTGGCCCAATGCTGGGCTGCACACACTTACCAAATTTCAAACACTTGAAATCAATCATGTCAATAATAGATCAGATAAAACACACAAATTATTTATCGACATTTCTATGTTATCATCTGGTTATAAGTATTTGCGTTACTACATTCAAAATACGTGATAATTATAATTTACGCACATAATTCATTGAACCTCATTTACATCAAAATTTTCGCTAATTCATATAGGATTACGTTCATAACAATTAAACTTAGTGAACTATTTTTATTTTTGTACATCAACGATACAAACTGTTTACTGTACGTCAGTTCAAGAACATTTGTGTACTTGAAATGCCTGAAGATGCCGAAAGGAGAAACCCAGGTCGTTAACGACAAATCTCATGGAAATGTACAAAATTCAAACGATTCAAATTTGATGTTGAAATTCCATCATGGACCTTCAGTTAAAATTCTTCATTAAAAAAATAACCAATTAGAAACCATTTAAGCAGTGGTTTCTTGTGGCCACGATTCTCTGACCAAAATATTTTGAATAAACTGGCATATCCACAGTATATATCTTATGCATAGATAATGACTGATATGATAATTGATAGTGACATTTAAAAGGCAAAAAAAGAGTCACATGTATAAACGAAGGTGAAGGTTTTGAAATCGAACCTGCTGTTGATATTCGATGACTGGGAATTCGTCTTTGGTATCATCCGGGCCGAATTGTTTTCTTACTGCAGAGTAACGAATGGCGATTGTGATGGCTTTCTGCAGCTGGTTGCTGGCCATTCCTGTAATCTGCACGCGGCCTCCTGACAAAATACCAAGGGATGCCCCGAAGCGCTTGCTCGGATCCTGGATCGGTGATACGTAGTTTCCTTTCTCATCGACGTCGCCGAGTTTATTGAGCAAATTTTCAGCGGGTATGTGAAACGAATTAAACATCACGAATCTAAAAAATATCAAAACTTATTAGTTGATTTAGGTGGAATATCGGGAAAAAATAATATAAAGTTTTAACACAACTTTGTTTTACCCATTATCAACACCATTGAGACCGATTTTTTCGCCGAGGTCTCCGACAATCACACCAGCAAAAGGCTTCAACGTCCGCGGACAACGGATAGGAACTATAAAAGCGTGGAGTCCATGGTCAACTTTGTCCGGTGTTATCAATTTGGCATAGACAACAGCGTGTGTTGCACATTTTCCTGCAAAAACATTCAATTCACTTTTAAAGTGTCAACTGTCACTTCTTGGTGGAAAGGCATTATTTTAAATAAACAAAACACATATTTTGTACTACTCCACACATAATCTTATATATAAAACCGAAACGGCGTATGTATGTCTGTGGGTCTGTAATTCCCTTTTGCACTGTTGGTCATTAAGTTGCCATAAAAACGAAAATGAAGGAAAATATGTTTGAATTTTTATTGGCGAAGACATTTAGTCAAAATGTAATAAATTAGTCTTCTACTGAACTTTTCCCGGCTTTTATTAATATAACAATGTTTATTATTTACGTGAAGGTATTATTTGACATTTCTTTGACAGCAAATTAGATTTTTTCCTTGAATTTGGACATTTTAATGGGCGAGAATGGGGCTGTCAATATATGAAAGGGGCTGTGAAATGTCAATGCCAGTCTGAAATGTTCATTTTAATTCCATTTTAATTGACCTAGACTTTTGAATTTTGAAAAAAGTTGTTTCAACTTGGCCCGTCTGAATTTACGCGCCGAGGTGAACATAACCCCAAACTGGTCCGAGCGAAGCTGGGTAGCAATACTAGTTTTACATAAATCAGGAGCAGTTTCAAGTAATCAACTGATGATTTCAATTATATTTGACCAATATGGGACTTACGAGTATTAAAAGATAAACTGATGATATACCATTATTCCCCTTAATTGATATGGTACAGAATCTTAGGATACCCAATACGTAAGATCTTACAAAATTTGTTAAACTTTCAAAGATATTGTGTTGTATGAACAGCAAGTCAGCGGTGATCGAAAAACTCTCTTCAATCACAAATTAATCTCACTTAGCAATATTGAAATAGTTCAAACACGTTGAAATATACATTAGAAATTAATTAATAGGGAACACTGTGTCGGCAGCCATCTTGGATTATGTGTCAAATGCAAAAAAAAATATTGAACCCCTCATCTTAACCCTGTGAGTGGTGAGTTATTATGGATTAAATTAGATTTTTTCTATAAATTTAATAAAATATTATAGCAGACAAAAATAAAATAAAATAAAATATTACTTTCAAATAATTATCTAGAAGCTTTTACATCCAATTTGTGATCAATATGTGGTTCTCTATTGACAGTGATTCCAGGAAGCGTATCGAGCTCAAATGGATTTTTACACTCAATAATATATGGCCACAGATTTCTTAACAAATATTAACCTTTTTATAAAATTCTTTTGCTAATTTTAAACATATAATAAAAATAATGTGACTACCAAAAATCACCCATTGACATATGTATTTAGTTTCAATATATGAAAAAATAATGACATTTCAATAAACAATAAGAGAATGGCAATATATAATAGATGACAACATGCTTGCACGTACAGGTACGGCGATACTTCTCAAAGGGTTAAAGATTACCATGGGATAGTTATTATAATAGTTAATCATACCTAGTGAACCAACCCAACATTTGGCCGCCTCGAAATCAGCAGAGTGAATGATGAACTCTTTGCTTTCGATGTCGTAGGTCGCTGTTGTTCGCATGCCTTTGGCGTTGGAGCCGTGCGCGATTTCCGTGAGGGCGAAGCAGCCGGCAATTTTTGATTCCTGAGCGGCTTCGATGAATTTAAAATGTCTATCCGTGCCCAGGCCTCGTATTACGTTGATAAACATGCCGTAGGTCAGACCGACCTTGATACTGGTGGATGTGTCGTACATGAAGAGGGCCTCGCACCATGCGGCCGGCATTCGATGATTCATTGCGAACTACAAAATAAATTTATTGCTTGATTAAAATACTGACATATTTACACTATGTAGTCAGGCACCTTCAACAATAGACTCTAGCATGAAGCGAGCTTTTTTTAATGAATTTGCCAAATATGAATGAGTTAACGCTTTCAATGCTGAACCTGTTTTTTAGTATGAAAATGGACACGCTTGGCGTGTTCTCAGCATCCAATGTGTTAAACTCCCATTATTTTATTCTTTATGTGATGAACAAAAATTGTTAAATTCCAAGATCATCAGTAGAGACTCCAATTACTCGACATCTCAACTACGAGTAGTAAAATTTTAAAATACTCGAGTAGTTTTAGATGTACCAAAATATATATTATTAATTCAAATTTGTGTACCTATATATGTAAATAGATTATAAATATATAAATAAGCTTTTTTTTTTAAAAGTAATAAAATATTTGACATTACAGCTGTAATGCAATTGCGCCAAATAATTTTAATTGCGAAAGTCATACTAGATAAACTCGATGATAAATAATGAATCAGTTGAGAACAACTCAACGAAAACTTACATACATGACCCATGTCCAAGATCTCTTTTTCAATTGAAAAAATCTGACTTTGCTGGGACTTGAAACCGGGCTCATCTGAGCGCTTGGGCAATTTATAAAATATGTGTTTCCAAAATAATAGAGAATTAAGCGTCTCAAATTTTAATTTGGTTCAAAGTTTTTTTTTTTTAATTCCCGCGGTAGAAAAAACTCTCATTCATAAATTACGAGTATTACTCGAGTATCGAGTACTCAATACTCGAATTGGAGTCTCTAATCATCAGCATCTTCTTCATCAGCACTTAAAATCAATAATTACACGATAGCTTAACCAACTCAAATTTGAGAAGTAATAACTTTGCAATGACAAGCAACTGAATTGTTTTTTTCTTTCACTTGTTTTTAACACTTTGAACTGTGATAAAGTGATAAAATATTTGCTACAATTGATTAGAAAATTATTTTTTTTAATAATATAAATGACAGCAAATACTGCAGATGAAATTTTATTATTATGCATTTCAGGTCACTTTATGTTTAATGACTGTGGCTTAATGCAATACATAGCACAATTTCAATTAGAACATAAGACTGAAAGCCATATTTTTTACAGAAGTCCACATATCAGGAAGTAATTTTCAAAACTGGTCAATTCCAAAATTATTTTTTTTAACTGCCAATTTCAGAATAAACCAGAGACTTTTTTCGTCACATGGAAAAGTTTTCATTTTTACACATTATCTGTAATTCTTTAATTTAAAACATTTTTTAAAAATATTGCCTGTAAACGCAAACTTATAAGGAAAGAGTAATGAAAATATCGCATTTTCTCAGTTTGTCAACAAATGGATTTGACCAAATTTGAAAAACTACCTACTGATATGTCCTTGTACTCAACCCATACAATACATATGTCCACGCAAGAATTAAAATGAGTAATCAAAACACTATAAACCTTTTCTGCTGTCAGCAGTTGGTATTCGTTCAAAGCCTTCATACGTTTCTGTGCAATGTGTCTCTGCTCGTCCATTGGTAACGTTTGCGACGACAAATGAAAGACTTCATTATTCCGTAATACAGACCAAATGAAGTCCTGAAATATTGTAAAAAGTATTTAGTTATAGGAATAAAAAACATAATAACAATTAGAATTTCACAGATTGTCACACACAAACTTCAGGGTTTAAATGGGCAGTTACATCATAAAATTAGAATTTTAAAATGATAACATAAAAATAGAAATATTAATATGCTGAATGGTTGAACGCTTGGTGTCAAACTCATGATACGAGATGGGCAGCAAACAGGTTAACATGGCAACTGATATTATTACAATACAATATTCAAATTTAAATCTTGAAGTTGCTAACTTTAGGAAACTATTGATAAATTCAAAAAGCCACATCAGTTTTGTGTTTGGGTAAAAGGTTGAATAACTTAATATTGCTAACAATGGTTAAATGTTAATATATGTATTTATACAGTCAATGAGTCGGCAATATTCTATATTAAAAATGAATTACACCAAATATGTTTCGTGACAAACATTGTAATAGCCAATCAGCATAAAGGAATATTTTCGATGGTTTCGGCGGAAACTTTGTGGAAGTTCATTTTAATATAAAATTTAAAATAACTTTGATTATTCCACGTATTGGTCAATACGTGGAATAATCAAAGTTATTTTAAATTTTATATTAGCATAAAGGAACATTAAATAAAAATATAATTCTATTTTCGGTCGGTTGGCACTATTAAACACTTCAAACTATATATCATTTTACTACATCTTGAAAGAATCAAGAAGACAGTAAGTGAGTTTTGCGAAAAATTACATAATGTGTTTTTTGAAGTTTTAGTACTATTTAGAATATATAAAAAGCGGTTGATGCAAAAATGATCTAATTTCTTTGTAAACATCCAGTAAGTAGTTGCATTGACTGCCTCTTTACTAAGAAAACTAGAGTTGATGCTTTTTGGCAAGAAATTCGTATACATTTAGCAGATACCCATTTTTTTACAAGTGATTTTTAGAGTTTTTTAGTTATTATACATACTGCTGTAAAAGTAAGCAGCGTATTTAGCATTCAAAAATATTAAGCAAATGGCTTTCATTACTCAAACACCCAATCCTTTTTTTACGCAACACTTTTTTCTTTGTTTCCAGAAATTTATATGCAAAAATAATATTTGAACGCATATCTATATGAGTTCATGAAAGTGCCCAATAGCGTTAACTACTTAACTACAGGACCGACAATAATTCATGTTGATTTATCAATACAATAAAGAAATAAGCGCATTCATATTCAACTTACCTTGTACCGTATCATTTCCTCTCCATCGATAGCCAATTTTAAATTTCTCCATTCAAAGGATGCCTTTTTTCTATAAACAGTCAAGGGACCCTTCGGGAAATCCGGCAAGACGTCTCGCATCGGTATAGTGTGGTCTGGTTCCATTCTAAAAAGAAAATAATATTTTCTTTTGACTACAATTTTTTTATATATCATCAATAGAATATTATGTCAAATGACTTTCTTCTAATACGTCTTCGATTTGCATCATAGAATGCTGTATCTACTTTTGTGTGTATATATATTTATGTATGTATGTGTATATTATATATAGTAATATATTTACTTTGGTAAAGCATGGGCTGGACTGAACTGGCTTCACTATGGATTGCTCACCTCCACAGCGATTACACTCTTTTCTCGACAATGATGAGAGGGAAATTTATATTAACAAAGAAATGTATTTCTGGACACACAGGTGACTTTTATGCAAGTGGCATTTCTTTAGATAAAACATAGATAAAGTATAATAATAGTTTTTAATGTTTGACAATGTTTTTGAAGTTAGGATATGTTTCAGGATCTCTGTCAGAGATGCGATATTCTTACGCAATCAACATGTTTATTACAATTATGTATTCATTTATTTAAATGAACACAATTCATCGAGCCAAAATTTGCCAAAAATCTTCTGATTCATATAATGACAAACCTAATTTAAGTTGACACAGATACTAAAATAAATATATATAATTTTTACGTTCGGTGCAAGAGGCCTTTTATATCAAATAATGAGTTATCTGAGAAATTATTATTACAAAGCGGATTATGAGATAATTAAATATGTATGATAAACAAAGGCAAGAAAACATTTTAACATAAATAATTTCGAAACGAGTTCATGAGAGGTGCGTTGTAGATTTATTTATAATAAGGACATTAGCATGGAATAAATTCGTATGAGTATTTCAAGTGATTGTGATCTTTATCTGTGTATGTACTTTTAATAATATGTGTGTGTACCTATAAATATTTTTATTATCTTTGTATGTGTATTTTCAAACTCTAACACATATCGCTGTGACTGAGTTATATTTTATTTGTGAATACTGCTTTTTTTACTTTTAAGGTGTGCACTGCCAATGGCATTGGGTGGAATGGCATTATAATAAAAATAATAAAACATTTTTAGTACTTATTCCACATTAAATTTATTAGATCAGGACCATTTCCGCTCATTATTATTTTTACTAATTTTGTATTAATATTTTTATTAATTATCTAAAAAAGTTTTATTCTGTTTGGATACCAGACCAGAATAGACTCTTGAATTCTCTATGGCACACGGGTTCCCAACCCATGGGTCGTGACCCCAAATGGGAGCCAAAGGTCGAGAGCCACATGGCTATTATAAAAAGGGTTTTCATTTTCGCTAATTCATATACATAGATAACGTTAATAGCATTTTATCTACTTTTATTTTTGTATATAAACGATACAAACTGTTTACTACGCGTCAGTTCAAGTGCATCCGCGCACTTGAAATACTTGAAGATACCAAAAGGCGAAACCCGGGTCGTTAACGACAAAACTCATAGAAAAGTACAAAATTCAAACGATTCAAATTTAATATTTATGCTGTGAGTTCTTTGTTGACAAATCGGTTATAAAATGAAAAGCATCACTCCTTGTAGTATTTCTTGAGACACATGATTATGTTAAGAATGTGTTGGTGGGTAAATAAAAGTGGTACTTGATTAGTCATCCATTGAAATATACCATGCAAAGAATTCTTACACACACAACTAAATGTTAATAGACACTGAATAGATAAAAAAATATTATGACATTGACCTTATAGAAGCATTTTAAATAACAATATTTTGTTTTTGTTATTTTAGTGTCTTTTTCTTCACCTCTTCACCATCATGTTTTAAAAATAAAGAAATGAGTAGAATTGAACAGTCAAGACTTTGAATAATGTGCACAGAAGAATAATAGTTTGTTTAAATGATACGAAGAGTTATGAATTTCCAGACAAAAGAATTTCGTAGGAAATTGAAATAGGTTGCATTGCTATTGAGGGATTTGGCGGTAACTTTGTGGAAGATCTTTTTATTTAAAATATAGATTCCAATACGTGGAATGATAAGTAATTTAAAATTAGTCTGTATTGAACGGAATATTTTGATGCAACACCAGCAACCGAATAAAAATATTAGTAATATATATTGAGAATTTGTTGGATTAGAAAGAGTTTGGTGGGAAGGAATAAAAACTCCACAGACATCTACTTATGTATGTGGATACAAATATTACAAAATCACTGTACAAACTTTCCAGTTGAAACCATTGACAATACAAAACAATACGACAAAAGAACATTAGTAAGTGGTTACAAGTAAATAAGTAATGGTTGCAAACACCCAATGAAATAAGTACTAATTGTAAGAAGTTTGAATACTTTAGACTTACTCTGTATCCAAAATGAAGTTATTATCTAGTATTCAATTGGGATTGAATTCATAACAAGTCAAATTCAACAATACAGGTAACTACTGCTATGCCAGGATGGATGGTGGAAAGATGTTTTAGTTCATTTGATAGTATTGAACTATAGTGACGATAGTATATATAGTCACTATCAGAAGATAATAAATGTATTGATTGGCATTTAGTAGGCATTTAAAAAATAACAATGGTTTTAGAACTCCATTATAATATTTGAAATTTTGGCTTACGCCTTCTAACAATGTATTTTAATTCTACATAAATTATTTTATATATTAAATAATTTATGTAGAATTAAAATACATTGTTATTTTTCTTCCGTATTATAATAAATGTACTTTTTAAATACCATTTAACTATGAATGAATAAAAATCCAGCCATTACCAAAATTCAAGGCCATTCTATTCAATGCTAATAATAATTGTTGATCATCAAAATATTAGCAACAAAAACAACGCCTCAGTATGAACACTTTCCTCAATATTTGTGATGGAAAATGACTTAACCTACAATAGTAAATAGATACACCCATTTTTAACTTAAAAACAGGAAAAATTATGTTCCTTTGTGAGCATTTTCAACGAGTTATCAACAACCTAGTTTTGAATCGGATACAACTATTCGAATCACATGAGTGATGTTCATTTGTTTTGAATGTTTTGTAAACATATCATCTACGTATTGTTTATATTGGTTGTTCGATGGCATTTTTCTCTACCATAACTTCATTTAATAATACTACACATTTTTTAAATAAAGAATAGGTGTATTGTAAAATGTCACATATAAAACATTTTAATAATATCCTATGATACAGAACAGCCATTAGATTGTTGTAACTTGTCACTTGTTATTCAATGTGTCCTATATTTTTGCACAATGGCCCCATTATTTATATATCAGTGAAGAAAGAGAATCAGGCCGACTGAATCTGTATTTGTATGTATAACTATTTTTCCAGAAATGTGTGTGCAATGCAGCAAACTTTTCATTACAGGAGAAAGTGTCAGAAAAATAAATAGTAGAGAAAGGGATAAAATTAAATATGGTATATTATGTAGATACATTCTCCATTTTAGTTTTGATTAAATTAACAGAAAATAATGAAGATGAAAAAATGTGTGTGAATTTTTAAAATTAGAATACTGGAATACGATTAATATTAAATTGCGAATGATATCAAAACGAAATGGGAGGGAAATAAATTACTAGCTTCGATTGATGAATGTATTTACATATAATATTTATTCGAAATGCATATTGATTTAGTAAAATATTAAAATGAATACTTATCACGAA
Source organism: Himalopsyche kuldschensis (assembly GCA_028554975.1). NCBI lineage: Eukaryota > Metazoa > Arthropoda > Insecta > Trichoptera > Rhyacophilidae > Himalopsyche > Himalopsyche kuldschensis. Next base: position 1,604,410 of record JAHFWI010000033.1, on the reverse strand, counting down.
ACAAAATTACACATTTACAGACACTTAAATATTAAAAAAAACGTTAGTAACATTTATACTTAGTTCACTCACATAAAATCACGTTAATGCCACCACAACTTGTATCAGTTACAAAATAAGAAATTAATCGGTTATTTTTTATGCTGTGTATTTTTTACTTCGAACAAGTTGCTGACGAAGTCTTGCAGAAACTATTCGTCGAAGTTGTGTACGAAATAAGCTTTCTTATGTTACGTCTTATCATGATACTTCTCCCACTTATTCGCACAACACCGCGATGTCAAGTGCAACTCATACCGGTTAAGCGGCTTTAAAAAAGATGAACCTTGCACATTAGTAGACATCGATCAAATCAGAACGATTTACATCGTCATTATTTATTTACATAATAATGATAACATTACAAAGCGAATTAGCAATACGTCTAACTACTATCGCTTTGACAGCTGTCGTATTGTTGTTTATTAAATTCGGTTGGTAGGTATGTGTGAAATGATTAGTCAAAAAATGATGGCAATGCCAGCAGAAAGTGTCTTTACAAAGTTATGTGTTTGTTGATAATGCAAATCTTTATTTCAAACATATACAAGACTTAAATCATTCATATTATTCTAAATAATCGGATAAAAAATCATTTGCTATCATATGGCAGATGCTGTCAGTACGGACCATTTAACTCTTATCCATAGATGAATATACTTATCTATGGCATACAAATATGAATTACTGTATTCTTCTAAGCTGTCAGTATGTACTGTTTTGCTGGCAACGATAATTATTGCAACTAGATACTTATTTGGAATAGAAATGTTTTGAACGAATTTATAAAGATACGAAAAAGATTTTTCCCAGGTAAATAAAAATATATGAAATCAAAATCCTCTTTTAAGCAGATAACGGCTTACTTACGCGGATCAAGTAGAGAAGACTGCTAAAGATTGTTCTATTTTTAACACTTCTCTCGTCATAATTTTCAATAAGGAAAAAAACTGTGACAAGATCTACTAAGGGGAAATCTTGGATCAATATTTTCACTCCTCGATGAAGTATACTCAAAATTAAGCTCGTGGTATTTAAATAAAATATTTAATTATTTACAATATTTACAGACAACAAATTTAAACAAAAAATAATGTATTACCCACTCCATGCATTAATGTTTAAAATTTATTGATCATTTTGAAATGCGGTCGAGGTTTTTCTCACATGACTCGAATTTGATGAAAATTTACTGATGAACTTTGAATTTACATTTTAATTTCATTTATAAATAAGAATCGTTTTTCGCAAATTTATGTATTGCCAGAGTTATTTTTAGCTGACCTTTATACTTGCAACAATGCAATGTTTGAAAACAACTGTCAATTCTTTTATCAGTTTAATAAAAACATACAAAACAAAATAATGTGTTCATCGTGAAATTTTGAAACATAACTTGTTTTATATAGCATAAAACTCAATTAATTCTACTTGTTTACAGTATGCATTACATAGGTAAGAGTTAGAAATTATTAATTCTTTGTTTTTGTATAAAATATAGAGTTAATCATGGACCGAACTAGAGAATTTAAAAACAGGTAGTCGTTAATATTAAACACGATTTTACGACACTTCACTTCTTTACGATCTTGTCATACGTGATGTATGTAATGGGATAAATTGTGCGGGCTTTATTTTGCTACTTAAATCTAACCAAATAGCAGATCCAACCGATTTCTGACAGATACTCAGTGTCAAATGTGTATTTGAAAATCATTGCTATTTTTTCAGTTACCAATCAATCTAATAAAACATTATTGACATTTTTTCAAATGGATTAATTTAAATCCCAATGAATTTCCCTTGCCATAAACCAACTAACTTTTTCATATTATAGCAACTCACCCTGAGGAATTCTTTTTTCAAAATTATGTTTCTCACACAAATTTAAAAAAAAAGTTCCTAGATACCTAATGATATAAGAAATACCATTTCACATCAGCTGAAAATAATTGTATTTGGGTTTTATGACAATGTTTTAAGAATAACCCAATTCATGGATATTAAAAATTATTTTAAATGCCTCCTTAAGATTTCAAATTGAACACCGATTATGCAGCCAAACTTTCAGTGGGTTGTCAGTGTTAGTACACATTTAATCAAAAAAATTCATGGCAATGTAGCAAAGGCATAAATATTATGTATGTGCACGGATAAAAGATGTAAATCTTCTGATAAATTATTAGAAAACATATGAATAAAAAAATATATTTAGCGTAAAAATCCATTTTAGTTCAATTCCATCCTGGAATGTCAACGTCATTAGAGAACCACACATCCACAGATAAACGCAATAAAAGTTTAGGACCGAATAGGAACTAAAAGCTTCTAGATAATTATTTGAACGTGATAATGAATTATTTGGTTTACATTTTTTACTGTGTTTTGAAAATACTTAAATTTATGTGCTTCTTGAAATATTGTCTACCAGATTTACTCAGAAATTGTAAATTTTTCAATTTATTTAAAAGCATCATATTTAGTCTAAAATAACTCACTTATACTAAATGGTAATTCTATCACAAATATCTCGAGCTAGAAAAATATGTGACATTGCGTTAAAGTTTTCATCATGGATGTTGTATATAATTTCACTTTTACTAAGTATTTGTTAAAAATATGAAGAAGACAAGAGAGCCATTTGTTTTTCATAGATAATAAATAAATCATTAGGGGTCCTATGTACTAACGGACATCAACTGGTGGTCTGCGGAGTTGTACAAACACAATAATAGCTAAAAATCTATAAACTTATTTAAAATATGCAGCAACAACTATAGCATTTATTAAATTGTTTCAATTGAATGATTGTCATCAACAACATACTCTGTGGTCTTGTGGTAACAGATCTGCTATAGCTATCTAGTGTATTCAAGTCCCGGTAAGGTCAATGTCAAATTGACATTTTTTTCAATTTAAATTTGAGATCTTGAACATGGGTGCATGTGATGTCATTTCTACTTGAGTTGATTTCAAGTGAATTATAAAAATATCTTCAGGTTTAAATGATTTTCTATTTATAAAATATTTGGCACATTGGCATTAACTGTTATGTTTTTTTTTAAATTCTGCTTTACAAAAATAATAAAATTTCATAAAAAAAAAGTTTCTTTTTTGTATGATGATGGTTGTCTTCATTTATAATGAGGATTTCAAGTTGTGTGCTTCATAATATTTCCTCTTCATGTTTCTTAAAGTTATTTTGATGGTGGTAATACTGGACAGAAATTTTGTTTGATTTGAAGTACCGTAAAACAGGGTGAATAGATACAAAAACAAAGATTGAACCTTAGCACAACTTTACTAAGTTTCCAATGTATTTTTTACTGTTTATTTATAATTCTTTACAATTACTATAATACTATCTCTCGAATGAAAAAAACCAAACCAACTAAATGACTGGCCAAAATTGAAACAAATATGTTTAAGTTCGATGCCTGTGCATCCTTACTTTTTGACCCTTTATAAACTTCTGTTTTAAATCAGTCATGTTTTTTTTGGTTAAGCACAGTAAAACGGAATGGAGACTCGTATAGAATAGAGGTTCATATATTCCAATCATTACAATCTGTATTTTTGTCTCTATTCACTGCCAAGTCTCGATTTATCCTCTCTCGTCTCTATTCACCCCAATTCAATGTGACAAAAAAATTGACTGTGTCTTAATAACGATAGTAAATATTTGAAAAATGCATGTGTAGACCATAGAAACAAGTTTCAAACCATTCATATTTGAATTACGTGGCGCAGGTATGAAGATACATAGTCGAGAAGGGTAAAAAGTGTCTCTATTTACCCCGTTTTACGGTATCTATATTTTTTATTTTTTATATGTTTTTGATTAAAGTAATACACTTAACGCACGCGCGGGGTTGCGCGCACACAACGTCGCCCAGTTTTTTTTAACCTATTTTGCCTATATACGTATATTATATTTTATTAGTAGTTTTTTGAAACAACATGATTTTAGCGGTTTTGCGAGATTACAAATTATGAGTCCGTGAAGCCTGAAATTTTGGCGAACGGTGCCATGAAATCATCACAGAAGATTAATTTAAATGCTTGGTGTGAAATTTAAATCTTTTTGCCTTTATTTGTTATAGTTTTCTTGCTTCATACTTTGCGTCTTCAATGATAGATAGTCATCATTCTTTTTTGCCACCCTGTTAGAAGCTGCCAGTATGACAAAGAAATATTACCATGTTTTTTTATTATTACAAGAAAGAAAAAATATTTGGCATTACACTTAATACCAATGGGCTAAATATTTTAAATTATGAAAGTCATACGAGATAAACTCGACGATAAATAATTATGAATCAGTAGAGAACAACTCGACGAAAAATTACATACACCCATGTCCAAGATATCTTTTTCAATTGAACAATCCAGGGCTGTGAAGTCGGGGTTTTTTTTGGATAGAGTCGTCGCGGCGTTTTGGTCGGAGTAGTACTTTTGAAAAGTTTGAACTTTTTATTTTTGCATATAATATGTAAAATTTGGCTATCTTTGGATATTTAATTGAATACACATCAAAAGGAAAATTAGGAAAAAAAGTGACAAAATTAAACTTCTTTTAGTCGGAGTCGTATTTTTTTTAACATCTACACAGTCCTGGAAAAATCTGACCTTGCTGGGGCTTGAACCCGGTCCCATCTGATCGCTAGGGCAAAGCTCTTGCCACTAGAACACAGAGGCCGACTGAAAATAGAATAAATCGTTACATAACCTTTTCTTTCTCATTAAATTTTTAATGACGGATTTAAATATTTAATCTGATTGATATAAGTTTTCCGACATTCTCAATAGATTATACTAATACAATAAAACCGCAAATCGTTGAACAAGTTGAAGTTTCTCTATATCACACGGGGGGATATTATCCCATTTGCGGATTATCAAAGTATCATAAAACGGGAAACGTTTTCCGCCCACGTTTCGGGTACGATGCATGTCCGGCAAGGGTTAAGGGTCCACTATGAATAATATAGCTTTATCTTTTCGGAAATATTTCACGGGTAACACTTTTCCTTAAATGAAATAGTACCGCTTCACGCCGGTACGTGACGTAAATTTTGAATCAAGCACGTTTAAAAAAAATCTTTATTTTAAAGAAATCACTAAGATGTATTTTACAACAAAAAAAATGATCTCAGATTTGGTGCAAACTTTTTAGGCTGCTTTCTGACTGTAAACAAGTAACTTTGTGGAAGTTCGTTTTAGTATAAAATTTTAAATAACATTAACCGCGTATTGTGTTACTAATGGTGACACGTGTTTCGCCTCTTTCGGGTGCATCTTGAGACTATCTTACTGTCACAAAGATTAAATAGATTGATCATTACTTAAACAACCTTTGTGTTGACTCTGAAAGAGGGGAAACACGTGTCACTATTTAGACTTAGAAGTCTTAGCAAGGTCAAATCAAAACAAATTTAAGATTAGTTTTCCTCTAGTTTATCCCGAGTGATATTGTTTAAATCTCATTTTATTCACAGAAAAGTTTTCCTAATAAAAAAAAACAACACCGGTTGTATATTTTTTTTCACAATTATACATAACATATTATAATAAAATGAATAGATATTATTACACAGTGAATGGTAAAGTAATTTAACAAATTACTGAAAAATAATAATGATTCATAATTATTATTTGTAAATAATTTATGCTGGCTGAAGTCAACTATTTTCTTTATTTATCGCCGTTTTATTAATTAAAAAGATCGCAAAAGACAAGAAATAATAATTCGCGGTGAATGATCTCCGTTTACCTGGATAAACAACCGAAATGTCAAAAACAAGGCATCATTGTATTGATAAAAAAATCACAATAGAAATACTGCATTGTTAAATATAAATACAAATATTGACAAAAACAATATTCGGATCAACGGAACATTAATGTCACGTCGAGTAGAACAGTTTTTTTGAATTTAAAATCGAGTTCGATTATTTATTATATTGATAACTTGTATTGCTACCCGGCGTCGCTCGGACTAAGCGACCAATAATTATTTAATCTTATATCATTCGACATAATTATATCACAAAATCTAACAACCAAAATAGAGTTAAAATAAAATCACAAACTTTATTTAATTTGATGACAGCCCCATTCTCGCCCATTAAAATGTCCAAATTCAAGGAAAAAATCTAATTTTCTGTCAAAGAAATGTCAAATAATACCTTTACGTAAATAATAAACATCATATTAATAAAAGCCGGGAAAAGTTCTGTAGAAGACTACTTTATTACATTTTGACTAAATGTCTTCGCCGATAAAAATTCAAACATATTTTCTTTCATTTTCGTTTTTATGGCAACTTAATAACCAACAGTGCAAAAGGGAATTACAGACCCACAGACATACATACGCCGTTTCGGTTTTATATATAAGATTATTGCATTAATGCAGTGATGCACAACTTTTTTGGTAGACAGGCCAGCTTAACAATTTGCAGATTGCCCGAGGGCCGCATCGGTAAAACAGAAAAAAACCGTTATTGGTATACGGTATATCTTAAATTATACCTATTTTTAAATATAAACTTGTACATTAAATGTATATCACATTCTTTTCCAAGCATTCTTCACACCATCACGTGCATGTTTGCACGAATGAACTAGGATACTATTGATCCTACTGATTTTTTTTCAAAGACGCAATTTTCTCCATGCGAAGTTCTCCCTGAAATGTTTCGTCAAATTCTTTATGTTTTACTTGACAGTAAGGATTCAAATTGATACTCCAAAACTTTTTTTATGAAATAAAATATCATTTTTTATGTTCAATGAAACACTAACTGTCCACCATCGCTCGTGAAAAGTTCTAAAGAAAACAAAGTGATGAAGTATATGTCATATTGGGTTGTGCATTGCTGTGCATCGTTAACCACTACCCGGGCGATCAAGCAAATATGCGTGGAAAAAAAATGATTTCGGACGATACAAGCGAAATTCATGATTATAAAGATGATATAAAATTCTAGACGATCACGCGAATACGCGTGAATTTTGAAGCAGAAAAAACATGTTTTAATATTAACGTAATAATCACGGCTAGAAACCAATACATTATAAAAAATCGCCCGGGAAGTGTTTAATACAAAGTTATTTCAAGAAAAATTCAGTTTATTCACGAAGACGAACTAAACGTTTAAACTTATTTCATAAAAAGCCACATTATGTTACATATTCGGCAATTAATATCAGAGATTTACATAATTGTATGATATAAAATAAAAGTCCTAAAAATAATTATAAAAAAATGCGCAGTTATAACGTTGCGAATGGTTGTAATTTATAAGAACTTACGAGCAAGCGCATCGGGTCTACGGCAGGTAGTATAGGAACATTATCTTTATACCTACGAGTAGAAAGTTTAGTTGTTCTGGCGTAGCGGTCGTAGAAGGACTTTTGCGCTACGAGCGTTTTCACAACTTGCTCTGCAACGAAATAGTGAAACGATGAAAGTTTTTAAAGTTGCAATAATTGGAGGTTAGTTCTCTTCTCGTTGTGATTTGCATATTTAAACTAATTTCGATTTTTTTTGTATGTATAAGAAATTATTTAACGGACATGTTCTACGATTTGTAAATTACCGTATTATTTTTATTTACTTTGTGAAATAAGTATTTAAGGATAAGTAGGTATATAAGACAATCGAATTCAAATAAATATTTTTTTTAAAACATATTTTATGCAGAAAAAATTAAGATTATTTTATTCGGAAAATAAAAAAACGAACTGGATTAAATATTTTTTCTAACTCCGAATAGAACATTAAATCGATCAAAATCTTATTTTTGGATAGAGTAAAGATAGAAAATGAGTGTTACAATAATACTAACTGTTAGTTAATCTCTTTGGTTATGCCCTGTATCGGTTGAGTGGGAAGGATAACGTATTTTTTTAAATGAAAACAAACACATTTTTAAAGTTATCTCAGAAATCCATGGGACACAAATCGTTTGATATTATTAAAAAATCAATTTATTTATTTATAAATGTACATTTCAAAAGATGAAAACATTGAAAAAAAAAATACTTGGTTTACCTATATTTAAAAATTTTTAATTATATTTATAAAAGTATGTCCTGTGATTTTAACATTTACTCATCTAACAAAATATAACTTAATCAATTATACATATCATTCATTTATTCGTGCTGATTATTTCCTCTTAGTATTTCCGTATTTTTTAAAATCTTTTTACATAACATATTTTATTTAATTTAACGGTGGCAGAATGAGCTTTATTAAATCTATCATTTAATAATGCTGTTTAGTCATCGTGTTTTTTGGCGCTTATTTGCAGATCCAATGATTATATCTACAGTATTAATTATATTAGTGACACAGTAATCAATAAATTAAATAATTATATTATATTTTAACCATTGTTATATTTAATAAAATTATATTATGATATGAATGTCCGTGTCTTATAAATATAAATAATGCGATGATTTCCGGTGCTGAGTTTGTTTAAAAATAACGATGTCAAATATTTATTATATGTAAATATATTATACCGATGATTTAAAAATCGAATCATATTCATTTGTTTTATTTTACAGGAATCGTGTTGCTGATTCAGTTGGCTGTATGTACCGCAGCACTTAGTAAGTTTTAATACTTGATTACCTATAAAATATCGAAAATCTTATTAAACTCGAATGAAGTCCACCCTTATATTGTACCATCAACCATCCTCTAACAATTTAAAATTGGCATGTATTTAATGGGTCACTAACTAATTCAAGTTTTGGTCAGTTAAATAAATAAATGGTCAGTTATTAAATAAAACGGTCAGTAATATATTTTAATGGTTATTTATTTATTAAAAACGGTTAGTATTTAATTTTAATGGTCAGTTATTTATCATAAATGATAAGTTTTAGTTTGATAGCTTGTGAATTTTATCAAATATGGTCGTATGAGACAAATTTATGACATGTTATATGAAAAATTAGCGCATGAAATGACATTTACTATTTTTAACTGACCATTTATTATTTTAACTGACCATTTATCGAATTAAAAACTGACCAAATAATTAGTAGTCTTTAAAATTATTCAGGTCGTATCCCGTAACAATGCAGCGTATGGGCATTAAAATGATCGCCACGAGTGTCTCGGGAGCAATAAATTACAAATGAAAGTGAGTCTAAGACAAAGTCTCTGAAATGAATTCTACGACGGTTTATTAAACGCACTGTAATTCAAAAAGTCGGCGCGGCCAATCGGTCCGCCCGTGTGATGAACTTGCCCGAGTTAATCTTCCCTTTTATTGCCCATCTATGAAATTTAATTGAGTTCAAACATACCCTAAACATGATTCTTTCTAATTAAAATAAAAACAAATTTAAGTACTTATTCCACATTAAATTTATTGGATCAGGACTGGTTTCGCTCATCGCTCAACTGATCAGTTGATAATGCTCGCCATGAGCGAAACCGGTCGTGATTCAATAAATTGGAATATGTACTAAAAATGGGTTATTATTTTTATTATAATGCCATTCCACCAAGTATTGACAGTGAACACCGTCATAATTCTTTCTGTAATTCTACTTCTTCAATGATAAGGCGGGGTTTTTTTTTCACACAGCTCTTTTTTATTGTTCACCTTTTACGATTTTCCAAGCTATCATCAACATGATTTCGAAAGTCTAACCGCTTTCCTACCTGATTTTTTTTTACTATATACGTTTCCTATGTTAGACAAATAAAGTGCTCGTAAGATTTTCGCTGAACCTTTTTCCGAAGAGGTAACCGATAAAAATGTGTGTCTGAGAAAAGACTAGCTGGATTATAATTGTGTTCTATGTTATTAAGGTCGTAGATAGAACGAGTGAAAGCAAGAAAAACATCCTATACATGCCCTCGAACATGATTCCATAAAACAATGCTTGAAAGTCCCTATGCGAGTATAAGAACCGCAAATGCAACTGGATAAAGCAAAAGATCACTCGGTTACGGCGTCGAGAAACCGACCACTTTTATTTGTTGTCATTGCAAAAGTTCATACATGTTAAATACTATACAATAACATCAAAACTAATAACATTTTATAAACATGATTGTATAACAGGAAAACGCAACAATGGTAAATTTGAATCGTTTGAATTTTTCCATAACTTTTGTCGCTAACGACATGGGCTTCGCCTTACTGCATCTTCAGGCATTTTTTGCTCCTCCTCTGTAATTAGAAGTTAGCCGTTGATATTGCAATAACGGTAGTCTATTTTTTTTGTTGTTGAACATAATCACTGGCTTTCAAGGTGTTTACTGTCAATTCTTGGTGGAAAGGAATTATTTAAATAAATAAAACATATTTTGTACTACCTGAAATTACACATATTGTGATATCAGGACCTGAAGTGAAATCATCAGTTGAAAATGTTCGGGATAAGCGAAACCGGTCCCTATCGTTAACTAATAAATTTTGAAGGAAAGCAAAACAATTGTGTTACAATTAATTAAACATAGTTTCTATTTGAAAACAGTTTCATGATTAATAATTGTACAAAAAATAATTTATGCATTCAAGCATGCTTTTTAACAATTCTTAATTGTTTTATTATCGTGCTAAAGAAAATTTTCAATTGATATTTTAATTACACCAATAGCAAAAGAATTAATATTTTTAAAAGCATCGAGCCACGTTTTCTGGAAACATAGCACACGGGGTGGGCTTGATTACAAGTGAAATTAGACCAGTGGTTCTCACGTAAAATTTGGCTGTGGCCGCATTAGGAATATCAGCGTTCTTATGAAAATGTCTGGTGGCCGCACCAAATTTCTTTTTTGGCAAAAATACCTAAACATGTATGTATTTGAGTTTTTGCGAACTGAGAATTCGTTATGCACAGTACAATGCATCCAAAATATTAAATTTTCAGTGTCATTGTTGAAAAATAAACTTGTAAAAACACATTTTTATTAAATATCAATATTAACTATCAAGCTGTTGGTGGCCGCAGCAAAATCCTCTGGTGGCCGCACATGAGAACCACTGAACTAGACCTTCGAGGTCTGCCAAATCTAAGATGCAAATGCTTTTCTCATCCTATTTAGTATAACAACATGTAGCGATTAATATTAATTGGAATTTGCAGTATTTTTTTTCTGCTGTGGTTTGAAATAGCACGTCGTTTTAATTGTTGTTGGTATTTTTAATGACAGTCACCGAATAAATAAATTTGTCCTCAATTATGGGCATTACGCAAAAAAAGAATGTCAACATACTATAAAAAATGCATTTGCAAGTGTCAAAGATCAAGTCGGGCGTCTTTGTTCGGAACTACAAAGTATCAAAATTTCCGTTTTCAAATCGTATTGACAGACAATATTTTTTATTTAAATTTTCCCTTTTTTATCCTCTTGACACGATCTTCGACTGTCTCTCGCTTTTACCAACGTCCAGTTATACTCCGCTCGTTGTCCTCAAAATACGGATTTGCAATTATTATTAATTGAAATGCTTCCGAGCCAGGGTTATCAATCGTCAGGCCGCAACCTAGACGGATACTTAAAAAGCAAATCAACTATTAAGATAAATGATTTTATCTATACAAATTTGATTTTAAAAACAAACTAGCCCATTCTTTGATCTGCAAAAACGGTTTCCTGATTCAGTTTTAGCATTTATGTCGTGAAATAAAATACAATAGTGCTGAAAATAGTCACATTCAGTCGAATATGTCAAGCGCAATAAAAACAAGGCTCACCGTTTGAGTTTATGTATGAAAGGCAGACACGATGTTTTCTATTTAATAATTAGTATTTTTTTAAATAACCGTTCCTTCTATCACAGATCTTTTTTTAAAAAATAGCGAATTTTATTTATTCATTTATTAATAAATCAGTCTCTTACAAATTTATTAAAATCACCTAAAACAAGTTCGATTTTTGAAAACGTCTAAATCCCCTAAAGCCCCTTATTAATTATTGATTTGTCAAAAGCTTTATTACTGTACTGACAATCTATGTACATATATGCATATGTTCTTATTTATTTATTTATTTACTATCTGAAGTCTGAAGAAAAGAGAGAAAAAAAACATTGAAAATTGGCAAAGAAGTCAACCGAGTGAGTTCCGACGAAATCAAATATAATATATATAAAAAAAATACTCGTCTGAACTCACTCACTTAAATGTGAAAAATGTCGACATCCGAAGCAATACCGCTTAAAATCATTAAAGCTCTTCCTAGTGGCATCCCCAATCCAGTCTATCGGAAGAATCCTCTTCGAAGAACAAACAACTCACGTTCACGATTCCTCAAAAAACTATCAGAAACATTCAATTTAACATTTTCAAGACTGGTGGAATTCTTATTTTGAAAGTTACAATACAATAAAATATTGTGAAAATTTTAAATCATTCTGTGCCATAGACAATTTAAAATATTCCACACTCGACACCTTGACATTATTATTATTTATTTTTAAGTCTTTCAGAAAAGTATGATTTGTAGTAGTCTCCAAATTGAAGGTAAATATTTTGTTTTGCCGGAGGCCCCTCCCCTACTCGGCGGCGTGTATGTATGAATATGCTTATAATCGCAGCTCTTCTCGGTGCTGGTGAATTTTCTTTCATGTTTTTTTTTTTTGTTTCGTTTTAGTTTCCAAACGCCCGTATGTTTTGAAACGTCGCTGTTTATTTGTTTTCGTGCAAACGTTTTGAAGCCAAAGCGTTCCAATAATTTTGAAGTGAATCACAATACAGGACAAATATATTCAAATGTACTCACTACACTAGTGGTGGGAAGAAAATGTTATTTGTAAAGAATATTAGTTTGAATCTATAAGTTACATATTTTATTATTATAACTAAACGAAATTCAAAATGAATTTATAATATACTAGCCTGGCAAGCGTTGCAATGCCACTCAAAGAAAGAAAAAGTTTGTGTTTATTGAAGTATTGAATCCGATACACAATATTTTAGATAACTAATTTAGATTTAATTTCAGTAAAATTGATCGGTATCGATGACATTTTTGCCGTTTGACGTTTGCTGTTTGTCTAGACGCGCCACCTATTGAAATTTAATTGTACTATGCCTATAACCTTTGCACAAGTGCAACAATAATTTGTCATAATGAACGGTTTGTCAGCGCATAAAATATGAAAAAATATTGATTTTTATATAAAAGACCTTCTATAAGTTGATTTTACAATGCTTATAATCTTCGCGTAAGTGCAAGCAATTGACAAAGTTTTATCGTAATCGGATGAACGGTATGGCAACGCATAAAATACGAACAAACACTGATTTTTATATATATTAGATATGTCGAAAAGCTGTCCGTTATTTTGGGCAGAATATTAACTATTTGTTATTTTTCGTTCTACATACAGTATGCGCTGCGTGTTTTTACAATGTGCGGAATTTTGGTTAGTATTCTCACTATCGCTATATGCACTCCTAAGGGTGTGTCAGGTTTAGTCAGGTTAGTTTTCATAATGAATTGTTTAATGGTGATGTGATCTCAGTAGACCAGGGAAGTATATCGTGCTTAAATTTTTACCACAGCAGGGACGTAGCGAAGGCGGATCAGAAGTCAAAACCTCTCCTTGCTAATCTTGCAACTGTCTTTCTTGGTAGAAAATCATTATCATAAATAAAACACCTAGTTTGTACTGCTTCCAATTTTGTTTTAAAGATCAGGAACGGTTTCGATCAATATAAAAAAATCAGTGCTTTATATATTTTTGTAACTTTCGAAAGATTAACTATGTTCGAGATAAACTAACAATGTATTTTAGTTTCAAAATTATATAATAAATATATAGTTGATAACTATTTCTGCTCACGCCCTCGACATATAGTTCTGACTAAGATATTTTTTTAGAACTGAACTACATTGATATTTTTTCATCGTGTTATAATGGAGTTCTACCAAGTAAATGCCAATTGAACCAACTTTGTGAGATTAACTGTTCTGTTTTAAATAGTCGTTTACTATTAAATTCAAATGGTTACCGACAACTGACCACAACATAAAGTGACCCAGTGCCTTCAAACGCAAAACTTTAAAAAGTGTAATTTTCTCTTTGCCTTTGAGGAATAAATAACTAGAAATTTTCCAAACAGACTTTAAGGAATGTGCTTGCTCAGAAATTTTCAGAATCGATCTAACTGACAGAATCAGCGATACAATGAAAACCTGAGTCCCTTGACTTACTGGTACAATTGAAGAGTATTAAATAAGTGTTAGAATTAAACAATCATTTTTTTACACAATAGCCGTTTATCTCTATACCGCTCATTTACATTTCAATACCACTAAAAAAATAATCGGAATTTGGCGTCCTTTTAACTGAGTTCTGCTTACACAGACGTGGTTATAAATTTCATGATAATTAATGGATTTATCCAATTGATGTATTCGAAAGAGGCTTTCTATTCTTCGGTGTTTTAATGCGTCTTGAGTAAATTGAGCTGTTCTCGGAAAACTTATTTCCCGCATATTGTTTGCCGTCCATTGTCTATGATCGGCCTGTCGAAGCGGGGCGGCGTCTTCGAAGGCGCCGTGACTGGCGGTATCCGCGTATAATGGTTATCTAATTTCGTTGTTGGGTCGATCGGTTCCCGCGTGCTATTCTTTACTCCACCATCAGAGGTTACCAATACGGACGTATTCAGGACGAACTCAGCGACACATTGCTACTTGACACTTTTGATTTTTTATTTCAGCGATTGTTCAATGTGACATCGGCAAAATAGAAAACTCGGCGACAACTATTTTACTGACACGGTTTCTTATTTCCTTCGCAACCAAGGTTTGCAATATTGGTTCTGGGCGAACCCGGTGACCCAATTACTACCTCTTCCCTGCTGCGCTTATTTAAGCATATTCAAACAACTAAGAGTTTCAAAAAATAATTCATCAGTGTCTGTGTTAAATATACTCATGCAGATTAAGTTATCAGACTAAATAATGCATACATATTTGAACAAATAACAAAAAATCTTGACTGTGTTAGTTTTGACACTGTTAACTCTATTTATTTTTTAACACACTGACATCGGGCGTCTCAGCATATGATACGATATCAGTCAACAGGCTAAGAAGAAAACTGCATTATTAAAAAAAAAATATTTTTCATTAAAAATAACGAATACTTTTTTATACAAATTATTTTTTCAAACACGATTCACAGCAACAAACTCTTAATGACTTAACGTTCTCATGTCAAAGCCACAATCAACCACGCGTGTGTAGGGCAAGTCAGCTCTCACTGACTTCGGCTTGTTTCAGTACTGTGTGAGTGAAACGTGCTTGGAGTGACAGGGACAAAAAAAAATGCAATCCCCGTATGCGTTTATAATCAAGAAGCGATGAATATTATGAATAATATTTTTGGTAATTTACTTATTGGGTCTTCATTATTACCAAATATTAGAGGTCTGCACGGGCTCGGGTTTGGCCCGCGGGCCGGGTAACAAAGGTTTGGATTCGGTCCCGGGCCGGGCTCGGTCGCAAGCATACAACAAAATATAACAAAAATCGGGCCATTTCCGAATAAGCTCATCATTATCTTAAATCTAAATTTAATACTTTAATAAACTTCACGTACTCGTATTAGTCATCTTTTCGACGCCTTGTTCGTTATTTAAAATTCTTCTCTTATGAACACCCATTCGAAAAAACAAGATGCATATTTTAGTATTTTTTAACGATGTCTGCTTCATAGGAGTTTGTACAATACGCATAATGAATTTCATAATATGATCATGACTTCAGTATTTCTTATATGGTTATTTCGATCGGCGCAATTCGATTTGTTGGGTTGATTTTTTTTAATTTACCGGCAAAAATGGGCTTCGAAAATATTAAGACAAAAATGAAGAGCGGAGAAAATATTTCTTCAGTAAAAACCCATGGGGTAAGTGAAGTGTGGAAATCATTTATTGAAATCATAAAGGTGGCTACAAATAAAAAAGTTGGATACGTTGAGTGTGTAAAATGTAAGTGCATTTTTAGCTTTTCTAGTTCAAAAACAGGAACTTCTCACTTGAATCGTCATTCCTGTAAAACAAACAAAAACTAATTCTAATTAAGACGAAATGTATTTCGCACAACTGCACACACACGATAGTTGGTGATAAATTTTAAATTTTCATTTGGAAAAAAAACTCTGATTTTCTTCGTACAGACCTCTACCACATATGTAGTTGTTCTTTTCTAAAATAATACGGTTTCAGGGAACCGATCTTCAATATTTCTATGAATTCCATTACCTTTTTACGCGGTTT
Organism: Himalopsyche kuldschensis; assembly: GCA_028554975.1. Taxonomy (NCBI): domain Eukaryota; kingdom Metazoa; phylum Arthropoda; class Insecta; order Trichoptera; family Rhyacophilidae; genus Himalopsyche; species Himalopsyche kuldschensis. The sequence continues at coordinate 1,588,094 of JAHFWI010000033.1, read as the reverse complement.
TTTGTGGAACGTATCTACCTTTATTTATATTGGGTCTTTGAAAGTGCATCAGTAATCCTGCTCGATATTTTAAAGCGGGACGATAATTCAGTGTATTGTTACGTTTTCTGAAGTATCAAGATCGAGCGATACTTTCATAACAATCATCCTTAAATGCATGTATTGTCCGCCATCTCATTAAAATCGTTCGCAGGCCTCACTTGAAATTGCCTGTACTACAGTATACCGCGGCAGGTTGCCGCATTCCGTATCAGGGCCGTTCAACATAAAACTGCGATAATCACTAATATATACGTCAATTTCGCTTGTCAACATTTCTATATCATAAATCATAGCTATCGGCTGTCAGTTTTGCTGGCACACAAGACCGATTTATACCAAATCGTTCATCGTATTTGCTATATATTATAATATACTATCGATCTTTAGTTCAATTCACATAATTTATTCAACGGTTTTTTTACGATCTCGACATTCATTGTTGTTATCAGAATCAATAATGATTCTCTGATGAGGAGAAGGCATCAGAGAATCGTTAAAGAACGAGAGCCATTCTTCTCGATGATCCTCCATAGGTACAAAGAAAAAGTAAACTGACCTCTTGAACTTTAGCGATCGCGCCCTCCTGTCAGCAGCGATGGGAAAGGAATGCAACTTGAATATAAAAAAAACTAAACTTAGAGACGAAGGCGACGGGAAAAACTTTGACACTAATGCGCTTTACTACTTAGAGCTCCATCAAATAGATTTTAAAAAAATTAAAAAAATCAGAACCAATACTGCAAGAAGAAGAACAATTTTAATAATGAAACACGTATTTTGATATCAAAACATTATCCTAGGCACATTATCAGGTGCCATATCATTGCCAAAAGACATTACATGAACGAATCATCAGAGAATTTAACCCTGAAATGTAGATGCATCAGCGTACAGTGATAATTCTTAGGACGATCGGATCTGATTAGTGAGGGGCTTATAAGACAAGCAATTAACCAAGAAACCAGAAGGCCACCACAGCGCGACCAAAAGCTGCATTCCTCGATCAGTAATTTCACGATTTAAAATAGACGGCAGCAGAATCGTAGGAAGATGAATATTGCCATGATAACGTAACTTTCGTTATAGACTTTATTATTGACGATCGAGTTCTTAATTATCGAGTTCATAATCTTGATCATTAATGATGGTACTGACCAAGGGTACATCTGATCAACTGTTATATCGCGAATGTCCGAATTCAAAACCATCAAAATGTTTCAACACGTAATGTTTAGTTAGTTCAAACAACATGTTCTTGCATGTCCTATGTTCTACCAATTTAAAAATTAATTTCATCTTTAAACTTGGGTCTTAATGACTATGTCAGGCTTGTACTTTAAAATCATAAAATACTCTAAAATACTTACTCTTTCTTTTTATGCATGAAATATAAGGACGTTGCAGCATACTTTACACCAATAAATGCATATGTTCACATACATTGAGATTTATAAGTGTAAGAAATGTTATGTTCACTATGGCAGATATAGTGCGAAAAATAACCACTACAGTAGAATACGTAGATACTAAAATTAAATTTCAATAAACACTTTTGACATTAGACCCCACAAATTTATTATCCTGATTTTTTTGTTGTTACTAGGCTTAAAATATGAGTCGTAACCGTCGGTCGAAGATGGCACGTCGCACCCCTTCGATGAATATTTGCGATGTGTTCATTTCTTTCCACTTCCCACCACCCTTTAAGATTTTGCAAACCAGGCTTGGGGAGAAAGGCCGAACGACTATAACTCAATTGAACTAAATCCCCATAGATCTATAGTAAATTTTATATAGGCATATAATATACAAGGCGCCTTTTTAACCAATTTTAATCAAAATTATGGAGCATCAAAAAAAAATCGCCGAACAACCCCGCGTAGTTTTTACACCCTTGCAATAATAGTGGTAGTGTGGTTTACGAGTGGCATTAAGCTCGATCGTCGCGTGTCGACGACCGCCCCGATGGTGTTATTCGTTGAACCAATTTTCTTTTATTGTCCGTCTTTTTATCTGCTTTTTAACCCCTTCGAAAATACACACGTGAAATAACGCATCCCCGCAACACGCTCATTTTTCATGTACGTTTTGTTTACTTAAAATTTTACTTGCGTTATTCTTATTACCCATTAATTATCCTTCATTTGATGTGTTATTATTTTATTTTTAATAATGCTGGGAAGTTATCAAAGTTATTATTCCCCAAATCCATGAATCCGTTTTCTCAGTTCTATGTTGGAAATCTGTTGTTTATTCTTAAGTATGTTATGCTTATTTCATCCGTCAAATAAAATAATTATCTATGTCACAAAGTGTAGATTCTTTCCACCGAAAAAATCTGTTAATTACTGGTGAGACCGCTATATCGTTGCCAATATTTTAAACGTACGAAAAGTTGTACATATAGTGGAATATGTTACGGAAAATGGATTGTTTTCTTGCTATTTAAAATGTATCAATAAGTACAGTTTCTGTGCCGATTCTACAAACTTATTTCTCAAATCGGATATATACAAATAGACAACATATTTAAATACATTCCTATTACAGCTTTTTTATTAGTAGTTTTTTGCCTAAAAGATTACACGCCATAATTTATGAACCAATCAATCATGCCTTGATATCAAATACAATAATCGATCGTCTTAATCTACTTATAAAAATTACAATTTCCAATAGTATGTTGCATAATTTTTGTTCATTGATGTTATATTGTCTTGACACTCTTGACTGTTAACCCATTCGGGGCGTATGTGCATGAAACACCCGACCCTCCAAGCTGCCGTGAGAAACCAATAACGTCGAACTGAACATAAAATCACGAGCGCGCTTGCCTTCGTCGCAGTTATCAATTTTTCTCCATTATTCGCGGACCCGCGTAAATATTGTTCTTTTGTCATTGTGCTCACGTGTTTCTTTATTTTTCGTTGTTAGCACATAAAATGTTATTGTTACGTACGCGGCATTTGGTCTTCACAGTCAAAGGATGGCGTGATTCTGTTGTATTTTACTTTTTTTTTGCGTTTAATATGTTTTCGGATATTAAATGGAACGAAAAAAGCTCTTTTACTGCCTGTGTTATATATATATATATATTATTGCCACAGATTTTCGACGAATAAAACGATAAAAAAGTATGTGAGATGAAAAATTATCACCTTTTCCTCGCTATGTTGACACAATAACAGAATTATTTTAACGCGAGTTGGTTTTTAGTCGGTCGCTAAACAGGTATATTCGCAGACGATAAGGAAAAACATACTGCACAAAGAAAATATACTAATTGATTTGTATATAACCACTCGTCTATGTGAACAAAAATATTACTGGCCGACAATAATATATTTCGGATCTTTCAATCGGGACGTTCGAAATTTGTTTGGTTATAGCAGCCAGGTTGCTAAAATGACATTCTCGGATTTGCTGTCATTTGTTTAGTAGTGTACGGCAAATCACCATGGAAGATTATAGCGTTGAACAGCGTGTGCAAATCATCAAATTTTATTATCAAAGTCACTGCTCCGTTCGAGAAACGTTCGTCGCTAAAATGACTAGCTACGAGGCCCATTTTGTATGAATGGAAATGTGAAATAGCAAAATTGTCGAATTGGAGGTGATTTCAAGCCATACGAGATACACCAGCCCCAATGCATTCCGAGAAAATCACTGTTTGGTGCGGAATTTGGTCTGGCGGAATCATCGGTCCGTACTTCTTCCAAAATGAAGCAGGCATTGACATAACTGTCAATGACGAGCTGCAGAACGATTAGGAGCAACTTCTTGTGGCCTAAACTGGATGATATAAATACCGATATATGTACTTAGTTGGAACAGGACGGCGCTATATATGTTTTTTATTTTTTTGTATTTATACAACGGTTAATTTTCCAACGGGTTTTTACTGTAATAGTTACACGAGATTCAATTGTTTCGCCGCATCAAATAATGAAATAAAATAATTTTCAAATAACATCAATCTCATATACAAATTTGAACTACTATAAACTTAATTAATTCTATGTTCTTCTTTCGTGTGTAAATTAAAAAGGGCGAAACTTGTTTTCAATCAAACAATTAAACCGCTTTTTGCCAAATTGGTTTAAATACCGCAGGCATACATCGCTGTATAAATAAAACAACTGTCCTAGCATGTAAACATAAATCCTCAATAAATACACCACAACTCACTACTTTAAGATTCATTTGGGAAATCAAGAATCGTGATTAACTTTCACCTTGGCATCTAGATTTCTTTCATTATAAACGTAAGTGGATCTTCCACTGTATTAACTACGAAAATTCGCGCCACAACACAAAAACTTTTTTTTAAATGTAGCAACACCAGTATAACACAATAGCGAGACTGAACAAGTCATTTTGCAGGATAGCCAATGAAGTTTTAAAAAAAAATTTGAATATATATCTCAGAAATGAAGATTTCAGGCATTCGATACTATTTTACATTTACAAGCTGTTTATTTGCATAACATATAGAACTTTATTATTGTTGCCAGTGGCGGCATGTTATAGAAGTGTTTTAAAATCCAATGAATAGGAAAGAACTCTTGAAAAAATAGTTGAATCTTTTTTTGTACTCCCTAATACTCTGTCGCCAGCCGCCACTGATTGTTGCTATCCCGATTTTTCTCTTCTCAGTGTCGTGGCATATCCACATTTCAGTTTTATCGCCTTTCTAACCGTTCGGAATTAAAGAAGTTAATCTGGTACACGACGTGTTTCTATACCGCCGAAATATACTGCAGTACTCAACTCAAACGAAGTATCTGATTTTTATCCAAGTGGGAGAAATATACTAATTTTTTGTTTTGTTATTATTTATTAACATTTAATTTTACCGATCGTTTCGGTCGAGTTGTAAATGTCAAGGTTTCAAATTGCCGAATAAATCAAAAATTGTTTTTTTCTCTCGATCTTAATTTATTGAAATAAGCATAAAGGGACTTTCACACATACATAATTGCTTCCTGAAAATGTGTGCGGAAGTTGAGCGTCGCTTTTTGCTATCGGAGAGGTGGGGAGGGATCTTAAACAACACAAACACCCATTGCCTATGAGCAGAATCGATTTATCGACAAAAAAAATATGCTCGTTCCGGGAATCGAGCCCGGGCGGTCTGACACAGTAGCCAACGACGTTGACCACTGCACCACGGACCGGACGCAAGAAACTTTTGTTGAGGTAAACTCCATAAGACGTCATTATTCTCCACGTCTAGAGTGGGCATGTTTAAAAAATTGAGCCACAGACTTTACCCTAGTTCTCATTTAATACCTTCTGAATATTAACTACTTGATAACAAGACTATTGTTAACGCGAACACGGTTCACAAAACTGTGAAACGACTAAGTACATTTTCGTCAATAGGTACAGTTTTTTTGCGTGTCGCGTATTCTTCTTTATTTTGTTGATAGTATTTTTTACAGTTTTGATGTTTCTTTTGAGAGTCTCATACTAGGTACGAAGTTCCTACTTTTTTTTTTTCAAAGAAACATACAATCTCTTGAAAATGGTACTAATAGCTGTAATGTGTTTAATAGTTACTGAGATTGCCCACAGAAGAAACATAAAAACAAATGGAATATTTTTTATACGTGTAAGTAGTTTTCCATTCGTTCTTACATATTGTTTGTGTTTCATTTTAAAAAAAACTGTGATATATTTAATAGTTAGCAGTTTTTTTATTTATATAGTCTATGAACCTAAAAAACAAAACAATGTTTCCGCTAATTTTAATTTAGATGTTTCTAAATTCAAATCCCGACAAAGACAATATCGTTTTTTAAATCTTTTATTTGATGTCTTAGGCGTAGATGTCTCTTCTCTTCGAGTTGATCTCGAGTGACCAGAAAAATTGTTTTAGGAATTGGACTAACCTTTCTGACGTTGGCGTAAGCCAAAACAGCTTAACTTTTTATAGCTAAAATACATAGCTATTTTTCACCGTATTATAATGGAGATCTACCAAGTAAATGACAATTCAATGAATCGATCTCATTTGATTTAAAAAAAATGAAAAAATCTTGCGCGTTGGGTTTTTATCATGTATTGAAAGATTACTGAATAAATATATATCTAAAAAAAATTGGCTTTTAAGTTTGCTTTCTTTTAAAAATGCATCTTTTATCGTTTTGAAACAATACACCTAAACCTTTTTTTTGTGCCGTAGATAGGTTCCGAGGAAAATCGAACATAACAAAATCGCACAAAAAAAGTTACGACTTAATATAGGAATATCAGTTGACAATGCTCGCCATGAGCGAAATTCAATAAATTTTATGTGGAAAAATACTAAAAATGTTTTATTATTTTTATTTTAATATAGGAACATAACATTCAGAAAGACGTACGTGTCAAGGCCACATTGTAATAAACAAGTGAAACAATGGATTTCTCACGAAAAGTAAGTGAACAACGCGCTGTTTATTACGTTTATATAGTCCCAAAAATATATTTTAAATTCAAAATTGTATTAACATAAAAACCGCATAGCTTTAAAATCGCACAAAAGATGTTTGAGTGTATACATTTCTACTTTTCGTAAACACAGTTGTTGGTAAAATACCCAATTATAGCTTTGCGTCTAATGCTAATTTGTATTCAAACATTGGACCAACTGGAAATATATGCATTATAGGGGGTGGGATGTCTTTGGAAATGAAGCGCTCGCTCGCGCAGCCACGAGGTCGTTCTATATGATGCGATAAGTGGCACCCGGCCATGTCTTAAATCTAAATAGCCCCCATAAGTAATAATAACTAGTGTCCTGGAGTTCTTAGTACCCATAATCAGTGGCGCACGAAATGCCAGAAAACCACCATTTTGTATTTTTACTCGTCTCCAATCGTCCAAAGTTCAATTTTTGTGCACATTCCTCTATTCCAACCTCCATTATTGTATTTTTACTGTGAGGATTGTTGTTTTTTTTAGGCGCAGGGCGGGAAATCTATGTGCCACGATTCTATTACGGACATTTTGCATCGAACATGTGAAATCACCGGTCGACTAAAGCTCAGCATGGAAAACTGCAGCAGTTTTGAAGCGTTTTCTAAAAACCATACTCCTTATATGAGAGTCGTCCCGGTCGGTTGTTAAGCGCTCCCTACCGGTCCATAAACACCCCCCCAGTTCACTAAATATTTTTTAAAAAATCCACACATTACTTTCTACAGTCTATTCTACGCAAAATATTTATATTTGGTAAGTTTTCTCCAGAAAACTGCTTCAATTTGGGCTTTAATCGCGATTACGTTTTTTTGCGGTTTTCCATAATTTCGCCAGATGCTTACGCGACTAGGTCTAGCTTAGAACAGTGTTGAAGCTTTCAAATCTCACTTGTTCTTCAAAATATGGCTATTATTTTTCTTTACAATTCTAAGGAAAAAAAATGGAAATCGCTAAAGCTTTCAAGGAAATATTCTCAAATAAATGGAATAGATGTGAAGGTCCGCGGATTTTTTGCCGCAACTGTACTTTTCCACAATTAATTAATTAATTAATATGAAAAAAGTGATGCGGAATACGTCTTTCAGAATTCGGAATACTTTGTAACTGTATTTTTTCCCTGTTATACATATTTGACATCCATAATCAAATTTTCTAGTTTTCCTCTCGGACGGAAAAATGTCGGACGCATTACTGCCGACGCCCGTCCGCAGCGTCGCGGCGCTGTTTATCGCGGGCTCTCAGTCACCTCACTCCACAAACCTGAAGACCCGTTCACATATATTATTATTATTGTGTTATATTTTGCATACATTTCGAAAATAATACACCAGCGGCCTCGCGCAATGCACTCACTATGCAAAGTTTGCGCCGAAAGTAATTTAACATCGGTGCGTTATACCCTCCGATATTAAGGGCTCAATTTTATTCAAAAACTCTTTACCTTACATTTTATATGTTTGTATATATCTGAAGAATAATGCTAGGAGTCTCTTTGTCAAATATATCAAGAAGTCAGAAGTTTAGACACTTTTTGTTCTTAAAAATATTTTTTCGATGTGTTTCTGAAAGTTTATTTAAATTTATGGTATCTATTTAGGTCAGGCATGTCCAAACCAATGTGGTCCAATTGAAGGTTTTGTGTGGCCCTTTCGAGGTTTTCAACTTTTTATACATTTAACATTAATATGATTGGTAGAGTACATACAAAAATCTATTACTAAATGTGTGTCGAATTACAAAATTTTACAAGAATTAATATTTATCAAACATATATCATTGATGATAAATTTCCGGACTCAAGGCAATTAGCAATTTGCATCATAGCTACATTTGGCACCACATACCAATGCGAGTCATTTTCTCAAAAAGTTTTAAGTTGAAAACAGGTTGAATGTTGAAAAATTAACTAATCTACTGCGATGCGCCACGTCGAAATTACTATACGGTAATAAAAAATATTAATAATAAAGGGGATTAAAAAAATAGAAATTTATATATGTACTTTAATTGTGAGCTGTTTGTTTATTATTATTATGAGAAAAATACCTTTGAATATTTTAGGTTTATACTATTAATGTGTGGCCCATTTGAGACATGCATTATGAAAGTGTAGAATTAACTTTTCAACGGGCTTAATGAGTTATTCACAAAAATCTCACCTAGTTAGCATAACAAAAACGATTGTATCCTGTCATGATTGTATCGAATTGAAATTAGCACCGAATCGAAAGATGGATCGGAATATTTCCTTTCGTTCAAATTAATAAAAAACTCCAATGACAATATGATTTCGGAGAATACCTTTGGAATATAAACTACTCGGAATATTGTCCAATTCGAAAGTTATTATTACCTAGTTCAGATATTGCATGAGCATAGTTTCTGAAAAGCAGCCATGTCCCAAACTGCATTAAGCTCGGGATGGCTAATTAATACCTGTAACTGGATTTCATAGCCTTTGTTGAAAGCTCTGTTCATACCATCGACGTTAGGCGGTACACTAACTCGATTCGATAGTAAATTTTTACATAAATTAATTAAGATGATGGTTAAAGTTAAGTATGTGCCGTAATTAGTATAAACGTGTCATTATTTTTTGATTAAAACAGTGTTTCTCAATTTTTTTGTACACGCGAACCCGTAAAAAGATTTCTCGCGTCACCAATGAAAAAAATATAACTTTTATATGTATCGTATTTTGTTATTATTTTTATATCAAACCAACCTAAAAATAATCTTTTGGTCAGAAAAAATGCAAGTAGAGAAAGTGATTAGCTATGTAATATCTCTACTCTCTTCGATAAGAAAGTTTGAGCAAAATAGTAACAAGCATTTCTAGTAGAAAATTTTTTCTCGATAGGTCCACGGTGAAAAAATAGCAATGTATTTTAGGCTTACAGAAATTATGGTAACCGGACAAATCAGAACATGACAATTCAGAACATGACTTTTCAGAACACGACTTTTCAGAACACGACATTTCAGAACATGACATTTCAGAACAAGACTTTTCAGAACATGACATTTCAGAACATGACATTTCAGAACAAGACTTTTCAGAATATGACATTTCAGAACATGACATTTCAGAACATGACATTCAGAACCAGAAATTATATATACAATTAGTTGACAGTTATATCGGCTTACGCTCTCGTCAGAACTATTTAACATACATAAACCTATCTGCATAAATACCCTGGTATATTATATAATTTTTGTAGAGCTAAAATATATTGATAAGGTGTTATAATGGAGTTCTCCCAAGTAAATACTAATTCATTCGATCCATTTATCTCCACGGGATGTCCGTATAACGCTCTATATTGAACCGGCTCCCGATGTCATAATAATATATTATATAAAACATAAATAATGCAGATTATAAAATTCTATAATCACAAAAAATACACTCGCTGGTGTCAATCCGGAACACTCGACGTTGTATTGTAAGTTTCTTTTTAAATTTTGTGAAATTTTGACAGCTTATTTTTTTTTATTCTTACAGAAATGCTAAAACTATCCATCAATTTATATTTAGAACTGTGTCTGTCCAAAAACTGCAGACCATTAGAGTAGGCGGACGTTGAATATTATATTAGAATATTTAACAAAGCTCATAATATAATATATTCACAAGTCTACCCCATCCGTTATCAATAATTGTCGTGGTTTATGTCTGTCTCCGTTGGGAATTATTTAACCATACACCTATTCTGTGATTCAGTGACGAAGTGTTCATGCTGTTCGATTATGCAACGTTCACTATGGCGCATAAAACATATTGATAACGAAACGTCAGTAATAAAAATCGATACATGCTCTTAAAAGCCACTTTGAAGTAAATGAATTTACTTGAAGTAAATGAATTTACGTGAACGCAGGAAAACAAAATCCCTTTTCAACCCTCTCAAAAATCTGACATTACTAGTTTGACAAATCAAGGATTTTTATTGGCTGAGAAGTCGATTCGTGCGTTCGAATTTCAATACATTTTTTAAACTCGCTGTTCATAACATTTTGCATAGATTTCACACATCGTGACATAGGGAAGAAAAATAACTAGCTAACTGCATTCAACCACAAAGAAATTATTTATAATATGTACAAAAAATATCGGTAAATTATGCATATATGGTCACGGGACAGAATCCCAATCCTCTCGAGCTAAGCTTAAAAAATGTATACATACTGGCTTATAATTTTATGTTTTGACTTAAAATGTGGAATCAAAATGATTAAATCTGAAGAATATTACTGATTATTGTATGAGTTCTGAAAGAAGAATTTGTTTTTTAGTAAAATTATTCTTCTACCTATAGTAAAATTATTCTTTTTATTTTAAACAAATAGTAAACTTATGTGACTGTCTCTATCTGTATAATATTATTATTTTTGTAGTTTGTGGTTGCATTTTTGCTCCTGTGAATTAAAACAACTCGATTTCATACTTATTGCGAAGTATTCTTTAGGATCTTATATTATAATAATTTTAAAAATTAAAGACGAAACATTTCAAAAAAAATCGTAAGCCTTCCATTCATTTCATTTAATGTGCTTATTTTTCATAATTTTTTACAAAAATTCTGTCCCGTGACCATATATCCATAATTTACCAAAATATCTACATAATTATGTTTTAAAATAATGCTTTTCCACCAAGCATTGACAGTGAATACCTTAAAAATGAAGATAATATCTTATTATATTTAATAACTGAATCCATGGTCGATTGTTAACATGGATGTTTGTCACTTTTAAGGTGTTCACTGTCAATACTTGGTGGAAAGGCATTATAATAAAAAAAATAACACATTTTTAGTACTTTTCATCGATTTATACATGGCGAGCATTATCAACTGATGATCAGTTGATAATGCTCGCCATGAGCGAAACCGGTCCTGATGTAATAAATCAGATGTGGAAAAAGTACTAAAAAATGTGTTATTATTTTTATTATGGATGTTTGTGTTATCTAAAACTCCCTCCCCTACCCATCCTATTATGACAACGCATTATAATTAGAATAAACGCCATTAGGAGTCCATGTGTTTGACATTTTTTATCATCGGTTGGCAATATTTTCGATGTGCGAAACCAGTCCTAATCATTTGACAAATATTTGAAATTTTTATATCGATGGCTGAAAGAGTAATTTTGCTAACTCGACTTTTGGCTGAAAAAGACTTAATAATGCCATCTTGCTGTATCATGCTATGTGCATGTCACGTAAAATTTGTAAAACCAAAACTTATTTGAGTGCACCGTAAAAACGTTTTAGGAAAATTTGACGTCTCCATTGTCGTTCTAAAATCTACACTTCTAATTATTCAACTCCAAGATTTTCTATTGTCACCTGTCATTCATTCGTTTTTTTTCAGCGGTGGTGCAAAAAAATCGTTTGAAAGTCCTATTTGAAATTTTCCCGATCGGTTTGAAAATACCAAAATAATCAGTTTTTACCCACTCCTGCACAATTGACAAAAACGGAGATAGCAAATTTACTCTTAAGGCCATCGATATTCAAAGTATGTATTATTTAACATTTTTATGAATACAAACTTCTCTCAAATTTTCACACGTCTTTCTGTGCCTTGGGTTAATGCTCCGATTCGTTTATCCTCATGTCTCAGAAGAAAGGTGATATGTTTAGAAACCTGCGCCCAACTTCTTCCCAATTCGCACGACTGTTTGTTAGAAAACAAAACTTTCATTTGAATAAAACATCAGCGGTGAGAATTGAACGCTACTTCCAAATCTGCCGACTCGACTCGAGGTACTCAAAATGCTCGAGTTTCTATTCGAAGTCTTTCTGCAGTAGCGCATCGAAACAATATTTCCGATTACATTCAATTTATTTTATATTGTATATATGTACATACATTATAAACAAATGTAGGTTTATTGGTTTTGCAATGCAAAAAATGATTAAAACGTGGAATTGGCAATGATTTATGTAATATATAAACGTTACGCTTTCGTCAGAACTCAGAACTATTGTATTATCGGTGTATAATGTAATAATTATTATGCCAAAAAATACGTGACTATTATAATAAATTTGGTTTGTTTATAATCTAAAAAGATAAAACTATAATGCCAATTTATTATTTCAGTGTCCAAACGCTTCATATTTTTTTTAAATCGACGTGAGAATATTATAAAAAACAGACCATTTTTTTTATGAAACATCATGTAGCGTAATAAAAAAGAAAAAACAAATTAAAGAATATTTCCATATTTGAATATCGAAGTATTAATTCTATTCCTGATACGTCAGATTATATATGACTTTTAACCTTGAATAAATATTATGCCCAATTCGTTCTTATTGTTTATAGCACCTCCCTGATACATAATATATATACGCGACTTTTCACTCGTTTGTCTCTTCCTCTTCGCAGTCTTGCTGCCTCTGTTCCTCGGATTGATTGATTTACCTATGTGGAAAATATAACGCTTTAAAAGCAACGTCAAAACGTTACGACAGCCATGATGTTTTATCTACATTTCGCGATTTTTCAATAAAATTCCTTTTTCGAATTTGACAGCTACTCGATAACGCCCACAATGAGTATTTATTGCGTATATAGAGCACTGACGATACATTTTAAGTTAATGGTCTTATTATAAAATCATAGTGACGATTGTTGGATTTTTTCCTTCTATATTTATTTAAAGTTTGTATGTTAAAATATTATATATTCCATTTTCAACTGAATAAATACTCTATGTATAGAGTATCTGTTACCCACATAACACAGCATCGATATATTATAAGAATGATTTTTGCAACGAGTTTTAATGATCGTTTTACTGCACGTTTAAGATTCAATATATATTCGTCAATCGACGCCTGTTTTTCATATAAAAATATTAAGAATACTTTCACATTTTATATTTCGTAATCGTATCCATTATATTTAAAAAAGAAAGTTTTTTCTAGCAATTCCGCTCCGAATACGGAGCATAATATCCACTTCTAATGGAGCTTACCCCACCCCAATCACATCAAAAATCTGCAAGAACTGATTGTTATTCTGTTTCGGAGATAATAGGTAAAGAAGGATAAAGCTCGGACAGCACTAGTGATTAGCTAATCTTTAACGATAATTTAGTCCCTGTACTCATCTGATCTAAAATTTAGATCAGATGAGTACAGGGAATTTTAAACAACACAGACTATGACTTCGAATACAAAGCAATGCGTCGATGAAAAATTGTAGGAAACTGTCCGTACTAGAACTCGAACCCGTGAGCACTGTTTTGGCTATATGCCTACTCTGTTATAATATAAGCTTAATTAACTTAAGGTTTTTTGTGGCTTTGAGTTCTAGTAATCTTTTAAAAAGCTATAATAGTCAATCTCCTTTACTTGTGCAAAAAAATCGCCATTATTTCTCTCTGATATTAAAATATCATCAACCGGCGTTTACAGGGCCACGATGCCATTTTCGCTGCGACGCTAAATGGCGTCATATTTAAGATCCGAATAATTTATATGTCTCGTTATCTATGCACTTAGTTTGATATGCATACCTAATGCAGCCGCCATTACGAGCTGCAAATAATAGCCGTTGTCTATGCTCCCCGAGCGTGCATAAAAGAACATCGCTAACAGACTCGAGAGCTATTTTTTATTATTTTAATGTAATGTTTTTAACTATATATAAATTTATTACGATTCTCTACAAATCGTTTTAGCACTTGGTCCTTTTGTTTATTTCAAATATACCTACTGTATGTAGAGTACTTCAAATGAACACAATGATGATTTTATATTCTAGAAAATCGTTTTTAAGATTCTATCATTTCTTTGTACTTGCACTTGTTTTATAATGCCATCTTATATCACCTGATCATTGGTTGATAATGTTCGTGATGGCCGAAACGTGGTTGCGAACTCCCCCATTTGTTTCAACTGAAATCTGTCCTCTATTTATGGAGGGAAAATGGAAAATGGAAAAGACGATAAAATGCTATGGTATACGTGTCGTGTCACGAAACCAGCCATTGATTCATATAAAAGATATGGCTAAACTAAAACCAGCGAAGATTTTTTTAGTACCTAATATTATTACATGTCTAAAAAATCTCTGAAGAAATGGAATTGCTGATGACTGTTATATCCTCGGAATGCCAAACTTGATAACCGCCAAATTAGAAAGTGACAGTCATAAGACGAATCCATGACCCAGCTTGACATTCATGATGATGATGGTATACTTCTTATTTCTACAAAAATACCTTTTTTGGCGTCTTTAACCTGTAACATACCACCTTAAAAAATATCGTGCCAAGCCGTGTAGTATACTTAGTCGACCACTTCAAATTGTCACTGAGAGCCTATTTAAGATTTTATCATGCTTAGAAACATAAAAATGGATATCATTGCATCAATTTTGTTTTATTTATTTGGCTGCAATTGCTCAACTAACTATGGTTACTGCATGGCTAAGCCGGCGTTGAAATAACTGCGTGGATGCGCATTTGATGTAGTAGATATGATTTTTCCCGCCCTCGCAGTGTGCATTTTGAAAATGTGCAACGTTTCATCCGTCGGAACATTCTTGCAGTCGTATTCCCGCCAAATTTACTGCAGAAGTTCTAGCAGATATGGATTGTTTATGGTTCTGAATGCAGTAGCAAATAGAAGCAGCACTTAAGCTTCGCGGAATACATAAATGCGAAAGTTTTCCATAGCTGGCAACAAAATAAGCTCTATGAGTAGTTTCTTAGTATCTGCCGATTTAAAAATCTTTTGTTTGGAATCATAAAATAAAAATTTACACTTTCAAAAAAATCACATCTTTCTATGCTATGTTCTCTCTCAGTGTGTATCATATGGACTCATAGTGGAGTTTATCGCTTCAGAAGTTTTCTACGAAAGCTGCTGGTTGCCCTTTTGCTCAACTTCTCTCTTCGAAAAGAGTAGGGATAAAAAGGATAGGACAAGTTGTCAGATAATCGATTTCGCTGCGTCGCATTTTTAGGATAGGATGGGTGTGGGAGGGAATTTGAGACATCGAAGAAATCAATAATTCGATCGAAAAATGAAACTGCTTGGACTGAGACCCGAACTCGTGAGTACCGCAAACGATGCGACGTTGACACTCATTCACAGTCTTGACTATTGTACTTAAGTGCACATTAAACTCAATTAACGCTTTTTAGTCAATCCCGTAATAATGTAATTTCGGATAATAAATTTTTTATCAGCAAAAACTCAAATATCCGATGAAGGCTTGGTTATTATCCAAATAATGGGAGTGATTGACTAATGTGATTCAAATGGAGTGTGAATTCTCATGATTGAAATTACGGAATGTAATTTAAATTGAGGCCCATAAATCCTTAGACAATTAGCACTATACCATGGCAGATTTAGCAGCATTTATAATAAATATATTTTTCGAAAATTCTCAGATTTCTGTTTTTTTTCTGTGGGTAAATTTAAATAGACTTTCGCGCCATTTTTTCGCGAAACTGATCGAAGATGACAGTTCTGTGCTAATGGGGAAAATGTATGACAAGGACACAATACTAAACTAATTTAAGAAGATATCGCTCTTAGCCAGTATTTAAAATAGAAAACACATGTTTTCGGCACTAAAAGTGTTTTACACTCCAGAGTAGTATTAAATTTAATGACCGCGCGAAAGCATTTTTCTTGGTCGTTATTATGTTTATATCTTTTTTGTCTAACTGTCAATTCTTGGAGGAAAAGTAGTTATTTTAAATAAATAAAATACAATTTTTTTGCACTACTCTGAAGAGAGTAGGTATTGAAAGGAAACAAGTACTCGAGCAGCACTATTGGTTAGCTATTCGCTTTCGCTATGCGTCGCTTTTTGGAATAGAAAAGGTGGGAAGGGATTTTCGACTACACTAACACCCATACCTTGGAACAGAGTGAAAAAATCTGCTGGTACTGCACTACTTACTTCCACATATATTTTTTAAAGATCATTTTCAGCTGTTGACACATGAATGGAACAGGATTATATGCATCAAATTGAGAATGACACGACAAGGTATATAAATATAATAAACAATAATTGACATAATTAAACATCATTGACAACATGAAGGAATGGTAATTTTTACTATAAAACAAAAAAGAGAACCATTAATAAATTATTACAACTGCAATGATTCTACAGGATTCTGCCATAAGTCGTGTTTTATTTATTTAAAAAATATTTAAGTTATCTAAGTAAAGAGTGAAATAAAGACTTTTATAAACATGTTTTATGTAATGGGAAGTGGTGGAACAACCAACTTGTGTTTGATTGATTTATTTTTGTTATTTCAGACTATGCAGACATTGTATTTGTGATTCTAAGTCAGCATCATCCGTACCACAGCAGTTTGGCTGACAGGCTGAGGAAAGAGATAATCACTCAAGCTTTGGAAGAGGAGCATGTAAGTATCCTGGAACAGATTTTTCACCATTGGGGCAGTGCTTTCGTTTGGGGTGAATATAAAAAAGATGATTAATACAGTGGTGTGGTTGTATAAAGAGTTCTCGAGGCGAATATTAAGCTATTAAAATCACTAAGAAATGGTTATGAAATGATTGAGGCATTTACTTGGTAGAACTCCATTATAATACGGTAAGAAAAATAACAATGTATTTATGTAGAACTAAAATACATTGTTATTTTTCTTACCGAATTATGAGGAAATTATTTGGTTCATGCAATCAATTATTTTAATGGATGGAGATTTTTTGTGAACATCATTTGTGACAGAGATAAAGGTAGAACAGGACTAGTAATTGAATAATCCCTCCCACTATACCAGGGGTGGCCAAACTTTTACAACTGCGGGCGACTTTTTTTGAAATTTTCGGTGGCGATCGACTAACAAAATAAATTGAATTTATGATCATTGAAATAAAAGAGGAATCAGGGATGTGTATATCAGTACACCAGACAGGCGGGCGATTTGGAATAGCTACGCGATCGACGCTTTGGCCACCCCTGCAGTATACCATAGTTTGAAGATCAGATGGGTGGGAGGGACTTTTAAAAAATCATATTATTCTATTATAAGAAGTACGGCCCGGGTTCAATTCCCGGTACGAGTGGATTTTTTTCAGTCGATAAATCTGTTCAAAGGCATGGGTGTTTGTGTTGTTAAAAATCCCTTCCCACCTTTTCCGATCCCAAAGAGCGACGCGCATAGTGACAGCGATTAGCTAATCACTAGTCCTGACCTAGTCCTCGTATCCCTTCTATCCATACTCTTTTCGAAAAAGAGAGGTTGAGCAACTGAGTAACAAGCAGTTCTCGTAAAAAAACATAAGAGAAAAGATCATCGATAATTATTAAAAAACGTCAGTCACAATTTTTTACACTAACAGTGAAAGATAGGTGCAGATTATCTTTTTTCAATCAAATAAATGTCAATGTCCAATGGGGCAGGTTGTTTTATTAGGAATCAACGACTCTATTTTAATACTATTTTTTTATAGAAAAAGCCAACCGTTATAACGACGCACGCTAGAGGGGCATGGACAGTGCTTCCACTACTTTCACAGTTAGCCGAAGACCACAGCACTTCTGCAAAATGGGTCCTTTTCTGCGACGAACATATCACAATCAGACTGCCCTTTCTAAGAGAGATACTTCAGGATTATGATCCGAAAGAGGTGAGAGAAAACAAATCAGAAAATTTATTATTTAATATAATATAAACATTACAGAAATTACATTACAGAGTTTGTTAATATTTCATTGTTAATATGTTATTTTCTTCCTTCTAGGAAATTTGGATTGGACATGGCTTAAAAGATATTGAGCCTACAATTATCCACCACTTTTCTCTTGCGACTGAAGAACATAATTTTACATATCCAAACTTTGCATCAGGGTTTGCCATGAGCATGGCACTGTTACGGACGTAAGTTTTAAGATTCATCCATGTAATTGCATCCAAAAGTATTGTTATAGAAAACTTTATCATCTAAAAAGAAAATATATTCCATAAGAGTTCTATTTCATAAATTAATGCTTAGGTTACAGGAAAATGTACAGATAACATTTTCATAGTTCTTTAGCAATATAATTCACAAAAAAATGAATTAACTATTGATTTGAGTTTCGTACCCTTATAATCACAACTCTGAAAAATAACTGTAAATATATTTACATAAACTGTAATGGTAATTTTTTTTTTATTTTTTTTAATTATGTTTTTAATGTGCTGTTATTAATTTAATATAGGCTCCATCACCGTTTCAAAGAAAATGAATCTACATCAATCACCGAATTCTCCATCGACCCGGCATTTGAGCTGGCTACATTCGTCTATGATAATGGCCAAGGCTCTCGGTTGACGCACTCTGAAGATTTTTGCATTGTCTCTAGCAGAAGCTGTGCCACGTATCCCAACAGTCATGAAGCCTGCGTAAGTTTGAAAATCCAGTATTTTTGTTTTGTCAATAATATATCAATCAATAATATGGTGACGTTAATGATGGCTTAATTTCAGGGTGATCCAGTCCCTCAAGACTCTCTCTTCTTCGCCGTAAAGACTTACCATGAATTTCATAAAGAGAGAGTGTCCGTTGTGAAAAAAACTTGGGGGAAATTTGCCCGGAATCTGATTTTTTTCAGTGATAAAAATGGTCAGTGTTTTATTCCTATATCAATTAAACTATGAATAATTGTTCTCAGTAATGGTTACACTATTATTCACACCTCTCAATTTACTTGGGAAATGAAATGAGCTGATGAATTCTTTGATAAAGCGTTAAAATTGTTTCCATTTAACTAGCATGGTATTCTATTGTCTCTTAGAATAAATTTGACAGACAATGGACACTATTTTGTTTCCCATATTTTGTCAACTGAGTGATGAATATATTATCATATGCATATTTCACAGTTTCAGCAATACGACCCAAAGATCTCGCCTGTATAAAACTTTTCAGAAATATCTCCTGAACGATATATAGAAAAGAACTTTTGTGTTGCAATTATTTACGCTCCAATTACTAAATGAATGTTTCCTCTTTTAGACACCTCAATACCAACAATGGATTTGGGAATTGAAAATACAGAAAGAGGACACTGCGCCAAGACCATGGCCATCTTAAGTTATCTGTCTGAATACTTGAAGACAAAACATCACATAAAATGGATCATTGTTGCTGATGATGATACAATATTGAGGTAATTGTTATTGATAATCAACCAACGTTTGTTATTAATCAATACAATAATTCATTCTTGATTTATTGTTTTGAAAACACTTATTTTTAATCAATCTGATAAATTCTGTTATGGCTTCCTAAATATAATATTATACTATATATGTATGTTATCAGATATTTGTTCATCTGTGGAAATTTTGTTTCTCAAAATAAAATTGAAATTAATCATTATGATATTCAAATTGACACACCACTTTTTGAAACATTGAAACATTCCAATATTAAAAAAAATTGCTGGTTGAAAGTTATAAAAAAAAATGCTATCTAGAACTTACAGTGATTTAAAAATAAAATACATTTATATTTTAAAATGATTCGCTTAGAAATGAAAAATGTATCACATTTAGTTATGCAATAGAATATAATATACTTATTTCCTGTTTCCAGTGTCTCCCGTTTTTGCGAAGTACTCTCCTGCTACGGCAATAAAAATGTGGCTCTAGGTGAACGCTATGGATACGATATCCTTAATGGAAAGGGCTATGACTATCTGACTGGTGGCGGCAGCTTAGTCCTGAGCGTAGACTTGCTTCCGCGGCTGGTAGACTGTGTTTGCCCAACTCCTTCAGCACCAGACGATATGTGGCTGGGAGTATGCTTAGCATCCATCAAAGTACCTGTGATTCATTCTCCACTGTTTCATCAGGTAAATGAAATATGACTATATTTTTCATTTACGAAATATGCTCAACACATCACATTCAATCACAACTATATTGCTCTTGTTTTAAAATTGAATATTTCCAGGCTCGACCCATCGACTACTCTTCGGAATACCTTGCTCCGCACAGACCAATCTCATTTCACAAACATTGGATGATTGACCCGATAAAAGTGTACAGGGATTGGTTTGAAACTGACGACCTGAAGTTTTCAAGAAATATGATTCCAGATACTATACGACATAAGGAATTATAAGGTTTGTTTTTTGTAACTAACTTCAGATGCTACTATATGAATGTTTCATTTTTATTAGAGATTCTTACTTTATTTTGTAATTTTGTAAAGTCATATTTTCATCAATGATTTTCTAAATTATATATTCAGTCTTGCTTTTATTTTCAAGGTTTCTTTAGCAGCTTTTCAATTCTCAAAATAAACACAATTTTTCTTAAATTTTTAATGTCATCCATTTATATATTAACACTGTTACATTCAGAACAAAATATACTCCGCAAGCTTCTCAGTGTAAGTTATCTATTCTCTGTTAGTGTCACGTAACTTTCTCTTATTTTGCACAACTGTGGCACCGCTTGTTTTTACAAACCCCAAAAAGATTACAACTCAACACACTGCCTGCATATTGGATTGAAAGTCTTTAATTTTGTATTTTCTGTGTATACATATTGCTTTGACATGAGTATGTTATGTGAACTAAATTGAGTTACTTATTTTTTCCAGTCTGCAGATGGAGTGCATAATCATCAAGGATTCTTCTTAATGCCATTATGATACAAAGAATCTCATTTTTTCATTCAGAAAAATAATATCGAGATGCTGTCATGTTTCCAATGATGCGGAACTATTCGGAATACTCGATGACTGATAATAGGCAATTCATGCTCATATCAATGTTGCGGACAAGTTTTTGTTTCAATGCGTTCAGGAAGTTAAATATATATTTCTTGGCGATCATTAAATGACTGTTAAAATATGTGACAATATGTGATGAATTTGTGAAAAATAAAGGATATGTGCGTGGGAGTCAATGTTTGTTTATACTTTACAGAAATTTATAAATGTTTTGCGTTTAATAAAAGCATTGACTATTTATGTGATTTTTATTTCACTTTGTAACGCTCATTATCAAATAAACAAAATATTACCAACCCAAGGAAAGTGAGACACACAATTCCACAAAATAGAATATTTCAGATGAGCTTCAAAATACAAGTTTTCAAAGAGAACTTCTTATAATTTCTACATCAATGTTTTTCAGAGTAAAACAACACAAATTTATGGATATTATTAAAAAAATGGGAAATATCTAAAAAATTAAGTACTTTCAGTATTTGGTTAATTATGATCTCTACACTCTACACTTAGATGTGAGTTAAGTATTTATGTTGATAAAAAGTCATTTAAATAATAAATTAATCATCAATTCCTATTTTTCCAACTCATTCTATTAATACAAATCAAATTTCACTACATTGAAGTGTTTAGATAATTGAGAAACACTATTAGAAAAAAAATCTCCAAATATGAAACATTCCGACACCAAGAGAGTAGTTTGGCCATTATAATGAGGACTGGTTGTAAGTTAAATGCCCAAATTGCATTTGGATAGAAGGATAACCTTGGTTATGAACATAATTTACATAGAAAGAAAAAAAATTGGGATCAGAAAAAGAATAATTTTTTCGCCAATCAATATGCACACTGTTTAAAGTCGTGAAGATGTTTTGAGACATGGCATAATCAAAGCATTTTGGATGAAAAATAAATATAATTTAAATATACCAAGGATAAGTAGGAGTTTGAAAGAAATTGCAAAACTGAAGGACTAAGACCAATCATGACAATTAATCTGGCAAATATTATACGACTGTATAATATATCAATTTCTAGAAAACATTAAAATATAGAAAATGTAAATTATGCATATTTTATCAATTCATAAACAAAAATCAATGTTGTTCAAAAAAAAATCCATAGAGCCTAGTGCTCATTTTATTGTTTTTCGAAATTAAACTTTTGTAATTATTATTGCACCATTAACACTATGCTAAAGTTCTGCAGTTGCAACTGGATTAAGATATTAGGATATTTATAAAAAAAGATTAAGGTTGTAAAAAAAGATTAAAAGTGGTATCAGGGACGGCACATTGCTTATCAAATTTGATAAATAAGTCATTAAATTTAATTACTGGAAACAAATAATCAGTTCTACCAGTGGTTACCTATAAGCAAATCGCAATTATATTTCTTACAAACTACCTACCTCAAGTTTGTCCCATTTTGAAATGTGCTCTATGGGACTATTAATGTCATCCACGTAATGTTTTTATTGTCTATGGTGCATTTGCCGCATATTTGACACGGTTGTTACTCAAATTTTTATCAAACCGATCGAGAAAAGTATTGAGTATATACCAGACACGGCTTATTCCACGCTCACGTTATCGGCCTACCGACTGTAATATATCCATGACTGATTTTTCTGAAGCCGAAGTAGACGTATTTAAATTATGGAATGGCTTTCGATAACCGTGCTCAGTGCATTTCTCATTTTGATAACTGAAATTTCACGCGTGACGAGTATCGGCGAAGTGATCTATGCTATCAATGCCGGCGGCGAGTCCCACACTGACAGCTATGGGGTGCGATACGAGAGGGACCCCCTACAAGGCAAAGTGGGCACCGCTTCAGACTACGGGAAGCAACTGCTCATGATAGGCCGCGTCAACCCCAACGATCAGATTCTGTATCAGACCGAAAGATATCATCACAGTACTTTCGGGTACGATATTCCGGCGGGAGCCGACGGCGATTATGTTCTCGTGCTGAAGTTCAGCGAAGTCTATTTCAACGCGCCCAATATGAAGGTTTTCGACGTCGTTTTGAACGGCGACCACACTATCGTGGCTGATCTAGATATTTACGATAAAGTAGGAAGAGGCGTAGCGCACGAGGAATACGTTCCGTACAGCATAAGCAAAGGCCGACTCTATTACAACGAAGAAGAATCCGACATCCGAGGCGGGAAGATTCGTGTCGAGTTCATAAAAGGATACCGCGACAACCCCAAAATTAATGCAATGTATGTCGTCAGAGGCAAACTTGAACATATTCCCAAATTGTCGCCATTGCTGCCAGAGCCTGACTTGGATGATGTCAAAGAAGAATCGGAAGAGAAGGTTTCCAAAACCAGAAGACCGAGCGGGCCGAAACAGCCTGATCCTTATTCCATGGATGACACGTCCATCATGCTTCCGGTTTTCGTTGCCATCGGTGCATTTATTCCTCTGCTTTTCTGCTTGTGCAAGCTATGAAAAGTGACAGCTTTTATGTGAAAAATAGACATGTTTGTTTTCAATTGTGGATGTGACACCGGTGTATAAGTTCACTGTGCAGCTCTGATGGGTCATTCCGGCTTTCAATTTCTCAGCTTCTTACATGTCAACAAAAACCACTTTAAAAAATACAGTCCATTCGTGAACAGTAAAGAATCATTCTTAAATTTTAAATCTGCACCCTGACCTCCGTACGAAACAAAGTTGTTTGTGAGGTGTCCATATGGCGTTTTCCAGTCTTCTTACTTGTTGGTCCAGCTGAAAATTATTCATAAAGTTTTTATTCTGCTGTACAAACACAATTTGTTTAGTCGGTTTTGAAATGAAGCTAAGTCAAATTATAAATTTGTATTCTATGTATAATGTAACAATTTATACACACAGCTGATAAATCTTCAAATTTACTGTCAATAACCAGTACATTTTTGAAATACAAAGCAAAAGTATGAAGCAACCAACACTCCATGGTCAGAAAACGCTTTGGAACAATTTGTATCATATTTTACCATTGTCCGTAATTATTATGATGGTAAAAATGTTTCGGCATTGTTTCATAATTCATTATGTCTTGAAGAATCCCATAATATTTCTAGTCAAATATTTTTGAATATACTGTTTCAAGACCTTATTTCAGAATGCTTCACTCAACATCTTTACACCTGCAGTGTAACTAGGAAAGTGTTCAAATTATCACATAATAAATGTATTGTTGAGATTATGAAAGTAGGATTAGAAATATTTCACGTGACTTTTTGTGTACAAGTTATTACTATTTGGTTTTGTGTTTGAGGTGCTAATTTTTAAAAGTACAAACCATATTTATTTCACAGGTTGATGGTGTTAGCATAAATTTGTAATAAGGGCGAAATCGCCATTGTTTAAAAATGACAAGTCCAGTTAATCAAACCATAGAAGGACTCGAGCTAACTACAATATACCCAAATTTTTCGATGCCTGGAATTAAATATACATCAAAATAGGAACATGTGTAGCCATTTTAATGCCTTATTCAATTATTTCATTAAGATTTATAATAACTAATAACTGAGCAAGTATTAGTAGTTTTACCATTATTTTTTTATTTGTCCCATCAAACGTAATTCATTCTTAATTGCATGAATGTCACAGAATCATTTTTTTCACAGACAATAACAATCATCCTTAATTACCGAATATTGTTTATGATACTGCTGATAAAACCTGCACAAGCCTTATATTTATATGAAATCTAATTTTCTAATGGTATTTTGTTTGTATTCATTTTATTATATTATCTATTGATAAAAAATACCTAGATATTTTCCCTGTTCTGGAATAAAACATTCAAACCATGTTTTTCTCTTCAAAATCTTAAGTAAAACTAATAATTACCAATGTCACTTTTAGGGTGTTAATTAACTGTCAATTCTTGGTGGAAAAGCACCATCACATACATTTTACAATGTATGTAATGTTAATCATGTAATGATTATTACTCTGATGAAAATCAAATATTTAAACTTCAAACATTCATTTAAATATACATTCTTGTATAGAAATTTGATTTTCAGGTAGTTGAAATATTATTCGATTTATTTATTGTAAATTTTATTTATGATTCCCACGTTATGTTATAAAATATTTTATATTTTTTTTGTTTTACAGTTAAAATACGCACACTTATTGTTATTAAGAATGAGGAATTCCATAATACATATTTTTAGAGCTTAAAGTTATTTCATAAACATTTAAGAATGTAACTTTTATTCTGGTTATTGTACTCCATAATATACCGTACTTTAAATTCGGCCATCAAACTATTGTGCTACTGTCATAATTGAAATTACAGCCAATTATCTGTTTTTTTTTTAAACTTATGGCCATACATCTCACCTTATATTCAAACAATAATACTCCTTAATTGTTGTTGAATCAAAAAAATGTAATCTTGTAATAAACCAAGTGCAGATTTAATTCAAATTATAGGCGAAATTGGATAAAATTCATGTTGAAGTAGAATTCCTCATGTCATCCATTTTGTTCTCACACAAAATATATTTCAATTTCATACACAGTTAAATATATAACAGAAATAAGTTAAACCAAGAAATAGCCTTTTTTGTAACATTAAACATTAAGAAATTGTAATAGATCTCTTTAAATCTTAAAAATCTGATTCCTTTATTGAATTTTATCAATAAATTATTAGTGGCTCTTCCACTCGGTTCACAGTTCTATGAAAACAAATTCAAATAAAATTTACTGCATTTATTTGTTTTTCTTAGTAAATTTATTAAAAAAAAAGAATAATTAATAGCCAATCGGAGACAAATTTCAGACATCATTCTTTATTTAAAAATAAGATAAATTTAAAACTTCTCAAATAATCTTCCTATAGCCTTTGAGCATTGATCCAAAAATGACTGATTTAAATTCTCTGCCTCTAAGCATTTAGAAGAATTAATTTCATCATATAACTGCTATAGAGAACTAGTTAGTACTTAAGTGCAAGATTTGCTTTTTTTATATCCGAATTTTGTGTTATCATTTTTTTTTGTGAAATGTTTTGATTGTTAATTGATTTCATTGTATAATTTTTATAAATACATTCTGAAAACAGACACTGCATTATTTTATTTCATAAATAATAATCCACACATCATTATTTCTTGGATTGTCTGTAACAATTATCAAATGATCATCATTTTTATGCCATTGTAGCGATTTCTTCTAAGGGTGAAGCTGAGTTTATCTTGGACGAACTATAGAACCAATGCAACATTACAACTCTAGTCAGACATAAGAATAAGGCTGATCGTTAAGGACCAGAAACACTCTAAGGGTCTTATTGTGCTAGGTAAAAGCGTGCCTATCAGGTGTTCAAATAGTTATGCACCATATTACTTTATAATCATTACATTAATATCTTTAGGTGGGTGGTAATCTTCCAAGACTGGTGTTATTCTGTTCCATAGCCAAGTGGTCAAATACACAAGTAGACAGATATGTATGTATTGTCATCAAAAATCTGGATGTTTTCACGCGAACCCGCCCTTCACATTCCTGAAAATATAAAGCTATTGTCTCAGATGGTCTCCTTGCTAAATAAGAACTAAAATATTTCATTGGAAGTCTGTGATATGATCTCTGTTAATATTTTTTACTTTTAATAATTAATCATCTATTGTACATAAGTTGACCATTACCCAGCTTAAATTCTTTTTATTAGACAAATAAAAAATACTCCCGATATGTATTCTGTCTATTTAGATTTTTGTCATAGCTTGATTAATTAAGAAGCTCAAATGTTATTTAATTAAAATAAATTTAAAATACCAAAACGTTTTTCTCCAAAGAATATTGTTTGACAAGTGAGATGTTCAAGGATGTCAGATCTATTTCTTATGGCCTTTTTAAAGATATTCGAGACTAATAATGTTTTTGTGATCTACTAACTTCAAACTTATATCAAAGAAAGTATAAAATGTTAATTTAATAGTTATCAATAATTATAATTTTAGCCTAAGCTACGAGCACTAACAAATTCATTTACCATTGAATACTATAATATTTCAGTTATCGGGTAATTTGTATTAAGCTTTGCAGGCTCACTTAATTGCTCCCAACCCATGGGTCGAGACCCCAAAGGGGGTCGCGATGGGTTTTCGACGGGGTCGCCAACTTATACAGTCATATTTGGTAAAATGCATTTTCGTTGTTTTTCTAAATTACCTTATTAAAAATGCCTTTTTGAATTGCATAGAGGTTGCGGGTCACATCGCTTTTATAAAAAGGGGCCACCACCCGAAAAATGTTGGGAACCTGTGTTCTAGTATAAGATCTAATTTCGCCTTTGAGCAAGCATTCTTGAAATAAAATATCTGGAAATAGCCGGAACTTTTCAAGGTATAATTCAAGATTATCATGGTATAGAATCACTAGTAAAAAAAATTATAACCGAATGCAAATTATACGAGAATTAACGAGTGAGGAACCCAGGATTTTTTATAAAATTATCACTCAGTATGAAGGTATAAAAATATTTTATTATGCATATCAATACAAAATATGGCAACACTAGCGAAAACGAATCGTTCCACGTTCGATTCCAAAACAACCCCCTTCATACACGCCAATGGTTTTCAAATTTAAGTGATTTCATAATTTATTTACAAAAATATTTTGCACATTATATGTGCATATTACATTATATTGAAACATATTAAATTCTATTAATAATTATTCTGATTGTCGATGTTCTTTGGTGTTGCCGGTTGAAGTCTTTGAGAAAGTTGAATCAGCTTTCGTAACCTGAAAAGATTAATTTGATAATGAATATAAAAACCTTACATGGGTTATGATATAAAGATAATAGACTAAGAATATAATGTAACAAGAAAATACTTTAATGTAAATAATTAGTATGGCGTCGAAGTTTCTTTCGATGAAACTGTGTATAAACTTTATATGGATAGAGAGGGCTTTTTTTGAAAAAAAGGTGCCGGAACTCAGTTTATGTCAAGCTTTTTAATAAATAAAATTATATTCAAATATCATTTAAGTAAAATTTCGTCTAATTGATTTTGAGATCTGTGAAAAAAGGTGCCGGAAAGCCGTTCCACCGCGTTAAATGGAAAAAAAGCCCTGTGGATAGATATATCGATAATTACGTATCGATATTGTATATGAATTCGCTGATCGGAGGACATAGAAGTAATTAAATAAATTGGAAAAAAGATGTAAATAAATGTCTAAGATATTCATTAATATTCAAGAAATTTATGTTTTAACATCAAATTGAACAGTGATAACGCAATAATACTTCTGATATTTTAAAGTAATTCATTTGTTTAAACACATTCATTGCTGCCATGCCGTATTAGAAGAGGCGTACAGGATTAGGTCCAGGGACCATTGTTTGCCAACCGGAAATCTAGAATGTCACACTTATCATTTACAGTAAAAGGTTCTTAGAAATGCCACAAAGACAGCTTGGTTGTCATTTGAAAAATGGTTATAACTATGCTAATTACGAATAATATATTGTAGTTCTTTCTTACAGCGTCTGCTGCTGGGGCTTCTTTGATCTTGGTCTACAATTTCCTTGTCTGTCCTTCCTGAAGCCTTCCATGCAATCAGCGCGCTGTAATTTTGTGCCATTATTAAAATAACTGGTTTCGCTTGTGTTCAAGGTTAATGCTGCATCGTCACTTCCTCTTTTAATATTTGGAACGATTTCTAAAGGAGTCACAATAACTTTTACAGGAATCCCAGTGGTGTAGTCAGGCTTTATAGTCAATGGACGAAATGTAGTTGAAGATACGGTTTGATTTTTTGAGATCATTGAATTCATGTGATTTTCAAAATCTGTCACATTTTTTGAATCGACTATTTTTGTCACATTCGTTGATGCAATGGATGTTTTTGTACTGGTCGGCAAAGTTGCAGGTGTAATTTCAACGATCCTTTCTGTAGTTGACTCAGAAGGCGTTGTCACAACAGTTGTAGATGCTGGTGTTGTCGTTTTGGTCCCGTTTGTCGGTTTAATGGTCAATTCGGAGTAGTCGTAATTGTAATCATAATCCTGAAACAAACAATGTATCGTAATATTCTACCTGTATCTTTCGAACCCTGGCAAGCGACGAGGTGACGTTGCTTGTAATCAAAGGCCCCTCGAGGCCATCGGTTGAATCTTTTTATTCGGTATAAATGCGTTTGGAAGTGAGGATACTGAGTCGGCCTGAGAGTCGTGGTGTAGTGGATTTATGATCCACATAAGAAGCGTATATCTCTAATACTCCTAAAATACAGCTTTAATTAACCACTTGCCGGTCCAATTGATTTAACATATGCACATATGCACACATTTGAAAATGCAAAATACACCCACAAATTTGTGATAACATATTTTTTAAATGTTAGCCTGTGTCCAGCCCTTGCTTGGACTAGATCAAATTCGTAATTTTCGTATGAAGTTTGCCCGAGTTATCTCGTGATGTCCGTTTTTGACGACTTTCAATACCCGAGTATACTCGGGCGTGCCCGGGAAGGGGTTAAAACGATACGTTATATAGAATTCGAGACTATAATATCTATAAAGAAATATAAAATAAAAAATAACTTTCATTAAGTATACCACGTATTGTGCTACTAATTGCGAGGCGTGTTTCGCCTCGTTCAGAGACATCTTCGGACTTACTATCACAAAGTTTACTTAAGTAATAAAGCAAGATACGTGTCACAATAAGTCACATAATACGTGAAATAAGTTATTTTATATTGAAATGAACTTCCATAAAGTTAACGCCGAATCTTACGAAAATATCCATAAAGTAGTTTTCGAAATGTTTTTTCGTGCTGATCTCTAAGCGGTGATTTTAAGTATATTTTTCTTATGGGTTAGAAGTAGCCGTTGAGGCGTTTTTTTGCTGTTTTATTAATGATTTACAGTATGATATTAGAATAAAATTATAAGACTGACCCGAGTACCTTGCCATAAATATTATCAACAGTGTAAACGAGACTATTACTGATCAAAAACGCAGAAAATAAAAATGGCACTTTAGGCGAATTTTCTAATTTCACAATTATAAATATCGTGGTAAAACCACAATTTATGAATTAAATCTTAATTAACTACCTACAATAATCAACATAAGACGTTTATAATAATATAATACATACATCGTAACGTTCTTTCATCGTTATGATTAACTATTCAATATGCACTTTTTGCATTGTTAAACACAATACATTATTGATAAGGTTATAAAACTTAGCCAGTACGTTTGATAGCTGTAAAATCATTCTCTTACAATTACTGACCGCGCCAATAAATTACTTGATATGATATAACAGTGCATAGTTAGTACACAATCAAAAAAATCTAGAATACGCGAGTATTCGTGCAAAATAATTTAAAATGCTCCATTTCCCACACTTAATTACTTAATAAATTAAATTATGTAACACGTAATAAAATTCGCACTTAAAATCAACGCTATAAATGTTTTTTATCACGTTAAATCTGTTTGCTGTCAATTGTGTATATGAAAAGATATTGTATATAAATAAAAAGAAATATACTTATTCCACAAAAGTTATAATGGTTATGATTGAGATTTCGTTAGTTAAATTTGCATCACTTTTTTTAGTGTGTATCTATTTAAAATTGGAACAGCTAGTAATTTTAATGAAAGGACATAAACGAACTATTCAATAAATATTAAAATAAAATTTCTGTCTAAGTAATATAAATCAAAGATTAAGTGTGCAAAACTCTATTAATAATATGCAGGTATTTTACAATAAATATTAAAATAAAATTTCTGTATAAGTAATATAAATCAAAGATTAAGTGTGCAAAACTCTATTAATAATATGCAGGTAATTTACCTCTGGACCTCCGAGCCCTCCACCAAGTAACGCGAAGATCTTGATATCCTTCAGGCTTATCTGAATATTATATTCTCCAGTTTGCCTTTGATCAAATGTGGTTTTATTTTTTTCCGAGGACCCAGTAATAATATCCACTAAACATAGCACACTCAGACACGCAAATAACCTTCTCAATAAAGCCATTGTTTGTATATCTGATTAATTGAATTCTTTGCTAAAAATTTGCCAACAGAAAGGGCCACCGCACTCTTGTAATATTTGCTTTGAATTGAATGACAGAGTGGAGAAGATTCTTCCAGGTGCCATGTACATGCTGAATTTTATGCATCTGGAACAACTCGTTTGGTATCTGAAGATTTTTTAACGTAGTTAACAGTTATCCAGAGGCGAACAGGTCGATAGCCTCATCATTAGGTATGTAACTGATCACATCAACACCGGTCGGTTTGTTGGTATTTGCGGCACATTATCTATTCTGTCGAAGATAAATAAACATCAAAAACCGATAAAATGCCGCTATGAATTTTCGTTTAAAATTCAGTGGTGTACCCTGCGATTCTGTGAACTCCTTGTTTGGATAAATACATCATCATCTAGCATACGTTATGACATAGTTATAATTGTCTTGATTTATCTATCGATTCATCCATCTGTTACACATTTATAGTTTTGACCGTGAAATATGAAAATCTTAACTTAATGTAATAACTTTTAGTTATTTTGCTATTTATTTGTGAACAATTATTGTGAACCAATAAAATAAAAAATTAGGTTTAAGTATATATTCGAGTATAAAAGACAATTTTTTGAAAAATTGTTGGTAATAGAATCCAAAATCTACTCCTTGCCCTAGGCGCCAGAGGAGCTCGATACAGCCTTGCTGATAATGTCCCATCGCTAAGATAAAGCTTTATTTCATTTTGGAATTCATAAAAAAAAATCCAACACATTTAAGCTGCATCTAATGAAGGAGTTCAATTAATGTATTGTAGGTATAATGAATGCGGACTATTTCTTTCTCGATTATTAAGATTTCACTTAAAATAAATTTCGTGTATATCTTTCCTCCAGGGCAATCTAAGAAAAGCCACTTTTAGTTCCAATGATTATGTCAATAACATAATACATCATCATATAGAATTTTGATTAGTATACAATTTATAAAAAATTGTCAGATAACATAATTTTGTTTAACAGTGAATAATAAATAACCCATGATGATAACATAAAAAGGTATGAAACCCGACATTCTACTTTTATTATTGTTTCCGGAAATTTGTTATAAATTAAAAGTTTATCGTGCCTTCCTATTTCCCCCCCCCCCCCAAACTAAATGTTATGTGCACTGGCGTGACTAAAAGTTTTCCATTTGAATGTTTTTAATGTACCCATATTTTTTATACGGATTTAAATCATTAAACATTCGAACCATTGTTATAAATAGCAATAAAATAAAAGTGTCCATTTTGTTGATTCGCAAGACCTTTGAGACTTGTCGTCAACTTGTTATGCCTGTTCTATGTTTAAAAAAAATTAAAAATGGTAATGACTTCAGACATGTATTATTTCCCGTTATGGTGGTCAATTATTTCACTTTTAAATTGCTTCGGACAAATTGGTATGTAGATTTTAATAGGAAAACATCTAGTGCGATAAATGTATATTGTAGACTTATGTTTACCGATGGGGCTGGCCATGGCCCGGGGCCTACCCCATGGGTTTACACAGGTCTACAAATGTAGTCAATGAAGGTAGAATGATACAACGATGGTTAACTGAAGACGCGAGATTTGAATGTTACTACTATTAAAAATTAAAGTTACTAGCTTTATAAGTGTAGAAATTACTTGACGCAAGTAATAACAAATCTATTGATATACATGCTTAGATTGTTGAGCTACTTTTTGAGTAATTGCTTACAATTATTGGACTTAATATGTCTTTGAATACGACGTACATAACTACGACACTACGAGGTTTGGCGGGACAGCTATGGCGAATTACGGTGGAGCAGGGTCCGGTATAGACCCAATAAAGAATCATTGTTTATCAGCAAACTTTTAAATATTTTTGTGCTTCGGTGAACACTTTATTTGCGGCGTCAATAATACAAATAATGTGGGTTGAAAAACGGGTTAGGGTAATGGCTTATGGCTTCACTTGATGAGGCCGGATATGGACCGAGCACATAATTTGAGTCTGTACCGACCTCAATATTTTACTATATGCATTTGCAAAATTCACGAGCTTTGTGTTGAAAAAAATGATCAATGATTCTTGGAGGAAGTTGTTTTATGTAGCAAAAAATACCATTGAATAAAAGCTTCTATTGATCTCCCATTAAAACTTGCCAGCCAGCAAAGGTTAGGTAAGGTTGAATAAAAGCTTCTATTGATCTCCCACTATAACTTTCCAGACGGCGTAGGTTAGAACTAAAGTAGTCAGCTTTGGGTTTGGGTTAGTTTTTTTAAATTCAGCAACATAATTTTTATACCCATTAAAAAGTGGCGAGCGCACTTTTTGCAATAAAACTGACTCAATTTAAATATGATTCACATTTAATCATCTAGCAAGTTTACTTAGTTCTATGATATTTGTATATGTTACAGTGAAACTGTATTCTCAGTGAAAATGTATCAAGTAATAGATTTGTATAACATGATTTCGCTGGTCACGATCATTGAAATTTTTGGGCCAAGTCGACGATTTGCCGACATAAAATTTTGGTTTGCTTCAATGAAACAACATCAGCAAGTAGTCCCTTTCATAAAAAGAGAACCAAAGAAAAACACACACAAACGTTGGGCTGAAGATAGGGCGCTCAAATTTCATTTCAATGACAGCTTGGATAAGAATATATTTTCACTGAGAATACAGTTTCACTGTAACATATACATATTCCTCAGCCTACCAAAACTAACCTAACCATACCTACCATGAACCAATGAAAATTTAAAGTATTAATATCTAGACGTCACTAACTGACTATCTGAAAAGAATATTTTGAACTTTTGCTGTACCATATGTTAAAATAATTGAAAAATTCACTTAAAAATGCAATGTTAGATGAAAAAAAAATAATTATAATATGTATGTATTGTGGATCAAAGTAGTAATTTTATTGATGTTCTAATGCTTGAAGAATTACATAGATTCGCATGAAGGAATAGGTAACAATTTGTATTTTGATTTTATTATATTCATAGTTAAAAAAATGATTCGTATAAATACTTGGAGCCAAAGCAAGACTTAATTTAAAGTGTCCCACTTATGATAAAATATTTTTTTCACCAATTTGTCGTCCCTGTGGTCTAGTGGTAAGGGATTTGCCCTAGCAATCAGGTAGGCCCGGGCTAAATTCCCGGTAAGGTCAGATTTTTTCAATTGAAAAAGAGAACTTGGACATGGGTGTCTGTATTTTTTTGTTGAGTTGTTCTCGACTGATTCATTATTTATCATCGAGTTTTTCGTGTATGACTTTTACAATTAAAAATATTTGGCGCATTGGCTCTATAATTCTGAAACGTACACAACAGTATCGAAGGGCGCACCTCAGGCTTGCAGCCACCAAATGCAAAATCATACTCTAATAATTTTACATTTATTTGTCAAGTAAAAAAAACAGGTCGTGA
Source organism: Himalopsyche kuldschensis (assembly GCA_028554975.1). NCBI lineage: Eukaryota > Metazoa > Arthropoda > Insecta > Trichoptera > Rhyacophilidae > Himalopsyche > Himalopsyche kuldschensis. The sequence continues at coordinate 1,553,340 of JAHFWI010000033.1, read as the reverse complement.
TAATACGATTTAATAAAAATACTTAATATAGTCTAAAATAGTACAAACTGTATCCTATAGATATATGAAAAACTCATTCTGAATATTGAAAATGTTCATGATAATAACATTGATAAAATGGTTTTTATGATTGAAAAAATGTTGATGGATGTTGAATTATTTAATATGTAGTGAAAGAATACGTTTTTCAATTCAATTGCTGATGAATAGAATATTTAAATCATACATATTCAATATGGATGAGAAGACTTCGAAAATTAATATTATAATTCGATTTAAAGATACCTAGTAATAATTACATATTGTAAAATAATTTCAAAATCGATTTATTTGCATTATGATTATTTATTTATATTTATTGTAGCTGGAAACATTACAATGTTTTCCGCTGATTCTTATTTCTTTCCTATGTTTATCTGTCAAAAAGGTCACGAAGAGTTATGACGTGAGACAAAAGTTCAGTGATGATTTCGGGTTTCCTGTGTTTGTGATTAATATCGATAAATCTGGTCTAAAGATAACATCAAAATTTTTCATTCAGCTGTGAGAAAGTGTGTATCAGAAACTCTACTAAGACGAATTCTCTGCTATTTTGACACCGTAAAAATGTAAACAGTGTTTCAAAATGCTGAAATTTTGGAAGAATACAGGTAAATTATGCCGCGAATCAACAATATTTTTTCAGAAGATGGCCACTGACAACAAACCTAATGCGTAACACATCTTTTCAGCAAGGGGTAAATCAAAATTTCCGACTCGACCTCCCGAATCATCCGAGGAATCAACGTCGCCATCGTCATCTGTGAAAAATTTTGACGCATCCCAGACACCTGCTTATAACTTTGAGACGTTTTTGGACGCAGGTATTTAGACACCTACATATTTTATCGTAACCGATTTGTCTGACAGTTTATTAGAGTTTATTGTACATCATAATAAGAATTTAACCATGAAATATTTATGATAAAAAAAATTAAGTATGTCAATAATGACTAACGATTTTTTTTTCGATTTTCGTTGCACAATATTAGTAAACAAACCCTAGAAAGAAATCGGTTATTTCCTGTTTTTTTTTAATGCATTTCATTTTATATTTCACATGCATTATAATCATCCATCTTTTTACATCGGTCATATTCCTCCCACTTACCTTCCCCTACATCAGTGACATCTGTGTCGTAATTTTGGTTAACCTTTGGGTCTGAATTGTGGTGAATTCCTCTCTATTCTATCTATTCAATATACCTAGTTTATTGTTGAATGTAATTACTCTCATCTTTATGAAAGCATATATAGAATCTGGAAATGATTTAGCGTAGTCCATTTTCTTCCAATCTCACCCAAACTTACACTGGCTACAAGCATCTTCATGAAAGTATATTAATTATTGGAAGTAGTAATAATCCATACAGTAAAAGACACCTAAAAACCAATGAAATCAATATAAATAAAGATACCATGAATTCGGTATATTTCATTCATATAAAGATAAAGCATTCTTCATTAATTTTGTCAAACCAAATGTTTGTTCGAAAACTGTATTCAATTATTTTACTGTGTATTTTTGTATTTTTTTTTACTGTGTTCATTGTCAAATATCTGTGGAATGTTAGAATACAGGTAAACATAACACAGTTTTGGTGTATTGTTTCAATCAAAGTTTTTCAAGGCAATACCATCTTGATTATAATATGTACATTTTTTTACAAATTGCAATTGATTATCATTTTCTTCTGTTTCAGTGGACCAAGAAAATAATCTGAAGTATTCATCTCGCTTATCGCAAACGTTCCAGGAAGTTTTATCTGATAAAAATTCGGTATCATATTTTATGCAGTACTTGGATTCAATTTCATGCATATCTCTTATCCAATTCTGGACAGAAGTTGAGAATTTTAAAATTGCTACAGAATCATTCCACAATACAGATAAGTCTAATGATACAATTAAGACAATACACCAAAATGTCAATAGAACGGTCAGCTTTGATTCTTCAATTGTAGTTAACGGAAATGTCAAACCCACATGTTTATCGAACGGCTTCAGTGAACTGAGTAATAATTACAGTAATCATAATCAAATCAACAAAATTATCAGTCGTTCAGCCTTAAGAGTCGCGAGTTGCTCTAACATTTCTTCTTCCGATGTTAATATACCTAAACGTGATGCGAGTTCCAAGAAATCTCTTTTAGATGATGCCGTACGGATATTCAAAAAATTCATCGCTCTAGAATCGCCGCAGCGTTTAGATATTCCTGAAGACATACGAAATATGATTGTATCTTCTATTTGTCACCCAGAAGGTCTGATAGATCCGGATATTTTCAAAGTTGTACAAAATATAGTATACGAAAGAATGTCCGCGCAACATTTTGAAATCTTTATTCAGGGCGCCTATTATTGCAAATACAAAATAGATATTTTAACTAACGGTACGTTGACAATAGAAGATATCGTTTACAACCAAATGGTGTTATTTTATTTTATGGAGTATATAGAGCAGGAACAGAGCAGTTCACTATTAGAATTCGTAATAGCAGTAATTAATTTTAGGGAGCAGTTGCAGAATAATGCTAACACTGATCTAGAACAAGCTCAGAACGATGCTATCATTTTGTACGACAAATATTTTTCCCTGCAAGCGACCAGCTCTTTAGGGTTTCCCGGTGAAGTTCGACTGAATATTGAAGAAAACATTTGCATAGAAGGAGGTCCGTTTCCGGACTGTTTTCATTTACCGTTCAGACTCGCTTTGAAAGTCTTGCAGCAGTATATAGCAACATTCCTCACGTCCCAGCTTTATTATAAATATCTTTCGGATATGATCGGTTGCCTGGATGACGGATGGCAATCGACGAGTAGACATAAAAAGTCTGCATCCGATTGCAGTAGTGAAATAAGCATTAGCGCAAAGAATACTCTTTTAGCAATGGAGGATTTCCCTTCGTACAGTAGAAAATACCGCAACGATCAAACAATGAGAATTGACTCTAAGCTTTTATATAATGGAGATTTGTTGTGGCGTAGAAAAAGTAACAAAGGTTTGTCCTTGGGCAGAGTGAACAGCCTCGGTCGATTCGAGTCTTGCATGGAACCGGAGCCGGAAAAGAAGGACTCGTCTGTTTTAAAACGCGTGGTTAACAAACTCGTCAGCGGGGAAAAGGACAAAGCCAAAGAAGAGCTGGCTTGGCAAGTCGCCCATATGATCGTTAAAGACATAACTGACATCACCATGGGCATACCCGAAAATACTTTGTAGAGTTGTATAAGTACAATTGTGATAAATATTATTTTTTTGTTTTCTGTGCATATTATTTATGATTATGCTAACCATAGACATTCATGAAGTAAAAGTAGTTTATATTTACGAAAAAAAAGGTTTGTACAAAGCATTTCTTCGAAATTTTGTTAGTATGATTTTATTTTTTGTTGTTTTAAAGTATTTTATAAAAAAATATTATTGTTAATTAAGTAACCTGTATCGATGTGACATCTTTCATTAGTTTATTAAATGTAATGTTTCACGAGCTATATACGTATATAAAACCGATCCTATACTTGAATAATTTTATTACAGATCACAAATACGAGATTATCCATTTTTGTTGCAATGCCTAACGAGTCATGGCTTATTTCCTATATTAAAGTATTATTATTGCATACAATTTGTTTAGGTGTGTAATCATGAGTGGTTATTGTGTTTCACAACAAGCTTCATGTCACTGGCTAAATTTTAACTTGTTAGATCTTTAAATTACAATTGTATAGATTTTATTCCCCATTCTTCCTAATTCCTTAAAATTATGTTACCATTTCACGATTTTACATATTGTTAGAACCTTTTTAAAGTAAGGTGGTGATATGTGAAGAAAAAAGTTACGTAAAATTAAAATGCAGTGTCTAAATGTATATGATTTTCTTTTATTTAATTTAGAAGTGGCAAATTTGTAAGACTTTTCAGTTGAAGCATTTATTTAAATTTAATTCTTTATTCGAAATCATTTACGGAATTAATATTTAATTTCTATCCTAAATGAAAAAATTAATGATAAATATTATATACATATGTGATAAATTTAATTATTGTAAAGATGAATTTGCATAAATTATTCCTTATCTGATGCTAAAATTATTGTTGTAGAAATTTCAAAGGCTCACATTTTTTACCAAATTATTGATTCTCATTAAAACTGATTAAATTGATGGATTTGTACTACATTGGCTGTGTACCAAATATTTCGACATGAAAAACAATGTTTTGCTTGAAACCTTTACTAATTAATTAAAACCTACATATATACTAATACTTATTGAACCATATTTAAGCTGTATGTATGTTTTCCTGAATTTAAATATATATTTTAGATAAATAAATAATACAAAATATTAATGATAGCGTTTTCATTACAAATTAAATTACGTTAGTAAATATGCGGCAATAATTGAATATTTTGTTTTTGTAGCTTTTAGAACAATACCTTTTTTCGGTCAAAAATACAAAATACTGTTTGCCAATTTGTGAGTATTAAATCCTCTTAAAAAGATATTTTATTATTAGAAAGATGTTGATATTCGTTATCATAATTGTGGTATTCAATTTCACAATTACCTTGAAATAAAAAAACATTGACACATTTTATTGATTAGCCAGTTGTTATCTCGTTAGAAATACCTAGTATGATCAACATTATGAAAATTTGAATTGTAATAATCAAACATATTATTTCATTGGAATATTTAAGATTTACAACCAAGATAAAAATATATAATTTTAATTGTAAATTTTTCTTTCAATGGATTCGGTGGTAACTTTGTGGAAGTTCATTTCAATATATGTAAAATTAAAATTTATTTTGATTATTGAAAGCCTGATGATGCCGAAAGAGACGAAACTGTGCCACTAATAGTCACACAATACGTGGAAATTATTTTTAATTTTGTATTATAAATTATTCAGTTTAGTCAATATACATTTGGATACAATTTTGATCCATATAGCCCAGGTGTTGATTCCATAAACCACTTATTTGTTTCTTGGAAGTGTGTATGAAAAATAATATATAATTCATCTCATTATTGACCACGTGCTTCCAAATTTCTTTAGTTTCTACAATGTCGTGATGAGAAAAAAGTCATCAACTTTCCAATCATTATAGGGGAACCAATTTCCCTTATTACCTTAGGACTGCTTGCTCTCTTCAAAAGGTGAAATTACATCTGGACACGTATCAATTTAAAAAAAACATGCTGAAAAATATTAGGTATCGATGGGAAAAAATAATAAAAAATCTTGACTGATGAGTATTGGTAATTATGTAATTTCATAAGTATAAAAAGTAATAACTAATTACTCTACAAATTTGTAAAAAATACTACACTTTAACTTATTAAGTACAAGAACCAACATTTTGTTTTATCAACTATCTTAATGTATTATTCAAAGACACTGATTAAAGTTAATGACAATCATAAAACATAATAAATCTACAATAGGTTTTATCATTATAAACAAATACATTTATAAAGCAGGGGGCTCCAAAATTTTCAGATCAAGAGCCACGTAACTCCAAAAATACAGGCCCGAAAAAAAGAGCTATGTGAATTATGTATCACACGGGAGAAAGTGATCAAAGTGTAAAATAGTAAAATGTTTAAGCAATCCGTTGGTTTATTATATTTGCAAATTATCTAATAAATCAAACGTATTGCATTTAAATTTCTGATTTAGATTTTTACCTATTTATGTATATAATGCTGGATATTTTCACAGATGCTTATACATATGTAAGAAATGAAAATGTTTTGACTTTCTATTTTTGTGTTTTTTGAAGTAAATAAAAACAGTTGGCGTGCTGAGCTAGCTTCATGGTGTAGTTTTGGAGACCTCTGGTTTATAGCAGCAATATGACAGCAGGTAAGTGCATGAAATGGAATGTGATTGGGTACAAAAATTAAGAATACAATGGGATAACTATTATGGTCAGTAATTAAATTAATACAAATCATTATTTCTAATGGCACACTATTTTGCTTTATCGCATAATATAAAAATATAATTAATCAATGTTATATTATTTAAAACAAGGTGGCACATGTTAACAGTAAAGATCTTAAAATCTTTAAAATAATCTGTTTTAGTTGAGCAACTTATAATGAAATAGATGTATATTTATTTTACTATTCTCTCTTTTAAAAAAGCACGTGTATAATTGATCGAGAAAAGTATTCTAATATCGATATTCAAATAAAAATATGCTGATTTATTTCAGTAGACAATGTCTGTTTAAATCATTGTACGTACATTAAATTCAATAAAATTTGCTTGTAAGATATCAATCATCCATTCAAGCACAGTATCGATTGCACAAAATAATTTGGCTAATGGAGTTTGATAATAAAATTCATTCCAATCATTTCATGAAACGTAGAAATATATAACGCGACTAGTTGCGAATTTGCAGTATTTGTTCTCTTATATATATTTATGAAATATCCTGTGTAAAGTTTTACAAAAACACTTTGAAATAAATAAAAATAACAAAATGTGATGAGGTTTTTGCAATTACCGAGTAACATACATTCAGCAATTGAGAAGCCCTACATCTATAGATCATCAAGCTGTATACTGAAAATCCGTCTTGGCTTCAAACAGTTCATCTTCATTTAGTAAAAATTAAAATCATGACTATTGTTTTCTAAAGATTATTACTCTCTTGAAAGATTGACTCTTAACTGGGATGGGTGTAAAAAATCTTAATAAAAAATGAAGATATAATTTACATACCTCTTTGACCAGAAGAACATATTTGAATCACATACTCTATGTTAATTTGTTTTTATACTAGACAGTTTCTCATACACATTTCATAAATCTTAAATGTTTTTGATTGTTTTCTATATCCAGCATTTTTCACACTGAAAAAGTGCTATATTTAAAACAAAACATGAAATACCCCTACAAATTTTACTATATCATTTACAATGTGAAAATAACGAATATGAAATACAAATGTTGAATACAGTCAAAAAGTGAATACAGATAAAAAAGGTTTCTTTCAGATTTCCGAAACACCAGTTAACCGAAATCTGTTAATAAAATAAATTCATAATACGGATACAACATCACACCACGATACGAAATCATTTCTGACTTAATAATTTTAATTTGTTAAAAATGTTTTGATCTTTATTTATTACGTAGGATAATAATATGTTATTTATTTTTGTAAATGGTTGGGAATACTTTTGGGACACACTTAATAACTTAAAATATTACATTGATTCTTAGTATTCTTAACATATCGACAGAATATGTCATACATTTGAGCCCACGAAAAAGGGTTCAGTTTTTACTATTGTAGAAAATGTAGGTGATTTCTTTTTTCTTAAGCATTTAATTTTGTACCAAAATTATTATTATTAAAGCCTTTTTGTGGAATATAGTTTGTAAAATCATCCACAATACACATCTAAGTAAATTTTTGATTTCAATTAGCTTTACTTATATTGAAGATTGACCATTGATGCTATTTCTCGGATGATCTGTCAATCGTAATCGTGAAGGCGGTTCCGGCTGAAGTAATGGAGTGCGGGAATTCGGTTCGTAGTTATTTCGATTTCTGAACGTGAATCTCGCAAGTGAAAAAGGATTCCGCAACTTCTGAGCGCCCGGTGTCCACCTTCTATAAACCAAGGCGTTAAAAAGTGCTTGCATTGGATTCATCAAAGCCTGAAATAAAAGAAATGTGTTTGAGAAACTGAAGAATCCAATTGTTTGAAAGTTATTAGGAATAAAGCTCTCTGTGGGTATCTGTATTTAGCCTGACACCTGACAGGACTTAGAAAAACTGTTGGCTTGGAGAATAGGAGTTTTGATTGGGCAAAGAACTCAGAGATTAGGGAATGGACCAGGCAGCGCCATGTTACATCAGTGGTCCTGGAAAGACGCTGGGACTGGCTGGGTCATTCGCTACAGATATCTCTATGGAATACCAGCTTTAAAAATTTCATGTTATTGGATTTTTAAACCACTGAAATTATCTAGTATAATTCATCAATTTTTCAAATGCAACAGTGAATGTTGACTTCTACGTGTATATTAGAATGTCTTAATAATGTTTTACTGTCAAATGTTTTTTATAATAATAAAAATAATTATTTGTTTAGCTTACCATGACATACCATACTGCAACAATAACTTTGATCGGAAGATCAAACCACAGCGTCCAAATAAGTACACCGTTGATTAGGTTGGGAAGCCAGCAAAGATAAAAGGCAATGTTGATCAAGCCAAATTTCAGCTTCAAGGCGTCAACAATATTTCTCTCTTTGCTGGTTATCTGTAATATAACATTTCAATTTTATTAGTACTTTGATAGTACTGACACGAGACATGGTGTGATATATTAAATAAACGGATGATTGTGATGGGTGCTTTAATGAACAATACTATGTCTTTCTTTGAAGGATCAATTTACTTAAGAAGACTTACACCAAGTTAACATTACTGCAGTGGATTTGAAACATATTTGAACATAGATTTAACCATAGGTTAATTATATCTTGAAAATTGATGGATACAATTTTATTTTGCCTTTTTGTTAAGGTTAATTTGACTTCATGATATGAAGTCAGTTTTTAAAACTATACCTAGCCGTATCGTAATAGATATTCATTTTTTGTGTAGATTTTTGAATAAAAAGATTATCTTGCAATAAATGAAAAATCTTTCAATACTTCAAATTTAAGGGGGTAGCAATGACTAAAAAAGTTAAGAAACACTGCTTTATTATGTGAAAGATCCCTAAACAAGAATCCACACTAGTAAAGGACTAAAAGAGACCTTCATGGAGGATTTCAGACATCTGTGTCGAATCATTTCAATACTTTCTGTTCATTTAGCCATTAACCAAAAGTAGCAATATAAATAATGCAAAATAAATAGTTATACCTGTGAAAATGGTCGAGAAACTGCAGTCTCCATATCTCTTGAAGATATAAAATAAATGATAGGATTAGCAATCATTACCACTGTGATAGGTATGTACGTTGCGCAATAGTTTGGTAGAATTCTTACTAACGCTCCCCGTAATGTGGATAAGTTATGACAGCTGAAAAGAAATGAATATTGATAAACAATTTAAAATAACTTTGATAATTCCATGTATTGTGTGTGTTACTAATTGTGACACGGGTTTCACCTCTTTCAGAGGCATCTTCAGACTTACTACCGCAAAGGTTGCTTAATTAATAAACAAAGATCGATTATAATATTCTAAAATGATAAATAACAAAAATTGAATTTGGTTTTTTTCCTTCTTACGGGAAGCAAAGAGGGGAGGATAGAAACAAAACAAGCAATATTTTTACTACTAATGATGTTAACATTACAAAATTATTAACTGATGAGGTGCAATCAATTGGGAAAGGTTAACCACATTGGAAATAAGTACAGCGGTGGCGAGCAACTGTTCTAATTATTTCTAATGATTTGATATTTATAATCTTCATAGAAGTGCATAAGCATAATGTGACAAAATAAAGAGAAAGATAGATTTTTTGTACTAAGTCATAATTAAGATATTATATATTTGTTTATACCAACGGTCCTCGTGATGTTTATTACATGTTCTGCTTTCAAAATTGAACCATTGCAATCTACCTAAATGAATCATCAAAAATTAGCTTAATTTTAGCAACAGAAAAATGAAAATATCACTTCTGTTCACTTAGCATTCTTTGAATTGTGGAAATAAATATTGATACTTATTATTGATTGAATTGGCATTAACTTTCTAAACATTTATTCACCGTTTTTATACTTTTTATTGTGTAAAAATGTATTTGAATGATTATGTTTTTTTACCAACCACAAAGGGAAGTTTTGAACTTGCCTGTAAGCAGAGTGTATACCACATTATTCAGTCTTGGCAACATTGCATTTTATTTGATTTTTCTGTAGTTTAGTGCCAATATGCAATACTAGTGTGGGATGTAATTTGATACAGATGTATGTTACACATGAACATGATTAACTCACTTTGCATCTGGGATGTAGAGAATCGATAAGCCGGTAGCCGTGAGAACTGCTGGCAAGCCCCATGCTACTCCGTGATAGGTATTTAGGTAACCGTCTCTATCTTTCAGTAATAGATGGGTATCAATTGCATAGCACAATGTCCATATCCAGGTGACTGTGTAAAAGTATTGAGTCCATGCCTGAAATATTAATAATTACATGGCATATTAAGTTTCATTCAGGTTAGAGATGTTCAGATATCTATAACTGTCATTGGGATAAAATAAAACAAAACAAATTTCGTGGGTTTTGTAGTGTAAAAATTTTGTTCGATTTTGAATTGAAAAAATGATCATACATTCGGAGAGTACTTTTTACCAGGCCATTTCATAAAGCTACACAAATGATAATATGATGGGAGGATATCTGGTCTCCAGGTTGTATTTTTTTGTATGATTATGTGTTGCTATCTCTATCTTTGGTTTGCCCTTGTGAATTTTAATAGATTGCCAATTTTGTTTCTGATATTCTCTTGATCATATTTAGGTATTTGTAAACATACTAAAGACATTGCTTTCTAAAACAATACCGAAGTAAACAAACAAATAGATATTCTGTTAGTGTGTATTTTTCAATTTAAGTCACACAAACACAGGCAGTCAGTCAATAATGCTATCATTTTTAAATTTATATATGTATCCATCAAACTGAAAACTATACTAGTGATGATTTAAAATTTCATTAGAAGGCAGATTTAAGGTTCTGATAAATGGATCCACAATATTGTGATAATTACCGAAGTTATGGCGCAAAAAAGCACATTTGATGTATCATCATCCGTGGGCATCAGAGATTCGAAATTCATCCATAATGCAGATCGTACAAACACACCTGTAAATAAAATATTATGTAAAAATCAAAATAAAAACCGCTTTACCACATTTTCTAGAAGTAATAATCGCACATAAGTTAATTTACTAAATCAAAATATTATTATTAGAGAGAGGTAATTCTACTATATAGTTGGGAAAATATTTTTTAAATACAATACTGTTAATTAATTCAATATACAAACCTAACGATGCTAGCAGGTCCGCCACAGCCAGCCAGATAATTATCTGTCTTCCCCGAATACTACTTGCTACATACAGTTGATTTCTAGAGATGGCTTCGTCTTTCGAGATTATCTGTGTAGTAAAATATTGATTGTAGAATAAGTTTTGTTTTTAACTGTTAATAAACGACAGCATGTATTATATCTAATAAAATAATCACAGATTTACGAAAACAAATTCCAATTTTTCTGTCATGCAACTACATTGCTTTGTTTTCATTTTTGAATTTGTTTGAATCAAACAAAAAAAGAATTATTAGCCACAGTCAATCAGAGACGAATCTTAAGACAGCCAATCAGAAGCGAATTACACTCATCTGTCATTGTTTTATAAATAAGAAGATTGTCATCATAGAAGAAAGTGACCAATAGTAAAAAGATCAAGTCAAAAATCCCTAAAAGCATTTATGATGATATGTATAGTAATATTTCGCAATCCATGAAATATAAGCAGCCAATTTCTTTTAGGAGACACCATAATTCGTAAGAACAAATGCTTTGATAACTTTGCCATCTAAAAAGCAGAACAAAGTACTATTAACTCTCTATATAAGGGGAAAATTGCTGTCATAGTTTTAAGATTGAACAATGACTGTTGCGCTCACCTGATACACAGCTCCGATGATGCCAATAATGGATGAGGTGAGACATAAAATGTTATAAGAGTCGGTGTTGAATTCATTCATTACTCTGACGGCCATATCAGTGCTGTTCCTGCCATGGTGGCAGCAGAATGTCTGTATTGTCGGATCAGCCATTGTGCCATTTACAGAAACTGAAACAAACAATAATTTTATTCATCAGATGTCAATTGTTATATTATTGATTTGTAATTTTATTTTATTATATTTTACTTTTAATTTAACACTTCTATTAGGTACCTTGGTTTTTTAATATTATTCAAATACTGTGTAAGAAATACGGTTTTATTGATTGAATTGGCATTTACTTGGTAGAACTCCATTATAACACGGTGAAAAAATATCAATGTAAAGAAGATCTTATGTGTACACTGTATACAGGAGTATATATAGATAAGTAAATGTATGTTGAAACATAGTTCTGACGATGGCGTAGGCCGAAATAGCTATCAACCATATATAATATAATTTCTTTAGAACTAAAATAGATTGATTTATTTTCGCTGTGTAATAAATACTGTTTTATTGAATAAAATTTTGTTTTTTATAATTGTGTTTTCTACATATGTTTCAGCAGTTGAAAGAGGATTTTGGGATAGCTAATTTAAAGCTCCGACTTAACGTTTTTTGCCAGAACAAGATGCTATATTTTTCTATGGAGGAAATGGTTATGAAAAACCATAAATTGAGAAACATCAATTTTGTTTCGTGTATCTTATTTGATAAATCTTTTGTGAAGTCTTTCATAAATTTCTTGTGACGATTTAACAAAAGTAACATTTTCTTTCCTAATTTTAAGTATGACGGTGAAAACCATCGAGATGTACCTTCAAACTAAATATCAGGTTTGTCAATCTATTTTAATGACAGAGCATGAATAATAAGAATAGAAATTGATAAATAATAGCTCTAGAAATGTTGTATTGTATTTCCATCAGTGCTGTAAAATTGTCATACTATGAATGGATCAAGAGACACGTGTATGAATGGTGCAAGATCACAATGTCAATCCTCGGCCAGTGTCTCATGCTATTAAAATGAACGGAATTTATCACTACTTATTCAATGTTCTTTTAAGTGCACGTTTAGTCATTTGTTTTAGTTTTTACTTTCGATTAACTAAGTATATGGTATGCTGCACTAATGATAGTTCGATTCCTCAATTAAATAAGAGATCAGGTCATATACTAGCCAACAGACGAGGTTAATGGCTAATTGAAAAAATTACAAGTCATTCCGTCACCCAAATATGTTTGACAGATGACGTGCTGAGAATATCTCAACAAAGGAGATTGGTTTCCCTTCAATAGGCACCTGGACATCATAACAAATTAAAGTTATTTCATAAGTGTTCGCTTCCTCATAAACGACTCGGACAAAATTGAGAGTAGAGATGGATATTGCAACACCAGTAAGCCATTTATGCTTATTTATTATTATTTTTAGCATGTAAGCACTGTAAATATTTACTCTTTAAAAATAGGTCATATTTTTGTGAATGGCTGTCAACCTGGTGTCCTTATCGCATTCTTTCAAACACACTATCAAGTTATGGCTAACAGCTAGTCCTTCTCTAGACATACTCTCTAGTAAAATAGTGAAAGAAGTGTTCAGTTATTAAAGGTGCTGTAGACATGAGATATGATTTAGGTACTATTAACACCAATATGTTACAGGGAGATTCTAGGATAATTGAAATAGAAGTGGAATACAGAGCCTAATGACTAGAATCATACTTATTTGCAACAAAAACTATTGATCTTTTCAGTATATACAACATATATTTTTTAAATACGCTTACTCTAATCTCATATGTGTAACGAACAGATACACAATGTATGTCATATACACAAAACATAATTGTAGTTGATAAAGATATTTTTCCGAAATAAATTGACTTTTGTGCATATTATACGAGTCTTATTGTTTCCCTATAATATTCCACTATGGTGTGAATCATATTCTAATCCACATGTGTACCAAAATAACACTTATAAAACTGGAGCCCAAAAGAACTTGTGTATTCAAAATATTATGGGTTTCAAGGTTTGTGGAAAATTTATATAACGTTAGCGCTTTATTGTAATTAGTATCGAAACCATTTAAATATTTGGAGAAATCAGTTTTATATAATAGGTTTTTAATAAAAGTTAGAGTCTAATTAATGAAACCCTTGATTTCGCGCATTAATAATTATACAATTTGTTATGCAAACCTAATGGACACGGATGAAACATGATAATTTAAAACTTATTCAGGTGAGGTGTGATAATTTCAGAGTACAGTGGACTCATGTTGATAAATTCATTATAATGTAATTTGCAAAATAAAATAATACCTACATTAAAATCGGGAATCCAAGATGACACAATTAGTTATGACAGACAGGTGAGTAGATGTCATTTCACTTTAAATAAACATTCCGGCGTGTTGACCGATTCATTTGCGATCGTCAAAACATAAAACTTTCTTGCAGTGTTTTGATATAATCTGTCACTTTCTACGCTAAATGTACAGTTATAAAAGTTTTGTAATTATACTGCAATTAATACTTTCAATGATGAAGTGATAAGATTAATATTAGTTTGACAGTGTAAATTACTTGATAAAAAAATTATCTTAAGAAAGAAGCCCCATTATATCACGTCCAATAAGAATCCTATCAACATGTCAAGAATGCCAACAAAAGAAATAAAATAGTTATACCTACCTGATTTTTTCAATCAGAATACCTAACTCGATTGAAGAAATCAGTTATCTTATAAAACTCGATTTTTAGCTTCAAGTCGTGCCTCCGATGATGGTTCAAATAAAATAAATATTCTTGCAAGAAATTTAATTCAATATTATGTCATAAGAAGTGGTTTTCATTGATACCAACGCAATATTAAAAAATCCACCAGTTTACCTGGTTTTAGCTATTTTTTTGGTCTGTACCTAGGTACCTTTGAGAAAATTGAATACTCATGTTGTTTTTTATAAGAGCCATCTGCATTTGTAGTTTCCGTATTTTGTATGAACATAGTCTTTTTTCAATCATGCGAAGGTAGTTGTCGGATTCATGATCGACTTTTATCAATTATTGGTCTTGTTTGCTTAGATTTGCACACGTAATAAGTATATAGATATATAAAAAAATATATTGTAAATCGTATGTAAGTGGTTACCTATAGTAAGTACATACTCAAATTTACTTCATTTTATTGAACAGGTACATCAAAATCTACGTTGGCAATAAATATGCGTAGGTACCTTTTGGAGCTCAGTGGTTTATTTATGTAACACTATTTTGTAATCAAGCAAGGGTCACCTCACATGTCATTATTTTTTTGTTTCATCAAATGCAGACAGACGTATTATTGTCGACTTTATTCGTAATTGATTACAATTAACTTTGCAGCAGTAAATAGAAACACTTGCAATTAGCTGTCTTACGTATTTTGGTGCATTCCCCGCCTGCGTCCGAAGATGTAAATGATTACATAACGTCTTAGATCAGATCATAAATGAGCACACTAATTTAAAAAATATTAATTTTCCATAATAATGCATATTAGTTGAATTTACAGTCAACTCAAAAATATTATGATAAATATATAACAACGATAATAATAAAAAATAATTATTCAGTAGTATTTCACATAAAGCTTTTTATATTTCTGTGATTTGTTTTCCCACACTGTTTGGTTACATAACTAAGTAATAATTAATTCTACTTAGAGCGCAAACAAAAAAATACAATTATGGAATAATTCAATTATGGAATCTATAGCTATTAACACCAATCAAATTTCTTAACTATGATCATAAATATAGGTATTTAAATCTTTTGATGACTCATGTGACACTGTTACCACAAAGCATTACTTAATTATTGTACACTTCTGCAATCACATTAGTCCGCTGGTAGCCTTCTTCACCATACTTCACGGCAAATCCATCTCGAATCTCGTCTCATTCCTATAGGGCAGCCATCATCTTCTTCTACAATAGCACTGTCATCGTAAACCTCCGGTGGCTGAACTTCCACAGTATCCAAGCCTTTGATACCGTCATCTAAACCGGCGTGAACTTCCAAATAAGACCTTTCACCATCATCTACCCAATCTGGCATACTAGCCGACAAAACATCAGAGCACAAGAAGATCATGAACATGGCAAAAAAGCTTATTTTGAATACGTTAGCCATTTTGAACGACTGCTTTTTTGAATTAAGAATATAAAAACTATGTAATGCTTTCACCAGCACTGCTAATTGAAAAGTAAAGTTGAAATCAAGCTACTTTATATATTATACAAAACGATCTGTAGTAAAAAATATTATATTTTATCATTTATTTAGTTTAACCGCAGCATCCTGTAATTGCATTAAATGTTTAAATGTTACGTTGAAGAGAAATCTTTTTTGACGTCACGTGCCATTTGAATGCTCTTATCCATTTCGGTTTGCTCGAATCAGCTAAAAATGGATTAATCCACAAAATTTTGACTGTAAGAGGTTAACCACAACCAAAAACACAAAAACAAACATGGCCTTCTGAAATTTCGATATATTGATTGTGATTCAGAATCTACAATATTGTTAACTTATTTGCATAGTTATATAATTTAGGTAAAATTCTTACTTTTTTGTTTTTTTCTCAGGTACAGCATGTTCAATTGTTATTCGAAGAAATTAATTTTGTACTAATCAAAAATATATGTTCCCAAACTTATCCTAAATCCAAATCGCTCGCAAACTGATAAAATAAAAAGAGCTTCATTCGAGTTGGGAAACCACCGGTAAAACTATTGGTAAATATGTTGTTTCATACATATAGTTTAATGTTGAAAGGGTAAAAATAATAAACACAACTTTAATTAAATATCTTTTATTTAAGTGGAATAATATTTTTGCACGATGCATATTTTTATTTTTGGTATAATTTGATTTATCATTTATGCTTATACATCGCAAGACATTTTGTATCACTAGAAAATTATGTTATTAATATATTTATGATTAGAGCGCTATAAAATACATTTTAAATTTCGTTCTGCTCTTGTAAGAAACATTGATTAAATCGTAAAACCAATCAAACTATGTATACATCGTAAAAATGTAAACTGTTGAGCAATTGATGTATACAACAATTTAATTGATGTTGTAGAATACAAGGCACTAATTTGCCGAAACATTTTTGCCAGATTACGGATAACATGACCTTATTCACATTTGATTTAAGAAAAATACTACTGCTTTGGGAGTGTAGAGATATAACACAACAAATTGACCTTGGCAATTGGACGTTAAACAACTAATTGCTGATATTAATACAATTAACTACCCAGTCACAGATCTATTTTGTATTTGCGCAAGTCTTCCGCAACGTCGGTGCAACTGTGAAAATCATCAATATAATATCTATTCAAATGCATGGACGTCATTTGAGCTTGTGTCAGGCTCTGTACCTCTGAGCCCCACTCAAATAGCATCCCTGCTGAAATACTTTGTCATTTACTTTCTATAAAGTTACGGCAAAATATACATTTTTCAAGAGGATTTATAAAAACATTCTTTCTTATCCAGAGTATAGCTTTGATCGAAAGACTTTATATTGAAAATAATGTTACAATTAAAGTGGTTATAATAAGTGAATATTTAAATCGTACAAAAACTGTAAATAATAAATATTGACAAGAAACTTCTTGTTCTAGATTTGAAAATTATACTTGACCGCTGGTGATCAATTTGTAAATAACATGTATCATGCATAAATATTATCTATGAAAATTTTAAGCACAAACATTCGATGTCAAATCAAGTTTCCTCAATATTTTTTAAATCTACATAGTTATTTTGATTGTACATAATATTTTATAAGAAAATAATAAAATAAAACATTGCTCTTAATTATCAATTATCACTGTTACATAGTTTTATGCTGCGGGCGCAGGGTTGTCAGAAACTGTTGGTGGCACAAGTGGTGTATCCAATACGTAAAAATTTGGCTTAGATGCTCCAGTATTATTTGCAATTACTGGATCGGTAATAATTAAAGAAGAGAGAGGTGATGTCTTATTTTGAGGATCAATAATCGGCGTAATTGAAGTTGTTTCTAAGCCCGCGGGAGAAATTATAGAACTCTCCGACACAGATCCAAATTTTTGATTCAAGTCCATTCCGGGTATAGTTTGTGGAATAGAACCGATGGCAGATGATTCTGAAGTGTTTCGAAAATTTAATGGCGGTTCTGTCATAGGACTATACATACCAGTGGAATTGGTTGAAGACGTTTCATTTATAGACATGTGCCAGGTTTTCAGTGGTATCACTTCTAAAGGAAATATTTTCCCATGCATAGGCATAACGAGTGTACATGGCGTATAACGCATTCCAGAACTTTCATTGAAAGGTTGCTGTATGCAATTAAGTCTTGCAGGTGGGAGCTCGGTCACTGGTGCAAGTGAACTAATTCTTTCGCATTGAATTCTGGTTATTTCACGAGCATTATTACGAGTCATTCCTATGGTACAATTTGTTTGGTTTATAGAATTTAATGGCGGCACAACTGTGGCATTCTTGATTATAAACGAAGAAGCCAATTCACAAGGCAGTGCTATAACAGTAGTATCGTTCACTGAAGTCAAAGTCATTGTGCAGTTTGCCAACACGTCAGGCTTAGTTATGGGTTTTTTGTTATTATTTTGAGTAACTTTCTTTTGAGCTATGTAGTTTGCTTTACTAGATTCATGGCGATAGTAGTCACGAATTTTTTCCTTTCGTCTTCTTAGTTCGCGCTCCACAATAATTTCCTCCAAAATATCTGAGAAAGTTGGGCTAGGTCTTTCGTAAATGTGTGTCGCGTAAGGTGGGTAATACGCACCTCCTACTGGATACATCGGTTGTCCTATAACATTACCATAGTAGGGCTGATTTTGAACCGGCGGTATTTGAAAATTCACGATAGGCTGGTGATTTACAGGTTGAGTTGGATACGGTTTAACCGGGTTGGATTGGACAGGGTGATGATTCGTATTTGAAATACTTTGGCTGGTGATAAAATCTCCACTACTCGATCCTGATTGACCGCCTCTAATTGGTTTTTTAGTAGTGACGCTCGAGGGATATCTGTGAATTGGTTTTTTAGTCGTGACACTTGTTGGATAACTATGTTTCGGCTTTTTTGTCGTGGCACTTGAATTCTGGTTACTATATATGCCAAAGAAAAAGTTATACCCTGGTTTTTTGGTAGTACTGCTGGTGGGGTATGAATGCGATGGTTTAGCATTAACGCTTGTTAGCGGGGTTTGATTATATTTAGGTTTTTTGGTAGTGAAACTCGAAGGATACGTATGATTGTTGGCATACTTATTTCCTGCTGATATGTTTTTATGTGAATAAGTACCACTCGAAGAAGGCGTAACTGATGGGTATTTATACCCTGGTCTACCAGTTGCATAATTCTTTGAACTTCCACTACCCGAGATTCCATTGCTTGGTGGATATGAGTGGCGGCTACTGCTTGAAGACGGGGTGTTAGATGGGTAACTGTGTGTCGGTTTTGAAGTAACGCCTTTCGGATAAGTATGTTTCCCAAAAGTGTCAAGCCGTGGTGCGCTCGGTGCGTACGAAGGCTTGCTATAAGATGGTTTTATAGTTTTTTCACTATTTATAAAGTGCGAACTGTTGGTCCCACGGCTTCCAGAGTTCGTCGAATACCTCGATGGCGATCGGGGCGTCGGTCTGTTATACGAGGGTTTCGGAGTATACCGACTAGAGCTGTGTGTTCCAGACATTCCACTACTCGTTGGGTACGAATGAGATGAACTGGTCTTGTTATGCTTACTGCCAGACGAAGAAAACCATTTTGGAAACGCCGTGATCGTAGACGTACAAAACACAACAAATATCACCACAATTATTTGTAGCTTCATAATTCACAACTGTAAATTACTCTGTTCAAACAATTTTTACACTCATCTAGTGTCAATTCGCGTGTTCATTTAAGTTTGGCTGTGTGACGACTGTCTTCTAAAAAATAATGATACTGATTTTCATTAGCAAAGAGGTCGAATGTCAAGAACTTAAAAATATATATCATTCAAATACTGGGACCAATAGTATAAATTAATAAACAATATTTACAAGTTTATGAAATGTTTAGTATTTTGAATAGACTCTTGGCGATAAATTTCGTTAAAATTTTATATTAACGTTCACACACAACGCATACAATATTCATGGAAATAAAATTGTTTAGAATAAATATGATAATATATCCGCTGCTTAGATATGTGGAGCATTTAAAATTCTTGGTGAACATCTGGAGAAGAAGAATGTATACGAAAGTATTAGGGCTAACAGCTCGTTGATTCAAAATTGAATTGCATGGATAGGATGGAATACAATATATTTATCCATAACTGTTTATGTTTACTTGATAAGCAATTTCCCAAATATATTATGAAAAACATACGACATTTGAATCGTTTGAATTTTATAATTTTCCCCGGGTACCTGGTACTCCTTTATAATCTTCATTTATTTAAAGTGCACGAATGAACTTGAACTGACGTGTAGTAAATCGTCTGTATCGCTTATCTACAAGAATAAAAGTAGGTCACTAAGTTTCATTTGTATTATCGCAATCTGGATGAATTAGCGAATACTTTGATTTAAATGAATTGGATACGTAATTGTATGGGTAAATTACAATTCCGGGTTTTATTAAATGCGAAATATCGTTAAAATTAATTGCTAAATAATACCATGGAAATGTCTACTTATTTTATATGTGGGCTATATCCGACCTGCCTGAAAACTCTTAAAAGGAAAAACCCCGAGAAAAATAGTTTTGTTTATTAAGTTTCTTAAGGCAAGGCAAGGTCGTATATTTCCGACCTGGCTACTTATTCAAGTTGAATTTGTTGCCACCACATGAAAGCCACGAGAAATGACACATGTATGAATTTAGTTGATTGCTCCGCCTATGCGTAACGCCAGCACCGAACAAAACAATGTATGGACCCAGGTCCAGCACGAATTTCATCAATATCTATCTGGAATGAATTGAGATGTTTTATGATTCGAAGCTTATTGATTTTTAGGCAATTCCCATATGCCATGCCTATTTCCAAATTCCGATTTCTTTATGAGTAATGTTGTTAACTCCATTTTTGGTTGAAAAAGACTTAATAATGCCACCTTGTTGTATCATGCAATGTGCATGTGTCGTAATTTTTTTATAACCAAAACTTATTTAATTGCATCGGAAAAACGTTTTAAGAAAATTTGATATCTCCATTGTCGTTCTAAAACCTACACTGCTAATTATCCAACTCCGCCATTTTGTATTGTCACCTGTCATTTATTCGTGGTTTTTCAGCGGTGGTACAAATAAATCGTTTGAAAGGTTATTTTTGTTGTTTATAATGCAAAATTTTGCATTCTCAAAATAATCAGTTATTACCCTCTCCTGCACAATAGACAAAAACGCAGACAGCCAATTTTCTCTTTAATGTTTTCTTTTTAAGCCATCGATATGGACTTATAATGGAATTTGTCTCAACATAAATTGTATACGTGAATTATTTTTCAGTTGTTCAACCTCTTTTTTTTTGGATGTATACAAGAAAGGGCTACGACAGGACTAGAGGTTGGCTGATCGTTCTTGCTGCTTCTCGTGCTTAAGTATATGTCTCCGAACAGAAATCAATAATACGACTGATTTTTTTACGAACGTATGGTCACCAAGCCAGTACACGCGCTTGATAATAATTTATAATTAAACATATTAAAAGTTACAGTATGGGGCTGGCTTTAAATGATAAAGTTTTAAAGGTCAGATTTCTTACAATCGTAACATTTTTTTCGGCAATTATAAATCGAATTATTGTTGGCATTAATTATTTTTGTTTTTTTTTTACAATTTTGATAATGATAGTAAAATAGTTTTATATGCTTTCAACCGTGAGAAGCATTTGTAGAATTAATAATAAACACTTTTGGTCACGTATTTTAGTATCTCCATTTTTTATGATTTCCTAATCAAACACGTTAATTCCTTCAATAATTATTTGCCTAATAATATTTAAACATGCTTACATAATACATACTATCTAAATTACTGTCATTGATCAGTAAATAAATATATTTCCGGGAAATGTTTAAGCGTTTTGATTCATTCATGCAACTCTATGAAGCATAATATTTTCCGTGAATGTTTGCGATTTCGAAGAACGCCGTAGAAAATAAGATTGATTAAAAATTGTTTATTATGAATCGTGAAATTTTGTTCTCGTTTCTCTTCTTGCTCATGAGAATTTTTAATAATATTATCGTTTAACTCGTTTATGTATATACTAAACATATTCGTTTAAATCACGGGTACCCAACACATAAGTCACGACCCCCAAATGGTTGCGTTTACGGGTTTTAATGTGGGGTCACTAACTTATACAATCTACTAAAAAAATATTCACTATAATGAATTTTCGTTGTTTTTTTTAATAACCTTATTTGAATTGCATGGGGGTCGCTGGTCATATGGCTTTTGTAAAAAGGAGTCGCCACCAAAAAGCAACCTATGCTCTCAATACTTTCATCGTTAAAATCATGCGTATTTGATATTTTTATAATGTCATAGATCTTAATTATTTTTTTTATCTAATTTTGACACTGTGTGTCAATAATATAATTTAGTCTATCGATATTTTTTTTAAGATCAACTTGTATCATCAAATCTGCGAAAATAAAACATTTTCTACGTGTTTTTGTTATATTTGATTGATTATATGGACTAGTCAGTAATGGCGTCAATTGTATTGGAGTATAATGCTATTGCATTTCTGAACATATTTTTACGTAAAATTAACAGGCATAATTCACACGTTATATCTGACAGCTGTCAACGCGTACAAACCGCTCTGAAGGTGTGTGCGAAAGTTCATCTTTGTCTTTGACCAATCATATAGCATTATAATATATTATACTCTTCGTGATCGTGACTAGTGAAATCACACTGTCATACAAATTTATTTCTTTATATATTTTCATCGGCCAGATCAGTGAAAATATATTTTAACTACTGATAATATAATATCACTGATAATACACTTTCGCTGTAACATATACATATAACGCATTCGAAGATTGCAGTGCAGTGCATTCGAATATAATTATTGGAAGGCAGGGCTTCGGATCGTGCAAAGTCACGGACACAATATGAATGTCAAAGACCCGGCAAAAAGATTTGTATCTGTAACAAGGAGAAACAGAGGAATGCCGAAAATTCGCTGACTAGTCGTGAATGTCGTTTACCTGGTGAACCGAGCTGAAGGTTGGATGAGGGTTATTGCGCCCTCGATATTTGATGTTCAATATTGTTTGAATCAGTTTATCTGGTCCGTTTGTTTTTTGAATATTTTTTTGTACTCTTATATATCATAGATTCTCAATGGAAAAAGAAAGGCATCACATATATAGAGGAAAGCTTTAAATGTTCAAAATAGGTGTGCGTAAATAAGATTTATATGCTGACAAAACAGGTAATTGTAATGTCATACATTGTGTTCATTTAATACGGAGTAAAATTTTCTGCACTTATTACTTGTGAAATAAATAATTATTTTTTAAATATAATTTAAATGCTATCGACCAGCTATCTCTCTACAAAATTATTTTTCACATTTAAAGCATTATCTTATCTCAGCAGATGTTATTCAGTTGCTCTTCCTTTCTTTTTTCGAAGAAAGTAGAGATACAAGGAAAAATCACGAGCCTAAGATCAGAATAATCGGAGGGAATTGAAGCCATCACAGACATCCATGACTTCAGATGTACCATTATATCTGAACCGTCAGGAATGGCGTTACCATCGTGCGAGTCTTCATCAAAATTGTTTTTATACTTACACATTTTTGTATGCAAGATTTATATGAACAAAATACATCTTTAATTGCTTATGAAGATATCTAATGGATGAGGACAATTTTAGTTCCGAATTCGGCGGCGGCCAAGTAATGATGGTTCATCTGTAGTAGAGGTCTGCACGGGCCGAAATTTTTAAATTTTACCCGGCCCGAGCCCGAAAGCCTCCAACCCGGCCCGGCCCGAGCCCGAAGAACATTTCCAAAAATCTTACCCGAACCCGACATTTTTCAACCTTGTCCGAAAAAAACCCGATTTATTTTTTGACTATCTAATAAAAATTAAAAATAATTAAAATCGACTCACCAACTATCGTGTGTGTGCAGTTTTGCAAAATAAATTTCTTCTAAATTACTTAATAACTTAGTGACATAAATTGGTTACCAGCAAAGTCTCTCTGGTTACCAGTTCCCACTATTATAATTGTTGTGTAAAAAACCATTTCTTCCCGATAAATTTAAGAAAAATCGAATTGCGACCGATCGCAATAACCATTTAAGAAACTCTGAATTCGGGATCATATTAGGATATTTATCATGCGTATTGTACAAAATCCTCAACAGCAGACGTCATTAAAAAATAATATAGTATTTAATGACTGCTGTCGCGAAGTCATTAAATTTAGAACAATGTGTGTTGTTCTATCAATGGATGTGTTCATACGAGAATATAAAGTTTTCAAATTACGAACAAGGCGTCGAAAAGATGACTGTAATACGAGTACGTGAAGTTTATTATTGTATTAAATTAAGATTTACGATAATGGTGAGCTCATTCGGAAATGGCCCGATTTTTGTTAGATTTTTTGTGTTCCTTGGCCCGAGCCCGACCCGAGCCCGAATCCAATGCCTCGTTACCCGGCCCGACCGAGCCCGTGCAGACCTCTAATCTGTAGTATAACTACGAACGTGAATCGATTAAAAAATCTTTTTTATGAAAAAGACCACCGTGGCAATCGACCACGGCCCAATAAGATAACTGTACACCTAATATTCTTTTTGCCCTAATATTTTTAAAGAGTCCAATGTAATGGAACCTATCCTTCGTTTATTTATCTTCACTCTCTTTTTCCAAGGTGGTTTTGCGATGAACGTATCTCTCATATAAATGAGGATTGAGTGTATGTATATGTTACAGTGAAACTGTATTCTCAGTGAAAATGATCAAGTAGTAGATTTGTATGACAATATGATTTCACTGGTCACGACCATTGAAATTATTGGCCCAAGTCGATGATTTGCCGGCCTAAAATTTTGGTTTGTTTCAATGAAACAATATAATTTATAATTATAATTTTTTTAAAAAAAAAATGCTTAAGCCCCTCATCTGAAACCCATTTTTTTTAAAAAATATTTGGCATTACAGCTTACGCCAATGCGCCAAATATTCTTAATTGTGAAAGTCATACGAGATTAACTCGATGATAAATAATGAATCAGTTGTGCACAAAATCAACGATAAATAACATACACCCAGCCCAAGATCTCTTTTTTCAATTGAAAAAATCTAACCTTGCCGAGAATTGAACTTGGGTCCCCTGATCGCTAGGACAAAGCTCTTGCCACTAGACCACAGGGACCGACTCATATATCAGCAAGTAGTCCCTTTCATAAAAAGAGAACCAAAGAAAAACACAGACAAACATTGGCTGAAGATAGGGCGGTCAAATTTAATTTCAATGACAGCTTGGAGAAGAATATATTTTCACTGTAACATCTTATATATAAAACCGAAACGGGGGATGTATGTCTGTAATTCCCTTTTGCATTGTTGTTGCAAGTTCAAACAAACGAATTGATTTCGCTCGCGAAAGTTTCGACGGTAAATTTGTTTCGTTATCAATGTGTGTGTAAAGACTCCAATTACTCGAGTATCGAGTAGTACATATATAAAACCGAAACGGCGTATGTATGTCTGTGGGTCTGTAATTCCCTTTTGCATTGTTGGTCATTAAGTTGCCATAAAAACGAATATGAAAGAAAATATGTTTGATTTTTTATCGGCGTAGACATTTAGTCAAAATGTAATAAATTAGTCTTCTACTGAATTTTTCCCGGCTTTTATTAATATAATAATGTTTTTATTGACGTGAAGGTATTATTTGACATTTCTTTGACAGCAAATTAGATTTTTTCCTTGAATTTGGACATTTTAATGGGTGAGAATGGGGCTGTCAATATATGAAAGGGGCTGTGAAATGTCAATGCCAGTCTGAAATGTTCATTTTAATTCCATTTTAATTGACCTAGACTTTTGAATTTTGAAAAAAGTTGTTTCAACTTGGCCCGTCTGAATTAACGCGCCGAGCTGAACATAACCCCAAACTGGTCCGAGCGAAGCCGGGTTCCAATACTAGTATACATATAAGTAGAAGTCTCATGCTTTTTAAACTATGATAAAGTATCACAAAATATATTTTTTTACAAATGAAACCTTGTGAGCTCCCCTTCAAGTGAAACCCACGAATGCTTTATCGTCTGCAAGGTGTATCTTGAATATTTTCAAGTAATTTGAATAGATTTCATGTAATTTTACTCTCACAGTAGACATACACAAGTTTAATACGAATAAAAACAACTTTTGTGTTTCAAGTCGCTGTCTGAAAATAATATAAGATATGTATTGCTTGTATTAAATGGAGCAGTTAACTGTTCCCATAGCAATAAAACAATTTGTTTGCTGTCTTACTACCTATCGATCTGTAGTGTGATCCAAAAAGACAGTTAACTACTTTCTTTGTTATTGTGTTGACAGCAATGAACATAAAAGTAAGATTGCAATAATAAATCACAAATATTTTTCATGGACAATTTTATTTTTCGCTCAACTAAGCAATAAAAATAAAAATGATAATGGGTTATTAAAACACAATTGAATTCATAATAATTATAAGCATTTTTGGTGACTTTTTAAAATAAATGATAAACTTGATATTTTAAAAGAATCAAAGTTTATCACGTTCACATTAATAATAAATTATAACCATAAACAAGTTTTAATTATCGACAGAATTAATTATAATTAATCAAACGACGCAATATAATTACGCCGCTGCTGCAGCAGCAGGTTTATCAGAGGCGACCGGAAGAATCGCTGGTATCTCCGCAACCGTTGGAGTCACTGGATCTTTTGGTAGATCAGCTTTGATTTCAAGTGGAATAACTTCAAGTGGAAAAGCGTCGGCTGCCGAAGGTATAATTGAGCACGGATTTTGCCCATAATTAGAGCCCACGCCAGGTTGGTTTTGAGTGCAATTTAATTTCATTGGTGGAGGCTCAGGTTTTGGAGCCATATTGGTTATCATATCGCATGGAATCTGCGTGAATTCTGTGACACTGTTTTCTTTCACTACGGCAATTGTGCAGTTAAGTTTTGTCTCACTGGTGGGCGCTGGTAATGGAGCTGAAGTGTTCTGAACGGCAAACGATGATGCGATTTCACACGGAATCGTGATGGTGTCTGTTCCGTTAAAATTACTAAGTGACAAAGTACAATTGGTTAGTCCATTCGCTGAAGGTACGCTAGCTGTGTTTGAATTGCTTTGAGATGGAGACACTGGCCTAGAATTCGGGTCTCCGTTACTGGAGTAATAGTTATTGTACGTATTTTGGGTATTTCCATTTCCATTTCCGTGACTTCCGTAGCCTCCGTAACTTCCATAGCCTCCGTAACCACTGTATGAGTGGTAATAATGGTCATGCGAATGTCCAGATCTTAACGCGTTGTAAACTGCCAGTCCTACCAACATTGAGTTTAGATCCGATCCGGAACTACGAGTAGAGTACGTTACGAATGTCGGATGATATCCAACTGAGGCCGTCGTATACACTGGTCCATGAACACCGTAAGTAACCGGGACGACAGGAACTGCATGGTAAGCAGTGGAGCCGTACACTGGAGCCACGTGTCCATATCCTGGAGCTGGATGACCATATCCAGTATTCGGTTGATTATACATCGGCTGATTGTGAGTAGGCTGGTTGTACGTTGGTTGTATATGTGGAGCATTTGCATTGCCGGTGTTGGGGTAACGTGAACCACCAGAAAGTCCATTGCTTGTTGGGTATGCAGGTTGTCCACCGACTGGGGTTCCATGGAAAGGTTGGTTCTGGACTGGCCTGACGTTTGTAGCATGGCCAGAAAGGCCACCGTTTGATGCAGGATACCCGTGTGATACCGCGCCTCCAATGTGCGATGGTTGACTGTTCACCGGTTTTACATTAGAACTTGTAATGTGTGATCCACCATAGTTATTAGAACCGACATTTGTTGCATGAATTGGTTGACTGTTGGAAGGTTTAAAATTCACATTGCTCACGGGCCCAGTTGGGTATGTATGTCCACCGACTGCAGTTCCAGAATACGGAATATTGGGCTTTACAGCACCTGATAATCCACTGTTACTCGTTGGATAAGAATGTGATCCACCGGAAAGTGTGTTAGTATTGGAGGCAGGTCTTGAAAGCCCCGAAGAACCTGTGTGAGTTGGATATGAATGGCTTATAGCCGGACCTGATATCCCTGATGCTCCAGTATGTGTAGGATAAGAATGACTGACAGCAGGCCTTGACATTCCCGATGATCCAGTATGTGTTGGATAAGAATGGCTGACGGCAGGTCTTGATATTCCCGATGATCCAGAGTGACTTGGATAAGCATGACTGGACATCGAGGGTCTAGATACCGAGTGCGAGGGCGCTGAGTGAGACGGCGATGAATGGTGAGATGTACTGTACGAATGTGAAGAAGGTCGTGAGTATCCTCCTGATCTTCCAAACTTGGGTTCACCTGCAGCCAATGCGATATACAGCAAAATAAACAGCACTGACGAAATTAGTTTCTTCATTTTGAAAGGATGTTTTTTGTTCGGTGCACTGACGAATACTTCTTACGATTTTGAATATTTCCTTTGCTCTGTCGAATGGCGTATTTATTTGAGATCGCGAAAACAACTGAGCGTTGAAATGAATCGATACCGTCATTTTAATCATCGACGGGTCGAATGTCAAAGATAGTGTATTTTCATGTTGGCATTAGTAAATCTGTACGATGACCAATTGAGAATGAATTAAATATAATCAATATAATTTGTATTAATTATTTTGCATTCAAGTTAAATTGCAAACAGCCAAATAAGGGTGGTTTTTGACTACTCCAGTTACAAATATCGAGTGAATGGTTCTAACGGAGCCTAAAACGAATCCTGGATAGAAATGATAGGATGGAGACATATGTACATACTCCATACAAACTATATTATTACTTTCTTACCAATATTTTTTCTAAATTCAATGCGCTGTTAAAAATCTTTTTATCTATATATATAAAAATGAATGTTTGTTTGTATTTCCGCTATGGACTACTAAACCGCTCGACCGATCGATGTGAAACTTTACAAATTTATTAAGTACACTCCCGCAATGGCCCAACCACCCCCAATTTTTTTTTTTTAAACTTTACGAATTTTTCGAGTTCACTCCTTCTAAGGTTTCTGGCATACCCCCCCCCATACGCCCCCCAAACCCCACCCCGCCAAACAACCCCCTTCCCCCCAAAAATTGATATCGATTTTTTAAAAATTTCTCGAGTACACTTCCGCGAAACTTTCTGGCGTACATAAATAGATATTGAATAGAAACGAAAAGCTGCAATGTCACAATTTTTTCAAAATGAACGAAATCAATAAATTGACTCAAATTGAATTGAATATTTGTGTAATGTCTTTCCTTCAAATTTATTTTAGTTGCTGGCGTAGCAACGCGCGCATGGTACAGCTAGTCTCTATATAAAATAAACAAGTCAAACAATGTTTTATTGCATTAACACGAAGTTTCCCAGCATGATTTCCGCGGAGAAGTTTTTAAAAAATGAACACATTTAAACCGAAAGACAGTATAATATGTACCGATGGATGAAAACATTAACTGGAGCAATAGTTTTATGTATATGTTACAGTGAAACTGTATTCTCAGTGAAAATGTATTCTTCTCCTAGCTGTCATTGAAATTAAATTTGACCGCCCTATCTTCAGCCCAATGTTTGTCTGTGTTTTTCTTTGGTTCTCTTTTTATGAAAGAGACTACTTGCTGATTTTGTTTCATTGAAGCAAACCGAAATTTTAGGCCGGCAAATCATCGACTTGGGCCAATAATTTCAATGATTGTGACCAGTGAAATCTTGTTGTCATACAAATCTATTACTTGATACATTTTCACTGAGAATACAGTTTCACTGTAACATATACACTGCACAAGTAAAAACAGATTTGGTGATGGGTGCAGTGATGGCGCCAAAAAGAAATTGAGTTCATGAGGCGTCTAAAAGCAAACATCGATATGTTCACTTAACAATGCTAGTATGTAGTTAAAAACATTTTTGTGTTCCATACTGTAATGAATTTCTTTTTGCGCTCAACGTATTCTGTTTTTAATTCAGAACAACATTAAGGTTCTACTAGCCATTGAACTGCTGATTGCAATGCAAGAAATAAATAAATTTGTACATAATTGCATTCAATTTATTGGCTTCTGAGTGCGATATCCATGATATGACGTTTGAAGTTTTAACAGTTTTTCGCATGTTTTGTCGGTCTTTGCATGACCAATGCCTTAAAATTATTTTATAGAATATCAATATAAGAATTTAAAATATACATTGTATATTACGCTGTTTGAATTTTCGAGAAATTCAGTAGGTCAAAATATTTATTGTGTTTATTCCATAATTACTTAAAAAATCTAATATAATGGTCATCGTATCCTTGTTCTGTTTGTTGACATACGTCATTCCGTTTCTACTAAATTGGGATTTTGCAAAATCATTTAATTGACATAATTGAGTGAGTTGAAACATTAATACAATGATAACAAATTTCAGTTGAAGTCTTTTAGATGCATTGGTATTCCAGATATTGTGATCATATCTCGGAAAGCACAAAAACAAGTGACATGACGGTGTCAGGCACAAATACAAAAACAACAAATAATATTATTAGCTATGGCGGTGTCGGGTTTGAATTACTACTATGTATCGTGTTTTATCGTTTCACCTAGTTCAGGTGTACCCAGCTGAAATCACCTCGAAGACCAAATAAAATAATGCATGTCTCTGATGAGCCACACCCAAAAATTTGGAACCTTTTCATAGCATATCTTTTTTTGTAAAAAATAATCAAACAGCTCACAATTCAAATAATTTTATGATTTATTTTTAATCTTTATTTTCATCATACTTATATTAATTTTTCAATGTCGACCGGTAACTTGGACGTCGCACATCGCAGTCGATTTGTTGAATTGTCATCAGTCAACCTGTTTTGACACTTCGATTTTCAACTTTTGTATTCTACCAATTACAAAATGCAACATGTAGAGAAAGTTGAAAACCTCGAATGGGCCATAAGTGGCCCGTTAGCTAAGGTTTGGGCATATCTGATCTCAAACTTTTCCTATTTTACACCCACTAATAATACCTATGGCCCGAACTTTGGTGCAGTGGTCAACGTCGTTGGCTACTGTGTAGGACCACCCACGTTCGATTCCCGGTACGAGCAGATTGTTTCTGACGATAAATCGATTCTGCTCAGAAGCAATGGGTGTTTGTGTTGTTAAAAACCCCTTCCCACCTTTCCGATCCCAAAGAGCGACGCATAGTGACAGCGATTAGCTAACCACTAGCACTGTCTTAGTCCTCGTATCCTTTCCATCCCTACTCTCTTTATAGAAGAGAGGTTGAGCAACTGAGTAACAAGCAGTTCTCGTAAAAAAGCAGATGTTGAGATAAAGTCCGTGAGGAGTCCATATGCTCCAAGTTGGGGGCGAACATGGTTAAAAAAAATACCTATAGTGTATTATTTCTGGTAAAATATAAAACTGTAATTCTTTTAAAATGCAGCTAATTTTATGGCAGGAAACAACATTAGTATTACAAGAGCGTACGAAATAGTCTGCATGCATAATAAATACCGATTCGAAACGTTTGAAGAACAACCATGAAGAAACTTCATTGATTACTGGAGTTCAATAACTCAATTCATTGTCACCATCGAAAGTATTGATGATATTAGTTGGTTTAAAACAATGCAGCTGACGATGCATCGAGTATGCTTCTCACTTTAACTCATTGTGACTATTTTCCGGAAAAATGTCTTACTCAGCCACTTAAGTGAAAATAGTTCTTAGAATCCTTTTTTTAGGTGTTTAGTACGTATATTGAGAGCTCGCTAGCAAGTTAATTGATTCTAGAATGTACTGACCAATGTATGTATGAACCAAGAATGTGCGATTCCAAAATAATTTAGGAACTGTCGTAATGTTAGTCTTGGTTGAAATTAATTCAACATAGCCATTAGAACTCGTGTGAGAACGGACCACATCAAACAATAAACGATACTTCAATGAAAAAATAGATGGCCATGAAAAATTTAAAGAGGTTCAACTCCTACAACTTCTATGTCGACATTTTTAAACATGGTTGGTAAATATTTTTTTACTAATTTTAAATTATCCTTATTTCAAAAACCGTCAAATATTTGATTGGGTGCCTTAGTGAAAGTTTGTAACATGTAATAATGTGATATGTTTTTCGGAATTTCATTTTACCATGAATACGTAAACCCTGTGATATAAATGAATTTCTCAAGTATATAAGTTGCTGGAAGGAAAAATATAATATATCGAGAAGTGCAAAGGGTTATTTGGTTGTAAAACTGCGGTAGAAAAAGGTAGAAAGAGAAATTTTTAACGTGAAAAGTAATGCAAAAAACTGCATCCGTGGTTTGCCGAATCGCACTCGAAAACTGTAGATTTTTAGTTAATATGAGGAAGTTAGTTATAAAAAACCTATATCCATCTTTTTTTTATCTCATTGCGATTAGGTATGTGTGCTTTTTGTGACTTCCGTGTACTTATAATCGTCAACTTGGATTTTAATTTGACGGTATATCTATGTAATGAATACTTACGTCTCTTTTGGTTTCCGTATCTCTTACTAGACATATCGTGACTCTCTTTTTATGTGATTCGGAAAAAAGCACTGCGCCATTTGTTCCAGTTCATTACATAACCTAAACTTACTTACAATATAATAAAATGTAAGCGGAAAACTTCTGTATGTACCAAGTATATTCATTGCGATTGTCGTTGGATTTTATTGTTTAGTTTTTATATGAATTTGTACGATAACAACACAATAAAAAAAACGTGATTTTATTTCTAAAAATGTGACACTTGTTTTAAATTAAAAATAGATTATTTGTAATTATTCTGATTCCCTATTGAAAACACAACGAAAAGCCATTATGTAGCACGACATTTATGTTCTAATATTATATTTCTGTTTATTTAATAAACATTTTTTTTAAATATCAAGTATTTCGTGGTCATAATCATATTATTTGAGGAAGATTCGATGAAATAAAAGACAATGAAATGCTGTTTGGTCAGCGTATGTGGTCGGACAGTTTTGACAATAAAGTTTTTAAATATAGAATAGTTAACGTCAGTTTATTGTTTCATCATTTGTAGGGTCATTAAAAGTTACACATATTTTCAAGTTATGCTATTAGTTTGATGTTACAATTTCTTTTAGTTCATCATGAATAATTACTATAATTAAGAGGGGTTTTCCGACTGAAACTATTTATCCTGCTTTTTACATGGCTTTCACGCATGTGTTTTATCTAGCAAGAACTGTATCATTGCAATCCTGTCGTTCAACGACATGATCATAATGTTATTATCAAGTCTACTTACCATACAATTTGGACCTTACTGTAATAATTGTCATTAAATCATGAAATATTTTGAGTTTTAATTTCCTAAAATCGAAAATTACAACATATTATTATTAAACCAGTACATAGTTGAAACCAAATAAACGGAATTAGACATTTCGCAAAAAAAAATTATTGACGTTCCGGTTCATAAAATTTTCCATTTCCATTTCGAGACCTGACTTAACACTACTTACCTGAAAAGGGAATTGATGTCATGTCTTTTCTTCTTAATATACGTTATATTGGTATACTCCATTAAAATCCATAATATCATATTCCCTGTAATAATAAACCACTGTGGCCAAGTAAGCTATAGCTAGCAAACTATGAAAGAAAATTTTCATTTTTACTTGATTTTCTTATCTCAGAAATAGGTAGTACCTAATCAAATGGTGTCAGCTGACTCAAAAGACGACTCGCGTTAATTTTAAATGTCAACAAGTTTTATTAAGCAAAATACAAAAATTAACACATTGGAACAAAACACGTGAAACGTTTCATAGTTCTGCAAGAACGTCCGAAAAATAAGTGTTATATTTGTTCATCATTCCCACGTAGCAGACTAAACAAAGTATTGGTCAATTTCTGCAATAATTTTTACATTGAAATTGGTTTTACAGTTGTCGAGGACAAACAAGGCAAAACGGTGAATATCACAATTACCAGTAAATAAATGATACAGCATTTCAGAGAATTTAATAAACGTTAACATGCGAAAGATGTGTGTTTATTTATTCAGATGGATTTTTGAATACCATTTCATTTTAAGAACTCGTTTTCCTCGTTGCCAACATAATATTAATAAAATATGATAAACGATTCTTAATTCAAAATTGTTGTTTCTAAAGATTTGAAAAAATATGCGATTGAATATAGTCTCAGATCTAAACACGTAATTATTTTATTATCTATGAAAATATCTGTGGACAATTAATGTAATTTAATTTTATGACAAACACGTCGGTATAATATGTATAGCATTGAACTAGCCTGCAACGTAACCTTGCTATGCGTCACAAAGCGTTCTCAGAATCAACTGTAATAAAATATCAGTAAATTGCTTTTTTAAATTTATTCATACGATATGTTACAATATTTACAATTCAATTTGATAAAAAAAACATACACTATTCTTAAAGTCTAATATAAAATACTGCTTCAATTGCATTTATCACTTTGAAAAAGAGAAATCTGTGTTAAATAACAAACTGAGATTACGAGAATTTATTATTATTTGTTGTTGGATATGAGTCATGGATTTTTGTAATTAGCAAACGACCAAGGGGAAAGTTATAAAGGAATCGCAAACAATAAACAAAAAGCGTGACATTATTCATTGTTGTAGAATAATACAGCGACAAAAATGTGTTTTTATACACCCAAAAAATATTTCATGGTAGGTTATCACAAATGACTGGCAAATTTCAATAAATTCCATACGTATTACACTCAGAAGTACATTCTCAAAAGAATTGGAAAGTTAATACTTGAGAGTGAACTATCTAGCTGCCATTGATATAATTTCCATACTCTGTACTTTCACTTAATATAAACTTAATATTATTTAAAAAAAAATAGGAAATTAACAAAATATCAGCCGTCGCAAGAACTGTAATCGTTACCAAAAACAAAAACAATCTATTGTTACCAAGGCAATGTTGAGTATATTATTTATTCTAAGATTTCACGCCTTTGTAATAAATTTTAAACACTTATTATTCTGAAGGTTTCGAGGTTGTCTCTGGAATTGTCTCCTGAGGCAAAGCCGCTGTCGTCGATGTTGTTGTCGTCGATGTACTGGTCGTAGAAGTAGACGTCGATTCAACAATTCCATCAATAACCGTTGTCGTCGATGGACTACTCAATGGTATTACTTCCAGAGGAAAATCTGGATTAAATGGAACCCCAGTAACAACACAAGGATTCGCACCTGGCACACCACCGTTAGCACCATTAGTGCAATTTAATCCCATACCACTCGGAGGTGGAATCTCTGGAGTGACGGCTTCTTTGGGTGCCATTTTAGATAGTTCCTCACAAGGTATATCCGTTTTTATTTCAGTTCCATTTTTGGTCGTGACGGTGATAGTGCAGTTGAGGGCAGATGAACTATCAGACGATTCGATTCGAGTCGCTTTCGGGTCGCCAGGTTTGGCATTTGGTGCAAACGATGTGGCCATCACGCACGGAATCGCAATCACATCGGTGTTATTTCCATTCGTGAGTGTAAGTGTGCAATTTGAGAGTTCGCCCAAAACAGGATCGATCACTGGAGTATCTGGTTGCGCTTTTCCATCGGAGTTAGTACCACCTGTGTTATTGTTATAGTAATGGTAATGATTGGAGCTGTGGCCTGATCTGGCCAAGTTCCACACTGCCAATCCGGCTAAAATAAGACCGAACTTATTTCCACTCAAAAAACTAGATTTAGGCTGCGCGTATCCAGCAAATGAGTTTCCATACCCTCCGCCGAATCCACCACCACCGAACCCACCCATGCCTCCATATCCTTGATTCCCGTATCCCGGTTGGCCTCCATAACCTTGATGGCCTCCATACCCTTGATGGCCTCCGTAAGCTGGAGGAGCACCATATCCTGGTGGTGCTCCATAGCCAGGTGCACCACCGTACGCTGGTGCATGTCCTGGTGAATACGGCGGAGGAGGTGCACCGTGTCCCATGTTATTATACCCTGTATTTGAAGGATTGTTATTGTATCCTCCATACGGTTGATTGTTTGCAGGATATGCATTTTGACTGTTCACTGGATAAGAGTTAACTGCAGAAGCTGGAGCCCCGGCCTGATGACCCGGAGAAGACCCAGAGAGACCGTTTCCAGCAGGATAACCGTGTTGCTGACCAGCAGTTCCAGAATTTGCGCCACTAACTGGATAACTGTGTTGCTGTCCCGCAGTTCCTGAATTACCACCGCTTGCTGGATAACTATGCTGCCCCCCAGCAGCAGGCGCGTTAGCCCCAGAGAGGCCACCGCTGGCAGGATATGCGTGAGACCCACCGCCCCCGGATTGTCCATTACTTGCGGGGTAAGAATGGGATCCCGCATTACTCGCAGGAGCACTTTGAACGTTCCCTGATGTTTCTTTTTTGATAGAAGTGTCTTTATTCACATTCCATCCTGCAGAATGCGTGTCGTGAGTCTTCGGCGGTTCGGGCGCAGACGGCACGGGCTTCTTTGCAGCGCTGTTGTACCCTGGATAACTGAGACTGGCCAAGCCAGTGTGGCTCAAGCTGGTGCCCGAAGGCGCCGGAGCCGGAGCGGGCGCGGGCGGCTGGCGCCTGCTCGTTCCCCGCGACGGCTTTCCTGACCCTCGAGACGATCCTCCTCTGGACCTGCGAGGCTCTGCGACGCCGACCAGCAGACACGCCACTAGACACACCGCGAGTAAACCGTACGTCTTCATGATTCGCGAACTACTGACCTCTCCAGTCGGGACTCGCGCTCACGGCCTCTTCGACACAAATATGATTAATGGAATAATAGGGCTGGTTTGACAATTTTTCACTTAACGGCTTGATCAAAAGTGAGTAGCGACGTGCAACTGCCACCGTTCGTTCGGCCGTCAGATCGGTCGCTGTCTCGTCCCCCGTTTCCTTCGCCCCTTCCCCGCACAGAACGATGACGATTGTTGAGTTGTGCCGAGTACCCGAGGCGACGACTCAACCATAAACTTTTAGAAGTGGGGATTCCAACCCGATACATGCGGAGAAATAATTTTAAAACTCTGTAATATTCATAAAACCTCCAGTAAAATTTTAAATGACGAAATTATAAAACGTATAAACATACAACGCGGCCGGTCTTTCAGTTGCAAATTTAGCAAAGAGAATAAATAACTAATCATAGAATTGGTACAGTACGGTATGCACAAAAGAAAAACATACAACATATTATAATGTAAACTGTATTTACATACTGTATTTAACCGTGCCCTGAATTACAAATACAATAATATTATTACGAATTACTTACCATTAAAAACTCATCAGGAAAATCTTCACCTTGCGTTGGATAATGGATGTATAACACAACACTATAACAAGACCCGTTTTGAACACTATTTTCTTTAATGAGCATAAATTCACCGTGTCATGATCATGTCAAAACCAATAAAATGGGATCGACGTTTATCTGTAAAATTTATTCATAGGTGCACACTACATGCTTCACCTAGTCTATATTCATCTACTAAACTTATCTTTCGATTCATAATCAAGAATACATTGTTTACTGCAAAAATAAACTTCAGACTTCAAGCAACGTGATCGAACAGCATTTTTCATTTTCTCGATTGCCGTCAGTCAATGTTTATGGAGAGACTTGACGATTTGTTTTTTTTGCATTTATTAAACTGGTTGACATACTCAAAGTATTTACAAAGTTGTTCAGTTTAATCAATTGTTTTAATCGATTATTATTATTTATTTATCATGTGCTCGATTCGTTAAAAAGATTTCACGGTTGAGGACGTATTAAGTATGTATGTACCTGCATTGTTTTTCTGCACGCTTTCAAAATACAAGATCGCCAACGTCCCTGTCAAATTCAGGCGCGGAAAATAAAAAAAGTTTTTATAAATACATATGTACGTGTAACAGGTGATCGAACGCTACCAACATTTAAATATCAAACAGAATTTATTTTATCGTAATATGTGAATACATATTGAAGCAGCATTGTTATTTTTTATAATTCTTTTTCATAAATTCACATACGGTACATCAATATTGTTTTAAGTAGCATTTGCGGGCTCTCGTATTCTACTTTCATAATGTAATATTTTGGATTGTGTGAAAATTTTTATATCACACTATCTTTTGAGTTTTTTCTGAGCTATTTTTCTGTTGTCATTTTTTGAGAGACGGGAAATATGACTTCAATGCGATTATGGCAAAGGAAGAAACACTCAAAAACAAGTGAGCATCGAATGTGTATTTGAATGTTAGTGTTCTGTTCCATCGGTGCGTTATTTTATTTGAGATAAACAAATAGAAAATTGACAGCTACGTAAAAGTTCAATACCATTTTCAAACTTAACACCAAATAGAATCCATTTCATGTCATATCTACTTATTTAAGGTGCGAATCTGTAGGTATTTCTATCGACTTATTAGTTAAGTGTTAAAATACACATGCTCTTGTTATAAATTGCAATGAGAGGATTGGCTTTTATTTGGGAGCTAATACTGTTCCATAGAAATTGTGATATAAGCTTTATTTAATAGAATAATAAACCTGTTTTTGTTTTATCTTATAATGATT
This sequence comes from Himalopsyche kuldschensis, assembly GCA_028554975.1. Taxonomy (NCBI): domain Eukaryota; kingdom Metazoa; phylum Arthropoda; class Insecta; order Trichoptera; family Rhyacophilidae; genus Himalopsyche; species Himalopsyche kuldschensis. The sequence continues at coordinate 1,514,600 of JAHFWI010000033.1, read as the reverse complement.
TTTCTCCATGAATTAACCAAACCGTAAATACTTTAAATTAAGCTAAACGTCAAAGTAGGTAAAAATAATAAAACATTTTTAGTACTTATTCCACATAAAATTTATTGGATCAGGACCGGTTTCGCTCATGGCGAGCATTGTCAACTGATAAGAAATACAACGAAACGGTGATATTTATACAAAAGTCAAGTAAGAAATACAAGGTATGACAAACAATTGGTATTACAACTAAGCAAATTTGCAAAGTAAGTATCAAGTTCTAAAATAATTATGCAAAATAGTGCCATCGCAAATACATACACCATTTTTAAGTAAGTCTAAGCAAACTTTGTGATAGTAAGTCCGAAGATGCCCCTGAAAGAGGCGAAACACGTGTCACAGTTAGTAGCACAATACGTGGAATAATCAAAGTTATTTTAAATTTTATATTAAGTATCTTTTTACCTTAGTGCTCTCCCAATTCGGTCAAAAAATATTAACATTTATATACAATTGCTTAACTCTATTCATAATTACAGTAGGTATACTCAACTTCATAAGGTTTAATTTGATTTTAGAATTTGCCGTTAGATGGTACGATATTTTTTGAGATGTCTACCAGTATCTATGATGTTGACTTTGTAAAGTACATTTATATTTTTGATGGTTTATCTTTGAGACTGTCTGCTGTGACAGTTGATTAGTTGATTGGGCATACTCAGTGGAATGAAGATATTGCAGTAATCTTTTGTAGGTACGCCGCAACAGTGGCTCTCAACAGTTATTAGTAAAAGCATAAAATTTCTTAAGAGTTGCTTGACTAACGAACAGAACTGTAAGAAATGATGATGTTCCCATATGAGAGTATTACTTGCAAACACGGCTCGCTTCAAGCAGATTGAAAAATTAACCTTGAATTTCATTTTGTAAAGAAAAATACACTTTTTTTTTTAGTTATGTGTAAGCTCTCTTTTATAATATAGTATAACTAATGTGACCATTTATTTTTGTCCTCAAAACGGGACATCTACAAATTTTTACGTAATTGTATGTATATTCAAGAAAACACGTATTTTTTCATAGTTATATACTAATAAAAAGAAAAGGAATGTTGATAAAGAAAATAACAGGAATAAATAATATAAATATGATAAAAATTATGTTGTTTTATATTTTACTGATGAACAAATTTTCTTAAGTATAACTAGGTTTGCTTTTAAATAAGAATGGAATTCTTGGCAGGATTTTGTAAAAAATATTTTAACTATCAACATCGCTTTAAGTACTCCGATTTGTAATTGTGTTTTTTCTGTCGTCCACTACTTATTCATCTGTGAAAAGACTCTTTCTACGGGTGCATTTGTTCCGGGCAAGCATAAAATGTATTCAATGATTACTCTAAAGTTTTTATGGTTCAAGTTATTATTACGAAAGTCGATTTTTTGCACTTTTTTTTAAAAATTGTTACCGTGTGTTGCCCTCTTTTTGAAAACGGGACATTTCGACGCCCTGAAGCTTTACTCGGGGACAACGGGACAGGCTACCTAAAAACGGGACGGTCCCGTTCAAAACGGGACGTATGGTCACTTTAAGTATAACTGGCATTTACAACCAATGAGAAAACTATACAGATTAGCTGTATGTTAAACATTCGAATGAATTTTCCAAAGAATTCTGGTTTTGAGAAAGAGTTGCATTTGCAAATAATGCCATCATATTATGATTTAAATATGAATACATCACAATACCTCAAAAAACATCTGCTTGTGAATGAAATGTCAGTGATTTATTAAAGAACCCCCGATGCAGTTTTCATTTTCTTGCGAATTTAATTAAGGTACCTTATTTTGTATTACCATGAAATACCAATCAACGAAGATATTGTTGTATTCAACACTTTTGTTAGGTGACAGTGATTGGTTGCCGATATTATGAGTAAGGTACAACAATCCTGGTTATTCAAATAACCCCAATGCAGTTTTCATTATATTGAGACTGACATAGATACCTTATTTTGTAGTACCATAAAATACCGATCAAAATAGATATTGTATTCATAACTATTAATGTTAGATGCACTTATTTGACTTATGTCCTGTAGTTTTTTTATACACTGCAAAAAGAATAAATTAATTAAGTGAGGCGAGCTCCACGCCGAGAAATTCATGTCATCCTCGAAGTCAATGTGCCTCCATGCCATGCTTATAACAATCGTCCCTAAACATACATATTAATTCCATGACACTTTTCAATGACTTGATATTAAATTAATTGCTATACGTGGTCACATTTTTCTTTTCCATTCAATTCGCTAGCAGTAAGCACAGTCACGCTGACAAGTATATTTCACACATTTCTTAACAGATGCCACATGATATTATGTTATTAATATATAGAAGGTGTGACGGCAATGAGTCTTAGAAATTATCACCTATTTTTATTTCCAATAGTGCGATCATTTTAGTTAAAATTTATATAGTTTACGACATGTGAAACTGGCTATACAATCGCTCTTGACACACTGTTTGGAGAGCAGCGTTCTGAACAATCTAGAACCATCTACATTCTAAGAATAATTTCTAGTCGACAGGTCTATTATTTTCAATAAAGCAGTTCAGCGGAACAAGTTTTGAGTAATGGTTGAGATGATTGATTTGTGAGGAAATACGTCAGGTACTGCAAACACGAGAATGGATCATTTCGGTTTGTTAGTTGAATTTTCTACCACGAAATAAATAACTGTATTTTTTCTTTTAATTGTTTATGTAAATGAAAATCAAATCAATAAAGCCCTCATAGATGAATTTGAATTGAGCGGTGATTAATTTGTTTATTCACTCTATCTACTCGTGGCTATATTATCTTGAGTGAGAAAACAAACGACTCGCTTTTCAATTTTAATTGAATTCTTATCGAGTACCTATCATTACGATGGTAAGCCATTTGTTTTCTCGCGCTGCCTTATATTGCCATACTTGAGTGGGAAAGCAATGGTTAATAAGGATTCTAATATTTCTAAAGAGTAGAACTAGTGACTCTCGTCTTCTACAAAGGTTAGATTGTTCGTATTCATACGTCCATGATGCATGTATGATCACTTGCGTTAAAGCTTGTTGGGTAGCACTGAATTGTATGCCACAAGTGAGGTTACTAATAAATTCTAGTGCAACATGTTTACTTGTTATGTTAATCGGAAGCGTCTTTCGTTTATTCGGCCATTGCAGACAAATATTTGAATAATTCTTAACGTGTCAACGCCGTGAAATGATAAGATAACGCCTAATAGTAAAAGAGAAACTACATTATAATGAAATGTATGACGGTAATGAATATCAATATTTTGAAAACTGGAAGACGACTATCGCAATGTTGAAATTCACATTCAAGTTCAATGCTGAAGTCCATAAATTAATTCACCGCTCTATTTATGTCTTATCTTTGTGATCCTGGCATATTAGAAGTTCGAATTTAGTGGATTCCTTAAACGTGAAAAATTTACAATATTATATAGGACTTGTAGGTATATCAGTAATAACGTTCGATTAAAAAATGTTAATAAAAAAGGTTGTGAGATATCCACTCATTTTTTGTTTAGGTAAATTAACAGTGGCGGTTGTGGATAAGATAGCTGGGGGTGCTGCAATTGATTAAAAATTAAAAAAAATATTTATTTGCATTATATTTTACTATCAACATCAAAATTATTTAAATTAAAAACGACATGCATTTCATTAACAATTAAAGATATGCATTTCTTTCCTTGAGTAAAACAATTTCTTAGGAGAAACATATTAAAAGAAATAAAGTTCACACACGTACGGACGAAAGCCAGAACCAACGCAAGCTTGTATCTGCGAACTCAACAACCCACCTTCTCCAACTCGAATATATTCCATCGCAATCGGTACTGCGTACACGCTTAAATAATATTGATATTTTCAAATAATATACTACATAAATTTATGAATATTATAATTTTAATTTGTTCTCAATTTACTTAGGGGTGCTGCGTATGGACGAGCCCCCACTTGGTAAGTATATACATACTCATACTAATTTTAAGATTAACATTACTAGAAACTTTGAAGGTGTTTTTTAATGTCACAATGTTTTTTCAGGGCTGTGGAGTCGGAGTCGTGGAGTCGGGGCTTTTTGGCCGGAGTCGGAGTCGGAAATTTCGAAAAGTTTAAACTTTTTAATTTTGCATATAATATGTCAAATTTGACTATTGGCAGGATTGGTAGGGTTGATATTTAATTGAATAAGTACACATAGATAGGAAAATTACGAAAAAAAGTGCCGATATTAAACTTTTTTAGCCGAAGTTGGAGTCGTGTTTTTGGTCATTGTTGGAGGCGGAGTCTAACTTTTTTTACCGACTCCACATCCCTGGTTTTTTTAAAAAAAAATAAATGAATTTATATCACGACGTGCCATATGCAATTCAGTAAATTCAGTCTGGGCATATAAAAAAGGGAGTCAAAAAATAAAATAATTCGAAACAAAAAATAAATGTCTGTAGATAGTGTAAAACCAGTAACACATAGCACCTAACAAAAATATTTACTGCATACCTACTTATTGACACTTTTTTTTATCTTGAATCATAGATCTATCCGAAGTAAACTATTTGATGGTTGTCAGATTGATTTCTAAAAGTGTGATGAAAGATGAATCGCGGGACATCACTGAAAAAAATATGGACGCTTGCAAAGTTTGAGCGATTCAGATTCGATATTGAGTCATATCAATTACATTAATAGTTTTACTACTTTGGGCGCCATTTATTTATTTTAATAGCAAATAATTTCAATTATTTTTTCCGATTAATTGTCTATGGAAACATTATACAACAATCAAAAATCATACAGCATTAAAAAGATTATTGCAACCTCAATGATGTGATATGAACAACCTGTAACAATTTTACTGTGTTGTATGATTTTTAGGCAGAATTCAATATATGAACATACATAAGTTCATGTTTTATCCTTTGTGACGATATTTGAATAAATTCACCCGTACAATCATTACTGTCACCGACTCTGAATACATGACCTTTATGTTGGTTATAAATTAATGTTATAATTGAATCGCGGAAAAACCGTGTTTTGAATTCATAATAATAATATTATTCTTGTGCAAATTGAGGAAAGCAACAATGCCCATCTGCGCTGCAACAACTAGCTGCTAACATAATTGTATGTCACCTAATAACCGACACCATTGCAGAATGGTATGCTTTGTAATAAAAAAGGCATTGCATCATTCAATTTTATCAATCCTTCGTATGCCGATCGCAATAAAATAGTGAGTTAAGTAGAACCCGCCCTTAACCAACACACTCACTTCACTAGATAAAATACCCCAGAGAATAGAATTTTCAATTAAGGAAAATCAATGTTTATAAATGGCAAGGCAAATATATACTTAAGTACCGTAAAACGGGGTGAATAGATACACTTGTTACCCTTCACAACAATGTATCTTCATACCTGCCCAACATAATTCAAATATGAATGGCTTGAAAATTGTTTCTATGGTCCTACTACAAATTCATCACAATATTTTTCACTGTTGTTATTAAGACAGTCAATTTTGTTCGGTGTCTCAATTCACATTGAATTGTGGGTGAATAGAGACGAAAGATGGTAAATAGAGACTTGACAAAACAACAGATTGTAATGATCGAAATATATGAACCTCTATTCTATACGAGTCTCTATTCATTCCGTTTTACGGTACTTATTAACCAAAAAAAACACGAATAATTTTATTTTTTGTCCAATAAAAGAGAAGTTTATAAGGGGCCAAAAAATAAGGATACACAGGCATCGAACTTAAACACGCTTGTATCAATTTTGGCCAGTCATTTAGTTGGTTTGTTTTTGTCATTCGAGAAAGAGTATTATAGTCATTGTATAGAATTATATATAAACAATAAAAAATACATTGGATACTTAGTAAAATTGTGCTAAAGTTCAATCCAGGTTTTTGTCTCCATTCACTCCGCAGTCTCAATTCACCCCGTTTTACGGTATCCGATACCAAATATCGAGTAACTAACTACTGGGTACGCGTCATGCCGTACTTGTCCTCTTGGTGTCATAATGAAATAATAAATACTACTACTATATACCGTATCTTTATTATAACACAGTTAATTTAATGACATACATCTGCGACATTAAGTGGTATCAACAGGCGAATTTTAGAGTAGTTAAAAGTTATGTATCATGGACTATGGAAATGAAGGAAATATTCATGCGCCAAGGTCGTCTCAATCAGAACAGTATTGCTGTTGGTGTATTAAGGAAGATACCTACTGTAAAACTGAATTTGTGATGACATGATTGTTTGGTTTTGCTTCGTAGACAAAGTCTGTCATCGAATAATTAGTAGAAATGTATTAATTTTTGCTGACGTTTCGATCGCAGGTATTAATTGAATGCAATCAAATTCAAATTCAAGTAATGAAGAAATCATGCATGACATGCTGGAAAACACAACACAACTAGTTCTACGGGCGTAAGAGATGTCAGTGGGTTGTCTATGGCAGTAAGTAAGGTTTTAATTTGTATATTGAAATGGACACAGTGTCATTTGTGCTGGGAAACTCGTTACAAAAATTCAAACACGCAATTGACACACCAGCCGATTGTAGCGCCGATCATGATGAAGGCATTGCAATAATTTACTTCAATTCCAAAAAGAAATCATACATCATTTGTTCGAAACAAGTTTAATATCTGTATTTACTAAATTGTATGACGTTACAAAAATAACAAATCAAACCGCAATACATGCATCGTTTTGGAACGCTACGCGACAGTTTTGGTTCTTGAAACTTACCATTCAGGGAACCGACTTTGTTTAGAAGAAAGAAGTACCTAAATGAGTGGTTACTTTACTATTTCACCTTCTGAGACCCTGGTAGGATTTGATGTCGGCACCCGTTACTCTTCACAATCTGAAAGTATCGAATCTAATGGCTAACGCTTGCACCGCGTCTGTATTTCTGCTGCCCTGATACATGACTGACTCGAAATCATTTCATTCGATAAATCAGCTGTCGCTTTTTTTTATTATTATTACGTATTTTTGCATAACTTTTTTTGTAGTTAGTTAGTTACATTCTTAACTTGTTGGACGTATTGAAAAAATATCACTATGCGAATCGTCTTTTTTTATTCTGTGAGACTTAATGAATTCGAAAAGTACGTCATTGCACTAAATCATATGAATCAGTCAATCAATTCTTCTGATTCAACGAATCACTGTAAAAATTAATAATTATTAAAATTTCAATTTATCTTAAGGGATGAAAAACAAAAACATAAATGTTCGAGGCTTAAAATAACAAAAATAAAACGATAAATAGCATTACTAGTTAATTACCACGTTTGTTTACTGAATAATCTTCGACAAATGATACAATTTTGTAATAAATTGATGAATATTTACGCTTTTTATTGTGTATATTCTGATTCTAATTTAAACGGCTAAAAAATAATTATACAGCCAAATAGGTAGGTACTTTAAATCGAATTAAAAATATGTATAATATTGTGAATAATTACATGAACCTACAATGTTTTTTATCATACCGTATAAATATAATACTGTCGCAAAACAATGCATCAACAAACAGACAAATTTTCTTCTACATTCTACACAACATTCCACAAGCAGCATTCTACGGATTCATTACTTCTGTTATGCCCGAAGCAACGTCAAATTACCAGGGCAGCAGAAACCGAAAAAGATGTCAAGTATTAAAGAATCGTACGACGAATAGAACCACGTTAGTACCCATACTCGAGAGCGCGCTTGTTTATGATATCATAGTTGGTTTTATTAGTTATATTTTTTATATGTGAACATAATTATTATCTTTCTTCGGCTTTCTATAGTAATTTATATCCTAAGAAAGTATTGTTATGTAAACATTACATCAATGAAATACGTAATAGTAAATAAAAAATCTACTCATTTTTTTTGGTTCGTTTATTTTGTTGCTAATACTTCTTCTGATACCTTGGTACAACTCTTAATCTAGTCCTCTTGATTTGCGAGAAATAAGGAACAAAACAAGGCGGAAAATTATTTATTTAGTAGACCCTACAGCGAATATGAGTGAGTGAACGAGTTGGAATTATTCAATTAAACGTTTGTGACATCTTTCTACACGGCCTGATTTTTGCGAAGAATTATTTAACCCATGATACATATCAAACCATTACTATTCGAAAGCGTAAAAAAGTATAAATAATGTGAGATACAATAATACACTGCCAAATACCTACATAAGATTATTAATTATTCTTCTCGGATACATTCTGTTACGCTTTATTTGTGGTAATTCAAATTATCAATAAATACTCAAAATTGTCTGTGGTAACAAGTAACCACCTAGTTGCTGTTTGTGTTGGTCTGATAGATAAAAAACTTTTGGACTTTAGCGCTTTGAATTATGTTAATAATAATATTATGTTCTTATTTATGGAGAATTTTTAGGCTCACGCTCACAATAAATGAAATCAAGAAAGCTGGCAATAACCAGGTGAATTAAATCCAACAGCCATTATTGTATTTGTTAAACTCCTGCAAAAATCACAGGCACACATGAGAATGATGTTTAATATAAAACAATCTTTATAATTGAATTTATTTTATTTTAAAATAAAATTTACAATTGTGATTAATAATCATAATAATTTAAAGAAGGAATCGGAAGAAAGAATGAACAACTGTCACATTGTTACTAAAACGTGATGGAACCCTGCGCGTCCTGGAGGATGCAGCTGAACCTTTTGAATTTTTACGTCATCAAGAATTGGAACACAGTCACCATCTATTCCGATCTTTTCATCAGGCTTGCATTCTATTTTTTCCGCCCATATTCTTTTTATCAAATTGCACCAATGTCCTCCAGTGGAACATTGATTTTCCCATCTGGATTTCTCTAATGAATCTTCTTTAAAAACTGGAGTGCTAAGTGTCACTGAAATTGTGCAAAGTAACACACTTATAATTAAAGGTGCCCACATTTTCACAATATCGAGTGTTTTTGAATAGAGGTGCTTACTACGCGATAAAAATGTTTCACGTTGGCTTATATGCAGATTAATAACATTTGACGAATTGATTATTATTTACTGTATATATTATAATTCAAGAAAACTTATTTTTGAAATTATGATTCGGCTCACGTTAAACGTATATTAGATACATTATGTTACCCTAATTTAAATTTCCAATAAATAATGGAAATTCTCTGTGGTCAAACAACCCACAGTTTTTGTTTGTGATGGTCAGATAGTACGCATTCAAATATAATGAAATAAACTTTTGGACTTAAGCGCTTTGACTTATATAGTTTGAATGTTTAGGCTCTCCGCTCACGATAAATGAAATCAAGAAAGCTAGCAATAAGCAACTCACGAGATCGACCCAACCGACAACGCACTTAAAACCCACGTAGATCAGGTACTGGCGAAGTAGTTGAACTTAATTAATCAAAGTCCGGATCTCCACTCCCTAATACCAATCGAGCCCGCTACCACCGGAGAGAATATTCGAATCAAAAGACTGATCGATAAAAACGCAACGACGAAATTAGTGCCTAAGCTCTCAAACACCTTCCCGAGAAGGCAATCCATTAGAGCGCCTCATACAATACAGATTAGAAGAGGTCACGTTAGAAAAAAAAGCAACACGGCTCCAGAGCCAGTCACTTCGTCAACTATCAACTGCTCGGAGTGATTGAGTTCTGCAAGGAAGGCTTCTGCCACCAGCAGTTCACCACGGGTATATTTTTAGAAATAAATAAAGCTTTCGATAAGATATGGACGGAATGAATGATAGTAAAAGGAGCAGAAATCGGCTTCGAGTATCTCATTGTAAAATTACTTAATTCCTTCCTGATAGACAGAAAATTTTACGTAAAGATCAACGGTCATTACTACACACCGCAAACTCCGTCAAGGATCGGCATTGTCCCCGCTTTTGTATAATCTCTACACGCACAATATTCCTATTTCCATCCCAAACTCGCAGACTGTTGCGTTCAATACGCCGAAGATACAGCAATATTAGCCCGGTCAGCGATAAGAAATAGATCCTCTAAGCTTGTTCAATAAGCAAGCCACAAAATTGCCGCATGGTGCTACGATTGTCGCATCAAAATCCACCCCGAGAAAAGTGTCGCAGTTAATTTCAACTGTATAAATAACCGACACCATCTCAAGATTAATCACATTAAAATTTACGGCACCCCGATCAAGTGGGCTAAGTCAGTGAAGTACTCGGGCCTCACTCTGGACTCCATACTTAATTTCCGTAGACACATAGAGACACAAACACGCCAGGCATCCTCAATTACGGGAAGACTGTACCCGATGATAGGCAGGCGAAGCAAACTTTCCATAAGAAGCAAGCTGCTTATCTCCACCGCGATATCCAGACCAATTATAACCTATGCGGCCCCAATATGGGGACACTTGAGCAAGGTTCTAACGGATAAGTTACAAACGATCCAAAATAAAATTATTTGTACAATCACGGACGTCCCGTGGTTCGTCCGCGGTTCTACCAATAACCTTAATATTGAATTAATTCATGACTACGTTCAGAAGCTGTCGATCAAGCTCTCGGCGACTGTAAATACCTCCCTAACACAACCGTAAAAGCATGCAATTCAGACTACGCAAGACCGAGGCATGTCTTGCTTCTCAACCCCCCTTAGACGACCTCACCCTTTTCCCTCCACAGTTCCCTTCTTCTTTGTCCGGTATGCTGACTCCAGAACAGGGCACCAGAAGAAAAGAAGAACATAACTTCACGACTCCAAGAGAACATCCAGAACGTCCGGGACACTGAGGGTTAACCTTCTCCCGAGGGCATGCATGTTTATCTCGCATGCATGTTTTTATAAAAAAAAATCCTCGAGGTTATTGCATCACGAATCAGTGTCACCACCATCAAGAGAGCTTCACCCCATCACCATCTTCATCTTTTTTCTACTAACACATCTACAAACAAGTGAAACGCAAACCCGAGACCAAAGGGAAATGAGGGCTTACCACCTTCGGTCCCCCATGCAGCGAATTGATACATCATCATCATCATCGGCAATAAGCAGTTGAATTAAATCCAAAAAATCACAGTCACGTATGAGCATGATTTTTAATATAAAACAATCTGTTATAATTTAATTTATTTTATTTTAAGCAAATTAAATTTACAATTCTGATTAATAATCACATGTATTTAATATCGGTATGAAGATGAACAACTACCACATCTTTACTAAAACGTGTTTGAAGTCTGCACTAGCTTGAGGATTCGATTGAACCTTTTCAATTTTTACATCATCATGTACTGGAACACAGTCTCCATCTATGCCGATCGTTTCATTAGTCTTGCATTCTTTCTTTTCCTCCCATATTCTTTTTATCAAATTACACCAATGTCCTCCAGTGGAACATTGATTTTCCCAGCTGGATTTCTCTAAGGAATCTTCTTTTAAAACTGGAGTGCTAAGTGTCACTGAAATTGTGCAAAGTATAACACTTATAATTAAAGGTGCCCACATTTTCACAATATCGAGTGTTTTTGAATAGATAAGCACTTCAACGCGACAAAAAAGTTTCACGTGCGCTTATATGCAGATAAATAACATTTGACGAATTGATTATTACTTACTGTATATATAATAATTCAAGAAAACTTATTTGTGAAATTCTGATTCGGCTCACGTCAAACGTATATTAGACACATGATGTTGCCCTAGCTCAAATTTCTATTAAGTAATGGAAATTGTCTATGATATATTTTTTGAAATTGTCTATGAGATATGTAAAAAAAATGTAATAAAATTATGTCAAATGAAATAATGAGCACCATCTTCAAATGTGGTCAAAAATAAATGTGCGATATTATATCGTCGCTACTAAGATAAAAGGGCGTTATTAACATTATTGTAATTCTGAATTAAATATGAGGTTAAGTTCACAAAACAATATGCACAGACTGCCAAAAGGATGTTCTTAAAAAAAACCAAACCACGAAAAGAAATGGTAAAGAAAAGAAAGTTTTTCTAATTGACACATTTTTTTACTCCGTTTGCTCTCTTAAAAGTATCGATTTTTCACTGCACGTTTGGCTTGGCAGGGACAATATAAAATTTTCGGTTACACATTTGAATAAAAGTATAACCTTAAGTTAAAATGACGCGAATTGAATACTGCAACAACAGTTTCTGGTGAATCCCAAAATGTGGCGCCACATATCCCTGCTGTATAAGGAACTCCCCGGGCGTTCGAAGAATAGTCTAGTGCCACAAGGGAAAGGTCGTATTGCCTTCCGAGAAAGTATGGGTGGTCTGAAGGATTAGGATGGGTTTCGGTGTTACCAAACACTGTCATTTTCATCCGTTTTATCTTTGTTTAAATAAGCTTAAATTGAAGTTGATAAAGTTGGGATCCATTTGTATATACTGGGACTTATTCTGATGACGGAAAATGGGTCACGTCAAAGAATGGGTGATACATATGGAAGCGCTACGACTACCTTCAAGTTGATGCGAATCTCGAGTAACCGTCATTTTATTACCAAAATGTTCGCGGCTTGAAGAAAAATTGCTTGGCTCTTAGTTTTTTTTATAATTACTTCCTCACCAATGTCGTAATCTCTTTTCACATTGAAAAAACATTAAACTTATAAATTGTGATTTTTGTAACGGACATTCATAAATTATGTATGGGTACTTTCCGATGGATACAACACCAAACATATATGGTTTTTCTTACCTCGGTGAGATTAGTAATAAGTGGTGGGAGTGAAACAATAGCGAAACTACTTGGTGTACTTTACCACTGAAAAAACTACTTTTTTTACCGTAATCGTCATCATTAAAAATAGTAGAAGAAAACCATTTATATATTAACATACACTTCAAAAAAAAAACTTTCAACAGTTTCATGTAGTATACCTCCAGGGTACAGATGTATATGTACATAAAATAAATTTCCTCTCGACACAGGAAAACCACCTAGACCGCAATAATTATATTAACAAAAATATATACCGACGTCGTCTGTTCAATTTAGCATATTTAGTAAGAATTAAGATAACTTTTCAATGTTAATCAGCAATTATCCGTTGCATTGTGTTCTTAATTAATTGGAATCGCTTATTTCCGTGTTAGTTTAATAATCAATGCGGTTAATCAAATTAGTAACCCAACGGTTAATATTGTATGTTCGAAATGCAATCAATTTTTTGTACTCATTTTTTTTGGCGGTAAAAAATATTACGCTTATTTTTAATTGGTTATGTGGACCTCTCAGATTAGGACTTGTTCGACAGTTTAAATATTAGCGAGAAATATATTTGCGCGACTAAATATTTTCGAATCAGTTACTCTTTCGAATAGGCAGACTTGAATCACAAACACATTTTTTTGTACTCCTTCCATATATACTTATTTCGTTAACAACATTGACTTAACCGTTCAGACGCCACGGCGTGCAGGCACGCGAAATCGGTGTTACAACCAGTGCCACGGCGTGCATGCACGCAAACGCGATTACGAGCTTATTAATGACTAAATTAAATATTTTTTAATGCAATATTATGCAGAGACACCTTTTGGAGGCAATGTGATTGTTAGAATACCCATATGTTGAACCGTTTTTTTATTTGAAGTTGGGTTAACAGATGTCACTAGGGCTGGCACCTTATTATCGCAATGATCGCTCGATTGATAGAGCGCATCAGAGTGAGAAGAGAATGGCTAAATATCAGTAAGTGCGAGTAGACAGCACATAGCATTCTATGCTATTTATAAAATATAGTTAATTATAAAAAAAATAGCTATGTATATACATATATATATATAAATAAATATTTATGTACATATGTATGTCGTCAGTTGAAAATGCTCGCGATGAAAGAAACCGGATCCGATCTGTGCAAAATATATGGGGACGTAGTAAAAATAATAGTAGTATATTTATTTTAGATTTTATTATTGAAACACATATTAATTATAAATAACGTAAATGAAAGTTGTGTCCAAAATTGGTTATGAGGAGACGTCATACTGCAATACATGACATAACAGCTGGCGCCAATTTGCCATGCATTTGATAAATATAATTGATACCCTAGTGATCAGGTGGGCCCTGGTTCAAGTCCCGGCAAGGTCAGATTTTTTCAATTGAAAAAGAGATCTTGGACATGGATGTGAGTAATTCTTTGTTGAGTTGTTCTTGACTGATTCATTATTTATCATCGAGTTTATCTCGTATGACTTTCACAATTAAAAATATTTGGCGTTTTGTCATTAGCCATAATTCCAAAGATATATTTTTTACTCTTTAAAACTTTTTTTTCAATTAAAATCTTAAAAAAAAATAATTAAATAACAACAAAACAAACACATTTTTATAAAATAGAGAAAATGTAATACAGTCGATAATGGACATAAATTTATATTGATTTATAAATTATAAAAAATCATTGCTCATTGCTAAAAATATACACTTATCTAGTCAGTACATTGATCAACTGAACAGCCCTTGTAGCTAACTGGTGACTCGAAGAAAAAGTTTTATAGAGAACTTTGTTTGGTCTTGGTTACGGTCAAGTAATAAAAAATGAGTCTAGGGTGACAGGGTTATCAAAGTATGGATAGGTGTAAAGAATGAACTACTTTTAGATCCCTATTACAAAGTCTGCATACCCTGGGTGAGCTACAGGAGCCAACGTAACCTTTTCAATTTTGACATTATCATATTTGGAGACACAGTCTCCATCAATTCCGACCTTTTCATCAGACTTGCATTCTGCTTTTCCCACCCATTCTCTTCGTACTAAATTACACCATTTTCCTCCAGAAGCACATTGATTTAACGCGCCGGTTAGCTCTAAAGAATCTTCTCTCAAAACCGGAGTGCCAAGTGTCACTGAAATTGTACAAAGTATTACACTTATCATTAAATGAGCCCACATTGTCACAATATCGGATGATTTTTCAATGAAAACTTAATGATATCTATTTGATGAAAAAGATTGACAAATGTTTATATAGAAATAAAAAACATTTGACGAATTGATAATAACTTTATATTATATAAATATATACGTATGATAAATCACGATATTTTTTTGTGTAATACTGATTCGGTTCACATTAATCGTATATTAGTTCCTGACATAATTAATAATAGTCGCATTTAAAATAAATAAAACATATTTTCTTACAACCTACTTTCAGATCGAGTATTTTGAAATATACTCGTAATTTATAAATAAAATATAAACTATTCAAAAAAAATCTTGTGATTTGCCGACTATTGGATGCAGCTGTGGCATCACACATTCAGAAAATGTTACATGCCCTTACTAGTATTTTAATATTTTCTCGTCATTTGTAACAGCCACGTCTCAGGGGTGATCAGGTAGATGTTTAACAATTTAAAATTTGAGACGTTTAATTTTCAATTATTTTTGAAATGTATGTTTTATAAATTGAAATGAATGTATTAATGAAATTGAATAGGCTTACTAATTTATTTATCATCTTTTTATACACAAATCTGAATTAATCATATATATTTTGGTACATCTGAAATTACTTGAGTATAATCGAGTACATGAGTATTTTAAAATTTTACTACTCGACGCTCGAGTAGTTGAGATGTGGAGTAATTGAAGTCTCTAATTGAAGGTGCTGGTGTCAACCCCTGTCTCTTATTGGAGCAGAGACACCAGCGAGTGAGCTCTTGTATGAGAGTACTCTTGCCATGGATTCGGGAATTGCTTTAGGGGTGAAAACAGTTAAACAATTACCAAATGGGAAATCGGGAGATACATTTGAGTGAGGTCATGTTATTACGGAATATTTTCCAATGTACATACCCCACTATGTACATTGGATAATTCAAGACCAATAAGTATCTCAATACCCTGGTGTCACATCATCAAAATATATACGTAGAAGCAGTACTATAAAATTTGTTTTACTTATTTAAATAATGCCTTTACACCAAGAAGTAGCAGTTGACATATAAAAAGTGATTTTGAAAATAGTTCCAATTCATGTATTTGGCTCCATTCTAGACTAGGCCTCAAAACGCTCTATATATTTTTTTTACTATGGTAATCTATGGATCGAAACAACGGCGAAACATAAAATTTTGTTTTATAATGCTGCACGATTTTCACTGGTCATATAATTTAGTCACAATGTTCCATGGGTTTGCTTCATTATCCCCGGGTCTATAATAATAATTTAAATTAAACATGCAACTTAATGAGTGATGGTTATTAAACTATACCATACAATATTGATTAGTTTTAAGAGCTGATAATATTGTTACAATATGTCAGCATAGAGTATTTAAATGGTGGCTTTTTAATAATTAAACCAGTCTTACTTGACATCTGAGATCAAATCCAACATGTATTCTCTGCTTGTAATCTGCCTCATTTTCTCCACTTTCACATTTTCGAATTGTGAAGATTTTGAGTTGAAAACCTGCGGCTTTTTGCAGGAACCAGATGGCAACGGAGGATGCAAAAATACCTTTCCTAAATCAACAACCATGAAGGCTCTTAAAAGAAAGCGAAGATACAATTTAAATGAAATACTTCAGCCGAATTGAAAACGCCCTTCGGTTTAGTGATTCTAAAATATTGATAAGCCTAGAATTAGTGTATCAAAAAAATCTTCTGGGCTTCAAATGTAATCTCAAATGATTTGTGCATTTAAATTTGGATAAATAAATCAATGTGAATCTTATTTGTACTTTTTTTATTTCATATGAATGTTTCTCGTGTTGTTGACATGCTTTTATTATTGTTGAATTGGAAGTAAATACTCGGTAAAACTCCATTACAACACGATTAAAAAATAGCAATGTATTTTAATCCTACAAAAATTATATTATATATGGTTGTTGGCTATTTCAGCTTACGCCATCACCAGAACTATGTTTAAACATACATTAACTTATACTATATATCACGCTGTAGCTTTTATTATTGTTGTAATCAAAACCAGTGTTGATTTTTTAAACTGTAAAAGAATAACTTATGGCCATAGAACCTCTTGAAAAGTGTGTGTCTAGTACATATTATTACTGTTTGCTTTCTTCCATCTCAACCATTCTCATATATATATGTATATGCATTTACCTTATACAACGTACTATACACCTAATACCACTCACTACCTTCCACTTACCACTCACAGTGATAAGTGTATCACTGACCACTTACCACTCACCACTCACCACTCACCACTTACCACTTACCACTTACCACTTACCACTTACCACTTACCACTTACCACTTACCATTTACCACTTACCACTTACCACTTACGACCTACCATATACCACTTACGACGAAGGGGGCCTCCAAAGTTTTATTGCGCACGGTTCTCGCAAGTGCTTAATCGGCCACTGCCTGTCCTAGTTCTATCGTTTCTATCCTATTTCTTTCGATAGCGCGAGATTGAAGAACTGAGTGACATAATAATTACCATGCAATTTATTTGGCATAAAAATATTTGAAATTTGATTCCGAGCAGTTTTGAACAATTTTGTTGTGTTAACTAGTTATTTGTTCTTCTGCTAGGAGTTTTTCTTCAAATGTTTGGCTTATTTGTTATATCGAGGCATTCAAATAGTCTAGGAATACAATTTCATTAGAACATCTATTACATGATCATCATAGTATCTCATGTGGTGTCAAACATAACCAGAAAGGCGAGGACAATTACGAGCAGCTATTGTTGAAATTATCCTTGATTCATAACGAAGAATTGAAAACGGAGTATTGCGCTTGATTGTTCTGTCCAAACGATCGGGAGTCAAAACAAAAGCTAATTTTATACTATCATAATAGGTTTAAATTAATGTTCTTATCTTTATTGATCGAATTGGCATTTTCTTGGTAGAATTCCATTATATCACCGAGTAAAAATAGCAATGTATTTTAGTAATACAAAAAACTTTTGTTATTATTACACATGACAATTGCTTTATTTAAAGTCACTTCACTGGTGTATACTATAGATTTGAATAGTTTTATATTATGCTGAATGCTATTATTAATAATATGTTTCTACTTCAAAATTGTGTAATTTCATGAATGAAGCATTTAACCCGTTAAACTTAATGGTTAAAAAGCAGGGAAGCAACTTTAGTCGACCACTTAAAATTATCATTATTTAGCCAATTTTAAAATAGGAACGTGAATAGTAAATAATGTTTTTGTGCTTGGAAGCATATACCTGGTCATCATGGCTTTACTATCACACTTTTATTTAATTAATTGCAAAGGCCTTACTAACTGTAGCTTCTGCATGGCTATGCAAGTGTTAAAGGTTACAGCATGTACGGTCAAAGTGTTTGCACAACGTAGGCTTGCGCAACAGGCTGTGTGAAAACATGTTTGAATAATGTGTATGCTTGGGTTATTCTCACACAAGCATACGATTTATTGAATTATGAACTGCCAATCCTTGGTAGACCGTGAATCATTACAGCTAATGCCGAGTTCAATGTCAGCGAAAGGCCTGATACTTATAGTATGATTACAGTGACCAAATTTTATTAAAACAGTTATAGGAATATTTTACATAATTTAGTTCAGCCAATGAAAACTAAGCAACTTAACGACTTCCACTATCTAATCTCATTTGTATTTTTTTTTGTTTAATTCGTTTCACATCCGCTGTCGTCGGATTCTTCTCGAATTGGTTGTAGTTAAATATACTTTTTTCTAAGATTCAAATAAATTTATTAAAAAAACTAATGCAGTTTACGTACATCACGACAAAATAATTTGAAATTCTTTTTTAATTATTCTTGATTTTTTCTCCATAGAACTCTGTTTATATAAATACATAGCACAGGTTTCGAATTCGAAAATTCGAATGCGAGTTGTACTACATATTTTACACAACATACAATTTTCATACTTAAATCAATGACACCGACGCCGCGCCGATGGAAAAGAGTGAATGTGAAAGGTTATTTTCATATTTGTTGCTCTACGACTATAATTTATCATTTAAATTTACTGTTAAAACACATTTTTTATTACAAAATTACTTTAACGAAATTACTGGCAATAAAATTAAGGACTGTCTTCTTTACTAACAACGGACGTATTGTCACCGTACGTATAAGACGGAAAATCATTCTTCGCAAAGGTGTACACGAGGAGGCCAAGGTACTCATCATACTGCATAATGAAAAAAAAAACAAATTTAAATAACAAACTCAATACCATAGTTATATTTGTGAGAGTTCTTTTTTTCTTATTCTTACCGTACCGTATCATATCTGATTGGATATAAATGCATTTTCTTGGAATCTAAATGAACTTTATATGCGAAATAGTTATTTCTATTACATTGACTTATATGAGACGATCAAAGTCATAGTCGTGTAAATTACATGTTTAACTGTCAAAATGCCAAACTGCGCTTGACGTAAGTCGTGGTATTTCAACAGAAAGCAGCAAAAGTGCAAGTATTTACATACCAACGAAATTGCGGTTTTATTGACAGCATAATGGCTTCTATTGCTCAAATAATATCTGTAAATAGACACATTAGTGTAAAAAATATTCTGAAAGTAAGGGTTCCACATTTTACTTACTTAATAATAAAACGGGTTGTCCCTCAACATAAATGGAGTGTGAAATTACATTATGAATGTCTCCGGCTCATAATAATTCTGCAATTTTATGAATCAGAGTCTTTTGCCTAAATCGTGAATTTCAAAATTCGAAAACGATAGACAAAAACGTCGATGCTGACTTTTTAGTTATTTTTTTAATTGTACAAGGTTACTGCAGTAAATTTAATTTAAAAATAATAAATGAAAAAGTTCACCGGTAAGTTTATGGACTATTTCAGCTGCCTGCAAAGTTTTTTACCATCATATTTTGTAAACTAATAAACTAAATAGTACTTTTTTAGTTTCTTTATGCGTACATAACTTTTATAGTAGTAGTATTATGTTAATCCGAAATTAAACGGAGATAGATTTAATTCATTAATAATTTTAAAACAATCTCTGTTAATGTGAACACACATGAATGTGCACTTTTTTTATATTAACACACTATTGTCACAAAAATTCATTAGCATGTTCGTGACTAGAATCTCATTATTCTCCCTCTCTGCACCGGCATGACGGTATGCTGTATAGCCAACATTTAATAGAACAAGGTGAATCTACGATTAACATTTTGTAAAATATATATATCGACAAAGCCGACGTCTTTGTACTCATCTAATCTCACTTCGATCAAAATGTGGTCACATCTAGTTGTTTTCGCCGGTGTTTTAATTCCTGTATTCACTTTACATCCAGTAAATCTCGTCACCCAGCGTCCTTGTATTGCGGACAGTGATGATTGCACGAAGGTTTTCGCGAGGGATACCAGTCGCTATTTGTCGAGTCCTGGGACATCGGAAGGCTCAGAGCCTGGCTTCCAGCGGCGTATTTGGGCATCAAGAGTCACGTGCGCCCCCGATGAGAGGCTCAGTCCTAATGATGAATGCGTGAAAATTCTGGATCAAGTCAAGATTGAAAGGGTCACCGTCGCACCAATTATTCCCGATCGAAACGGAGGGCTCTATATATATCCAGGCAGAAAATGAAAATAGAAATTTTTATAAATATATATATTTGTAATACTTGAAATAAAATGCAATTACAAACAAGCACGACTTTTATTTTTTAAAAAAGTATCTGAATGCATACAAATTAAAATAAACGTTTCAAATAACTTTGTATTGATACATGAGTATAAGATGGATGGACCAGTTTCA
This sequence comes from Himalopsyche kuldschensis, assembly GCA_028554975.1. Taxonomy (NCBI): domain Eukaryota; kingdom Metazoa; phylum Arthropoda; class Insecta; order Trichoptera; family Rhyacophilidae; genus Himalopsyche; species Himalopsyche kuldschensis. The sequence goes on along the minus strand of JAHFWI010000033.1, from coordinate 1,493,758 downwards.
CTTGGAAAGTAATCATTCGTTTTCAAAGTAGAAACAATTCTATCGCAAGTGTTTAAAATAATTTAACGACATACAAATTCAAAATAAAATCCCCGCTAAAATATTGGTGTTGTTCTATTTGTAAAAAAAATATAGGTTGTTGTCATTATAAAAAATAATGACTACTTTCTTAACCTACATTTCTTTAATAGTGTAAATATCCAGCTATTTATGATATTTTTGAATCGATAAAATGATAAAGTTAACGCATCTAAGTTTTAACAAAAAAGGAGCTTTATTAATGGAAATTTCCACCATTAATGTTGTAATTTTAATTTCGTATATTATCAAGAGATGTCATTGTTGTGTAAAATTATCTTGATACCAGTTAAGTCGGAACGTGAAAATGTTCAATTAAGAAATGGAATGTTATTTTCTTTTAGTACACGTAATCAACTCAGATATTCAGGCAGACGCGGTAGTCGTTTATTTTATTTTACGGGAAACATACAGTGGTGTCTTATTATATATTTTTGATTAAATCAATTTTTGAAAAGCAAACAAAAAAAGGGCAGAAATTTATAACAATAAAATTTAAAAAAAATCGCAAACTAATTAGGTACATTATTTAAAAAAAGAACAAACACAAAAAGAATGTACTGATATAATTGCTAAAAATAGATCATTCCAAATTTGAACTGCAAATTAGATCTAATTTTTTTTGAAACTTCAAGCAATGACGATCGAAGGTGTAATAAAATAAACATGAAAAAAGTCGGGACTAGTTCCGCTGCACTTTTTTCATGTATATTAAAAGCAATGGTGCTAATATGTATGTATATTTCATTGGTAAATCGAAGTCTTTGATTTAAACGTAGTGATACAAAAATAATAATCAATGTATTGAATTTAATTTAATATGAATTGTATAATCAAAAGTTTGTTGAAATAAGTTTCATAATAACTGTTATCACTGTTAATAGTTCATATGTATGCGTTGAATTTGACTAGAGTATAATTTTTACAATATTCATTATCATCAGGTTTTTACGCGTCGCAAATTTTCCGACCCGGGCACTGCACCCGCCTTAAATGTAGAGCCTGTAACTCCTTGAATTGGGCTACAGGGTCTCATGTAAATGTTATTATTTGTCTTTCTAAAAGAATGTCGTATGTTTGCGTCAATACATAATATGACGGTTTACATATTCCATTATTGTGAATATTTTTTCTTTATAAAATATGAATAAAAGTGATGTTTTAAGCAGGGTTGTAGAGTCGGAATCGGAGTCGTGTTTTGGTCACTGTTGGAGTCGGAGTCGTTTTTTTTTTACGGCTCCATGGCCTTGGTTTTAAGATAAACGCATATGGCAGAGAAGTTGTATTGTAAATCGGTATTAAAATAAAATTTTATGTGTGCAAAGAATTACGAGCCTTGCCGTCTAGGTCGACGATACGTGAATTAACGACAAAATAATTTATAATTACACATATGAAGTAAAATATTTCACACATGTATGATCACGTTAATTCATTTGCTTTCTGATTTGCATGTGAAATTTAATGAAACAAGCTATGGTTATCAATGATTTAACTATGCGATATTTTTTTAGTATTTCAGTAATTATCAAGTTGCCATGTGGAACTACTTAGTTGTCGGTTTTGTTTTGAGCTTTTTTATCTCAACTGTCAATTCTTCATTTCAGGAAGATCACTTGTTTAACCGTTCCCCGAGATGCACTCTCCGCCAGCATCGAGTTTCGAGCCCCCGAACACTCACAAAAGCAGAGATACTGCTGGCGAGAGGCTGCAGGATAGCACCAAGGAGGCTTGCAAGGTTTGCTGCTTTCGACGAAAAACGTCATTGGTTTGGGAAACGAATATTTACCACGCCAGAGCCAGTCTGCTTGTGTAAGGATCACGAGCGATTGAACGAGTTCAACAAATGCGTTACAATCCTTGACGATGTCAGGATTGTCTCAATGACTACCACGGGTCGAACTAGAAGACCGTTTGGAGTAATATTGGGCTAAAACAACTTCAGTGCTTATTCCTTACAAGAATGTTTCATATCGGCCCTTTTTTATTTTGTTGAAGGAAGGATAACAACACATAAGAAATATTTATAAGTGGCTTTGTTTTTATTACGTAAGACATAAAAACATTTGATTTTCCTATCATAGCTTGTAATTAAGATTTTACATAATATGTCTAATAAACAGCGTTGTATTTTTTTTGCCAAAGTTTAGCAGGTTGTTTTCTAGTCCTGCCTTCTCTTTAAAAATCAACTCAGTGGCCTTCGTCTTAGTGTGAAATAATAATTCTCAATTCATAATACAAGTTCTCCAAATAAATTTTACGGATGAAAATTTTCAGAATTTTCTTTGTAAACCATTCAAAACTTTTGTTGAAAAACTTTGTTTGATGCATAAATTTTGTCGTTTTGTAAAATCAAGGAGTACATAACAATAATGTACCTGCGATGCAACACAATTAAAAAGATGCCGATGTATGTCAAACAATTATTGTTTTAAGAAAAATAGCAATAAATTAAAAGTAATCATATATTATATTGTACTCAGATAGCAATTTTAGTGACATAAAACGTAAGTTTTCAAAAAATATATATTGGCAGCAAAAAGAAAATCGAGTTTGTTTTTTGCTGGTACAGATGAATTATAACGGAGCCACGATGGCTCTATAAAAAACATGATATGTACATGTGAAATGTCTACATACAATCAAGATGTTTTCATATAAAATCTTTCACTGTTATTATTAATTTGTCGTCAGGTAGACATCATATTAAGGTAAAACCTCCTATTGTGGGCCAGCTACAATTATTGGCCACTTACATATAAAATCTAGTGTTTTTTATAAACCAAAACAACATTTCCAACTTTTGGTTTATTAATATAGTTCCCTTATTATTCCTCTATTGTTTAAACATAAAATTGTCATTTTATGAATTTCCAAACAACTTCAAAAACGCATTTTTATCAGAAAACCGGAGTGTCACCGTGAATCAAGTGAAATCTCTTGTAAATATCATAAGGATTGGACTTCAGTCTAAAAGCATCATACACGTTTGTAAGTTAATTAATTTTAATTTTAATTGAACAGAATTATTTGTCTTTAGTGAGGTTATAAAATAATTATTTTTGTGCATTGAAAATATTTTTGTAAAAGGTTATTATGATGGTGGCCATTAACTGATTCCAAAAACACATACAATTTCTATTCCTGGCCGGCCAAGCTAATGCTGTAAATTCTTATAAAAAAAATCTAAAATATATTTTTTTGTTACATGAATAATATTTTAATAATATTTATAATCACCTATGTATTTATTACATTTCTCCGATATTTCTAGGAAAATGTTGACTTTTTGGCCAATAACTGCAGTTTAAGAAATGATCTTAGAATCCAATAAAGCAATTGATTTTACAAACAATAATGATTTGGGGTCATGTAATTATACATCTTGATTCTGTTTAAAAAAAAAAAAAATTATGACAACTTTTGGGGTGGCCAATAATTGAATATTTTGGTGGCCAACAATTGCAGAAAGTGGCCCATAATTGTAGTTTTGTACCATTTTTTTAAAAAAAAAATTACATATTTTAAAAATCTAGCACACAATATTTTTTTTTTATTTTGCTTCTTCTATGAAAAGTGTCTATAAAAAATTATTAAAGTTGAAAAAATCCT